>OW119929.1:64857314-66300458 GCA_933210815.1 Meta bourneti
CAAAATTAAAGTGCGCGCGCTTCTTATAAAATTTTCTACATTAACTACATTTTCCAATCCGTTTCCCTCAGTGCCAAAACTTCCGTTCTGCCTCTCTACCTTAGCATTTATTCAAGCATCCGTGCTAAAGGTTTCTCCGATCTCTTCACAAAGCACTTTTAAATCCTCCTTTCCTTCGCACCTTTAAACATATTCAAATCGCTTACTTCCTATCCAGTTCTCAAATATACAGTGAGTAAAAAAATGTTTCCGTACGGAAACGAAAACGGCGTATAAATTATTATAATTTCTAAAGAAATCTCACCAAACATTCAGAAACTGCACAATAAACTTATTTAATACCAGAGAAATGCGTTCGGAACAAAAATTCCTTAATTTTCAAAAATTAAAAGTAATTAATTAAAATTTTGAGAAAACAAACAAAATGAAAGGCAAAAAATGTTTCCGTACGCACAATGCAAATTGATTAGAACGTACAGTCTAGCTGTCCCGTATTCAATTATTATAATTATCGAATGAAAAATAACTTGAGTATAGTGTAAGTAATCATTTCAAACTGTTTTTATACTAGTGAATCACCTCAATTGGGGATTCCGAAAGCTTTCGCGTATTGATAAAGTTGAGGAGTGACGGTTTATCAATGAGGAAAATATTGGCGAAATCACAAACAAATCTAAATCTACGGTAAAAATAATTGAAATATATAATTAGGTAGAAACTGGAAAATAGGAACCGATTCGGAAGACCTCAGAAATTGTGCTATATACACAAGGAATATTCTGAGAAAGGTTCGCGATAATCCACGAATTAGTGCACCACAACTTTCATCCTTGTAGAAAACTGATTACAATATTGAAATATAACCTCAGACTGTGAGAAAAGTAATAAAAAAAGGTGGCTTCAATGGGCATGTTGCACGTAAGGAGCAGCTATTCATTAGCAAACTTAACAGAAGAAAGCGTCTTGAGTTTGCAAAAAGCATGTAAGCCCTTAACTTTCTGGGATTTCGTACATTTCAGGGATGAATCAAAATTCTGTCTCTATGGTTCAGATGGACGAGTTATGGCATGGAGAAAACCAAAACATCAAATGCAAACAAAAACTCATGTAGAACACGGAGAAAGAAATGTAAAGGTATGGGGTTGCATGAGTTCTGGTGTGTATAATTTATGTTTTGTTGAAGCTATGTGTAGCTATGGATAGCTATGTGTACCTAGACATTTTGAAATAAAATGTCCTTGCTAGTGCTACGAAACTGTCTCTGGGAAGACCATTTGTCTTCCAACAGGACAACTATTCAAAACACACTGCAACATTCTGTAAAGAATGATGCCTTTACCATACGTCGCAGCAACTTTACACACCACCATTCTCCTAATTTAAACCATGGAACACTTATGGGAAGAAATCGGTCGTGAACTGAAAAATTATGATATCAGCAGCAAAGATAACCTGAAAAGTGTCATTCCGGAAGTCTGTAACAAAATTTCTCCAGAAACAACAAAATAAATTGCGGGATTCATGCCTAAACTTCTGTGAGGTCATTAAAGCAAAAGCAGGTTCAACTGACCATTAAGTGATGGAACATGGGGTTGAAAATAACATTTAATGAAATGAAACATTTTCACCGTACGGAGACTTTTCTTGCTATATATTTGCTACATTTTTGTGTTATTGTGAATTATGCGTTAAATTATATTAATATTTTTTGATGCAATAGAAACGTTCTATGCAATTATGCTCATCTGTTTTTCATTTTTCTTCAATACTTATATTCTGTAAATAATAAAGCCATTCATTTCAAATAGTAAGTGCGTACGGAAACTTTTTTACTCACTGTATATCCAAAACGATCCGTGTTCTTCCTTCAAGACGTCAGCACAATATGGCACTTTTTGTACACACACAAATTAAAATCACTACACAACACCCTCAATAAAATACTTCGCCTTTAGATTCAGTGTCTCTCTCTTTTAAAATGCCAATCCTGCCGGGTGCGACAGTGTGATATTCCACGTGTGGTTCTTTGTGGCAAAGGAAAGGGAACACTTAAAACTCAACAGGCGTTTATTAACTAAACGTTATAACAACAAAATACAACAAATGGACTATCTCGAGTCTCAGGGAAAAGTACGATCGGTCTCCAAATACCCGACGTCTTCCTCGCTCTTTCGTTCCCTGTCCCTATTTGACCTTTTCTTATACCCGATCATCCCCGAGTCTAACCAGGACCGTCTCGAAAGGTCACGCAGCCTTTCGAGACGGTCCTGGTCTAACCCCTCACAGCGTCACTTCTCTTTGACCACTTGACACTTCCGCCTCCGCTTTCCCCATCAAGTAGGAGTTGGGTGAAGAGAAGAATGTTACACTACAAATATTTTTAGTATATATATATATAATTGTATTTCTTTTGTTCCCCTTTCAATCAAACGTAAGCTACATAGTAACATATAGTATATTAGCCTTGCTTCTTCCTCTTTTCTAAATTTAGAAAGCTTTTCAGATAAAAAATAATTCCTTCAAAAGAAAAGAAAAAGTGAATTGGTTTTTAAAATATTTAGTTTGGTGTTCACATTGTCCCATAGAACTATAAACTCTTGATGAAACGTAGTATTTTGCTTTTACTTAAGGTTCTTCCAGACTACTGACTCTTAGCCTGGACCATTTGTATTAAATAGCTTATTAATTTATGTAAAAATAAAAAAATTCTCCATAACAATTCTTCTACATTTTGATTTTCGCATCTAAAATCCATAAAATTCTCATTCGCAGTTTTGAACAGAAGCACCCGAGCCCCTCAATATTTTTATGGTTGGGACCCCCTAATAAGAAATAAATTTTAAATGCATACAAATAATGTGGGTAGTCAAATAAGCAAAGTAATTCGACCTGACTCAATATATCGTTTGGCCGCGATATAAAGGGACAGAGGTGCCAACTCTTAGGAGAACCGAAATCCTTGATCATTCTCAATATTTTTATGATTTTCGGCTCGGTTCCTCGAAGATGTACGATAAATATTACAATTATATCTATAATATCGGTTATAAACAAAATGAATTGTTTCAAAACACATGCAAGACTCCTGGCAACAAAGTGATAAGCCACGGAAATACACTGCTGGCCACCGTAAATGCAACACCCTGAAGGAAGCATGCAAATAATATGAAATTTACAACATGCATTAGCGGAGGTGAGATATGCAAATGATTAGAATTTCAGCGCAGACGCACATCACGCGCGCCTGTGGCGCCACTTCAAAGCGCTATTTAAGGTTTTTCATTTCGACGATTTCAAGTACGGCAATTGTGTTTTTCTTGTGGTTTTTTTTAAAAAACGATCAATTATGCCTCGTAGAAAACAGCGATCATCTTTTGATCAAGTATCCGAGTTCGACAGAGGAAGGATAGTGGCCTACCGAGATTGTGGATTATCTTTCAGGGAAATCGGTAGTCGTGTTGGACGAAACCAAACAACTGTAATGCGGATATGTGATCGTTGGATGCAAGAGGGTACGACGGACGGACGTGTTCGATCGCATCCACCTCAGTGCACACTTCACGTGATGACAGGCATATTGTGCGTATGGCAGTGACGGATCGCTCAGCCACATCACGAACCATAGCACAGCACATTCAGTCTGTACCGCATCATCCAGTGTCTGCGCGTACCATTCGACGCCGTTTACGGCAGAGTGGTCTGTCCGCAAGACGTCCATTGCTTCGTCTACCCTTGACGCAGAACCACAGACGTTTCCGCCGCCAATGGTGCGATGAAAGAAGGATGTGGACGGCAGAATGGAATGAAATTGTCTTTACTGACGAGTCACGCTTCTGTCTGCAACACCACGATGGTCGGATTCGAGTCTGGAGACACCGTGGAGAGAGGATGCTAAACAGCTGCTTTATGCACCGCCACACTGGTCCTGCACCGGGTATTATGATATGGGGCGGTATTGGATATCACTCTCGCACTCCTCTAGTACGCATTGCCGGTACTTTAAACAGCCAGCGCTACATCTCCGAGGTGTTGGAGCCAGTTGTCCTTCCTTACCTTCAGGGCTTGCCCACAGCCATATTTCAACAGGATAATGCGCGACCACACGTGGCACGCATTGTCCAAGGGTTCTTCGTCAATCCCCAGATTGAATTGCTTCCCTGGCCAGCTCGCTCTCCGGATCTTTCGCCGATAGAAAACATGTGGTCCATGGTTGCTCAACGATTGACTCAGAATACATCCCCAGCTGCCACACCAGATCAACTTTGGCAACGTGTGGAAGCTGCTTGGTCTGCTGTACCCCAAGAACACATCCAAAGTCTCTTTGAATCAATGCCGAGGCGTGTGGCAGCGGTGATCTCCAACAATGGCGGCTACTCTGGCTACTGATTTTGGCAGGAACCACACTTCACAGAAGTCTATAAATTTAATCATTTGATACTTGGTCAACATGTTATCTACAAAATAAATTTTGTTGTGATATCTCTTGTCTTTCTTGGTGTTGCAATTTGGGTGGCCAGCAGTGTATGTTCTTAGTGAAAAAAGTAAAAACAAAATATTCAAATAGATCAAAAGAATTTCTGATTGTTTGAATGAAGGAGAAAAAATTTAAAGTTTAGGACATGACCTTTTGAATAGTGAATAAACCATTATAATTTTGTAATTTTTAAAAATTGAAAGTTGCTAGTCCAAATTTTGAAATAGTTGCTTATCATTATGTTGCCTGAAGTCTGTCCTATGTGAAGCAACTGTGATCTTCTTCTAGAGTTCCCCACAACAACGGACGAGGAGTCTCAGGAACCATGATATGGGACTCTTGGGAAAATGAAACGTTTTTGTTCTGTGGTTATGATCTGACTCCTAAATTTATAAATCTTTATTGCGTTTATAATAAAGGCACACAGCGTGCAAAGAAAAAAATTGTATTTGTGCAAGTTAAACATCGGTACTTGGAACATACATTTTTAATTTAATGAAGGACTCGTCATCTAACTTGGTACTGAGAGACGAAGTTAGATTTTTTTGGGACCTGGGATAGCCTTTTCCTAAGCAATATTTGCTTATTTAAAATGAAGATTGTTAGGATAAAATATACTAATTCGTAACACATTAGTTATTGTTAAAATATTAACGTTTACAATATTTTCATTGTATTTAATTATGGACTATGCATAAAACTAGCAAACCGTCGAGCTTTGTTGAGGATTGAGCCAGGATTGGAAATCTTGTTTTGTACTCTCCAGATGTTTGCGAGAAGTGAATTTAAATGCATTATCTCACCTGTTTTCTGAAAAGCAATACGATTGAAGGGGATGCATGAAAAGAATTGATTTTTAGGCGTTCTATTACAAAGATGGAGTGCATGAAACGGCATTCATTTCACACGCAAAGCACTGGGAAATACTTCTGTGACAAGGAAAAAGTTGTGCTTAACCTTCCTAGTGGTTGTCTTGACAAAGTGTCACGTCGTAACAACTACCAGGACCATAAAAACGAGCAGATCTTTATGGACGAGATATATCGTCATTAGAAGATAACTGACCAGATCTTGAACTTCATCTTTAAAAATTGACAATATCTTGACGAGATATCTCGTCATTTTCAAAATTGGTCAGATCTTGATAGACGAGATATCTCGTCAAAACTACTTGGAGGATGAAGGTATTTTCAACATTTTTAACTTAACATTTTCTCCAGAAAACCAACAAACTTACGAAAATTGCTTTCTAAAATTACACCACTGTAAGCACTGGCAGTCGAGTCGCTGCCCCTGTAGTCCCACTTCCAGTTATGCAACCACTACTGTGAATTTTGAGGGCATGTACAATTTTTCAGGGCCACCAAATGTTTGAGAACGCTGTCGAGATTTCAATAGCGATCCGATAAATTTGCAGTGGGAAAGAGAAAATATGCTCATTTGGGCAAATAAACATTGAATACTTGCAATACGCACTTTAATTCAAAGAGCGACTCGTCATCTAACCTGGTACTGGAACCCAGGCTGTAAATGTTGTGTTGGATAGCCCCGAAATGTTTGCCCACGATGCTGCCAAAAGATTTCAATCGCGGTCCGATAGTTCACATCCATTCCACGTACGGTAGCTTGTTGGAGGCTCTACGCATGAATGAGTACCGTGGGAACCTTCTCCGTAATTGATTCATTAGATTACAAGCTGACTCGCGGGAGAGTGGAATCGAGACATAAAAAAGGAATACACTGCCTCATTGAGAGGTTTCGAAATGAATTTACTTTTGCGTTGCTTGGGAAGTCGTTTCTTTGCTCTACGGGGGTTTGGGAAAATAAGGAAATTATCTCTTAGACCTGGGCCTTATTTGAGTGCATCAAGCTGATATAAATGGTGTCAGAAAAGAAAGTTCAAGGAGGATGATTATCCCAACCCAGGGCCCACATATTTACACTGAGCACTCAGATTCCCAGAGTGACAAATTTTCAAAGTACGAATCACGCATACCTCAATGATTAAAGAAAGCAGTGCTAGGGGAGAGCTTATAAATGCTATATTTTCAATGAAAATAGCAATAAGTTTCTTATATTTTGTGAAACATGTATTTTTCAATAGAATACTTTCAAATTTACGACTTTTATAGTGTGAATGTTATGTTTTAAATGGAATTACTGTAATACTCCTATTATTTAAATTATTGTGTTTTGAAGTAAAATAGAAGAACAATTCTGCCTAAGTTCCAATTTTTTAGTTTTACAGTCCGCCGAATTAGAAGTTCATTGTATATTAGTTCAGTTTATTGTGGAGTGGTTTTAAGAAAATTAATTTTTAGTCGTTGTGCCGATTGAAACAAGGAAAATTTGTGGTGACATTTCTCGGAAATGATTGATTGTCACACATTCTAAGAGGGAGCCCTACCTTTAACTTGACTACCACCTAAAACACTAACGGTCCAAATTGCACGGCCTACCTCTTCAACAGTGCATTAAAACAATGAACAGGCTTGTTAATTTTTCAGCTTAGAAAACTGGCGGTATACTACAGTACAAAAATAGTTTCACATTTTCCTGACCCCATAGCTCTCCGGTACCGGTACTACGGCAATCCTCTCTATGTGTGTGTGAGAGAGAAGGGAAGGTGCTTGCCTAAGTCGAAAAATAAGTTACTGAAAAATCAAAACTTGATCCGAAGGGTCAAAACAGACATTTATTAGACCAATGTAAAGAATAATAAGACAAATAAGATCATCGTGAGTACTTAAAATTATTCCAAATGGAAATAAAAGGAAATGCAACATGTATGCCATCAGTGTCGTATTAACCACTAGGCGTGCGCCAATGTTATTTTTATAGGATGGTCTCAATTGAGTAAGAGTTCCATGAGATTCATAATTTTAATTTTTTCAGTTACCAAAATGCCATGATTAAAACTAAAATAATGGAATCAACTTTGCTTCATTTTTTCAATAACAGGTTGGAAATGAACAAATATTAATTTTCGAAGAATGAGCGTGAAAATTTTAGAACATTAATTTTACTTTGTAGGAAAATTTTTTAAAAAATCCGTGATTACTTTAATAGTGGAATGTTTAGAGTGGAATGTTTAGATTGGAGTGATCGCAATAAATTTGAGTGTAATATTTAACTGGGACGTGTATCGAAACACAAGATTCATTGGAACTTTTATTGGAACTATTTTTTTCTACTTTACCGATTCAAATTATGTTTTTTTCTATTATATTTTATAAATAATTTAAAATTATGGTAATAAATTCCTTTATTGATTATTTATAACAATTTAATTTATATTTTTGTAATAAAAAATAGAAATGTATATTCGTGTCTGCAAATCTGAGAGTAATTATGGAAGGGGCCTCAAAACAATTTGATCCGCTACTGCTGTCCATTGAAAAAAGTATTTCATATATTTAAGTTATAATTATCTTAAAATTTAAATTAAAAACTAAAATTAAATTAAAAATGCGTCAAATAGAAAAATTATTGTTATAAAATTATTCTCTTGCCATTTTACTATATTATTTATTACATTTGATTTTATATTTTTGAACTAGTCAACTATATGTATATCTACTCCTAAAATAGTTCTAAAGGTAACTTTAATTAACGCCCTTTATAAAAATTTCATCCCTGACCTTTCAGCTCTTAGATAATATGAGATACACGGAACAGCATCGAAAATATTATTTCAAAATTAATTATATTTTTAAGGAAATCTCGCCATACAATGTAGTGAAGAACACCGAAGGAGTGGAAAACACCGTTTTATTACAAATTCGTTGAGTTTTATGACCGGCTCTTGTTTTAATAAATCTTGCCTATTTCATGAAAACTCGTTCTTTCGAAGAACAGTCTCAAGCGCCCTGAAGTCCCGAAATAAATAATTTACAATGTTTATTAAGTTCTCTTCAGGTCTGATTCTTATATTTCGTCTTAAAAATTTGTTTTTCAGTATTGCACCGTCGTTGACAAGAACTTTCAAGAGCTGAAAGGTGTTCTTCACAGAATTATAGGCCCACCTCTTCCCTCCCATGGCTGCTTCTGTTGGATGGATTTTTCAATCAGCAGCATCTTGTTCACCACCTCGAATTTAATCGTCTACTGCGTCATTATTAGATCAAAAGCTTCTCGAAACGGGGAGACGATTACTCAATGGTAATCCAGTTTCGCATACCTTGACTGATTCTCTTGTACCTGAAACGAGTCAATTTTTAATTAATAGCACACTGTTTATTTTGAGGCACATCGACTGTTGGCTATTTATTTCAATCAATTTAATTAGATTGGAGATTCGATAGGTCATTTGAGATAATAATTTTAATTTGTTTCTGTGAATAAGGGCAGAAATATGACGCATATTAGATTATCTCTTACTTTCTATGCTTCCTCAGCAATTCATTTGTGCTTTCGGAAACAGATTTCCGAGGATGAGGTTCCTGTTCCAAGGATATCCTGAATGAACAAAGGTTAAAAATTAAAAATGAATTATTTGAACTCTTGATAGAAGTAATATGAGATACAAGTTTCATATTTATAAGGAAAGCTAACTTACAAATAGTTTGCTTCATGGAGATACTTCTTAAATATATCCATTCACAAATGACATGTTGTGTACATCTAGGATCATCGGTGGAAGGAAGTCTGTGGAAAATGTTATTAATAGAAGTAAGAAATAAAAAAAGCACATAAAACAGGCACATCTCAAATTATAAAAATCTAGCTAATTTCGTGGTTTCGAAAATATGATAATATATTAGCAACCCGTTTTTACCGTATCCATTTTAAAGCCTTCATGTGAATACTTATTTAAACATTACAATCTAAACCATTCTTCATGCTTTAAAATTATTAGAAAATGTATAAAGGATGTGAAAGCAGCATTCAGAAATCTGTCAGGGAAACATACCATACTTGGACTCCTGGAATTTTGTGATGATGCTTAGTACATTTGCGGCTCAGTGGGTATGCCCACTGCGTTAGTAACCTTAGAGTTGTAGGCGGTGAGGGTTCGATTCCTGTCAGGTGCATTCCTCCCTGGGTGTATTTCTCTCTTCTGTGTCAGTAAAACTTTCATTGTGTGTGTGTCTATTACTTGATATTGTGTGTCTGGTGCAGCATGGCCAAATATGGCTCTTGCGCCATAAAACTCAAACCAACCTAGTACATTTGCTATCGTCTCTAGTCAGCAATCTCCGCTTTCCGTTTCATTGAAAGGAAATACAACGTTAATGGCTTTCAAGTCCTCAAGAATAGTCCTATGGATAAATAAAATACTCCCATTTAATTCATTTCCTCTTAAATGAATAAAATATAGTCGAAATAAATGTTCAATTCTATGATTTGGAGATATTTACAATTCTTAAAGACTTCCAATAGAACTATCATAGTTAAGTATAAAGAAATTAATCCCTATTCTCTACTTCAGTGGCATATTTAAGAACAAAGTAAAATGAATTCACGATAAGAGACTCGCAGTCATTAACTTGATATCTACGATTAAAAATTATTTTATATGAATCCATTACACAGGAATTAAAATTACAGACATTTTTTGTGCGTTAATCAAAACGATATGAATTGAGAATACGACCAATTAGAACAAAATTTGGCAACAGTTGATAAGAAAATGCAAATATATCTGTATAAAAAATAATGTTGCTGGAAAACGAAAAAAAATTGTTGAAAATACATTTCACAATATGACCAGATTCATAAGATATCTTATACCTATGGGACAGTTGGTAGGTATGTAGGTAGTTGAATTTACGTCGCACTGGAGAAATACATCAGTTTATTGGCGACGGTCAGGGATTAATTCAGAAGGGAATCAATGAAATCGAACCAATCGAAGGAGATCAATCCAGAAAAGAAAGATCCAAGGACAACTCATAATTTTGAACCACAGACTATGGGACAGTAATTCATAGATTGAATAAAGTGGTTGACACATATATGGAAAACACATTTATTGAACGCATACTTACCAACAAAGGGAATGCAAGGTTTCGTGGTTTTTAAGTAGAATTCCCGCAGATTTCAGAAATTAAAATCCGTTAAGCACAGCTGTTCAAGTTCTTGTAAAGTGCTCAATTGATTCTTGGTCACTTCTTGAAAGAAACGAAGATATACAAGTGATGAGGACCTATTAAGTATCAAAGTACTTAAAAATTGTCCCAGAATTAGTTTTTCAAATTGATAAACTTATTTTAAAAATTACTTTTTTACTTAAGTTGAATCAATCTAAGGAGGAGAAATGTCGAACCTAACTTCCATGTCACCAACCGAATAATAGGGGCACTATTCAAAGCAGCAATAATTGCGAACTCCGAATGGAGATTGTTAAGCTTGTGCAACTGCTTTGCGATCTTTACTTAATGCTCAATCACTTCGGCCCATTTTTTCGCCGTGTTCCCTTTCAGAACCTGGTATGTTGTTCAGTAGTTAGTCTGCGGAAATATGTATTTGTAAAATATGAATTTTATAGGAAAAGATAAAATAGTAATTCTTACTGGTTACTATGAAAAAGGAAGTAGTAGGTATTAACACAAAAGCGTCCATCATTTTACTGGAGTCAATTTGTATTTAATACTTATATAGTTGAAGTCATCCACGAAGTTCATAATACTGAATGACTTGAATTGATTAAAGGTCAGATCAGTTCCTGGTAGTTGAATTCCTAGAAGAAAACACCAAACTCTTTATCTCAGGATTTATTGTTAAAATATAACGAATTCTAAAATATATGTATTTCATAATTGTGCAATTTCATATTACCTAAATTCAAGGGTACTAATTAAGTAGAAAAATTACCTTAATCCTTATTTCCTTAAACGCTTTCCACTCCATCTGTGTCAAATGTTCCTGTAAAATTTATCAATTAATAATTTTCGAAGAATGAGTGTAGAAATTTTATAGCATTAAGTTTACTTCGAGGTAAAATTTTTTAAAAATCAGTGATTAACTTAATCGTGGGATGATCTTAGTAATGATCGCCATAAATTTGAATGCAATTTTCAATTGGGACAATGAATTGAAATACAACTCATTGGTATACCTGGTTTACTTTTATTTAACAGATTTGTAGAATAGATTTCTTGTTACACTTTATAATGAATTTGTATTAATAATTATCGTAATAAATAATGTTTATTGTTATACTATAAAAATTTAAGGTACTTACGTATTATCCGTACCAGGGAGATAAACTGCCAGTAATAGTACCAGTGAGATAATGCGAATTATAACAACCCCTTTTTCGTAATAACAGCGTAGTTAGCCGTGTCTCGTGAACAAATATCGTCATAAATATTTTTTGTCGCCAAAAAACGCCAATCTGACACGGATAATACGTAAGTACCAAATTTAATTTACATTTTTGGAAAAATATAGAAATGTTTTGGGTCAGTAAATCCGAGAATAATTACTGACAAGGGGCTTTAAATTTCTTGTGTATAGGGCTTTGAATCAACTTGATCCTCTACTACGAAATCCATTCAGTTTGGAAATTTTTCATCAAGCAACATGAGACTGATACCTTCGAGCAATCTGGATCCACAATGTATGAAAATAATTTATCTGGAGATAAACATTGTTTTTATTCTTAGTAAAAATTATGAGTGATTTAAAACTTAAAGCACGCGCAATTCGAAAATTGCTGTAAGAAAATTAACAGAAATTTATATTTATGGCCAACTTTATTATTTCACTTTTATTTCTTTTGCATGGTTTGGGTTTTATGATGCAAGGTCCAAAAGTGGACAAGCTGCGCCCAAATTGTTTTGGACACCCCTTGTGATGGAACGATATTTTTACGAAAATGAAATTTATTAAATACTGTTATCGAAAACGGTCAAAATAAGTGAAAAAATAAATCACGTGTTGTCAAAAGAAACCATTTAAAAGAACTAGTGTTGTAAATGTAGATATTTACAGCTACGGACATAAGCGTTACGGCGGCGACATCAAATAGTACTCAAAAATAAGTAAATGAATTCAGCCCAGTTCATTGAGTAAGCAAGCTCACTTTTGTAAAGAATTTTGATACCGTTTCATATTGGAAGTCGAATAATAATTTTCTTGATAAATTTAAAATACTTAATGTTATAGTTTATCATCATAAACTTTGCTGTTAATTTTATCTAAAAAATGTTTTCAAACGTTCCAGATAGCTGGATCATTCATGAGGTATGAGCAGCACAAGCGCGAACATAAAAGCCTTTCATTTCCTAAAAGAGCGTTCTTAATCAAGCACATATTCAGTAAATAATTTCGAATGGCCCAGTCTTCTTTCTTTCGGTTTCCTACCTGCCGTAATGTTAAATGAGCATTGCGTTTAATGATCTTTTTCGACTGTCTTCACGAATCCAGATGTATGTTTTAGATATAACGTACGAAGTTTTCCGTGATACAATTAGCTTTAGAACGTGGTTTGATAGCTTTTTAATTCCAAACTAATATCAGGAAGGATTCGAGCCCGTGGGTTATGTCCCTCGAAACATCCGGGCCGCGGCAGCTCGATTGGTAGAGTAGCGGATTAGCAACCGGTGGGACAAATTCGAAACTCCATCCAACCAAATGCCGTCGAGTGACTGGTGAACGTTAAATTTGTCGTGGCCTCAAAGATCCTCACGTTGGCCTTGGTGGGGAAGTATGGAGAGTGGGGTGCCAGCTCAGGTGTTGACCTCGTCATCTGACCGTGGATCAAAAATACGAGGAATCTTTCCCTTCGGGATTGATCCCGGATCACCAATAGCCAGTTGTGTTGCTCTAGTGCTACGTTAATTCAAATACCGAAATACCTACCCTCAAAACATCCTCGCCTTTGTTGAGTACTTTTTGAATATGCAAATGTAAACAAACAAAACAGGAAGATTCAGAAGTATCTTTCATCGCAGTCGCCCTGCCACCTAACTGGTTTGTGGTCATAGTGTTCGTCTGCCATCCAATTGGTCCTGGTTCGAATCTCGATTTGTAATTGCATGAATCGTGGTGATTGTTCTTGTTGTGAGTAGCGGCGACTCACTCACTGAGTGCTCCTTCGCAAGTAACCGTCAGTACCCGACTTGTAGAGCCGAAGAGGTCAGTGGTTTGGCATTAGAAATAAAAAAATTACTATCAATTTGCGTATACCGAATAAGTATAAATTAATAATATAGGAAAATGTATTGATTGGGTAGGTAGGTATTTTAATTAACGTCGCACTGGAGCAACACAATGGGCTATTTGCGACGATCCGGGATTAATCTCAAATGGAAAGGTCGAGGACAACACAGCGTAATTTTGAACCACGGTCAGATGACGAGGCAACACCTGAGGCTCCCCACTCTCCAAACTGTATTGATTGAGTATGTTTATTTACAGCTGGAGGCATACTGCGTGTCTTTCGGCCGTCCCTATATTTTCTGACAGAGTGCAAGTTCATGCCCAACATGCTACTCAGTAACGGCTCTGCCATATGGACTAGGACCGAGTAACATTTTTTATCAGCTCACCCTTCGTTTCATGAAGTGTCTTTCCAAAGCATGGAACTTTAGGTTCCTGATAACTATGAAGAACCAAGCCACAATAGGGAAGGAGGGGAGAGATGAGGTCACGTGATGAATTATTCATACTCCCTCTACCAGAGCAACATATTTTCAACATGTGTTTCGAATCTCGATTGAGGTTCGAGTAGTGTACAGCTGTCAGACTCGGTGTCTATTTCACTTTGAAAGATTTTCTCCTCCACCCTTTTCCACCTGCTGGCTCTATGCATTTTGTTGACAACGAGAAACACCTGTACATTGTAATCGTACCTGCTGTCCCCCTCCCCCTTTCAATAGAATTATAATCTTTCTTTTCATGTTAGTACGAGCTCTTTGGTTTACAACTAACAAAGTATCGGAAGTTTACAATACTTTTAAAATTTTTCAATGCCCCTTTTTTGAGTTTTTCAAACATGAAATGCACTCAACCCTGTGGTTTTTATTCTTTCTGCGTTTTGAATGGTACTAAATTTCCATTTCCAAAATTTTTAAATAATTCCTTTTGTGTTGCAAATATTCGACCAAGCTGTTCCACAGACGACGTCAAGTAAATGGACATACACGCAAGATAAGTTTTCTCACACGGAAGAGAGAAATACACTCAGGGTTAGTTACAGGAATCGAACCTGCGCCGCCTCCAACTCGCTTGTTGCTAACGCAGTGGGCAAGGCCACTGAGCCATAGCGGCTGCTGGAAAACAAAAGGAGTGATTAACGAAATTATGTTGGAATATTGTTACTGATAGTTTTTTATGTCATCTATTCCTCCCATCATTTCTTATTCATAGGCTATGAACAAATACCTGTGGAAAGACATTTTTGAAAAACTAGAATTTGTGTTAATCATAAATCCGAACATAAAGAATACCAAAATAAGGCTGATTGAACAAATGTAAAATTAAGAAACATCATCTAAGCTTGTTAAACGCGAAATCAATACCGTTATTGTCATCCCGCTGCAAACTCGGGCCGCGATAGCCCACTTGGTAGTGTCCAGGATTAGCAACCGGAGGGTTACGAATTTGAAACTCGATCCAGCCAACGACCGTCGAGTATGGAGAGCTGGTGCACGTTAAATCTGTCATGGCCTCGAATGTCCTCACGTTGGCTTGGTGTGGAAGTTTGGAGAGTAGGGTGCCAGCTCAGGTGTGACCTCGTCATCTGAACGTGGTTCAAAATTATGAGGTGTTGTTTTCGATCTTTCCCTTCAGGATTGGTCCAGGATCGTCGCCAATAGCCCATTGTGTTGCTCCAGATCGTCGTAAAATCAACTACCTAACCTAACCTAACCTCAACGGTCATTTTCTTTTTCAACTTTTCAAGGTATTGTGCACTCATTCAAACAATCAGAAATTCCTTGATCTTTTCGAATGTTTTGTTTTTAATGTTTTTCCATACGGAACATATACTTTCTGCCTTATTCCTTTGTAGCCCTGAGCCCTTCAATCGAATTTGTATCAGTTCACAGTACTATCGTTAAATAAGGAGGGTCGCTAGTAGTACCTTGGTTCCGGGATCGAAGTCTACTAGGGTACATTTTGTACTGTGATGAGCAGCGAAATAGGACGATTATTTTTGAAGCTTTGACTATATATATATATAAAGGTCTGGGAAACTAATTTAACATGAAATCAATCTAACTTCCCATACTCATATTCCACGAACGATCAAACCAAGCGCCTTGAAACTTGGTATTCGAGGTTAAGTTTTGATACAAAATCGAAATTTGACGGCAAAATTGGATAATGCTATTGTAAATCATGCAGTTTGTGCGCAATTGGGCATGGAGGCGACATGTTATGCATATGAATATTTGGGTGATTCCTTATCGAATGGTATTTTGAGTGAACAATTCTCGAATAAAAAGGAGTCACAAGTTTTGCTGTGCATGTACTATTTGAAAAATTAAAATTATTTTTAAAAATTCGTGTATACTAACTACGATGGATACTTCCTGGGCAGATCTAAAAGTGTCCTCTTAAACTGTTAAAAAAGTACTAAATCAGACAGATGTTTGGAGTTGTGCGGTTCCATTCATCAATCCGACGACGAGGAGGTGTTTTTTATTCTTTCCAGTTGTTCCGATCCCTATTGTTGGATTGTTACCGTAACAGGAATCATTCATTGTCAATCTATTCCGTCTGTTACAAGGGATGTTAATTTTAAATCTACACTTCTGTCGGTTTACAATTTATATCACCTGCAGAGAATGCATTTTTGCTTCCATTTTGGTTATTCTGTTCCGTATTTTAAAAAAGATAAAGGTGCTATTGAAGAGGCTTTATTCATAGTAAAAAACGAAAAGCAAACCTTTAATTGTTTGACAAAAGCACATACCAGACAGCGCATTTATAAAGAAGCGTTTCAGAATATTTAATTTTTTTCGCATTTGAATTGTATTTTGTTTGTACAAGGAAAACTAAATTACATATTTCCCCGCTTTCCCCCAATTCGTTTAATTTTTAACAAACTAAGCTCGTAGTTTCTTGCCTACAGCAAAAATATTTGGTATGTTCATAAACTGGAAATTTGGTAAGATTAAAAGAAAATTTTAAAAGAATACTTTAAAAAATATTTTAGCTAAATTCTTTGTATTTTGAGAGGATGAATTTCACGTGACAGCATAAATCTGGACTATGTGTAGAGTGGATTACAGAGTTGCATAAAAAACGCAACTAGATTCTTTAGCTGAAAATGTTCGGGAAATATTTTAATTAAAACGAAAATAAATAATCAGATGATAGTAATAAAACACGAACTCATACTTATTTATAAATTTATTCCTGCTCAAAAGTACAAAATTATTCGATAATTCATCAGATGTTTGCAATATTTTATACGTAATAGAGTTAACAAATCCGAGTTATTTCATATTCGAATGATTAAGCTGCGGCATATCAAATTTTACTTGTTTTCTTAAGACAATCGATATTTACATATCTTTTGTTAGGATTTTTATTCTCGTTATGCCTCTTTAAAATGCTCTGCCTTTTAGAATAATAAGTCCTGATGCTTTTATAATTTGAATTGACATGTGGGTGGCCCAGAGGACCCACAGATTTTTCGTGCCTGGGATGGATCCTGCGGAGTATACGCATGTTAAATTCGTTAGTCATTAAGTCTATCGTACTGGTGTTTAGGTGGCATGTGAGAGGGTAACGAATCTACGACGTTGCTCCTGTGAGCCTCATTCATAATTGGATATGCATTTCTAATTCTGATTCGAATTGTGAAATCCCAATGGGAATAGGAAACCGGGGTGGGCTATATGTAAAATATAAGTTTGTGGCAACGTAGCTTTACTACTGGGGCGTATATAAAGTTAAAATTCATATTAAAATTATATTTTAGATAATCGATATTGAAACAAAAATCGCAACTTATCACAACATTCTTCATCCAAAGAAAGATTAATAACTGCTAACTAAATAAGCTTCTAGCTTATTCTTAATTCAGGCATCTAGTCAAATTGTGTTTGTAATAATCTCTATTAGCTTAAATAAGATGTTTCATTTTTAAAGCACTTCAGACGCATCTCCTACATAATAATCTCTGTTTATTCAATGGGCCGCGGTGGCCCGGTTGAAAGAGTAGCAACCGAAGGGTTGCGAGTTCGAATCTAGCCAAATACCGTAGTGCACTAAGGGGGTTGGTGCACGTTAAATCTGTCGTGGCCTCAAATGTCCTCACGTTGGTGTGGAAGTTTGGAAAGTGGGATGCGAGCTCGGGTGTTGCCTCGTCATCTGACTGTGGTTCAAAATTACGTGGTGTGCTAGGACCATTCCCTTCGGGATTGATCCCGGACCGATTTGAAATATTTAAAAGCACTCAAGGCATGGAGGTAACATGAGGATAATTTCTTGATTAGGTATCACTAACGACCCCCTTTTTAGGCATGGTATTTCAGGACGACTAAAAAAGTCCCATGAAGGCTACTTGTTTCCCCAACCATATTTCAGAACCACGACTGGAAATTCACTAATAGAAGCAATATAAATCAACCTTAGATCGACGATTGTCCACCATAGGAATTCAAAAAATTCTAAATTTGAGAATAAAATACTTTCGCGAAACCGTAAAATATGAATGTTATTTAGCTAACTTATATAATATTATATAGATTTTTAAAAAACGTTTTTGAGGGTAATTAATTAACGTTGCACTGAAGCAGCACAACGGGCTATTAAATGCAGAGGAAATTAATACTTTTGTAGTTGTAAGTATTTCTTGTTTCATTCCAAGTGACGTCACTTGGCATGCTACTCAAATCAATTCTAGTTTGTTACTTATGTGAGGTTGATTGTTGGTTTTGAGGTTTTATGGTGCAAGGGTCATATTTGGCCATGCTGGGCCAGACCAGCATGCAGCGTGCACCAGCCCCTGTGTACACGACGGGCTTTGGCTGAACCGACTTATGAGTAGGATTTTTAGAGAAAATAAATAAACCAGTCGGCGTGCGAAGACTTTACTTCTGTTACGCAAATGCCGCATGATGATTCATATCGGGGCTATCTTTATGTGCAGTTTATTTTTTGGCAATGTTTGGCTTTTAATCTAATTGGTGTTGACCAATGAATATCATAAGTCAATTCGGAATTTATTCTTTGAAATTTCTGTTGACGAAGTGTTGCAATAGTATTCGAAAAACAAGCAACTAACTTCACGTTCATAAAACATACAAGAAACACAACAACCACAGCAGAAACACAACCACCACCTATATTTAGCTTGACAGAAATTGCTTCTCATAGAATCAATTATATGTTTAATAATTTTTTGAGTTCTCCTTTAATTTACATGTGAAGTCTAGCTGAACTTGTTCCACACGTACATCTAAAGGGAATTAAAGCAGACATCTTCCAGTGAGAAATCAAATTAATTTTAACCGGACGTATTTTATTAGTGTTCCGGTGGTTTTCTTACGCTTTACCTGAAAAATTCTCTCATTTGTTCATTGCACAAGAAAAAGCGTTTTCTAAGGCCAATGATGATTTTTAAGCAGATAACTGAAAACAATAATACCAGATATTCATTTTCAACTACATTCAAACCTAATCCAAAAGCTGTCGAGTACGCTGTAGTCTAAAAATGCTGATGGTAGTGCGTACTCTGTTAATACTCTATATTAAGAGCATGAAACTTGTAATTTTTTTCTTCGTCGTTCGCCCTAAAATAATTTTGTTCATTAAAAATATTTATTTGACTACAACGCATAGTATTATGTTTAAAGTTCTTATATTGAATTATATCTGTTGTTATTGAAAGGCCATTTAATAGTTTTAATTAAGAGCGATGTTTCGAATTTAGAATGGCAATGGATGAAACCGGACGATGAGTTTCTGTCACAGAATTCTAGTTACTATCTGAACTGCATGACTTTTGAATTTAAAATTAAATTGTTTAAATATATATTTTGATTGTATATAGGCATACATTCCATAAATTAAAGTTATTTTCGTATTCAGACGATATATTTTTGTGTTTGACATTTAAAACAAGAATCATTATCATAAGGAGCTTCAACGTTTATATTTGAGAGATGACTGTAATGGAGTTTTTTGGCTGTGCCATGATAGCATTTGGTCCATCTGCGGCTATGTTAGGCATAACAATAGCTAGAGATCCAATTAGAATTATTATCCTGATATCAGCGTGCGTATTTCTTGTTATGTTTTCCCCGAAAATGTGTTATCTACCAAAGTGAAACATTGGCATGCCATTCCCTAACATCTGTGTTATTGTTTTCTTTGTCTTCAATTTTAACTATATGTTGTGAAATTGTCTTCATTTGAAATTTCAGGTGGGATTGTTAGATTTTGTTAGTATTATTTTTAAACGATTGTGTTACATTTATAATGAGACCACAAATGACGTCGTATTACCTTAACCATATTTATCTTTTCGTTTTTGTGAAGCGAATGCATTTGAAAGATGTATTGAATTAAAAACAAGCTCCCCAGTAAATGAGTCAAAATTACCGTATGGCTCCAAGATATGAAACACATTGAGTGATTTTCATTTCAAAATTATTTTAGTCTAAACTTTTAAATCACAACATTGAAATTAATACTCTTTGTAGAATTAAGTTGAAATCAATGTGAATACAGAATGTTTTTGGATGAAACAAAGTATTTGAATACAATTAACAAATCTGGTAAATAGTCAGGGATATAACTAATGTATACTGTCGGGTATTGTCTATTCTTTTGGTTGCAAGGAGTTTTTGTTACATAACAATAAGATAAAAGGTAAACGAGCAAGAGATTCAAGTTTTCAGTTACGAAAAGACAAATTCTAATGACATTATATTCAAAGTGAAGTAGTTGCAATTTAAAATTGCAGTATTTGAGTAAGATACCCCTCTTTCTAGATGAAAGAATTGTTTCTGACATACCTCTTGTAAGCTTGACTTAACCCTTTGTACTTGGATGTTATCATTTTGGTGTCATTACAGTTAAATTTAGTTATCAGAGTGCAAAGGGATAAAATATAATTTTTAGCATTGACAGTAGTTATGTTATTGAACAGTGACAAGCAGACAAATTTAACTGTATTTCTATTCATATCTGTTTAAAACTAAACCTGATTGATCCCAAATTCCAAGGCCTTCAGGGCACATCTTCTATAGGTGTGTATGGGCATCACAACCCCCAGGTACCCGAGTGATCTTTCCTCCCCTTCATTTTTATCCCACCTACCCTTCTGCTTTTTGGTTTTTCTTCCACTCTTAATGTTTTATCTGTCTTGTGTTTGGCACAGCTTGGCCAAATGTGGCCTTTGCGCCATAAAACCATTAAACAACCAACCCAAAATCAAAGATTTTAATATATTCTACTAAATCTTGAAAACAGTTCTAGAATTTGGAAAATGGTCCTTTATTTTGAAAATAGATTTTAAAATATTGCCACTTTTCCCTACACTGTATTCAAAGCACATACTGGGAAAAGTACCATGTATTTACAAAAGTTGATATTTTATTTTCTGCCCCAGATAAATTCAAATTGTACTTTTGCACGAGTTTTAAATTGAATTGAGACCATAATTTAATCTAGACCTTTCTTCGCCATCACTTGGGCTATTGTCATAGGTTCTGCCCTTCCAGAAAATTAACATGTGTCAGATAGAAGTGGTGGACCAAGGAATGCACTTAATCATTTGTATGAAAAATGCTTCATTATATCTTAATCATTGAAATGTGATTTTTCTTTCAGGGCCTTTTTTTGGCTTTTGTCACTGCTGTTATCGTCAATATTATGGAATGTTGTAATACCTTTAAGGAAAGAATTAGCATTTGGTGTAGTCTTCTCAGTGATATTCCAGGAAATATTTAGATTCCTCTTTTACAAATTACTTAGGTATACTTTAATTTTTCTACTTTATTTTCAGCAATTTTTTAATGTTTTTTTAGTGTGCTGTATTAGTATATCAACTCTTTAAATAACATTCATCTATGTTATTTTAAAATGTGAAGGTATGAATAGTAATTTAATTCATACATAATTCATGAAAACATATAAGCCATAAACTAGTGTTTTTTAAAACTTAATCTTTAAAGGGTTGGGGTACTAGTAATGCACAGCTATCTTAGCAATACTTCTGTTCACTGATTTGATTGTTATTTTTCTGATTATTTATAAATACGAGTCATTGCTGTATTGCGATTCACATTTTGCAGAGAACGTTCAGAACCTCAGTCTAACTAAAAATCTTTGATCCATCAATAGTTCTGAATACCCAACAATTTTTATCTTAAAAGTTGACTTTAATTTATATAAAATAAATAATAAAATCTAAAAATATGTATTACATTCAATCTATTTATAGTAAAAAATTTGAAGGCTTCATTCTGAGGCAATATATTTGCACAAGGTTTAGATATTTGTTTTAGAGTACTTCCAATTATCGAAATTGTCTTCCTTGTGCTTTAATGATTTTTGTGGTCTCTACATTTTAAATACAAAATTAGTTGTTTTGTAATAGTTTTTTGAGCATAGATAACTGAAACAAGTAAAATTTTTCTAAAACTTTTTAAACATCCTTATTTTTACTGTAGTGTCAAGATGGGTGTTTGGTTTCCTTCCCCATAAGCTTTCTTGCTTCTTTTTTAAATGTGTATTTTTTGACAATATAACAATTATGACAAATTATTTTTCTATCATGAAGCAAATTGGATTGTCTAAAGTAAATTGTACTGGGTATTACTAAAAAAATTGTACATTTAAAAATCAAATTAAAATGTTTCTTTTTATGTATTAGTGTTCCTTTACTATTATCGGATATTTAAATAAGTGCTTTTATTAAGTTTTAAAATTTTTTATTGTATGTCCAAAGAAGCTAAAAACTTTTTCTTTTTGTACAAACTCTGGTAATTATTATATCTGAACATTTGAAACATGGATAAATGTTAGATATTATTAATGATTAGAGGACTTTCAAGTTCTTATCAGATTTGAAATAGAAGAAATTTTATAAATAGTAAAATAATTTTTACATATGTTAATTAAATTGATTTTCAAACTAAAATTAGTTTACTTTCTTAAATGCAATGTATTTTTCATAAGTGAAGTTAAAATGTTTCTCTTAATTTTAGAAAAGCTGAAGTTGGCCTAAAAAAAGTTCAAGAAGTTGGAGCAGATGGTGCTTCTGTATCTAGTAACCGAGTCACTTTAGCATATGGTATATTCCTTTATATCCAGTGATGTCATTTTCTAAAATATTGGTTCTTATTGTGATTTGATTCAATAATTAAAACATTGAATATCATATTATATGGGGTCACTATCTCAGTGGGTTTGCTCACTGCCTAACAACCCGCAAATGTTCGATTCCTGTCAGATTAAATTCCTCCCTGGGTGTATTTCTTCTGTGTCAGAAAAATTTTCCATGTTTGTATATATCTACTTGATGTTCAGTGCAGCTTGGCCAAGCATATGATCCTTGAGCCATAAACTCCAACCATATTTCTTCTGTACCATATTTCCCCTGTACCTGATATTATGTATGGTCAAAAATGCTTCCTTAATTTTGATTGTGGCCATTTGGGGCAATTCTGTCGATTTGTACCTTATCCCGCCAACCAGAAGGGCTTACGCTCCCACAGGTTTAATGTGCACATATATGGAGCTGACATGAGGTAAAAATTGCACCCAGAGGAAGTTGAATGTTAATTTTTCAAACCTGATGTCTAGTATTTTCCCCTTGCTCATTAAACCATTATAATGGTTAAAGTGACCCTCTGTAGAGTTACAACAAAATAAGACTCATCAATAGCCGTTGTGTTGCACCTGTGCGACGTTAATTAACTACCTGTCTATCAGAGTAAAACCATATCTTTTTAAAGCTAGGAAAAATATTAAAATGCTGTTGGATTTCTATTGACTTTAAGACACAATTATTTGACAAAAATGTTCTGTACTTAATCTGGGAACATTTTTTATTTGTATGATGAATTGCTGAACTGAGGGAAAAAATGACTGATCTCATTTGTTCCAGATAAATATTTATAACAATTAGTTGAATAAATGTTCTATTGTAAAACTTCAGATCAATCAAATTCTGTAGTTTCCTAAATATAGATAGGGTCTACTTGTCAGTAGAACCATGGAATAAATATGCCAAAGGGTAAAAGTAACATTACCATTCACATCATAAATATGATGTTTTGAAGATACGATGATGAAGGCAAACAAAGATCTGTTTTAACACTAAAATGTCCGTTGGTGTCATTTCGACACCAGAGCGCATTTGTTGCTTTCTTCCTTTTGCATTTTTCTCTGATTGAAAATTTCGAGTGAGTTTTAATCATACTTGATAAGCACACAACATAATTTTTTTTGCAACACAATTTAGAAAAATCCTGCAGCTAAATTTACCAAGAACAACTGCTGGTGTCTTCAAGCACATTTCCTGGTCTAAATAGCTTCCTTTAAGCAAAAATGGACCATAGAATAGTAAAAGAAGCAAATTTCTAACTATTAATTTAATAATGCTTTCTATTAATTTATTTCAACATTGAATGTCAGCATTCCTTTTGAAGGCGGAAATGAGTCAGTCTCGATCGCATGTTTACATCTAAGTTTGTGCATTGTTAGCAATTATTCCAATTACAATGTTTACAGGTGATTTTTTTTCCTCTTATCAAACAAAAGCGATGACTTGTATAAAAGGTTCTGAAGACATTGCAAATCTGTTGAGAGAATTATCCGAAAATGAATTTGATGGTACTGAGCTCTCCTGTTCTTAATTGTTCTGATAAAGAATGCAAAAATAAATCAGAAGAACCTGAAAACAGTTACACAGGTGCTGCTAACAATACCTAGAATAATTTGGATTTTTATCACTCAGAATGAAAAATATATACTGGATAATCCAAATTAAACAGGTGTTTAGACCTTTAGAAAACTACTGGTCGAATCAACCAAATTTTGTACACATACTTCCTGAGTATGCAGCTTGCAGCTTCGATTTCTGAAGAAAAAAGTTAATTTGAAAATTTTCAGCCGTTAGGGGAAACATGGTTCTGCGGTTCAGGTAATTTGAAAATTGCCAAACTTATATAACATCCTTCGCCAATATAAGGAGTCGCACAGTATTGTTCACTAATTGACAACTAGTTCAGTATCATGAAGCTCACCTTATCCGATCACGCTTTACTTGTTAAACTCTTCTATCAACGAAACAGCAATGCTTCTGCTGTTAAGGAATTTTGACAGTTAAAAGGCTTACGTAGAGGTCCACAGACAATTTGTCATCGGAATATCATCTTGCATCTTTAACAGACAGGAACTTCTGTAAAACCAGGACGAGGTTGCAAGCCAACTGGACTGCAGAGAGCAGAAGTTTCAATTGCTGCGAAACTTAAATACCTGTTAAATGTGGATCACCCTGTGTAATGGGTGAATGATTGTTTTGCAGATGGAAATATTTTGCATAAAAAATAAGGTCCTCTAATTTTGCTTAGCATAACAGCTATAAATCCGTCCTAAGTTCAAGAGTAAAGGGATAAAAGCACCAAAATTATAAATCAGAATCATAGTAAAAAACTTATCTGATATGCAGGAAATGTGATATTAAGTAATATCCATGCTTTTCAATGAACACACAAGACATGTTCAGTAACTAAATAAAGTGCTGAAAAAATTGTTTATTACTCTATCAGATTTGAATAAGGTATGTATGTAATATATATTTGATAAATTAATAGATGAATCTGCATAAATATTGTGTTGCCAAGAAAAATAACTCATTAATACAAAATATATATTTAAAAAATAAATTTTGTTCTTTTTCCATTTACGAGATTTAAATCAGCATTATTGTGTTCTAGTTGCTGGCCTTGGGTTTGGTTTAATGAGTGGCTTATTCTCCTTAATTAATGTTCTTGCTGATTCAGTTGGTCCAGGAACTGTTGGAATGCATGGAGATTCTCGTTTCTTTTTCCTCACATCAGGTAAGTCATTTAAAATGTTTTTTTCCCTGAAAATCAGTTAAAATGTGAATTACCATAAACCATATTTTTTCTGAATTTAAATTGAGTTTAAGAATATTTTAATGTTTTCATAGTTTAACATATTGATGAATGTGATTGATAAATTTCAGTAGTTTGTCAAAATGTACTTGGGCAATTCCACGAAATATGGGACATGCAAGTGAAAATTTTTTTTTTGGAAAATTTACTCACATTTTCTTTAGTTCTTTTCTAGATAGTTTAAAGATTTTAAACATAAATTTGGCAACACCTTACACATTTATTTTATCAGTACAGGGTCAGCTGTTCTAAACAGATAGATGTGAAGATTTTTTTACAGTGAACTTGCCTGTTTTTGCAGGCAATTTTTTCTAATATTTTTTTTTGTTTAATTTTTATGCATAACAGAAAGCGATTTCAGTAGAGGAAATTATGTCTATTTTGTAACAGATATTCATTACTATATTTATGGAATAATTTCCGAAAAAGTACTTACTATAATGTAACATGAGTTAAAAAAACTTAGTTTCTTTAAATTCTTTTAAAATATTCTTTTTAAAATTAAAAATTTCACTTTTCCTGTTGCTTAGTACGAAGAGTAAAAGTAAATGACAAATTTTGTTTTAATTCATTTAATTTTTCTTAAAAGACAACACATTTAATTTTGTGACATGAGTCACACTTAAGTTAAATGTTGTACATGAATAATTGGCTTTAATTTTTCTATTCAAATTTGAAGTGCAAACGATTTTGTGATAAATTTATTTAAAATTTGTTCTTTTTCTTTATATAATATAAAAATATGTTATGGCACCTACTGCAGCTGCAGAGCCCAAGAAAGAAAGCTCAGAAAAACTAAAGTAAGAAAGAAATTATAACGAATAAAAGAAAAGTACCGATTTACTTTGAAATGCTGATTGCAGAAAGGAAGAAAGTTAGAAATAGTGTTAAAAGAATAGTGTTAGTGACTTTAAATGCATGTTTTGATTCAATTAGTAATCATTTGAAGTCATCAACTTTAAATAATAATATTATTTTATGAAAGCGATGATATTAACCGAATGGCTCCTGGACGTAAAGATGTTGCTACAATTTGGGAAAATGACCTTAAAATAAAAATAATAAGCTCATCTTATTTAGGCACTGAAGGAAGTGTTTGAAATATTCAAACTGGAAAATCCATCAGACCATGGTGAGAGCAAGGTTTTTGAATTGCACCCAAAGCATGTTTTGAAGATATCTGAAAAATAAGATTCTGCATTATGTTGCTTATGTACACTCAGGAACATTGAAAATAGCGCACCAAGAAGGGAGCATCGGATTAAAATGAAATTTAATACACTTAATGATACAGATGAGATTCATTTGATCCCAAAATCAAGACAATTAAACAAATACAGTGTATAATTAGACAAATACAGTGCAACTTCAATAGCGTGTCGGACCACCTCCTGCTGCAATACATGCCACAACACGGTCCGGCATTGAGTTGATTAGACATCTGATGTTGTCCTGAGGCAGATGGGCCCACAAATTTTGAACAGCCACCTCCAAATCATGTGCAGAGTGACACGGCGGCATCTGGCGTTTCAGCTGGTCCCACACATGCTCTATAGGGGACAAGTCTGGGGAGCGGGCCAGTCATGGAAGAGTCTGAACATGACGTAGGAAGTCTTGAGCAACTCGAGCTCTATGTGGACGAGCATTGTCTTGCTGGAAAATTGCCCCTTGAAGACCATTTAGGAAAGGTCTCACGTGGGGTCGAAGAATGTCATCAACATAACGCTGGCCCATTAAGGTTCCACGTACCACAATTAGATTGGACCGGCTATCATAGGCTATGGCCCCAGACCATTACGCCTGCTGTGCGGGCAGTGTGTCATGCGACAGCGTGGGTGGAATTGTACCGTTCACCAGGGCGTCTCCACACCCGTACGCAGTTATCATCTGTCCCCAAAACGATCCGGGATTCATCACTAAACACCACGTTTTGCCAATCTGTGGCGTTCCACGTCTCTGGCTTGGCACCACTGTAGACGGAGTCGCTGATGTTTCGGTGTTAAAGGCAGTACACGAAAAGAGTGCTTGGATTTCAGATTCGCTTCCGCAAGGCGCCTGGAAATGGTCTGTGGAACAACTGGCACCCCTACATCTGATTGTATCGTGGAACGAGTCACTGTGGGATCTACGAGCGCTTGCCGCACAATCCTTCGATCCTCTCTGCTCCTCGTCTTCCTGGTCGCTCCAGATCCGGTATGCAGCACGTGGGTACCATCTTGTGTCCACTGCTTCCAAAATGTTCTGACGGCACGCTCAGAATGATCGACCTGGCGAGCAATGCGGCACGTCGACCAGCCTGCGGTTTTCATGCCGATGATGAGGCCCCTCTCAAACTCGCTTAACTGTGAGAAATGTGTTTTCACATGTCTACCTGGCATTCTTCGCTTACTAAAGTCCTCCTAGAGTCGGAATGTGATTGTCACGTTTATGAATCTTCCACTATGCGCCGGTCCTACTTCCTGATTGCAGCGCCACTGCAGGGTGTGTGGTCATGCGCATTGGCACCAACCTTGGATTATTTGCATATCAAATCTCACTGTGCTTATTTGCAAAGTTTCGCGATTGTACTTTTCTTCCTTCTTGGTGCACTATTTTCAATGTTCCTGAGTGTATATACCATGAGAATTTCATATAGGTGCTGTAAATACATTACACTTCTATATTTAAAGTGTGTTCCTGCTTACTTCCATTCATTCCTAGAAAAAATATTGTGCAGTCCTAGAAATTGTTTGCTAAGCCAATGTAGCATTTGCAAAGATTCACAAGGTTTAAAAAAATTTATCCATTGCCTGGAACAGAAGAATTTGGCCTTACATGGTATTTCTGGAAACAAGATGCAGAAAACAATCGTCAAAAGCTAGAAAGTTCTGAGTCATATATGGATTTGTATCGACTTATTTCGGGTCTCGTTCCAAAATTTCTGGAGCATTGTTACTTTAAGAGCCATCCAGCTAAGGCATATCAATGCGTGATGCGAGAACTTTTCTGGAAACTACACTTGCACATTGGAAACAGAACCAAGTGAGCTTGTTTGCAGCTGTTATTTATTATTTGGGTTCCAACCATCCTGTAGTGATAGCATCAGATTTTTGGGATCATTCAATGCGGTCATTATTGAATACATGTTTTTTATTACAAAGTATTTCAACGTGTGCAAATGTTGAAATTTGGTCTTACAGTCCATATGTGGGGAGGCAGTTTAAAAACACTTAGCAGCCTCGCCTCTCTTAACACACTAGAACAAAGCTACAAAGTATATTACATGGAACTATTTTGCAACATCACATGGTAAGGAAAAACTGTCATTTTTTGAAAGTCTGAAAAATTTGTCCTTTTTTGTAATGCGAGTCACAGTCCAAAATGTTGCCATTGAGGAAACTAAATTTACACTAAAGTTCTAAATTATGACAAGAAGCTCTAGGAACATATCAATGAGTTTATAAATCAATTTTCGTTTAGTAATCTTTATCCATTCTTTATTTACATTAAATTTAATATTGAAAATTGACGCTTAATTGTAACGCGAGTCGCATGGAATTGCCCACTTACATTATTATTTGTGAAACTCGTTTCTCCTGCCCAGCAAATATATCTGAATTCAAAGCTAATCTGCCTTCACTTCAAAAGTGTAGAAAAATCATTCATGCACAGTTTATCTTTAAAAGAATTAATGCGCCAGAAGGACACTGCAGAATTTATCAAGGGATGGAAATTTCATGTAAGATTAAAAAGACCCTCACCTCTCCATATAGAAACTACTGACAGGAACTGATATCGCTATCAACTCTCATCCAAGCATTCATGCCCCTCCACATGAACAACGACCTATAGTGACATTTAAAACTTAACTTATATCTGAATGCTCCAAAAAGATCAACCCAAACTTCTAAAAGCCCTAGGTCTTCATACAATAGAAACAGAACCAAACAATATAAATATGTTTACAGACGGTAGCTTTTTTGGAGATGGTTCATCCGGAAGTGGTGTCTTCATTACAGGTGAATTCAGTTCAGGAGAAATTCAAATCAATAATAACTCAAGCCTCCCTGTTCTTAAAGCAGAATTAATAGCCGTATATGAAGCACTAAAAGAAGTCCCTAAAAGTCAACCCCTTAAAATAAATATTTACATTGATTCGCAGGCAGCAATTAAAAAATGCTTCACCAGGTTTGATCCTCTTTTGAAAAAATATAGCCCTTCTAATATTAAGTTTCATTAAAAGTTCTAAAATAAATTTTCAATGGATCCCATCACATGTTACTTTTTCTTTGATTCATGTGATGTGATATATTTTGATTTCAAAGTATTTGCAATTTAATCTTTAACTTAGTATAACTATCTTTAACAGTATAACTTTTCAGCTTTAGTGCTGCTACATACCTTTCGGAAGTTATACTTTCATGCCTGATAATCACTATCGAGTTTTAAAAATATATAACATCCCATTTGAATTTTTATATTTCTGATTAATGTTAACAAAAGTGTCTCAGTTATAATAGTTTGAAAAGCTCATTTTCTAAATTGAGAAATTCTTTGATTTAGTATGAGTTTGAAGTTTTAGTTGATACAATTTTCAAAAAGGATGAATTGATTTGCTTTATTTTACAGCTTTCACTACTTTAGCTTTCACACTGCTACATACTTTCTGGGGAGTTATATACTTTCATGCATGGGATAATCATTGTTATGCAAAAATAATTTTTGTTTGTGCTTCTCATCTCTTGGTATCAACTTTGGTAAGTTAAACAAGTTTTTCTATAAAATTCAGTTGATTGTAATTTAATCTTGGTTTAAAACTTAAAAAATGTTTAAGTATTTTAGTTACATTTAATTTTTATTAAAGTATGTCTTTGATGTAGGGTAATGAAATACAAATTAGTAAATTCTGTGGATATTTGGTGATAGGCAGATTCTGGGTTAGATTTTTTTTACCGTTTGCTTTTGATCTCAAAAGGCAATCCTGAATTTCTTTTACAAATAATAGACACTTTAAACTATTCCTCTAACATATTGTTTTTTATTTGAGTTTTCCTTCAATTGAATTTGTGTGCCTATTTAGAACAGACAACCGTCATTTTGTAATATTCCTTTGCTATTTTGAAGGTGAAAGAAATAAAGACCAACTTCCAAACTTCAGCAATAATTTTGTCATACCTAGCACTGTTAACTGATGAATTTCAACGATGCCTTTAAATTCTTTTAACCCTTAGAAACGTTTTAATTCTATCAAAATTTATATTTTAAAATTGTTATTTCCAAATAGATAAAAAGAAATTTTTTTGTAGTTAAATAGTTTTTGAGAAACATCTTCAAATGTGCATCATTAAGTATTTTCACAACTATTCAAAGTTGAAGTCCTTAATAATAATTGAAATTTTCAAAATACTTTGGATATCAGCTTTTTCTAAAATTAGTCCAATTTGTTCTTTTACTCAACATTTGGTAAAATTTTATGCATAACATGTCATTCAACACAAGTATTGGAGTATGTTTCTACATTCCTTTAGTTGAAACCATTACTCTTCTATTTAGTGATGTGATCATTAAATGTGTTGAATTTTTAATTGACCATTCAATTAAGAGAAACTAACAGTATTGAATAAATAAATTAATAAATTTCCTTTTCAGACTTTGTTGAATCCGCACCATTTGTATCTGGCAACCATCATTCCTGCATATATTGTAACAGTTATAAGTGCAGTGCTAGCGTACCAATCTGCTGGAGGCTCGTGGAAAAGTTTGTTGGCATCTCTGTCACCTAAGAATTCCAATTGATAATGGTGAATTTTATTTATTTTAAAGTGGAGTCATATACTCAGTTCAGAGCTCAGACACGAATAAAATAATAAACCATCACTAAGCTCATATTTGTAAGTGTTTTACATAGTGCTGAAATTTATTTTTAAAATGATATGTATATGAAGTGAAAAACGAAGTTAGTATTGTGTGGGACATGAATAAAAATGCTCATGATTTTATATTCCTGTCATACACTGGAAAGAACCTGAACTGGGCTCTGACATTGAGTTGGCATACGAGTAATTTTTTATTTTAGATTTTTAAATCTTTGTTTTACTTTTGTAATGCAATAAATGTAATTTTTTATGTGTAGTTAGGTGTTGTGCACCTCATGAGTGAAAGGGAAATTAATTGAATTGATTATATATTTGTGATAAGATGTGAGTACTTATTTCAATCAGTCTGCATATGTCTGTTCTTCACTTGAATCTTTAATATTGCAGAGATACTCATTTTTACCATCAATGTGAGTCTATTGAATAAGATCTAGTTTCAATTTTCCAATTGAAGTTCATTTCAGTTAAAAAATATGAGAAGCAAAATGCATCCAACTGACATTGAAACATGAATTTAAATTTAGAAAAAACTATGTGGTACTACTTATTTTGTAGTCCAGGCATAATTTATATTATTTTTAAGGAAATTGAATAAAAACTTAAAAAAGCTTACCCATAGCTAAAATTATTTTGAAGACATTGTCGTTTCTTAATATGAGTGTAATAAAGTAAAACTGCAGTGTTAAGTAAAATTGTGTAATATATGTGAAGGAAGGACATAGCATTACAAATTTTTTTTATTATTTTTCAAATGTTGCATTTTCTTCCATTCCCTAAAATTCATATTTTTAAAAATTCTTAACTGCTTTCTTTTGCTGTAGCTATTTTATAAACATGATAAAGCAGTGAGTTACTGTTTTTTGATGTTTGATTTACAATCTTATGAAATGTCTTGTGATCAAATGTTTTTTGTTGTAAAAGTTTTCATGTTACTATCATATTTTGATTTTATTGTATTTCACTGATTGTATTTTTTAATCATCTGTAGATAGTCACTCATAAAAATAATAAAATTTAACATGATAAATTGTTAATTTCTTCTAAAAATTTGATGTGTAAGTGGACAATCACTAGATTCCAATAGTGCTTACAATCTGTAAAATAATTTTTATATCACTGAATGTGTATTTACTAGCAGGAATGATAAGAAATAGCTCATTTCAAATAATATACTGATATATTTATTACTCATTGCACAAGAATGTTTGATTTGGAATTTTTCCACTATGTACAAACAGGCATGCATAGTTTTCAATTAGAGATTTTTATATGATTGAAGTTTGTAACAGTGAATCAACTCCTAAATTTAATTGTACATTCAAGTAGAAAGTGATATAAGGCATTAATTAAGAGCTTAAGAGCATAGAACATCTCCAAGTAATAATTGTCGATGTAGTTTTTATATTGAATGATAGCTAAATTGAAAATAAATTTTTCTAGTTTTCCAGTATTTGTTTTAAGAAACCTGGTAATTTAATCAATTAGTAATTTAGAGAAGTTGTTTTGACATGTTTTTGTAATTCATAATACTATGAATTCTTACAAAAGTATGATGGCCGTATTTAACTCAAAGATTTATAGTATGAAATACAGTGATAAAATTAGGATTTTCAACATCTGCACTAAGATAAAAATGATATCTATGTATTCAAGTTATTTACATAATTTATTAAAATTCATGGTAGGATTTTCAAAATCTGCACTAAGATAAAAATGATATCTATGTATTCAAGTTATTTACATAATTTATTAAAATTCATGGATAAATCTTAAGGTAAAATATCAGCATTTTCACTAAAAATTATTAATATGCAAAATGTGTCAACTTCTACTTTTCATTTAAAAAAGCATATTTTTAGGTAATTTTGTTCAAAATTGAGTCTAAATGTAATGTGAATTATAAAAATAGAATTAAAAACATCTGATTTAATGTTTGCTGTACATTTTCAGTACTAAATACTTATATGCTTACTGTATTGTATAAAATGGTTACATATAAAATTATTTAACAAATTAAATTAATACAGAATTTTTCTCATGAATCTTTCTAATTTCAATTTAGCTTTTCTTAATGCCACTCACCTCATTAGTTTGTGTAAAAAAATGAAAACCTAACAGCAAAAAATAAGAGTATTGTAGTTATTTTTAAAATTATCTAGTCTTAAGCAACATCTTTTTTAGTGTAATCTGTATACACTAAATTATCTATTCAATTAATTTAAGTACAATTTAAGTTAATTGAATTGATAAATGCAAAAGCACTAAATGTTGCATCAAATTATCATCTAAGATATATATTTAAATAATTCAACTTCATTGTTCGTCATTCATTAAACTTCATTGTTTGTCTTACATAAGATGAGAAAGTAATTAATAGAAATAATTGTTTTCTCACTTCCATTTTTAATCTCTCAAGTCAACAATCATTAGTTTTAATGAAAATATGCTTAACTAAATGTCTGAAAATATGCAGCTTTCTATATTTTTATTCAAAAGGATAATTTCATGTTTTAAAGATTGAGAAAAATTCTTTAAAATTCAGTAAAATTAAAAGTATCAAATTCAAAAAAATAACCAGTTCATAAAATTCATTCCTGCTTTTCCAATCTGCTAGGTGTATAAATGAGTAACCTTTGTATGACAAAAATAATTTTTTAAATATATTTCAAATTCAGTTTTAAGTTTTGAATTATAATACTTTGATTTACTATATTTCTTGATAAAATATTTTCTTAAGTATACATAGATGGTTTCATTCACATTTTATGTATTGATAAAATACTTGAAGTGGAAATGTGTGTACTCTACTTATGTTGCTCTTTTATCAATCCAGTGTGCGTATGTATGTTACATTGTTTTGTGATGCGTGTTGGGAGAAACTCTTGTTGATGAAGTGAGAAGCAATTCTGACACTTTTAAACAATAAAGATTTTGAGAAAAAGAGTTGGACCAATAGATATTTTGCACGTAAAACACTTCTATTGGTTAAGTTGGTAATTGTGCTTTTTTTTTTATCATTTTTAAGCTATCCTTGGAGTATGTAAGTATATTAAGAGAGGTATTATGATATTAAGGGTAATCGAATTAGTAATTTATAATAAAAGACAAATATTTGTCTCAACTTTGTATTCTGTGATGAAACTGATTATTTGGGTTTGGTTTTATGGCACAAGGGCCATATTTGACCAAATTATGCCAAACTACATCAAGTAGATGGACATTCACACACAAGGAAGATTGACAAATGGACTGGAAGATTTTACTGACATAGAAGAGAGAAATCGAACCATTGTCACATATAACTCATAGGTTGCTAGTTTTGTGGGCAAATACACTGAACCATGGCCAACCCCTGTAATTATTAAGACCGTATAAAACTTGTTTGACTAACCATTAGCATTTTGAAGGTTCCATCAGTTTCAATAAAAATGATCCCTAGGTTTCTTCACTAGATAACATGGAATACCATGGAATGAATTTAGTGCAATTTATCCCACGGAACTTGGGATCTTAATTAGGGACAAGATAAAGTGGCAGTTTGAGTTTTACCCAATTATAAATAGGCAAATCACCTAGATCAAGAAAATGTTTTAAGTCAATTTGAGTTTCAGTTTATTATTAAGAATTAGTTTTGCAATTGTCTGCATACTTTAATGTTAATGGTGTATAAAACACTTGCTAAATGTTTGTCAGTACATTCCGATCCAACATAAAACTCACTGAAATATACTACTGACGAAAGCCACCAGACACTTGGAGTAGAAACAACGTAGCATTTATTGACATACATGAGTAAGGTGTTGGTCCAGTTTGGTCCTAATACATGCACTGATCCTTCTGACAAGATTTGGGAATACAGCGATAACTGCTCCTCCATTCATTACATAATGTAGCTGCTAACTTGCTTTGTGGTAGACAGGTTCCAAACTTTGTATTCTGCACTCTAATTCATCCCATAGGTGCTCTATGGGATTCAGATTAAGGTTCTGCTGGTCAATCCAAAAATAATACACCATTATCGTCAAACCATTGCGTAACAACCCTTGCTTTGTGGCTGTTGCGTTATGCTGGTACAAGTTGGTAGGGCATAGTTGTCAAGAATAACTAGGTAAACGTGTTAAAAGTTTTGTCCATGATTGCCAATGGGTGGGGAACATACCCAAAAAACACCCCCCAAGAATACTACCATCTCCAAACTTGACAGTAGGAACTGGGAAATAGCGTTACCCTGGCTGCTGTCATACCCATACTATTCCATCAGACTGATACATCTTGTATCTGGATTCGTCAGTCCATAGGACACGTTTCCATTTCTCTAGTCCAAGATAAATGTTCTTTACACCATGCTAAATGACGAGTAGCATTCTGAGTTAAGATGAAAGGCTTATGAGCAGCCACACGACCGTGAAAACCCATTGAATGCAGTTTTCTGTGAAAGGTACTTGTACATATTAAGGTTCCAGCATGTCTACTCATGTGTACATTGAGGTCGATTAGATGTAACGATTCCTGTGACTTCCATGCCCTTTATCACTGATTTTCTTTGGTCTGCCTGTACATTTTGCTGCTAGAGGTGCGCCATGTTTCTTCCAGTTATTCAGTACATCCTAAACAGTTGACTTGGGAAAATTTGCTTCTCGGTTTCTTATAGACAAACCACTAAGATAGCAACCAACTATCAAACCTTTCTGAGTCCATTCTCGGGCCGCGGTAGCCCTGATGGAAGAGTAGCTGATTAGCAACCTGAGGGTTGCATGTTCGAATCCAACCAAAGACCATCGTGTACAAAGGGGCTGGTGCACATTAAATCTGTTGTGGCCTCAAATGTCCACAGCATGGTGTGGAAGTTTGGAGAGTGGGGTGCCAGTTTATATGTGACCTTATCTGACCATGATTCAAAATTACGTGTTCTTGAATCTTTCCCCTCTGTATTGATCCTGAACAGTCGCCAAAAGCCTGTTTTGCTCCAGTGCGACATTAATTAAATACCTACTGAGTCCATTCTCTCACGCCTTGACATTTTTGATCCACCTTACGGTGCGATGTGATCGAGGTAAGCAGGTGGCTTGTTTTTATATCATTAGCAGATGTACTGTGCATTTGTTTAATGCAATAGATTCATTCGATTTTGAAGGGATATCCGGTGACTTGTCAGTAGTGTATGTATGTGTATATAAAAGTACAATTTTGAAAAATACCATAGCATATCTTCAATCTACCTGCTGATTTAATAAAATATGAACACTTGTTAAGTGACAGCTATCTCATACTATTTAAAATTATTTCAGGTTCATTCTTAAATTGGTTTGAAGAGAGGACTTGGTACAATTTGTTTTGTGGACGGTACAACTTTGTTTTTTACCACAAGACAATTAAGACTTGGTAGGATTGCCAAGAATCAAATTCCTATGGTTATGCAATAGCTATTCATCTAAGATGTTGAGACTTGTATTATGTTAAAACAGTATACTAATTTTAGAGCATTATAAAATGGCATACATTTTTGTAAAACATCAGATAAAATTATACAAATTTGAATCGAGCATTACTAGATCCAAGGAACTTAACCTTTAGACTGGATTCCAGATTTCATAAGTTGCTTTTCTGAATTTTGGATTTTGTCACATCTCCCCTTTACATGTCTGGGATGTGCCACATGAGTTGTTCTCACCAGTGACCAATGAAAGAGCTCTTTTTAGGTACTGTCACAGCAGTGCTAATATTGAGGGGAATAGTTGCAACTTATTCAAACTGCAGTATGGGTTGAAACATTTCAATTGTTAGTGCTCATTTCAGTATTTTTTTAACACAATATATTCATATTTATTTAGTAAGATTAAAATCTGCATATTGAAATTCAGACAGACAACATTACACTTGTACTTTTACTAGTTAAATTTGTAATTCTAATGTTTAATTAGTAATGATAATTATTTACTTTTTAAATTTTCGGTGATATTTCAGAACCGTCTTTCTTTGCTTTATGATTTATAGTTGTTTTTAATGTTTCATATGAGTTATATTAACATGACATTTAAGTGTTCAAATCTCACACCAAGTTGCAATGAAATTAATGTTGGAAAGCATTTGCTATAAATTTATTACTATCAGTTGATACTGATACACAAAGTTAACTGAAAAGAATAAACAAATAGTTTCTACTTGCAGCAGATGACTAGAAATAAAATATATTACTCTTTTTCATGAAACACAATGATGCCCTTTACACTAATCAAGATAATATTACTGTCATTAGAAAATTCACATTCCAGTAATGCAGTCGTGTCTTTATTTTTGTATTAGTGGGTTATTTTAAATTCTTATTAAATTGGAAATTATATATTACATTGTTGTATGGTTAGAAATATTAATTTAAATTTGTAATTTTGCATTAACATTGTTTAAATAACTGGACATTTGAACTGAAATCATGAAACTGCTTTCACTACAACAAATTTGCTCTTAAAATCGCTACAGAAAAAATGTAGTTTTAAAGCAAGTCAATTTATTTAGACAAAAGTGTAATTTACATTATGAAAGACAAAATTTTTCAATCTGAAACAACTTATGTTCGTAGCCTTTAATTTTGTTAAAGTATGAGATTCAAACACCAAACCTTAAATTAGAAACATGCATGACAGAAATTATATACTATTTCAATAGTGTCCAAGGAAGCACAAAAATACCTCCTCGATGAAAGACGAGTGTTATTGTCTTTCACAATGTCCTGACTAACTGAACAAAAGGAAGGGATAATTCCAGAAAGTTATGAATTGATGTGAGCAGCATCCTTCAGAGGGGTAGAAATCTGTAGTACAGCATCTGTATTGAGCTGTTCAAGGAGTAAAGCGTGACGATACAACTGCTGTCTGGCTATACAGCCAGTCTGAAGGTTAATGGAAGATTTGAGCTCGAACCTGATTACCCATAGCTACTATGGTATCCAAAGAAAATTTTTCTTGCTTTGCTATCGAAAAACATTTGATTTGAACATCAGATTTTCAGAACACAAGTTGAACTAAATTGTACAAGTTGTCACAAACACAAAGTACAGTAACTCCTAGTTATATTGCACATTTAGCTATATGGCTCTTGCATATCCCCAGTGAATTTTAGATTTGAGGACTGGGAGCTCGGGTTGCTTGATTTTAAACTGAATTGGTAAAACAATTTTGAGTTCCTTGAGAATATATTTAATATTGAAAAGGTTTTACCTTCAAATTTTGTAGTTTTACATAGCAGTTTACGGTCATTTGACCAAGTGCTCTACAATATTTTCCCTTTTTACAAAGTATAATTGGTGCAGTTTTATTTCTAATAAGCAAGTTCTTTCAACCCTCGCATCACTCCCCTTGGTATAGTATGATTTATTCTTGTTCCAAGATGCATGATGATACTGTATGTGCCAACAATTCAAATTCGCAGAAAATGCTTTTAAATGTTCAGAGAAAATTTAATTACATTGGCTTAATCACACTACATTTTTGTACATTGAGGTTTCCAAAGATCTGGTATTCACAGAAAAAGGATGTTTCCTCAATTTCATTCACAAGACTTGGCAATATAAAAATATTTTCAAAGTAGCTTTAGTATTCCAAATATTTTGTATTACTGGATCATTTATTTCAAAATATTAGGGATTTTCAATGTAAACAAACCACCTGAAGACAAGGATTTTATACTTTATCCAATGGTTTCGCTCAGAGATAGCAGTTACCTTAAAATATACTCAAGTGATGTAATTTCCAGAATACATACTGGAAACATGTTCAACCACAAAAACAATGGCTATTATTTTTACAAAAGAGCCATCTTTTCAAAGGGTCTATATACCAGAACTTCTAATCCGATTTCAAGAAAACTGAGCAATACTATTAGACATATATTGAGTTTATATTATGTTAACATGGGAAAAAAATTAATTTTTCCAGGTGTACCTTCCTCCCTTAAGCTAACTGCTGTACAAGTGGTTTTAGCTCGGTTACAAAAGCATATAATTAATTTAAACTCATTTTCTCAGAAATAAAATACACAAGAAACCATTAACACAATTTGATAAAAAAAATTTGCCCTCACAAAAACTTCCAAAGTAGATCAAACAAATCTAAAATAATTTTGAAATCATGGTTGGAATGCAGTGTTAGCAAACTAACCAAAACCTAGTGTTTAAAATGTTTAATAAGTTAATACAATTAAATTGAATTAAAATTGAAGGTTAATACTTCCATTCTCACACTTAAACTATTCTTTCTCTAATGCATGTTATTTATAGAAATAGATATTTCTCGAAAGGTTGACTTTTAAATGACTTGATAAAATGCAAGAAAAAACTACAATTATGAGAAATAAAATTTGTTTGCAATGGATAAAGCTATTATACCACGAATTCCTAAAAAGGAGTAAAATTTAGAAGTTCTAACATAACATTTAATAAGTTTTCCAAGCAAGCTATTTTTTATAGTGAAGTGCAATGATAGATACCACAGCAAATCAAAGCATTCAAAATGTTTTTCGAGTCCTAACTATGTCAGGTGTTGATTTCAATGAATTTTCTTTAAAAGAATAACCAACAGTTTGCAACACAAAATTGTAATTCCTATATAAATTCTAGAACACTATTGCACAACTTCGTCTCATGAAATCTTTCAACAATGCAGAAATTTATGGAGCAATGTTGCAAAAGATATAACACAAATGTTTTCTCTGCTTGGATTGCACTTTAACTTTTAAACAATGAGATGATGTGGTCTTTTTACACAATAAGTGTGTCAACACAAAACTCAGTTCATGCTGTGCCAGTTATGAGTGTCTGATATGAAATAACAGGGAATATCTCAATTCAAACACTGCAGGAATTTATGGAACAAGGTGTCAAAAGACGTTTTCGAAATCAAATACGCCTATTTTAAAAATTTTCTGGGCTTTGATAATTTGAGTATTTTAAAGTTATATTCTAAGCACAAAAAAAATGTCATCAATAGAAAATAAAATAGAAACTCTTGCACCAAAATTCATACTTCTCGTTAATATTTAGCTTGCAAAAAGTACTTATTTGTGAAATTGTTATTTGTAAGAAAAAATTAAAAATGAGATAAGACATGAAAATATACATAAATTGAAATCAAACATGCCTATTTCTCAAAATTTCTCTGAGCATTGATAAGTATTTCAAAATGATATTCCAAGGACACAAAATGGGTTTATACACAAGATACAAGAAAATGAAGCTTTTCTATAAAATGTGTAATAATATTCCTCCAGAACCTGCCAATTGAGTGGAATTTTGACCGTGTAATTAAAGATCATAATCTATTTTGTTAACACATTCACTCAATTGTCAGACGAAGCGAATTAATACTTTTAGATTTCTAATTTCAATTCCCTAAATACAGAATAGTTATGCTAGAAGTGTAATGACCTAGGGATCAATGCATAAAATTTCCCAATTAGATTTCAATAAAAATAAACCAGCATATTTCACAAAATAAAATTATTGAAATTCCCAATTTTAAAGATTTATGTGCAAAATTGGAATGATTTTGTGATACTGCAGAACTTTTTCACTGTGACTAAGTGTCATTATTTTTCAGACTACTTATTTAATATAGTTCTTAACTTATTAGAATAAAATAACATGCATCTTGTTCAGTTATTTAATTTTCTATATTTATAAACTTAATACAGAAAGGAAAATGAAATTTAAAATTTTGATTTAAATCAATGACTTTTTTAATAAAAATCACTTGATTTAAATCAGCATACCCTGCTCAATATCAAAAATGCATTTCAATACCACCATGTTTGAAGTTAAAATGGTAATATTAACTTTAGTTATTTTAATGTAGTTTGGAAACATTTCTAACAGATGAAGACTTCCATCGATCTTCATAAAATTGTTTTGTATTCTCTTCATAACAGTTTGCTATTGCATGGTAAAATTTAAAAAGTAAACCTAGTTAGCTAGATAGCTTATGCACTTTTTAATGCCTGAGAGAAAAACTTAAGCCATTTTTTAAAACAGTTACGCTGCAAAAAACATGAAAATTTCTAGGAACATCAATCTAGGGAAGGTTTACTGTTAGATATAACATTTTCAGAGCTACATCGAAAAGTGAAAGAAATACATGAATGCAGTCTCTAAGCTCTTATGGTTTGAAACACCAATTTGTTTTTTAAATCACTGAAAATATTGAATCAACTTTGTTCTTACTTCCTGTTAGTCTGTAAATGGATATTTTGCTATCAGTATGTGCTAAACTTTCTACTGATTCCTACTGGTAATCTTTTGATATTTCTGGATGAGTACTGATAAGTCAAGACTTGATAAAACTGGCAGTTCATATCAGAATGTGTTTGGAATATATAATTTAAATTTCACAATTTTGATTAATACAATATATGGGAGATATCAATATGGTAATGAGGAGGATCCGAAAATATTACCTTTAATGCAGTTCCTGGGAAATACAAGAGTAATGGTCACTAATTACTGCACTAAAGACACAAATTGTGTGGAAACTTGTCTATGTTGAAACGCCCTTAATTTAATGAAGATTTGTTCAAACCCTCAAGAGTCAATTACCAATTTGCCAGAAAATTACTAAAATATAAATTTAGGATTAATATAATAAATCTAATAGATATAATGAAACAGCTTTTTAATGATACCAGTTTTTATAATACAAAATAAGGATTTTAATTTCAATTCAAATTTCCATTTAAATATGTATATAAATAAACATGATTGTTTAGTTCTAAAAACTTAACTGTCTAGAGCATATTATTTTTTGTATTTATTTTGCCTCAGCAATTTTCTTCAGCTTTTCTAACATTTTGTCATAGCTTTCTTGTTGCTTTCTCACTTTAAGGGCTTTTTTCTTTTCCTTATTTCTTTGATCCACAGCTTCTTTGAACCGGGGATCTTTTGGGTCGATATCATAACCTAGGTACTCAGAAATTTCTTCCACCAATTTTTCTCTTTCCATTTTCAACTGATGAGTTTTTTCCTTTTTCTTCTCGATCTTGCCATAGTAGTCTTTCATCCATTTATCTAAATTAGCCATGTTATTTTCTACCTCAGCCTCTACTTCTCGCTTTCGTGTCTCTTCAGCCAATCGTGCTGATTCGATTCTGTTTATTCTTTCTTGCAATGGTGGTTCGAATATTTTATCGTCCTCTATAGTCTCCAATATTTCTTTTTTGGTCGGCCAACATATTCCTGGGTTCAGTTTACTTTCGCTACCAAATCTACCATAATACTTTTGTAACCTGTTCATTTTAAAGTCATATTTGGCTTCTATGGGAACGGGTTCTTTGGCGACAAATATTTTGTATATCCTTTCTGGCAAACGAGCTTTAAATCGAATTTTCATGATATCTTCTTCGGTGAGTTCTGGTTCCCGCAAATCATTTAAAATGTTTTCAATGGGCAATTCTTTTGCTTTTTTCTCAGCATTTAGCTTTGATGTTAAAAAAGTAATATGCCGCAAAGGTACATTACCACATGTAAGAAGCAAAGGTTTGGAAGTCAGATTAAACATCTTGATGACATTCATTATCTTTTTCCTGAAAATTTTGTCAGTTTGCGGCGCGTTTGTATGTTATATTTTCAGGACAAATGCATCCGAACAATGACTACTCGAAGCCAAGAACCATGAAGTGTGAATTGTAAATATAAACATTAAGATTTAGCTGTATTTTTGCTGCTAAACCACTTTGTTGCCAAAATAAAAATTATTTTAGCACAAAATATTACTCAAATTGAAAAATATAGATAAAAATATTCACATGAGTCGTAGGATATTTTTACAAGATAGAATATTTTCTGTAACGCGAAAACAAGAAAGTACCAGTTGTGACGAGCCACCAGATTATTTTATTTTCCAACGAGCTTTTGTTGGTTGTGTTTTGGCATCAGTCGAAGAAACTGTTGTTCTAATAAAAAGGAAATCAAATCGTTACGAAAATTTTTGTTCTCTTCGTGAATTATTTCTCATATCTGTACAATTGAATATTTTTGGAAGGAAAATATGATGGAATACTTGCGAATCGCATTTTTAATGGAATAGAGAAAATCGGGTAGATTTTCCTGTAGATTCCTGACATCTGGTGACCCGGGACGTGATCGCATTCTGAAAGGTATTTATTAAGCCTAATTTAGTTGATATTCTATTTGAACTATGGAAACAATTGTACGGAAAAGAAAGCCAGTTCGGGCTAATTTTACGAAAACGTTTAATGCACTTATGGATACTTTAATTGATGATTCAGCGAAGGAAGAAACTATTAAGACACGATTTGTTACTTTAGAAAGATTAGCGTCAGATTTAATGAAAATGGATGAGGAGATTACAATTTATTTATTGGAAGATGAAGCAAAATATGATGAATATGAAAAAGAATATGCAGTAATTGAAGATTATAAAGAGAAAATGGATAGAGCTAGAATGAATGTCGACATATATTTTAATAGACAATCCGCACTCATAGCTGAGAGTATACATTCGCAGGATACTGAACAAAGGAAATTGAAACTTCCAAAGATTGAGCTTATTAAATTTGGCGGTGATGTGAAGGATTGGCTGTCCTTTTGGAGCCAATTTAAGCGAATTCATGAAGATCGCAACATGGCTGAGGAGGACAAATTCCAGTATTTAATTCAATGTATGAGTATCGGAAGTCGAGCTCGCGAAATTATCGACAGCTTTCCTCCTACTGCAGAAAACTATGCTAAAGCCATTGAGAGTATAAAATCTCGATTTGGCAGAGAAGAATTGCTTATTGAATGTTATGTAAGAGAGCTTCTAGGACTTGTAATAAAAAATACTACTGATGCAAGAAGGAAGAATAGTACAACACGATTGTATGATAAATTAGAATCTTATTTACGAGCGCTTGAGTCTATCGGAATGGGCTCAGACAAATATTCTGCAATGCTATATCCTCTTGTGGAATCGTGCATTCCAGAGGAAATTTTAAGAGTTTGGCTGAGAAGTCCATTACTGGCATCGGAAGACAATAAATATAATGATAAATTGAAACAGCTATTGCTATTTTTAAGAAATGAAGTGGAAGGAGAAGAAAGAATTTTTATGGCTAAGACAGGATTTAAACTCAAAGAAAATTGCACGAGAGTACAGACATTTAAAGAGTCAGAAAATTCTACCCCAACAGCGAATGATTTGATTGTAAGTGCAAAAAACCGGTCGATTCCTGTATGTCAATTTTGTGGGAAGACACACGACTCCAGAGACTGTTTCAGGGGACAGAAGCTACCCTTAGAAGAGAAAACAAATATTTTAAAGAAGAATAAGTGTTGTTTTTCCTGTCTAAAGGTTGGGCACCGATCGCTGAATTGTAAATCTAATGTAAGATGCGCAGTTTGTGGAAAGAAACATTGGGTAATTATGTGTCCCGAATTAGGTAAGAAAAATTCAGAGATTGAAATAAAAGAGACAGAGGACACCACTTTATCCAATCAGAGCCATGCTGAAGTGTTTTTACAAACATTACTTGTTAGATTGTCCTTTCGAGGAAAGGAAAAGACTGTAAGAGCATTAATAGATACGGGCTCACAACGTTCTTATATATTAAGTAACACAGCTAAAGAGATGAAATATGTACCAGTTTCTAAAGAACAGTTAACCCAAGTAGTTTTTGGGGGGCATGCTGAAAGAAAGGTGCATGCGTGCTATAATGTAGTTCTAAGAAGCCTCCATGGTAATAATTCAGTTGAAATCCAAGCGTTGGACCAACCGGTTATTTGTGGTTCCATACCTAGGCTTAACAAGAAAAAGTGTTCAGAGATTGCCCAAAAAATGGGTATTCAGTTGGCAGATGTCGGACATGGTCAACCACCAATTGAGATTCTCATAGGCTCTGACTTTGCTGGTTTGCTGTACACCGGAGAAATACGTCAGCTTGAGTGGGGATTATTTGCAGTGCAGACTCATCTTGGTTGGATGATAATGGGGAAGTCATCGGGTAATTCAGAACAGGACTCTTACGGTTCGGACTTGATCTCACTTTTGATACAGAGCAATGATATAACGGATTTATGGAAGCTTGAAAGCATTGGTATCACAGACCCTTGCAAAACTCAGTCCAGAGGAGAAATTGAAGCTGCAGTTGAAGAGTATTTTAAAGATACAATCCGTATAAACGCAGAAGGACGTTACTCTGTACGACTCCCGTGGATGTATGATCCAGAAGGGTTACCGAAAAACCGAGAAATTGCTGAGAAACGATTGTATTCCACTACTTCAAAACTTAAAAAGGAAGGAAAATCCCTGGATTACGACAAGGTTTTTAAAGACTGGCTAGACGATGGAATAATTGTCGAGACTTCTTTGGATGGAGGATATTTTTTGCCTCATAGAGGAGTGTTCAAGTTTCAATCTACAACTCCAGTACGTCCAGTCTTTGATGCGTCTTCTAAGCAGAAAGGGAAATTGTCTTTGAATGACTGTTTAGAAAAAGGCCCAAACATTTTAGAGTTGATTCCATCAATTCTTCTAAAATTTCGTGAGAAGAAGATTGGTGTCATTTCTGACATTAAGAAAGCCTTCCTACAAATATCTGTGGATGTTGAAGACCGACATTTCCTCAAGTTTCTCTGGTGGGAAGATGAAGGTATGAATACTGTGAAGGCATTTCAGCACTGTAGAGTAGTTTTTGGTTTGAATTGCAGTCCCTATCTTCTTGGAGCGGTGATAAAACATCATTTGACTCAATATTCATCGGCTGTATACTCTGAGGTCACAGAAAAACTAAAGGGTGCCTTTTATGTCGACAACTGCGTAACATCTGTGGATTCGGAAACAGAATTGAAAAATTTCATTCAGTTGTCAACTCAGATGATGGCAGAAGCAAAATTTGACTTGCGAGGATGGGAGCATTCAAACCTGAATCATAGTCTCCTAAAATGTGATCCGACTCCTGTGTTAGGACTTTTGTGGGACAAGGAAGATGATGTTCTGTTTTGTGACACACGACGTATCCAAAAACCTGGAGGACCAATTAGTAGGAGAATTATACTTTCCATTGTGCAGCAAATATTTGATCCTCTGGGTATAGTTTGTCCTGTATCTTTGTGTCCCAAAATCTTGTTGCAAAAGAGTTGGAAATCCAAACTTAGTTGGGATGCAGAAGTCCCTGAAGAAGTTTCAAAGACATTTTTGAAATGGCTTGATGACCAGAAGTTTCTAGCTGAAGTAAAAATACCTAGATGTGTTCATCTTACTACCAAATTGAAGATCTCCTTGCACACTTTCTGTGATGCGTCTTCCATGGCCTATGCATCAGCTGTGTTTTTACACTGTGAAATAGGTCAGAATATATCAGTCCAGTTGCTTATGGCAAAAAGTAGAATAGCTCCATTGAAGAAAATTACCATACCCCGGTTAGAGCTTATGGCATGTTGCATTGGTGCTCGTTTGACACATTTTGTAAAAGAGAGCTTGAAAAATTATGAGTTTGAGGAGTTTTACTGGACTGATTCCTCTACCGCATTGTACTGGATCAAGCATGATGAGCAGTGGGCTGTATTCGTTAAAAACAGAGTTGATGAAGTTAGAAAGCTAACGAAACGAGAAAACTGGAGACATATTCCTGGCCAAGAAAATCCTGCCGATCTACCATCTAGAGGTTGTACAGCGAAGAGATTAATTGAATCTAGATGGTGGGAGGGACCATCTTGGTTAAAACTTAACGAAGAAAATTGGCCTCGTTCCGAGGTCGCAATTAAGAATGATGAAATTTCTCAGGAAAGGAAAACGACAGTAGCAGTCAGCATCGAAAAGGAAATACCTTGGTATTGTTACAGATTTTCATCATACTTGAAAATAGTTAGAACCATCGCTTGGATGAAACGCTTTGTAGATAATGCAAAAAAGACTTCGTCAGACCGTAATGTATCTGCATTTACTGTTGTGGAATTACAAACGGCTGAAATAACGCTACTGAAGCTAATACAACGTGAAGCATTTGGAACGATTAAGAATGATGCTCTGAAATTTCTGCAACCAAAATTAGATGCAGATGGTTTAATCCGTACTACTACTCGTCTTGTACAAAGAGAAGATACCAATGCTTTCAAAAATCCAATATTGTTGCCTAGTAAACATCCTGCCGTTAAGCTGCTTATTTTAGAAGAACACAGAAGTATGAGCCACGCTGGAGTGCATACTCTGATGTCGCGGTTAAGAGAAAGATTTTGGATTTTGCAGTGCAGACGAACAATTCGACAAGCTCTAAGAGAATGTAGAAATTGCAGAAGATTCGATGCTTCAAGGACTGAAGTTATACCAGCACCATTACCTGGGAACCGAGTCAAAGATGCTGCTGTCTTCCAGATAATAGGCATTGACTTGGGAGGTCCGTTGTACTTACGAACGGGAGAGAAGGCCTGGTTCGTCCTTTTCACTTGTGCGGTGATTAGAGCAGTACACATTGAATTAGTGTTATCTTTGAGTACAGATAGCTTTCTTTTGGCTTTTAGAAGATTTGTAGCTAGAAGAGGCAGACCAGTCGTTGTTTATTCTGATAACGGGACTAACCTGGTAGGAGCGAATAACGCTCTACGAAGTATAAATTGGGAAAACATCAAAGAAGTATCATTAGCCCAGCGCATCCAATGGATCTTTAACCCTCCTACCGCCGCCTGGTGGGAACGCCTGATTGGCACGATAAAAGATATCCTTAAAAGAGTCCTGGGGAAAGGTCGACTGACACATGATGAGCTCGTTCTATGCGAAGCAGAAAATGTTGTAAATCATCGACCTATCTCTCCGAAGACGTTGAAGATTTACACCGTCATTGTTTCTGCAGGAGGTAAAAGACAGCTGACTTAGAACTTCTTGACTCCTCCAGTTTGAACAAACGTTATTGTTATAGACAGAAATTGAAAGAAGACCTCAGAAAGAGATTTAGGACTGAATATTTAGGGCAACTGAGACATTACTCAAGTAACACTACTCTTCAGTTGGATCAGATTGTTCTTGTGGGAAGTGATAACTCTAAACGATTATCATGGCCACTCGCAAGAATTCTCGAATTGTATCCAGGAAAGGATGGTGAAATTAGAGTTGCTCGGCTGAAGACTATGCACGGAGAAATACTTCGACCTGTTCAACGGTTGTATCCCTTAGAGATGATTCCTGATTCATGATAGTTTGAAAATTAACAAAAGAGAGAATGAACAGGAAGATAGTCAAGAGGATGTACCTAACAAAATGGTCGGACCAGCTAAGCGTCAGACGAGGTTTGGTAGAACCATAAAAGCTCCGTCCAAGTTACAGGACTTTGAACTGTAAATCTTATAACTCTAGATTTTTGTATTATTTTTTGTGTGGTGTTAAATTAAGTGTTTTTATTAAATTTCCATTCATAAAAAGGTGGGAGGATGTGACGAGCCACCAGATTATTTTATTTTCCAACGAGCTTTTGTTGGTTGTGTTTTGGCATCAGTCGAAGAAACTGTTGTTCTAATAAAAAGGAAGTCAAATCGTTACGAAAATTTTTGTTCTCTTCGTGAATTATTTCTCATATCTGTACAATTGAATATTTTTGGAAGGAAAATATGATGGAATACTTGCGAATCGCATTTTTAATGGAATAGAGAAAATCGGGTAGATTTTCCTGTAGATTCCTGACACCAGTGTTTATGTGGGAGTACTTTTCCTGTTTCATTCCGGAAGTGTTATCGATAGGTAGGTAGGTATTTTAATTAACGTCACACTGGAGCAATACAACGGGCTATTGGTGACGGTCCGGGATCAATCCCAAAGAGAAAGATACGAGGACAACACCACGTAATTTTGAACCACGGTCAGATGACGAGGCAACACCTGAGCTGGCACCTCATTCTCCAAACTCCCACACAATGCCAACGTGAGGCCACGACGGATTTAAGGTGCACCAGTCCCTTTTGTACACGATGTCCTCACGTTGGCGTGGTGTGGAAGTTTGGAGAGTGGGGTGCCAGCTCAGGTGTTGCCTCGTCATCTGACCGTGGTTCAAAATTACGAGGTGTTGTCCTCGGTTCTTTCCCTTTGGGATTGATCCCGGACCGTCACCAATAGCCCGTTGTGTTGCTCCAGTGTGACGTTAATTGAAATACCCCCTTTTGTACACGACGGTCTTTGGCTGGATTCGAACTCGCAACCTTCCGGTTGCTAATCCACTGCTCTTCCAACCGGGTTACCTCGGCTCATTATCGAATGCAATTTCAGCCATAGAAGAGATTTTAAAGTAAAGTGAGCTATGGTAACATTTTTATAAGTTCATAATCATGTAATCAAAATTGTAGTAACGTGAGTAGTCACATAGCATTTATCACTAATCAACGACTCTAGTTTACTGTCATGAAGCTCACCTTACTGGATAGGTGTTACTTGTTAAACACTTCTATCAATGAAACAGCAATGCTTCTGCTGCACTTAAGAAATTTCATCAGTTAAAAGGCTTACTTAGCTTACACTGATGATTTCTAATCTTCGGAATATGATCTTGTGCTTTGAACAGACAGAAACTTTTCTGCAAAACCAGGACGAGGTTGCAAGTCAACTGAACTGCAGGGAGCAGAAGTTTCAAATGCTGTGGCAGAGCAGGAAGTTGCAAATGGTAAGAGTTAGTGCATGTGTGATATGGCAGGAATTGGACGCGCCGTGTACGACAGTGTGGAGTTCTGCGAAATGTCTTGAAGTTTTACCCTGAAAGATATAAGATTATATTCTATAAAACCCATCATTCATCAGTGGCCAATGTCTCCAATGCAGAGGATTGATGTCAAACTGACCTGTTTTCGAATTGAGCACACACGATCCACTCATCGGCATCTATTACTAGTAGAGAACCTATATAGATAGAGATGACATAGGGAAAACGGCAGCAGCCATGTTTTTCGACCGTTGTGCCAATGCGGACGCTATGCAAAAGTCGGTTTCACTAGGGTTGCTAATCAGGTTATTTTGATACGAAGACTTCGGATTTGGCGACAGTTTGGCGTTGGATTTCAAATATTGATAGATTAGATTTTCTTATGGTATAAGAGCTATTCATTTAGACCAGACCAGTTTATAAACTAGTAATATGTAGGACTTAATCTGGTGTGTGCTTGGGGGTCTGAATGAAAAAGCCTTTTTTTTAAATTTCGTACATTGAGTTAGATTTGAATTAGGAACACTTTCATGTTATTCCAATGTGGGGCAACGTATTTTACCCTGTAATTTCCGAACAAATTATTCATATAAAATATTTTTTCGTAAGATAAAAGAGCTTTAAATCCTTAATAGAAAGACAGTAAAACTCCAATTATCACGACTGAGTGCTGGACGTAATCCGGATATGCAAAAATCCGGAGAATTGGGACAGTCCTAAATAACGGTTATGATGTGAAATAAAACGCCAATATTGATCTAAAATAATTTTTGTTTATTTTTATTACGAGAATACAGTATATTTGAATGGCAACTTAAAAAAAGTAGGCCTAATGTACTATATTTTGAAAGTAAGGTAAATAATTAAGTATTTTAAATATCCATTTTTCATCATTCAAATATTCATAAATTATTTATATTGTGGAAAGAAATAAAAAAAATCAGTTTAAACATAATTAGAATTTTAAATTGTTTAAATATAACGTTTCGGAAAAAATTGTTTTTCGAGCAATACAAGTAAAACAATTTTATACGCTTTCCATTATTGGCAGAATATCGCATCGTTCGGCGACATTTTTCTGGTTTGGCTAGAATGGTCGACGGAATTTTACACATGTACCTTTGCTTCTTTTTAGTAGTCTAAATTAATGTTATCAATAGTTTACACCTTATTTTGTTCTTTAAGTGGATAGGCTGATCTATATTAAATGAAAAAAGCGTTCTTACATTCAAAATTATGTAAATTACAAGTGTATCCAAACAAAACTTCCAAAATCGCAATCAGCAACGTACAACCGCCATGTTGAACTGACATGAAAAGGAAAAACATGGCTGCCGACCGCATCAGCCAATCAGAAAATGTCGGGTGTATGTCCACTCTCTCTTTATATAGGCTCTCTAATTACTAGGAGAGAGCTCCTCCAATTAACGTCTTAAATTTTTTAAAAGTACAATTTTGAATCTGCGAGATTTGGTTGCGGCAAATCCCCATTCACACTTTTTCGCATTTTTACGCTTAATTGGTCTTTTAAATTTCATATAATTTTTTTTCGAATCCAAAATGATTCATAAATCTAATTTTTCAAATTCAATTATAATTCAATCCTTTAAATTTCAAACTTTTGAATTTTTATACATATATAAATTTAATTCCTATACTTGTGTCTAAACTGTTGATTTCTCAATTTTAGCCTCTAGCATTATGCTGCTATTTATTGTTCAATTTTATAATCCTGAGTCTGGCGCAGCTTGTCCTACCTTTAATAATGTGCCATAAAATTCAAAATTCCTCAATCCAATCCTGTAAAATATCCCACACTCAAGAATTGCTTTCTGGTGATTATGATACGCGGAAAATATTTGCTTTGATATTCATCGCTTGGATGACGATGAATGCCTTGGCAAATACTGTGGAGTGATGAAACCCATTTCCATTTGAATGGTGCTGTAAGTACTCATAACTCTCGTACCTGGTCTGACACAAATCCCCACGTTCACTAGCAACTTCTATTACATGCTCTAAAAGTAATGGTTTGGTGTGACTTCACGACATCCTTTATCATTAGTCCTTTGATTAAAACACGGTCTCGGGGCTAGTGACACGCTCTATTAATGACTCCAGATATGCAGATATGCTCTGGAACTTTGTAATTCCATCACTTCAATAGAGGAACTGTCTTGACACCACAGTCTTCATGCAAGATGGTGCATCCTCTCTCATCTCTTTACATGTGCAAGTCTTAAATACGGCAAAACTTTTTGGGCGACAGAGGAATTAGCAGATCAATTCCCGGTCACCAGATCTAAACCCCTGCGATTTTTTTGGCTGTGGGGCTATTTAAAGAGCCTCGTTTATCAAGGTAATGTTTCGAATTTAGCTATCTGAAAAGACAGAATTTCGCAACATGTGGCACAAATCAATGCGAATCAATTGCGTTCTGCTGTCGAGTGTGTTATGCAGCGAATGCAATTTACAGAGCAAAGTGATGGAGGATACGAGGATACGAAGAGCCGTATTTGTAATGTTAGTATGATTCCACATGTAATTACTTTGTGTTAGTGTGATTCCATATGTAATTACTTTGTGTTAATGTGATTCCATATGTAATTACTTTGTGTTAGTGTGATTCTATATGTAATTACTTTTGTTAGTGTGATTCCATAGGTAATAACAATTAGTTCTTGCACAAATCTTTTTTCGCCGATATTTGTTATTAATCTAATTTCCACGTGTGACTGCAATAAAGTTGTTGCACGTTAACTCTTTTCTTGACTATACTTGTTAGATGAATTCGGCAAAATGCAAATTACCTGAACAGTAGAGCCAAATTTCATCCCTTGCAACCGAAATGTAAACTATTTTTTCCATCAGAAATCGAAACCGCATACTCATGAAGTATGTGTAAAAAATTTGGTTGCGATTTGCCCAGTAAAAGGTTTTTCTTCAGAAGTAAAGACCTCCAATTTAATTCAATCACCATGTACATCGAAAGTGAAAGCTCAAAATAAATCTCCGACTGTGTGTATATGGATGTAATTCCAAATTTATTAAAGGTGGAAACATTACATTCCACAGGTGATCGATTTACATTTATTTATAAAATCCGAAAATTCCTATTCTGCAATAGAACATTTCTTAGCTTTGTAATTAATGTATATCCAAAATAATGTTTAAAATAAAATAATTTATTCGGTTGGTGTTTGATGTTATAAACTATGAGTCGATAAATGCTTGTAATAATAGAAATAACAAATCGAACTTTAAAAAATTGCGTTGAATCGTTTTGGGTCTTAGCAATAATTTTTTATACCAACTCGGATCACGATTTTTTCTAGTATGTTATACGATAAATAATGTTATGGGGAAATGCAAAACAAAACTTAAATATGTATTAACAGTTTTATTTCTTGCTTAACAAAAATGTTTAGTATCAACCCATCTGAAGAACAATGAAAATTTCGAATAAATAAATATAAGATGAAGTTTGAAACTCAAGTATTACGAACAATATGAAATCGATAACTTAAAATATTATTAACCACAGACCGTATATAAAAGTATAACATAGTTATGTTGTTTTATTAACTTTTAGTAACGTTTTAAAATAGATGTTAAATCGTTAATTTTAATTATACAAAACTATTGTGTTTGTTGAAAGGGCATATTTTCTTAATATAACTTTCTGCTGAAATGTTTTTTTTAATATGTTGTTTTTATGGAAAACCAAAGCACACAGTGCTTGAACAAATATTGAATAAGTATTGCCTAGCTATTTTGAGATATTTGTACTTTTAATTAAAACTTAGCGAGTTTCCATCTAAAAGCTAAAAATGCAATACAGCTTATTCAAATAGCATAAAAATGGAGAACGAAATTTTACTTCTTTCGACCTAATTCCAAGCAATCAGTTGGAAAATGTCCTTTTCGAAAACATCTGCTTGACCCTTTTGATTTTGCTTTTCGTAAAATATAATAAAGCAAACAAGATTTTATTTTGCAATTCCAAATTACTTATATTTTTCCTTGCGTTTTTATAATTTTGTGATAAATTGTATAAAGTTAAATAACTTCGGGCTATTTCTGAAAAGATCTGTCTTTGATATATTTTCAATTCACGAAATAAGCACGACAGTGATGTAAACGCATTCTACAGCGAAATGTAATCCCTAAATGAATAATTCTAAGAAGCAAATTTTAATTCTTGCCTCTAAATCTATCATATTGAATAAATTAAAATACCTAGTAAAACTGGGTGTATACAAAAATATGCTCTTCAATTAAACGAATTTTTTATCATTTTTGCAATTTTTTTTATACTAAGAAAACCTAGGTTTTTTAGAGCCTTGAATTTGTGATAACTTTTTACAAAACAAAACCTTTTAGGCATTGCCACTTGAATGATTCAAAATAATTCTGTTTATGAAATGTGTGACTTTATATATAAAATTTTACATTTATCTGATAATAAGAGAGTATATTAAAGATGTGTGCACATGTTGAAAATCCTTTTGTTCCGTTTGTATGAATTTATAACTTTTATTATATTTTATTTATTAGTTTTCCCTTAGACGAAGAAAGGAGAAATTTTTGGGAAACAAAATTCAAAAGAGAACTGTTTTGAGAACTAAAGAGAACCGTTTTACTTCAGTGAGAATTCAAACTTTAAGAGAACTTTTAAAATTACTTCAGCGTTTTAAGTGAAATACTTTTTTGTGTTTTTGTGACGTACTTAATACATGTGCCAACGTTTCGTATAATACAGATTGCTGGCTGTATAATATGAATGTGACAATAAAGAAAGTTCACAAGAACTTATAGTTTCTTTGTCTTTTGTATTTATAAAGTTGCTGGATTGCAAGTGGATACAAATTTAATACAAAAAGTACTTCACAGAACTTTTTCACAAAACCTTAGTCATAAAAATTTAGAAGGATAATCGATATTATTTGATTTGTGAATTTCAAAATTTTGATATTCATGTATAACTTATTTCCATCCTTTTTAACAAGTCTAACAGTGAACAAAATAACTTAACAATCTCAAGCATGTAAGGTTTCGAAAAGCTATATATGTATGTTAAATGGGTGCCCATTATTGGTTCTCCTTACTTCGAAAGTTTTAACTTAAATGCCCTATAGATAACTTCTGCAGCTTGTCTGATTTTTTTCACTTTTTAAACTTTGTGTCTGAATTATGCGAAAATGTATATTGAAACTGTCATTGACAAACATGTCATTTTCAATTTACTTTAACCCATATTTACCCTAAAAAATTACGATTAATATCTGAATTTTTGCTGCTATTTAATCTACAAGGATATTTGATATTGTTGCCCTACGTACAACTATTTTCTGTGTTTGTATTTAAAACCTCCAATTACAAATAATTTGTAACTTAATACAAAAATTTTCATACTGTAATATTAAGCATCTGCAATCTAACAAATTAATAAATTGTATCAATTTAATTAATTTTTTAAAAGGGATACATAATTGGTGATTTAATGGTTGAAAATAATGCAAAAAAAAATCGACTTTGTTGGTTGCTTTGGCGTTTTATCGCCCCATTTGGAGATATACATCTTATAACAGAGTAGATGTGTGAATGCTCGTACTACGCTGCTGGCCACCGTAAATGCAACACCCTGAAGGAAGCATGCAAATAATATGAAATTTACAACATGCATTAGCGGAGGTGAGATATGCAAATGATTAGAATTTCAGCGCAGACGCACATCACGCGCGCCTGTGGCGCCACTTCAAAGCGCTATTTAAGGCTTGGAGATTTCGACGATTTCAAGTACGGCAATTGTGTTTTTCTTGTGGTTTTTTTTCAAAAAAACGATCAATTATGTCTCGTAGAAAACAGCGATCATCTTTTGATCAAGTATCCGAGTTCGACAGAGGAAGGATAGTGGCCTACCGAGATTGTGGATTATCTTTCAGGGAAATCGGTAGTCGTGTTGGACGAAACCAAACAACTGTAATGCGGATATGTGATCGTTGGATGCTGGAGGGTACGACGGACCGACGTGTTCGATCGCATCCACCTCAGTGCACCACTTCACGTGATGACAGGCATATTGTGCGTATGGCAGTGACGGATCGCTCAGCCACATCACGAACCATAGCACAGCACATTCAGTCTGTACCGCATCATCCAGTGTCTGCGCGTACCATTCGACGCCGTTTACGGCAGAGTGGTCTGTCCGCAAGACGTCCATTGCTTCGTCTACCCTTGACGCAGAACCACAGACGCTTCCGCCGCCAATGGTGCGATGAAAGAAGGATGTGGACGGCAGAATGGAATGAAATTGTCTTTACTGACGAGTCACGCTTCTGTCTGCAACACCACGATGGTCGGATTCGAGTCTGGAGACACCGTGGAGAGAGGATGCTGAACAGCTGCGTTATGCACCGCCACACTGGTCCTGCACCGGGTATTATGGTATGGGGCGGTATTGGATATCACTCTCGCACTCCTCTAGTACGCATTGCCGGTACTTTAAACAGCCAGCGCTACATCTCCGAGGTGTTGGAGCCAGTTGTCCTTCCTTACCTTCAGGGCTTGCCCACAGCCATATTTCAACAGGATAATGCGCGACCACACGTGGCACGCATTGTCCAAGGGTTCTTCGTCAATTGCCAGATTGAATTGCTTCCCTGACCAGCTCGCTCTCCGGATCTTTCGCCGATAGAAAACATGTGGTCCATGGTTGCTCAACGATTGACCCAGAATACATCCCCAGCTGCCACACCAGATCAACTTTGGCAACGTGTGGAAGCTGCTTGGTCTGCTGTACCCCAAGAACACATCCAAAGTCTCTTTGAATCAATGCCGAGGCGTGTGGCAGCGGTGATCTCCAACAATGGCGGCTACTCTGGCTACTGATTTTGGCAGGAACCACACTTCACAGAAGTCTATAAATTTAATCATTTGATACTTGGTCAACATGTTATCTACAAAATAAATTTTGTTGTGATATCTCTTGTCTTTCTTGGTGTTGCAATTTGGGTGGCCAGCAGTGTATTATGAATATTTCTAAAGTTTAGTCGAAAATTAGAAATATTCATAATAGTACGAACATTACACACATCTACCCTGTCATAAGAGGTATTTCACCAAACCGGGCGATAAAAAGCCAAAGGAACCAACTAAGTCGATTTTCACAGTGCAATCACGTGATTACTAGTCGGCATGTTTGTCACACTTTTTGAAGTTACTCTCAATAGCAATGCTCTGTCTACTATACTTCAAGTCTATAATTTCAGCATGTCACATATAAAATTAATCATTAAAGTTCAACTTTTTTGAATTTTCATTTTTACTAAAATGAAAACAGTGGCAGAAAACATGTGTTTGAAATGGTTGCTCCAAGCTATCTGGCTCTAATTCATGGCTAGTCACTTTTTATATCTAACGCCCACTTTTGTATTTTTGTTGGTAGTAAAATTTTCTTACCGCCCACCGGTTCCACAGTAACTTAATTTAACGTAACTGCAAAGTACTCGTAATTTTTGAGTGGAGGTTAAGTAAAGTATGTAGTTAAATTTATCTTTTTATTTACACTTTGTATATGCTTATAATACACAGAAAATTTAATTTGATGCTGCATTTCTGCATCTCCATCGATACCTACTAGTGCGGAAGCTGCTCAAATTGAAGAAAAAGAAAATTAAATATAAAAACTATAAAAGTATGAATTCTATTAAATGACCTTTAATTAATTATTAATGAGATCCTTGAGGCTGATGCTGTTGAACTAAATATTTGATATCTGGTTCAATTTTTGTAAGGAATAAACGAAGGTTTTCTCTTTCGGAAATATTCAGACGGTTTCTCTGTTGATAATATAATTAACAACACTAAAGCCTGATTCTACAAGATATGAGGTAGGGAAAGGTATCAATAAATTGAATATCATTTTTCACATATTTTGATATAACGCAGGCATTATTTTATTTAGTCATAGGTTTTCATATCCACTACTAGAGAATTTATATTTATCATATCTAGGTTCTAACAGTTCTTGGCAAGTTGTACCAGCCTCTTCAATATTTACAGTAAAAGGATTTTTCATCCAGTCACACACCTTCAAGTTCAAAATATCTTCAAATCGTTTTTCCATATCCAATTTAAGTTCGTTAAGGTGGTTACTGAATCTTTCAATCTCCTCTGGAGTTACATCATCTTTTATAGATGATAATTCGGGAAACTGATGAAATTCTCTCTTCTATAGATTATAACGAAGATCAAGTTTGTCGATAAATAATGACACAACATTTTGGCAATTGATAAGAGTTTTATTCGCTCATTGAAGCTACAAATTGATTTCATTAAATCTCTTGAAAATATCTGCCAAATAAAAGGCATCATTCTTTACTGTTTTTAATTGTTGAGAGATTGGTCTCATTAATACTTTCAAAAAAATGTATGACACTATCATATAATGCTACAAAACGAGACAAACATGTAATCTTTGACAGCCACCGAACTTCTGTGTGTAAAAGTAACCTCATAAATTCCGCGTTATTGTCTTGGCACAGCTGTCGAAACATTCTATCATGTTTGGCATTGGATTTGATCTTATTTACAGCTCTAATTATTATAGTTAATGATGTATGGAGACTCGCACTTAAATGTTTCCTACAAGATGTTATCTGTGCACCACGCAATGAATACATAAAACATTTGGCATTCTTACTTCAAATAAGCAACAAATCCACGATAGCGACCTACCATTGATGGTGCTCCATCAGTAGCGCATGCAACAATATAGGTAAAGGTATATTATTTTTTGCAAAGTATGATTTCACTTGATTAAATATTGATAATCCTCTTGTATCTGTAATGAGATTTATTGCGATAGCATTTCTTCTCGTAATGTATTGTTTTCATCAAAATAACGTACATATGTCATCAATAAAACATTATTATCTGCAATGGTAGACTCTTCCAATTGTATAGAAAATGAAGAGTTTGGGAGAATACATATAAGTTTATTTTCAACATTAACTGCCATTTCTTCTCAATTCGTCGCTTTACTGTGCTATGGTTTAGGGGCAACGTTTTTAAAGCTTCAGGTATATCCTGATGCATTACTGTTGAGATAAATTATTTTATAGAGGGATTAAATTTTCTCCAATATTATAGCTTTTACCACTTTTTGCAATTAATTGTGAAATGCGATAAGCGGCAGTTAATCCATCTTCGTGGCATGTTGTTTCTTAAATGATGCAAGGATTGTTGGACGGTTTTGAAATTTTCTATACATTTCCTGAAAATATTCAATGAACTTGCCTTTATCTTTTGGCTGCTTTGTAGCAAGATGTTCTCGCAATAGACTTGGCTTCATTGGATAATGTTTTATGACACAATAAACACATTGGGAGTTGTTTCTTTACAACATATTTGATGAAACCCATCTTCAGATACATGTCACAAAAAGAGAAATAGTCATGAGCGTATTTCTCTTTTTGTGACATGGGCTCACAATATTTCACACAATTTATAAAATTTAATTGAAGCCGTAGGCACGTGCTTACTTTCACAAATCTACGTACTGGCCCCACCATGAAACGAACTCAACTTGAGTGATGGCCGCTGGTACACCCCGCCCTCGTGTGTGCACTACACTACAGTGCACCCCTCTCTCGCACTACAGTGCAGTACAACCTGCTCTGTCATTGAGTCACAGATGCGCGGTGATAACGGAAAGTAGCTTCAGCATCGGACAAAACCCCCACCGTCCACCACGAAAGCTTGAATCGCACACTAGTGGGAGTTAGGGACCAGGTTGACTACCACTACTCTAATTGTTCGAATAATTATAATTTAGTGTCGGTAGGTAGATATTTGAATTTATGTTGCACTGGGGGAAGCAACACAACCGGATATTGGCTATGGTCCGGGGTCAATCCCGAAGGGAAAGATCCGGTAGGTAGATAGGTAGTTGAATTTACATTGTACTGGAGCAACACAGTGGGCTATTTAATTTAGTGTCAGAAGGAATTAACGCCAAATGTTGTCAAAATGGTGATAAATCAAATTTTAAGGTAATAGTTTAAAATCAGAAGAATTTTTTCTTCTTCCGGTAGTTAGTTTGTGTTTACATTGAACAAATTGTCATCACTTCTCCAAGAGTTATTCAACTTTTGAATAAGAGCCTCCGCAGCTCAGTGGATTTGCTTGGGTGTATTTCTTTCCATTGTATCAGTAAAACTTTCATTGTGTGTATGGCATTACTTGAGTATAATTTATAGGCGAATTTTTAAGATCAAGCATGCATTTTGGACTCAATCAACTTTTGATTAAAGCAAAGGACATTGGGGAAAAGAAAAAATTATTTTAAAAATTGATAGGAAGATGAAACTCTTCAAAAGGGATGACGATAGCATATTAAAATAAAAAGAATGTAACAATAAGGTGTCTTCAAACAAAATTCATATTATATCCCACAGTTTGTAAAGGAAACAGTCGATAGCATCCTTGATATGATCCTGTATTCAGTTATGTGGGATTGTAAATGATTCCTCTCTTGATGTAAAGTTACTCTTTTTGTTTCGAGTAAAACTTTCCTTGTGTATGTCCATTATTTAACGTTGTCCTGTCTTATGTTTGGGTCAGCTTGACCAAATATAGTCCTTCCACTATAAGAACCAACCTTTGTCACTTGTGGTTTTCAGATTGATTACAAGAAAATGGAATTTTACCACTCAGCATGTGTGGCACCCCAGGAAACAGTCTTGAAACCCTCTCATTTGCATAAGATACGCAGGTATAGTTACGTCAGAAAAGATCATGATGGTGTAACTACAGTGTTTGGAAGTGTATATCTTAACTTCTTTCGGTTATAACCCCAGCACTGTAGTTAGCTATACATCCTTGCAGGCTGTAGCCATACGAATTCGCATTCATTCTCTTGTTAAAGTCTGCTGCCTATACCTGTTACCACATGGATTCATAAAAAATGTTCAATACTGGAGAAACTTCTGTTACTTTTATTCTACTCGGTGACCATGACCACAGTACCCTCTAGAGAAAGTACGAATTGTAGTGGGCAACAGATCGAGCTGATACTGTATCACTCTCTTTTTGCAATAACGACGAGAAAACGCACTTTCACGATACTACATGCGATCGCTTCACTCATTGAAGTTAATCTGCACTTCGCCTGCCGTTGTTGAATTTCGAAGTGAGAAACCATCTCTACGCAATAGCGATCATTTCCCCCTTTTCGTCTTGTTTGATAGCAGGCAGTAGTGAACTCTCGCCCATCTACCTACTCATATCATCGAGCGGGTTGGAATGAATTCACAACTGGTTGCGGTTACGGAAACAGTGAAGATAACATCCACTGTGCAATGTCACCGAGCAATCATAAAGGATACAGATGCAGTCGTACCCCGAAAGTTCTTCACAACCAGACAGCATTTGTAAGCCCTGGTGGAACACTGGAGGCCAGCCTGCTTACGAAACAAAGGACGTTATGGAGCGTATTTCGGATATACCCAATTACTACCAACGTTATCCCATTGAAACAGGTCAAAGCCCGAAAGAGTCTTGGAATAAATACATCCCTTCAATTACATCGAGCAAACAGTTGAGGAGGAAGGTTAAGGCAGTCAATGGACTGTATCAAGAATTTTCCATCTCCAAAATCGAAACCGAGGCTGCTGTGTACTTTTCCCCACATGACATCGCCAATGTCATCGAAGAGGCTCTTGATAGTATTCAGCTTCGACTCTTACAGTCCTGTTTTTCAAACATCTAGAAACCGAGCTTCGAGATCCACCGATCAACTTTAAATGCAAATACCCTCTCCGATTTAATGTGAGCTCGCGATGCTTGAATTGAAAAAGACATATCAACCTCATAACACCAATCCTAGGCAGGAATGAATCACCTTTATATAAAAGGCATCTCTCTCCCTACCTATCCACATATTCCTTACAAAACATTCTCTTATTCAATCGAATCGAGCATAAATTTTCAACTTTTTAGCAAGAAACCATCGTGATTCCAATCCTGAAGTTTGGAAAGGACAAGGGGACCCTCTGAGCTATTGACCAGTAGCCGTGATGATCTGTCTCGTCATGACAACCGGACGATATTACGCCATGGTTTTGAAAGTGGTATTTTTCATCACCATGTTGGAAAATGGCCATCTCCAAGTCTTGCCTTTCCTACGTGAGGAATAAGATAACTGCCACCGAAATGAAGTGTATCACCAATACAATCGCCAAGTTGTAAGCCGTACCGTCGACAAGAGATTTCATTTATGCTTAATTTTACCGTTAAATACGTGTGCCATTGAAATAGATTGAAAAGAGTAGAGTTTTTGTTTGAATTTTCCAACAATGCATAACTTTCTTGGGCAAGAAACAACAAGCATTTGCTGTCCAAATGGCTGAAATAATTTCTGAATGAAATTTAATATTCTCAAGCGCAATAATTTTTTGTTTTGTTTTTATTCCCCGTAAAGTTTACATTTAAAAGGTTAAATTCGAAAGAAGATATGAAAAAGAGTAATGGGAGAGAAAAGTTTCATACCCTTGGTTTATGGCTGTTCATGTTTGATGCAAACCATCTTAAAGTACAGGCCCATTAAGCAGATGATCAGAGGCCCCACTTATGGTTAATTTATTTTGAGCAGATTAATAGCATGAATATCTGTTTAAATGCCCATAAAATAATAGTCCTTACTTCCATAGACAAGGCTAAAAGTCTGTAATTATATTAGTCTTGATGGAAGTGAAGCATACACACATCTCCCAGTGCTACGCCTTCTTTTCCTTATTTTGATAAGAATAAAATTAATTCAAAAGAATTAAAAGTCATAAGAAATTGAACTTTCGGAGAGAAAGACGCATGAAATTGTTATCTTAAAGATCTTTAATTTAAAGTTAATTTTAAAAGCTTTCTCAACAAATAAGTTTTGCAAACATTTATTGATAATTAAAATAATTATTTTATGCATTACAGCTTTTCAACTATTATTTATGTGTTAAGGTAGTTGTGTTTCTTAATATTGTGTTCAGACGTTACTATGCACTTTACATCGTGCTTTTTATATTTAAAAGCATTGATTTTAATGAAATTATCAAAAACTCTAGGTTTTATTTTATTGATAGCTTACGTTTTCATTCCTGTGAATTGGCCAGTAGGGGAGTTAGTACACTGATTTATCTAAGGTTTAAGTTCTTAATGTGGTTGTGATTTTATGTTTGTATGCCCCTTGCTAAATTATAATATAAAACAAGGCACAACTAATCGGCAATAAAATTACTTTAATTACAATCTTTTTAAAAATGAAAACAAAATGTACCACGAGATATTTTACTTGTAAACAAGTTCACTTGTGTTTCATACATACTTCAGCTTAACTTTTTTCTTTCTTTTAGAAGTCCTCTTTCTTGCTACATAAAAATTCACACAAGCAACTTTGAAAAGCAACATTTTCCTTATATTTATGTACTTTGAGAAGCCATAATTCAGTTCGACATTCGGCTTTAAAGGAAAAAGAGTTCGGAGAGAAGAAATTCATATTCGATGTCTTTATCAAGTAGAATTTCGCTTGGCGCCATTTTGGCTTTAACGTCGTAGATCTGTAAGGCGAGAGGATGTCATATCTTAGCAGACACAAAATTCACTTCAAAGTTTTTCTGAACGTATTTGGAGACATCTCACCTTGTAACTCAAAGATTTAAGTCTTACAAATCGTAGAATTGTGCTTTTAACTTTCCTTAGTATTTGAAATCCATTTGTTCATGTCCCATACTAAGGTAACGATAGTCACAAAATCATACGTAACGACGAATAGTTTTTTTCATGCGGCTTTCAAGCGATCTTTCACATGCAGTTGTAATCTTTGGAGATAATTTTCTGGTCTTTGTTCTGGTGGATCAGTTCTTGTAACATGTAGCTTATCGTCCAAATCTTTTCTAGAAGACGCTTGTTAGGTTGTGCTCCAAAAATATTTTCATAAATACACATAGTATAAACTGAACTTTTATCGATCTATATTTGATGGTAAAAAGTTAGTAAATATTCAAGCTGCCACGAACAGGTTTATAGATAATTAATCAGGCACTCCAGCAATAATAAAACTTGTGATCTCTACATGTATAAAGAAGACACACAGACGACAATATTTCTGGATCATATAACACAGCGATTTTCAACTGGTGTATAGCAAGAATGGTACTGGTGTCTTACAGATAGTGAAGCAGTTTCAATTACGTAAGATTTATATAATTTCAACTGTTTAGATTTGAACTTTTGACAAGCATGTTCACAAATAATTTCAAGTAATACCCGTATAAATACTTTCGAGCATTATTTATTTACTACAAAAATTCTAAATAAATTGTTTCAAAAATATTTTTACAAAGCTACTTTGGAGCAAAAAGAGTAGGTATAATTACTATTATTACTTTTTTAAATCAATGAAAATTATACCCATCTTTTTGTCTGATCCGCAAATAATTGATATTTCTTTGGTGTGCCACATTATTTTAGTATTTGGTTTGTGTGCAATGAGATAAAAAAGAGGTTGAAAATCGCTGGTACAACGGAATAAAAAGCACTTAAAAATGTTTAACTTGTATGTGTATTGAACAGAAACAATGGGCCTGAGATACAACCTGACAGGCTTGTATCTTAGTAATTATATCAATAAATAAGGATAATATATCAATATCATTTGAATTCTTATCATAAATATTTACAGATTTGAAGGTGAAAATAAAGAAAATTCTTCCCAAAAAAATTAGTGGTTCCATTTTAATTAAAACAAAAAAAATTTGAGGCTAAAGTTAAAGAAAATATTTCCATACAAGAATTAGAATTCCATCTACATTAAAACAGTGACGATTAAAAGCAACAAGATACACTAAGACAATATCAGGCCAAACATATTTTATAAATTACACTATATTTTAAATGAAACTGTGATAATAGTTTTTACATTTCATTTTGATATAGAATTAAAAAACATAATTAGCTTTTGAATAAACCATCATGAATACCTGATGTCTCAATGTTCTTCAATAACATTATACTTTACCGATTCATAATACACGTTTTGATAAGATTTGATTTTCTATACATACATTTTTCAAAAATAGGAATAAAATCATCTTAAAATTGATCAACATGATTTAATTTAATGGAATTAACTTTCGTAAAGGAATGCTATTCTTTTTTTATTGTTTATAATATATAAGTTTATAAAATTATTTACAACGGTAATTAGATTTAAAAGCAAGCAACGAATATTAATTTTTTATACCCTGGGAATATTTAACACTTATAGTATGAGTGATATTTATGTTACTTTACTCTCATTTATATCTGAATATAATTTGTTCAGCATTAATCACTATATTCTGACTGTAGTACGGTTCAAAAGTACGACCTTTTGTAGCCTTTTGCACCACGGCTAGAAAGGTATTAACATTTGTTGCCGTGGTATAAAAAATTGATTTTTTACTTGCAATAACAATTTCATTGTATTATCTAACAAATAACTGAAGTTAATAACTGATAATTCAAGAAACTAAAAACTTTCTCTGAGAAAACAAACTATAAGCAATTTTATAAAATGCATTCAATCAAGCCAACAAATACCAGATAGGGTTGAAATTTTGCATGCCTTCAAACGTAAGCATAAAGCTATAGATTATTATACATTAATTCTTTCAACATATGTGATACTAGTCAGATGAATTCTTTCAGAATTAAATTAGTTAAATGTTAAATAACATGTTGGCATTATAGAAAGGTACAGCTGATATTTAAAATAAATACATTGTTCGAAACTAAGAAGAAATGATGTTTCTGTAACCTTATTTGACTAATGTTTTATATCATAATGTAGGATATAATGAAGAATTAAATTCACTAGTCTTATCAATACGAAATATATCGTGGGCTTACAAATGAAACACATTAAATAAAAAAGCATAGTTCTGTGAAAACGAAGGGGGAAAACTAACCAATGCGAAAAACTGTAATTTTATCATTTTAACATTTGCATCTATGAGTGCAGAAACTTCACGAGACAAAGAATTTCTTAAACTGACTTTATTTACTAATGGTCTTGTCTATGGTCAGCACGTCATGTATGAACAAATCATATTAGTCCGTGGCTTCAATTAGTAAATATTAGGGGTCACATGAAAAAATGAGCTGGGTGCAGAAACCACATGAGACTTATATGGTTCCTGCGTCCAGTTTTCTTAAATTTGAAAAGTGGGGCTCATGTGGCTTCTGCACTTACCGATTCAATTATTTATTGGAACTTTGTTTTTACTCAATTTATCAATTGTTCATAGAATAATACTTCTGTTACGATTATGTATTGCTTTCACACAATTTAATTAGATTTATAATAAATAATTTACACATTCATTAGTTTATGTGGTTCTCAAGTGTTTTCTAAGTGTGCTTAAGAAAAATCTAACCTTCATGCAGAGAAAAATGATTTAGTGGACTTCAGAAGTCTAAAGATCATCACTTTCTGGTCTTGAAAAACTAAAAAATTTGTATTTGAAAATTTTGACAGTAAAATTAATATAAATCTAAAAAGTAAGATGTTTGAAAGACAGACATCATTATTTTTACTACGTAAGAATGATAAAATCCTGAGAAATGATAGATTTTTCACTTGTCAATAAATAGAAAAAATACCCAATATTTTTCTTTCAAATAACTTGTCTTAGGGTTTTATCTAATGAATACGCTTTGTAAATTATAAAGCAATGCTGTGTTCCATTTATATTTAAAATTATGATATACTCGATTGCTTAGTCGGTCTTTATTTGGTTGACATAAGAAATCTCAATGTTTGGTTGTTTAGCAACTTCAGGTAAAGTTGTGTAAATAAATTTACCTTTTCAGATAGCTTGGGTGCACTCAAATACCCTCAGTAATCTTTTGTGGCGATTTTTAATCTTGGTGTGCATGCAGACGTTTAAAAAGATAATAACTAGTGTATTGAACCTAGAAAGTTCCAAAGCATCAAAATTGTTCCATCTTTGTACCTTCTAGCATGGGATTTTATGTTTGGTTGATCTGCAACGTTCCTTTTACCTCTTTTAGAGAATGTGATCGATAGATACATGGGGATTTTATTTGTTCAGATTGCAACAGAAAAATCCAATTCTGCATATTTTTGACAAATTTTCTTGCATTTAAGACGTTGTACTGTAGGAAATTTTACAGCATAGCAAAATTTAAAGCTATTAATATAATGAAGGAAATATTCAATATAATATATTTATTTAATTTAAACTGACTCTTTATGTCATTCAGATCCTCACTATGGATTATTTTAAAGACACTGTTTTTAGAAAAGGGAAACTCCTCAAATTATATTTTTTCTTTGAACATCCTTAAAATAAGTTTCTTTTAGTGTAAGCATCTTTTAGACATGTCGTTTATAAACTATTGGGTCAATGGTGTGAAACGCAATAGTTTAAATAAATGTTCATCAGATTCAAGACTTTTCTAACAATTTTATAATCTTACGTTCAGTTAAAAACAATATTTAATTTAACTGCAGTGGTGGATGCCTTTGCTGTAATGCTAGAGGAATAATTTTTCACAAATATTTTAGTGTTAAAAACACTTCATATGATAAGCTCTAGATCTTATCTATATTTATAAGATATTTTATGTAGAACAATGTCATCAAAAGCGAGGAAATAAGTCATCGATGACTTCATATCAAAGCATATTTTCCTGTAATATTTTAACCTTTATCATTCAAATGACTTAATCATGAATTTTTTTAAAACAAAACTTGTAATTATGAAAGATGCATTCTATTGATTGAATACTATTGTGTTGGCAATACTTTTCTTCATGCATTTGCAAAAATGAAAATTTTCGCCATTTGACGAGCAACATTGTTATTAGCAAAGAGCATATTTCTGGCAAAAAGAGTTTGCGAAGAGCATAAAAGTTAATTTCCTTTTTAAAATTTGGTTAGAAATATTTAAAGATAAAGCCTTCAAAATCTTAGTCGGATTATACTGCTTCTAGAAAGTGTTAATACTGTCCGAGTCACAACATTTTATACCGTGTACTTCATAACGAAATATACAAATTTTCTGTACACATTAATATAAAATTACTTAAAAATTCCTGAAAATTTCATTGTTCTATGAAAAGGGTCAATGCAACGGATTGGAGTATAAATACGTCCTTACACGTGACTAAGTTTGGTTCTGAATCATCAAAAATTATTGATGTATATTTATTTAATGCCACAAAATTTAAGGATTATAAATGTTTGTTTCCGTATCTGTTTAAATTTCTAGAAAACTGAAATCATAAAAATCATAGATGAATGGTATCAGAATATTTATAATACAGATTCGTTTTTCGATTTCCTTTTTACTTGAAGACTGGATATCTTTCTATTTAAAAGAGATGAAAGCTTTATAATCAAATTATTATTAAAAAATTTAATTGTTTTCTCAGAAACAAATTTCCTTTTGGGCACATCAATTTTTCAGAATATATTCAACAGAAAAGTACAAAACGACTGTTTTACAACGTGTATTTCTTTTAGGTTAACACTTGAAAATAATACAGTCCTCATAATAAGCTCTATTTTGTGTGCAAAATAATTTTTTCTTTTTTACTCCAATGCTACATTAGCTTCAATTTACTAAACACTTTAGCAAAAACTATGAAATGCTCGACTATATAGACATAAGAAAAAAAATTCATTCAGGTACTTATCAGTCAATATAAAATGATTGGAACCAACACATTCATGTGCGCTGAACAATGATACTCTCAAGACTTTAGTCTCGGTACTTGTTAGGTTCTCAATAATGGACTATATATCAGCTTTTAAAGTTTCAGGACAAAAATGATACTTAATACTTTAGTGTCTCGTAATGTCGCTTTGTGCAATGTAAGGAGAAAAAGCCGAAAATCTCCGAAGAGAAATAATGAAAAACCAAACTCTGACTTTTTGCTTCATAGTCATGGTCCTAGGATATTATGAAACCAGCTGGAGCTTCGAACCGATAGGTACGTCACATAACAAAATAAAAAACGAAGATGAAAATTCACAGTTCAATACTTTAACTCAGTTCTTATCCTGTAGTGGATAACTAGTATTTCTGTTTTTATGAGATAGTACTTTTTTAAAGCAAGATAGGTTATACACTGTCAACACATAATCCGTCTGGGGAATTGCGCTTTGAGAAGAGTCTATGCCACTGCCAGTTTACAGGTGGTTTCTGGCCTAGGTGACTTGGGTGCCGAGGACACGTCGTCCGTTCTCGTGGATGAACTCTGGTCTGTCTTGGTCTTGCTTTTGACGCACACGTAGACGGGGCGGTAGAGTACCACGGTCTCGCCTTCCTCCACGCAGCCCATAGTTCCGTCGTACACCTGGCCCAGTAAGAACTCCGGGCCTATATACATGCCCCCTTCTACATGATCGCAGCACATTTCTTTGGGAAAGAAAAATACATTATTAACTGAAATAATGTTATATAAATTAACAATTGGTTTGAAAACGTTTGGTAATACGTGGTATGAAAACGTTTGATTTTTTTTGTACGGTATGTCTAGACAAGGCCGAGTTGGCTGTAGCCTAGAGAGAACAATTTAAGGGAGAATGGGAGAAAGAATTCTATGGGATTTTTTAGTGAAAAAATTAATACTTTTAAATATATCCAGAAAGTGGACTAAAAATACAAACTTGTTCATTGTTCCTTAAATTACCTGAAATAATGTGATTGGGCATCTGAGATAATGCCTATTTAGGTTATTAGTTCATATAATACAGCTCTGGTGATTAGGTAGATCACATTACAGCAAATATTAAGCATTACATTAAGCATATCACATTATAAAATGACTATTTTCGTATGAAAACGTTTGCTTCTTTCAAAGTATCGTATTTCTAGATAGGCCGAATAGGCTGATCCTAGAGTGGCTTATTTAAGGGAGGTAAACTTAGAGATTTTTTAAGCAAAAATAATACTTTTAAATATATTCAAAAAATGAACTAAAATAACAAATCTGCTTCCTTATTCCTTAAAGTACCTGAGATAATGTGATTGGGTGTCAGAGATAATGCTATTTAGATTATTAGTTTATACAACACGGCAGATCACATTGTAGCAGATACCATTACGGTAGATCACATTGTGAAAGTCCTATAAAAACGTTTGTTTTCACAGTACGGCATTTCTATACAAGGTCGAGTAGATCAGCCCAGAATGGCAAATTTAAGGGAGGCAAACTGGGATTTTCAGCGAAAAATAGAATATTTTAAAATTTTTTTTAAAAAGTGAACTGAAATTGCAAATTCGTTCATTAGTTCCTTAAATTACCTGAGATAATTTGATTGGGTATCTGAGATTATGCTATTTTGATTAACTCATACAGTATAGCTCTGGTCATAAGGCCAGATCACTTCTTCAAATATATTCGAAAAATGAACTAAAATAACAAATCTGCTTCCTTATTCCTTAAAGTACCTGAGATAATGTGATTGGGTGTCAGAGATAACGCTATTTAGATTGTTAGTTTAAACAACACGGCAGATCACATTGTAGCAGATACCATTACGGTAGATCACATTGTGAAATTCCTATAAAAACGTTTGTTTTCACAGTACGGCATTTCTATACAAGGTCGAGTAGATCAGCCCAGAATGGCAAATTTAAGGGAGGCAAACTTTGGGATTTTCAGCGAAAAATAGAATATTTTAAAATTTTTTCAAAAAGTGAACTGAAATTGCAAATTCGTTCATTAGTTCCTTAAATTACCTGAGATAATTTGATTGGGTATCTGAGATTATGCTATTTTGATTAACTCATACAGTATAGCTCTGGTCATAAGGCAGATCACTTCTTGACGTGTTTACTTCTTGAAAGGCAGTAAGGTTATCACACACAAGAGAAAAGACTGACATACAATTATGTATGGCGATCGCAATAAGTTGGTAAATATGTTGTAATAGATTTGTTTCTTAACCACTTTCTCTTCCGGCACCAAACAATGAACTTTAAGCCAGAATCCGTGGTTAAGGATTCTACTGATTGTGAAGCATATCTCATTTGACCTGTCACCTAATTTAATGAATAATCTCATTCAAAACCACAGAACTGTACTACATACATTTAATAATTTCCTTTTCAATCATGCAGCTGTGCTGGAGCCGGCTCATGTAGCTTTAGCAGATGGCATAAACTAAACACTAAATTTTGGCCCTTATAGCTCAGGTTGTGATCAGATTGAGAGTAACTACAATCGAGATATGTCTTTTAGGTTATCCTACGGTGGTAAAGAGTAAATCTGACACTGTCTTCTATAATAACATATTCACAACATCGAAGAATGAGATTAAGGCTTATTTTCTCGGAGCATAAATTACGAATCTCCGCCTGGAAATGTGAAATTGCTACTTTATAGCTTTTCCGCGGAACAGGAAAATGGAAAGATTCTTATAACTTACCGTAATCTATCTTTGGTTGTTGATTTGAGTTTGGAATTCTAAAGGGACAGGTAGCTATGGTGATGGGAAAGTTCATATGTAGGTCGTCACCAGATTTTTCCATTTCAACCCACACCTACAGAAAGAAATCGAATTGTTAATAAAAGTGTGTATAGGAGAGTTTCAAAGAATTCAAAGACCTTCAGAGTTATGAATGCTTAATAATACCAGTGTATTATTTAAGAATTTATTAGACTATCTGAACACTTGCTAAACACTTGCCTAATGGGGTAGACTTGAAAGATGGAAGTGTAACCTCTATGCTTTGTGTGAGTTTTTCAAATTTACTTGGTGATCCATTTACCCAACATTAAAAAGCATTGTCTGTTATCAACAGGATTCCCATGAAAAAAGATTAGGCCATGTTTTTAGCTATTCATAACCATCCTCAGGTAAACGGATTTTATTTGCTTATTTAGCGTTACAAGAAATGATATTTACTTTGAGAACGTAGTATATTTGTAGCAGTCTGCACACCCCTATGAGTGTGGGTGGCATGACGGGGACTACGAGGCTGGAGGAACTGTCGAATTTGGACCTCGTGTTGGGACTGATGGGGTCGCCCCTGTATTCCAGCACCGTGTGGTTCACTTCTTTCGTCATGCCCAACACGCCCCGATCGATGAAGAACTCCACGTACTGAAAGAGAAATGGAAACTCAATTGTAGGAAATAATGATAAACACACACATCAATTATTTTTATATGCAGACCATATTTAATAATTTCCATTCCACGTACAACTCTCGATGGAATAATTTCCCACTGGGACAAAATTGTTTTGGAAGTATTCTACAGGAACACAAATCAGACCATGCTCATTTCTAACATGATGAATGCTCAAAGGAAATTATGGTCCTTGACCCCTATTGCCTGTCAGACGGGAATTTCAATCTAGAAATCGTTATCTATGGTTATATAGTAAGAACATTTTTGACGATAATGAGTTAACTCATATTTTATTCCCTGATTAACAGATGCATTTAAATCACCAGTACTAAATATCAAATTCCTGATTAAATGAAAATTTGAAGTATAGTCATAAATGAGTAAGGGAAATATTATACAGAGGTATGAAAGCAATGCAAAATTCTGGTTTGGTTTTCTTAAGATATCAGAACTCAAATAACTTTGAATATATGGAATGTGTTCTTAGATGCATATTTTGACCTAGAGGTACTAGTATGCTCTTCCTTAACTTTTTTTGGTTTTGGATGACCACACTTGAACTTGATATGGTGAAAAATTACTTACTGAATGTAATACTATGGTGTGAGATGTTTACTCCATAATATGCACAATATTTTTATTGGTATTGCATAGACTGATCCCCAAAACTTGTATTCAGCAACCATTCTTTTGTGGCATACAGATGTTGATCGTAGAGATATTTTTCAGTTTCTAGGCAAATATAATTGGCCTCCAGTCAACATAGCGATAAACCGCAAAATATATGTTCCGTAATGAAAAAATAAAATTCAAGAGGATGAAAAGAATTTCTGATTGTTTGAATGAGTGCTTAACACTTGGAAGTTTAAGATAACTTGACTTCTTGAATAGTGGATAAACCATTATTATTTTGAACTTTTTAAAAACTTATCACCATTATGGTGTCCGAAGCCCTTCAATTCATAAACTGTACTTTATATAGAGTCCACTTTAAAAGTAAGTTCTGTTGCAATAAATTTGAACAACATCAGTGATTTCAAAGTCATCTAAAGTGTCATCCACAGTATCCATAGGGGTCAGTTAAAACATTCAACAAAAGAGATACTGTTAAACTTGTCTACCATTCTATACCTGTACAAGCTTGAGTTTGATCCTGAGAACCTCATCACTCTGGTTATCGATGTCAGCCTTTAGTCGGATGCTCTCTCCACAGCAGTACGCGGAACGTTCCAGATTGCTGCGGACGCTCACCACACCTCTGCGGCAGCATAAGCAACACGTTGCTCTCTGGTCGGCTCCCATCAATGGTTTCTGCAAAAGAAACATGTATGTGTTGTAAGAGGACGAAACATACTCATAGCAATAACTTAATAGAAAAATATATTTCCCCATTCCCCTGAAGTTGATCTGGTAGAGTGGTGAACTGATCTCGGTTAGGACCACTTCACATCAACAGAATCGGGAGCAATCCGAATCCAGTAGAAACTAACTTAGATTCGAGTGCATTGAAGCGGAACGCTCAGGATTCAGGTAGTATGAAGGGTTTTAAGATGAACAAGCTATTTCTTAACGGAAAGGCTTTCCGAATTCTTATTTAGTCAGGTTGTACTGGATTCGGATAGATTCTGATTCTTTTGGCGTGAAGCAGTTTTTGTACTGTATCCGGCCCGTAAAAGAGGAAAAATGAAAGAAAATAAGCTGGATCCGAATTCACGACCATTGAATTGGTTGACGCCGCACTACATTATCAATTACTGTTCATAACTTTTTCTGAAAACAAAGCGAGATTTACAGGTCTCCAATCAGTTGTTGTTAAGAGCACTCATAATAGGGCCGTACAGTCAACAGGGACTTATACCCCTTTCCTCTTTTTAGGCGTCAAAATTACCTTTTTGCATCAAGGCCTTTGGAGTTCAACATATTTTTACAAAGTTTACGTTTTCAATTTTTAAAATAGTTGAACACGTAAACTTTGTAAAAATATGTTGAACTCCAAACACATTCATGTAAACAGGTACTAGCATGCATACTGGGTGGTGGTAGCAGTTGTCGGCCAATCAATAGGTCCCAGGTTTGAATCCCTATTAGTAAGCTCTTGGATACTGGTGATTGTTCCTGTTAGGAGTAGGGGCGTATAAAGTTATATTTCAGTCGAAGAAGTTACATCCAGTCATCGTCTCTAATTATTTGATCAATCACATCTTAACTTATTTCAGTTACATTTAGATATAGTATGTAGAAGTAGTTCTACTATAAAATGAGGTGACGGTTATTCGTCATTTAACAAATGAGATGGAATATATCGTAATATTTTAAACTGACCCTTCTTAACTTTTCTAAGAATATTTAATGTGATATTTTTGATATTTTTGCAATCATTCAGTCTGTTTTTTGTGTACTGTTATTTACTTAGAGATGAGTCAAACAACCAAAACAACCAAAGAAAGAGCATGGTTGAAACATCTAGTTCAACATTTCAATTGTAAGGTATTTTAATACAAAATTAGATTATGTAGCGTGGGGGATCAAATTAAGTCTGAAGGCTCTCGTGGTTTCGAGCTATATTATGCCGTACTTTCGACACAATTCAAGAATTGCAATACCTCTAAGAATGTCATAATTATAGAAAATAGCTACAAAAAATATGATCTTGTGTGTGTGCGTTCGAATATTTTCTTGCTCACTTGCTTAAAAGGTGATAAAGTATTCTTAACCAAGGTTTCTAACGATTATGCCAACAAATGCTTAAAAAATGCTTACCACAATCTTTTTCAAAGTATAGTTATAAAGTTTGTGTCGAAGCCGCAGAAATAATCAAATGTTTGTAAAAAATTTTAAGACATATTTTTTGTCTCATGATTCTTTAAAGGAGGAAATTCTAAGAATGCCTTGAAGAACTATTTCGAAAGTTTCATCCTAGCGTTGCGTTTTATAGAATCTAAATCTGTAGTTCGCCAAGCCAGCTTAGATTTAAAACCTCCAAAACAACTATAGTAAAACTGAGAGAGAGAAAAATCCTTGCCTGATTTTACATCCTCCCTCTATCCAGTTCTTTCTTTACAAAGTGTAGTGAACTTTCGTCAGTGAATCTTTTATGGTTATCTTTGCTCGGATTTTTCTTTTATCTCCTTTTGAGCCGTGAAATTTTTTTTTATTTTATTCAATAGGGTGTCTAGTTTGAACTCCTTATAAGACTTCCCTAGGTAACATGGTTAAGCTGTTGTTCATTTTTGATTTATTTTTAAGACTCACGAATTTGTCTTTGAATGAGGTAACATCGTATATCGGCAAAATGGTTCAGATTTCTAGGAGGGGATAACGTTAATATCCTTTATCCTCTCGGGCAGTGGTAGCCCTGTTGGAAGAGTAGTGGATTAGCAACCGGAGGGTTGTGAATTCTAAACTATCCAAGCAAAGACCGTCGTGTACTTGAGGGTTAGTGCACGCTAAATCTGTTGTGGCCCCAAATGTCCTCACGTTGTCGTGGTGTGAAGTTTGGAGAGTGGATGCCATCTCAGGTACTGACCTAGTCATCTGACTGGGGTTCGAAATTACGATTTGTTGTCCTCGGATCTTTAGTATTGGATCTTTACCTCGGATTTTTACTTCGGGAATGATCCCGGATTGTGTTACTCCAATGTGATGTAAATTCAACCACCTACTTACCTTTATCCTCTCATTAACATCTTGTTAAAATTTTTACAAACATGCGAAGATAACAGAATAACAAATACATTTTTATGAGACTATTTTTCTTAACTAATGAAATTTAAAAAGAAAGGTAGCAGGTAATATGCCAATATTATTTAAATAGAATTAGAGTAAAGCTCTCAATTCATTAAAAATGTTAAATTATTTATTGTAAAATATATTTTATTGTATAATTCTTTTGATAAGAACATTTGTTATCAATTTGGAATTAAGATCTTTGCAGAAAGACGGAATGCTCAGGTAATCACGCACCCGTTAAGGAGCGTTTTTTCTTACTAGCAGTTACGGGGAAGATCGAGCCTGAAAAATTAGCCATGGACCTGACTCAGGAGGTGGGAAAGACAGAATTGTTAAATGTAAATTTTACAATTTTAAACAATTTGGCACCTTCTAAATTTGGTAATGATTTTAGTAACATTTCAAGGTAATAACACCTTTTCCATTGTCATCTTGCGAAAATGGTTGTTTTTTGTTTTGGTCAAAAATGTTGATTGAATATTATCAAAAAGACTTTAATGGTAATTGTAATTACTTAACATCGCACTTTAGCAACGGGATATTGGCGACGGTTTGCGATCAATCCCGAAGGGAAAGATCCGAGTATAACACCACGCAAAAAGACTACGTAATTAATCCAAGTTAGATTTTAAGACTAGGTAGATTTATGAAATGAAAATTAGTTCTATGAAACTGTCTTGATCTATACCTTTTAGCTAGGAATATCTACGCTAGTATTTATCAATATGATAGACAGATTTCTCACACCGTTATCAATTTTTTCTAGGCCGAGGCCTTTTAGACTTCTAGTATCGTTTGACCGCTTAATTTAACTTTGATTAGCATTGCTTTCAACGGCAACAGCAAACTAATGCTATGGTATTATGATATGCAGAGCAGATTACATTGTTTATCTGTAACATTTTATCTTTATAATTGAAAAAACATGTATTATTTCATGAAATAAACTCTCCTTGTTCAAATAACACATTACTTTTCTATTGTAAACCCTACCGCCCTCTTAAGAGCATCAGATTCTCAGAAATTTCTCGATTTCTCTGTGAATCTGCCGTCTCTGCTCACCAAGCAGTGAAAGAAGCTTAGAACAGTAAGGAGGAAACATTGTGAGCCTAATAATTTCATTATATTTATTCCTTTAGAGACATGAAAGACACCATGTATTGAAATCATTTTTGTGTAGTTCAACATCTGCAGGCCAAAATTTGGATAACCTATTACTTAAACTTTGTAGATGCTAGGAAATGATTCTCACTATACATTTAAGGTATATTTTGAATGCCTGTTATATAAACATGTATATTCACTAAAACTGCATTACTTTCTGAATAAACTAACAATAAAAGCACGGACAGATAAAACACATTTGAGAAATTTCATTGTTCAAATGTAATTTTTGTTCCCGTTATGTATATTAATACAAATCTATACAAAACTAATTAAGATTTATTAATAGGATACTTTTATCCGAAATATAGCAATTTGAAAAAAATTGGTAAACTTATCAATAAATGGTATAATGGTATCTTAGAAATGGTAAAGTTATTAATAAATTACCAATTTTGTTTTAAAAGATAAATAAAATCCTTATATATTTCCTGGAATATTCTATTAAGAACTGATGCCACTACAAACTTAACATACGAAAGTGGAACGCAATTATGAAAACAGTTCTTATTTTCGATAACTCGCAGAGAGGTTTTAAAATTGTTCTAAATTCCCTTTAAAAGGCAACGTTCAACGTGCACCTAGCTCGCTCTATCGACAAACCTCTCCCAGAAACACTCTCTGTTCTATTCCCCTCCAAAAAGTCTTGCATTTATTTGTATCCAAACAGCGAGAGAGAGCCCATGAGTTATCCGCATTCTGATTCAATTTGGACGAGAATCGGGGAAAAACTCCTCCCAATCGATGGAAATTTTCTCCATGCTTGATTCTTCTCGTTTTCTTCTCCCATTCGATATTCGATATTCAGACGCACGGCCTCCTCCTACTACTTCTGGGATTAAATTTATTGACCCGGGTCCGGTGGAATTGAAATCACGTCTGCCGGATTCAATGCGTACCAAATGAAATAACAGAGGATTCGCGAAAGAACGCTACTAGTCACGTCCGTGCGGAATACGAAATGGGTCACGATGGTGAAAAGGGGCGGTGTTCTTTGCATCTTCGTTGCAGTCTTAATTGAATCTCATAGGTATACTCGATAGCGTAGTTCGCTTTATGCATATATATGTCACGGTTCATGTGATCAATAGGTTTATAATAATAACCGGCTGATATTAATATTAACCAAATAAAATGGTGGAAGTGAATAATTTATAAGAATTTATCTCATGAACCGGTGATTATTAATAATTCGCAACTATGAACTAAATGTAATAATTTTCAGTGATTTGTAATTACAAATGCCGCAGATACTCTTCCTACAAAAATAATTTGTTTTTAACCATTTGATGAGACATATATATATATATATATATATATATATATATATATATATATATATAAGAACTCGTTTATGAAATAAATAATAAATGCATCTTATAAATAAAAGTAATAAATGTTATAAAACGTTTTTATTAAATTCACAAAGCTTAATTGCTAATTATTAATATTTACTGGTAAATGTAATGATAATGCGTTGTTAATCATATTGACTAAAAGACATGGTTACTATTAATATGAGACGGTTATTATTAATACAAACTGGATTTATTACATGAACACACACACACTATATGGACAAAAGTATTTGGACACTGCAGAAAAAGTGCTTTATTATTCTATTTAGTAACGGATAGGCCCTCATTTTGCTTGTATTACAGCTGCAACACGTCGAGGCATACTTTCCACAAGTTCTCTATCACTCTGGGCAGGAATAGCTCGCCCAGAGTGAGTTTTGCAGTAAGACATAGAGCTCGATCCTGTTGGAAGAAACAACCATCATCGCCGTAGTATTGCCATAGGGCTCATTTCATCACGATTGCACGATTGTTACTGTAAGTTAAGATAAAGGTAGGTATGGTAGGTATTTTAATTAACGTTGCATTAGAGCAACACAACGGACTATTGACGGGGATCCCAAGGGAAAGATCCGCGGACAACACCACGTAATTTTTAGCCACGATCAGATGACGAAGTTAAGATAAAGTATGAATGCATTAACACAGCGTTTTCCAACTAGTGGATACGAGGCGAAATTTATATTGGATAGTAACTATATTGTCTCATTGAGATGAATTTTCTACTCTGATTCCTCCTGCTAAAATTTGTATTTGTATCTCATGTATATAGTTCACTAGCGGAGTATTATCAGAAAGTTGTTAAATATCCTAAAAAGAGATACTATTAAATCGAAGAGCTCATTTCATTGAGATTGTAAGTGTCGGTTAAGACAAAACATGAGTATACTAATACTGAAGCGTTTTCAAACCAATGAAACGACGCGAAATTCATAATGTGTACTAAATATCGTCAGCTGAACATGAGTGAAACGTACTAAGTCAAAATTTTCAAGTTGTGAGTTTTTTAGACCAGAATGTGGCGATCTTTGGACTAGTAAAATATATCCAAGTAATTATTTCCTTACATGAAAGTACGATTTCTTCTTCTTACACATTTAGTAAGCAGAATTTTCCCCTCCTTCGTTTTTCCTAAGATTTATTTTTTGACTTAGCGTGTTTCACTTGCAAGCCGACAAATTATGTTCTCATTGAGTTAAAAATTTCCTACACTGATCTCTCTGCTTAAATTTATAATACTTAGCAGCATGTGGCTTGTACCGAATTTTGTAGATGAAAGATTTTTTTAAATCAAATTTCATGCAACTTGGAGTTTTTGAGCTATAGAAAATTTTCCATTCCTTAATTTTGACAATATATTAAACATTATTCCATTCTCTCAAAATTTCATTTTTGTGTAACCGTATACACCACATAGCATATAAAAACAAATATGCTTAAACGTATTTTTTGCCACTAGTTTAGTTTGAATATATCTGAAGGTTTTTAAGAGTAAACATAAATTGAGACTACGCGGAAAAAGTACTCCGTTTAAAAAGGAATTTAATTTTCCCGCTATTTTGGCGTTGTTTGGCGTCAATTTTTTCGCGTAAGCGACCTGATGAATTGCCTTTGTGTAATATGTCAAATAAAGACACAAGTTACGAAAGAGATTACCAAAATACTGGCGCTCTCTGTATTTAGCTTTACAGGGAATGGGTATATGGATACAATTTTATAAGTATAAGGTTTTACTGTAATACAAACTGAGTAGTAGTTAATAAAGTACATAATTAGACTGAAATTTTTTACATAGTGAGAATTAACTTCAACTATCCATTTTTAACTTTTATGAATCTATTTCATCTTTTGAATTCTATCTAATCTTGATTACAAGAATTTTTTAACTGTGTGCCTCTTGATAATTTATTTTTCCATTGAAATTTCAAAGATTTTCAGAGAAAAAGAAATGTTTCCAAAAAAAAAAGAAAAAGAAGAAAAAAAGAAAAAGAAAAGAAAAGAAAAAAAAGAAGAGTTTCCAAAAAGTAATAAATTATTAATGATAAAGAAATTGTTAAAAATGATTATAATTGGCCTAACTTTTTTCCTGTGTATAAAAATTCCATACTCCAACCATAGAATAAAGAGAATTATTGAGTAATTCAATTAATTGTATTTGATGTTTTTAGTATATAATTGAACGCTATGAAAATATGATAGTAACCTCATACGCCCCTTTAACACGATAAAGAAAACATACCTCGGTTAATTGGTTGTGTTTTATCGTGCAAGGGACATGTTTGGACAAGCTGTGCCAAACACAAGGTAGACAACGTCAAGTAATGGACATAAACACAAAGAAAAGAACACAAGAAATATTTATTAGAATTTATTTACATATAAAATTAATTTAAGAGTAAAATTAGAAAAGTTCATTATGATAGCACTCAATTATTCAAAAGCAAAATTAATTGGGTACTATGGTGTAACGAACTGATTCTCGAATAAGCGAAAAAATAATTTTGTGTAGTTGCTTCGCTGCGAATTAGTAATTTAAGACGCTTATGAGTACCAAAAAGATGGGTTTATAAAGCAAACAAGCACTTTAGATACAATCCTTTTGAAATCAATAGACCTGAGAGAGAAGGAAATTGGCAATCGATTTGATGAAAATATTTCCTTAGTGAGGAAACTCTAGATAACTACAAAAAGGTTCGATAAAGTTTGCAGCGAGTTTCATTCTACCATTTGGAGGAAAATTTTTTGAAGAATGAGGAATGTCCCCTTCCCTATTCAACGGATAAATCAGATTTTACAGTAGTGATAGAGGATTGTTTTGTCTCTGATCGTTTTTTGCTACAGGGAGGCTTTAGATGACAAGCCATAGTAAAATTTAAACCTGGGATTTAAATAACCAAAAGAGAGAATATGTATTTTATAATTTGGTTTTCGTCCACGAAGGGGGCGGTGGCAGTAAAGTTTGTAGATTCGCGGATTAGAAACAGGATTGCAAGTTCGAAACTCAAACCAACCAGACTCATGTACGTGAGGGCTGATGCACGTTAAATCTATCGTGGAATTAAATGCCGTTGGCATGGTGTGGAAGTTTGGAGAGTTGGTTGCGAGTTCAGGTGTTGGCCTCGTCATCTGATCGTGGTTCAAAATTACGAGGTGTTGACTTCGGATCTTTCCTTCCAGGATTGATCCCGAACAGCCGACAATAGCCCGTTGTATTGCTCCAGTGCGACGTAAATCCAACTTATCTACCGATCTACCTTCTCCGATGGGTTGGAATCGAAGTTAGTTTTATGAAACTTCTGAAATATTCTCACTGGAACTTAGTGAGAATTTAGCTTTTGGGTAAATATAAAGACTAAATTCAGTACTCCTCAAGACGAATTTTACATTGATATACTTATGTTAATCTTTTGAACCACAAATAAAAAACAAATTAGTGATTTCCATCTTTATGTTACAGTAATGGAGAAATGGTACACCAGACAAATTCATGTAATAATTTGTGTTAAATATTTTTTTATTAGAATTCGTAAGTGCGTTTAAAATGCAGTTAAAAGTCAATAAAAAATTTAAGAGCAACGGGAAAAATATTTACCTTTTTATGAAAAAATTACGTTTTCCGATTATTGAAGGGACAAGCTTTAAACCTTTTAAATACCCCATTTTTTATATTATTTTTGAAAAAGATTGAATACTGTCAATAATTTATGATTGTTCTGATAATAAATATTAATTTCACGTAAAAAGTAGTACTATTGTTTTTAACATATGCTTTAAATCTTGTTTTTAAATGCTAGTTTCTACTTTTTTCTGCAAAAATTTATCATATTAGCAGTCAAAAATGAGGGTTAACCCTCTCGCTGCGCATCCCGCGCAGTGAAGCAATGCTTTCAGAAAAAGTGCGGGAGAAAAACTAAAGCATCGTTATTCCGTTATGGTCTGAGGTGCTTTCAGTTTTAATGGTGTTTGCCTTTAAAATTTCGTGACAAACAGCATGAACTCCGAACACTTTGAAAGTATTATTTGATTTCTATCAGCAAAGAATCTTTTCATTCTTTACCATGGGAGGTCCAACAAGATTTGTTACATTGCCCCACATCTTGAAGAGTAAATTATTTATATAATTAAAGTTAATTTCAGACCTTTTTCCTACATTCCTTTTCAGAATTAATATTGAACTGGGATTACAGTTGCTGAAAGTGTTCAAGGAATTGTATATCGATGTTTCACCTTGAACTGTCGAGTCCCAGATCTTAATCCAACTGAAAAATTAAGACTATCGGCTATTATGGGTAAAAAAATCACATAGAGAAAGCCTGAAACTGTTATACAAAGAAATTATAATTAATGGCGTGGCATCATTACATCGACCAGAATGTTATGAAGCCTGGTTAACTCTATGCCCAATCGTATTGCTGCTGTAATTAAAAAAGATTATGAAACGAAATATTAAAAACCCAACACACACATGCTTTAAGTACAAAACCAAACTACGCTCATATGTAAAAATTAATATTGAGTTTAATGTTGGTTGCTAGTGTTAAAGTTTTAATAGAATTACTTCATTTCTTGAATTTGTTAGACAGTTATGTTATGTTATAAACTATATTATGGATAAAAATAATCATCATTAATCACAAGTTGAACAATTGCATTTTCCAAATATTGTACAAACTAATAACTATTTAATTAAAAGTTAAATTGTAAAATTTTATTGGTATAGAACAAAAAATGTAACCATAGAAAGAACAATGTTCAGTAAAAATAAAAAGCTTGCTTAACTTCTGTACACGTGTAGTTATAAATATAAATATTTATGAATGATGACGGGTCACACCGGAGCAATATTTGGAGCAGTGTGGTGTGCTTATTCTTTTTCATCATTATTCTATCGACTCAAGTGCCACTAAAATCATTCATTCTAGACCTCTGGGGGAAGTGCAAGCCGTTTCCTGTTTTCCATTTCCCTTGAGATTTAGGTCAGTTGTCCGGATGCTTACGTCTTTTGAACCATCAATTTTTAGGTAATATATTTCCCGAGCACGCCCTAAATAACTTCTTAGATCTTAAAAATCTCTCAGAATCATAAGAGGATCGTTATCGAGTTTCGTTTACACCAAGAAGTTTTGCGCTCGACACATAAAGAAACATTCTGTAACCTAAATCTCTGCTGATTGAATCTCAAGAAGATAATGATCTGGAATACTCGTTTTTTCTTACTCTGTCGTTAGTGATCTAATAAAATAAAATGGCAGCATAATACTTCTAGATAATACTATTACATTACTTTCTAAAACTATTTATTGCTTCCTTAATTAAGTTAGAAGGATGTTTCGTATTGTACCTGAAATGAAAAATAATCGAATGAATACCAATAATTTACAAGATCTTAAGTCAGAATAGAGAAATTACAATATATCACAAGAACCACGTATCTTAGTCCAGTAAATTGCAGGTGAACATGTATGTGAAAATAAATAATTATTTGTTTTAAGTACATATTTCAAGGAAAATTTATTCAAATACCTCGTTTCCCAATGTATAAGTCGATATTAGAATTATTTAGTGGCGTAGTGTTCATAGCAGATCAGAAGCCCGTTATCGCCTAATAAAAATAATTAAAATTTGGTGGAAAAAACTATAAAAATCGATAAAACCAAAAGAAAAAGCGACTATTTTTCAAGATAAATCTGAATGACACATCAGTTTCTATTTTAAGGTCTTTCATTTTTACCTTTCATTAAATCAGACTGCTGATGCCAAATCCTTTCAACATCAAATGGTTCTTACTATGATTGGTTAATTTAATGACGTTTGTCATACGTAATGGTACCTTCAGCAGACTCTCTTCCCCTACTATACGCTTCCTACTGAGACCAGCATTCAGACCAGAAAATATGCGCAGTGGGTCTTTACGCATGATCTTTGTCTCCCTGTTCTCTTTCATTTTCAAGCCTTTGTAAAAGACAGCTTCATTTCCTTTGTAAGAAAAAGCATTCATCCGAGACAGCTTTGGCAAGCTAGTCTCGGATCATCCACAGACTTGCCAGGATTGGGCGCAATTACACCTTTTGGACTACTTTTAATTAATGGCTAAAAATGATTTGTATTTTTTTTTGAGGAAAAGAAACAACTGCGAATTTAGTCTAAAGCAAAACATTAGATTTTTTCGATCCAATCTTGGCATCCCCAGTTATCAATGCTACGCTATGCTACTGCCATTATTTCAGTAATTCATTGGTATGTGAATAAAGAAAACAGAAGCTTAAATAACGAGTACTTTTGTATTTGGGACGCAATGGCGTTAATTTCATCTATAGAGCTTATAACATTTTCAAAGCATAAGATGTACTACAACTTGAGTTCCCTACTTTTCAAATTTATATGAACGCGTTGCTGAGAAGAATAAATTTAAATCGCATCACCATCTCATGCTGCTAGACATTTCAATTTCGAAACTGAAAGATTTTCTGTAACTGCAACTTATATGATTGATGACAATGCTTTCTTATATTATTTTATATTTAACGTTACATCGTTTTTCTTAACTTATTGATGGAAAATTCACTCGTGCATATGTATGCACTTATGCGTTAAGCGAATAATTCATAAATGTCATTTTCTTATCTTGCGTAATTTTTCTTATCAATGACAAGCATATATATACTATTGTGATAATATTTTAGCAGCTGAGGTAAAATATTTGAGGAGACTCTAATCAATTGGGGTAGTTGAATCTACAGGAGCTATTATTGGCGACGGTTCGGGATCAATTCCGAAAGGAAAGATCCGAGGACACATCGTAATTGTGAACCACGGTCAGATGACGAAATTAACATCTGAACTGGCACCCAATTCTCCAAACTTCCACACCACTAGAACGTGGGTATATTTAAGGCCACGACAGATTTAACATGCAGCAGCCTCCACGTACACGATGGTATTTGGTTTTATCGAGTTTAGAACTAGCCCTCCGGTTGCTGATCCACGACTCTTTCAACTGAGCTATCATGGCCCTAAAGCCCAATAGGAATTTAACGAAAGCAAGAGGACCATAGATATGAATGCTTTCAATGTCAGTAAAATGTAAAATAAAAGTTTTTGTTCGATATATTTAGCTATGTTTACCTTTAAGTTCTATGCTAAAAACAATTTACCGTAATTGTATAATTCTACTCACCATATTTTGTTATATATAAAATATATAGCAAGAGTAAAATAGCTATATAACCCCATACTTAGAATTAGAAATACTTTTATATCAGCCATATCTAAAACATTTTGTACTAGTTCAACTCAAGAGCTTTTGCTCTATATTAAATTTAAAGGAACTTCAACAGCTGAGTACAAATTGGTTAATGAGATTTCTTGATCTCTTATACAGTTGAGATGGGAAGTTTAATGAATAAGGTCATGATTTTGAAGATTTTACTTTTTTGGCAAGATATCATCATTATGATACATCAGTGTCATGTGATGAATATCATTTTCTCAGCATTCCGAAAACATTTTGACTACTCAGTTCCATGAAAGGACCTCTTTTTCAGCCCCTCCTCCCCAAACATGACTACATTAATACCATGATGATGACCAATTTCTCAGTCTCTCCCCTAAAAGACATGACCACATCAGTACCATTATAATGACTACCTTCTCAGTCCTCCAAAAACATGACTACATCAATTTCATGCGATGACCCCTTTCTCAGTTCTTCCCCAAACAAACATGACTACATCAGTACCATGATGATTAGTTTCTCAGCCCCCTACCAAAATAATGTGACGATGATCACAGTTTATCAGCCCCTCCTAAAAACCCATGACTACATCACTACCATGATGATGACCAATTTCTCAGTCTCTCTCACCAAAAACATGACTACATCAGTACCATTATTGACTACCTTCTCAGCCCTCCAAAAACATGACTACATCAATACCATGTGATGACCCCTTTCTCAGTTCCACCCCAAACAAACATGACTACATCAGTACCATGATGATTAGTTTCTCAGCCCCCTACCAAAATAATGTGACTGTGATGATGACCACAGTTTATCAGCCTCTCCTAAAAAACTATGACTACATATCTACCATGATGATGACCATTTTCTCAATCTCCCCCCCCCAAAACATGACTACATCAGTACCATTATGATGACCATATATTTTTAATCCCTCCCCAAAAAAGCATGACTTTATTAGCACCATGAGGATGACCACTTTCTCAACCCTTCAAAACATATGACTAAATAAGTACCATGATGATGACCATTTTCCCGGCTTCTCCCAAACAAAAATTCTGGGTACAGACCACGAACTCTTTCCTTACTCCACCACAAAAACAAGGGAAGATCTGATGCGAATATGAATCCGATATACTCTCACGCGCTTTCCTCATCTGCGTTGAGTGCCTCTGCTACGTGCCTTTCATTCTTACTCACTAAACGAGTACGCAAATGCTCTGCTCTCATCCATCAGAGACTTGTTAACTCCTCTTATCACTCCCCCTTCTCTGAAGTAGAAACTACAACTCCATCCACTGGCGACATGCCAGGTCCTGCACCTAGCGAAGTACGTGCAAAAGGCCATCTCCATAAGATGGTGGAAGATAGAGAGGCAGTCCTTGCCAAATTATCATGAATTCCATTGTTTACCTTTCCTGTTGAGCCGAAGAGTGATTTTTACGACTTTTCGGGATTCCGAGGAAGCATTCTTCCAAAATGCTTTTCACGCTGGGGATGTTGGCGGCGTTCCCGAATTCGGACTGCCACTACCCCTTGCGATCTTCACCACGAAAACGAGATATTTTATACTGACTCGGTCGAGTGCTGCAGAGGCACGGATGCTGTGCGTCGTGACAGAGGATCGTTGTCGGAATTGAACTCAGTTGTTTTACAACAAATTAAAATAACCGACTCTCCCACAAAAACAAAGAATGTCAAATTTAAAAGTAGTTAAATGTGGAAATTAGCTTTGCACTACTTGTAAAAAAATGGAGTGGCTGAGTTATAAAAAATATAAGCGTTAGCAATTGATTAGCCTAAGATAAGTGTAATGTACATTTAAAAAATGATTTCAGTTTCTAGAGCGTGTAGAAAAAAAATGACCGTTTGAATGTCAAACCAAACCAATCTAGTGCATGCCCAGATGAATGAATGCGTATAGATGGATTGAAAATGAAATTGAATGTATGAGTTGAAAAAAATACTTCCAGCTAATCTTTATAAGCAAATACCAAGCATTATAAGCTAATGTTTTATGACGAGGAATATTTATATATACATATAACTGGAATCACTGAACTATCTTTTATAGAAATTACCTTATAGGGATACGATAGAAATGAATTTCAAACGCCAAAGAGCAACTAGTACCACAGTAGGAAGGGGAAATTTATACAATAAACGCACTCTAAATTTTCGGCTTGAATAAGCACGTTATACAAACACCTGATTTTAAAAGATTGCCAAAAGTAGGGGTATGATTTTTTGAATGAATCAAACGCCGAATCATTAAAAAATTAACTGACTCACGTGAAAAGATAATTTATCAAACTTTAAAGCATTTTGAGTGACATTATAAAATTAAAAAAGTCAAAATCGTCGATTTGAAGAAGTAGTATCGAATATGGAATACCTAAAGATCTTGTCACAAGCAAAAAAATTAACTATACAAATAAAATAATTTTCCATTAAAAATATAAGATTAGATTCATGTTTTGAGGGAATGTAAGTCGAATTTGCTATATTTTTTAATCTCAGGGCTTAGTTTTATGAAAAATTGATTTTTCATAGAAATCATGACTCGCTAAAGTAAATCTTTTAAAGAGGACAATAACTTGTTCCAACAGGCTTTAACATAAAACGTCAGTCTAAGCTTTTAGAAAACAAAAAAAGCTATCGAATCCATGTGGTATTATCCAAGATAAATTGCTACTTCACGAACTTTAGTCTCTTTTTCCCTCCCCTTAAAAGGAACAAAAGAATTTGGAAAGGAAACTCATTCAACCAATCAATATTATATAGAGGGTTTTTCGAATGTGTGTAGATACTGTTGCCCAAAATAGTAATTCATTTGAATTACTTTCTGGATGGAATGCAGCGATAGAATTACGATAGAATTTATTTCAAGGATGCATCGAATGTCTAAACTGTGAACTGCAGTTGCGAATTTACTATAAACTTTCCTTTCCTCTAGAAGTAAAGGACAGTAAAAACAATTCTGACTATTTTTAAGAGATTGTTGTTTAAGATTTCAGTCAAAACTAAAAATAATTTAATGAGTTTCACTTCAATGAACTAACAAATATATCTAAATTTTTATGGATTCATTACCATGTGAGATATCGGTCACATTTTTAGAGAATTTCATATTGTGTATACGTTATTTTATTCGAAAAGTTTTCTCGTTTTTGATAACTATACCAAATAGTTTACACTTTCCTACATATTTACTTTGTTTTCCCAGTATCGATATTTGCATTTAGTGAGTGAGTGATAATGTGGCAGATTGAAAATTGTTACGATAGTTTAGAAGGTATCTTTATGGATGATGAGAAAGCTCTTTGTAGAACATTCTATTACTTAGGGTTTCCCATCCATTAAGATGAAAGGCAAAGAACTTTTTCAGAGTCTGCATACTTCGAGAGGTCAATAAAACGTTATTAAATATAATTTCTAGAAAGTTATTTTAGAATGTGAAAAGAATTCATAAACATTTTTTCGGAACAAAACTTCTCAAAACAAGATGGAGTACTTCGAATTTTAAAGATCTCAAGTGAGCAAGAATTGTTTTCCAAATCGAGGACAGTCTAAAACTTCTGTACAAACTTTAAATGGAAAGCAGGGAGCATAAATTATTCATAGAGGGATGGATATCAACAAACTCTATCCGGATTGGTCAGAGGATTCACTAAGATGAAAGTCAGCAAGTATGTGAACATTTTTAAGTCCTAATTTCAGTTTGTGTGCACTTACAGTTTCATATTTACTGAAGGTTACGACATCCAACAGTAATACTGCCACTCTGCCTAACAGCGTCCTATAGCAAATCTAGGTGGCACTTTAGGATATCCATCCATCTGTGAATATTATTTAATTCTGTGTTCCTATCTCCCCTTAAATTTTGTACAAAAAGTTTTAGAATACCCTGTATATTTAAGTGTGATGTATTCCATGTCGACACATGCGTGTGTAAACTTGCTGACATGTTCTTACCAGATATAGTAAAGACTGTCCGTACTTGAACTTTGCACCATAAGATCCAACAAAACAATCAATTAACCAGATAGCAAAATTCTATGCTTATGTTTTCAACTTATGAGAAACAATTTCACTACATTCACTAGTCCATTTCGATGATCAATACTCTCGATTACCTTAGAAGCTCATGTTCATGAGTAACCAAACACTTTGCTTCCCTGAATGCAGATTATTTTCCACATATGAAAATTTGGATGAAAATACAGATTAGTTCTTGTCTAAAGAAACACATGCTTGCAATTTTTTAGTGTCAGAAGGTTCTTTCAAGAAGATTAAATTGGTTTTTTCATTAAGATATTTAAGCGTTCACTCATATCCAAATCGATTCGTGTTTGGCAACCTTTGTATCGTGCATAGCACATTTGGTGAGTTGATCTTTTTATACTTTATCTAATTTATTTGGTGTTTTAATGCTAAAAGTAATTTGAACTTAGCCTATACATATATTATCGATACGATTACTAAAAGTATGTAAGTTGAATTATTAGTATAGTAGCAAATTTTAAAATTTTAAAATCGATTTAGTAATTAAATTTTAATAAACTATTTTATGCAAGTTTAGAAATATATTTAACCGTGAAATGAAGTCTCAGTATTTAAAAGGTTAAAGGGACTGACCTTTTCAGTATTGAAAACGTTATGGACCTTTTCAGTATGGAAAACGTTATGGACCTTTTCAGTATGGAAAACATTAAGCATTGAAAGTCTTGATGAGGAAGTATGATTCATTTTGTATTTCACGAATGTGAGAGATATAGTCAGTAAAATAGCATCCCTCTCAATTGATTCGAATGCAATAAAGGTACTTGTTGGAATCGGTCTCAAACCTCCAATTATAGTGCCGTGTGGGGCACATCAATATAGAAGAATATGTAAATCTTTGAATATATATAAGTGATAAGATTGGGGATCATGATCTGATCAGACTTCTTGTATGTTTTTAAACCATAAGACTTGGTCACGTAATAAAATTTATTTTTAATGTATAAAAACTCTGTCTTCAATCGATAAAACCCAACAATTGGTTATGGGCCTCAGACCTTAAGCTGAACCTGAATTCTGCCACTACCGGTTTCCAGTATGATGGGTATTCAAGAAATGTCCATGTTTTCCTTCCCGAAGTTATCGGATTTCAACTATGCCACGTGGAAGACGGACATGAAGGTATTGCTAATGGACCGGAACTGCTGGGAATTTATCACTAAAACGGAACCTCTATTATTGGAAGATGCTCCAGAACAAGAAAAAGGAGACTATCGTTATAGGAAGCAGAGGACATACACAACTATCTACCAGGGCATAGAGAGAAAATATCAAGTCTTAATTTCATCTACTGAAGACGGTAAGGAAGCCTGGGATATATTAAAGACCAACTTTGAACCAGCATCTAGAGCACGATTGGCAGGCCTTGTGGACGAGTTCTTTTCAATCCGCTACCAGCCGGAGGACGAATCCATTGGACTCTTCTGCAAACGAGTGCATGAGAAGCTGTTACAGATAAAAGAATGTGGATTCGAAATCCCAGACCTTTTAGTTTGCTTTCAACTAATAAGACATTTGCCTCACGAATACGATAATCTGGTACAACTGCTATACAGGATGGATGACAACGAGTTCACGCTAGACAATTTGTCTAAACATTTAATAACAGAATCCAGCCGGATCGACCTGAAGCGGAAGGACGAAGACACAAAATTAAGTATCGTGGCCGATGCTTATGCTACAAGAAACAAGTCATCTAGATACAAGGAGACACGGGCGTCTACTCCTGATCACAGCAGATGCGTACTGGACCCTGAATTAATTCCTTCAAGCCCAAGAAAGTCGACAGTTTGTCGTATGGGGCCGCGACCATTCTGCAACTACTGCAAAAAGTCGGGACATTACGAATCGAAGTGCTTCAAGAAATGCAATCGGCAGAAACCTGGTGGTGAATTATTTTATATGGAGGACAATCCAAAAACTGATCTTCAACGTGCCTATGCAGTTTCAAATTTTCCAAATGAAAGACCGAGGGAATTTCTCATTGATTCTGCTGCAACTGCCCACTTCTGTAAAGAACGCGATATGTTTACGACATTCAGAAAACTACCACCACAGAAGATCCTAGTCGGAGACAAGGACAGCACCTCGGAAGTATTAGGTATGGGTGATATTCAATTTACAGTTTTAGATAGAAACAGAAATTATGATATAACTTTAAAAGATGTGTTATACTCGCCTAATATGAGAAAAAATTTAATTAGTGGTGCTCGTATTGACCTTGTGGGAAACCAAATTAAATGGGGAAATAACAAAATGATTATTTATAATAGTTATAATAAATATTTGTTTACTGTTCCCAGAATTGGAAAATTGTATATCTTAAAAGGTTATCCCAAGATTAAAAATTATACATATGTAACTGGTTTAGATCTAGAAAAAGCCCACCGTAGGTTTTGTCATGTTAACATGCCCTTAATTGAAAATATGAGTAAAATTAATTGTGTAAAAGGAATTGAAAAACTTAATTGTAAGAATATAGATAAAAATTGCAAGATTTGTGCTATTGCTAAATCCACTAGAATATCCTTAAAAAGAAACTATATGTACGAAAGGAAAACTAAAAATGTTTTAGAAAGGATCCATATGGATTTGTGGGGTCCTGCTCCAGTTAACTCTCTAGGTGGAAACAAATACTTTTTATCTATTATTGATGATTTTTCACGTAAAGTAACTGTTTATATTATTCGAAATAAGAATGAAGTTTTTGATTACTTTAAAAAATACTTGGTTAAAGCTGAAAGACAGCTAAATGTTAAGTTAAAATGTGTCCGAACTGACAATGGTTTAGAATTTTGTTACAAAGAATTTAAAAAGTTTTTAAATGATCTAGGAATAAAAATCGAAAGAACTTCAACTTATACCCCTGAACAAAATGGCGTTGCAGAAAGGTTCAATAGAACAGCCATGGATTGTGTCAGAGCTATGCTTCAAGACAGTGGTTTACAACCACAATTTTGGTCAGAAGCACTTTTAGCATTTATTCATACTAAAAATAGATGCGAACACAAATTAACTGAGGGTATATCTCCTAACGAAATATGGACTGGTTTCAAACCATCAGTAAAACATTTTAGAATTTTTGGCTCTTTGGCATATGTTCATATTCCTAAAATACAGAGAAATAAATTACAACCCAGAGCTAAACTTGGTATTTTGACAGGATATGGTTTGAAAACTAAAGGTTACAGAATATATATCCCAAACGAGAAGAGAATAGTTGAAACAGTCCATGTTCATATCGACGAAAGTAAGAAAGCTGTTGATGTACTATTTGGTAAAAACTTTGAGTACGTTTCTTTCGATCTTAATTCTAATATTCCTATTTATCAATCAAATGAAAATATAAAAGTAAAATCGGAAAGTGAAACTCAAGTTTTAGATTCTAAAGATTTAGTTAAAACTGAGGACTTAAAAAGTCTTAACATTTCAAATTGGCGAAGAATCGAAAAACCTAGAAATAAAAGCAATAGGATAGATGTATACTATTATTCTCCTGAAAATTTGAGAATGAGATCTTTAAATGATATTAAAAAGTACTGTACTAAAAATAAGATTAGGTTTGATCCTGTAAATTTCAATTTTAAGCCAGAAACTGAACATCCTAATGTGGATATTTCTAATGTGCCATCTACTTCTAGTGATGAATCTAATTTTTTAGACCAACAGATGTACGACATGTATGATCAGTGTTACAATGTCGAAATCCCCAAAAGTTATGAAGAAACGCAGGCAAGTAAGGATAAAATTAAATGGAATATTGCCATGAATGAAGAAATTCAGATAATGAAGGATAGGCAAGTATGGAAATTAGTGGACACCCCCCCCAAATACAACCATAATTGGAAGTAAGTGGGTGTACAGCTTAAAAATGGACGAAAACAATATACCTAAAAGGTATAAAGCACGTCTTGTTGCTCAAGGTTTTAAGCAAAAACCCGGCATTGATTTTAAAAATATTTTTTCACCAGTTGTGAATTTTTCTATTGTTAGATTATTGTTTGTACTATTGATTTCTATGTTGGGTTGGTATCACTGTCAAGTTGACGTGAAAAGTGCATTTTTATATGGACACCTTAAGGATACTATATACATGAAACAGCCAAAAGGATTTGTGCTGAAAGGATCCGAAAACAAAGTATGTCTATTGGAAAAGGCTATATATGGTCTGCATCAAAGTGGTAGAGAATGGAATTTGGAATTAGACGGTATTTTAACTAAATTAGGATTTTCTCAGTTAAATTGGTGTAATTGTGTCTACAAATTTAAAGATGTAATTTTAATTGTTTATGTAGATGATATGGTTTTGTTTTCAAAAAGGGAACATTTGATAAATGACGTAATCGAATTATTGGACAAAAAAATTGGATCTTACAATCCTAGGTAAAACTAAATATTTGTTAGGCGTAAACTTTCAAGAAATTGAAAATTCGATTTATTTACATCAAATTACCTACATTGAAAAATTAATGTCAAAATTCAAAGATCTTCCTAAAAGTTTTGTGAATTTACCTTTTAAAATTGGTTGTAACTTACCTGATAAGGTTAAAGAGGAAGAAATAATTGAAAATGATTTAATGAGGAAATTTCCCTATCGTTCCTTAATAGGATGTTTATCGTTTTTGTCAGATAGATCCAGACCAGATATTGCATTTGCTGTTAATATAATGTCTCAGTTTTGTAATGGTTATACTTACAAACACTGGTCTTACGTTGTTGATATTATGAACTATGTTTTTCTTACAAAGGATTTTAAAATTAATCTTTCCAATGTAGAAAGTTCAAATTTGATTGCTTTTTCTGATGCAAATTGGGGATGTGGTCTCACAAACAGACATTCAAGCGGTGGCTATTTAATTTATTTTGGTAACATCCCAATATCATGGAAATCTTCTAAACAAAAGTGCATAGCTCTTAGCTCAATGGAATCTGAATTTATTGCACTAACCGATTGCACTAAAGAAGTTATTTGGTTTAGTAGAATTATAAATGAATTAAGTTTGTGTGATTACATAAGACCCCAAGTATATTGTGATAATCAATCTGCTATCTATTTTTCAAAAAATAGTCAGGAAAATGTGAAAACTAAACATATTGATATCAAGTACAAATTTATTCGTAAATTAATAAAAGATGAACTATTTAACGTAAATTATATTTCATCGGAAAATAATTTGGCTGACTTTTTAACAAAGCCTTTATTGTTAAATTTAAAAATATTATTAGAAAAATATTTTGTTAGATATATATAAATATATATATTGAATTGTAATACATCTGCTGAGGTTTTACAACCGATGGGGCCGCATGTTGGAATCGGTCTCAAACCTCCAATTATAGTGCCGTGTGGGGCACATCAATATAGAAGAATATGTAAATCTTTGAATATATATAAGTAATAAGATTGGGGATCATGATCTGATCAGACTTCTTGTATGTTTTTAAACCATAAGACTTGGTCACGTAATAAAATTTATTTTTAATGTATAAAAACTCTGTCTTCAATCGATAAAACCCAACAGTACTCTATCTATATAAACAGTACAGTAAATTTTCCGTCATTTGTGTCTACCTGGAGTTATAAAAGTCTTGCGAATGCACACTTGTACCTTAGATTTGGAATAATTTCAAAACGGAAAGTTTTTCGATCCAGTCGTTTTCGTCAAGCAAACATGGTAGTCGAGTGGTTAGCGTTCTGAGGCTCAGTTTGACAGGTTGTGGGTTCGAATTCTGGCTACGACATAGAATTCGTAGTGGTTCGGAATCCACTTTAAATCTGCATGTTCCGGTCTAATTAGCCCTCCTGTAGCAACAAATGACCGTAGAGACATACCAAACCAAGCATATACGTCAATGGGTTGGAAAGTGAATATTCAACTATTATGTTAATTATCAAGCTCCCATTCTCAGACATTAGCTATGAATTTACTTACAAAATATTGAATCTGAATACGAAAGGTAAATTACTTAAATATGAGTTAAATATTCAAACGGGTATGACTACAATTAACTGGAAGAATGCATCATAAAACAACTATTTCAACAAACATCCTTTCATTACTTCATTAGCAAATGAAGAGAACAAATGAATCCTCAGTGTGTGTGTGTGTCATTTTATAACTCACTAAGATAACACTTACTCAGTCCTCCGACAATAAGCTATGAATTTATTCACAAAACAATGAATCCCAAACGTAAATGACTAAAATGAACACGTTAAATATTCAGAACTATAATCATATTTTGCTTGGAAAACTGGCATCACCGAGGAAATATTTCAACGTTCTTTTACACTAGCCAATAAATAGAGATTTTTTTTTCTTTTTTAAAGTTAAAAATTCCCAAGCTGTTTGGAAAACCAATCCATCTCGCGAGGAACAATGCAATTCTGTAATTCCAATTCCAACTCTGGGAACCGGAACCGCATCAGAAATGGTTGAAATGCAAAGTCGATTAATAGCAGCGCAGGCTCCACGACGTCATTTGCATTTACCCGAGATTCCGTCTGTAGAGTGATTACTTTGATGCACTTTTACAGCGATTGAATGCCCTTCTAGATCCCAGACCATTTGTAATATGCAAATTTAATTATGCCGAGTGGCCAATCCAAAGCGAACAGATTCGAATATAATCTGCCTGATGTTAATGAATGCAGATTTCCATAATTGAGGATTGCATTTCGTTTTTTGCTCCTGCTGCGTTTCGTTTTCTAAAGCTAAAACAATTTGTCAAGCAATGAATTTTTAAACAAATTTATTCTCCAATGTCGGGTTTATTTTATGCAAGAAGAATTCGCTTCCTCTCCCTCCTCCGTTTCGCATTAGCAGCGACTCGCCGCTTTTTAATTAAGTGGGTTATGTAGCTTGCGGTGCAAAACAGTTTTCTCTCCAGCTCGTTTCGATAGCAGTGCACCGTAATGACATTTTAAAAGGAGGTGAACTATTTCTTTGAAATAGCTCAACGCTATTTAATTTTCAGGATGCCATCTTACAGAGAGAAACCGGAAGGGTAAAAAATGTATTGCAAGGGAAAAAATGTACTGAAAGGGTAGAAATGCATTAGTATGGCAAAGCTTAGATGTATCCGAGCTTTACCAATACTGAAAGTTTTTATGATGATTAGCAAGGAGTAGTAGTCACCCCTTTATTAATTTTTCTTGGAGTTCACCCTACCAAAGTGAATTATACATTTGCCAAAAATGTAAACAATTGGATAGTTATGAAATGAATTGATAAAATGAATTCGACAAAACTATGCACATTAGGTGTGCAAATCCGTGGACGTGGTTGGAAATTATGTATCCCATTAGTTTCTAAAGTTCAGCTACTGCATATATCGGGTGTTTCAAAATTTTCTATACAAATTTTAAGAGGAAATATTAACGCAAATTTAAATCGTATTCGTATAGGGATGTAAGTCTGGAAGTACCATCTGGATATGCTAGTAGGTTCGATAAGGTGCAGAAAAAAAGGCAGCATTTTTTTATGTCCGCACTGACCTCTTCAGCACCACAAGGGGAGAATTGAGAATTACAATTTAAACCTTTCTTTTAAAATATAGTAATTTTTCCTCTTTTGAGAATGTTTCCACTTTCATGGTTTTCAGTAAATAATCCTCTATAAGTAATCTACAGTAAAGATTTTCGATATTCTGACTCCCATGTAAAATTTACTTTATATGAACTGTGTCACTTTTCTTGCAAGGCGTGGTGTAACAAATATAAATTTCCTGAGCCTGCCTGACCATTACGTGGTGATAGATTCGTGCACTAGCGAATAGTCGCTGATTCATTTCCATTCAGTACTCTAGAGAATCGCGTTCCTACAGGGCGTTGAACTGTGTGTTGTTAATAAACCTTTACAAATATTTCCCGTGTTATTTTAGATTTCACTTTAGTAAAGATATTTTAAACAGTACGTGCGTTATTGCCTTGATGGTAAGCAGTAGCGTGGCCAGAATTTTATTTCCGAAGAGAGTCCACAGGTTCAATTTTTTTTCTAATATCCGACCACTGACCTCTTCGGCACTTCAAAGGGAACTGAAAGCTACTTGGCTACTTGTAAAGAAGCACCCACAGAGGGTAAGTCGATGTTACCAACAGGGAAAATCGCAAGCACATACAAACCGGGATTCGATCCCCCAAACCGATTGGTGGAAGAACCATTATATCAGATATTATCAAAGGCAGCAAGTATGTGAACCTATTTTTACGTCTTAATTTTACAGTTTGACGATAGTCGTACGCTTAGAGCTGCACAGTAGGTGCTCAAATGCAATTCTTGACCTCTAAAATTAATGCACCTCTGTTTCTGTGGAATTATCCGGTTTCACACACAATCTGGGGTAAGCGCGCAAACGTTTGGTGATTCAGAATTTGTCTATCGAGGTACCGTTCATGGTGGAATTTCACAGTGGATCGTCTACTTGCTTTAATTGCCCTATACCCCCAAAGCATGTGAGCTATTTCAACATTCGTGAAATGTTACATGATCCGTGCGAAGGCAGCATTTAAAGTGATGTTGGCCCAAACTGGACAACTGCTGCGCAACCGAACAATGCCCTCTAGCAGATCCAGGGGCACTTGAGGACATACACTTTAATTTTGTATTACCTCTCAAAGTTCTTACAGAAAGTTTAGAAGCGTCTTGGATGCGTAACAGACTTTTTTACAAACCCCACGGGACCATGGGAAAAATTAATAAAAACAGGAATTTGCTAATGGTTAATATAGGTTCTACACGCATGGATAAGTATCTCCAAGAATTTCAATCAAATTAATAAACACCAAAAAACCCACTTATGATGAGCTAAATTCGCAGCGATGATCTCACATTCTTTACTTTAATCTCGTGTTTTCTATATATAAGACTTAAAAACCAATTTAATGTTGAAATCCGAGTTATAACGACCAACTGGCCCAACATACAAGCTTAAGGTTCAAAATACATACATTTACACTTTACGGCTTTTATTATTTTTCTATCGAAATTTTGAGACTAATGAAATTTCTTTTTTCCTTTAAAAAATGTTGATCAATAGATTCAACCTAACGGACTTCTAAAAGATGTTTAAGTGGTCCAAAATTCAAGGATTTCTCCATACATTTTAATGCACGATTATTCACTATTTCGCACAAATAAAAAACTAAAAGTTCGATGCACATCCTTAACATGTAGAGGGTTTGATTTAAAACCAATAGCTAATACAATAGCTAATACAAAACAATAGCCAAATGCTAAATGAGAACATTTGACATAAGTAATTTGTAGAAATTACAAAGAGGAATACATTAAAGAAAGTATAGAACAGAGATCTTTAAAGGAATTTGCAAAATTTTGTAAGTCGAAATAAAGACACCGCACTTTTTAAAGAAACTCAACCATTTTACGCACTTCCATTAAGTCCCGTCCAGATATAGAACTAATGTTAACTTTCATTCCATTTTCCTAGCATGCGTTGTAACAGTTTTTACAAAACAAACAGAAAAAGTTACATTTGAAAATAAATACTTTGGAAAAAAGGCATATTTCTATTACCCAAAAAGCATTTTAATTAATTTCGGGGATTGTAAAGGCTAAATTGATGGTAGAGTATGCTAGTCAATAAGTGATGAAATGAGGCAAGCCATCCAGCGTGAAATTCTAGAAATTTCTTTCATAGCAGACAAATTTGTTCATTCAAAAATATGACATTCAAGCAACTTTGTTTATGCTTTATTACAACTATCATGTTATTTCTTTCAATAATTCCTTGCATAATTTTCCAATAAATATTTTATTAACCCAGCGGAACTACGCAGTTCTGTGTCTTTCTTACACAGAACTACCTAACACTCGTAGGGAGTGATATGTTACGATGTATGCAGGTACGATACGCTTACTACAAATACAAATTTGTTTCTTTTCTAGAATTACTTTGAATATTAATTAATTTGAAAATAAATTTATCTGTTACAAGTACTTATGATTGAAATAAAATTCAATAGCTTAACTAATTTTTGCTAGCGGATGGCCCATTTACCAGTTATCCAGTATTATATTATATACCAGTTATCCAGTGTTATATTATAGCCTTAGCCATACAACGGAGAGCAATATCAATTGCAGAATTTCTATTTTGGTCACTACAGATTGTAGTCCACATAAATTTCCATTTGGGAAGAGTAAAAAGTTCGCGCATCAACTAGTATGGCTTTATTTTTTATTAGCCCTCAGATGTCTTAGTCATATATTGCCTAAACACACATATAATCTCTGAAACATTTCGTCGCATCGACATTATAATGAAATAGACGGAGCACGTGCCCGCAGCTTCGTGTTATTTTTCCAGTTGCGCGGTTTTAAGATCCGTTCCGTGGTTGTGGTTAAAAGCATGAATCCTAAATTATTGACGGATTAGTGATTATCCATCGTGATCAAAAACCCTAGTCTGCGCTTCCAGAGCCAATCGGCTAAGTCGATTTGTGATTTACCCTTTAGGGATCTTACAATAGCGACTCCGCCCATATGATCAGTCTATTTCATTAGAAGGTCGATGTTTCGTCGCGAAGGTAACATTCTTCAACGGTGTATGCATTTTTACTCTTCGTATTGAAATTATCAACGAAATTTTAAATTACTGGCACTTCCACAATCAAATCTGACGTATCTTAAATGGAATAAAAACTATTATAAAATCTATTATGAAACATGATGGTATAGAAAATATCGAACCCAAGTCCAGTTACACTCCCATACAGTGCATAGAATTATGCATTGGAGAGATATAGGACAGGGGAGAATGGGAACACAAGCCTTAACCTCGGAATGTCTGGTCTTGGTGTCAAAAAACTGTCTTATTCTCGAAAACAAAGGAAGTCCGGGGATTCAAACCACTTCGTTAGCAAAGATGACATCTAAACTCAGCAAATGAAAAGGTAAGGTTTCTGCCATAAATAGAATTTTGGGACGAATTTATTTTAGATTCATAAGGTGTGTAAGGACCCCGCTCGAGTACTTCCATGTTGAACTTTTTTCAGCCAATTGAACATTATCCCTCATGGCACTACAAGGGCGGAATTGTGAACCACATGGTCTTACCCTAGTGCACCAGGGGGTCACGTTACACCTCACATGCATGACATACATTCTAGGCCCAACCTGTTTATAGAGTGGCCACATATTCACTCCAATCGGGCAAACATCCAAGCCTTACTCCCCCATTCGAACCAAGAAACCTTTCGATCCAGAATGTCCTGGGTCCCAGAAGATCGAGGCACCCTAACCACTAGACTGATTGGTCGGCTGGGTTAAACTGTTATACCGCATTTTGAAATACTTTTATTAATTCCTTTAAGTATTCTTAACCCTCCAGGTGATTGTCTGACGAGGTATTTAGTCTCCAGCAAAACTGCCCAGACCTTGATGAACGAGATATCTCCTCATTAGGATGACGAGCTACCTCGTCATTAGAAAAACTGACCAGATCTTGGAAACGGAAATATCTTGATGACGAGATATCTCGTCATTAGCAAAAATGGTCATATCTTGATGGACGAGATATCTCGTCATTAGCAAAAGTGGTCATATCTTGATGGACGAGATATCTCGTCGAAACCACTTGAAGGGTTAAGTCTAAACTTTCCATTTTAGATAGCTTTCTCGGTTCCGGGGTTTCGTTCAAACGAGCCATCACCTGCAATACCTTCTTTTAAAAATTTATCAATCATATATAGTACATACGAAAGACCCCATCTTTTTTTATACAAAACACTATCTTCCTTGCCGAATAGCTAAAACCAAAAATATTTGCTTTCAGACTCGTTCGTTTGGAGACCAATATTTCACCGTGAATATTTCCCAGGAATGGAAATTTAAAATGCGGGCACTGTCGTCTGACGACACGAGACAACTCAGCCCAACTACGCTGAGGGTGTTTCTTCGCGGATAGTCCTGTGAAACACTTTATTTTCTGGTGAGAAATTCCATCCGGGGACTTGTCAGAGGAGAAGAAATGTATTCCTCCTCCCCTCCTGTTCATTTAAATTCCTGAATAAACTCCCCCAAAGGGAGAGAAAAACGACGGCGTTCTCTTTTACATTAAAACACTGGGAAAGAGGTTTTAATTTATTTACCGCGCGCATGTGTGCTTTCAGCTGCTGAGAGATCGATTCAGTGCAAACAATAATCGATAGATACAGGCCCCTGTTGCTCATTAATCATGTATCGCCTTGGGGGCGATAAGTGGTTCATTGTGTTATGTTGGGAGTATAGATTAAGATGTATAATGTGTAAGTGGTTTCCGATGGCGAAGAATTGAGCAATTGGCGTAATAGCTACGAAAAGAAAAAACTGATACCTAAAGGGGAAAAGTGTGGCCATAGCTTTAGGTGTTTTTACATTTTAAATAAATTACGTATAAACATTTCGTCACATTTCATTCGTCTTGACGTAATGAATAGGTCAGATAATTAATATAATATTCCCCATATATACTCGTTGTGAACAGATATTTTAAAATTTGCCTTTTTATTTTATGCATTTATTTATTGAGTCTTTCCCTCTCAGAGAGCCGCTTTATCCCGGTTGGAAGAGTAGTGGATTAGCAACTGGAGGTTTATGAGTTCGAAACTAAATTCAACCAGATCGTGGTATACGTGAGGATGTTGCACTTTAAATCTGTCATGGCCTCAAATGCCCTCATGTTGTCGTGGTGTGAAAGTTTGGAGAGTCGGTGCCAGTTCAGGTGTTGATCTCATCTGATCGTGGTTCAAAATTACGAGGTGTCTTCGGATCTTTCTCTTCAGGATTGTTCCCGGACCGTCGCTAGTTGCCTGTTGTGTTGCTTCAGTGCGACTTAAATTTAACTACCTACCATACGAAATTATTAAGTTGCTGAAAAAAATACTTTATCTCAAATGCTTTTACATTCCTATTACTTTCGGATGAAATGCTATTAAAAAATTTAAAAACTCTAAAATATGACTAATAAAGATTAAAATAGGCCGACCAATCCAGTTGGTGGTCAGGGTGCTGGCTTCTAGATAAAAAGGTTCGTGGCTCGGATCCAAGGTAAGGCATGAATGTGTTTGGTTGTCTGGCCCTCTGAATATGTATGTGAGGTGTAACGAGAACCCACTTCCCCCGTGGTGCACCAGGGTAATGTAAAGTGATTCACAATTTCGCGATTGTAGAGCTATGATGAGAAGTTTAAATTTGCCGGCCATTGGTAAAAAATATTAAAACAGATGATATATGGTCATAAGCTATTTCGATTGAGCAAAACGTCCACCACAATCAGGACAAAGGTAAAAGCGGTCGCTGTTCCTGCAGAACAGTGACGCAAGTGCAAAATATGGATATTTTGAATTAAATCGTCACTTGCCTTTGACATTCATCCTTTCAATGGAACAAGGATAGAACTGTAGTAACACTTAGCACCACTAGAGACCATTGCGTCATTGTTCAAATTTCAACTGCTCTCATACTTTAGAAGAGAGACCGTCGTGGCTCAGTTCGTATATGCCCACTGAGCTAGGAACCTGCAAGTTGTAGGCGGCACAGGTTCGATTTCTCCCTGGGTGTATTTCTCTCTTCCGTGTTAGTAAAACTTTCCTTGTGTGTATCTTCATTACTTGATGTTGTCTGTCTTGTGTCCAAATATGGTTCTCGCGCCATAAAAACGCAGGCAATTTTTAGAAATGAACGACACAAGTATTAGTTATGACTTAATGTGGAGCTCTTCGCATCTAACGAAGCAAGTACTGTTTAGAACGATTATGTAAGAAGTTGTGTGTTGGATTTGACTGAAACAACTACGTAAATGTATATTGTGTTATTGTTAATGTATACAATTTCTTCGTTTTATGATGTAAATAATTGAATGAATACAAATGTCAACAGATATGTTGTAAAAATAACGATAATAAATATAATAAAGGTATGTTTATAAATAAATTAATTTTTTATGTATATTTTTTATATACTTAGCGACTTTGTGTTGAATATTTCATTCCAAATTTTAGAACAACTTCGCAACTGCAACTTGGGGGTGAATATTCAAAATACACCTGCATGAGTGGCACAATTTAAAAATAACATAAATATGCTATTATTAATCCTACATGCATTATCAAAAGTTTCTCACATGTTGTTATTGATATAACGACATGTTTTCGTTTTCTGAACAAATCGATTAATTCCACTTGCGTCATTGTTCATCCGGAACAGTAATATGTTACCCCATAATAGTGTTGATATAACTCGTTGATCACCACTTGATATTGACCATTTTCACCTTTTTAAACTTTATCAGTCAAATGTTTAAGTTTTTAAATTTTTGATTTCCTATTTGACTTAGATTTCATTCTGTGTATCTATGAAAAATTAGTTTTAAATTATACTTGTTTGTAAACTATAGACTTAAAGTCTTTGAGTCAACTGAGTTCTTCAAGTTCTCCAACTAAGGGCATTCTTTACGTGTTCTTGAACGTATAATAAATGAAATTTTAATAAAAGGACCGAAAAATTCAGATTGTTTCATACTGACAATTAAAAAAGTAATTAACTATTCACTGCAGGTGACTGAAATTTCAAAATACTTTCAGCGTGTGAAGTTATTCTTTTACGAGCTGTGAAAACGCGTTCGCTGTGTAAAGTTGTAAAAAGGATTGAGTGAGAGCGTAGAATCTTATGTATGAAAAACAGCGTGTGCAAAAATGGAAAGCTGCAAAGGAATTTAAGACCAAAAATATTGTTTACGAGCGCCAAGAGGGCTCGTAAAAATATGTAATCGCTGTCCTGCAACACGTAACAGCTGAAGATATGCACTGAATGAATGTAAGAAAGTTCAGAACACAAACCCCTATAAAACGGGCTTTTGAACCTAGAGAAATGAAACACGGGTTTGTATACGGTGAAGTTTGGAGAAATAACTTTTTTCGCGAGATGGGATCAGTGTTTCGATCCTTTTGAGATCTTTTCTTTCAAAACCATTTTTATAACTTTAAATATTATTTCTAAAAAATGTTTTCATACAATGATTTGTGTAACCTCAGATGTCGTAACAATAACTTAAAGTTACAATTCAGGGATTACGTTTATTTGAAACAAACAAACGGAGAAAACTGCACTGACGGGTAAAACTTAGGGAACAGCAAGGTTTTTACCTGCTACTTTGGAGTGAAGTTACCTGGATTGCCTAGATTACCTGGGAAATTGATACAATAGGTACTTCGAGAGTTACCGAAACGATGAATAAAAAGAAAACGATAACTAGAACAGAAGCGACCAACAAAAAAGTCTTTGAACTGAAGTGGTGACACTACACTGGGTGTCTTGAGACAGAAGGGTAACTGAAAAAGAGACGAGGTGGTCCTTTGTAGACTGTATGACCACCTCGTACACTGATGCAGGCTTTGCATCGCGTTTGCATACAGAGAATGAGACTGAGGATGTGTACTACGGTAACAAAACCCATTAATGTCAGAGCTTCTGACGTCACGATTTCAAAATTTGAATATGCATCAGCTTTCTACTGAATATTTTGGGTTATGCAAATCGCCTCAAGCTGTTTCATTTAATGTTGTAACCTTTAAAAAATTATGTTCCTCAAGTTTTGCACGTCAGTGTTAGGTACACTAATGCCATGCTAGTGAAGACATCAGTATCGCCAAATTTGATTTGACAGTTGTTACATGTTTTGCATAAATCTAACACTTAAATAACGCTAGATGACAACATGATCTCTCAATTGATTAAGTGCTTTAGAGTTATGAGCATGTTAACAATCGTTACCATAATGGCAAAACTTGCAGACTTACCTTCTTGATTAGCGAGTCAGACCATACATACACGGACACTGATTATCCCGAATTTCAATTATCCGTAATGTATTCATTTCTCTTTTCCGATCAGTTAAATTGAAGAAACAGTTAAACCTTCTCCTTTGAACATCTGCGAGACATAAAGATGGCCAAAACAAAAAAATCTGTTAGTCAAGTTTCATAGTGGCTGCACACATTCGATACCCCGTATGTGTATTCCATTTCTGCACAGAAAACAGTGGTACGCATATGTTCGTGATATGTATTTTAGCTCTGCTACAGGGGATAGTTCATACCTTACTATAAAAATATCAGCTCGAATGTATTCTGAATTGAGTTTGTTGCAGATGTCAATAGCAAAATAGAGCGTCTCTCGATTTAGCTTTCTCGTCAACGTTCAATACAAAAAATTACATAAATGCTAATTAAAAGTGTAGATTTAAGCAAAACGAATTGTCTATCATAAGTTGAAATATTCGGGGCCTTCACAAAGGGGGCCATTGATACCATGGTACAGGGGACCGAGGGCTATGGCGGAGTCAGAAAATGTGAAAGTTTCTTGTACTGAAGTGAACAATCTGTTTTGTAAATTTAAATTTATAAATCTATGCAAGTGTACAATGGGGGAAAATGCGTTTGTGCAAGTTATACATTGAATACTTGGAATACATGAAACGATACCTAAAACCTACCCCTAAGTACAATTCTCACTACAGCTAAGTCCCTTAGCGGTCCCCTTTTCTCTCAGTCTTTGTCTCCCTATCTAAGTGGTCAATATATCTTGCCACCCCCTTTCACCTTTGAACTCAAGCTGTCTCGTTAACTTGGATCTCCCACGGACCCTCCTGCTTTCAAATCGCATATGTAAGATCACATTCCTCCTTCGTTAAACCACCGACTTTTACCAATGAATTTTCTTGTTAGATCTCCTGGTCCAATAATATTTCTCTTAATCCTAATCCCTCTAGCGAGTTCATTATAAACTATTCATTCTTTCACGAGCCTCTAGGGCTAAGGAGTCCTCAGAGCCGTTCCAAACCCTCAACAACCTCCTCGCCTTATGTTGCTACTCGTCTATTGAAATAATAAAGAATTGTTATGGAACTTTCTGCCTCTATTTGTGGAATCTGCCTTACACCGCTCTTGCCACTCTCGTCACGACTGCAGGCTTATGAGATCTGTTATTATGACACACATATATTTAATTTTACGAGGGCAATCTGGTACTAGAGCTTGTCACCTAAACTGTTACTTTGACTCACCATCTTAGTGCTGAGGTCCCTCATCTTCTGATACTGGGACCCGCCACCTAAAATGTTACTTGGGCTCAGCATCAAAGTACTGAGGTCCCTCTTCTAACCTGGTACTAGGAGCCTGTCACCTAAATTGTTAATGAGACTCGCCATCTTAGTACTGAGGACCCTCATCTAATGTGGTACTGAGATTTCACCTAAATTGTTACTTGGGCTCGCCATCTTACTACTGAGATCCCTCATCTAACCTGGTACTGGTGTCGGTCACCTAAATTATTACTGGGGTCAGTTTTTTAACCTAGTACCATACTCTAAATTCCTTCTGGGGCCCGTCACTTAAACTATTACTAAAATTCGTCATCTTAGTGCGTAGGTCCCTCATCTAACATAGTATTATGGCTCGTCATCTAAACTATTACAGAGATCCGCGATCTTTTCTGGTACTGTCGACCTATAATCCGTTACCCAAACTGTTACTAGGGTCCTCCATCTAATTTGATTCTGGGGACCGGAATGTAGATAAATTAGGGCTGAATATATCTTAGATATTTTGCGAAATGCTTATTTAAATGGTAAAAACATTTATTTTCTTCGTCATCTGGAAAAAGAGCACTTGAATTTTTATAAATTAGTCATTATTCGTGACCTGTTTTGTAAAAGAAAAAGTTTCCCCGATTATATATCGTGAAGCACGCATAATATTTAAATGAGATGGAATTATGAAAAATCTTGGGAACGGTGAAGCCCAACGGAGAAAGAAGATTGCGTGTAGAACCAACTTCAGTAAGTAAAATAAAGAATATAATTTATTTTCTTGGTCGAAATAAATTTTAAGAAAGTTTCCAGCAAGAGATGTTTTCTTTTTGTGCTACTTTCCGGAGAGTGCGAATACTTTATTTTTTTTTAGGCCAATACTTAGAATAAATCTTTACAGAGAAAAATTTTAAGTATTTCCATCGAAAGGTGCATTTGCTCGCAATTTTTGTTCAATTTGTGTATTTAATTCTTGAAGTCACGAGATGAGATTTTTGGATTTTACTGGAAATTTGCAAGTTGTCTTACTTAGGTCAAAAATTTGTTAAGTCTCTGATGGTGACCTTTTTTATTGGCCAATTCATTACAGAGGTTCATTACTCAAATAGTTTTAATAAACAAAATTACTTCGCATTAAATAATTTTCTGTTATACTGTATTATTAAATTTTTTATAACTCATATTTTTAATTTTATTTCTTACATATAAAACTTCGAATATCACCGTGGAGCACTTTTGCAAATGTTAATATTTTTTCATTATAAATGCTTAATAGTTCTCCATTGTACAGTTGCTGAAATAAATCGAACCACTCCGCTTTATTCGTACATCGTTCATGGTAAAGCAAATCCAAAGGAACCATTCGATAGATAATAACGCCTTCTGTAAATTCGTGTACACAAAATTTGGATAAGTAAGTCATCGACAAATTAAAATCTGCACATCTTCATAAATGTCACTAGAAACAACGATTTCGATATTAAATTTCAAATTTATATAGAAATTAAATTTTGGATACAAAGTTTTAAGTTATTTGGTACAGTTCCCGTCATTATGTACATGGAAAATTTGGAGCTTTTAATATTAAATTAATTTCCAGCCATTCATATATTCCAAAATAATTTTTTTATCATGCCGATACTTTTTATTAGGCTACTATTAAAAATACAAATACATTTTTCAAAATAAGTTTTAGTTTGCAATATTAGTTATGAAATTATTATTAGAATAGGAATAGCAACCTCGATGCATTTTCATGGAGAATTCAGAAGCACTTCCTACAGGACTATGCAAATAAAAATAAAATATTCTAAGAAAAACATACAAATGAACACAAATGAAGCAATATTTTAATTATTTCATTACGTATTTAAATAATTTCTTCAGAGCAACACGTACTTCAGACAGCAGTAGATGTGATAGCAATAAATAACGCAAAAGAATGCAGTCTTAAAATGTAGTGATTTGATAGAAAAACATTCAATTAAGAGAAACATTTTTATTTGCAAAGCAAATAATTTGTCCTTTTACTCTAAACTTACAACAAAAAGTCCTTTTCTGTGTATAAAGAGACATGGGTTATGTTTATCACAAAATGAAACTCTTTTAAACGTTTACTTGATAAGTTCTTGCTTTGAAAAATTTTTAGGGTTCTGAAATTCTTGTTGAAATTATTATTCCAGAACTGCATTTGAGAATTGAAAAGTAACAGATCCAAAACGGTACTGGCAACTGATTCCTTTCGAAATCGTGGGGGGCTTTCCAAAGCAGTGTTTATCTTGCTTTCCCTTATCCAAAAAGAAAAAAAAGAGCTATTATTTCTTAGAATTATTTGTCCAGATCGTTGGCAGCAGAGTTTCAGTTCCATTCAACTCCATTTATCATTTGAGGACAGAAATGAAGTTGGAAAACGGCAGTGGATGAGATAGATATCAGTCGCCATGGTAACAAGAACAGCATCTCCGACTGCATCCGCGATTATCAATGATGAAACAAAATGGCGACCTCCATTCGGTTACTATGGCGATCGGACATTTTTTTTATCTTTCTATTTCTGAAAAACAAGATGGCGGAGGCAGGTCGACTTCTAGGCCCTCTGCTCTAATTATACATGGCGCCGACATCGTACGGCGCCTGTTCGTTCATTTATTTATCTGATCACTCGCGTTCGTTCACGTGAAATAATAGCAATAATGATAATAGTAATAAAAAGGAAAAGAGATCATTCCTCCAAGACTTGTGAAATTAAATGAAACGAAAGAGAGAAAAGTCTCGATTTTATTTCAACGTTTCCGTCTTTCCTTTTAGATAAGTGTAGAATAATTGTTCTGATGGATAGTTTTGATTTCCCAGAATTGCTCTTTGAGATAGAGAAGTTATTAAAAATATTAGATTCACCAAGGGGGTTGGTTATTATTTAGATTTTAGTACAAAACGGATTAGGGATATTTTTTCGCTTTAAATCGATTACGCATTTTTTACATAACTTTATTCAGTCTTAAGAATATATGTGCCCAATTTTAAAAAAAATGACCCAGTTGTAAGACATTCACCCAGTTGTAAGACATAACAGACTCGGCGCACAAATGGAGAATTTGGAGCGTGCTCCACTGCATACATATAAAGATGTAAATAAAGCCTATATACAAAAGATGGTGATCGAACCTCTCGGTGGCATGCTCTATTTACCCAAACCACAGCTATTTACACTGGTAGTGCCTCACGACACTAGGCATGGTAGTGTGTGATGATGTTAGTATGTGTGAAAAGGGAAGCAGAATTCGTGAAAAGTGCACACAACAAATTTAGGGGTTGGTTCACAGACTTCAGAGAGGGTGGCATTGAGTTAATGACGAGTCTACCAGAGAACTTGATCAAAAAAGATATAGAATAGAAATAGAGTGATTTAAAAGTGCATGTGTTTCAGGTTTTCGTCATAGTCAAATACATATACACGAGGTTGCAAATGAGATAGACTTTGTTCACTACTGTTTGAAAGCTAACTGATTTCCTAGACTAGGAATAGTTTAAAACCAACATGGGCAATAAAGAGAGCTGGTTTGATTTAAGTATGTGAGTGGAACTTCATTTTTCATCACCATGAAAGATTATTACGTCATGCTTTATGCGTTTTTCTCTCGAACTTAGCTCACAACGTCGTTGAAACCAGGCTTATTTTAAACTCTTCTTATCGAATCAAAGTTATGAAGCCCTAGAGACCATAAAGTTATTTTTATGACTGTGTAACTTTTATGACAATGTTACTAGCTGTTTCTTTTTATACCTGAAGTTAAACGGAGCACATTAAGTCGAAGGCTTCAGAAAGATTTGGTACATTGATGTGTATTGGAAAAAAATTAGAAAAATTGCTGTTTACAAGATTAAAGTTTAAATAATTAAAAATCAATAATAGTTTTTGTTAAAAAATACGAGATCGCGTCTATTTTATAAACCAATTAATTTAAATCAACCGTTTCAAGTATTTTAGATTCAAATTTTACCTTTCATTAATCACTTGAGGATTTGCTATGCTTTGTATTTTTAAACTAAAATGTAAAGTAAACTAGGCAATTTACAAGTTGTATATTACTAATGTTGAGAATAACTAGTTAACTGCATGAATGTTATTTTTCTTTCCAAGTAGCAATAATTTTAAATACACAGTAAAGTAGTGGCCTAATAGTCTTTTTTTGGTTTGTTCTTGTGTTTTTTGCTTGTCCCTTGTACTGTTTGAATTGTATCTTTGAATTTATTAAGTGTCTTGTTTCCGATTTAATTAAACCCTTATTTAAATTTTACAAGACATAACACAAGTTTTTTGGATCAGGAATCTAAGATGTAAAATTAACAATTCCAACTTTGTGTATACATTGTACTTAAAGGGTATTTTACTATATATTATAATAATTAATATATTGTAATAAAAATTATTATATAATTAACTGATTATGTGTGGGTTACAGCACTTCGTTAATCTTAATAATATCCCTGTTTACACAGAACCACTCAACGTTCTCGTTTCTCTTAGTTTTATGACTAAAACTGTCTTAAAAATCACTTCTTTTTACAGTATTGTTCTAGATAGGACAATTTTTTCTAATCCCTGCCAATTGTACATTAATCATTATGGAATTTTGAACTACTATGAGTTACCCTCCTGCACTACAGGGAATGGATTCACGTTACACCTCACATACCTACCACACATTCGAGGCACAATCCGTTTATAGAGGCCACACATTCATTCCAGATGGACAAACCTCATTACCCAATTAGAACCAGAAAATTTTGGTCCAGAAGCCAGCACTTTGGCCACTGGACCCATTGGTCGATTTAGAAATGACTATACCAATGCTAATAGGCCAATTTAGAACGCGCTGAAGCACTGCGAATTCAAAATAGGAAAAGCTCAAACTTATCCGTTTAAGACATCAGCGCTCAGCAAGGAACGTTTTATTTCGAAAACCACATTTAAAGAAACTTGATAGGATCTAAGAAAATAGAACGAAACATCCCAATCTCGCAGACCAGAATCTGCCCGTAATTTCTGAAGAGGATGATAAATTTTTCCGGAAGAATCCACGGAAAACATTCGGCGATAAGAATAATCACCATAACTCTCCGAAAAAGACCAATCGCAAAACGTTCTGCGTGTGTTGGGATCGTGTTCTACAACAGCACTTTGTTGCGCTCTATCTTATCCTGTTGCTATAGCTACCTGGTGGCGAATGGATGGCGAGAAAATATATTGCTTCTGGGGATAAAGGTGTTGGTTCTATTTTTATCCGCAGTAGGGCGTTGAAGAGGGAACACGGGTCCGCATTTCCCCTATTTCCCTCCATTTTCATACCTTCCACTTTCCTTTGTGGGCTTTTCGGGAACATTTCTTTTCTTTCTTGAGCAACAATGCGCAAACAAATCCAATAGATGTTTCTGCACAAAGAAAGAATATTTTATGGGTATTAAAAGGAAGATGGGTTCTTTTCTCCCTCCTTTGAAATCTTAGATATTCTGTTCCTGCTCATCATTTTATGTTTTCGGTGGGTTTTTATCTAGATATCTTGAATTCGTAGAGCAGGTGGGTGGAAGTTTTGCTAATACTTTCTTTAGCACTTTAATTTATGATATTTAATTTTTATTGCTCTTAAAACTGCACCAGGCACAAGTATGAAATTTATTCTTTTGCTTTAGGATGAGCATGAAAAAACACGTTTTGAATTTAAAGATAAAAAAGGAACAAAATATAGGTTAACTGTATTTTCAAACTTGCACATGATTTGAGAACTTATTCATTTGATCTCGAAGGAGTTGCTGCTGAACAGCTGGCGACAAATAGTAAACAGCTGGCGACAAATAGTAAACAATCATCTTATCTATGCTAATATTTTTGTCAGCAAAGAGAGAATATAATCCCAGATAATATCATCTTAACAGCGAACAAAAAATGTTCAATTAATTTTGATCAAATTTAATTACGTATGTATGTAAAACCTAATGAATGGAATAAATAATACAATTTAGAATTTGAATGATAAAATTCTAAACTGTATGATTTATTCAGAGGACATAAAACGTTTTGACTACTGTAAAAAGTCATTACACATGCAAGGCGTAGAACGCCATGATGGAAAATTTTTATCTATCATTTTGAAATAAAAAACACACATAGTTCATTGCATATTAAATTTATTTAGGTGAACAATGTGATTGTTTTTTATACTTTTATATCATTTTAGTTTATTCAAACTGCACAAAGCAATCAATAATGACATTTAAAACTCCTAGGCTTGTAAATATTATTAAACATGCTCACTTTCGAAACAATCAATATACACATAATAAAGGAAAAATGAGTCTGAAAACCTTATAATCGTTTCTAGAGCAAACTAATCCTAAAGCAAGTCTAATTCAAACATTTCAAGTGCTCTAATCAGCTTTCGTCCAGGGGGAAAATAGCCATAGGCAGACAAAACAAACCAGACATTTCAAGCACTTGAACAAACAACTATAATGAATCGGAATAAGAGTATTAATTAGTTAAGGACTAAAACAATTTCACATGGCAATACATGAAAATATTTAAAAAATGTAGTAAAACATGAAAGAATGACATACTTAGTTCAACACAATACTCATTTTGTATTAAACTGATGAATAAATCTCGCACATATTTGATTTCAGTTTCTAAGATGAAGACATTTATTTCTATTCATCATATAATACCAATAGAAACAGATAGTTTAAACTATTGTCTATAATTCATCAATCCAAGAATGAATTTTCGTCCTCGTTTGTCTGAAGAGACTCTTATCCCATTAAAAATTGAAACATTTCATTGAAAGAAAAGCTCAAATGAACACCACAGATTGCCCACTTTTTTATCTCTTAATCATTAAAAGAAAAAAACTCTTCCTATTCAAAACTATAAGTTGAGATCTCTAATCAGTTTAACCGTGAAAAAAATTTCTTAGAGCAATGATTAAATAGTAGTTTTATCTTTTGAATTGTGAAAAGTAAACGAGATACATTTGTATTTTTTCTTCCAGGATTGATTTATCTTATAGAAGGTTTTTAAAAACATGCCTTTCCATGAAAGTAGAATATAATTAGAAATTGGAGAATGAAATGGAACTGATTATGTAACACATTACATTTTGGTACATGAGTCCGGTGCATTGGCACCGACATCACGATCTCTTCTATAAATATGAAGAGCAATATGCATAAAAGAGGATAAAAACAGGAACAATGGATTGTGAATCGCATATACCAGTCAAAATTTCCATAGAACATCTCTCTACATTATAGAACAAGATGTGTTCCAAAGTCTCTCTGCTCTTCAGGCAAATAAGACATTTATCTGAACCAGAAGGTGAAATATGTGCAAGTAGGTTTGAGTGACAATACAGCTTATTCTAGCTTTGGCAGGAAACGAGGCAACATTTTTAGGACCTTTCTGAAATATAACTGCAGAAAAACACTGATGGGAGATGGAGATGTATTTTGAATTGAAGACATTTGTCTAAAATGATGCCTAAAAGAGCTGATGCTATGATGTCTAAAAGAGCTGATGCTATGATGTCTAAAAGAGCTGATGCTATGATGTCTAAAGGAGCTTTCCATTTGGGTCGTACACAGAAGTGAGACTCATCCACCACACGGATGGTAATTTTTTATATTCACACACAAACACAAACACACAATATAAAAATATGCATTAAAGGCACTTAATGCTTGACGTGAAGAAATATACTGATTTTTTCCCGTTATCCACTTGATGCCATTCATTATTTTTTTATAACTCTTAAACACATAATTTTAAACATTTACAGAAGAAAAGCTTTTTACATTTCTAAAGACTGTATCGTGGAACTTACGACCCTTATATGTAAGGGTCCTAAATACTGTCTCGTCATCTGACCGTGGTTCAAAATTACGTGGTGCAGTCCTCGATCTCTCCCTTCGGGTTTGATCTCGGACCGTCGCCCGTTGTGTTGCTCCAGTGTAACGCTAATTAAATACCTACCTGAATACTGCCTCATAATCCTGGATCTTAGCATTAAAAAAATTGCATCCTAGTTTTACTCACCAGGTACTGTTCGTCCATGCAATCTATGTGCGGTCCTATGACAGTGAAGTATTTCATGCCTTGAGGTGGCGAGGCGTACGGAATGTCCACTGTCACTTTGACGTAATAGCGGACGGTGCAGGACCGGGATTCGAAACTGCAGGGAAGGGCACTCTCTGGTAGCTGGAACCGGAACTGGAACGAATGCCGACCCCGAGGGAGAATAGGCATGTTTCCTTCCAGTTTCTCTGAAAGTAAGGAATACATAATCACATATGTAGAATAATTACAAAAAAGAGAACTGCAACCTACACGATAAACTAACACCCAAAGATATCCGGTCCCATGATAGAGCATCTCAGTTGTTCTAATGTCTTGTTCTGGCTATCCATTCTTAGATTTACCATGCCCTGCAAAGTAGAACGAAATTGTGGCTCCACTTTTTGTAATACATAAACTCTTTCTTATGTTAAAAAGTAATCTGTACCTTCGATGTTGAAAGTTTTGAAATTATTTGCACAAATGCAATCAGACAGAAAAAACTTTAAGTCCTTACGTTTAATATTCAGGCCGCGGTAGCCTGGATGGAAGAACGTTGTTGTAACGGATTAGCAATTCGAGGGTTGCGAGTTCGAAACTCTGTCCAGCCAAAGACCGTAGTGTACACTGGGACTGGTCAACATTAAATATGTCGTGGCCTCAAATGTCTTCATGTTGGCGTGGTGTGGAAGTCTGGAGAGTGGGGTGCCAGCTCAGGTGTTGACCTCATCATCTGACCGTGGTTTAAAATTATGTGGTGTTGGCATCGGATCTTTCCCTGGGATTGATCCCGGACCGCCACCACTAGCCCGTTATCCAGTGCGACGTTAATTAATTACCAATTATCAACGTACAATATTAGAATATAGCATATTATCTGAATAACAAATATTCAGATAATATTGCGCTAATACACAATTATTATAGTAATATAAAATGGCCCCTTGTGTTATGAATATAAACACGGTAATGAAATCTTTGTATAAATAATTCGCAATTCCAAAGGCGGAAACTGGCGATTCATAGTTTTATAAACGTTTTTCATAATTCCGTATAAGATCAAACCCAAAGCTAAGCACATGTCAATTTATAAGTTATAATATAAAACTAAATAGTTCTACAAAAATGGAATTTTAATAATCTAAATTAGTATTAAAACAGGATTAAAAAACCCCAAAGCTGAATGATACAAATTGAATAAGAACGAAATAATCACACAAGACCGAATAGCCACAAAGTATAAAATAAATATAATAAGACAAAATCATATAAAAGTAGGTAATGATCATGGATAGAGTATAACTATCACAAAAAGAAAGTAATAGCCTTATAATCTGATTCGCGGAACTCAACAACGAACGAAGAACATTTATCATGAGGTTTCGGTTATTTAGTTGCAGTCGCGCTCTCTACTTAAAACTCATTATTGTTAAAACAGAGCCTAAAAAACGACCACAAGGTATGATCCAAAGTTGATTAAGCAAAAATTCTGGAAGAAAATTGCTTGAAGGCTTACAAATTCATTCATTTCGAAACACTTATCTTGACGAGAGAGCACTGAAACTAAAATTTTGTTTACAGACTCGCCTACATACCTTGAAACTTGTAAACATTAAAATTCCAAGTAATACTGTATTACTGAGTTTGGTTAAATTGTTTGCACCAAGCACTATAGTGCATAAACAATAAAATTATTTTACAAGTATAGACTCTAACCGGGAAAGATATATCATTCATCGATAAAAACTATCAGTAGATAGATCCAAACGTTTCTCTTTGCAAATAAGTAAAACTCGCAAAAATGCTCCTTATCAAAACTCTTAGGGGCTACATAAAACAGATAATTCTTCCGTCTACTTTGGTCAATGTTAAGAAACTTGCTCTTTTTTAAACTTTAAGTTCCTTTCGAAAAGTAAAAAAAATGGATCGATTTTTCTTGCGTTAAGAGCATTCAACCGTTTTTTTCTCTGTCGAATTCTAAGAAAGATTGGTCTTGACAACAGCACCCGAATGCCTCTAAAAAGTATCGGAAATCGTTTTCTATGCCGAGGACAATAAACAAAATGTGCTAGTGCCCCTTTCAGGAGGTATTCTCTCCCCTCGCTCCGTAATGGTGAATTGAAAAAAGTTTACAACTGAAGGTTGTTGGTGATAAAGTTTGAACAACGACTTTGTTAGGCATATGGGGATATATTGTGGATATCTTTGTGATCTCTTAATGTTCATGGGAGAATGCCTTTTCTACTACGGTAAAGACAAAAGAGCTTTACAGAAGGGCTTGGTTTTCTTTAGGCAATGAAATATATTTTACGCAAAGAAAAAAATTTGGGTAGAATTTTTTTTGTCTTCTGCAAAGAACAAGGGGAACACAGTAACTTTAAATTTTAATGCCTTTAATAAATCCTATTTAAATATTCAAACTAATTTTTAAGAGTAAATAATTGCACCAATATAGATTGAGAATGAAAGCTTTTTCTCCTTGGCACATTAATTGGCAAACAATGTTAAAAGATGAAATATGTTTTGCCTAACTGACCTTACATAAGTTATAAATTTTTGATGAAATCCTCTCAATATTTACACGCTGTAGCATTTCTCATTCATTCCATAATTGGAGTGATTCCTCATTCAGTTTTCACTTCCAGTGCTTTGAAACCCAAATTTTACATTATGCTGTTATACAAATGATATCGTAATTCTTGGGACACTTACTAGTTCTCATCCTGACATCATGGCTTTTGAGGGCCTGAGTACTTTCATTTTTTAATCGTTGTCTGCTTCATAACAATCTGAGGTTATTAAACTAAGCTAAAGATTGGGACTGTTCGTCTCTGGCAATTAACAATTACCAATTATTCTGGATAGACCTTATTTAATAACATTGTTTAACTGTCTACTTTATACATTAGGAAGCATTTTTAGAAAGGGTGTTTTTCATACATAGGTGAATAGTACATTTTTAATCATTTAAGCCTTTCGTGAGATACTGAGCTGCCAGGATTTCATATGGTGAAAAGATACCAGTTGAAACAAAACACATCGATTGCATCGTATGGAAAACCTCATCGGAATAACAGAATGTGAGTAGAACTTAGCAGAGCAGCGACCCAATTTCAAGCAGTTTAAATCCGGTTAGCAATTTCTGTTTCGGTTTAAAACATGGATTTATCACACAGCAAAGGATTACCTAAAGTAATGTCACCTATTTCACTTGTGCTTCATACAGTGAGTTTCATTGCAGCTAGATCTATGCAACTTTTAACTCACTTAGATTTTAAACTCACTGTTCATGGTCAAAAGAGTGGACTTTTTAGGAAGGGCTGTTATTGGAGAGGATGAATTTTGTACTCTTTGGTTGCCTCCAACTTTTTTTAAAGCAACTTGCAGCATATTTCTCTTCATACGTGTTAAATATAAGAATCGACTGGGAGATCAGTTGAATATATTTTAACATTTCCCCTTCCCTTGTGACGTGTTTTTGTTCACCGGTGATAGATCTGAAACGTTTACGAAATATATATAGTTATTTCAACGTGTGTAATTGATTTTTCTGTATCTTTTACAGACAGGAATTTGACTGTTTTAAAACTGTCTTTTTTAAATATTGAGGTGAAGTTCTTTGCTATTTTCCTTTAATATATATTCACTGCCAAATTCCATAATTTTGCATTTTCATATTTTTGCTATCTTTTTAAGATTTGATATTTTTGCACATTCTGTACATCAAAGTAAAAGTTGAAATGAGAGGCAAATTTTAAAATTTTGCATAAATGACATAAGCAACATTTTAAAACTTTGCAGAGCACAAAACTATTTCTGCACAAAATGCTAAAGTCGTCAAAATACATTATGCGAAAAAATATTTTACGAATTTAATTAACAACACAGATTTAGAGGGTAATATTGGGCATTATTGAGAAGAAAGAATAACGTTTTTATAATAATTACCTTTTCCCCAAATGACAACTCTATCGTCAATGAAGATGTGGTCATCCTTGACCGTTCTTCTGTCTCCACTAACGACTACTTTCCATTCTGCGTGGGCCTTTCCTCTCAGAAGTACACGGATTGCTGCAAAATTAACAAACAATGCAATAACGATTTAAAGATCAAAGAAGTTTTACTACAAATTTCCTTAATTCTTGAACTTTTCAAACATGTTTTACCTTTCATTTATTAATTTTAAGAGACATTCCAATATGTCACACACTATATGAAGAAATTAAAAAAATCAAAACGCAAACTGCTTATTTTTTGAATCGATAGCATTTGTTAAAAATAAGCTATGACTATAAGCGAGAAAAAATGAAGACATCTATTTTAAATACATGACTTTTAAAACAGTAGGAAAATCTGACAACTTTCTTTTCAATATTGTTAAGTCAGAATCCATTTAAATAACTTTCTTTGTGTGAGAATGTACAGAATCGTTCGAGAAAGTAATTAATGGTGGAATTTTATATCAAACATTAATCAACTATCCGGATTCATTTAGAGAGATGCATCCCCCAAACATTCATAGAGCTGTCGGATACAATTCAAAGATTTCATTACTGACATGAATGTAAAACGTGATATAACTTGTTTTGCAATTAATAATTTAATCAAAAATTTAGTAGTTTTTATGCTATGATTGGTGAAATTGAAGATTATATTGCATTCATAACAAAAGTATATGTAGGAATTCCAAAACTGCAATCAGCTCGGTTTTTCCTGGTAAAATTAGCAGTAGAAAAGACCTAACTGCTTTCTATAGGCTTCCCACTGGACACTTGAAGTCAATGAAGATTGAATTGAGTTGCCTGTACTCTAAATGCAATTCAGCTCAGTCTTCGTCAGAGTGCATCATATCCTGTCTCGGCTGTCCCTCAGGACAACTTATTCAGCATCCTGAGCTGGTCTTTGAAGACCTCAAGTCTCACAGGCGAACAAACTTGGTGTAATCATTTCATTTATATCAAATGAGATAAGTAACAGCAAAAATATTCGTGCTCACAAGTTGCAATTTGAAAAAGTTTTAGAAAAGGCGATATTACGTTATTATTTCCCCAATTAACTTCAAACATTATTACACAAATTATTTAGAGCTTAATACCCAAGTTCATTAGCATTTAGTGAAATATTTTAGCCAAATTTTTAAAAGATAGATGACAATCGAGTGTATGTGTCTAAAGTAGTCAGCTAAAGAAATTCTGCAAGATTAGAATTCAATTCAAATTGGTAATGAATAAAGGTATTCTATAGTTGTAGGTCTTTAGGCAGCATAATAATAATCCATCTTTCGAAATTTTCAAGATTTAAAAAATTCCAAAATTATAATGGTTTATTCGCTATTTAAGAGGTCATGTTTTCTTAAACTTTTAGGTATTGAGCACTCAATAAAACAGAAACTCTTTGATCCTCGTGAATATTTTGTTTTTAATTTTATTCATTTCGGAATTTTCATTCTGTGGCTTATCACTGTTACTCAGAGCCTTTCAATTGAAACTGGTAATGAATAAGGATATTCTACTATTCTACAAATGCTTAAAGGAAATTACAAGATGAGATGCAATTGCAGACAAAAGAGCTGCTACAAGATCCACCAATGTTCACAGAAAACTCTATTCTCTAATACTATTGCTTTTACCACAAACTAAGAAACCTTAGTGACAGACAGACTGATCGAAATTCTGGTCGAGTCCATTAATCACACACGTAAGTATTATAGACAAGATGCTGGCTTGCAAGTCACGCTCCTTGTGTTTAAGTTTTCAATGAAAGGCTTACTGACTAAGCCGTATTTCCCTTACAGGTTAAGCCTACCACAGAAAGCTTTTTTTTATCCACATATGACTTTCTATATAATAAAAAAATGTTTTCTACCCTTTTCCCGACAGTTTCAAACTACTTAAAGACACTTGATAGATAACTGAAACATTTTAAGTCCAGATAATGCTAAAAAGAAAAAAAAATATCGTTCTTATTTTGTAACGTCAAAACATCGTATTAACATTTCATTTGCATTTTAAAAATACTTCAGGATGCTTTGTAACAAGATTATCAAATTATGTCTTACGCAGTAGTAAAATTATTGTTTTATCTTTTAAATAATTTTAAAAGAAAATATATTTAAAAACCCTTCATTATATATGTGCACAACTAATTTTTAACTAATTGTGAATTCCTTTTGAAAATTCCTTTTGAATGTTCAAATTTATTTGACAGTGCAATTCTATTAATAATCATTCATTATAAAAAACTCATAAATGATATTATACAACTAATATTTTTTTAAATAAAAAATATAATAATCAGGTTAACTAAAGTACAATTCGAACAAAAAGTTTTCAGCAATCCTGCTGTATGCATGGTGGAACATGTGTCTCATCTTTTTGTTTTACAAACATCACATTTATACATTGAATTAATCTTTACTATCGTATATACTTGCCTCGAAATAATTGAGAATACTGACAACACAATAAAACGGAAAAAAATTCTAGCATGTTCTAGCTTTTCTGTTAGCGAAAAATTAAATTCTGAAGATTTAGAAGAAAATACAATCATAACAGACGATTCTCTTTCTTTTTAAAATGGCTGAAAGCTAAAATTTTAAAAGAAAATGTAATTACAGAAGACGGTTTTTATACTTTTAAAAAGTGAAAATTACGTAGAGAAATAAAAATAAAATATGAAACTTTTAAAAAGAAACTTCAATCAGCAGACGATTTTAATACTTTTGAAGACTTTAAGGGTCTGTTTTGAAGAGAGAGTCCAAGGGTCTGATAAAAGGGGCCGTATCAGGCCAGAGGGCCGGGAAAATCTTTTCGGAGAGCCGTATCTAGCCTCCGCACAGTAGTGCGGAAAGCGGAATTTGCGGAAAAAAATTCACTATTTCGTCGTTTTTCAATATTTTAGCACAATGTTTTGTATATATGTATTTCATAAGTTTATCTTTATGTACAAGTTAAAAGTAATTTTTCGAGTATGTTTAAAATTGAGAGAAAATAAATCTTTAATCCATTCCATGTCAAATCGATATAGCCCACACATCATTTTTCTCTAAACAACTCTATTGTTCCTCCGTCACATGTGAAGAAATCGGTAAAATTTTAACTACTACGTGACATAGTTTTACTGCTTGATATAGGTTTTATTGAGAGTAATTGTAAATTAGAAAAGTTGGGCATTTCAGGATTCTAAACTCACTAAAATATCTGTATACCTAACGGTCCGATTCTTATTTTAATGTAATTATGTAATAGTTCTAATGATATATTTTACAACTCTGTGGAGGTGAGATATTTTTAATTTCAAAGTAATTCAATTTGAGCTCTGATTTTGAATATTGTAAAAATTTCATTATTTTTCTAAAAAATATGTTAAAAGTGTACTACTTATCTTCAACAAGTTTTTGTCGATTTGATAAGAAATTATAAATCTAGCTTTTATTTTAATAATGTTTTCCCAAACCATTTTTTACAACTACTTAATGATACAAGAATGTTACATTCCATTCTAGTAGTACCTAACGTAACCGTTTAAATTAATAATGTAAATATTATAATAAAAATATCTGATATTATTTTCTAGTTGTAGAATCTATCCTGATTTACATGCTATTATAATAATTTTTGTGATTTTCCGCTAAATGGAAGTGATTTAGCTTTAGGCACTAGCCGCAGTGACTAATTTATGGATCCGATGATATATCGAAAATCATGTGAAACACATTTCATTTGTTGTCAAAGGAGAAAGCTTGTTGCTATAATGGATTCAAAAATGCTAGTAATCTTTATTTTTGTTTCCCTCTGCCTCTTCTAAGAGTGAACCTAAAGACTAAGGGTATTACGAAAACGCTAATTCGTTCCTGTGCATTCCTCAAGCTGTTCCTCATGCATTAATTCCCAATTTGTCTCTATCGATCGAAAAATTGCTACAAATCATTTTTAGGATAGCAGACAATATTTTTATTAACCTTCCATTAATTTGTGTCAAGTTTAACCGTTGTAATGGAGTTTTCTAAAACCTTCTGCATATGTTGCCAGCATTCGTTGTCACTGTTCCCTGATAATATCAATTCATAGTTCAACACTTTCTTAAATTCATTTTGAATTCGCTTCTTTTTTTCCGTTTCCTTTTCAGATGGCTCGAGTAACTTTATTTGTCCTCCACGATTTAAAATTTAAATTGTAACTGAAAATTAATGTGAATTCCATAAATAGTACTTGTGCATATAATGTGGATATTATTGATTTAAAAGCTACTTAATGACTTTTTTAGAAGACCCTAGTTCGTGTCGGATAGTTTGTCTTCACAAATGCCGCAGTTCCTTGAAAATAGTGTATTAGCAAAATTTTGAGCGAAATTTCCATCCATCATGGTAAAGGATAGGATGATTCCCTTTCAAAATATGCTCGTGTAAACATATCTATTCTTCAAACAAATCCTTTATTTTATTTTTAGCACGAATTCCCTTCTTGAATCAAGGATCGTCTTTCCTGAATAATTTTATCATCTTCTGTTTTGTTTCTTTTGTTCGTCAATCACTAAATTCTACGAACATACAATAATCAAATATCGATAACAGTCATCAGTGGCAGATGATAATTTTCACGTTAAAAATTTAAAATATTCTGCCTTTGAGTAGAATTCTTAGCCTGACATATTATTTTATACTTCAAAATATTAAGTCAACATTACTCTAATGCGGAGACTTAATAATGAAAAATAAAATCACCAGACCTTGTTTTAGTTAAATGTTGTGTAAAGTGAATGTGCCTTATAATGAATAAGTTTATAACTTGTACAATATATCTGATGCTTTAATAGTAGTGAAATATTTACCATTAAAAGAAGTAACATAGAATGAATTATCAAGAGAAGAATACGCATGCAAGACATAGCAGACCCTTCAGAAAAATGCGAAAAACAGAGAAGGTTGGAAGACCGCTGTTTTCGCTGAATATTCGCTACAACTGATTTATCTTACACATACGGGTTTTTAATTCACGCGTACAATTTTTTCCGTTTTTGTGACGATCTGGATAAACCTCATCCCGACGAGAACAACAATTTCTCAAATAGCTAATAAAGACAAATATGCACTGAATTGCTAACCCATGAAATTTTTGAAAAACATCAAAATATCTCGCAGACGATTTCAACTCCATCCATTAATAGAAGTAACTGGTTATATTTGGAATTCTGTGAGTTTGAAAAATACAAGTGCAGAGTTTATTTTCTTAAAATATAGGAATAGTTAGAGGAGATGGTGTAGTAAATGTGTACTAAGAGTATCTGGATTTATCTATATCCTCCAGCGTTTTGCTAACCTCCAGCAACACTATAACTATTTTATTTCCTCGTTCCTTGGATAGCACTATATAAAGAAAGGGAAACCGTATAGATTAAGAATACAATTCGCATCGTTATCGTTGTTAGGAAAGTAAACAATAGGAATTTCTTTCTCTTTTTTGATAATCGATCGGTGGCAACGCTTAAGGAAGGAAAAAAAATTCTATGTATTCTAGTCTAAATAAAGAATAAAGAAAGTTTCTTTTTTGTTCTTCCCAAAATAGGACTGTTTCAATTCGGTTGTTATTTTTACCTTCAGCTATAGGCGTAAATTGTTTGCAATTGTGTTCTATATTTAGAAGTTTTACTAAGATCCAAAGCGTAAAACATTTAAGGATTCTTGTTGTTCTGTCATATTCTGTGTTTCAAATAATCTCATTTGTTCACACACTAAAAAACATTCAAGATTTTCTGTTGTGGAACGATTTTCGGAAAAGTTTTACATCATTAAAATAACTGTTTTAGGGAAGTACTGTTTAAAACAACTGCGAAAAGAATATCTTGCAGAAAAAGGAACATATAAAGTTGTCAAAACTTGTACGCATTATAAAATTCGAGTTTAAATCTTACTTGGATGTTATTTTAAAATTGTTGCAATATTTTAGAATTATTATAACTTTCGTGACATACTATGTTGTTTCTTATCCTACTTGGTTTGGAATAAGTAAACCAAGTCCATGAATTCATGCACCTTCCAAATATCTAAGAAATAGGATTAATATATAGATCCTCCCTGGGACAAGCAAGAACGTGATAGGAGAGGCTTGCTTTATATTATTGTAGAGTATTGGGAAAACCTTTATACCATGATCACATTAAATTGATCGAAATGGCCACAGTCTAGAGATGGTAATCTGCTGACTTCTATAGCCCTCGAATTTGAGGTTCCTTACAGAATGTTTTCTCTGGTACCAACTATGAGTAGGAGGAATTTTTCAAGATATATTGTTTTGAAGTTACTTTTTCGTAAACTTTCACAGTAAACAAGAGAGTATGTGATTTGAAAAGTTCTCCTTTGCCAAGCTATCCCCATTTCATTTACTCTGAGGACTAAATCAACATAAACAACAGCTGAAGTTTGATTTTATGTTGTAATTATTGACATTTTTACGCAATTTCAAGACCGATTCCTGACGAGAAGTTATTTTATACTAAAAAAGGTTTTATTTAAATACTATTCCTTATTCTTCAAGCTCACTGAATCTTATTTTAGTGAGATATCTTCAAAATACAATGATATAGTGATTCAAGACATCTTATGAAACATTGAGGAATCTACTAAAAGATAAAAACATATATATAAAGAAGAGTTGGGCGTCTGTCTGTTCTCTATCTACACCGTTTGACCAATCCACACCAAATTTGGTGCACTTATTCTTCAGAACCCTGCCTAGTAACGTACGCTACATATTTACCCTCGTTCTACACAGTGTGTCAAATAAGTTTTAAGACTCGTCCCAGAGCGCTGGTTGTAATGGCGCTGTGAGTGTAAATGCTCATGCGTCATAACGTCCATCGTCTGGTGACACACTGCCAACAAGTTGTGCGCATTTCGTTAAGTATCTGAGAGAAGGCGAGCGTTCATTGCAGAAGGGAATTTTTTTCATGTTGATTTTTTAAGATAGAGCAAAGAGCTGTAATTAAATTTAACGCAAAACTTGGTAAAAGTGCTTCGGAAACATACCAACTCATGAAACAAGTTTACAGTGACTGTTGTTTAAGTAGATCAAATGTTTTTGTGTGGCACAAGACTTTTTTGGACGGAAGAGATACGGTAGAAGATCATCAGCATAGTGGAAGACCATTTTCATCTAGAACACCTGAAGTTCTTGAAAAAGTACGAAATTTCGTAACAAACGATCGCTGTGCGTCACTGAGAATGATGGAAGACTCTTTAAATATCAACAAAGAAACAATTCGAACCATCCTGATTGAAGATTTGGGCAAAACAAAAGTGTGTGCTGAATTTGTTCCACACACTTTAACCCCTGAACAAAAAGCAATGAGAAGTGCACATTGCAGAGACATCATTTCAGCCGCTGAAAACGATCCAAACTTCTTGAAGTCCATTGTTACAGGTGATGAAACCTGGTGTTTCCAATATGATCCTGAAACAAAGCGACAAAGTGCGGAATGGAAGTCACCAAATTCACCGCAAGCCAAAAAACCAAGAAAAGTTCCATCCAAAATCAAAACAATGCTCATTACATTCTTCGATAGTAAAGGTATTATCCACAAAGAATTTGTTCCAACTGGACAAACAATTACAGGTCAAAACTACGTAGCTGTTTAAAGCGTTTGATGGCCAGAATTCGTCGCATTCGTCCAGACTATAGGATTGAAAGCAGTTGGTGTTTGTTACACGACAATGCACCCAGTCACACCTCCCTTATTGTTCGTCGATTTTTGGCAAAAAATAATGTCTGTGTGTTGAACCATCCACCGTATTCACCTGATTTAGTACCCTGTGACTACTCCTTATTCCCAAAACTTAAAATGAAGTTAAAAGGGTGTTATTTTGAGGATATTTCGACCATACAAGAAGCTTCGACGCGTGCTTTGCAGGCCATTCCACAAAGTGATTTACAACAGGCGTTCGATTTATTAATAAATCGCTGTAAAAAGTGCATTGAAGCCGGAGGGTCCTATTTTGAATAAAAAACCAAAACAGGTATTAATTTCTTGTTTCCATTTCTTTTTACAGACCCAGTCTTAAAACTTATTTGACGCACTGTGTATTTGTTCTAGGTGTGCAGAGGGGGCTCAAACAATTCGAAATCCCCATAGGACTAACACTGAATATTTTACGATTGCGGTACCCAACCAGATTATTTTACCTGTATTGCTGGAAAAACAATTTTTTTCCAAAAAATTACGTTTAAAGAATTTAAATTCTAATACTTATGTTTGAACTTATTTTTTATTTCTTTTCAGAATATCAGTTTATAAATATTTTGCTAATGATATGAAATGATTAAAAACATTTAATTTTGCTTAACTTATATTTTGCAAGGGAATGAGTCTAAATTAATGCGAAAAATGCAAATAAAAATTCATCGACTTTCTAATGAATAATACTTTTTCGGATCACTTTCGATCAATGTTTAACCAATTCAACCCGAGCAACGCGGGGTAATTTTGCTAGTAAACATACAAGAGGGAAATCCCAAAAAAGTTTTATGCACCCATTTGTTGTAGGTGATGTGCGGATATGAAACTATACTCTGTTATTTGTCAGCATCTATTGAGGATGTTGGGCCAGTAGCACATGCATTGGAATGGAATGACTACTGTACAGTGTTCCCACGTCCTAAGAATAGGAGTTGAGGTGATGAAAGGATGTGTGTTACACGTGCAGAAGACGAAAGATGAAGTGTACGGTGTTCACTTTGTTATAAATTGGTATTCAGCACTGAAATCTATAAGTAACTTTTTGAGATTTTGAAGACATCCACCACTGAAATATTTAACACGCCCTTTATTACTATTCATATATAGGGAAGAGATCTTTAAGGCAACGATTTCTCAAACTTGGTGAAATAGCATGACAAAAGTACTAATGCCTAATGAAAACTATACTAAAAACTGATAGAAAAATGTGATGAATGTAGTGATCACAAGAATTCAAGAATAAAAGGTCCTGTTGGTAGCGGACACATAAAACGCATTTTTGGATAACCTCATAGCGTAAAACAATAAGCCGAATTGAAAGGAATGTACTTGATAGTGTTGGAACCTTAAGACCGTTGTTGTGTTTGTTTGATCAATTTTGATAAAACAACTGTCATCAATTATAGCATAATAACCCAAGAACCATTGCGAACAAACATCGCAGAGAGAAACCAATATCTAGGTAACGATAAATATAAACGAAGAATCATCTGTGTTAATACACATTCATCAATGTATTGTATTAATATTCATTATTTTTATTTTTTATATTTTGACTATATAAGTATTCATTACTTTGTAACTATATGATATCTATACTATGCCATCAAATATTTTTAAAGAAAGTTTGATGCATTAGGAGTTGACTTGTCGCTAGTATGGATCTCTTTGAAAAATAAATCTAATTCCATTTTTCTTATATTGATATTTATTTTTTAACTGAAAAAATTCGATCTTTGCAGTTTATTAACTGAGATTATTAGAATATTTTTAAGACTTTTCTTGAAAGTCCCCAAAAGCTTGTCATAATAAAGGAAATAGCTTAAGTTTCATTCAATCGCTTGCTTCTAAATGCAGATATTCAAATAAATCTTTATTTTCGATGTTTTCTAAATAACCACAGTATCACTAGTAGTTGCATATAAAATTAGGAATAGTAAATTAGAAATAGCTTTTATAATTCTTAGATCAGTTCTTAAAACGTGTGTGGAACATGTTCAATGGGTATGGAAACAATATATTTCCGCTACTATTATAATTACGAGTTGTTATTACGGATTTATAAAATTTTTGCAGTGACCAAACACTTTGGTACATTACCCCTTTTTTTCTCTGTCAAAACTAGTATTTTAATCTATGATATGAGGCAAGGAATGCCAATGATATATGAAATGGTGTCCACTGAAAAAAGGAGAATGTGTTGCCACTTGTGATGAATACAATAAAAAAAACAAGATTCGCGATGTCAAAGGTAGGTAGGTACTTGAATTAACGTGGAGCAATACAACGAAAAATTGGCAACGGTATGGAATCAATCCCGAAGGGAAAGATCCGAATCAAAGATAGAATCTGAATACATTTATAATTGTTATAAATACTATAGTATTCAGTAATATTCTATACGCATTTAGTATACTTAAATATAAAAAGTAATAAAGTGGGCCCATAGCTGTATAGTAGAAACAATCCTCCTTTTCGTCCATTTAATGACGTCATTTTTTATTTAAATAGGCAAGAAAATAATCTAGATTAAAAATAGAAGCTTCTGAACTAAATCTTACAGTATAAAAGCAAGCCTGCAGATAGCTATCAGGTATACGCTAGGAGATAAAGGGAAAAACTAAATGATGAAAACAGTACGATGGCAATGGGGTCTTCTTTTGTTCCACATCACGTTGACATCGCTGATATTTTTAAAGTAAATGATTGGAAGGTGTTATACGGATATGAAATTATATTCATAGCACCAGAAGTGTAAAAGAAAACTATGAGCATACAATAAAATCATTGCTTGCTTTTGATAAATAGAATAAATATACCAAGGGATATTAACATTATAAAGTAATTTTTCTTATGCATTTATCAATTCAGTTAAAAAGAATAATGGAAGCGAATACAGTAAACTCAAACCAAAAGAATGAATAAATTAAAATACAAATATCATATTAATTTTATCATAAACACTTTAAATAAAGTAATGTATGCCTTGAAATGAGGAAATTTAAAATCAAGTATCCCTCATTAATGTTTGAAAGATAAAATGTACAGTAATTCATGATGAAAAACGCGCACGCTAAGAACTAAAACAATGTTTTTAAAAAGTACTTTAGGATCCTTTCCCTTCGAGATTGATCCCGTACCGTCGCTAATACCCCGTTGTGTTGCTCCAGTGCTATGTAAATTCAACTACCTACCGATGTATTCGTTCTTTAAAGTATAAAGGGTTTAGTTATTGTATGAAAACAGCAAATGTATAGATTTCTTTCTTGATGTTTTTCTTTGATTAAGCATATGTAAATAGAAATAAAATAGGGGATACGATGTTTTACACCTTACTATTGAAGGATTGTTTAAACTCAACATGGGATATCGTTTGAGTTTTTAATGCTTTTGAGATATTTGTTTAGAGCACAACTGATATCTCATTTTGACATCTATAAATTAGCTAGCAATTAATTTTGTTGCAACAAAGGTATGTGACTTTGAGTAACTACCTGTCTGAAATGATCGTGCTTATTCCTATAATCATGACTAATTACTTGTTACTGCGGAATCGTTAAATAGTTCAAATTGTTTTAGAACATCAGATGTATAATAGAAACTTTAAACAGATATATCATAGTTAAAATTTATATTTATTCGTTATTATGTGAAATGCACGAATAAATAAGTTGATGAATGAGATATTCAATCAGCGATCTTTTCCTTTGTGTTCTGAAAAACTGCACGTTTTAACACAAGCAACTTTGAATGGTTGTTAAAACTGTTGAGATAAGTTAGTGAGACAGCATTTGTTTTACCCTCTTAATTAAGGTATCTAATAATATGTTCAATTTTAATTGTTTAATAGTAAAGACAATCAAAGGGCTTCAGACAGTTGCTTGATTGATTTGTATCTCATTGGAAATTCAATTATTCTATGGGAATCATTCATCGAAGTGTATGCCGATTGTAAAGAGAAGTATCACGAATTTGTCAGAAGATCCATCTGGCTTATTTGGAAGCGCGCATGTTAGTTATCATGTCCGGGTTACCAGTATTGCAAAGCGTGGATGGACAGTGCAATTTCAGTCTACCATAAAGGACTTCATGGTAGAGATTGTTTACACTGCTATATGTTCTACTTTTTTGAAAATTAATTACTGTAATGATGGCCAAGTTGAATCCAATTTGTATGTAAGCATATTATATAATGAATTATTTATATATTAAATCATGGTGACGATTATACTGAATATATTTTAACTATAAATTTGAACACATTTTTGCAATATAAGCTTACTTTTAAATAATTTATTGTTTAGTTTTTATAACGCAATTATACTGCTATAAAGCAATCAATACAGTATAACTACTTATCACATGCTTAACTTACGGATTAAAAAGAATACTCAAATGCAAGACAAATATTAAAACTCCCATTTTTTACATTAGAAACATTTCTATTACCGAAATCCTCAATGTGTATCACTTGTTCTTTAGAATGTTATTACAAAATGCAGTAGAAATACAATGCTCAGTTATTCAGTATAGAATCATTACAATAATTTAATATCAAGTTGAAAACATTTACTTTAGAACAATACAAAATCTAATTAAGTTTTAAAAAAATGAAAATGTTTACCCAAGTAACTTACATTTTTTTTCATGTCAATAGACGGATTACATTTTTTGCGATGAAATGAATCTATCTTCATTAACAAATCATCAGTAATTTAATTAGTCAGAGAACATGGCCTCTTCGATGGTTACGAAATTCGACTATAAGCTAAACTAGTAATTAGATTCCCGCTTAATTCAATTACTCTTTAATATATTCTCCGATTAAGTTACAGGCAAAAGTAAAGAATTTTGAAAACAAGAAGGCAGCAAAAAAGACGGTTCAATTAAATTGGATTGAAGAGATTGGGAGGGACGTCAAAGTGTTTAGGATGTACTTAATGACAAAGATTTTGTTTTTAGTTTGGTGCTTTCTAAGTCCTTTTTTCCGTTCCGGTCTCCGTCGTTCTCTCTTGACTCGGTTGGAAAAGTTTCACGAACCTACAATACTTTACTTTTGCTGCACAAAGAAAATATTTTACAATTTTATTAAATTTTTTTTGATTCACAGGTATTGGTTTCATTGACTACAAAAAGGAAATTTCTCTAAGGAGGTAATAACCGCGGAAAAATTGCCCATGGTTTTATCGTTCCCTTTTGATTCTCATCTCATACTCACACATTCGTGGGGTAGCACGAAAATAAATTATGTGTATCCGTACTGACGACAGGGCTGGTAGCTGAACGGTTAACGCTCTGGTCCTCGGTTCAACTTGGCTTTGGGTTCGAATCCCGAACTAATTCACTTTAACACTCCAAGTGATTTTAACGAGATATCTCGTCCATCAAGATCTGACCAAATTCGCTAATGACGCGATATTGTCAATATTTTTATGATTTTTAGAGATTAAGATCTCGTCAGTTTTTCCATAGACGAGATACCTTGTCCATCAAGATCTGTCCATTTTTCTTCTATTGACGAGGTGTGCATCAAGATCTGTCCAGTTTTCTTATATTGACGAGATATCTCGTCCATCAAGATCTTGTTAGTTTTGCTAATAACGAGATACCTTGTCGAGACAACAACTTGGAGTAGTAGAAAAGTTAGCTCTCGAGTAGCAAAAAGTGAACATAGAGCTACAAACTAGAACAGCCATTTTGTCGGAGTAATGTAGGTACGTAGTTCATTAACGTCACACTGAGAACACAACGGGCTATTGGCGACGGTCCGCGATCAATCTCTAAGGGAAAATTCCAAGGACAAAGTCTCGTAATTTTGAGCCACAGTCAGATTACGGGGACGGCACCTGAACTGGCACTCAACTCCCAAGCATCCACAACACGCCAACTTGAAGACATTTGAGGCCACGACAGATTTAACGTGCACCAGACCCCGTGTACACGATGGTCTTTGGCTGGACTTAGTTTCGAACTCGCAACTCTCCGGTTGCTAATCCGTTGTTCTTCCAACTGGGCTACCTCAGCCCTTGTTGGAGCAATTATATAATATTCGAGGAAATCAAGATGTAGAGAGGTACAGCCCGTCAGAAAAGTATCACAGAACACTTCTTATTCCCATCCCTGGAATCGCACAGCAAACAAAAAGTGTCATTAGATTTGGAATAATGGTTAGTACAAACAAATGTGTATTTTATTTGCATAAGCGGCCGTCTTGATATTTATGTAGAAAGTATTTCCAAAATTTCAAATAGCACCATGCCATTTTTAATGCTATTAAAAAATTTCCCATATCAAAATTACGCTGAACATAAATTTTTGCGCGAATTGAATCATAATTGTTGGAAGTATAAGAAAAGAAATATTTGAGTACCGTCTCAATATTTAGAATTTTAAAGTGCAGGTCGAGAATGGTGTTTTAGTATATTTCCGAATCTGCCCTGGATTCTTCAGTTTTTTGTAGATTATTAGGTTTTATTTTCATCAAAGCAAGTGCCTATTTCAATGAAATACTAAGAACTATTTTAAAAACTGTCCGGATTGAAATTATTTTAAATTATTAGCTGGGTTGCATAGTAATTTAAATTATTATCTAGATTGTATAGTAATTTAATTTATTAATTAGGTCGCACAGTAATTCAAATTATTAACTAGATTCTTGTCAAATAAATCTGGAATTTCCATTCTGACCAAGTATCTGAATTGAGTTGAAGTTTGAATTTCTTGGTCACTCAAGAACCTTGATGCCATGATATTTTATTATTTGCCACGGCACTTTATAAGCGAAAGCAGATGCAGAATCTTTAGGCGCAATTGTGAGTTCAAGTGTATCAAATAAAGCGGACTCTGGTTGTCGGCGAAAAACAGATTTTGTTCTTTAGAAAATTATAAATGGCATGAGATGCTGTCTTGAAGTGGCTAATTTCTTGAAAGCTTCGGCCGGATTCGTGAAGTCCGATAATTTCGCCTTTTAGCATTTCGTCTAATTCACGCGCCATTATATTGACAATAATATTGGCTACTCTGACAATAATATTGGCCTTTTATAGAAAAATTTCCCTTGGAGTATTACTACATGTATGATATATTTTTAGGAACATAAATTTGCATAGAGAAATTTTTTTCTCAGAATAAATTCGATATTCCATTTTAGGACGGCTCCTAAAACAAGACAAAATTATGCAGTTTTGAATAAAGGATTGCATCTCAAAACTACCGAAAGGAATGAACTAAAATTTTACACACCGCTGAGGCGATTGTATTCAAATTCACCATTCAATTAATTTATTATTAAAGTATGAATGATGGATTAATAATACTCAGAAAATACTGCTTTAAACTAAAATAAGACATACATTTTGTTTGGGTTATTTATCTGTTTAATATAACATAATAGTTACTTTGATTAGCTGATTGATTATTTTGGGGAAGGTATAAGAAGAAAAAGACTATGAAACACTCATTTAACAGTAGAAGCTTTGAATTTAACTTCAACTACTTATAATTCATCATAGATTGTACCAAAATAAATGCATTTTATATGAATTCTGTCTATTTTGTTCCAGAAAATCAGAATCTGAAATCAATAATAGGGGTTTATTTAAAAAAAATTGAGTTAATACAATATTTAATATGAAGACGGACCCTTATACAAATAAATTCATATTTATTCATAGAAAAAATTATTCTAAGTCAAATGACATTTCTTGTTTGATTGTACGACTCCACGGACGCCAATAACAACAGGTGTTCGGATATTTTTTTGACCGGCTGTGAACCCATTGAATGCTTTCGAATCAGCAGACTGTCTTGAGAACTAAGTGGAAGTAGGAGATTCCCCTATTGATGTGTACTGTGTTGTCCGCTAGAGCTGAAGTCGTGTTGATGAACGGATGCGCGTTACATATACGAACGAAAGTTGAAGTGTCTTCGTTTTAGTAGTATATTTGCAAAGAGAGAAGACGATAGTGTCATAGAAACAAATGATTAATAAACAAAATCGTTAAAATTTAATATCATAAATATACAAAATCGTTATAATTCAATATTGTTAATATACAACATCGCTATAATTCAGTTAAAACGTGTTGATCTAACTTCGTATTAACCCTCCTGGTGGTTATCTCGACGAGTACCTCGTCACTAGCAAAACTGACCAGAGCTTACTGGACGAGATATCTTGATCTTGTCATCATAAAAAAATGGTAGTATCTTGATGACGAGATATCTCGTCATTTGCAAAATTGATCAGATCTTGATGAACAAGATATCTTGTCGAGACCACTTGGAGGGTTAAACATAGTTCTCATGAAGAATAGGTAAAAAGTAAGTCCGATTTATAAAAAAATTGGTTAGCAACATACAATAAAACCCTCTATTATATTTATTACAGTGATTTAGTTAAACGATACCTTCCGAAAATGCTTCCTCTATTGTAAATAACTATTAGATTTGTGTAAATGCTAAAGTTTTCGCACAAGAACCTGTGTTAAAATACATATATATTTAAAGACTAGTTACGCCTGAGAAGGAGGCAGTGGAAGATAGTAAAATCGATTAAACTGGAAGCTAGTCGCATTTAGTAAAGTAGGAGATAGAGGAATTACATCCATTGTTGCGTGCATTTAAGTTCTAACATTGCAGTGAATATTTCGTTTAATACTCTAGAAACTCAATGCGTTTCTGCTTAAGGGTTTTTATCAGAATCTGACACTCGATTTATAATAGTGTGAAAGCATATTTTTTATTTGTAATTTTTGGTTTCAATAAACACTTTAAATGAGACTCGTAAGAAGAAATTATAATTAAAAAAATTCCCTTCGCGAAAGTAAATCTGATCACAAATGAAAATGGCGCTTTATTAAAGAGTATTTAATTAAAGATTAATGTGTAATTCCATTTTAAAAGGAATTAATTGGTATTCTTAACTTTGTAATTGCAAATGTTAAGAATTGTTAAATGCAAATGTTAAGAATTGTTAAATGCAAATTTTAAGAATGTCATTCTATGCAATGAAAAGATCAGTGTAAGAAATTCACAAACGCATTTTAATTTCAAATTACTTTGGATGCTATTGTTTCATCGTTTAGAGCTTTAGGTTTATAGTATAAGTTGAACAAGCACTGGGAAATTGCCCTTCAAGGAACAGAAATGTTGTGATTTCTCCAAGTGATACTTCTAAAATGGAGATGTTCATATTTAGTGGAAAAGGTGGATAAAATCCACTTATTTTGAGCTATGAAATTCTAATTAGTTAAGAATGATTCTTCAGCGTGTTCGAAGTTCGTCCTCTTGAAATTTCCCTCATAAAAGTAGAGATAATTATTATAGAGCAGATAGTTTCTATAATTGTATTCTGTAACAACACTGCGTTGATGAGACAGATTGTTTCTCAAATCCTAAAGTGTGCATGCCGTTTTTTCTTGAACAGTCACTATTTCCAAGTATACCGACTCATTGTCTTCTAAATATTCGTACGGCGAGTACTTATCAATAAATATCTTCTGATATACACTCCCACATTCTTCAAGGAATTTTATTCTGTTGTTTCTGTTTTCCATGGAAACGTCGATATAATTGAAGGGTTTACAGAAACAGTGGTCTGACACACATCTTGTAAAATAGGAGGAAATGAATTGTAACCAAACTATATCAATGTGTATCCCAAGTTACAGAACTTGGGATACACATTGATATAGTTTGGTTATGGCAAGAAGATATAAGATCTCGGACTTGTCTACTTTTAGAACGAAACTAAGCTCGCAAGAGGAAAGGGCTGCATACACATAAACGTATATGGCTATCGCTATAAGAAATTGTTTCGCGTACCAGAAATCCCTGATTCAGATATTGAACGATAAATCCACGCTAAAGATGCCAATTGTTTCACCCTATCACCTAATTTAACGAATAGATGCGTTTCAAAGTCAAGTGATCATATGCCAATTTACCAGAGGTGAACCATAGAAAGATAAGATGGATGTACCGTAGTGGAGAAAATTATTGCATAATTATTACAATAAGTTCCACTATCCAGCCGCCGTTTGGGGAAATTTTGTACAATTGATGATATTTAGTGATAGCAAGCAACGCAGGTAACCTTTTGGATTAGTATTATGGTATTAAATAACACATAAACGACCAAATAAAATGTAAATATTTGATACGTTACTACTCGATATACATTAAGGAATTACAGTTATGTTAATGGCCTGTTGCTCCAAACAATACTGCAAGAATTTGAAACGTTGATTCAAATGAGCTAATTAGATGACTTTTTAATCATAAAACTAATAAATACGTCTATTGCATCTTTCTTTTCCTTGATAACAATTGTACATGACGAATTCTTAATGTATGTTTCATTCAGAAGATGCTACGAAGAGTGATTAACTGGTTCTTGAAACTGCCTTTTAACTTGGAACTTCCTATTATAAACTCTTCTCTCTGGATCAAACCAGCAATTTTCAATTTTGCTTAGCTAGGGGCTATTTTTAAGTCAGGTAAAAAAATTTAAGGTACTATCTCTGAGATATTTTTGCACCTGAAACTAATAATAAAATAAAAGGGAAAGTTATACATAAACTGTACCTTAACATATAGCACAGTTGTAGGAAGGATATGTACATATTAAAATACTTTCTATTTTGACTGGAAGACAAGGTGCCACATGTTGAAAAATTTCACTTTTGACGTACATAAACTTGTCTCCAATAAAACACTTCTGAGGGCAGTGAAGGATCAATATGTATTTTTCACCATTCAGTATACCATCTGTAAGGTAAAACTAACTTAAATTTGCATGGGAAATACAACTCCAAAGTATTCGCCTGGGGATGTTTCATAGCTCCATCAACGCATTCAAGATTTCCTCCCGAAATTTGAAGACGCACTTTAATGTGAATTGAAGAGAATAAATCTTGGCTCACCACCAATTTTAATTGTCTGGTGCCTTTGTTTTTTAGTCTATTTGAGGCGAGCTGACTTAATTTGCTTTGTCCATAATAGCTTCTTGTTAGAATAGCGTGCAAAGAGACCCAAACAACTAAATGGATACCGAATGAGATGAGTTGTTATTTGTGTTTCAAGTAAACTTTCCCCGGCGGGTTTCAGGTCTATGGATATGGCAACCATAGTTCTAAGCAAAACTATCTTCATAAAATGATTCAAAGATAGTACTGATGCCTGCTTCCTGAACCTTCTTTTTATTCGTTCAGTGCTTTCCATCTTTTCAAGTGCTGTGATGTTGAGAAGTTGAAGTCGAACTCTGAAATATATAGCGAGTAGAATATCCTTTTCTTTTTGCCTTATGAGCAAAAAAATGACCACAGATAAACCAAACAACACATTCTTTTTCAGTAATTGTTATGTCTATAGTTCACCCATAGTAAAACCACTTGACAACGCACAAACCCACAAAACCCTAACGCCTGTCTTTAACCTTCTGAATCAATCACGCTGTTCACATCCGAAAAGGGTATGTGACCCAAAAACTGCTGCACATTATACAATAGTTTACGGTTTTGATGCGATAATTTGCATATACTTCAAAAATTAGACAAATTTAAAGGGTGGTGCAATTACTTTTACACTACTGTGTAAACCAATAGGTATTTAGTAATAGCATTGGATTAGTTTAACCTCTGAGTATAGTATCAGCGAAGTTATCCGTCCTATTTCACTAAAATTTATGGGTGATCCCATTGTTGTAGTAAGATCTTCAACTTTAAAACACTCTATATAGTTAAGAGATTTGCATTTGGGCATATATTTGCCATTAGAGATTATAGAAGTTGCAGTCATATCTGAAAGTATAAATTGGATAATATTTAAAGAGAATGGTGGTTACTTCAATCTTTATCAAATTCATTCAAGCATGTGATGGCATAAACCACAACTCCAAACAGAATACCAGAAATGCACTAACACGGAACGTACAACACCGTTCCACCACAAAATAAATTATTCAACGCTTTCTCATTCTAAGCGCGAGCATTTTCAAAAAATTACATCCTTCCGGACGGTTACGCCCTGTTTAATATTTAATGCGCCTCCAAACCCATCTGTTAAAGGCCACCTTGCAGTTCAAAAGTGCTTTCCCTCCTTCCCCTTAATAGAGAGAAAGTGTTTCGGAGCAAAGCGGGATCTTTAAGAAGTAAGAACAGCTCATTAAAGCACCTTGGTCCTTAAACGGCGAGATTTGTTTGAATTTTCAATTCCTACTGTGAAGGAAAATTTTGAATCACCCGTTTATTTTACGACAGTCGTGTGTAGAAGTACAGAATGTGTTTAGCCTTTCCTCCCAGGAAAGGCTCTACACCTAACGGTGAGCTGGGAGGAAGTGGGTCTGGTATAGAATGTGTTTAGTGGTAGAAAAAGGGTTAGGATTTTAAAGTAATATCTTTCATTAGTTTTTGGTGGTATATATACCCATCTGTCACTGATATATATATATATCAGTGACACTGGTATATATATATATATATATATATATATATATATATATATATATATATATATATATATATATATATATATATATATATATACCAGTGTCATACCAAAACGAATATACCAGTGGGTTCACTGGTATATTCGTTTTTCGTTTTAAACACACACATGTAGGCAGTTTCTTCAAAGCTGAAGATTGTTAAATTGCTGCATATAAAAGCATCTGGTGCCTCATAACGCTTGAAAGCAGTTAGAGAACACTCAATCAACTATTTTTTGTGTGATTGGTTGCGTTTACTCCTAACTTTATTTTTAATGTCTGGTCACTGACCTCTTTGGCCTGTTTTTAAACTGACAGGAATTTGTGAAGGTGCACTCACTGAGAGAGTAAGCCTTATCTACTTCTAATAGAGACAATCACCAACATCCATGAGCTTACAAACCGGGATTCAAACACGAACATACTGTCCAACTTACCAATTAGGCGGCTTCACTGTTAGCTAGAATTATTAAATATTGGGTACTGATATAGGGCAGCATGTAACAAATATCAAGAACCAAACTTGAAAGTACTATCCTTTTGATTGAGTATGACAAAATTATGGCCATGTGCCACTGTAGACGTCACATGGGACTCTCGAATCATACAATCAACGTGTCCACATTCAAGTAAATAATGTGTAGTGTCCGTCTTTAATGATTCAAGTAAAATTCTGTAGCATGGCAAAGCACGCATTTTATTACACCTGTATACGGGTGTATTGTTTCAATATTAATTACTTAACTTTACTTTAAATAAATATGCTTCAAGCAGCTGAGTTTATTTTAACTTAAGACGATGACAACTGTTTTACTGAAATTTCTTTGTTGATGGTGGAATAATCCTTTATTTTTCCAAGAACAACTCTCGCATCTGAGAAACTCACTTCCTGCTTCGAGAAAGAGCCCGAAAGTTAATGGAAAGTGCTAATTCAAAACTAAAAGTAATCCAACTCGCAGGGGATGGAAAAGAAGCCGAAAACAAGGCCGCCGTAGCAAAGCTCTCTTCTCCTCGACTTCTGTCATGTCGGTTTTTTCTCCTCGGATGAAGCCACGCACCTGCTGCGCGTGCCTTAATGGAAGGGATTATTTCTCTGCTAGCTCTACGGCGACCGGGAGGAAAAAAGGAGAATGGGAAGAAATTAAAATTTGCGGAGAAATGTGTTTTGTGTTTTCGTTGCTCGACATCGTTGGGCAATCGATACTCACGTCGGGTCACAGCGGATCGATGCTACGGGCGATTCAAAAGGCGGACTATTCGATTTTCTTGCCCATCCTCTGGGGTTTGAGTGTTTTACTTACTACGACGTTTTGTCCTTTGAAAGATTTTTATGCAAAGAAACAGATAAGGATTTTGTTTTTCGGCATTGTATGTACGACTGCGTATATTCGTATATAACGCAGGTTTCTTCTACACTATCCAGGGCCACAGTAGCCCAGTTTGCAGAGTAACGGATGAGCAACCAGAGGGTTCCAAGTTCGAAACTCAATCCAACCAAGGACCGCCGTGATTACGGAGGATGGTGAACGTTAAATCTGTCATGACCTCAAATGTCTTTACGTTGGAATGGTGTGGAAGTTTGAAGAGTGGGATGCCAGCTCAGGTGTTCACCTCTTCAGTTGACCATGGTTCAAAATTACGTGGTATTGCCCTCAGATCTTTTCCTTGGGAATTGATCCCGAACCGTCGCCAATAGCCCGTTGTGTTGCTCCAGTGTGACGTTATTAAACTACCTACCATTTACAGTATCCAGTTGCATTACTTTTGACAATTAAAGAATTTTAATTCGATCAGCTTCCTTGGATAATATTTACAGAAACGTATGTAGTATATAATGTCAGATATGAAGTAAACTGTTTCAAGTGAAATCTTTCGAAAGAGGTACCTATAATTGTTTTCCCGTACGTTTATATACATATTTCGTAAATATATACATCAAAGAAATAAAATTACTGCATAAAAATTTGGAGCGGAGTTTTGTATGATTCAGAAAAAAAGCGATTTGTCCGTAGATTAATGTAAAAATAAGATTTTCAAACATTTTCTAGTTTTCTCATTAAACTTATATAAACTCAGTTTTACATATCGTTGGCTTAGAGCAGGAACGCCTTAACTGGCAAGAATTAAATTTTACAAATCAGCTGTTTAAAGACAATTTGATTTTTGATAAAAAATAAAAATTATAAGCCTTTTGACAGTGTATTTTCTTCCAAATAGATATGACAATGTATTTAGCATCATTGTGAGAATAAGTATTTGGTATGTCTGATTTAAATTAATGTTTTCCTTGCGTAAAATACGTTCATGAACAATTCAAAAAAGTGATATAAAGTTGCGTCGTAAATTGGTAAACACATTTGCTGCAAGTTTATTTTTCTGCATTTGGTTTTTTTAGGTAAAATGAATATTTATTGAAGATCAATAATTCTAGCTCCAAAATATCATGTACTATTCTTATTACATATTTCTAAAGCATGTTCCTAGAATTTGAAAAGCAAAGGATTCAATTATTTGAAATATATGGAAGCTACTTGCTTTGTTTACCTCTATTTCACAGCTCGCGCTCATAGTCTACTAGTAGTGAAAGTGCCATGGCCCTAGACCATGAGTGGGCAACCTTTTCAAATGAGCCAACAAAATTTACTAAATCTTGAACAAAATTTTCTCATGTGCTAAACGAAATTTTTAGGAACTTATCGTCAACTTAGAGCAGTAACTTAACTGACATTTTTTCGGACACACTAAATGCTTATTTTCTGATGATGATAAATACATTGTCATACATTAATCTGTTTAAAAGATGTATTAACACTATTAAAATGCTCATGATTATTTTTTTTTGTGCCTGAAAACAAACAGTTAGTCTAAACAGTTGCGCAGTAAAATTTTTTTTGCCCGCTAATGAATTTTTGCTTATTGCAAGTCATAAGATTGAATGAATGTAAAAATTAGTGACAGCAGTTTTACTTAGAGGTCGTTCTACCGAATTTACCCTATTGATAGCGCGTATATATTTTATTATTGGTCTTTAAGAACTATTCCAAATGCCATATACAGCCACATAATTTAAAGACGCAATTTTTAATATCAGCAAAAGAGTAAACAGTAATTCTGAATTCTTTGTTTGTTTGGTTGGTTTGAGTATTTTATGGCACAAGGGCCATATTTGTCCATGGTGCGCCATACACAAGACATGAAACATCGAGTAATAGACACACACACAGTGAAAGCTTTACTGACACAGAAGAGAGAAATACACCCAGGGGAATGCAAATTCTTTGTTTGGATATTTATTTATTTTAAGGTAAGCCCTTTAGATTTCAGAAGAAGTTGCGCTGTTTGTCACACATACCAAAGGTTCCCCTGCCCTAGACTATGTTCCACCTTCTGCTCTCATTCAGCTACCAGAGGGTAATCCGCTGTCATTGACAGTTCCAAATCACCCCATTTACCGCACATGGAGCTGTACTTTTTCTGCCTTGGAGGTTCCAGAAGTTTAACAATAAGGGAACATTACCTCTAAGTGTAAGAAATTTTGAGCTCCCACTTAGGAGCTAGAGTTCTATTCTAATCTCAATCGAATTTATACAATAATTTCTCTATCAGTGATAGAAAACTTCAAATGGACTTAAAGCCATACAAAACAACCCAACGCTAACATGAAAAAGGATGGACCCAAAAGGTAGGTATTCTTTTCAAAAGAACAGTGAAATGGCCACTTTTGAATGCAAATCGAAACAACGGAACAGAAGATGGACTGGCTGAGAAGTAAAGAAGCTATCAGTGATTAGGGAAAGCAATCTGTCACTCCTGACTGAAACTAGAGGATATACTTGAAATTTCGGGCAACTCCGTTTGTGTGAATGGTGTACTTGGAATACATTTGGACATCCTCAAATAAAATAGAATCCGGTATGTCCAATAACAAAAAAGTCCAAGAATAAATGTTCTTTAATTTGTCAGTTTCATATGTAATTTGTCTATATTTTTAGATGATTTTTTCTATTGCAAAAAAGAACCCTTATGAATCTGCATATTTTATTCCTAATTTACAGTAAAATATTCTAATGACGCTCATTAAGTGAAAATTTTTTGGAAAATTAGATGTTTTGGGAAAGATGGGTGGTTTGTTAAGGTTTCAACGTGGGTGGCTAATGATTCAGGAACGGTCCTGGTTTTGGTTTTATTTTCATCGAACAACTTTTCATGTTTTGGAACTTGTTCAACTCAGGAACTTCGCATGGGTTGTTTCATATATTAAGTTTATTTGTGTTTTTAAACTTTTTGTAAACTTAAAATAAAAGCTTTCCAGAGTTTAAATTTTTCAAAAGTACGAACCGTCATGAAGGCATATATGCCTTATAAATTACCTATTACACTTGCGAATATTAATCAGCAATGAATTATTTATACGCACAAGGTAAATATTGTTCTAATACATCTCTAATCATCTAAATTTAAACAATAGGTAACTGATTAGATCCTTTGTTTACCATAGTTCTTTATTTTCTTCGAAATATTGCTTCGTTCAAATGGTAAACTGTTTTACGGCAGAAAGACTTAGATAGCTTTCCAGTACTTCATATAACTACAATTTATTACATTTCAGTTTTAATTTTTGCGAGCTATTTTTTTACTACGAGCATATTTGTTGTTATAAGATGAATATAATAATGTGGTAAGTGTATCTAAGTAAATTAATCGTTTTAGTAGCTAATCGTTCAAAAGAGACCAAACGAATTTTTAATTGTTCTAAACGTTAAGCAGTAAAATCCTATTACTTTACACTTTTCAACTAAATTATTTACAATATATAAAGAATTGTTTTGGGATTTAGTGGATGTTCATTTATTGAAATTGCAGGATTATAATCTTTTAAGATTCGCATAAAAACTCGTACGCTCGAAATATGTGAATTAGGAAAGACCCCTACTCAATACATACACCCAATTGTGAGTTCTTAAATGTTACATATGTAATGTACCGATTAGTCAGGAAGCACCGTCGACTTTGCGAGTCCTTTATGTATGTTTAGGTATTTTACTGCTCATAGTTTCGTACGCTCGAAATATGTGAATTAGGAAAGACCCCTACTCAATACATACACCCAATTGTGAGTTCTTAAATGTTACATATGTAATGTACCGATTAGTCAGGAAGCACCGTCGACTTTGCGAGTCCTTTATGTATGTTTAGGTATTTTACTGCTCATAGTTTCGTACGCTCGAAATATGTGAATTAGGAAAGACCCCTACTCAATACATACACCCAATTGTGAGTTCTTAAATGTTACATATGTAATGTACCGATTAGTCAGGAAGCACCGTCGACTTTGCGAGTCCTTTATGTATGTTTAGGTATTTTACTGCTCATAGTTTCGTACGCTCGAAATATGTGAATTAGGAAAGACCCCTACTCAATACATACACCCAATTGTGAGTTCTTAAATGTTACATATGTAATGTACCGATTAGTCAGGAAGCACCGTCGACTTTGCGAGTCCTTTATGTATGTTTAGGTATTTTACTGCTCATAGTTTCGTACGCTCGAAATATGTGAATTAGGAAAGACCCCTACTCAATACATACACCCAATTGTGAGTTCTTAAATGTTACATATGTAATGTACCGATTAGTCAGGAAGCACCGTCGACTTTGCGAGTCCTTTATGTATGTTTAGGTATTTTACTGCTCATAGTTTCGTACGCTCGAAATATGTGAATTAGGAAAGACCCCTACTCAATACATACACCCAATTGTGAGTTCTTAAATGTTACATATGTAATGTACCGATTAGTCAGGAAGCACCGTCGACTTTGCGAGTCCTTTATGTATGTTTAGGTATTTTACTGCTCATAGTTTCGTACGCTCGAAATATGTGAATTAGGAAAGACCCCTACTCAATACATACACCCAATTGTGAGTTCTTAAATGTTACATATGTAATGTACCGATTAGTCAGGAAGCACCGTCGACTTTGCGAGTCCTTTATGTATGTTTAGGTATTTTACTGCTCATAGTTTCGTACGCTCGAAATATGTGAATTAGGAAAGACCCCTACTCAATACATACACCCAATTGTGAGTTCTTAAATGTTACATATGTAATGTACCGATTAGTCAGGAAGCACCGTCGACTTTGCGAGTCCTTTATGTATGTTTAGGTATTTTACTGCTCATAGTTTCTACATATAGCATAGATTGGTTTGGCGTTCTATGGTCACTGCTACAATAGGGTTAACTAGACCAAGATCTGTGGCTTTAAGTGGATTCGGAACAAAATATCCATACCGCGATTCAAGTCCATAGCCTTTTGAATCCGAAAGCCAGATATTGAATCCGAAAGCCAATCATTCGGATATCAGTCCAGTTGCTACTACTTGTTGCCTTATTACCTATTAGATGAGTTTGCAGCAAGAGTAAAACAAGTTTACAATTTATTTTTCCCAAATATCTTGATAAGGCTATCAAATAAGATTTGAAATCGAGGAAGCTTTGAGAACTTTAACAAAATTTTATACAAAGTGACATAACAAAAATATTAACCATAACGTTTTAAGAAAAAAATAGGTAATTAATCCTCAGAAACAAATATAACAGAGGATGGTTGTCTGGGGTGTTATGGCGCAAGGTCAATATAACAGTAAAGTCCGTCCTTCGACGATCTCAAGCGATTCTCTGGAGATTAATCAGATGATCTGCTAGATCTGATCTTTGTATAAATAGAAAATTGTTTAACTACATAGTGTCACGAGTACTGTCCCTGTGGCGATCTGAAAACAGCCACAAGTTCATATTTAAATATTTATGAATTAAAATATTAACAATAATATAAATATTCCGATGCTCAAATAATTGATTGATAATTTAGTACTTGATTGATAGTTTATGCGGTGTCAGAATGCGAGTCACAGCTTTCAATTAGTCACATGAATGATATCTCTTGAAATAAGAAAAACATTAGTATAATGATTCAAGTCCTTTATTTAAAATGTAATATGTAAAATGTAATAATTTAAATGTTAAATGTAATATAGGTAACTTCTACTTCTGAACACAAAAAATGTCTTAAAGAAATATATTAAACAAAATAAGGGGGAGGGGGTAAGTGGAAGATTTAAGTCGTAGCAGTCAATCCACGTTTGTCTCATTCGAAATCGTGTTCTAAATTACTGAGGCGAGTGTCTGTTTTCTTCCGAACGCGAAGCAAAGGAACCTCTGTTTGAGTGTGTGATTAATCTTTTGTTCAACTGGTTCGATGTTGGTCGTTGCCATGACAACCGGAATGGGCTTATTGTAGTTATCGAGACTTATCTGACCGAGGGAGAGAGAGTGGAAGGAGGCTGTTAAAATCTGCTTAGAAATGTTCCGGAGTAATCGAAGATCTGAATGCAGACTCCTGTGGGTACTCTTATATCGAATCTTGTTTAAACTTACGGAGCTAAGAGAGGGTATCAAATCTTCTACTTCTGAACACAAAAAATGTCTTAAAGAAATATATTAAACAAAAATAATTAGCTCGATTTCCCCCCTAAAGGCTGTATAAAATGTATACGTAAATCTATATACTTAAATGTTTTAATTTGATTCGTCTTTTCCAAGGACAGGTATTTTTACCTGTAAAGACTCTGGTGTTTAGTCTTTGCACGATACAGAAGTTGAAACCTGAGAAAGTTATTTTAGACAAACTATGTATTTTTCTTTTCTGTGTATTTATTAAAAAAATACTGATTCTGTATTTGATTTGAGCTTACTAAGCTTTCATGGTGTATACATACAAGTGTTGCACTAAGTAGTACAATACTTGTATTATGCTCCATAATGTTGTACATATACACTAATCTCTTAAGACTACTGTATTGGATCGGATTTTGGATTTTATGCTGCAAGATTTGACAGTACTGTGCCTTAAGAAATGTATTGTCTGCAACAATGACATAAAATAATATAAGGGACATCATAAACAGCCTATTTACAGGTGGAATCAGTCTACATCCAGGAAATCAACTTATTTCTTCGACTATGTCATAGAAAAAATCTTTAAAAATATTTTTAACACTGTAGTTGAAGAAATGTTATAGAAATGTTTTCCTGCAAATCCTCGAAGAATCAAGGTAAATGAATAAATGAGTTTTTGTGTGACTACGATTTTTTCCTTAAAAGAAAGAACCCCTCATTAAAGTACAGTTCCTTGAAGTGTAAGCAGTGCTATGGGTTGGGTTTCATGGCACAAGGGCCATAATTGACCAAACTGCCCAAATACAAGATAGACAACGTCAAGTAATGGACATACAGTAGCAGAACAGTGCTATGAGATAGTATAGCACTTTATCACTGCTCTCAAGAGGAATAACTCAGTCGATGGCATTAATCTCCCACACATGTGGCAAAAGGTACAGGACGTGGTCGGTGGTTGTATTGAAGACATACAATGGGTACTTTCAAGAAAGAGTTTAGTGCATTTGTTCATATATGCTGTGTATATATTTCACTCCATTTACAAGTCTCATTTTTAATCCCTTGAACACTTAACATATAGACTAGATTGAATTTACAACATAGAATTAGCTTGAGTATTACACAAATAATTCATTTCTAACGAATTGCAGATGATCATCTACTAACCAGACTTGATTTAGGTAAGTTAATATTCTTATAATCACAGGTGTTAGGTTATTTGATTCGATGTTATCACTATTAACCCTTCTAGCGGAATGCCCGAACACAGCATGGAAAATTCAGTTTGAAATCCCGGACACATGTAGCACCTCGAAATATTTCGGGTATAACACTCACCGTACAAAAACTCCCCGAATTGTACTCTGGCGTGATGCTTGGAAAGTTGAATAAATATTTTCCAGTCAGACAAACAAAACTTTTCCACACTTTACTTTTAAAGAAATGAATTTCAATCGGGTTCTTTTGGATTCAATTAATCGTTTAATTATTAGTTTACGCGCTGCTCAACTGCATGCAAGATTGGCCTGTTATAAATTATTGATAAACCCGTTGATAATAAATAATTTGTTAGTATGATACCTGTAAAGACATATATTTTTGAAACTCCTGTTTAATGTGTATCTCCTGAAGCCACTGTGGCTCGGTGGATTTGCCCACAACGCTAACAGCCTGCTGGTTTAATTCTCGTAACTACCCTGGATGTAATTCTTTCTTCTGAGTCAGAAAAAACTTTCTTTGTGCTTGTATGGACAGTTTACATTTACTTGACAGAAAAACATTTCTTGGAGCAACTTGGTCAGATCTGGCCCTTGGCCATATAAAAAACCCATTAATGTCCACCCTGGGTAACTCATTGCTTAGTAAATATTGGTTCTAATTTTGCTATCACTAGGAATATTCATAAAGCATATTTTTTTGCAGTCTAGATAAACACCTTTTAAGGCTTATCTTTACTTTATATGAAAGAAAGGATTGCGTTTAATAAATAGAAACTGTTTCCCACACAGTAACTAGTACATTACAAATAACAGACCTTATTTAATTTCTTTTCTTACTTTAACTCTCCTTGAAAAGATTTCAATCGTATTATCTTTAAAAATGGTTCTTTCAGCGGATAATGAAATGAGACGTTAACGAACAGGCCCGGTCCATTCCGAAGTTCATCTTTCAAAATCCCTCCCCAAAAGAAGTTCGCAATAAAAGCAAGGCTCTCTCGTGGATGAAAGAAAATTGATGAATTTTACGAGCGAACACCCATAAAATATTTCTCAATGGAAAGGAATTCTCAGAGTTCATGCACGAGAAAAACGGATGGGTTTTCTGCTCGTACCCGAAAAGAAGAGTATCTCTTAAAAAAGAACCCGGATTTACGAGTAAATGACGATCTGAAGTGAGACATTTAAACGATGTGCCTTTTTACGAATCTCTGGAAGGTCTCAGTGAAAGCTGTAAAAAAGATTAGTTCTTGTTCCATTTTTGGAAATAAAAAGAGATCTCTCAATCCAAAAATAGTGTCTCGCATAAAAATTCCATCCTTTCAATCTTTCCTTATACTTTTGTACGAAAAAAATTAAACCATATATGTTTCCTCACATTTTTATCTCTTCTATTGAAATAAAAGGAATCCTTTTTGGAAACTATCCAAAGGTACAGTAATTGAAAAATGGCGAAGCGTGAAATAGATAGTTTGTGCGGATGAATTTATTCTCTGACAATGAAAGGATTTAACGTGTTTATGAAATTGGGTGTTATATTTTTTCCAGAATCGTATGTTATTTCATCATAAAAATAGCATGACAAATTAGTCAATGGGTTAAACGTTGAATGGTCAAATATTTTACCATAGTTTCTACTATCATAGTGAACATAACCTTACTATAATAGCTTAGAAATAAAACAAGTAAGGGCAGTTATGTGAATATTAGATCTTTCATACGTAAAGAGTTTAGCAAGTTTTTGTTTCAAAATATTTAATATCAATGTAAGGCCAAGAGAAATTATAAATTTAAAAATAGTTTAAGATAACTGATTCATTAGATGGCTTATTATTTAAATTGATGCAGATCATCTATAGTTTATTAAAAAGTACACAAAATAACAAATTTCTAATGTTAAGTTACTTAATAAACTAATATTGCATCTATGAAAAAAGAAATAGACATTTATGAGCCTAAAATAGAATATAGAAATATTTCACGATCTAGTTAAGAGCTATTTGAATTTGAGCATACCTCTTACTATTATAAAAATAAGACTAATCATTTTCAGACACTTTAATAACGTTAAAATGTAAAGAATGGTAAAAATAATAATATTTGGATTTAACACACTTAAACTATTTGATTGGGAAAATTTTAATGAAAATTGTATTAACCTCATATCAAAACTATATGAAATAGTTTTGAATATTTTATTTCCAACCAGAGTTATGAGGGTATTGAGTTCTTTGTATTAAAAACAAATTATTTGTGTATGAGGGGTTGGTGCACGTTAAATCTGTCGTTGCCTCAAATGTCCTCACTTTGGAGTGGTGTGGAAGTATGGAGAGTGTGGTACCAACTCAGATGTTGATTTCGTCATGTGACCATAGTTCAGAATTGCAAGGTGTTGACCTCGTTATCTGACCATGCTTTAAAATTACCAGGTGTTATCGTCAGGATCTTTCCCTCCTGGATAGATCCCAGACTGTCGCCAATAGCCCGTTGTGTTGCTCCAGTGCGACGTAAATTCAACTACCAACTACCTTAAAACTGAACATACACAATAAGAAATAAATCAAGAAAGGTAAATAGGCTTTATGTGAATTAGGCTGACATAAAGTCTATTCCACCGTGATTAAATCTATAATTAAATATTTTAAGTATAAAAGGAATCTAAAATAGAAAATATAGTGTATATTTTGAGCATCACTAATTGTTTATAAGTTGGAGATGTGTTTCGGATAGCACAAAAACCGAGAAAGGAAAGAAGATAAAAATCATAAATACCTTTCAATTTGAAGTTCTCTATCGTGTCTAATATGACGTGTCCTGATAACATCTCTCCTGCATAATACATTTCTTTTTCCAACCGGATGTCAAACTCCCGGATGTAATCCATCGTGTATTCCCCAGCTGCAAAAAAAACCCACTCGTATTCAAAATTTCCACTTGATATAAGGTAATACAATAAAAATACTCGAAACAATACATAGTAGGTGAATTTAAGATATATACGAAAATTAGGTAACAACAGTACATTAGTAATTACAAAAAACTGCTCTGTAATCCCTTGATATATCGAGCTTTATAAGGAACAAAAAGCCTAATAATAAAATATATCTAGGCAAGTGATATACCGAGGGTTTTTGGAAAATTTGCTTATAAAAAATTAAGAAGCATAAATTATGCATTAAATCAAGCGTTTTAAAAAATTTAAAATGATTTAAAACTATGTTGAAAACAAAATTGATGGTAGAACCATTTAAAGTAATTCTACATACGGAACAATATTTTTGAAAATAAATTCATTCTCATCTACACTTTCAAGACATCAAAATATTTTTGCCGATTCAGTTTAGGATAACTCTTGAAACAAGTAACTTTTGAACCCCTAATTCTGAAGAGACTGATTTAGATTTCCTTTATTCTTCAGGAACTAACCGGGAGACAAGTTACAAGGAGCAATATATAGTCGAATGCTTGATGTAATGTAGAATTAATGTATTAAAAAAGAGTGATGTAATGTGGAATAACTGTATTAAAAAAGAGTGATTTTATGTGGAATTACTGTATTAAAAAAGAGTGATGTAACGTGGAATTACTGTATTAAAAAAGAGTGATGTAATGTAGAATTTCTGTATTAAACAAGAGTGATAATTCATTTAGAAGGGATTTTTCTCGCATGCTAACATATCCGTACTCTTTAGTCTGGACAAAACAAAGCACAACTTTTGGGGGTAGTGAGAATCTTCTTTCACAGAACTTATCAGAACTGAAAGAGTGTCTAGAGTGAAGTTTATCCATTTCTACCATGCGAGATAGCTTGTTTTTTTGTCTAACTATATGTAAATGGTGATAGTGTTTCTGCTGCGGAATGTGTTTCATTTACGTATTCCGTACGTGACGACACTTGATTTGTTTTTTAACTACGATTTTAGCACGTCGCCAACGAAAATTCTAAAGAATAAATTCCGAACTGAGAAATGATAGTTGATTGTTCACCACCAATTATATTAAACGCGAAACGTTGCCGAAACAGCATTTTAAGGCAAATAAATATGTATCATACGAGACCATTTGGTTGGGGTTTTATGACACAAGGGCCAGATTTGGGCCAGATGCGCCAACATGGTTATACAATGTCAATTAGTTGTGAAAAGAAAGTATGGAGAGAAGAAAGAAAGATCGTTTGACGTGACCATTTGGACAGCAGAAATAAAATCTTCGCTTTCCCTCTTTGGTTTGTTTATACTGAAAATTCCTCTCATACACAACTTGTAAATCATCAATACTTCACGAGACATACTTGAAAGAACACGGTATTTTATCATTTTGAAGATGTTGAATTTATTTACACTCCATAATTTCTGTAAAACCGAATTCAATTGACTGGATGTTTGAGAATTTTCTCGAAAGGTATGTATTATGTGAACCTATCTAACCTGTGAGCTAATAACCTAGGTACAAGAATTGTTAAATGAGCCAACCCAAGGGAGCCATATTCTGAACCAGACATTTTACGGCTCCTTTGCTTGGACCTGGAAGCGCACGAAAGATAAACGGGTACTTTGGGTAACATAAAGTAATAGTAGAACTGTCCAACGCAAATTTTATGAGATTGCAACTTGTCACCGAAACAGTTAGCAGGCAATTAGCACTTAGGCTGAGACACTTTAGTCAGTCCTTAAGCGTTATTACCAACTTCAGTCAAACCTCGTTAAGACGAATTTCATGGGGCCGTAAAAATTGTTATTAACCTTAATTCGTGTTATCCGAATTCATAAAAAAGTATTATTTCAACAATAAAGTAAAATATTAGCGTATTTACATTACTTACTGTACAATTGTTGGTTCAGATAAATGGAATTCTTCATACCAAAGATTATACAGATGATTCTTGATTATACAGATTCTTGATTATACAGAAGATTATTGATTATACAGATAATTCTTGATTATACAGATAATTCTTGATTACACAGATATTTCCTGATTAGAAAATTTTTGTCTTGAAATAGTTTTGTTATCGATTTTCGTGTTTTGTTTTTTCACATTCTTTAAGAAAATCTTGGATGCAGTCAACGTTGTTCAATTGAGCAGGTGAATTTTCACTGCCTAACAAAAAGCGATGAATAATTTCTAAAGGTGCGATTCCAATCTGACGACTGAAACGACTACAGCCTCACGATTAGAGGTGCGCAATTAGAGCAGCACGATCCGAGTCGCTTGTTCAACTTCCAATTCCACGAGTTTCAGTCGCTACGTGAACGTCATGGAGGATACATCGCGTTGTTGGTATCTTACCTTCGTGAGGAAGAAGAGTTATTAACTGTGCTAAAGCAGTTAAAAATAATTGAACCTCATCCGATGTATTTGGCGAGGGATTTTTCTCAAAATATTCTAATTCAGACACATCTCTTGAAGGATGATTCAGTGTTTAGAAAAAAAATTTCCGTTTGATTATTGGACCGTGATTCAAAATTACATGGTAATGTCATCGGATCTTTCCCTTTGGGATTGATCCCGGACCGTCAAAAATAGCCCGTTGTATTGTTCCAGTGTGACGTTAATTAAAAAATAACTATACCGTTTGACTATTGATCAGTTTAATTACGTTTTGTCAATCATTGAAAGTGAAGTCATAAGACAGTCCTGTGGTAAAATGAAACAGCCTATAAACTGAAAACTGGGACTAACGCTCAGGTAAGCAATTTAATCGAAATAGTAATAATTAATATATTTTCAAAATACTACACAGCAAAGGCAATAGGGAGCTTACTTTTCGAATTACATAGAATAAGAGAACGTAGAACACTCAACTAAAATTATGGCCAGATGTGTTTGTCATGAACTGCAATTCATTTCCAGGCAGGGAAGGCGATGAGGTTCGAGATGAAAAAAATGTAATCGATCTGGGCGTATGTAGATCATAGTTGGTTGACACCAAAGCTGATGAAGATCGGGAAGAGATTTCATCTAATTCGAGTTTACCAACAATCTGACATATCATCCATTTCAAGCTGAAAAAGGCCCAAACTGCAACAAAAACACTTCCAATCGCGTCGGCTGTTACGAATAGACTGCTCGATAGAGTAGTCGATCGTACGTTTCGAGCCGTCTCACTGGAGTAGCTACTGTCGCGCGACAACTGACGCGCCATTGGAAAGGGTTCCATTCATTTACCTTAAAGGAGTCCCATTCATGCAGCGTTTACAGACGCGCTGCTACAGTCACGCGGCTGTAATCGTTTCAGTCGTCACATTGCAATTGCACCTTAAGACAGCAGTAGTTTCCTTTTAAAGACACGCTTATTCCTCTCTTCGTATTCGTCGGAATCTTCAGTTATTCCTTCTTCTTCATGATCTTCTACAATTTCAGTCACTTAATGTTTCTGATAATACGACTGGAAAGAATCCGTTTGCCCTTAAGTATCGAAAATTTGTTCGCCTTAACCGGTGTGTAACCCGAATTCGAATTCTTCTTAAACGAATGAGTTAACATTATTTTAATATACATTTTGATGAGGATTGGAATTTAGTTCGTATTATCAATCATATAATAATGGTATTAAAAACATATGCTTAGAAATAATTTAGCCCTGTGTCGAAACTAAGTTGAATTAAGATAATACATCGTTGAACTAAAGACGAGTAATAGCTGAAGCTAAGAACCCTTCATGATAATTCTATCCTTCTCTAAGTCTTAAGTGCGCAATAACCTATATGATTCACCGATAACACACACAATCGTTTGCTATTAACATCCTTACTTTAGATGGTCAGTAAATGACCAGCACTTAATTTTTACTCAACCCTTTGTGTATGGATATTCAGTTAACTGCAACATAGATATCGGCCAAAACGTGAATCTAAAAAATTGTTGTTTCGAGATAAACACGTTTAAAGGATTAAGAAAAATTAATTATATTGAAAGTGTTAATTGTTTTAGGTTATTTTGATTACGGATTAGTATTATAGCTTTTGGCATAGTATAGAACTTCTAATAAACTAATAAACCTAGAAAATGGTTTTGACCTTCTAATAAAATAGACAGAGCATGTGGGCCGTTGGCTGGTTTATTGGATTTTATGGCACAAGAGCCATATTTGGTGTTGGAATCGGTCTCTCAACCTCTGACAAAAAACTTAATTTTTAAAGTGCCGTATGGTATATGTGAACATGTAAAACCTGATCATGTAAATCTATGTGCACTGTTAACTTTATGCATAGACGAGGGGTGATATAGGCCATATACGAGACTAGATATCTTGACATTGAATGTTTGATTTATTAGTTTCATCTTGTAAGTACGAGGCATAAAGGTAATAAACGAATTTAAATTTTTAAAATGTCTCGTAAATTCTAATATTTGTTGGCCCCAATCACTCAAAACAAACAATGGTTATGGGCCTTAAACGAAACTTTTCCATCTGGAATTGAATTTTTGTGAAACCTGCAGTCACTTGGGAAGCTGATGTTTGAAATCTGAATTTGCCACTACCAGTATGATGGCGACTCAAGAAAAACGTCCATATTTTCTTTCCGAAATTGTCCGACTTCAACTATGCCACGTGGAAGATTGACATGAAGGTATTGCTAATCGATCGTATTCTGCAGCGAATTTGTCACAAAAACAGAGGTATCGTTATTGGACGATGTTCCAGAACATCAAAAAAATCGGCTATCTATTTTTCGAAAAATAATCAAGAAAACTTTAAAATAAAACACATTAATATAAGATACAAATTTATTCGTCAATTGTTAAAGGATAAACATTTGGCCATGCTACCCCAAAGAAAAGACAGACAACGCGAAGTAATGAGCGTATATACACAAGGAAAAATTTTACTAACACAGAAGACAGAAATACACTCAAGGAGAAATCGAATCTGAGCATGTGAGCGGAGATGCCTTCGTAAGATCTCAGAAGAGTAATCCACGTGGGCTTACTAATCGAAATGCGACGATTGGCTATCGTAGTGCAGACATGTTTTTAATCACGCAGGATAATCACTAACCAATCGATAAATTGCCATACATTAGGATTCCTGCTTTTTCTCACAACCACGGGACACATTTTCAAACCAAACGATTAAAAGAAATAGGATGAATAAAGCTCGCGCACATACTCCTACTATTTCATTAGAAGGTTGATGCCTTTATGTGTTGATAACAAAAGGCAGATTCATGTCTTTGCGTTTTACCGACGATATATTGTCCCATAAGATCCAGGTTAAGGTATAGTAAAATCTCGATTATCCGAGCTAATTGAGTGTCCATATTATCCATGCCTAATTTAATACCGCGTTTTGTTTAAAGCTTTAAATAAAGTTTCCAACACGTGTATCCCCACTTTGTCCTTGACTGGTCTGGTTTAGTAAGCAGATGGTTGGTTTGGTTTCTCTGGTGCAAGAACCAAAAATGCATGACATGCACCAACTCAAGACACAATAAAATTCAATAAAAATAAATTTAAAATATCAAATTAACAACCAGACCAACATTAAAAGCTAGATAAAACATTTTATTGAACACAAACGAAGTAAATTCAAAAGTATGAAAAAGTAAATATATTAAAAATATCTCAACACGAAAAAGTAAAATGTAGTTTAAAAAACACTGATGAGAAATGAAATGATTCAGTTTGTGCGTGGGATAGTGCTGAGAAACAGAAGACGGCTAAGAACTTTTTCAGGAGATTTTGAAAATGCCCGTAACTCACGTTCAGATTTGTTGTAAAATTATCACAATAAATACACGGTGGGACATAAATACGAGAACAGATTACTCTTCATCCTTGCTTTATGAATTGCAGAAGTAGTAACATAGTGTGCAGTAAATTTTTTCTGTGGTTGTATAGGCTATTTTGTGTGTTACTGCGTCCGGTATTATTCGAGTTTGTGGTTATCCGAGGTGGTTGAGTTCTGTATTACCTCGGTTAATCAAGGTTTCACTGTGTTTTGAAGGATGATATTAGTTGTATAGTTAAACCATTACAAAACTAAACATTCAACGTTTATCATTAAACGATAACTATTAAAATAGAAAGTACCTTAAGAACACTGATAAAAAAAATTGAATTTCTATCAGTGTGTGTGTTCTTAAGGTTTTAATTATTGATGACAGAACGAGATGTGGCTATCAAAAAATGCAATTGCATGCAGTGATAAATCACTACTCCGAAATGATCTGTCGATAACCACTACTAAAATACGTATAAGGGTTTTCAGCATTGGATCACACTCAATCGTAATTTTACTTTGATGGCGTTGAAAATGGAAAAGCTGACGTTTTTATTGACACACATCATTGTTTATTTGATCACTTGAATTCTTTCGCATTTTATTTGAGAAGCGCAGGCACTGTACTGTGAAATCGATTCGATTAGATGTACGATTCTTCCTCCAATCACCTAAATTGGAATGGGGAAGTGGAATTTAGGGATTGTTGGAGGAGTATTGGTGTCCATATTCCTTGACGGTTTTTATGCACTCATAGAATAAGAAAGCGGATTTTCTAAAAGGATCTTTTGTGAAGATCCCGATTTTTTTTTTATTCCATTTGAATTTTCTATTACAGCAAAGTTTGTTTTCTATAAATAAACATGATCCGAAAACATTTCTTGTAAATGCCATGGATAAACTCAGTGAGGTGGTGCTTGCGTGAAGAAAAGAATCGAGAATGTGAGACAGCAAATATAGTTTCACTATACTTTAGCAACTCGGTATATCGTCAGCTTACAAGTGAAACACGCTAAATCAAAATTTTCAAGAAATCAGATTTTTAGCCGTTTTAGACCTGAATAAGGCGATATTTAGACTGGTGACTACCACTAGGTCACTTTTTCTTTGCCTGAATGCTAGATTTCTTGAGAAATACTCCTAGTGAGTTTCATTTAGTCAGTAGAATTTTTTCTCTTCGCTTTCTCAGAAGTATTTTTTGATTTAGTGGGTTTCACTTGCAAGTCAACGCTCTAATTTTAGTCTTCTGCATCCGTCAGTTTACTTAAGGTAATAAATTTTCTAACTGCATTTTGTTGCACATATTTTTTCCATTACTTCTAGGATGTTTTATAAGTGCAAAATATTTATAAAGCAATGTTAATTCATGTTTTAGATATGTTATAAAAAATAATAAAATTGAATACATTTAATTAAATATTTATTTTGAATTAAATGTTAATATGAAAATCTTAACTGAAAAAATCGTAAGCTACAACACTGTTTACAATCAACTATAATTCCATCCAATATTTAACTGCAAAAGCCATCACTTTAAGGTACTCCTATTTTTGTATAAGTTTATTACATACTAAAAGACAATTTAAAACCTTTTACTATGAAATATTAATAGAAAACTATGGGCCAGTAGAAACTCTATTCGTTTACCTTGTTTTATAGGTAGATATGATACGGTTTATTTCTCCGTAGGAAATTCAATAACTTAATTTAATGAAAATTTTTGCAAATACTTGAGTTTTAGTTTTGAAATTTTTTGGCCGCACCTCTTACTCAGTTACAAAATTATTATTGTTTAGTTTTTCTTTACCTTTTTCACTGTTTTACAATTTCGAATAATTTTTAAAAGCTATTAGTTCAGAAATAACAATTTGAACTTAATCTTCATTCAAAATACGAGAACATATTTAATAAACTTAATTTTTTTACATTTAATTTTTAAATTTTGTTAAAAATTTCGTATGGAGAATTATTAATTTTTCATTCGGTTCTTGCAACACAAGTTGTCAAAAAGTTTTATTTACAGATAAAACACGAAGAAAGTAAAAATACAAACATTTGAAAGTAAAAATACTCGTACAATAAAAAATGATAAGATTTTCCTAAAGATAGGTCTAGTGCTTTATAATTGTGTTACACATTTCTTTATATATATGGAGTATAATTCTATGTAAAAAATGAAATACTTTCTTTACGATTATTTACATTTTCTTTAAAAGTAAGTAATTAAAAGAATATATTATTCTTATCAAAAGTTTATGTATTCTGTATTTCACACGTCTCAATAAAATATAGAACTAATAAAAAAATTCCATAAATTTAATTTTTACACATACAACGTCTACAATTTTTAAACTAAGCGCTTCATTATAATTTTAGTTTATTACTTCCATTGATCTTCAACGTATTTCTGAAAAGTTTGTATAATTTTAAATAATTTTCTGCTTTGTTTATTGGTTGATGCACAGTTGTGAAAAGGATTAGTTAAAAAAATGTAAAATTCAGAATACTAGAACTTCAATTTTGGAGGTTCAGTCAAAACTTTTATGATTTAGGTTCATAAATAGTATCAGATGCTTAGCTTATGATGATCTGATAAGAATAACAACTGTAAAAGTTATTAAATTATTATTTATTTAAACTTGCAATGCAAAATTTGAAAATTGCAATTTTTATGCCAATTGGCTTATTGACTTAATTTCAAAGGGTTTCAGATACCCTACGTAAGTCTCATTAAAGGAGGCTTAGGAATTTTAGTCCATGAGATGTTATATATGATGAATGAAATGTAAGACGGAAACTGGTAGTTTTCCTACTACGATCCACGTTCACATTAAACTATCTAATCTGAATAATACTTCAGCGAATTATTTCATGTAAAACTATTAATATTACAATAAAACCTGACCAAAACCCTGACGAATTCAACGTGTTCTATACAAGTGTTCAATCTATAAATAAGAAGTAATGGAAGCAACTATTAGTGAAGCAGAGCTGATAACATATTGCCATCATGAAATCGTTTAATATGACTTCTTTTTTTCCCGTGAAATATTGACGACAGCAACCAAACTCATCCATCATATTCACGAGTTCTTTAATGGACCTTCTCACGAACTATTCCTTTATAACCCCACATGCCAGCAAGGGAAAACGTAAATGAAGTTATAAAAAATGTAACTTTATTATTTGGTACGCTCGTGAAAAATCGTTCAAAGATAGAAAAAACAAGTTCAACTTTATATTTATAGGATCTCGGCATTTTTTAACGTAAGGATTCGATAAAAAGTTTTCCTCAGATGCCACCAGAAAATTGGATAAAAAGTGAAGCAGTTAAATAAATGTTCGCTTTGAAAAAAAATCGTTTGGCAACAGAAAGGAGTCATTTCAATTAGTTGGTTCTGTTCATTTTCGCATAGTTTTTAATTGGCTGTAAAGTCACGCAATGAAATGGTCCATAGTTAGTGGTTGCTAATTAGAATTCAAGCATTTTTCGTTTGAAATTGAATTTTAAAACGGCTTCTAGAAATTATTTTTGTGTGAGTAGATTGAAAAAATGTAAAAACAATACTTTTTTAATGAGAGTAGTATGAATTTATGTAGAAATATTAATTAGTAATATTATTTAATTTACTTCATTACAAATGTTAAGCGTCAATTCAACAGACGATTTAATGTCTTTTGTTCAATTTTCGATTAAGAGCTCAATTTCCCTTTGTTTATGAGAGGATTTTCTGTCAAATGAGAGAGATTTTCAGTGCAAGCGAACAAACCAGACGGTCTAAGAAGATTTTACTTCTATTGTCTAAGTGATTTCGCATGATACATATCGGGATTACCTTAAAATGAAGTTTATCACCCTTTTGGCAACGTTTGGCATTTAATCTAATTGGTGTTGACCAATCAATATCCATATGTAAATTCACAATTTATTCTTTGGAATTTGTACTGGGGCGAAGTACTGAAATGGTACTCGAAAACAAGTCAACTGATGTCACGTTCGGAACAGGAAACACGTGTTCAATCTTATTGGTTTTGACCAAATTTCTTTCTTACATCAATTCGGAATTTATTCTTTGTAATTTTATATACGGCATGCTGAAATAGTATTCAAAAACAAGACAAGTGACGTCACATTCAGAATACGTACCGGAAATACGTATCGGCGTAGAAAGAGAACCGCCACATACTATCAAATTTACAGAAAATACTTCTACATATTAAGGTAAATTTAGTAGTAGTCCAACACTCTTTAAGGCATTTGACAGCAGAAGTATAATCCTCAAGACAGCCTGGTTTGTTTGCACTAAAAATAACTCTCATAGCACATCGAATCTCAATTCAGATGAGAAATAAAGTCAAAGGTAAATACTGTTACATTGTATTATATTATTGTGAAATTCTGTAGCAAAGTAAAAAATTCATCGGTTCAAGGTGGCCAATATTTAATACGTTTAAGTAAAGAGTATACTTTTCCAATTGATCATATTAGTAACGAAATTTTACAAAGTAGAAAAAAATATTTAACCACATCTTGATAAAAGTGACACAATTCCAAATGAAGATTTTCTTTTCAATTACCTTTCAAATACATTTTCAAATTCGTACAAATAAGGAAGTAGGATATACACTTTTAACAAAGTTAGCAACGAATTCTACAAATTTTAAAGTGAGTAGGTAATTAGGTAAGTAGTTCAATTAACTGCACTGAAGAAACGCAACGGGCTATTACGGACGGTCCGGTATCAACCCCGAAGGGAAAGATATGAGGATAACACCTCGTAATTTTGAGCTACGGTCAGATGACAAGGTCAACACTTTAAAGTGAGTAAATTATCTACATTGATTCTTTGCATTAGCTGTCTGTACAATTTAGTTTTTGAATATTATTACTTTTCTCGATAAGATGCGATATAAATAAATGCACCTTATACTACAGAGTCTACTAAAAACTTGGAAGATGGTCTGCGAAGATTTTAATTCTGTTTTCCAAATGCTCCCTCATGATACATATCGAGGTTACCTTAAAATTCAGTTTATCATAATTTTGGTGACGTTTGGTGTTTAATCCTATTAGTGTTGATTAATAAACTATCATGTATCAATTCAGAATTTATCCTTTGGAATTTTTAATGGCGTAGTGCTGAAATCGCATTAAAAAAACCAAATACGTTCAGAATAAGTACAGGAAACATTATCACCACCTATATTTATTTAGCTAGTTAGAAAATATCTAACGCCTGAACCAAATGCGAAGATCGATTTTCGAGTTTTGTCATACGTGTTATCTCTAATCGCCTGATATCCGTGTATTTCGTGTTATCTCTAATCGCCTGATAGCCGAAAGGTTAGCGGGTCTGGTCCTGGTTTTAATACGTTCTGGGTTCAAATCCTAACTTGGACGTGAATCTTTGTTGCGGATCAGAATCCACTTTACATCTAAATTGGTATACTTAGCCCTCATGTAGCAAAAATGACGTAAAAGAGTCTCTCGCATACAGGCCATTAATCACAAACTTTTGTAGAGTGAATAAGATTTAAGTTTGTAATTAGTTTTTACTTATGCACCACATACTTACACAGCAATTTACACACTTAAAATAGTCGGTAAAATAATGCAACTTAAGAAGGAAAAAGAGATGAAAAGTATTCAACTTATTAGAAGTTAGAATAAATAATGCAAAAAAAAAAAAAAACAATTAAAAGTGCGTCACGCTATCTTCCTTCTTACAAATAATTAGAAAAATTAAGAGTCACGCATTTTGCATTTCATACTGACAAGCAGTTTTTTATTAATGCATTTCCTTGTAATAGTTATGCGTAGTGGATATAAAAAATATGCCTTCAAATGAAGAGAAAAAGTAATTAACAAAGATTATACTGCATGAAATCATTTATTAATTATTTTTCTATGTTAGCATGCCCTCCGGTGTAATTTAAAAAAATATTTTTTGATTTCCTTAAAGCTTACGTACCTACTTACGTACTTCCCTCAGGACTCAGTTCTTGGCCCAATTGTCTCCTCACACTTCTTGGTGCGAATTGAGCAGGGATTTTCTAGGCGGTGTAGGATAGATTTGCTTGCTGATGATATTGTACTATGGAGCAGTGATTCGGACATTGAGTCGGCAAAATCTCCAATAAACATCCTTCTCTCTCCAGTATTCAGGGGCCACTGTAGCCCAATTGGAAGAGCAACGGATTAGCAACCGGAGGGCTGCGAGTTCAATACTCGGCCAGCCAAAGGCCGTCGTGTGCATGGGGACTAGTGCACGTTAAATCTGTCATGATCTCAAATGTCCTCACGTTGGCTTCGTGGGGATGTTTAGAGAGTGGGGTACCAGCTCAGGTGTTACCTCGTCATCTGACCGTTGTTCAAAATTGCGTTTAGTTGTCCTTGTATCTTTCCCTTGAGGATTGATCCCGGACCGTCACCAATAGCCCGTTCTAATGCTCCAGTGCGACGTTAATTAATTACCTACCAACCTACCCCTCAGTTACGCTGAAAAATCTGGATTTTTAATTCTTACGTAGAGCACTGCTAATTGAAACCTTGTGTTCACCAATCTGTTGGGTTCTCTCCTTGGGGTCTTTTTTCACTCGGATCTCTACACGTTAACAACTGAGAATTCAGAACACCCAGAACTATTGAAACAATTAACTTTGGAAATTATAAACAATTCCTATAAAATTCCATTATAGAAATTATAAACAATTCCTATAATGATATAAAGATATACACCATAAGATGGCAGCCATAATGAATCTAGTAACACTGGCATTGGGTGTACTTATTGTCATTGTGAAAATGACTATTCAGTTAAAAAGAAGAAACCCAGGTTTCTCCTCTGTATTTCGATCTGAATTGACCGCTATAAACTTGGCTCTGAGATACATCAGTTCTTTAGTCGTAAAGAGAAATATCTGGATATTGACAGACATACAGGTCGATTCAGCACGCGGAATTCCAGAACTCAGGGACACAACTAGCTTTGAATTTTTGACTAAGTATGTCGAAATATAGTGATATCCTTTTTCAATGGATCCCTTCTCATATTAACAATAAGGGAAATGAGGACGGGTTGTCTGAAGAAGGTTCCTTAGAGACTAACGTCATTGAATCAATTAACGTCCTGGAAATTCTGCAGTAATATTACATGGAGAACTTCTAATCATAATTGGTATGGCGGAACTCGCCCAGGCTGGTATTTGGAGGTGCTAAGCGATCGAAAATCGCAGACGGCTTTGTCAAGATTCAGAAGTGGCCATACGAACACTATCAAATTTCAAAATGGACATAAAATTTTTCCTGTTTATCCGCAATGCACGAACTCAGTCTTTCCCGATTCGCATGCTTTCATGTGTCAATTTGGATTCCCATGACCTTTTTGAGAATCCTTTAATGGTTTTAGAGTTTAGAAAGGCAAGTGGTTTCATGGACGGTATAGCATGTGCTAGACTAATAAAATGTACAGCGATTTAAGCTATTTTCTTTTTAAAGAATAAATTCACATCGAGAAAGAGTGCAAAGTTTTAAATTACCTAGGCATCGATAATAAATACTTAGGTTTCGGTTTAAGAGCTGATCGTATAGATTAACAGTAAGATGTTTCAAGTCAGCTCTAATTTGACATGATACGTAAGTTTTCCTTCAATAGAATTTCACTTCGTTGCATGGGATAACTTGAAAAAACATCCGTTTGCCTAGGTATTACTTGTTGCTGTACGTTAAATGATTTCTAAGACCTCCATCCGCTGAAAGATAAATTGATATGTAAGTTCTCAACCCGTGTACCATTATCCATGTCCTATCTGATTGATAGTTCTCTGTAGCTCCGGGTGTTTGCCTCGTATTACACAGACTACCTATCACAATGCTGGTTTGCTTTGTTCCCAGAATTCACTTCCTCTTCCAAGCTCTTGTACAGCTGCGGGGGAAATCAAGCCACCCCTCTTTATTTTTAGATGATTCATAATGGAGCACTTCAACGAAAACATTATATAAGGAATAACGTCTTCTGTGCTATTATTACTTGTTCCTCAAGGCCTAGTGCTTTGGCTCATTGGATTTGCTTACTGCGCTAGCAACCTGCGAGTTGTATTGTGTCTGGCGCAGCATGGCCAAATACACCCAAAACCAACCTACGAGTTGTAGGTGGCGCAGGTACAATTTCTGTAACTTACTCTGGGAGTATTTCTCTCTTATGTGTTAATAAAACTTTCCTTGTGTGTTTATGTCCGTTACTTGACGTTGTCTGCCTTGTGTTTGGTGCAGCTTGACCAAGTATGACCCATGGGCCATGAAACCCAACCAACCAACTTTACGGTACAGCTAAACAACTAGATCAAGTCTATGAGTCCGAAAACGCCCAAAACCAATCACTAGTTCAGGTCTCAAAGTGATTCTCTCTTGCGGACCAATACAGGAGAGACGACTTGGATAGGTTTGTTCAGTGTTGCTTTTTAGGCAAGTTTGAAATGGCTGATTGCCCTGAACAGATTATAAAGATCGGATATGCCCACTCACAAATCTAGAAAGGCAATCTGACATTTCTGTTACCCGTATATTTGAGCGATGCTCCTGGGTACCAGATATGGCAGTTTCTAGTTGAATTTGCGTCGCACTTGAGCAACACAATGGGCTATTGGCAACGGTCCGAGATATCTCGTAATTTTGAACCACGTGGTACCAGATATAAGTTGCAAGGCTTTCCAAATTTTATTATTTGAGTTCTTTACGGCGAATAACTCTTGATAGGTAATTAGGCGCTTTATATAAATTTACATGCATTAAATTTGCTTAAGGGGTCATCTTCATATTGAATTGCGCATAAACTTCGTAATTTCCAATTACACTACACAATTTTGAAGCTGAATTTCGAATTTATATCCAAATCTAACTATAAATACCGTTTTACATCATTTGGTTCATCCGTTTCTGGATTATTAGAATGGAAAATTTGAAACACCTAATGTTAAATTATTTTTCCATATTTTTACTCATAATTTCGAAAATTATCTTCCTATAACGCTGAAATATTTTATACTATTGAAGAGCATCAAAAATATTTCTTTTATAGTTAATTCTTAATATGAATATTAATCATGAAATTAATATTCGAAAAAATTATGCAACCTCTATATAATTTAATGAAAATCGATTCAAGACTTATTAGAATGTTAGCTCTTTCCTACGAGTAGTATTTTCAGTACAATAAATTGGGTAATCGTTATTTTTAGCAATAAGAATATTAACTTCTAATATGTACATTTTGTGTCTTCAGGGGTGATTGAGGGATTAGAGCACTCCTCTGGAGAATTGAAGAGCTTAGTTGTGAGTTTGACCCTCTGTCAGGTTGACCGCTTAAAGATTTTTTGATAATTCAATCGGTAAGTTAATGCAGGCTAGCTTCTCCCCAAAATCTCCAAAAAGGGGTTTGGACCAACTTTGCTTCAGAAATAACTAACCTAGTTTTAATTGAAGTTTTGATCAAATTAAACTTATCGAATTAGGTTGGTTCCAAATGGAGGACATGGATTGGGGTAGAGGATCGGGTTAATCTCATCTGGTCATACCTATTTAAACGAGTAAGTTCCACTAGGACTTTTCTAGTGTTACTTAATAAAAGTTTTTAATACGCTCTCAAGAAACAGAAAACGTCGTTGCACATCATGTCAACTACATATGAAAATAATTTGAAAACTACATATGTCATAGTAACCATTTCATCAATGAGTTCGTCTTAATTTGGAGGAGTATTTGCATTTCCCTAAGCCGTTTGCAAATTGATCTTGTAAATAATTGAGAATACTTTTAAATAACTCCAAAATATGAGTTGATTAAAATAAACCGATAACCGAAACGAATCAAAATTAAAAGCTTTATTTCATAACCTTTGCTCTGTAGCTACTACTTTTTTGGAATGTTTCAGCATTATAGGACGAAAAGTAAATATAAGGGGAAAGATTAGTTGTATTAAAATTTTCTCCATTTTCCCAGATAAATGTTAACAATTTTAGGTGTAATACAAAAACAGGTTACCTTAATTCATTGGGGGGTGGGTACACTAGAACTTCCATAAGGGGGGGAGTAGGTAGTGGTATGATACCAGGCCTCGAAACCTAAAGTGGCCATCCACATATGCAAAAAGTTTTTGTGCTACCATTGTGAGCAGACTATTTTTAGCTTAAAAAGTTAAAATCTTCACTGCATTTATAATAAAAAACTGTAAAGGAATGGAGAAAATGAGTATTTAGGATAAAACTGATTTTCCTTCAGATTTCCGTCACCTAACCTGATACTGGGATTGGTCACCTAACCTGATACTGGGATTGGTCACCTAATCTGATACTGGGATTCGTCATCTAACCTGGTACTTTGGACCATTATCTAACCTGCGGCTCGTCGTCTAATTTGGTACTGGGGACCATTATCTAACCTGGTACTGGGGACCATTATCTAACCTGGTACTGAGGACCGTCATCTAATCTGGTACTGGGGCTTATCATATAACCTGGTACTGGGTCCATCATCTTAACCTGGTACTGGGACCCGTCATCTTAACCTAGAACTGAGGACCGTTGTTTAACTTGATACTTGGCTCGAAGTGTAGGCTTTGGAAGGCCTGGGATGTTCCTTGATTAAGACCATTACTTTAATGCATGAAATGAAATTCTTGCGATTTCTCAACTGCTTTCTTTGCTTAATGAAGCTTCGTTCAGTGAACTCGTCTAACCTTTTATTTAAAAAGTTTCAAAAGAATAGAAAAGGAGAGTAAGTATTTAAAATAATTTCCTGTATCTTTTCTACTCATGCTGTCTACTATGTTTTATCGAAATTTTATCTTCAAGTATTCTGAGAACCAATTTCGTTAGTTTTGCTCCGAAATCCCGACTCTAAAGTGATTTCTGGCGAATGCTCTCAAGCAAGTTGCCCCTTATTTCCCCAAGTTTCTTTTTTCTTATCAGGGAATAAAAATCGCAAGAGAATAGTTTAAGTAATCGGATCGGATAGTTTGAGTAATCCACCGCGTACTTCCGATTCCTCTTTCGGGGAACATCCAGGAGAAAAGAGGAAAGATATAGGGAGGAGTTCCAGGAAATCTGCCCAAATCCTTGGCCTACCGGAATTGGGAAAAGCCAAGATTTCGCAAACTTAAAACACGGATATGACAGAAACACTTGTTACTCGCTTTTTCCTTGGAGGTAGGCGGCGCCGTGCCGTTCGTTGTCATGACAACCCCAGATGCGATCGATAAAATCTTCCGGAGATAATCTTCATCGGGCAGGCTCTCTGTCCGAGTAATCTTTTATCGCAAGTGAGTAAAGATGATACATCGGAGGTCGAATTTGGGGTGCCATTTAAATGTTTTAAAGGTTATCAGATTATGGATCATGCGAAATTTAATACAACCAGCCTCGTCTCACTCGTGGAACCGATTATCTCATGTGTATGGAAATTTAAATTCACTATTTATATGGTTCGCACATTGGGATGAAATATCAGATCCATGAAATAATCATGAGATTTTTTTGTGACAAAAATGAATCTATTTTTAGTATTTATTGTAAAGTGCTAGATCAGCGTTTTCAACTTTTTTCATCTCATAGCACACAAAATAATTACTAAAAGTCTGCGGCACCCAAAACATATATTCCAGCCGATCTGAGAAAAAGGTACAATTTTGATTGTTTTATAAAAATAGTAATAACCCACCCTTTTTACCAAGCCCAAAGTGGCCTCTTAAAAATCTTTTTGGAACCATTTGCCTATACTTTTTGCAGTACAAAGTAATACTAAAAATTATTTCTACAAGTATTCAAAATAAGGACTACACTTGAAATTATTTGTGAATACGCTATCCAAAAGTTTAAAAAAACATTTGAAATGAAATAAATCTTACGCAATTTAAACCGTTTCACCATCCGTAAGGTCAACCAGAGGTATTCTTGTGACACACCGGTTGAAAATAGCTGTTGTAAATTAATTTGTATGACTCACCCTAATTATATTATACTATTACTTTATTATTAAAACTATTTGAAAAACAAAATATTTTAAATACAATTTAATTCGTATCATTTTACATCAGTAAAATCAAAAGTTGCAAAATTTGACGTGGGCTACCCAATGATGATCATCTTATGGATTACTGTTTTAATGAACCAGTTGTATTTACAAAAATGCGCTAAGGGGCCCGACAGGGATGTTTACAAGAGTCATATATATCATCTAACTTGACTCTATTGAGATTTACGTTAGGTTGTATATCAAGAACGATTTAGGTCATTCAATGTAAGACTAGTTTTAAATACGGAAAAAGTTTTGCGATCAATAACTACAGATCCAGCTTTATAAAAGTATATAGCTTCCCAGTTGGGCATTCCACGCAAAACGAGCAAATTAGCTGTGCCTGACATGTCACAGATTTTAATGAAAATCAGTTTTTAAATAGGTCACAGCAATGAGCAACTGCAAAATATCAAGTTTCAGAAATGTATAATTTAGTATTTATTGAAAAGTTCGTCACACAAATGTATATTTTTTATCACTAAAAAGTAGCCTGATTGTGACCTTATATTTCATGAAGTTATTGACACAAATTTTAAATTGTTATACCGTTACATTCTTCAGAAAATGATCTCTTAAGAAAAGTCAGAGCATAATTTAATAGCCGTCACTGCCGAATCTAAGATCGACGAAAATACAAACTTTGCCAATTTACTACAAACTTTCAATTACTCTGGTATCTCGAAATGGAGACGATAGTAAAAATTATTCTTAATGAACAACTTTTTAATACAATAGTAAAAATTATTCTTAATGAACAACTTTCTAGAATAAATAGCGTGATGTAATTTACTGATTGTATTTCTGATCCTTAATAAAGGAAAAAAGCATTTAAAAGTAAAATTATGAGAAAATGCGATTTTTCAATTTTTTAAATGCAGATTCAACTATGAAGGAAAACTGAAAACTTTTCAACATTTTGATCAAAATGTCTTTTTTCTGTCTGGAAATTTTCATTGTTGACTTTTGCTTATTTCTACCTCAGGATCGTTTTAACTAGATGGAATTCATGAAATATTCATTCACAATTATCCATTGCACTTACAGATTATCATACAAACGCGAAGTCTGATACAAAAAATTCCGATCTTTGGTCAGAAAGATAAAATTACTTTATATATTAGTTCAAATCTTATTCCTGTTCAGGTCAATAGTTCTCCCAGTGGTTCATCAACTGTATGGAACCATGTTTCAACGTCACCTTTGAGGATTTCCATCAGGTGCTTCGTCGGAATAGCCTTGATATCCCCAGTGTATTGAAATCTTGACCTTTGACCATTACCTTCAGTCTGAGAATTGGCCAAAAGCTATTTGAAATTATGTCTGGGAAGTAGGATGGACGAACCTTTCCACAGCCTTATTTCGCCAAAAAAATGTCAGTATAAGGTATGATGTGAAGAATTGTGGTAAGGATCTTCCAGTCCTGATTTCTTTAATCTAATTACTTCTAGTAGAGGGGTTGGATAGTTGAATCAACGTCGCATTGTAGCAACACAACGGGCTATTGGTGACGTCCGGGATCAATCTCTAAGGGAAAGATTCAAGGACACCTCATAATTTTGAACCACGGTTAGATGACCAGGTTAACATCTAGTATTCTTCGATACTATTTATTGCGTTACTACATACTCTTCAAGCTTCCACGCCAACGTGAGGGGCCATCGTGGCTCAGTGGGTATGCCCACTGCGCTAGCAACCTTCGAGTTCTAGGCGGCGCAGGTTTGATTGCTGTCAGATGCAATCCTCCCTGGGTGTATTTCTCTCTTCTGTCAGTAAAACGCATTGTGTGTGTGTCTATTACTTGATATTGTGTGTCTTGTGTAGCATGGCCAAATATGGCCCCTGTGCCATAAAACTCAAACCAACCATGCCAACGTGAGGACATTTGAGGTCACGATAGATTTAATGTTCACCATCCTCACGTACACAACGGTCTTTGGTTGGGTCGAGTTTCAAACTCGCACCCCTCCGTTTGCCAAACCACCTTCGAGTTGTAGGAGGCGCAGGTTCAATTCCTGTCAGATGCATTCCTACATGGGTATATTTCTCTCTTCTGAGTAAAAGCTTTCATGTGTGTATGCCTATTACTTGATATGTCTTGTATCTGGCGTATTATGGCCAAATATGGCCCTTGCACTATAGAACCTCAAAACAACCAACCAACCGTTTGCTAAACCACGACTCAACCAACTGGACTACAGCGGTCCCGCAATAAATAGTATCGAAGAATATTAAAATGAAACATGGGAATCGCGCGCTCGAACTCGCGCGATCCAACAGATTGTTCCATCCAAGTAAATTTTAAAAAGGATGCAGAACCTATATATACACAAAGTAAAGATGTTGCATTTATGTTTTCGTATATCTTAACGATTATGACCACGAAGAAGCAAAATGAATTTCAGAAATATGGAAATTTTTCTTGCCGACTCGCTTATAGAAACAGCTTCTCGACAACTTTCACTTGCATTTGAAATAATTTTAATGTAGGATAAGGTGAAACTATTTTGCGTACTTAAGTAATACTTTGAGCAACAATACATTTAAGAAGTCTGAATTATTAAATATCTTTTCATTAGACATTTAATTCTCTTTTATTTGATTTAAAATATTTACTACAGTTGCTGATTATATTGTGTTGCCTGAAAAAATATCTGTTTATTCTTATTTTAAATTCACAATATTAATGAATATTGAAATAATGTTTTGAAGAAAATAATTTTTTCTGTTTTGCAACGCAAGATCGAATCGTTTGTTCTCACAGAACCCAACTTTGTTATTCAGTGCGATTATTGCTTGTATTGTCTGCGAAACTTAAATTCAAGAAATTGTTTTAATCTTGAAAATGATAAGCTACCCTACAAACAGATTTCAGTTATTCATAGAAAAGTTATACTTCAGAAATATTCCACAACACATTTTTAAATTCAATACTTTAATTAATCAAGCCTGAAAATTCATTAAACGAGAAAACAGGTTAAAATTACAGTTTAATCATATGTAAAGAGCCTTTGGTGTCAGAAACTATTAAAATTTTTAACGTGCCTCATAAATTTTCACATTAACCATTTAATGCGCTTCGTGGTATTGAGACTACAAATTGCTTTCTCTAGAACTACTTAGTAATAATAAATAACATTTTTGAGCAATTATAGCGATTAAATAGACACTTCCAAGGAGCCGGATAAGAAGATAGGTAGGTATTTTAATTAACGCACACTGGAGCAATACAAGGGGCTATTGGCGGCGGTCCGCCGGATAAGGACATTATGTCGACCACGAAACATGTTTCGCATGAATTGCATCGGGGTAATTTTGATATTAACTATTGATGAATATTGGCTCATTTTAATATAATTTTACTTTCAAAGTTTTCTTGGCAACATTATTTGCATCTGGTTGGCTTTGGCATACATCCAACAAGAACAAATGTGCGGTGTGGGATGGGGAGCCTCTGACTGTCTTTCCCGATCATGAAAATTGCAGATTGATACAGATTGTCAATAGTTTCTCGACCACTGGCCGCAGGAAATTTACTTACATCAAAACCACGGATTCTAAAACTTTTTATCACCAGTAGATTTTTTAAAAACTGGTCATAGGTTCATTTATTTCTGGGCCACGGTAGCCCGGTTGAAAGAGTAGCGAATTAGCAACCGGAGGGTTACGAGTTCGAAATTCGGCCCAAAGATAGTCGTGTACACGGGGAGCTGACAAATACGTTAAATCTGTCGGGCCTCAAATGCCCTCACGTTGGAGTGGTGAGGAAGTTTTTAAAGTTAAGGGTTTGAGTTTGTGTGTGGAAAGTTCAAAGTTTGATGCCAGCTCAGGTGTCGATCTCCTCATCTGATCGTGGTTCAAAAACTCTTATCTTCACAGATTCAAAATCAACTCTATTTCAGTGGCGAATTGTTAGATGCCGATCACTATGTTTTCGCCTGTAGTTAGTGTAAAGATTTTCATCTCATCAAAAACCAGGAGATCTATATCAAAACTCAACAGCTTCCCTCAATATTATATATAATAAAATCTCGCTACTGTGAATAGGTGGTGTGTCCGAATAGCTACCGCGGACGAAGTACAATAAAGTTTAATTTGTGACAGCTCACTTCTCGTACCCAGTAGGGTATACACGCTTAATGTGTTTTGTATTGTGTTTATACGTTTAATGTTTTAAATAGTTTAGTTTTGAAATAAAACTTTTATACGAATTTCCACTTTATTACATTTCCGCCAATGTTTTATGTCTAATGTAAGATGTGTCTATCGTTTTGTCGGATCTATATCATGTCAAGCGTGAAAAGTTTGTATTCTCGCTTTTGTTTCATGTCTCTTGGATGTTTTGTTTCACTTATTGTCTCTTATGCATCATGTCACCCCTTGCTCGGCCTTAAACCCTATGTTGGTAGACTGAATGTCTAGAGGTAAGTAGGTAGTTAATTAAAGTTGCACTGGAGCAACACAACGGGCTATTGGTGACGGTCCGGGATCAATCTTGATCATCCAAGGACAACGCCTCGTAATTTTGAAAAATAGCACTTTGTAAGTATGGGAATGCAATACGATTAGCTCACATTATGTACAATAATAATAAGTACGAAATTTCTACACAGAAGAAAAATTAAATTTTAGGTTATTTTTATATAAGCAGGGTTGAGGGTTGAGTTTTACAGCACAGGGTCCATATTTGGTCAAAATAGACACACGGAAAATTTTACTGACACAGAAGGCAGAAATACATCCAAGGTAAGTTACAGGAATCGAAACTGCATCCCCTAGAATTTAGAACAATTCTTCTAGGATCTTTGTAAGAAGTTGAAATGAGACGGGGGCTGTCAACTGTTAAAACTTGTTTGTACGAAGTGTGATACGTCCCCAACAATCTTGACAGACGTATTTTACTTTATTAAACTGACAGACAATTGGGCTTCGTCCACAAATATCTAACACGAGTCGCTATAAACCATGGAGGAAGTATAAAAGTAAAGTGAGCAACGGAAACCTTTTTATGTTCCCAGGATCATGCGATCGAAACTAGCAGTAACGTGACCCTTAGACTACTTTTGTCTGTCAAGCGGAAACGAACATTCATCATGTGATTGATATACTGGACGGGAGAAGACGCCCATCTTTTGATTTATCATCTGATTGGTCCGCACGACATAGCAGTAGACTTCGTCGATTTCACCATTTTTGTCGCCACGCACTCTACAGAAATGCGCCTTACATGCGCACACACATACCCTGTCATAAGATCTTATATCGACAAACCAATTCAATTTTTCATATGGCAGCACGTGCCCGTTAGTCGACATCTTGGTCACATTTTTTGAAGCTCCTCTCAATAGGAATGCTTAGTCTACTTATGTTTCACGCCTGTGCTCTAAACTGCCCTTCAAGAATATTCTGCTCAACCATTTGTTTCAGAGCGAGGATAAAATAGTCAGCAAAATCCATCCCAAATCACGGAGATCCGGTGATATTTACTCTGCAGCTTGCTAGCTTCGCGAAATCCGCTTTGGTTTACTCATTAAATCTATCACCCTCCATCCCTTGCTAACAAGCATCACTCTTGTGTTGCCTACGCACTTGTGGACGCGCGTGCTTATATTGATGGCTACTCGCTATAATTTTATCTCCTAATACGCGCGCTGCCTAATTCGAGGGCGGCTCGCGTCTGTTGCAGCATTAGAATGTTGAAATTAATTTAGCACATATTCTCTGTACTTTGCGCCTGCATTGCGTCTCTTATGGATCGGAAACAATTTGAGTAGAGTTAGGTAACCTCTCTTGTCAGCGAAAGGGGAGCCGAAGTCGATGAATACGATAAGACCTCACGGTTAATTTAGAGCATGTGGGCTCCTGTTTGCATGGAGAAGCCTAGAAAGCAAAGGCATGGGCCGACTTATTTGTGAGTGTTAATATTTGTATGGGATACATACAAGTATTAACACTCGCAATCATACATACAAGTATTGAATTTAGATGGCGGTTCAAATCACAAAAATATTTGTAGTGCATGTTTTGTGAGTGTTAATAATTGTATACATCATACATTCAAGTATTAACATTCACAAACGTACATACAAGTATTGAATTTAGATAGCAGTAGTTAAAATCATAACAATATTTGTGGCGAACGACAAATGTTTGTATCGTGGAAATCTTGATTTTTGAATAAACATTTTGACAACTAATTAACAAATTTAGCTCTCCTCAGGGTCACATCTTTAGGTGTGTACGGGCTTCACGAACCCGAAGTACCATAGTGATCTATTTTCCCCCATGAGGTTTACTGCCTCTGGCAAACATGGTGGTCGCGACCCTAGTAGGTCCTAGTGATCTTTCTCTTCTCTACATCCTTTCTTTTCACAAAAACTTGACATTATTTTGTATTTGGCGCAGCTTGGCCAAATAACCCAATCAAATTTTGCCCCTTCAGTCCTCGAAGTCTCAATCGGGGACCTATTTAAAATTTGATAAAAAAAAAAGAATAAGAAGTTTTTTTTTTCAAAATTAAAGTCTGGAAAAGACTGTTTCAATAATTACGAACAGTTTCCACCACGACTAACCTTCTATTGAAATAAATGAAACATCTTCATGTTATTTCTACCGATCGATAGAATTAATATTAGGATTAAGGTCACATGATATTCGAAAAGGACGAATTTGACGAGTGTGATAAAAGCACTAGCTTGAGCTTCGATAGTCAATCCTCCCAAGTCGATTCTCATGCTCACATGACATACACTTCTGAGATCTTATGACTGCAACTTCGACTACATGCTCCACCTATTTCATAAGAAAGGTCTATTGCCAGCCCCAATACCTTGACGGAAAAGTAGAAGCTGAAAATGGCGGAAAGACCTGTTAACACACACAACGAACTCCATACTCTAATAAAGTTTACTCTTAAACCAAAAAGATGTTTCAATTTCAAGGTACTCGATAGGGTATTTTGGGTTTAACCATTGTAGTCATGCATTCAAGGTTCTCAATTGTGCTTAATGTAATTTATATATACAGGGTGAGTCTAAATTGTTTTTACAAAATAAGAGGGGTGATAGTACCCATCCAGACGAGCAATAATTACCATAATTACCATATATATATATATATTTATATATATATATATAAAGATTCTTGTAGTTTGTAAATTTCCCTACGCATATTTTAAAAATAAGTATATTGAAGTTAAGACGTCAGAATCTTCAAATTGGAAGAAGTATTTTCAAACTGTTGCAAATAGGGATTTTAAAATCACAAAAATATAAGTTTTCCAATGGTTCTCTTTTAAAGGTTATTCTAAGAAGTTAAAATATTGTTTATAACTCAATAATTAAGGCAAAGTGGATAAAAACCAATGATGAAATCAGAAAAAAGAGGACTGAATCGAAATTTCACTAGTCTTGGTACTCCAAAGAGAAATCAATAAGAGAATTATGCTACCGTCAGATGAGGGTGATATGACCACAAGGTATTAAAATTGTAGACCACCGTATCACCGTCACATGAGGGTTGTTTGGGGCTAAAGTAAATGCTAGAACTATTGCATTCAACAATGTAATATTTATTTCTACACTTCACACAACATCGACGAAATACGGTTATTCAATGCTTACCAAAATATTTTGTTTTAGGAATGTGAATATTTTTATGGCTAAAGGAAGAGATATTATACACCATGAGCTTCTTTTTAAATTTGTATTAAAAAACAACTAATTTTTTTGTGACAAAAATCATCGAAGGAATTTTCTATATTCAAATGTGTTAAAAATATGTTTTTTATGACCAAGTTAAGTTTAATGTCACGTTTAGAACATAGTTTTATACATTTATTTAATGTGTTTGCCATATCGTAAAATGCTTCTTTAAAAGTCTCTTTTCCAACCTCGAATTTAAAGTATTGACAGAAGGGTAATTTCTCAAAAATGTATTGTTAGAATTCTGGATGTAATAAAAATAACATAAAAGCCTACTTTTTACTTTAGTGTTGCCAATAGCTGGAATTTTTTCAAATTTCATTTGCATTAGGATTTTTTTATGTCTAAAATGATTTATGTGTTCTTTGTATTAAGCGAAAGAATTCAATGTTATTAAGAATTATATTGGAGAAAAATTTCATTCTGATTCTTAATTTCTATATAAGAAAATAAATATTTGGATATGATAAAATACATCAGATATGATGCATGACTTAAACCTTTTTCTAAATGTCAAGTAAAATAAGGAAAACCAATATGGAAAATAACCAAATTTTAAAAAAGAATTCACAATAAATAAATGCAAGCTTATTTTCATCTGAATATTTTTGTCTTTTTCACTTGCTCTTTGTAATAACGAGGAGTTATAATTTGTTCTAAAATATAGCATATTTGAAAGGAACGATTCCATGCTTAAATATAAACTTTATATATTTTCAACCCAGATCATGATAAAGATATGTGTTATATTGTATTCAAATAATCAACAAATAGTAATCAAATCAAATTATCCGAGGAAAATATAGTGAGACAAAAAAGTGTTATCTATTATCTATAAAACCCATTGGAATTTTATACCTAACGCGTCACTTAAACGTAAACCTCACAGCACGTTGGAACACTTATACTACCTGGAAAGAACGAATCCTCACATGGTTTATCGTCATCTGAGTTTGATTCAAAATTATGAGTTGTTTGTTGTACTCGGATCTTTCCCTTCGGGACTGGACCATCGCCAATAACCCATGTGTTGCTTCTGTGTGACGTCAATTCAACTACCTACCTACCTCATACGGCTGAACTGAAAATTAGAAACAAGCTTCAAACAACATAGCTGACGGATTCAGTATTATTTCTGACATCGCGCTAACTATGGCTTCCGAAAGCTGTGAACCTTCACACAACTTCATCGCATGTCATGTAAGGTCCAATTGTACAAATATTTTATTGCTATGTTATTTATTGCATTATTTATTATTGTTGGTATCATTAGACAACATCACAAGAAACTAATTTTTAATTTTCTTAGTTTAAAAATGATTTAAAATAATGTTTAACTGTATTTAATTTTAATCGTGACAAGTCACAAAATTGGCCGCCTTTAATTTTGATCCTCTACACTGCAACTGACTCAGCATATTTGAAAATACGGCTTTGGGCTAAAGAAGATTCTAAATCGTTTAACAAGACAGCAATCGATTCTGAGATGCAGACAATTGAAATTCTAAACGTAATAGAAGAAAGAGTATCTAACATAAAACGCCCCTCTGAGAATAGTTTCCTGAAACCTTTGTAGCTTGTTTATAAATCGCTGTCAATGTAAATGATATCCCGATGATGCTTCCAAGCAGGTGCTCCTCGTTTGTTGAAGCTTCATAAAGAATTTCGGTGCATTCCTCCCAGGGTGTATTTCTCTCTTCTGTGTCAGTAAAACTTTCATTGTCCGTCTGTCTATTACTTGATATTGTATGTCTTGTGTCTGTCGCAGCATGGCCAAATATGGCCCTTGCGCCATAAAATCCCAACAAACCATAAGGAAATTCTTATTGAAATAAGTATAAATCTTCCCATTCATAATTTCTTAAGAAATTATAAAACTTTTTGAAGCCAATGTTATTTATTGTTTTACTAAACACGCCTTTTCTCTCTTTGTTCAGTTTTGTATTAAAATATTTTGATTTATACAATACAAATTTTGGATTGTCGTTCATACATCATCTGAACTTTCAGAGTAGAGTTTAAAATTCATGAATAGCAGTATGTGTTCTTGTACACACTTAGTTTGTTTTATAACTTGATTGAATAATTACTCCGAAGGCAACAGAGTTTGACCTAATGCCAGTGTTAGTTAAAAATCCTAATTCAAGCCATGATGACGGAATCATTAAGTCAAAAAAATTAAGACCCAGTGATTTGTTACTATAGCCCCCACTTATATTACATTGCAATAGCAAAATTGCACTGAAATAATGTCCATCATCTCATAAAAGTTATTAGGTTAGTTTAAAGTTATGCAGATTACAATCTTAATTCAAGCATTGAAAACAATTTTTTAAAATCGGATATCATTCAATAATTCAATTTTAATACGTTGGGTTAGAGTTCAAATTATTTTATTTTTTATTCAGATAGTAAAAAACGGCTTCTTTCCCTCAGGCAAGCCCTCCAAGTGGTTTTGACGAGATATCTTGTCCATCCAGATCTGATCAATTTCGCTAATGACGATATATCTAATCAAGATATTACCGATTTTTTTATGTCTATCAAGATCTGGTCATTTTCTTCTAATGACGAGATATCTCGTTCAACAAGATCTAGTCAGTCGTGCTGATGAGATACCTCGTCCAGACAGCCACCAGAAGGGGTAGAGTGTTCACAATACGAACAGCATAAAAACAAAAAGAATGACCGATAACTCTGGGGCTACAAACATTAAAAATCAATCTCAAAGTTCAATGAAACATGACAAATATTCCTTCTCTCTTCTTTGTAAACCTAATTATGTAAAATATGTTTATTGTTAAAAACATCTTTCCTGTTTTTTTTCATACCATGTATGCTCGTATTTGTCATTATACACATCTGTCAAAATAAAGCATAATGGTCGTACGAATTTAAATGTCGTTATAAATCATTGGAATATCTCTATTTATCTTTGTTACTATCCACTGGTTTCCTCCTTTACGTTTGAACATTTTTCTATAATATATAGGCTTTTTCTTCCATAAAAGTGAAATTGCTCTTGGATAGCTTTTATATTTTATTCGTTTGACTTCATTACGTCCCTTTTTTTAGATAACTTCAATTCGACTTTAAAATGAATGCGGTTTTTCCTATACTGTTTTTTTATCTTAAGTTGAAAGTATTCTACTGCTATTTTCCCAAAAGAAATGATTTAACTGCTGTGTCCCGTTACGTCTTTTAAGTTTCCGCCTCCTTTCTTCGTTGTTGAAAAGGGATTCTTGGGTAAGTATGATAAATTGTAACCACTCGCTAATCGTTTAAATAATCATCAGTTTTCGGAGATTTGTATTTCCCCTTTCATGTCTAGCTGTTCCGATTTAAAGCGTTGCATTCTATCGACCGCGAGTTCTGAAGGAACGAATATACTAAAGTTAAAATCATAATGGATCATAATTGATCCTTAGCATGAAATTTGGGTTTAAATAAGACTTAAAATACCAGATCTTAACTTTTTTCGTTCCAAAACTTCGGAAAATTTGACGACTTCCTAATCTATATGAAAACAAAAATCTATATATTAATACGTGATGAAAAAACTTTGTACCCCTTTTTAAGCACATTGCGCGCACGGAGGAGTATGAGATTTGCCATAATTAAAGTTCATATGGAGGAGGAATGCAGAAAGAAAAATTTAATGTATAATCTATATATTAATACGTGAAGAAAAAGCTTTGTACCCCTTTTTAAGCACATTGCGCGAACGGAGGAGTATGAGATTTGCCATAATTTGCCATCACATAAGTTAGTATTGAAAGTTAATTGCATCGTTTTGCTGATCAGAAACTTAAATACAAAGGAAGCATTAGTCAATGGAACAAGAATGCGCATCAAGTTTATGCATCGTAATACTATTGATTGCGAAGTTTTAACTGGAACCGCACGCAATAAGAGAATTTTGATTCCACGTATAAATTTAACATATTCCGGAACTATTTTACCATTTAACTTTCAAAGAACTCAATTTCTAGTTATACCTGCATTTGCGATGACAATAAATAAGTCTCAAGGACAAACATTCGAAAAAATTGGAATTTTATTGAGGCAGCCAGTTTTTACACATGGTCAATTGTACGTCGTAGCAAGTAGAGTTCGATCATTCGATGGTTTGAGATTTTATATTTCAGAATATAACGGTCAAGGGCATTAAGCAAACGATGAAAGAGTTTTTACAAAAAACATCGTCTACACAGAAGTTTTCAATCATTAAATTCTTTGTCGAACTATTTCAAGTTCAATGGACAACATTTATTTTTTTAACCACCCGGGTTTCTTTGTTTCAATAAAAAATATGTAAAAAAATACGAAGCACGTATTCCTTATTTCATTTTTTGGATTTATTTTTTATTTAAATTTTATATAATTTGAAAAATATAGGCAAATTAACTGTGTAGCCTTGGCGAAACCTGTGGCCAGTATATCAATAAAAAAAAACCAAGAAAATGTCAAACAACGCGTTATTGTTTTTTTAGATATGGCTTAACCAAGCTATACCGCATTTTTCCTATGACGTATTTGTACATACTCGCAGCTTACGTAATAGAACAAAATTCAAAAAATTCTATGCAATGAATATAGAGGTATACTCTTTGACAAAAGAACCTTGTTAACGTTCAAACTTAAAAATTAAATGAATTATGGTCGAATTTCGACCACTGGGCGACCACCAGTATAGTATTAAACGGCTAAAATAAAATTTACAAATAACAAAAAAAAAACAAGTAGTCTAAACAATATCACTTTTAATTTATAATATTAGGTTACAAATTCGATAAATTCAAATAAGTCTCAGTGGGATCTAGTTATCAGACTCGAGAAAAATCTATCAAGTTTGGTTATCTGAAATTAAATTATGCAGATTGTGATGGCAATGGTTTGTGCGCATTTAAATCTCTGACTTGGCTCTGGCATTAGTTCAACAAAAGTTGGCATTTGTTTTCCTTCTGCACAAGTTGCGAGTGTGGCGATCAGAGGTGATTGGAATACATTAACCTATACTACTATTAAGATCTTTATTTGAGTCAAGACGATGGTAGACTAGCACCTTATTGTACTTATTAATTGTTAATTTTACACACACACACAAAGTTTATGTAGTTAAATTTTGGTTAGTTACTTTGTTTTATATGCCGAAAAAATTTATTAAACATTGACATTTATAAGTCTGATTAATAACAGCCTCATAAATAGCCAATGCACCAAACTCAATAATTTTATGGCTAAGTGGTGTATTTAGCCGTCAGATCATTGAGTTTGGTGGAAAGGGTTTTCCGCTTTTTAGCACAATTTATGTAGTTTCAATCTAAATATTCCCAAGCAAACTGATCCTAATCTAGCAATCGCAATTAAATATTTTAAGCTTTTCCTAATGAATTCATTTGCTGTTTTAATTTAATACAATTTACCTAGATTTAATTAAACAGTAATTTGATGTTTCCTTCAAAGACTTATCATTTACCTGTATGCTTGGAATATGAAGTAAAGATTATTTTATTTTAATTCTGTTGCTTTAAAACTCAAAAATCAATCATAAATTCGTTTTTACAGACTAAATGATTCGTTTTAGACACACTAAACTTCTTCCTGTAAAACATTATTCTTGTCAGAGGTTTCCTTCATTTCATTTTTTTTATCATTAGAGGGGTAATCATTTTTTTATAATTTTCCTGAGCTAATTTAAAGGGCAAAATAAAAAAAAGGCGTCGTTCAAAATTCAGCAATCATTTTGCCATACCTAGCACTGTAACTAGTACGAATTTAAACGATGCCTTGAAATTCCTTTTGCACAAAGAAATGTTTTCATTATATCAAAATTGATCATTTTTAATTTTTTGCGATTAAATATACTGTTCAAAATTTTAACCAAAATAGGCCAAAATAAAAGTTTTTCAGATTACAGAAATACAAAATATTTTTTTCTGCGTTAAGTAGGTTTTGAGAGACAGAATTTCAAACTTGCATCAGTATGTGATTGCTCAATTGCCCTTCAAAATTTCAAGCATTTTAATACCTTAAACTACTGAAATATTTAATTCTGAACCAAAATATTTTGGGTTCTTTCATATATTAACTTTATCCCTATACTAAATTTTCAAAAAACAGTAATCACGCCACATTTTTTTCTTATTTCCTCATTCCATGTGGAAAACTCTAGTATAATTACGAATAGAAGGACAATTTCAGACAATTCAATTTTGAATCAGTGAAGGCATTTCTTTTCTTAGCTAAGTAAATGGTTTTTTGTATAATTTTCAAATTGCCCCAGCTGAGCGTTCATGAATCATGGGCTATGTTCAGAATCATGGACTAAACAGGTTTTAATACAGACAAATGGAATTCTTATGTTCCTCAATGCTACATTGGACGTTCCATTTGTTGGGAAATAAACAAATCCACACATACATTGGGTCTTCGACTTTAATTTATTTTTCATGCACTTCTTGGTGACATAATGTTTATTCCTGCAAATAAATGTTCTAAAGAATATGAATGTCAAATTTTGTGTCATAATTTTGACACCCTGAGACTGATGGAACCGATAATCTCTTCAACTGTAGCTAAGTTCTTCGGTCAAAGTCGACAACTGTACAAAAATGAATTCAACTTCAAAAATGAAGGATACGTAGAATGTTTCCTTAGGAATGCGGCAGGATTTAGTTTTTTACCCTTTTTCCATAAAATATGTACTATTAATATAATTATCGCACTTGTTTCATACTTATTTGCTTAATAAAAGCTTTAACACTTTTATACAGTTTCTTTTATATATTACTAGCAGAATTACTCGACGTTGCTCGAGTTGAATTAATTAAATGTTGATTTAAAAGTGATCAGACTAATCACTTCTCTTTCATAAAAGAATGCAAGCATCATTTAAGTGTACGGAAAATAATTTTTGACATCGTTTTAACTTTTTCATAGCTTCTACAATTTACTTCGGATGCAAATATGTATATATGATGTATTCATTACATGCAATCCATTTCATATTCATCGTACTTCTGCTTTAAGACAAACTATAAAAGTTTTTTCTAAGGTGACTACTACAGAAGTAAATTTTGAGTTTTGGAGTGATTACGAATATTGCCGAACATTCATTTTCAGTAAAAATGGCGAATTTTCTGCGTAGTCTTTCACTTCCTAGTTTTCCTATGAATATGTTTTAGTTGTGGCATTCTTGTACCTGTTATGAGATGTTTTCGAATTTCATCATCAATATGAGAGGATGGTAAATTAAATTGTTACGGCATTCGTGATTAATTTATTTGGAAGCAAACACATTTTTTTAATTCCATTCAGTAGCACGTGGAATAACGGAGCTTGTTTTAAAAATAAATGTCATCAGTTTAGACAAAGCAAACTCAATCGATTACAATTTTTCAAAAAACAAAAGGTCGATTTTACAGCGGTTTTAAAAAAGATCACTGCTTTCAACGAATGTTTCACATGTATCTAAGTTGCGTAATAACAGCTTCAATTTGTAGAGAAAGCAACCTCCACCTTTTGTCACTTAAGACAAACATTTCAAAATTCCTAACTGATGTTATTCCAAGATCAGCAATCTTATTTAAAATTCCCTTTACTCAACATATATTCAGTTTTAAATCGAATTCTCATAGTACTTTTTTTAAATTCAGAGATGCGGTTTCTAAATGGAAACCACGTACCTATTTAGAATGATAGATGTAGTTACTTGACTATGGAGTACAACTTTCAATAACACCCATGAAACATGAAAAACAAATGTAAAAAATAAAATTGTTAATTTTAATCGTCTTGTAATGAAAATCTGTCAAAATTTTGAAATATATTTGAACTACAACGTATGACTACCCGTTTTAATTTAACGTAAACAATCTAATTTTAAAGTGATTTTTTAAAAATGTTACTCATGACTTTAAAATAAGAAATTACACACCTTATTTAAAACTATTTTGTTTTGCGTATTTTATTTTTTATGAAACAGCATTCTCTCTCTACTAATCGTTAGTCGAAATATATATATACCAACAAGAAATTACCCATGTCTAGTGATATTTTTCAGACAATAAATAATTCATTAAAATTTAACTCCTAAATAATATATCTGCAATGGTCAAACTGGAACATATAAATACAAACAGAAACAAAATTCCTGTCATTTTAAAATAATAAGTTACTCACCTTACTTAAAAAGGTTTTGTTTCGTATATTTATTTCTTTTATGAAATAATTCTATAAACCATTACATATCCAATCAAAGATTTAAGGAAAGTGGTCGAAATATACATACAGTGGCTCCCAAAAGTGTTCGTACACTAAAAATTTGTAGAAAAAGAGCTGTAGCTTGGAATTGAATTCGAATATAAAGTCCAATATTTTTTCATATAATCTCCACGTGATTCTGAATGAAACCTAACATTCTTTAAAAAATATTGACTCATTTTCTTTTTATAAAAATGAAAATGCAAGGAGGCAGAGAAAGAACACGTCACAAAAGTGATCGTACACCGAAACATTTTCGGATAAATTCATAAATAAAATTATCGTTTATCGCTTTTTTTATTTTTGCATCATGGTGACATTTAAAAAATCGTTTGGCTTTAATCTTTGCTTGTTTACTTCGTAATATTATATTTATCATTTAAAAATGGCTCGTAGTCGCAAGGAAGCAACGAACAGCATTCGAAAATTGATTATTTTTCATCATAGTAGTGGTAAATCAGTTCATAATATCGCTAAATTAGTAAATTTATCCCATTCTACGATACAGTATGTGATAAAACGCTTTAAAGAAGAAAATCGGATCGAAAACAAGGTAAGAAAAGGTCGTCCGGCAAAGTTAACTCAACATGATCAGAGATTTATAGTTAGAAAATTTGTGAAAAATCCACGTTTGAGTGCTGTAAAAATTTCTACAGAATTTACTGAAAAATTTTCTATTTCAATTTCATCTGAAACTGTTCGACGAGTGCTCAGATCAGCTGAATTAAATGGGCGTTCTGGCCGAAGAAAATTTTTCGTAAGTGCGAAAAATAGAAAGCTTAGGCTTTTCTTCGCAAAATCAATGATAAATAAGCCCGAAATGTATTGGGATCATGTCTTATTTGCAGATGAAAGCAAATTTAACATGTTTGGTTCCGATGGGCATATAATTGTATGGAGAAGAAAAAATGAGGAACTTAATCCCAAGAACTTAGTTGGAACAGTAAAGATGGCGGTGGAGGTGTCCTTGTGTGGGGTGCATGTCAGCATCAGGACTAGGTAATTTGGTATTTATTGATGGCATAATGAATCATGCTCTTTATTTAAATATTTTAAAAGACAATTTAAAATTATCAGCCCAAAATTTGGGTATTGGAAACAACTATCAAGATAACGATCCTAAGCACACAGCTCTCAAAGTTCACCTCTGGTGTCACAAGTTCTAAAAACACCACCTCAGTCGCCGGATCTAAATCCAATAGAACACATTTGGAGAGAACTGGAGGTTTGAATACTAAGACACGACATTAAAACGAAAAGCGAACTAAAAACAATAATTGAAGAATGGAGGAACATTGATGCAGAAATTACAAAAAACTAGTGAACTTTATTTACTAGTGAACGTTCAAAACCTGTTGTAGATGCTATGGGATATAGGATATCCTACTAAGTACCAATTTACCGAAATATTACAATATTTACTAATATGTAGAGATTTTTTTAAAGTGTACGAAGACTTGTGAGGATAACTTTTTTGTTACTTTTTGATTATTGATTTTCCAAAAAAAAAGGTTTTACTGTTTTAAAAATATTTTATGTAGTTTTGTTAAGAACAAGTTAGATGTTATTAAAAAATTCCCATTCTGAAATATTAATTTTTATTAATGGATAGAGCAGTATTTCATTGAAATTCGTAAGTGTACGAACACTTTTGGGAGCCACTATATACCACCAATAAATTATTACCCAGGTATAGTGATATTTTGCAGAAAATAAAAATTATTAATTAAAATTTAACTCTAATGCAATATCTAAAATACTGAAACACAAATACAAACATAAACGAAATTCCGATCCTTGAAAAAATGCAGAATTCTGAAAAAAGAAAGACATGTACAAACGTGTAGAATTTCGACTTCGTGAATATATTCTGAGATAGAACAATTCAACAAGACAATATTGATAAAGACAATGATGTATTTAAAAAAACACATATTCTATTCATAATTGGAAATGCTCAAATATGACCCCAACATTTTGTTGTCAACTCAAATGCACAAACACAGAATTCTAAACCAAATTAAAAAATTAAACATTAATTCTGGCGTTGCCAGATACCGAGTAGCAAAATTACGCTTTTATGATCAATGAGTTTTTCGTTTGGGCTTTTCGTGTTCCATTACAAAATGTAAATTATATAAAATTCAATATTTTAAATATTCTTTTTTCATCAATCAAATATTCATAAATCTTTTATATCATAGTAAGAAATAAAAAGTCAGTTCAAATATAAATATTATAATTTAATTTCTTTCGGAAAAATTGTTTTTCGAGCAATACTGGTAAAATAATTTTATTGGAAAGGTTTTCTATCAAAATACTGGTAAAACAAACAGCTGCGTACAACAATCGTTTTATACTCAATGTTATTCCTATGGCGATTTCGAATTGTTCTTAGCCCCTTTTACACACCTAGGACAAATAGAACTGGGGTTAATATGTAGCCTACGTTATCCGCAGGGTTCTAAAGTATGTGTACCAAATTTTGTGTGGATTTGTATAGAGAACAAATACGCCAACTCTGCTTTATATCAATAGATAAATCAAGAAAGAATCAAGAAACTATAAAACTTATTTATTTAACTATTTTCTTTAAAGAAAGGTATTTGGGAAACATTGAATTTTAATATAAAATACAAGATGAGTAAAAGAATATCAGAAAAAGTGTAACAAAGACGTTTAAAAATACTGTTCAGACCATTCGGTTCATCCAATAATTTTATAAAATCTGAACCAGCGTATTTTTAATTTAAAGATTTAAAATTTAAAGAAATTATAGTGGTCTGTCATTTTTGTTAACGAGTTCCATTCAATTCATTTATAGAAACTTACAGCTGTTGACATGAAGCATCAGATTAATTCATTAGACGTAATTTTGGAGACTAAGCACATAATTTATGCATGCTTAGCAAAATTCAATACAAGGAGGAGCAATGAGTAGCGATGGTACAGCAAAAGTAAGAAAATAATTTAACCTTTACATGAAATACGTAATGGTAGTACACTTCGTCTAGATAAATGATGATAGATGGCTTAATGTGAAAAGAACCAAGAGAGACCACTTAAAAGCTTATTGCTACTTCACACGCAAGAAAATTTCCTTTTCCGCTTGTCATACTCTGATATTTTACCAATAGACGAAAACTAAAATGCTTTCTTTAATACTCGTTGCTGTAAAGCATATTTAGACTGTCAAAAGTGTCTAAATTAAAAGGAAAATAAGTATTTTATGCTTTAAATAACCTATATAATTTGGAACTACCATTCTATACTTCTAGAATGTTATTGAACTCCAATGATACTTTTAGCAAGTAGGAGAGATTCCTCTATCACAGGAGAGACACGGTAGCCCAATTGGAATAGCAACGGATTAGCAACCAGAGGGTTGCCAGTACGAAACTCGATTCAGCCAAAGACCGTAGTGTACACGGACGCTCTGGTGTAGGTTGAAACTGTCGTGGCCTCAAATATCCACACGTTGTCGTGGTGTAGAAGTTTGGAGAGTGGGGTGTCAGTTCAGGTGTTGACTTCGTCGTCTGACCGTGGTTCAAAATTACGAGGCGTTGTCCTTGGATCTTTCCCTTCGGGATTCATCCCAGACCATCTCCAATAGCCCGCTGTGTTGCTCTAGAGAATGTAAAACCACGTACCTACATTCTTTAACAGGATTGCTAACGCAGTGGGGAAAACCACTGCGCTATGAATCTAGGAGTTGTAGGAGACGCAGGTTCGATTCCACCCAGGGTATATTTCTTCTGTGTCAGTATAGCTGTCATTCTGTATATGTCCATTTACTTTACGTTTTTTGTCTAAATATGGCCCTTGCGCCATAAAACCAACCAACCTTCTACCACAGGACTTTATGACTATCGGATAGGTGAGAATATTTGCTCGATAATTCTCGGTAATTTAGCCAAAATTGTATTCCTGAGATCGTATGTAGTTGCGTTATTTTGTGGACATTTACGAATAAATAACTCCGTGAGAATCGCAGTCTGCGACTGGACATCACGAAACAGACTCTTCAAATGCAAAAAAGCAGAAACTATTCTTATGGAAAATTTGGAAACCCTTTCTCGTTTCCTTTCGAATTGGCTCTAGGAAAGTAAATTTTCTTTTGTGCAAAGAAGTAGTCAAATCATGAATGTCGGTCGTGCGGAAATAAACGCTGCCAAACTGAAGGTAACAAACTTTGGCATTTATATAAAATATAGGAATAAGATTTTGGGAAAACGGTATAAAGTTGCACATTTGGAATAGATTCTTAGATTGAAAATTCGATAGGAAATAAATCTAAGATTTTGGTTTGCTGCCATTGTTGCTATTCTTTGCTTAAAACTTGGATATTTTATACAATTTAATAACAAAGCTCTAGCTTAATAGTTAAAAAAAAGTGAGAAAAATTTGTTTATTAATACCCTGAGGGGATCACACGCCTAATTCCACCTTGCAACCTGCAGTCTTCCCTGAATGACTTCTAACCAAATTTGACCTTGGCTAATAGAATCTTTCCAAAGAATTCTATTTTAAGGAAAGGGGCAATAAATCTTTTCAAAAGATTCTATTTTAAGGAAAGGAACAATAGAATCTTTCCAACGGATTGTACTCTACAGAATGGGTCAATAGAATCGTTCCAAAGGATTCTATTCCAATGGAAGGCCAATAAAATCGTTCCAAAGGATTCTATTATAAGGAGACGACCAATAAAATCTTTCTAAAGGCTAAAAGAATCCATTCTTTTGATGGTTGGTTGGCTTTGGGGTTTTATGGCGCAGGCCATTATTTGGCCATGCTTGACTAGACACAATATCAAGTAATAGACACACACAATGAAAGTTTTCTTAACACAGGAGAGAGAAATACACCTAGGGAGGAATCGCATTCTTTCGAAGGATGTGGCTATTTAGTTAAATGTATTGTGAGGTAAAACCAACACTACACTACTCGAAAATCTCGCGACGTTCAGAGGGATGGAGGTGAACCAAAAATTATCAAAAGCCTCCATTTGGAGATTTTTAAAGATTTGAAAAGAAAATTTTATGCTCTTTCAAATTGTGCTTCATTTTTGTTTCAACTGCTATTATAAGTTTTATAAATATGAATGAAAACAATAAACTCACAAATTTTGAACACTAGGCCGATTTTCTCAAAATGGACATTTTTAATCTGGTAAATAAAACCTTCCCAACATGTTCTACAAGTATCCTAGACTACTCTGAAGGAATTGTTATTCTTAGGGCAATCAATAATAGTAATATGTGTAGAATAATATGTAGTAGCTATATCGCATCCCAGTTGCAAAACCAGTACAACAAAAATGAATGAATTTCTAGTTTCGTGTGTAGAAAAACTAAATACGTGCTTATGCATGTTGCAAAGCTGCAACAACTGTAGAATTTATCTTTCTGTAGTACAGATTATCTGAAGCAGTTTTGTAATATACAGAAGCAAATATTATTCTTTATACACGTATAACTAATTTTAATTATAGCGGTATTGCAGCCGAGATGCAAAGAGTAGATAAACAAATATATAGATAAATGGGTTTGTTACGAATATTTAATATTTTTTTAAATTATAGAATTCGAACTAAAGCCTCACTTTAACATGTCTCTTGTCTATTCAAAAATTTCAAACTGGTATCTTCAAAATATTCTGAGAAAAGTTACTTAGAAATTAGGTAGGCCAACATTGGGGTAAATTAACACACACATTGTAACCTTTCAACTCTCCTTAAGAGTAAGCTTTTCCATTACATTTATAGAATTGAAGAAAAAAAGCAGTGTTACGATAATTTTTGTTGTTTTAAAGATATAGTATAATCTTTATTATCCGAGGTAATATAAACCGAGACCACATCGGATAACCAGAAACTCGGATAGTACGGACGTATTGTCCACAAACGGGTCTGTTCAGAAAAAATACTGAAGTACACGTTAATACAATACTGTTACGGAAAATTCTAAAGAGTACGATTAAGAATACTAATACTTTAAGAATACTACACCAAGAATAATCAATACTTCGATTCATGTATGCCACATTATGTATTTATTGTGATAATTATACACTACGTCTGGACGTGAGTTACGTACCTTTTAAACACTCTAGATAAAGTCCTTAAAGATATGTTTCGTAGCACTTTCTCGCCTCTTCCGCCAAAATGCGCACACTCGGGCTCAAAGCTTTATTGTAAGTTTAACCTTCCAAGTGGTTTCGACGAGATATCTGATCCATCATTTTCTAACGCAAGATATCTCGTCAAGATATTGTCAATTTTTTCATGTTGTCGTGATCAAGATCAGTTTTCGTTCCTAATTACAAGATATCTCGTTCATCAAGATCTGATCTATTTTGATAATGACGAGATAACCTCTTCGAGACAACCACCAGGAGGGTTAAAAAAACCTCAAGGGTATGAAATTCGACTAGGATAATATGTTCACTCGGTTAATTGGAGCTCGGATAATCAAGGTTCGACTGTAACTGTGTGAAAATAAAATGCCTCTTTCATTAACATACTTGATATTTCGTTCATATGAAATGTTTTAAACTGATTTGTTTTATTTTACTCTTCATTAAGAGCTTCAATATAAAAATGATTTGATTCCCATGTCAAGATGTCAAGTTTCGGAAAATAAATCAAGATTTTTATTACTTCAAAAGCATTCAACAGTAAAATATGAGTACTCCAAGTATTTAATGGACTGCTTTCAGGGGTCTTTCAATTATATGATTAAATGCACCCATAGAGAGAATAAATTAATATCAATTCATCCGAATTGCTGCATATCAATACTGCTTCCATCGAAGTCTTCTCGATTCTCTTTGCCGAACTTTGAAAGGATATTTACAAAAAGAAAAATCGGAAACGATTTTCGTTCAATGTAAAATTAATGAAACTTTTACGACGCTTGCTCCTTTTGCAATATCCAGTGAATGAGGTTGCAATCTATTCAAAGAAATGGTAACGATTTATTTCTTTTAAAAAACGCTAGAGATTTCATTTGTTTTCTCATTTTTTTTTATCCTTTACGACTGTAGCATTCATTATTATATTAGATGAATAAGAGACTATTAGCTGTGGTTTTTGGGGAGGGGATTTTCTGTCAGGAAAACAGTTTCTCTTGTTTTTAAACGATTATTTTGTATAAATGATGGTAGGTAGGTATTTTAATTAACGTCACACTGGTACAACACAACGGGCTATTGAGTATGTATAAATGATGGAAATGACATCGTCTGTATGAAATTGTCATAGTAATTGGCAAGTTATATTTACGTATCTAAGCAGAAAAAATATTACTTGCTTAAATTACTAAAACGGGTAAGATTGGTGTGGTAATAAGCAACTAAATATAAAAAGGGAAATAAATTAAGTTTAAAAACATAAAATACCAAGGATCTTCTATAAAATTGACATTTAGTATCGAAACTGATTTAAACCTCTGATTTTGGGTAGCAAAGGTACAAGAATTGAATAGTATATACTTCAAGCATTTTAAATAGAACGGATATTTTAGAACAGGAAGATAATTCTAAAATTAAATTTCATCGTAAATACATTTTCTATTGCCGAATGTATGGTTCCCACAGAGCGAAATATAAGCGCTGATTGACTTCAGAGAACTGGTTATTTCTGACTTTCAGCCATTCTTATGATGTTAATTCAGTGGTAATAAATATCGCATTGATCCGTTTAAGTTTAAAAATTCAGTATTCCAAGATCACCATTTTTATCAAGCTCAAATGTTTTTTTTTTATCTAACACTAGCAAAATTACCCGACCTCACTCGGGTTGAATTGATTAATTATAGATTGAAAATGACCAGACCACTTTCCTCCTCCGTAGAAAAATGCCAAATCATTTAAAGGTGAGTAAAAAGAAATTTTAACATCTCGACATTTTTGTAATTTTTACAGTCCAACTTTAGACACAAATACTATACATGCATATCCATACATTTAATACATTTTACATATATCACACTCCTGCTAAAGGTACAAACTGACGAAAGGTGACAGACACTAAGGTAACGGCTACAAAAGACGATTTTGAGGGAGGATTAGGAATTCCCTTTCTGAAGTTCTTTTCTGTATAATTGCTCAACTCAATTCGTAAAAATGATGAATCTACGGCGAATATTCGCACTCATAGTTTACCTACTAATATTTTTTGACTTGTTGCATTCTTGCCACAAGTCAAGAAAGGCTTGCCACCAGAGAGTCTTGCAACATTTTCGAATTTCTCCATCACTAAAGGCTGGTTCACACTAGGCCAGTAATTTAGACCAGTAGCGAGTGATTTAGTAGCTCTACTAAACGAGAAAACAGCAAGTGGGGAGTGTGTGTTCAGACACAGTTTAGTTGGTGCTCAAGTGTCGACTGATAAAGATGATATGGAGAGCGAGGCTGAATCGAGCAATAAATGTTGCTGCAAGGCTTATCCTGGAAGAGGTGGAAGAAGAGATTATAAAAGAGAAAATGGGTACGAGAATGGATTGGTCGAAGAGATTTGCAAGGAGCCTCCAATTTGTTTCTGAGAGAACTCGCAGTTGAAGACCCAAAAGAATACTTTTCAACTCTGAGAATGTCGGAAAGTTGCTTCAATTTTATATTAGAAAAAGTACAGGCTAAAATCCAGCGTACTGATACTCATCCAAGAGAAGCCATACCGGCAAAAACAAAACTGGAGACAGTTCTAACAGTGCTATACCTTCTTGCAACTGGATGCAGTTTAAAGACCTTGACACACCTCTTTCGAATAGGGAAGTCAACTGCTTCTGAATTCGTTCAAGAAGTTTGTGAAGCTATTTATGAATGTTTTTAATTTTTTTTGTTTAATTTCCTTCTCACGAAACTCCGGTATTCCCATCGCTTTTCCAACTCATCGATTGCAACTACCTTGGCTGTTTTATTTTATTACAGGGGAGATTTCACATTCCATAAGCACTCCTGTTCCACATAAGCAGTAACAAATTTGACCGTAGTATCATCACTCCAACGAGTTATGTTGCCGATAAAAACACACAAGAAACAGATTTCGTGGAATGATAACAAACAACTAATGAATACTAAACAGACGTGTTCAGACCTGTTCAGTGGCACGCTAGTGGTTAATGAGGTGGGGTGGGGGATACTACTCGACCGTCTACTTTCCATTTGACTGGATCGAGTCCACTAAATCATTTTACTAAACTACTCGACTAAATTACTGGCCTAGTGTGAACCAGCCTTAAGGGAAAGACGACAAATTAATTTGATAAGATATTTATCATTAAGTTTGTTTTAAAAGAGAATGCGTTTTGTCTTGAAAATTCCGTTTTGTGGTACGTGCAATAATAAAAGAACTTGTTTTAAATTGAATGTCTACGTACAGACAAAGCAAAGGTATTACCTATTTTACAAAAATTACATATTACCTATTTTATAAAAATGGTAAATCCGTTTGACAGAGTTTCTTCTAAAGAAATCATTGTTTTAAACAAACTTTCCTTATATACGTTGCTTAAATATAACTTCTATTCATAAAATAAGTCACCTTGACCTTCTGTCGCTGACAAAGAATTTATATTTCGAAAGTCTTAGTTCGGATTTTTTTAACAACGTTCTTTCAATAATGACAAAATTCCACTTAAAATTTGCTTTATTCTAACTTACATACCGCTTTAAATAGAATACTTTGTGGTGATGTTGCGATGAAAAGGAAATGCAATTTATTAAAATAATAAACATGTAAAACAAAAATCTACAGAAAACATCGAAATAAAACAGAATAAAAGTTGGAGGGAAAAACGTTGTTCTAAAGATATAAATTCGTCATTCCTTTTTTTATCTCTTGATCTAGCACAGTTGCCACAACTAACAACTAAAAATTAGGCAAAATTTAAAAATACGATATTAATTCCGAGCGAAAAAACAAAAGATATCACTACACTTAGCAAACGAACACGGTTTTCCGTTTTGTTGCAAAATATCGTCTGTCCTAAATATTCGGAAATAGTTTTGTTTCGCAAAGAAAATAAAAACATAAATGTAAGGTATAAGTAGACTGAGCATCGCTGTTGAGAGCTTCAAAAAGCGGGACCAACGTGTGGCTAGTAGTCACGTGACTGCTACGCGAAAATTCAGCTTGGTTGATTGATTTGGCTTTTTATCGCTTCTCTTGGCGACTTAACATTTACTTATAAAAAGTTATCGATGCGAATGTGTATAATACTGAATAGTTCTTAAATTTGAGTTATGTTTTAACATTGTTATCGATGCGGATATAGATAATATTTCTTGTACTACTTTGTAATGTTTTTAGCTATTTGAGTTATATAATTAGCTGAAGTTCTCGTTGGGATCAAGTTTAACTAGCACGTATACAAAACACCGTATGCGTAAGATAAATAGGTTGTAGTGAATAGATTGATCTCAGGCCCGGAGTCCAGATACAGCCCACCAAATATTTTTTTATCAGGCCCGCATACCAGGCCCTCTAGATCAGTTAAACCAACCCGCAGTTCAGATACGGCCTTGCGGGCAGATTTGAAAACGGTTTCTGGTATGTAGACCTGGACCCGGTCTGCATACCCGATACCTGCCATCCAAATTTTTTTCATGACCTTAATTCATATACGACTCACCGGACAGGTTTACCCGGCCCTCAGTCCATATACGGTCATCCAAATATTTTTTTATTAGGACAGCAGACCAGATATACCCGAAAGGTTTAATCTGCCCGCTATCCAGATACGGCCCTCAGGACAGTTTTACCTAGCCCGCAATCCAGATAATCTTCCAAATATTTTTATCAGACCCGGCCTTCCAATTCGGTTTAACTAGCCTGTAGTTCAGATACGGTCCTCCGCACAAGTTTGCCAGGCCCGCTGTCGAGATCGGCCCAGTAGTACCGGTTTGATTTATCGCTCGACTGTTACATTTGCTATTGAAGAGAGAGAACATGTCAAATGGGGTAGGGATGTTCACAAGTATTTTGTCACTGGTTAAAATTTTGTATAAGATAGTTGTCCTAAACCTGACGTTCTTTAATTAATTCAATATATTAAACATTTTTTCTTTAACCTGTATTAGGTGTTGGGGAAATTATCTTAAAGACTTAATAGCAGAAAATAATTCAAACTTCATTGTTTAAATTTCATGAGGTTAACACAAGTTTGAATAAATTGAAAAATAAATGCACATGTTTGCAAATGACTATTTCAATAAATATTTTACTCATGCATAAAATAAAAATAGTGAAAACAGATAAAGTTGCGCGTTCAAATCAAGTCCGGGTCACCATTGAAAGCTTTCATTTATATTATGCATCATTAATTGCTTGTGTTTTCGTAAACGCAAATTTATTTTAGGACAGTTACGCATAAAATATTATTAACATGAAAAGTTATACATATAATCTTTACAATATGGAACCATATACTTGAAGTTGTTAGCTAGTTTCCCCAATTTTAAATTTCTGGTTCAAAAACTAAATAAGTCACATCTGTGTCTATATCTGGATTTTAAATTTATCAAATGGATCATGTAAATAGCTCTTGACAATTTTTATGATCTTAAGTGTATGCAAAAGTGCAGGATTTTTAATACTAAAATCATATTACTTATTGTGTGTGTGAAATCAGTATTTTATAAATACGAAAGATAAATAAGAAACAGTAAACTTATAAAATTTATTGTCAGATTCATCACATTTTAAATCCACTGAATAAAACTCATAGAAACATGTAGCCATTTACTAGTCATATTTCTTCATCTTTGGGAAAACTCATAAATAGAACAAAAAAATTTAAAATGCATAAGAACTGAATAAATGAATTTTTAGTAGATACATATATACTTGTAATAAGAACTTGTAAAGATAAGTTTAAATTGTTTTACTTATAATTCTAAAAATCAAATAAAAAATTATGTTTATAATTTGAAGGACCTGAAGAGTTTTGCAAATTAGAATTTGCCTTAAGAGTTCGTTATCACAAATTTAATGCTTTTAAAAAATAGTTTTTTTTTCAGTTTAAAAAGTTGTAGAAAATAAATGTTTCGCTCGATTGAGGAGCATGTTTCATGTGTGCATAAATTTTCACAAATGTACTTAATTCGTTCAAATACTCTACTTAGAAAAAAATCAAAAAGTGTACCCTTTTCAGTTAGAAAACAAGAGTGAAGGATTTCATTTCGTTGTGGAATGTGTTTTTATCACTACCAAACCTATTTAATCGAGTTAATGAACGATATAAACATTGAAATGTTCACAAATATTGTTCGAAACAACCTAAAATTCAATATTATTTATCTCAAGCTTAAAATATGTAAGGAAGAAAGATGAATCTGGTTTAAAAGTGGAAAATAATTAAATTTTTAAATTAGGTTTATTTAAACACTAATCAAAGAAAATCAGGGTGTCCAGCGAAATTTTTTACAAAGGAACTTTTCCAGCTGCGATGATTGTTTGGAATTAGTACAATAGAAGTTTCATTTCATTCTCTAGTTTTTTGCTTTCCCAATTTTTCTATATTGTATGTTTCATTAACAAGAATAAAAATATGCCAAAACAAGTACAGTATTTCAATTTCCGTTCAAGCACTGTTATTGTTTTTCTTATAAGAGAACGGCAATTTGTTTTTCGCCATTCTAGTAGAAAGTTATATGTACAAGGGAAATTACGTGAAAGAAAAGCTCTTTTGTCAAATGCAATCTTATAATGAAAGATTTTACATATATTTTAAAACATGAACCAAAAGGTTCCCGAAAGCGGATAAATGTGGGAATTTATAATACGATTAATGAAATGATCTAATCCTATTTTTAACAAATTGATTTTATTTAATTTATAATTCTTAAAAGTTTCAAAATTTATCTTTTATTTTAATTATTATTCTTATGTAGTTCTACAAATAGGTGGATACAAAACAATTTCGTTCAGCAAGAAATAGCAATTTAAATGATGTACTTAAGTTCATGTTTTCAATTCATAACATTTTTATCGTATAAGACTCGAAAGAATATAGTGCTCCTAGTTGGCGCCAAAAAAATCATCGCCAAAAGAGAGAACGATTTCAAACAAGTTTTTAAAGTTGGGTTTATTATTTTTAATATTTTAAGTCCTTATAGATCTACAATTTACAATACCAAACACACTCGAACATCAGTTATTTTTTTAAACATTGTTTTAGATGCATAACTATTGATTGCAAAACAATGAAATCTTTTTTATAGAACGGGAAATGTCAGCAGGTTGTATTAAGTATTCCAAAGTTAGAACATCTATTTCTATCATACTAGCAAATACTGAAAAACACAAAAACAAATGTAAAATACACGTAAATCGCTCACCTGTGAAATGTAATGTTTCCATCTTTAATCAATTTAGAATTACATCCATGTGCAGAACCGTAGATCCATGTTAGCTTTCACTTTCAATGCATTTGCTATGGAAGAAGGAATGCGCAAACTAGTATATGCGCGATGGAGAGGAGTCTAAGGATTACGAGACTACTGTTTTTGGTCACATGATCATTGGAACATAAAAAGGTTGTCATAGCTCACTCTGCTTTTATCTCCTCTATGAATAAAAAAGCTCAAATACGAAAGTATCAGAATTTAAGTTCCTTAAAAATAGTTTTTGGAAAATAATTGATTTTTCAGCAGAACTACTGGTAAAAAAAATCCAAGTAATTGCAATGCTCAATATACCTTCCAGATACTCCAAAACTACCAAATTAAGGCTAATTTAAGTGTACTTACTCAGATGTTTTAGTATGAAACTTATCTAAATATATAAAATAGAACATTTTAATAATGTATTCACTAAACTAATATACGATGCATAAAATTTAGGACATTGTTTTCAAATGAAGGGAATAAAATTTATGTGATGCTTGTACAAACACACAGACACAAAATCAGATATAGATCAAGAAGATGGACAAACAGACTAACGCAACCAAATTCAGTCACTAAATGAATGTAAATTGAAATATTCTAAATGCTCTTTTCCGAAAACAGACTTGGGCCGAGGTAGTCCAGTTGGAAGAGAAACGGATTAGCAACCAAAGGATTGCGAGTTCGAAACTCTTTTCAGCCAAAGACCATCGTGTACACGGGGGATGGTGCTAGTTAAATCTGTCGTGGTGTCAAATGTCCTCACATTGGTGTGGTTTGGAAGTTTGGAGAGTGGAGTGCCAGCTCAGGTGTTGACCGTCATCTGATCATGGTTCAAAACTGCATGGCGTTGTACTCGATCTTTCCCTTCGGGATTGATCCCGGACCGTCGCCAATAGACCATTGTGTTGCCCCAAGTGCGACATTAACTACCTACCCACCAAAAACAGGTGATATTTATAAGCCGGAAGATGGTAGAAAAAGTATCGACGAACAGAAAACTCGTTAACGGTTTTTCGTTTAACGGAAGGAATAAAAGTACTAATAAAAGTTTCACAAAACCAAAGAATAACCAACGAAATCCATTATTAGGAGATGCATGTGAAACTTTCTGTTTTCTTAAATCTCTCAATTTATGACCCCTATCCACGTAATTGCGATATAATTACAGCCTATGAATAAGAGTAAAGCAGATTGGATTTCAACATTTTTTATTATTAAAGTATTCCAGCTGAGAGTATGAGCAACGTTTTTCGTGAAAAAGAGAAAACCCCACCAGAATAGAAAGTCATTAAATGGCCTTAAAAGCTGAAGTAAAAATATCATACCCTGGAGACTCCTCAAAGCACACTATAATCACCGAGTTCAGCGTGTTTAAAAAGCTTACGCTTTAAATCGCTTATCCTATAATTATGCAATTATGTTTGCCTCTCACCTATTAAATGAAGAGTTTATTTGTGGGGGCAATATGAGATCGAAAAACTTTTATTTTGAAACGCTTGTTCGTAAATAAATGTTTATGGTTGCTCAAAGTTTACGGTTTCAGAACGCTTTGATAATTTTGTTTGAGGAAACACTAGACAAGAGCTTTTCTTTTTTAACTCCCATAAACCATATATTTTTCATCTCTTAGATTTACGTATTGTAATTAAGTACTTAAAATACACTATGTGCCAAAAGAATCGAATACTCATAAGTCGATCGGAATGAAACTCGGCGTGTGTGAGATAAAGAAATAACCACGATTAATTAAGTATGTAATTAAGTACTTAAAATACACTCTGTGCCAAAAGAATCGAATACTCATATGTCGATCGGAATGAAACTCGGCGTGTGTGAGACAAAGAAATAACCACGATATCAAACCTAGAGGACTTTTTATTATTGTAGGATTACATCAGAAAGGTCATAAGTTAAGTTGTAAGGTAGGTAGTTAATTAACGTCACACTGGAGTAACACAACGGGCTACTGACGACGGTCCTGGATCCATCCCGAAGGGAAAGATCCGAGGATAACGCTTCGTAATTTTGAACCACGGTCAGATAACGAGGTCAACGCCTGAGCTGGCACCCTACTCTCCAAAAAGAAGTTATGAAGCCCTTTGTCGGCGGTACGAGTCAATATACTACAGTTTGGCATGGATGCGAATGTTCGTAAGCTATCCTGCGACAAATTATGCCGAGCATTCTGCAACTCCATATCTCTTACATTCCTAGTCTATCACGGCCTAAAATATCCCAGGCATGGTCAATTAGAAACACATCTGGGGATTTCGCTGGCTGGTTAAGATAGGGTGTCAACACCATGGAAGCACTCCTGTGAAAGGTAAGCTGTGTGGGTTAGGCGTTATCTTTCAATTAAATTACCTCCTGGATACGTGACAGAGAAAGCAAAACTGATTGTAGGATCTGCTGAACATATCGCTGTGCTGTCAAGGGAAGGTCTTTCAGAGGAAACTGGTTGTAGTAATGGCTCACCACACTACTACACTAGGAGTTACAGCAATATGCCGCTCGACGTTAAACTCAGAATGGTAATGCTGGACGGATTGCTACAAGCAAATGTGATCATCTGCTCCTAAGCAGACGCGGGATTCGTCATAAATATGATACTCTGGTATTCCTTTCCTGTCCACCACTCTCGGGCACAACAGCATTCTAGACACTGACAGCCGACGATATTTGATAGTCAAAGGCAGAAGACGTCTTAACGGGCGACGTATCTACAGTCTTGCCTCCTTCCATGATTCTTAATGTTATAAGAGGTTGTAAAACGGGCGATATACATCGCTGGATAGTCAATAAGGAAGCTTTTGGAGCATTTCAGCTTATCTCAGTGGTAGTCAATCCTGTCTCGCATCTGTCTTTTTGGACCGACCCTAACCGTGATGTTCAAGTGTAGCTTCACTGACCCACTGCTACTAGCATCTTGTCACGGCTGTCAGTGTACGCTCCAGATGACAAGCAATTTGTCAGTAAGATCAACCTGCTTCCGGCAGTCCTACAATTCGACTCCTTCGTTCAGTTGAGTATACGGTGTTCAAGTGCATCGTCCAGGTATTCTTAATCGCGAATGATGGAAATTCAACGGTAACACCTAACCAGAATATACTCAGCGAGCCTCTGACACCTCTTCATTAAGCTTCAGAATGCGTTCTTCACATGTGCTAGGGATCGCCCTTGACATTCACTGAAGTAGGAACTTTAATAATTTGCATGTCTGGTACAAAGGATTTTATATATCAAATTGAATGGTTTATGTATTAATATTGCTGTATATTTCGATTGTTCAAACACAGAGTATTTGCATAGAAATAAAATTGCTATAAAACAATGCATCTTTTATTCCAAGTATATAAAAGTATTTGCAGTCAGTAAAACAGGTAGGTAGGTATTTTAATTAACATCACACTGGAGCTATTAGTGATGGTCTGGAATGAATCCTAAGGGGAAAGATTCGAGGACAACACCGGGGCCGTCGTAGCTTAGTAGATATGCCCACTGCGCTAGCAACCTTCGAGTTGTAGGCGGCGCAGGTTCGATTCCTGTCAGGTGCATTCCTCCCTGGGTGTATTTCTATATTCTGTGTCAGTAAAATTTTCATTGTGTGTGTCTATTACTTGATATTGTTTGTCTTGTGTCTGGCGCAGCAAGGCCAAATATGGCCCTTGCTCCATAAATCTCCCAAACCAACCAAGGACAGCACCACGTAATTTTGAACCATGGTCAGATGACGAGGCAACACCTGAGTTGACACTCCACTCTCCAAACTTATACACTACGCCAACGTGAGGACATTTGAAGCCACGACAGATTTAACGTGCACCAGCCCCCTTTGTACACGACGGTCTTTGGTTGGATTTGAACTCGTAACTTTCCGGTTGCTAATCTGCTACTCTTCCAACCGCGCCGCACAAGCGGTCCGTCAGAAAAACAGAAAACACACACCTTTTTTTCTTAAGAGATTAACTGAAGATTAAATTTTTTAAAACTTTAGAAATAAAAATTTCTGAGAATATTTTAGAGAAAAATCGAAGTTCACCTGCTATTGATTTTAAATTTTATTCTTAACCCTCCTAGTAGTTGTCTACGTGGCATCTCGTCATTAGCCAAACTGACCAGATTTCCATCTTCATCATTAAGAAATCGGAAATAACTTACTGATGAGATATTTCGTCAAATGAGATATCTCGTCAAAACCAATTGGAGGGTTAAGTATATCTGCTACCCATTTTTGGAATGACGAATACATTGCCTTGAGCAAACCAGAACATTTAAAGAACAAACTTACCATGCAAACGTATTATTCAAAATAGACATTTAATCTATATAAATAAAAATGTAATGTTCGTTTGTTCCTAACGCAAAATCTCCCAAACTTTTTCACCGATTGCCTTGAAATTTTGCCACAACGTTGCATTCGAATACGCTCATGTTTTAGTCTATTTAGCTATATAAATAAAATTTAACGCCAGGAGGAACTGGTAAAACGTTCCTAATTAAATTGATTCTGGCCGCAATCAGATTCCCAAATCACATTGCCTTAGTACTTGCGTCGTCCGGAATAGCTGCGACTTTGATACCAGGCGGAAGCACTGCTCATTCCGCTTTGAAATTGCCATCTGACATGCAATTCATTGAATCCCCCACGTGTAACATTTCCAAAGCATCCAGCATGGGATAAGTATTGCAAAAATGCAAACTTATCGTTTGGGATGAATGCACAATGGCAATCTTTCTTTTCAATTTAACCAGATGAGCCACAGCAACGCGTGGCCCGGTACAGCTAGTATTAAATAAAAATTGATAAATTTGATTACATTAATTGCCGCTTTCAGTAAACATAACAGTAAACATATTTGAAAATTTAACTGGGAAAATACACTGCTGGCCACCGTAAATGCAACACCCTGAAGGAAGCATGCAAATAATATGAAATTTACAACATGCATTAGCGGAGGTGAGATATGCAAATGATTAGAATTTCAGCGCAGACGCACATCACGCGCGCCTGTGGCGCCACTTCAAAGCGCTATTTAAGGCTTGGAGATTTCGACGATTTCAAGTACGGCAATTGTGTTTTTTTCAAAAAAACGATCAATTATGCCTCGTAGAAAACAGCGATCATCTTTTGATCAAGTATCCGAGTTCGACAGAGGAAGGATAGTGGCCTACCGAGATTGTGGATTATCTTTCAGGGAAATCGGTAGTCGTGTTGGACGAAACCAAACAACTGTAATGCGGATATGTGATCGTTGGATGCAGGAGGGTACGACGGACCGACGTGTTCGATCGCATCCACCTCAGTGCACCACTTCACGTGATGACAGGCATATTGTGCGTATGGCAGTGACGGATCGCTCAGCCACATCACGAACCATAGCACAGCACATTCAGTCTGTACCGCATCATCCAGTGTCTGCGCGTACCATTCGACGCCGTTTACAGCAGAGTGGTCTGTCCGCAAGACGTCCATTGCTTCGTCTACCCTTGACGCAGAACCACAGACGTTTCCGCCGCCAATGGTGCGATGAAAGAAGGATGTGGACGGCAGAATGGAATGAAATTGTCTTTACTGACGAGTCACGCTTCTGACTGCAACACCACGATGGTCGGATTCGAGTCTGGAGACGCCGTGGAGAGAGGATGCTGAACAGCTGCGTTATGCACCGCCACACTGGTCCTGCACCGGGTATTATGGTATGGGGCGGTATTGGATATCACTCTCGCACTCCTCTAGTACGCATTGCCGGTACTTTAAACAGCCAGCGCTACATCTCCGAGGTGTTGGAGCCAGTTGTCCTTCCTTACCTTCAGGGCTTGCCCACAGCCATATTTCAACAGGATAATGCGCGACCACACGTGGCACGCATTGTCCAAGGGTTCTTCGTCAATCGCCAGATTGAATTGCTTCCCTGGCCAGCTCGCTCTCCGGATCTTTCGCCGATAGAAAACATGTGGTCCATGGTTGCTCAACGCTTGACCCAGAATACATCCCCAGCTGCCACACCAGATCAACTTTGGCAACGTGTGGAAGCTGCTTGGTCTGCTGTACCCCAAGAACACATCCAAAGTCTCTTTGAATCAATGCCGAGGCGTGTGGCAGCGGTGATCTCCAACAATGGCGGCTACTCTGGCTACTGATTTTGGCAGGAACCACACTTCACAGAAGTCTATAAATTTAATCATTTGATACTTGGTCAACATGTTATCTACAAAATAAATTTTGTTGTGATATCTCTTGTCTTTCTTGGTGTTGTAATTTGGGTGGTCAGCAGTGTATTTGGGAAAACGGCTTACAAATATTTGCAATAAATATTTTTTAAATACTTTTTTTCTTTTTTAAAGCAGACTTTCATACGTTTTTTCTAAAATGTTGTTTTACACATTCCTATATTGATTGGAGGCTATTATCAATTTTTTGGAAAAGGAAAATTTTGTGATTCTTTGAAATGGCAATCAGTTAGGTTTTTTAGTTTAGAACACAAATATCGTTTCATATTTGTTTCTTGCAAGGAGTAGGAGTGGATCCACGGCAAGGACCTTTGATCTTTTAGCACTAGGAGCAAGACTGTTCCTGAGCTGCCCACAGGAATACCTCAGCAAGCCGGCTCCTCTTCTCATAAACATTTGAGTTTAAACCAGTTGTAATCAACCTGGTCTCTACAGCCCACTAGTGGGCGATTCAAGCTTTCATGGTGGGCGGTAGGTATTTTGTCCGATGCTGAAGCTTTTTTCCGTTATCACCGCGCATCTATGACTGAATGACAGAGCAGGTTGTACTGCACTGTAGTGGGCATGACGAGGTAGGAGTGTACCAACGGATATATCACTCAAATTGAGTTCGTTTCATGTTGGGGCCAGAACGTAGTTAGATTCGTGAAAGTAAGCACGTGCCTACGGCTTCAAACAAGCTTTATAAATTGTGTGAAATATTGTGAGCCCATGTCACAAAAAAATAAATACGCTCGTGGCTATTTACCGGAGTATCTGAAGATGGGTTTCATCAAATATGTTGTAAATAAACAACTCCCAATATGTTTACTGTGTCATAAAGCATTATCCAATGAAGCAATGAAGCCAAATCGATTGCTAGAACATCTTCCTACAAAGCATCCAAAAGATAAAGGCAAGTCCATTGAATATTTTCAGGAAATGTATAAAAAATTTCAAAATTGTCCAATAATACTTACATCATTTAAGAAACAACATGCAGCGAATGAAGATGGATTAACTGCCGCTTATCGCATTTCACAATTAATTGCAAAAAGTGGTAAAAGCTATAATATTGGAGAAACTTTAATAATACCCTCTATAAAAGAATTTATCTCAACAGTAATGCATCAAGATATACCTGAAGCTTTAAAAACGTTGTCCCTAAGCGATAGTACAATAAAGCGACGAATTGAGAACTGGCACTTAATGTTGAAAATAAACTTATATGTATTCTCCCAAACTCTTCACTTTCTATACAATTGGACGAGTCTACCATTGCAGATAATAATGTTTTATTGATGACATATGTACGTTATTTTGATGAAAACAATACATTACGAGAAGAAATACTATTCGCAATAAATCTCATTACAGATACAAGAGGATTATTAATATTTAATGCTGTGAAATCATACTTTGCAAAAATAATATACATTTCAACAATATTGTTGCATGCGCTACTGATAGAACACCTTCAATGGTATGTCGCTAGTATTCATTGTGTGGTGCACAAATAACATCTTATAAGAAAACATTCAAGTCTCCATACATCATTAACTATAATAATTAGAGCTGTAAATAAGATCAAATCCAATGCCAAACATGATAGAATGTTTCGACAGCTGTGCCAGGACAATAATGCGGAATTTATGAGGTTACTTTTACACACAGAAGTTCGGTGGCTGTCAAAGAGTATATGTTTGTCTCGTTTCGTAGCATTATATGATAGTGTCAAACATTTTTTTGAAAGTATTAAGGAGACCAATCTCTCAACAATTAAAAACAGTAAAGAATGATGCCTTTTATTTGGCAGATATTTTCAAGAGATTTAATGAAATCAATTTGCAGCTTCAAAGAGCTAATAAAACTCTTAATTGCCAAAATATTGTGTCATTATTTATCGACAGACTTGATCTTCGTTATAATCTATTGAAGAGAGAATGTCATCAGTTTCCCGAATTATCATCTGTAAATGATGATGTAACTCCAGAGGAGATTGAAAGATTCAGTAGCCCCTTTAACGAACTTAAATTGGATATGGAAAAACGATTTGAAGATATTTTGAACTTGAAGGTGTATGACTGGATGAAAAATCCTTTTACTGCAAATATTGAGGAGGCTGGTACAACTTGCCAAGAACTGTTAGAACATAGATATGATGAAGGGAGTAAATATAATTTCGATAGTGGTGGATATGGAAACCTGTGGCTAAATAAAAAAAATGCCTGCGTTATATCCAGATAAGTGGAAAATGATATTCAATTTATTGATACCTTTCCCTACCTCATATCTTGTAGAATCAGGCTTTAGTGCTGTTACTCATATTATCACCAGAGAAACCGTCTGAATATTTCGGAAAGAGGAAACCTTTGTTCTTTACGAAAATTGAACCGGATATCAAATATTTAGTTTCGCAGCATCAACCTCAAGGGTCTCATTAATAATTAATTAAAGGTCATTTAATAGAATTCATACTTTTATAGTTTTTATATTTAATTTTCTTTTTCTTCAATTTGAGCAGCTTCCGCACTAGTAGGTATCGATGGAGATGCAGAAATGCAGCATCAAATTAAATTTTCTGTGTATTATAAGCATATACAAAGTGTAAATAAAAAGATAAATTTAACTACATACTTTACTAAACCTCCACTCAAAAATTACGAGTACTTTGCAGTTGCGCTAAATTAAGTTACTGCGGAACCAGTGGGCGGTAAGAAAATTTTACTACCAACAATGATACAAAAGTGGGCGGTAGGTATAAAAGGTTGACTACCCCTGGTCTAAACTAACACCATTCATCAAACACGTACTCAGAAAATAATTTTGGATGACCCAGTCTTCTCTCCCAGTTTTCTAAATCGTATCCTCAAATGCCCTCACATTGGCGTGGTGTGAGTTTGGAGAGAGGGGTGCTAGTTCATGTATAACCTCGTCATCTGATCGTTGTTCAAAATCACGAGGTGTTGTCGCCGGATCTTTCTTTTAGAGATTGATTCCGAACCATCGCCAATATCCCGTTGTGTTGCTCCAGTGCGACGTTAATTTAGCTACCTACTTACCATCTCCTGTCTCAGATGTCCCCCAGGCAAGCTTATTCACCATCTTAGCTGGTTCTTGAGGGCCTGAAGTCTCACCGGTTAATAAATAGACTTGGTGTAATTTGATTTATACCAAATGAGATATGTATAACAACCGTACTTTAAACTAATAATAAAATTACTTAATACAAGAAATGAAAAGATTACTCCAGACATCAATTGGTAATTAATTTTCTCTGTTTTACACCGTTTCAGGTTTGGCTTGGTACTCTTCAGTCATTCAATTACGTTAATTCAACTACCTACCTGCCCGGTTTCCTAAATGCCATGATAGTAAATGAGCATTGCCTTTAATAATTTTTTGGACCGTTCTCAGATAGGTGTAATCAGATGTATGTTTTACTTATCTGATTGAGATACTTTATAAGTAGTCACCCATAACGGTTTTTTTTCGAAAACATCTTTAGCATAGATCCCTTTTAAAGATTAATAAATGAGCACTACTTCCCTGATGTACTAAAATGAAATCTATCACGAGCTTGTATTTCGCAAGTGTTCGATTATTTTTGCCTTCAACTCAGGAAAGTTCCGCGCACCTTTAATTAAAACCCAGGAATGAAAAGTGGTTTGGAGAGATCCGTTCGATCTCCCGCTTCCATATTCATGTTAAATTTCCATAAATTAGGAAAAATGACAGCCCCCTTTTGAGCGATAGAAATCCACTTTCTCCCCAAGTTCTCCTTGAGTCTTAAAGCAGCATGTTGACACATCTTTTGGATGATGGATGAAACTTCCGATGGGCCTTTTCGTCAGCCGTCAAGTCACGTGTTTCCCTGAGTCAACATGAAAAATTTATCGCCGCGCCTGCTACTTTCTGGAGCGTTGAACCCTTTCACAATCACTGCTGGAGGGGTGTTCGAGCGGACTCTAAAGTGATCCACTGACTCCTGATACGAGATCGAAAGAGGAGCTTGAACCAGGGATCAATTTTTGTTACACGAAGAGCAACTAATTTATTTCGGGTTCAAAATGAAATCAATCCAAATACCTTTCAAACGGAAGAGCTTTCTGATTCATACCTCTTGGAGTGTCAGAAATGAAACGGTGTCTGTACTTCAAAACCTCTGACAGGTTATCTGCACTTATAACCATTTTTGACCTTCTTAACCCTCCTGGTAGTTGTCCCGAAGAGATATCTTGCCAATAGCAAAACTGACCAGATCTTGGAAGAGGTATTTCGTCGTCTCTTGTCGTTTGAAGAAAACTCATCAGATCATAACCTAAACATCAGCAAAATCTTGATGAGATACCTCGTCATTGGCAAAATTGATCAGATCTTGATGGACGAGATATCGTCGAAACCATTTGGATGGTAAACCAACAAATCTATCTTAGGATTCTTTCTTAATAGTTCTTTCTTCCTAATAGAATTTCTTTTCTAATAGTTAGGATTATTTCCATCAATAGTTGGCCATCAGGGGCGCACCTCCTTTAGGTATGTAAGGACTTCACGGATACCGAGGTACTCTAGTGATATTTTCTATGCACATGGGGATTTACTGTCTTTAGTAAACACGGGGGTCATGATCCCGGGTTACCCAAGCAATCCTTTTCTGCTTTTATCCCACTCCTCTGTTCCCCAATTCCTCATTTTTTCCCTTTCACTAGAATTTTTAATTGTTGCTATCTTGTGTTAGGAACAACTTGACCAAATATGGCCCTTGCGCCGTAAAATGCCAAAACAACCATCAATAGTTGTGGTTATTTACTCCTGATGTGTTGTGAGAGAAATGCAATACTACACAACTCGGAAATCTCGTGATGTTCAGAGGGGTTAAATACAAATATGTATTCCAAGTACTTAATGCTTGGCATTCCTGATACTTTTTGGTTGGTTGAATGGTAATTGAATGAACATGGCTACCGCGGCCCTGCTACTTATGAAGGAGCACCAGTGAGAAAGCCACAGCTACCTTTAACAGGGAAAAATCACCAACATTTTATTTAGTAGCTTTCATCACACTACTTCGTTCCCCAATCCCTTTTCTTTCCCTTTTACGACATTTTTTACTTGCCGCTCTCTTGTGTTTGGCGCAGTTTGGCCAAATATGGCCCTTGCGCCATAAAATGCCAAAACAACCAACCATCCTTCAATAGTTGTGGTACTTAACTCCTTATGTGTTGCGAGGAAAAGTAATACTACACAACTCGAAAATCTCGTGATGCTCAGAAGGTTAAATACAGATATGTATTCCAAGTAATGTTCACATTTCTGATACTTCTTGGTTGGGTGATTAGTAATTGAATTAACGTCACTACCGTGGCACTGACTACTATTGCAGGAGCACCAGTGAGAAAGCCACAACTACCTTTAACAGCGACAATCACCAACATCCATGCACTCACAAACCGAAATTCGAATCAGGGATCTACAAGTAACAAAGGCTGTACCCATATAATAGTTAATATACATTTTTTCTTTTTCTTTGTACACTTTACCACTTTTTTAATATTAATACGTATAATGAAATAATATTTTAAAGAATCAGTTAAGGTTATAAACATACATCTAGTGTAGCCGTGTATTTATAACCGTTGAATGACAAAATCAACCAGTTTCATGTGAAGTAACAAGAATGAGGGAATTTGTTGAACTTACCAAAGTCAAAATTGAAAAATAATTTTTGTTTACCTAGAAGGCATACATAAAACTTTTTTGATTTCAAACACTTATTTGTTTTATATTTTGAACAATAACAATTTTTATTTGGCTAGAATTTGCAGCAAACTATATCAATTATTTTATTGTAGAAATTATTATGCATGCATAAAAAATTGTTTCCTAGGCACTTTCATGTATCACAGCATTTCTTTGTAATTGGCTGAAATAACCTATATTTGATCTACATGTCATGTTATAGTTGAACACGAAGAGCGCATTTAATATATCCTTTTCGATCTATTTAATGCCTCTTCACCGAGGGTCAAGAATGATATAAGAAAATGGCTAACGCCAACATGTTACCCAAATATAATTGGGACGAAACTTCCTTTCCCCTTTATCGCTAATATTGACCTTGCTCTTGAACCCTGAAGGAAAGACGTCATAATAGTCCGAAGATATCCTATAGGGATTGAATATTATTCGATTAGATTTACTATAAGGAATGTAACAGCGAAACCCATTCATCAGATGTGGTGAATAGTTCATTAAAGCAAATATACAAACATGATACAAGTGGTCATCTAATTTTGGAATAATATCCGATGTCTAAAATATTTTCTCTTCTTTACCAATACTTTTCTTTTAAATCTTTCCTATCCTTTTTTACTTATATTTTTCGATACTTCATGAAAATCTTATTTAAATATTACGTTGTCATCAAATATATATCCAATCCAATATATTTTGATAAATAATTTATCTAAATAATATTGAGTTTATCATCCCCCAGCTCATTTATTTTAATTTCTCTTCCTAATACGTATATGAACTAGACGTATGAAACGGAAGTCAAGGAAGCCCTTACATTTCTTTAACTGATAAGTAAATATATTAACACAAAAATTACGATATTAGCTCATTTTTCTCTCACTTATCACTTATAGAAAGTATATTTATTTCCATTTAGTATCTTGGGCCGTGGTAGCCCCGTTGGAAGAGCAATGGATTAGCAACCGGAGGGTTGTACACGTTAAATTCTGTCGTGGTCTCAAATGTCTTCAGGTTGGCGTGGTGTGGAATCTTTGAGAATGGAGTGTCACTCATATTTGGCCAAGCTGAACCAAACGCAAGACAAGTAACACAATGAGGGAGGAAAAAGAGAAAAAGCAGAAGGATAGGCGAAGGTAAAAACAAAAGGGAGGAAAAATAACTCGGATACCTCGTGTTTGTGATGCCCGTACACACATAAAGATGTGACCCTGAGAGAAATCGCTTATAGAAAGTAGATTTGTTTTCCATTTTGTATATGAGAACGATTAAGTCTCACCTCTGCTTTCAGTCACCCAGGAGATGCACGTGTTCCGAGAAGAGACAAGCGTCGGCTCTGGGAATCGCTGTATCAAGATATATAACTCACTTCCATTATCTCCTAAACACCGGGGAAACTAATTATGATTCTGCAACCAACAACAGAACTCTTAAGTGGCATTATTTGAACGAACACTTCTCAATGTCATTGCAGACTGTGATCGACCCACTACACCACGGGACTGTTCCCGGGACGAGCAGGTGCGGATGACAAACATTTCAGACTTAATTAAGCTGGAAACGTTTGCTCGGAACAAGTGTTCCGAATATCGCCATGCTGCTTCATGTATACATTATAAAGAAGAAAATAAAATCGGGCTGCTTAATTATCGTGGACAAACTTGAGAAGAAAAAACAATTCTCTAAATCACTTAATGCTCAGTTTAGGCAGTTTTAAACAATTACGTAATTATTACAAAACGTTATTAATCTTAAGTGGTTTCGACGAGATATCTCGTCCATCAAGATCTGGCCGGTTTTGCTAATGACGATATCTCGTCACCAAGATATTGCCGATTTTTTTATGATGACGAGATCAAGACCTCGTCAGTTTCCTTCTAATGACTAGATATCTCATTCATCAAGGTATAGTCAGTTTTGCTAATGATGAGATATCTCGTCCATCAAGATCTTGTCAGTTTTGATACTGACAGATACCTCGTCGAGACAACCTCCAGGAGGGTTAAAAAAGTGTACAAAACACTGAAAAATAGTTTTAATCATTGACCAAGCATATCTGTCTATCGTGGAAAATCAATTTTGTACAGATAATAACTTATTCTTACTTATCTCTCTAGATATAAGTAAATTACATGAACTCTATAGCTTTTGAGGCCCTCAGGATGGTAAATAAGCTGGCCTGAAGGATATCCTAGACAGGAGATAACGTTCTCGGGTGAAGCCTGAGCTGAGTTGCATTTAGATCACAGAAGAAAATGCTTGCCGTCCAATTCAATCTTCATTGGCTTTAAACGTCCCCTGCGAAGATGAGAGAGTAATCTGGTCTTTTTTGCCCACCATTTTACCCAGGGAGACACCAGGCTCTCTGCAGGCTTACCAGTCACTTTAATTTTAAAAGCTATTTCTTCATAGATAATAGCACATTATTACACATAACGTAGTTCCTTTTAAGTGTTTGCACATGGATGAAAAGCCACACAGAACCATTCTACTAAAAGCTTTTACAAGTAAATAAATTCAACAGAAAGGATTTGGATCTTACACCATTTAAGTGATAATCCTGTTACTACATGAAGAACCAAAGCTAGATATTTCGGCAAATGATGAAAAAACTGATTCACATCACTCTACTAAGATTTTTCTTGAATTTGAATCGCTAACCATGATGGTGGTTTATCTACACCACTCTTTAGCTTGTTCCAAACTGTCACCAGTTCTAGTCGTCAAGGAACATAATTTGCTTTTTCCTACTTGGATGTTCTTTCTCCTTTGGAGTAATAGGGTAGTGTTGTCTCTACGAACTATCTCGTCATTAGCAAAATTGTCCAGATCATGGACGAGATATCTCGTCAAAACCACTTGGAGGTTTAGTACCATCAGGAACATGCAACATGCATCGAACCTTGTTCGGTGATGGACTCCACAAGCACTCACAAGATTCCAAAATAAAAGTTTTTGTCATTTCAAAAAGTGAAAAAATCCGTTAAGCAATATGATGGTTTGGGTTCGGTCATTTTTGCAAATCGAGAAGCATTTGAAAGAAATAGAAATTCGAAAAACCAGAGCTGAAATCCTCCATTATTATGTTAGACGCATGAGATTTTTACCGAAACTCATATATGTAAAGCTATACTGTTTCTTTCATTTTTATTGAAACAATTTAAGACATTCAGATCACGTTCGTAGCTATCAAAATTAAGTAGCAATCAGTTTGAAATGAGGTCTCTTTAGGCCATGGGTTCCATGACAAAATTCGATATTTACTTTTATTTGCGAGGAAGCTAACAGGAACAAAAATAGATTTAACTCGAAAGGATTCGAACTTTGAAAGGGGAGAAGATAAGTTTTAAGCACGACAATTTTCTCTGCTCATTTCATTGAGTTGGAACAACTTTATTAAGAAAGTGGTGATTCTCCCAAACCTGCTAACTTCTCAAACAGTGAACATCTTGGTAGATTAACAACCCCTTGATAGCTTTTAAGATTTAGTGACTTCTACATCCGATTTACTTAACCCTACAAGTGGCTTCGACGAGATATCTCGTCCACCAAGATCTGACAAATTTTACTAATGGCGAGGTATTTCGTCAACACGATATTGCCGCTTTTTTTTTATTTTCTCCGCCGAAGATTTTCTCCTAATGACGCGATATTTCGTCCATCAAAATCTGCTAATGGCTTTGTAAATGACGAGATACCTCTTCAAAGCAACCACCAGGAGGGTAAAAGCAAAGGTTTTCGAACTGCGTCGCGATTCCCAAAGGTTGGTTTGTCGCACTAGTCATTTTGACGTAGGACTACGTCTTACTCCACGGATATCGTGGTACGTATGGATAGTGCGTACGTTAGTGCACTATTCGTACGTACGTTACGTACGTTAGTGCGCTATTCGTACCTACGTTAGTGCGTACGAATAGTGCGTTACGTTAGATCACCTGTGACAAAAATCTATCCCAATTGAAATCATTATATCATTAAACATACGCGCTGAACAGTAACTGTGATAGCACATCGTAAACAGCATAGAGTCCAATTCGCACACTGCGCAATACATTGTGCGCAAGACGCGTTCACTCTCCCTCCCCGTGGGAGGGTCACTGCAGTCCAGTTGGAAGAACAACGGATAGCAACCGGAGGATTGCGAGTTCGAAACTCGGTCCAACCAAACGCCGTCGTGTACACGTTGGCTGGTGCATCTTAAAACTGGTCAGTACCGCGGTTCATCAGTACCCGGTTTTTGACAGTACCCCGGGTTATCTGGACAATCGTAAGGAGAGCAACAGTACTGTGCGTGATATCGTTTTAAAGCTCTTGACAAGATCTGTTGAAGTATATGAAGAACATTTCGCACTGTTTTGAATCGAAAATTTTTGAAAAAGTCGTTGTTCTACACTCCAAACTGATGTCTCGATCAAACCTAAGCCTACTTTTTTGTTTTTGCAACACAAGGGCTAATTAAACCATCGGCTCACAAGGGAGCAGTGGACTGCTCTCTCAAAGCCTGTGTGCCATGAGATTACATTGGGTGTGCCGTTATATATATCAAGAACAAATCAAGATTATATATATCAAGAACAAATCATAAACCCTTTGCTCTTGATAATATTTTATTGAAAAACTGTATTTGCTTATGTGTTAAACTAATGACGTTGTTTGAGATCGGTATAAGTCAAGGCGGATAATGACTGAGGCACCAGCCTTCAAAAATACTGAGATGACAGTGATGATATATTTATATTTTTTAAGAGGGATAAATTATGAAAAATACGAATTATCATTGTAGGAGGAAGAAGCTTCCCTACAATCTAAGTGCATCTCAGTCATCTTGGTATTCGTGAAATGATGCATGTTACTTGAATGAAATCAGCGTCTAATATGACGATGGACAAGCTAGCCAACTGCCTAATTGTCCTCTAGTAAATCAAATTGGTACTTGCGGACATACATCCCCATGTGAGCAGTTTGATTTTGTATTCCCTATCTTCCGTTAAAATTTGTACTGGAATTTTTGAAACTCCCTGCATAAGGACCAACCAAACGTCCTACGATTTCCACATCGCTGGCAACAGGTATTACACAACATTGTTGACTACATTAAGTTCTGAAAACATTTTTAAAATGCATGTGGATTTTGTATGAGGGATTTGCAGAGTAAACAAACAAACCAGACGAAAAGCGAAGATTTAACTTTACAGACGAAAGCGTAGATTATACTAGTTATACAAATACTCTCGGCATGGCACATATTGCGGTTACCTTAATATGTTGTTTCCCGCCCTTTCGGTGACGTTTGGCATTTAATCTAATCAGCGTTGACCAATCAACTATCCTACATCAATTTGGAATTCATTCTTTGTAATTTTTATTGAAGTGATGAAATCGTATTAAAAAACAAGCCAAGGACGTCACGTTCGGAATACGAGCAGGAAATACGTATCGCCGCAGAAATACTACCATCACCTATATTTATTTAGCTTGACAGAAAATGTCTCTCACATTTGTACCAAAAGATGAAGACTGATTATCAAGTTTTGTCATACAAGTATTTCGGTGTTATCTCTAATCACCGCCGACCTATAGCCAAAAGGTTAGAGCTCTAGCCCTTGTTTTAATAGGTTCTGAATTTAAATTGCTGTCTGGATCGTCGTTGTGTCTCAGAATCCGCTTATAATCAATTATATAGGAGATAAAAGTTATATCAGAATATTAGTGAATGATTTCAACTAGGAGGTAGATAAAAAAACTTTTAGTGTTCGTTTACTCTGTCATTGTACTTTGTTTTCTATTGTAAAAATACTAAAATCAAAGAATCCTAGAAATGACGAATAGTCGATGCTTATCCGACCCATTGTCCTAACGAGTCACATTATCGGACTATCGTCGTTGCGTGCTGGGTAGCCGATCGATCCAACACAACGTCCTACAACGAGCAACAGTTCCTGTTTTCATGTATTGACTTCTTCGAATACACCAACTTGAAATGGCTTTTGGTCGGATATGAGCTTTGGATGGAATTTTTTTCCTGAGTTGTAACAAGATCATTTTCCGAGTTAAAAGCAAGACATGTCATCATTCATTGATATTATTCAACAGAAAAAAGAGAATATCGTTTTTTCTTCGGCTAAAAATACTTCCTATAAATAATATTAAAAGCCTGTATAGGAAGATTGAATGTGATCAATTTCAAGATAATTCATTGCGCCTTGAAATACGAAGATTTGACATAATGACTCAATTCAAGAAAGTTTTGCGATTTGGTAATTCTAACAAATCGTCCTACTAAAAGTATGCCTGCGTTGTAAACGTTAATTATATTTTCTGTTGAATTAATAATATTATCTGGTAGATAATTTGAAAATAATCTTTAAAAGACCTCTTCCTTTCCACCCTTTCGTAAAAACCATACGAGTAATTTTAGCTGAGTTGAAAAGAAAATGACCCACTGAAGGGTTTAGTGTGTCACAGGACAGGAAGTAAGTTTTTGGATAGTTTACTTAACTCAACTTTTTGGTTGGGTTTACTATTACGTAAGGATTGTAAATGGGTTTCGATAATAGTACACTCTTACAACGAAACAATGTAAATCTTTGTAGGTTGCACTAAAGTTCGAAAAATTTTAAACACTTAGACTCGACTTTTGTTAGTAAAAGACGTCCATAAACATCCTTTCGGTATTTTCGAATGATTACTGCTTTAAATAAACAGGTTTCAAATGCTTTAATGAAATGTTTTGTGTCATCTGTTTAGATGTTAAGTTAAATAAAGTGAATCTAGATGTGAAAAAGTTAATTATTTTAAAATATTTTCTTGTTAATAATTTCAAAAGTATTTTTAAAAATTCATAAAAAATACTCTCAAAAGTTTAACCACGACTCATTCCACTATCATTCTAACCTCCAATTTAACATTGTGATTAATTTATTGACCATGGCTAGACTTGAAACAAATTATAATCTCATATACACATAAAATATGTTAATATTGACATTTCAACTCTACTTGCGAACAATGAAATGATTAAATTTTGAAAAATAAAAGAAAAACTATTTCTTGGATTAATAATTTAATACATAAATTCTAAACAAACCTCATTATACATTATTCAAACAAAAAATAATCATTTTCATTCATTATAAAAGAAAGCAGACTAGGAAAATCAAACAAAATCGAGACATACTTCCGTTTGGCATTTGTGCAAAAGATCGAAAAAATGCAAGGAACAACTTCCGTTTAAATTTTACTTTCCACTCTAATCCCTGGTGAGTGAATGGAAGGGTTAATTTACCCTTTTCCAAACAACTCCCACGCAAGCCTCCCCCCCACGCAGAATCCCCTGGCAATATCCACACGCAAACAGCGATCCAGGGCTCCGCAAACACGCAGCGAAATAATTCACGAAATGGAACGCAGAATGCTATTTGCTAGAGCAGTACCCCACTAATCAAACGAATCGACGATTCCCACGTGTAAAATAAATAGGATGGATTTTTCATGAAGTTGTTGGTGAATAAACCTTTAAGTTAAGGTTTGCAGCGTTATATATAACGTATTCTCCTCACATTTCACCTAACTTATGCATGGAATCGTGTTAGTAGCATTAGCGATTGTTTTCCCTTTTGCTGTTGCGTGAGAGTTTATTTAAGAGGCTCCTATGTCTGGGTGTTAATTCAGATATTATTTGATATCGATCGATTGCGCGTCAGGGAATGCTCTCACAGAGGGGTTTCTTACTTTCATATTTTCATACCTTGCAATGATTTGATCCATTGGAATTGGTATTATTTTTTATGCGTATGTGCCCTTTGCAAATAGAAACATGGAGGTTTTGATTATTTAACTCATAACAACAAATTATCAGTATTTTAAATCTCATCTCCTGTCTGTGTGCGCTAGCCCGGTTGGAAGAGTATCGGATAAGCAACTGGGGGTTGCGAGTTCGAAACAAATCCAATCAAAGACCGTTGTGTACAGGGGGCCTGGTGCACGTTGAATCTGTCATGGTCGAAAATGTCCTCACGTTGGCATGTTGCGGGTACCAGCTTAGGTGTTGATCTCGTCATCCGACACTAGTTCAAAATTACGATTTTGTTCTCGAATTGTTCCCTTCGGGATTGATTCCAGACCGTTGCCAATAGTCCGTTATATTGCTCCAGTGCGACATTAATTTAGCTACCTATCGTCTCCTGTCTCGGATGCCCTAAGACCAGCTTATTTACTCGTTCTTGAGGGCCTAAAGTCTCACGGGCTGATAGACTTGGTGCAATTTAATTTATACCAAGTAAGATAAGAAGCAACAACTCTATTTAAAACTAGCAATAAAAGTACTTAATACGAGAAATAAAAAGACTCCGAACATCAGTTGATGATTAATTTTCTGTTTTACACCGTTTCAAGTTTAGTTTGTTGCTGTTCGGTCATTTTTACCACCAAATTAGACCCTCACCGACTGCTTAAAATGGGTTCCGAACCGTCACGAACACCACGCCCAGATCGGGATTCGATCCCAGAGCAGGTTGAACCAACGGCCAGAGCGCAAATCACTCGGTCTTCTCTTACATCAATGATTACTATGTGCTACTTTCAGAATTTTCCACAGAATTTTTAAAACGATTATTGTTCCTTCACTACTTTTCAAGGTTTTCTAACACTGAGTCAATCTTTTCCCGTAAAAAAGTCTTGGATTAAAATTAATCGACGGAACACCTGCATTGACTTTTGTCAGCATCTATTACGATTTATTCAACATTTAATACAAATTTGTGTAAGATATTTAGTACAAATAAAGATAGGAGAGCGTTTGCATAAATGTCAATTCTGATTGCTTCCATTTGAGCCCCAACTAACTTTAACTTCAATAACATCTTTTGATGCTACTGAGAACTTTATCGCTCGATATAAAAAATTTAAATATCCGAGAAGTGACAGTAGGAAATGTTTCTTTTAAGCAATTTTAATTACTTATTCTATAACTTCTAGCTTAACAGTTAGACCAAGTCCATAAGTCCGAACACTCTCAAAAAGTCCAGCACTAGATCAGGATTTTCGTAGATATCCTCCCTTGCAGGCCAGAAAAAGGAAGTTATAAGTTTAATTAAGTTTATGTAATTTATGTCTATTTAATAAGTTATATAAATAAGATTTAAGTTTTTTTTTCTTCTAATCCTGTGAATAAGTATAAAACTCAATTACCTTATTTTACGAATGCATAATAATACTCCAGAATGCGAGCAGAAGGTGTATTAGTTCTTGTTATTTGTACATTTAAATAATTCAACCAATGACATAATTGTCGGTGGATTCAAGACACTAATAAAAAAATCCAACTACAGAATATCTCTACAGTGTCTGCACATTATGACGTGCCAGGAAATAAGTAATGGACTTTTTGAAAAAAAAATGTGCTAAGGTGGTGCAGAAATTTCCAAAGCCTATGATTTGTCAAAACTGATGTATAGGTAGGTAGTTAACGTCGCACTGGAGTAACGGGCTATTGGCGACGGTCCGGGATCAATCCCAAAGGGAGAGACCCGATTTAATGCTTTAAAAAGAATTTGAAGCTAAGTCCCTCGCCTCTACGGAAAAGCCATGGAGCGTCCTTTGCAATGGTATTTCAGCTGTCTCAAACTCTCCTCGACGGAAAGTGGTTGCCAAGTTCAGACTGCTTGGTAGTCATGACTGTCTCCAGGCCCATCTCCACCGAATAGCCCTTGCTGATTCTCCAGACTAATTTTTGCTGTCTAGAACAGGCTATGTCTGGTGAACATTTAAACGAGTGCCCTGCACTAGTGGTTTTTAATTGTCCTGTAGAAAAATATTGGAGGAACACATGATCTAACGGCCTAAAGACCAAACGACACATTTTAATAATAACATATATGAATAATTACAACTTTTAGATTAAGCAACTCAGTGTTAATGCCTACTTATGTCTGACTCACTCACTTTCAATTCTGAAAGGTATCATCAACCTTGTATACTAAGCCTAAACTCACGTTCTGCCATTCACTAATACTCGATTCTTTTTTAATGAAACCGTGCCTTTTGCATGTGCCGTCCAATCCTCTCGGTTAATTTAGCAATCTTTGCTCAATCCACCAGAGACATGATGGTTCTTTGTCATCAGCGATGCATCGATCGTAATTAGGAGATAATAACTGCCTCGATTTTTTAGCAGTTGTCTTTATCTGGAAGAATTAACTATGCGTTCAACAGCGCATTAAGTTAATGAGCCATTCCCAGAGATCCTCTTTCTATGTTGGTCCTTGTTTCTGTAATGGAACTCAATAAAAATGGTAAAAAACAGAGAAAGTGCAGTGCAGTCGCAATGCGATTGCAAAGAGAACTCAAACGATCCATATAATAGCAGCTATTCATGAACATGAAATTTAGGAAAGGAATTGGGATAGTTATTCAGAAATGGAGATTTCATACTCAACGAGTTGGTTTTCGTTGAATTTTATTGTTTGAGGGCAATTGCTAATTAAGTTTTGTTTCAGTCAATGTAAATAAATCTTTACAAGTAAATAAAATATTTAAGCTATTGTCAAGAAATGCGTCTATTTATCATATCGCACCTTCTCGAGTGACATAATTCTAAAAAGTAAGTTTTACAAGAGTGCCGAAAGAAAAGACCGAAAAACTTTAGATATGTTTTACTTCTCAATAGGAAATTTAAATACATGTTCATATTGTTGGACATTTGTAGCATATTTCCTAATTTGATATCGATGGTTTGTCCGAGTGTATGGGAAGAATTTTTTCTCATGCTAAATATAGGTGGCAGTATTGTTTCTGCGGCGATACGTGTTTCCAGTATGTATTGTGAACGTGATGTAAATTTACTCGTTTTTGAATAGGATTTTCTGCAATTCGTCAACAAAAATTCCAAATAAACTCCGAATTGGTAAATGAAAAATAATTGTTCACCACCAATTAGATTAACCATCAAGCGTTGCCAAACCGACATTTTAATGTAACCCGATGTGTATCATTCGAAAGCATTTGGACAGTATAAGTAAAATCTTAGTAGTCTGGTTTGTTTGTTTGCACTGAAAATTCCTCTCATAGAATAACGTTTGGTTAAAAAAATGAAATATCCATTTCTGAGTTGTGTCCACTTTTGTATGCGAAAATTTTTATGTTTCACTAAATATAGATGGTGGTATATAGAGATGGAATGTTCTACGTATTCTGGATGTAGAGGACGTGACTTGATTTGTTTTTTAACTACGATTTCAGCATGTCGCGTCGCCAATAGAAATTTCAAGGAATGAAATTAATTGATACATGGTAGTTAATTAGTCAACGCTAATTAGATAAGAAGTCAAATGTTGCCAATCTGACGATTTACTTCATTTTAAGTAAACTCAATATGTATCATGCTAGAGCATTTTGATACTAATAAGCAAAATCCCTATCTTCAGTCTAGTTTGTGTCCTCTGAAAATCTCTCTTACTTTCGCTATCAATATTAGTTAAGAAGAATAATTTCCATTTTCACATGAGCTTAAGTTTAACCATCCTGGTGGTCCCTGTCTCAACGAGATATCTCGTCATTAGCAAAACTGACCAGAGCTTGATCTCGTTATCATAAAAAAATCGGCATTATCTTTATGACGAGATAGCTCGTCATTAGCAAAAGAGGTCAGATATTGATGGACGAGATATCTCGTTGGAGGGTTAATAGTAGTGTTACTAAAACAGATTCAATTTCCAATTTGGATTGGTAGCACATATAACACTCTTCATGAAAGGGTGCTATATGTTTTAATTTTCTTTTTTTGAGATTGAACTTGAAAAATATAATAACAAACAATATTGACTGTCTTGAGAGAACGAAGGGCGTTTTTAGTACAGGTGTTCATCTAGTCAAAACATTTTGTTCTAACCTTTATGTCATTAAAGAGTAATCTATATGAATGAGTAAATGTTATTCTTTATGCATCCGAGCTTTACTAAACGTTTTAGTGACTCTTCTTTACCCCCTTCACATTTTAAGCAATGCTTTTATAGTATAGCTCAAAATCTCAATGCTCGCAGTTTTGGATCTGAAGCATTGTTGAGTGCAACACCGTAACTATGAATGGTATTGGTATTGGTATTTTCAATTAACGTCACACTGGAGCAACACAATGGGCTATTGGTGACGGTCCGGGATCAATCCCAGAGGGAAAGATCCGAGGACAACACCACGTAATTTTGAACCACGGTCAGATGACGAGGCAACACCTGAGCTGGCACCCCACTCTCCAAACTTCCACACCACGCCAACGTGAGGACATTTGAGGCCACGACAGATTTAACGTGCACCAGCCCCCTTTGTACACGACGGTGTTTGGCTGGATTCGAACTCGCAACCCTTCGGTTGCTAGTCCGTTACTCTTCCAACCGGGCCACCGCGGCCCTTAACTATGAATGTCAGACATTCGAACATCGATTTCGGATATATGAAACGTATTAGTGGAGAATATAATAATTTATTTCTGACATTACTCACTGTAAAATTTTGACACAGAAAAACTAAATTCAGAGATGCTTGAAATGGAAGACTATTAAAGAGAAATATATGAATAAAAGAACAGCTTAAGTGAAATTCTGATGCAAATATTTTAAATAGAAACGCTATATTTCAATTTGTTTCTTAAACATCCCAAACAATTTATTTTCCCAAAAAACTTTCATTTCAATAAGTCTAAAAAATATAACCCCATTGATTCTACGTCGATATAAACAACTCCATAATAGAGTTCTGGGAGCCTAAAGTCTGATATGGGGTAAAAGTACGTAATATGCAACACATAATTTTAAAAGCTTGCCAAAAGTACAGAAATGGGTTTATTTGAATGAATCAAACGTCAAATCCAAAAGATATTAATTAATATTCATATATAAATGGATAAGTTATCAACCATTAAAAACTCTCAAGTTGTACTAAAACAACTAAAAAAGACAGAATTATTGATAAGAAAAAACGATACCTAATGTGCAACACTTAACGAGTTTGTCGTAAATACACACAAAACTTATCTTTTTACATAAAAAATGTCATGCCTAAAATCTTTCCCTTTTATTTCAGCGTGATTCACTTTAGAATTTTCACTCATTTTTATTTACGTGATTCACTTTACATTAATTTCGTCTTCCGTTCCCTCTTTCCCACGCTTTCTTTTAACCCTCTGATTTGAATATTGCTGTCTTAGCGCTAATTGTAAATACTTCCCCCGGCTCTTTTCGCTTACATTCCCAGCCCTGTAGACATGTCGTGAACATATCTCTTCTTCTGGCCGTGACCATCATTATATAGGGAGTTCAAAGTACAACTGCCTCCCGTAACAGGCGAGTACCCGCAATTCGATTCACGACTACAAATTAATCTCTTTATAATAAAACAATAGTTTAAATTTTTCATGCCTTGTTGATAGTTGTCATAGAATTCCCCTTCACAAAGACTGAAGTGTACAGTGCCTGAATGGTACAGAAGGCTCTTAGAACAAGAAAAGTGAGAAAAATAAAATGTGTGCAAGGGACTCCCCAGTATTTCTTTACAAAAATTATCAATGTAAGTCAAAATAATACTAAAATATTACAGTTAAAATAATAGTAAAAATTTTAAAATGTAGAGAAACGTATAAAATAATCATATAAGATTTCACACAATGAAAACACTGTAACATAGAACAATGAGCATAATGCACTACATTTAATAATTACAGTATTATCAACTAAAATGTTATACATTACCAATAGTAAAACTGCACTAAAATCTATATATATATATATCAGAGTTGTCATCTGTTTATCTGTTTTATATATAAATCTATTCCGTTTGACCAATCCACGCCAAATTTGGTGTCCATATTCTTTAGAACCCTGCGAGTAATGTAGGCTACATAGGCCCCAGTTCTATTTAACCTAGGTGTGCAGAGGGGGCTAAAAGCAATTCGAAATTGCCATAGGAATAACATTGAGCATAAAAGATTGCGTCATGCAACTCAGGGCTCGTTCGTAAACGCGAATAAATCGCACCGGTTGTACGAGTTATTCGAACCGAGCGTTCCAAGAGTTTCAGATTTTCTAGTGTGAAAAACAAGCCGTTTCATAAGTCACTGAAACCGAAAAAAAATCGTTTGAAACGAAGAGATTGTGTTAGCTTTTGTCAGTTCAGAAGTTGGCGACCGAAAAGGTAGATGCAAATGTTGTAATGCTCATGGTTTAGGCTCATTTTCAGATTGAATTTATCAAAACTTATTGCCTATTACAAGGCGAATGAGACTAAAAAACCCTAATCGTTCGTAAATGCAACTTCAGAACTGGTCAAACGGAGGTCATGTGACGGATTATTTTTCGGTTTGCGCTTTTTTCAGAGAATTGTTTACGAACGCGGCCTCAGTTTGTTTTACCAGAATTAAATGAAAATCAAATTTTCCAATAAAATTGTTTTGCCGGTATTGGACGAAAAACAATTTTTTCCAAAACATATTTAAACAATTTAAAATTCTAATTATGTTTAAACTGATTTTTTATTTATTTCCATAATATAAATAATTTATGAAAATTTGATTGAGAAAAATGAATATTTAAAATACTTAATTTTACACAACTTACATTTTCTAATGGAACACCAAAAACACAGGCTGCCCATTCCCGGTCAACCATAGATGCCGGCAGATTCGTCGGTCCACGCGTGCTGACGTCACTCTGGCTGCACTGGAAGTCCTCAAACGTGCCACATTCCCTTGGTCCAACCATCTGTGCCACAACCGGTGCACCGTGGACGCGTGCACCGTGGTATCTGCTGAGATTTGACGGATGGACCAACCTGCCCTTCTGAGGCCAATCACCATACCCCTTGTGAAGTCGTCTGTTTGCTGGAACTGTCTTGATTGGCGGCGTCCTGGCATTCTCCGCTACTAGACGTTTCCTCTGAGACACACAAAAAAATTGCAACTTGATTTACCTGGCAAACAGAGCGGCGCGAAACTGACCACTTTTGCAGGTTCCTTCCCTGGTTTTTCACTCGCCGTGCGCGGGACAGCTGCGCAGTTTGCATCATTTACATATCTCGGTGAGCTGCGTCTACCCTGTAAATTTCATCCAGTTCTGCGCACTCCTTCTGGGTGTTGCATTTTCAATGTCAGGTAGTGTATATAAATAAGAACGGAGTGTTTGTACATTGAATATTTTCGACCCATTTCAAGTTTTCTATCCGTTTTGGGCCCTTCTGATGCAAAATTCGTCTCTTGAGCGTGCGTTTGGTGTCTGTCTGTTCATCTGTCTGTATGTGTGTGGCCGTACTACGTCCAAACGGTTGGATATATTTTCATGAAACTTTGCATACTGTGAGTTCTTACATTAATTTAGTGATTGAACTTGGTTGCGTAAGTCTGTCCTTGCCGTTCTATATTCGATTTTGTGTCTGTGTGTTTTTACAAGTATTACATTCCATTTGTTCAACATATTTTAATTTAATGTTTTATATTTGATACATCACAATTTAGTTTAGTGAATGCATTATTTAAAATTTCTTTGCTTACATATTTAGGCAAGTTTCAAGTTAAAACATCTGAGTAACTCTACTTAAATCAACCATAATTTGGTAGTTTTGGAGAAGCTTAAATGCATATTGAGCATTGCAATTACTTAAATTGTTTTACCAGTACTGCTGGAAAATCAATTACTTTGTAAAAAAACTGTTTTAACAGAATTTAAATTCAAAGTTCTTTTTTATTTTGAGCCTTATTTATTTTCTTTGCAAAAATATAAACTATTGGGTCGGTGTGAATGAAATGTCCGTAAAATGACCATCACACTTCGATGGCGATAACTGAAAAATACAGTACTGACCTACTCGAAAGAATCTCCTCTGAATTGACACATTGTTGCTACTTGTCTGACAAGACCATGATCCCGGAACGAAAAACAATTTTGTGGTTGGGATGCGAAGAAGTCATCAAACTGCATGGGGAACCTCCGTACCTTGGGTGAACCGTTTGCCAGACAAAAAGCGATCCAGGTGACGAAACAGATGAAAATCTGTAGGTGACAAGTCAGGGGAATAGGGGGATGAGGCATCGCTTCATAGCCCAACTCACGTGGTGTCAGCATCGTCCGTTGTGTGACATGATGACGGGCATTATCTTGCAAGGGGAGAACGCCATACCTGTTTACCAAAGCTAGTTGTTTCACCATCAATTTCCGGTGCATTTGTCGTAATTTATCACAATATCGTTCTGAAGTGATGATTTGGCCACTTGGCAGGAAACTAGGATGAATTATTTCAGCTGTAGACCACCATACAAGAAGCATAACCTTCCTGGGATGTAAAGGTGACTTGGGATGACATCCAGGAGGCTGTACTTTGCTCAACCATTGTGCAGATCGTTTCCGATTGTCATAAAGGACCCATTTCTCGTCGCAGGTAAAGATCCGCTGCAGTAGAGGTTCTCTTTCATTCCTGGAAAGGAGCGATGCACAGACTTACAAACGTCTCACCTTGTTGGCAATTGTCAATTCATGGGGCACCCAAGAATCCATCTTTTTGACCTTACCCAGTGCAGCCGGATGGCGAACAATTGTAGTGTGGTGCAAGGCTAATAAAGGAGTAGCCTTGGTGTGGTGAACACCTAGCTCGGTCACAATCTCACATGTTTTCCGCGGTTAAGCTTCAACCACACGTAGCAGAATATCGTCAAACTGCAACTTTTCGGTGACCACGTGCTTCGTTTTTCAGGTCCATATCTCCACTTCGAAACTTCGCAAACCATCGCCGAATGGTTCGTTCATTGGCTGTATTCTCTCCGAATGCTGTGTTAATGTTTAGAGCAGCAACTGCAGCAGAATGTTTCAGTTTAAATTCGTTAAGGAAGATGACTCTTAAATCTGAGTTTTCCATGTCGAATTTGGAAGCACCATACACCCAAACAAATTAAATCTGGAACTTGTACTTCACACGCGTTATAGCTATTTATAGTAGCTCTGTGACCTAAGATGCCGGAAGCTTGTAGGTAATTACTTTTAGCTGTATGGGGTCATTCCCAGAGCTATTTCTCATCGGACATTTCATTCGCACCGACCCAATATTTTCGAACAGACGATATTTTCCGACAAAACGGAAACTCGTGTTTGTTTGCCACGTGCAGTGATATTTTTTTCGGTCCAAATTAATTTCGCATTTTTAAATTCTATCTAATTTATAGTTGCAAGTTGTGGGAATTGTGCGAGATCAAGAGAAAAAAGAATCACGAATTTATATCTAGAACTTTTTCCCGCCAACTTTTACTTTGTTTTAATTTTCTTTTCTGTTTTAAATGTTTATTATTTTAATAAATTGTAATTCCCTTTCATCACTCGCAACACCACCGCGAAGTATTCTGTTTAAAGTGGCATGCAAGTTAGAATAAAGCAAATTTGGTAAGTGGAATTTTGCCGTTATTGAAACGACGTTAATGTTAAAAACATCCGAACTAGGACTTTTGAAATATTACAAATTCTTTGTCATAGCGACAGATGAACAAGGTGGCTTATTTTACGAATTGAAGTTATGAAAAAGTTAAAACGATGTTAAAAAATTATTTTGTGTACATTTAACTGATGCTTGCATTTTTCTGTGAAAGAAAAGTGATTAGTCAGATCCCTTTTCAATCAACATTTAACCAATTCAATCCGAGCAACGTCGTGTAATTCTGATAGTATTATATAAAGCAATACAAAGTGAAGGAATTTCGGAAGTGTGAAAGAATACAAAAATAAACAAAGTCTGTTTAAGATGGTGCCACTATTTTAGTCTATAATTAATTTCAAAAACATAATTCCACAAAAATTTCATATTTTTCCAATCTATTTTCAAAATGTTAACCTTTCCTTCCTACTTTTTTGTTTTGTAGCAATCAGTAAATTAAAATTTAATTTATTGAAAAAATTTCGTCAGGGTTAAATTTCTCGAGTCTATTTACTTACAGGATTTTTCTTAGTGTGTTTGGTCTATCAATCTCATAATTTACTTTAGAAATCTGATTTAAAATATAGTATAGGTGGACCTGTATATGAATATATTTCTTGTGTTATCCTAACACAAGAAAAATCAGTCCAATTAATTTTCTTGTGTTGGATATTTAGACTCTTCATGCATTACAATAACGCCAATTTTAAAATTATCCTTCAAAAATCTATTAAATCGAAGTTTAGCTTTCTCATAATACTTGATTGTGCTCTCAGCAGCCAATTTTCGTGCCTCATTTACAGGAATGTAAAAAGAATTATTAATAAAAGATTGTATGTGTGTGAGGGGGTAATTTTCCAAACATAACATAGGCTAGTTGGAAATTAGTAACAGACTGGAAAGTTTGGATTTGAACGAGAAAATTGCATTGGTCTACCAAATTATCCATGGTGGGCATGAGAAGCTTGGTGAAGTCTCGTTGAAATTTCGCTCCTCCAGTTCAGCTGATGTCACCGAGGTATATTCTAGAACTCCAGTGAGACTCCTAGAATATCCTCTTAGCACCCAATTTCTGTTTCGCGGCACATGACCTGGGAATCTCGGTTGGCAAGTTCTTCCCGTCGGTTGGGACCAAAGACCAGTCCTCTGCATTTCAGCTCCAGATCCTGAATTAAAATCCTGTTTCTTTTGATTCTACAATTTTACACCGGCGTTTTTCCACTCCCTAGTTGTTTCCAGTATGGCAATGATGAGGAATTCTTTTAATTTTATAGGGACAGTATTGTTTAACACTTCCATCAGCATTTCCTGAGAAACCTGGATTTTTCTAGATAAGTTTATTTTTTCGAAAAAAGTTCTGGATGTTATCTCCTTCCTTCAAGGTTGTTTTAAGAAATAAATTATACTTGTCTTTTTCAGGGACCATAAGCTGCTGCTCCAACATGTCTTGCACCCCTTTTCAATCATCGGCATCAAGACAATGTTCAATAAAAAAGCTGAAAGTTTCATCTTTTAAGTAATTTGTAATGTTCTTTAATCTACGCTCTTCAGATATCACGTGGTAAAATAAAGAAATCTTCTCCCAAGTGGCGTTATAACATGTAAAGCGTCATCATCCAGCCCCTTGTAGACCACAAGCATCGCTGGGTGTTGACTGTCTTTCTGTGAATGGCATGTTTCTTGGAATGTCTCTGTTTTTAAAAGATAGCATGCATCCAGAAAAATATCAAAATACAAACTAACAATGTTACATAGAAAGAAGGGAATCCCCAAAATTAATTCTGGTCCAAGGAAAATAGCATCTTTTTCATCAACACACTGCAAAAAAGCATAAAAGTTTGTTTCTAACTTATTAGAAAGTACTGACTCTTCTAAGCAACGAACCAAAAATACGTCGTTTCATTATTCAACAGGGAGTGACCCTCGTTATTTTCATTTAGTTACCCCATGCAGTTGTAATCCCGGCCGCTTCTCTCACAATTATTAACAAGACACGACGAATTTAAACTATCATTTTATTATAGAGATAAATTTGCAGTCGTCAATCGAATTGGGTTACACTCATCGTTACAGAAGAACAGCTCGACTTTGATCTCTACATGATGGTCACGGCCAAAAGAAGAGATATCTTCACGATACGTCTACAGGGCTGAGGATGTAAACGATGAGAGCCTGGGAAAGTATTACAATTAGCGCTGAGACAGCAATATTCAAATGAGAGGGTTCAAAGGGAACGTGAGAAAGAGGAAACGAAAGGCGAAATTAATATAATACTAAATGAATCACGTCGAAAAAAAGGAAAGGATTTTAGGCATGACATATTTATACTGTTCTAAAGTAATAAAAAGAAATATATTTCAGGTTTTAACACTTACTTTTAATTGTATTAAATTTTTATACATTGGGAATGTACGAAATATTACCTCAGTATCAAAAAAAAATTCGAACAAAACCCTCAAATTATAGCTCATAATAAATATTAGAGAAGGAAAGTCAAAGCTATTGGATAATAAAGCTCATAGAGTTTTTATATATAGAATGATAAAGTTTAATTTAGTATTGAGTATGTATACGGCGTACGTTGATTTCTCCAACTTATCTTCTGTCTATTTCTCTCTTCTATGTCAGTAAAACTTTCCTAACGTATGTGTATTTTCATTATTTGACATCTGTTTTGTGTTTGGAATAGTTTGTACAAACATGGTATTGGAAATGTCCTGATCTCGCAGCAAATAATTTAAATGGATAGCAAATAATTTTACTAAATAAACATAGAACTAAATGAATTGTTCTTATCAAAATTCTATCTATTGACTTCGTTTCTCCACATGCGTAAAATTTATTTAACTGTCCTTAGAAAAGTCGCACATCATTTTTCCATATTGACAACATCTGATAGATATACAAATTTGTTACAGCGTCACTAGAGTAGAGTCTAGTCACAAATCTGTCATAGCAAATCCACGCCTGCTCTTTGTGAGAGATGCTAAGTAACAATTTTTAAGCAAAAGTGTTCTTTCAATTCTCTGAATAGAGGCGGGGTTTTTTCTCGTATATTTCACGTTTCTTTGGCGCTTTTCTCTCGACAGATCATTATGCACCGTTAAAAAGATAAATGCCCGTTTGCGGCAGCTATTAAAGATGGCGAAACTGAAGGGGAAATTAAGAGAGGGGCTTAAGAAAACAACGGAGATGTAACAAAAGCTCGTTCTAAATATCGAACACGAAAAGAGGAGAAATGTTTGAGAAATCGGCGGGGGTGAAGAAAATGAGAGACCTGTATTTTGAGATAATGGGTTTAAAGGAGGGCGACAGGGTTACATGAATTAATAACCATGCATCCTGTGTGTGGGAGGCATTTGCAATAATTCTTAAAATAATAGTTTGGAACTATCTTTTGAATTCATTAGTTCTTTGGTCCATTAATCTTCACGCGTAAAAGAATATTTCAAAAAGTTGAAGTTCAGTAATTTGGAGGTATCATTGCTTGATCCCTCCATCATGCTTTAAGTGAAAGCTATTGTTCGAGGGAATGAATGAATATAGAATTAATGCATTTTCATCAATTTAGAGTCCTCTAAATCATTATGGCATATGTCTGGAAAGCCTTACATGCATTCTCAGTACGGTAAGATAATCATGTAAGTCAAATTCCAAGTCTTGAAGATAATTCAACTACTCTTAATAACGAATTTACCATCAAGTAAAATGAATATTATTTACAGTTAGAATTGCTTTATTAATTGCAAATACATAATTATAGCCTTAAAATTAAATTTAAATATAAAATTTTATTGTTTTGTGAATGGTTCTGAATGGTTCACACGTATCTCTCCGTTTTGCAACCTGCAGTCTCTTGCATGACTTCCAATCAGCTTTAAACTTCTTGAATAATAAAATCTTTCCTAGGATTCTTTCCCTTCGGGAAATGATCCCGGAACGTCGCCGAAAGCCCGTTGTGTTGCTCCAATGCGACGTTAATTAAATACCTACCTAGGATTCTTTCAACTAATGGGTGTGGGCCATTTTATGTGTTTCGCAAGATAAAAGCAGTACTACACTACTCGGAAATCTCGGGATGCTCAGAGTTAAAAAACATGTTACATATCTGTTAATATTGACTACATGATGCTGGGAACTAAATCGGGTTTAACTAGTGCTACAGATTGGGCAAAAACTCCAACCCTATGATAGTTACAGAAATTTAACATATTCAAAAAAGAGCACCTAAATTAAGGATTTTATGTATTGCATTGGTTTGCTGCAATAAATACAATTTCTTAGATTACATGTAGCACGTCCTTATCAGACAAACAGACAAATTTTCTAGACCCCCCATATGTTCATATTATACGACTCTACGAGTTGTGATTATTTGTAGAGATGTCTAATAAGAGCAATTTATGCTTCACACCAATTTTTTTTCGAGCTGTTCAATAAGGGAGGAAATTAAGAACAGACATGGCTTCTTTAAAATTTTGTAAAAACATACTGTTACTGTAAGAACCTAATTCTTATTCATTTATGTTTGATGTTTACTCCTCGAGACAATGCTGCTTCCTTTGTAATTCTCTTCCTGGTTCCAGTTGGCCGGATATTTTCATGGCGCAATGGCCATATCTGGCCAAACTGCTCCAAACAATGTTTTTCCAATGAGCACCCATCCACACAGAAAGCTTTTGCTGTCACAGAAGAAAGAAGGTAGTGTAACGTAGTAGGACGAGTGGTGTGCCAATGAACACAACGAAACAGCCCAAATTACAAAACAAACCTACGTTTATTTACAATATCGATATGTAGAATATTTTACAGTAGGGATTTGTATCCCTAGGTCATGGGCGTTGCAAAACAGGCATATAAGTGAATCTCCTCAACGGCCGTGGCCCCAAAAACCTAGAACCACAAAAACAAACCTCGAGCTTTCCAACCGTTCTCTTTTTGTCGCCAGATTTTTCAGGGAAAACAGTTGAATCACCTGAACCTCTAAAAACCATTTGGACGGCTGCGAGAGATGTTTCGGGAATTTTCGGCTGGAGGTCAGTGGTGCTGACCTCTGATACTGCGCTGTTAGGGACGTTACAGCTCCTCCTTCCTTGGGAAAAACTTTTCTCGCAGATGAAAAGTTTTTTTCACCAAAACGACAGACTGCCAGTTTTCACAACACTTGAGAACATGATGATAATGTCATATTTAAGGTTTGATATACCAAACCCATATCCCAGAGTTGTGACTTTTGGCAAAAATTTAACCATTTCACACAAATTTCTACTAAAAAGTAACCTAAATAATGAACATTAAAGGCAGCAAATTTCATCTCAAAATTTAATTAAATTTTAATTTAGACAATAGTGCAGTTACTTGTAAGGGATATACATACATAATCAATTGTTGAATCATTTATATTTTAAAACTCATATTTTTCATTGCTAAAACATAATATATTTTGACACATTGAAATAAAATCTTTCTAGCAATCAGCAATCTACAATTGATATGTAGTAGATTTAAAAATCAAAAATAACATTTAGCATAACCCTTGTACCAACATAATACAGACAATTGTTTCTATAATTCAAACGAATTACTATTATATAAACACAATAACCATTTCATGTAGTACAATCAATTAGAAAAGTAGTCATAATTCACAATTAGAACCATCTCATATATCAATCATATTTCATAAACAATCACATTTGCCATTAAAACCATTGCATATAACATAATTATAACTCATACTCACTCATATTCACTTTCAAAACCATGTCATATAATATACTTTCCGAAACAACTAAATCACAGCATATGAAGCATGGTTAAATTGATTTCCATTATCCATAAATCAAACATTTCAAACGATGACAATTCTACTGTATACAAATATCATGCGCATATCACTAAAAACTGATATATTTGTTTTGGGTTCAACTGACCCTTAAATTGACCTTGCTTGAAATCATAATGTTTATAGAGATTCAAGTCTGTAAGAAAATTCTACATAGTATAACAACCACAATCCAATATAATTAACCCTATAATTATAATAACCATTTAAAGCTGTTTTTCGTTCAAATTAATGCATTTTCAAAGCCCGAGTCTTATGTTTAATTTGAGTTTAATCAATTTCATCAACCCTAATTATTGACATCTTTTCGATTAATTCGATCAAAAATAGTTTTTTATTAATGAACAAGCCTGGTCCTGTTATTCAATCCAAAGTTCTTAAAGTAGGGTTTCAGGATATCTTGTTTTCCGTGCAGAAGTTCTGTGGGTGAAAAACCCAAACGATTAAATATTTTTAACAGGGTTCTGGTAACAGAAACTGAACTTATGCCACTCATACGAATAACGTACAGATTCCGCCCTGTTTTATTCCTGATCGTTATTAAAAACGAGTAACGTTTTTCACATTCACTTTTATGAAATGGAACGATTGCATAGCTGTTCAATTACGAAATAGAACGCTCTTTTTCTCATTAGGTTTTACTGATTTCGGACGCTGGTTACATTCCTTAATGCAATTTTCCATCCCATTATCGCGCTCTGGACAGATAAAATGTCTTGATCTATCTTCAGACATAGTAACCCCAAGTGTGAGGAAGTTTCCTCGTGACCCAGTGCATTAATTTTTGCCCCCATTATCTTCAGGTACAACAAACATTTCACTTTCATTCTCCAAATCGTCTTTCTGGTATCGAGTTAGCAACTCGTTTTCGATGCTATAATTATCTTTTGGGGGTGAATCCTCGAGAATGTCCCCCGACCCATTCAAAACAGGGTCATAAATTTCTCGCAAAGTCTCACTGCTTTCCTGAAATTTAACAAGGTCTACCGGCTCTAACTTCTGTAACTCTAGCTCCTCCGTTATCAGTTCCCTCTTCGGTAATTCGATATTTCCAATTTCTTTATATGGTCGTATCTCTAAAATGTCCCCACCTGTGGACACCGTCCACTCGACCGCTTCTGTAGTTCTGCAATTCCTTTTTCATCCCCTCGGTAGTCTGGTAGGGTCATCTGCTATCTTTTGAGAACTCATCTGGACAGCTTTGGCTAAGTGGGGAAGCCGAAATTCCATATTATATTTACCCATAACTTTAATTCCTAATATTTCCAATTCATATTCTCTTTCCCTTTTCAATTCTTTCCGTTTTCTTTCCCATTCCATTTTTTCCCTTTCTTTTCCTCTTCTTCAATTCTACTGGTAATTATATTCTCCAGTAATCCCTCTATTGATTCTTCCTCATATTCTGGACTACTCAATATTAGATATTCTAAGGCCTTCCTACTTAGGTCCTTCGTAACATTCTCTCCCATTTCATATGCTACGATGTACAAATAAACTTTCTTCCCCTTCCTTAAAAATGCATTTCAAAAATAAGAATATTCCCTATTCTATATTTTGAGTTATACTTATGCAATACAACAACACTTAAGTACACTCAAAACGCTACACATCAAAACATATAATTATGTGATGACAACAGGAGAAGTAAACATTTAAATCCCTTCACAAGCAAATACCCTATGTTTAAAACCAAACAGTCACAACTCAAAGTTATAGGAAAGGTATTCACCCCTTTTGGTGACGTGAAAATCTTCAGATCTTAGCTATTTTCAGATCTCAGCTCTACTCTTCCACCGTGACCGCAGCTCTCAGCCCTTTTGTTAACTTGTAGAAATCTCCAAACACACGACACACGCTGCCTCTCGTTGAGAAAACAGTGAACCAGTATTCACTGAACGGGACACACACCAACGCAACTCTCCGCCCGAGAGTGCACAACTGGTAAATACGTCCTGTTAGCAGGGAAGCGGTCTAGGTTGACCACTATTTCGCTCTTTGCAAATAGTAATGATTGCGAAGCAAAAATTTGCCATGAGTGATCCCGATTTGCAGCTTAAATCCCATTGCTGCCACCAATTTAATTAGGCTGTAATGAAGTAGGCAGAGTGGTGTGCACACAACGAAACAGCCCAAATTATAAAATAAACTTACGTTTACTTTACAATATCGATATGTACAATATTTTACAATAGGGATTTGCATCCCTAGGTCATGGGTGCTGCAAAACAGGCATAAATGGATCTCCTCAACGGCCGTGGCCCCAATAACCGAGAACCACAAAAAGAAATCTCTGCTCATCTCGAGCTTTCCAACCGTTCTCTTTTCGTCGCCAGATTTTTCAGGGAAAACAGTTGAATCACCTGAACCTCTAAAAATCATCTGGACGGCTGCGAGAGATGTTTCAGGAATTTTCGGCCGGAGGTCAGTGGTGCTGACCTCTGATACTGCGCTGTTAGGGACGTTACAATAGGTAGTTAGATGAATTTACGTTGCATGAGATCGAGTTATTAGCTATGATCCGGGATCAATCCCGAAGGGAAAGATGCGATGACAGAATCTCGTAAATACCACTGTCAGATGACGAGGTCAACACCTGATTTGACACCCCACTGTCCAACCTTACACATCATGCTAACGTGAGGACAGATTTAACATGCACAGAAGAAAAATACACCCAGGTAGTTACCTACCTGGTAAGAATTGAACCTAAGTCGCCAACAACTCACAGGCTGCTGGCGCAATGCCCCCTTTTCTGGTTTTGAAAGTTCAATTTACGTAGGTATTTTAATTAACGTCGCACTGGAGCAACACATTGGGCTATTGGCGACGGGAAAGATCCGAAGACACCATTCATTTTGAATCTCGGTCAGATGACTAGGTTACACCTTAGCTGGCACCCCCTCTCTAAACTTGAAATTTCGCATGACTTATATTTTAAGATTTAAGGAATTCAACCCTTTTAAGTGATTAGATTTCCGAGTAAATTAATTTGAAAATATTTAATAGCATATCAAAAACACTGAAAAACTTAAACCATGGAAATTAAAATTAATTTCCAATATAAAAAATAACTTCCATTTATAATGTTTTATGGGATTCTAAGAAAAAACTAATATGTATTAGAAATTAACATTAAGACCTCATAAACATAGAAATACAACACAGTATAAGAGACAATGGGATAGGTCAAAATGGTCAATGAATGAAAAATGATTTAAAATGCATATTTTACAAGTGAAAATAATTTCGATGAATCTACACTGTTTTTTTGCACTAAAAAGAATCTATATAAATACATGAATAATAATTTAGTGTTCAAATGAATGTTACTAACTATATCACAATTCTCAGAGTGGAAAATTGACTTTAAGCAGACTTAAATGACTGTTAAAATATCTAGTAAAACAATTTGGTTATCTGAGGGCATGGTAGTCTAGTTGCTAGAGTCACGTATTAGCAACCAGAGGGTTGAGAGTTCGAGACGCGATCTAACCAAAGATCGTCGTGTACATGGGGCTGGTGCATGTTAAATCTGTCCTGACCTCAAATGTTCTCACGTTGGTATGGTGTGGAAATTTGAAAGGTGGGGTTCCACCTCATGTGTCAACCTTGTCATCTGAACATGGTTCAAAATTACGAGGTGTTGTCCTCGATCTTTCCCTCCGGGATTGATCCAGAACCGTCGTCAATAACCCATTGCTTTGTTTCAGTGCGACGTAAATTCAACTACCTACCTACTTTGATTAGTTCATACAAACATTTGTATAAAAATCGATCATTGTATTTTTTATTCGGGTATTAATGCAAGTGAGACTAATTTTTAACTGTCTATTTCTATGAAATTCCAATGATTGATCATTTAGAGTTGGTATACAATGCAAGTCAATTTGAAATAAAATATTTTTAAATTCATGGAACAAGAAATTCAAAACGCCTATTTACTTGAAGGAAATACATTTATTTTCTCAAATTTATACATCTTTTACATTTGTTTAAATAATTAAAATAAAAATTGTATATTCTTTCGAAAAAATAAATAAGTTATTATTTATATTACGGCGTATTAAATGTTGATTTTAAGACCATGTAGATAGAATATAAATTATATTTCTAACAATCACAAATATTTTAATTACGTACCAAAATCAAGAATTTTATTGTTTTTAAATTACCATTCTTTTTTACGGTTTATTTGCCGCTGTCAATAAAATTTTACATATTTTCTTTTCATTTAATGTTTATTAGAACAAAAGGATTCTACAAATTCTTACAGCTGTTGTTTTTATTTTGCTATGCAAAAGTTTATCAAACGCATTAGAAAAGTTATTGTCTAACTTTATTTCGAATCAAGAATAAAAAAATAATTTAAAATGCTAATAAATTTTAAATAGAAGTGCATTATATTTCTTATTTTGTTTTAATCAAAATTCGTCATACTTAGCTGTCATTAAATCAGTTAATCCACATAAATTTTCATTAACAAATATTCGGAAAATGCTTTTGAAAATGCAATAGATTATGCAATATCATATCGTTACCACCACGCCAAAGGAGTGTATCTGCATTTTGGTACTAACTGCATTTTGCACACTAACTGTACTACTGCACACTAACTGCATTTTTTGAGTCACCATTTCATGTTTAATACTATGAAGAAGCCTCGAATCATCTTGATTCTTAGTGTAAATGCCGATTTTCACGAGAAAACAACCTTAGAGTCGAAACTCGATTTTTCCCGAAGTATCAAAACTTTGAGCGGGTTTTTGTAGAAACGTCAATTTTGTAGATACGCTCCTTTGGGCCTGTGGTAACGATATATTATCGTAGTTTTATTGAAAAAGAGTATTTCTCTTCACAAGACCATGATCCGGTATACATAATTTCCCATACTCGTGATTGGTTCAGTATACATACCCTCTATACTCGTGATTTTTAATTTGATAAAATCAAACTTTTATGGTGATAGATAATGAGTAATAAATTTTAATAAGTACTACAACTACCAGAAACGTATCTGTACTACAACTTTCTAATCCCATGTGCCTCTGATGGTTCAATTAAAATTAAGATTAGTTTGAAATTGTGTGGAATTAGATTTTATTTCTACACATACGTGTTAGAAAATATCTAGCATTTCACATAAAATATAACAAGGAAAAAATAACAAAATTTCAGTTATTGAAAAGGAATCAGTTTATGTAATTTATTCGTTTATTGATTCAATTTTAGGGCATTATAATCAACTCGGATATGACACTCAAAACACAATTTTTCTATGATAATAGAAGATTAATGTAAATATGTTTTCTCCTAAGTACACAAATTTCATGGCTTTATAACTTTAAGCATTAAATCGATGTACAAATAGCACATATTCAAATTTTTAAAAACATTATTTATTTATTTCTTTTGAAAAACATGTATTTGTGTACTAAAATTATTGTAGTCAAATAACTTCGTTTAAACCTCAACTTGTCTCAAGCAACAACTGACACCTAGTATCAATGATATCAGCGAGTTAAATACAAGTGCTTGTTTTCCTGTTTTATGAAGAATTTCTTTCTAAATGTTTCTAAAGTGCGCTTCGTAATTAGAGAGATTTTGTTCGAGAGACATATTCTGTTTGAGAGAGATTCTGTTTGAGAAATTCTCTTACTACGAGAGAGAGATTCTATTTGTAAGAGAGATATTCTGTTTGAGAGAGAGATTCTCTTACTACGAGAGAGATTCTATTTGTAAGAGAGAGATTCTGTTTGAGAGAGATTCTGTTTGAGAGAGATTTTGTTTGAGAGAGATTCGATTTGAAAGAGATAGAGAGAGATTCTGTTTGACAGAGAAAGAGATTCTGTTTGACAGAGAAAGAAATTCTGTTTGAGAGAGAGAGAGAGAAATTTTATTTGACGCAGAGATTCTATTTGATAGAGAGAGATTATGTTTAAAGATAGCTAAAAATTAAGAAGAAATACGGCAAGGCGTCTTAGAATTTTATTCGCTGAGAGATAATAATGTCGTTACATTAACTCTCTCTCTAAGTATAATATAGATATAGTATTTGGAGATAGTATAATGATGAATGAACATATCTGAATAAAATATTATTTTTCAAGTTCCATTTCCACGTCTCTCCTTAAATAGCGAGTAATAATGAGTGAATCTCATCTCAGCCTGAACAAATCTAAAGTATATTAAAATTATAATAAAGAAACTATATTTCAAATACGAATTTTCGTAGCAAATACGTAAGTTTTGAATAGTTGTATAAAAAACCTCAAGAAAAAAATGTATTCTACAAAACTATGTCCTAAATAAAGAGAATTCGTCAAAAGTATTCATTTAACTATGGAATATCAGATGGGTAGACAGAGAGAAATGAAGGATTCCTCTTGCCCATCCCCTCACCGAAGTCCAAAGGAAGGAAAAATCCCAGGCACACTCACCTCTTCCCTTCGCAGATGGCGGCGACAGCTCCGGATCACAACATCTCACCACTGGACTAAGTACTCGCCCACGAAACCTCCAGCACCCCGATCAACACCCAATATCCCCGCTCGGAAAAGCTCAGCACCGGTAACCCACCGACACACACTAGGGCTACTCTTATATCAAGGATCACGCCCTGCTCTTCTTTTGTGTGGAGGGTTTTCTTGCGCGTTGCTTCTGGACCGTTGCGGGCTCTCCGACCGACTGAGGGCGTGCCCGGCGCGGCGGTCCGGGGTCTGCCGGTAGAGGGCCGGCACGTGGATGCAGAGGAGATTCTCGAGGATGAGGGATGGTGAATAGATGAGGTGGGAATGTGTCGGCTGTACGGCTGCGCAACAAGTGTGTTTGGCGTGCCGGTACTGGGAATGGACAAGATTCTGAAGCCGCGTACTCACTAGCTGACTGTAACATGCAAAGCCAGCTGCAACATGTCATGCAATATTTTTAGATGGAGTTCTGCCACATGTCATGAAGGGTCATATCCGCACTGTGCTCGCTAGTCGCCGTGTAAGAGGTTCACAAACGGTTCACAACCGCCATGCAACACATGGCGAAGAATCGAACCAACAATGTGCTCGCGAGCAAGACAAGTCCACAATGTTGTAGTGCATGTAGTAAAATTTTCGAGTATGAGGGACAGTGTATAGATGAGGTGGGAATGTGTCGGGCTGTATGTCTGTGTTACAAGCGTGTTCAGTGTGCCAGTACTGGGGATGGACAAGACGCTGAAGCCACTTACTCACTAGCGGATTGCAACATACTCAGCCAGCTGTAACATTTCATGCAACATTTTAAGGGGGAGTTTTGTAACACGTCACGAACAGTCATATCCAGTGTTCAAAGCGTGCTCGTGAGTTGCCGTGATAGCAGACTCTTAGAAAGGTTCCCAATTGGTTACAGTCGTTGTCAGTTTTGTGGACGAGTTACAAAGACTCTGAATACGCTGACAAGAGTTGTCTGTGCTCAGTAAAGCTGCTTACTCACTAGTGAAAAGTAGCATGTAAAGTCTGGTACTCATTAGTCAACTGCAACATGCAGTGTAACAGCTTAAGATGTAGCCCTGTAGTTCATGGGCAGTCAAATCCACAGTGCTCAGAGCGTACTCGCAAATCGCTGTGTAAGAGTCATCTAGCAGACTACGCAATGCTGTTGAGTGAAGCAACTAGTCTCAGATGTGAACGAAAGATCCATAATCTCCATGAAATACATCGCTAACATTGACAACCAACAGTGTTTCGAAAGTACTCATGAGCCGGCGAATCCCCAGTGCAGTAGTAAGAAATGGAAAATGCTCGCTTCAAGGCACGTACACATTAGCGAACAGTTCCTCTCAGCGTCGACGATCCTATTGCGATCCCCCATGTTTGTTCGTCCCGAAAACGAATAGCTTAGAGCAGTGATTCTCAAGCTTTTTTTGTCACGGTACACTTAATAATTTAAAAATTTGGCGGCACACTAACAATAAGATAAATTTAAAGGAATTTTACTTGGTTAATTGATTGGTTGTACCTAAAATATATTTTGTAAAAATAGCATACGATAATAATTTTCAATGAAATATAAAATGACAAAGTAAACAAAATGTTTATTTAATGATAAATTACAAATTACGTTTAATGCAAAATTTGAGCTTGGTGTTTTTTGATAACTTTATTTGCGTATATTTGGGCGTAAAAATAATAATAATATTCTCATTTCGTGATCCAGATTTAAAAGTCTGGTTCTTTTTTTCGTTTTTATGTTGGTCAAAGCCGAAAATCCGAATTCGCACAAATAAGATGTGGAAAATTGTAATAACACACTTAAGGCTTTTTGAGATTGTGGGATAATCGTATCTAAGATTAATCCAGAACGAATTAATTGATTCTTCTGAATGTTCGCAGTGGCGGCACACTTCAAGAATCTCGCGGCACACTAAATTGCCGCGGCACAGTGGTTGAGAATCACCGGCTTAGAGTATTAGAAGGTTCTTTGTGAATCCTGCTCATAGGCGCCCAGAATATAAAATTTTGTTACATTACATGTTGCAGTTTGTTATGAATATACGGCTTAATGTACCCAAATTATCTGTTTGAACGCCTATCGAACAGGGGTCTCGAACAGGCATAATAAATTTGGTTGCAGTATATATAACGCTTCGTTGGTGAGGTATGTGGTTAAATTCGCTAATTTGAACATCTGTGAACAGGGCAAGCGAATCCTTGTTGTGTTGGTGGTTGTCGGTATTTGGGATGAACACAAAGAGGGTCTCTCAGTAGTACTGTGAAAGCTCGTAACAACTGTTTACTAAAGTCCCGAAGCGAGCAGTTTTCCTTTCTGCACACTACAGCACTGTGAAGCTTACACAAAGCCGTACAAAACAACACCATCATGCCATACCGATTCTACATTTTACGGTAAAAATATTTTACGCATCAAGAATCTTAGGTAAAGTTAACCACGACTAGAGGTAAGAGATAAGTTTTTAAGCAAATATTTAATTAAAATTTGAAACTGTTAATGGCAGGCAGTGTTGATGTGAAAAAGGTTTTCGCTGGAAGAGAAGGTAAGAGAATGAAACTGCTAAGTGGACGACTTTAAAAAAAAGAAATTTCAGTTAAAAAATCTTGTAAATTTAATAAGAGCCCGAAATTCAATTGTTTACATCAGTTCTGGCGGCAACAATTTATGTATTTTAAATGATTTTACGTTAAAGTTGACTGTCAAGGTGCAACGCTCACCTCTGAAGCTGTTACATTTTTTATTGAAGAAAAGCAAACTCCCCCTGCACCACATAAGTACAACACGGGGCTTACAGAAGTAAGTTGATTTAACAAAGAAACAGTGGAAAACAATTCAACTAAAATTACAAGATTTTATGAACTTGACAAATGAGTAGAAAAGCAGATTAGATTTAACAAAAATAGTGAGTTTCACTGGACATGTTTTACCTAATTTTCTCAAATCATTTTGAAGGCACATTCTTGAATTTTCAAATGCAGGACAACTAAAACGCAAATGCTCCACATCGTGTGGCTGCTTTTAGAACACTCGCACTTATTATTAGTCCGAAGATGAAACCTATATAGATATTTAGCAAAATTTCGATGGCCAGATAAAAATTGTGTAATTTTGGAGTTTGTGAAGAAAAATAATTCTGAGTTCAGTCTATACTGAATAGTAGGAGCATTTTTTTTGTGCGGCCAGCTTTCTCAGAAGAGACATGCCCTCAGGGACATACCTTCTGAGTGAATCTGAGTGATCTTCCGTTTTTTTCATTCTTCCCCTCCTCCACTTCTGCTCTTTTTGCTTTTTCTTCCTCCCTCGTGGTTGCCTCTTCGGAGGTGAGGGCTCCCCTTGAGAAGCTTTTCGCCACTCTGTTGCTTCCAGCTTTTCTTGGGAATTATATCACCCACGTGTTTGTCGTGCGTGGTCCCGTGTCTCTGGAAAAGGGGAACCTGGGAGTTGAGGGACGACATACTGACCAATACACTGCTTTGACCCCAGCTTCAGGTAAACGGGAGGTGTACATTGGTCCCATGTGCATCATTCGGCTGGTCAATTGGACTTCGTCGTCGGCTAGGGCTAAGCAATCGGCCACTTACTGGACACCTAGCTAAGGGTGGAGGCTGTTTCAGGGGTGCGCCTTGTGCATATAGTCACTGACAAGCGCCGGTGCAGATGTTTGCATCCCCGTGTAGGACTCCATGGTGGGTGGCGCTGTCAGTGGCCGAATTCTCTTTTCCCCCTTCATGATGGAAAATAATTCTTCTTTATCTTCTCCCCTAGTGGGGAGCAACAAAATGTAATAACTTCTTCAAACGCCCGCTTTTTTATTGTTAAATTAGTACCGATCAATATATACACACTAATGATACAAAATCTTTCACCCAAACTTCCCCATTCTTAATAAATAAAACTCTTTAATCTTTTATAGGAACTCTGAAATCGCAAAAAAAACCCTTCGTTCTGGGGATCTTTAGATTGAAGTTTCTTCTGAAAACAGGCCATACTTTTAAAAACTGCAACAATAGGATCTTTTACCATTTCTGTTTCCCCCATAATTCACTGAACTTTTCTCAAGGAGTAATATCTGAGCCGAACTTATACCATACATCTGAGGAGGAAATTCTGGAAAATCTGCGCGACGAGCTGGTGTGCTGTGTTCGTCGAATAACCATTCGTGGTAAGGATGGAATGGTGCTTTCGACGAAGTACCTTATCCTTACCTTCGACAACCCCATACTGCCGCCCAGAATTAAAGCCAGATATCTCAGTTGCCCCCAGCGCTGCTTCAAGTGCCAAGGGTTCGGACACTCAAAAATATCCTGTCGCGATCCCATTAAATGCGCTCGTTGCGGAGAAGTGGGCCACGAATCTTGAAACTTGCACCAATAACCCTCATTGTATAAATTGTAAAGGAGACCATCCAGGGGCCTTTTCCAGATCATGCCCGAAATGGACATTTGAAAAAGAAGTCCAATCAGTAAAGATCACTCAGAAAATATCATTTCCGGAAGCACGAAACTCGTAGAAGGAAAACTCGCAGAATCCCGAACACGAATAGCTGGGATCTCATATGCCTCAAAAACCAAAAATCATGTAAAACAATAGCCATCCAAACCGACCTTAGTTTTGAATGTACCGTTACAACTCCAAATTTCTCAATATCCCAAACTCAAACTACGTCTAATAAAAACACTTCGACTTCAAAAAAGAATATTTTCTCCCCACAAAAAGTTCAACACCAAAATTTAGATCTTTCAATCAATCAACAAACCAACCAAAATCTGCCTCGTCCTAAAAAAACCCTGATGCATCTCAAATCCCAATACGAACAGAACAAACAATAAAGCGGTTAAACGATCGAAATCTGACCAATCAATCAAATACAGAAATCCAAAATTTATCAAAAACTTACAAAAAATCAAAGCGTCTCCTTCAGCAAGCAGCCGAGGAAATAAAATTACGTCGCCATACGTTGAATCTTTCTAAGGACGACGCAGAAATGGAAATAAAGGCCCAACATGAACCTCCAGGTAAGAATAATCCTAACCCCTCCTAAGCAATAATAGGTTCATTATTTCCTGGAACTGTCGTGGATACCGTAATAAGTTGGATGACGTTAAAACCCTTATAGCAGAGTACAATCCCGCCTGTGTCGCACTTCAGGAGACTTATCTGAAGTCAGCTGACAAGGCGAAGATCCATCGATATCGGAGTGACAACATCAATAATGATGGAAGAGATTCGGGAGGTGTTGCTCTTTTCACCTCCCATGCATGCCCATCTCTCATTGTTTCTCTCAACACCCCTTTACAGGCAGCTGCGGTCAGAATGCAAGTATGACGGGTGATTACTATCTGTACTCTTTATTTACCACCAAATGATACCATCCAACAACAGAGCCTTGAGAACTTGATAGATCAATTGCAGGAACCATTTAGTATCCTCGGTGACTTCAATGGTCATAATGCATTTTGGGGAAGTAGGAATACCAATTCCTGTGGTCGACAGATTGAACAGCTTATCACAGATCGCTGTCTCTGTCTGCTCAATAACGGTGAGGTTACCTACTTCCGCGAACCGTCTCGCACTTTTCATGTAATCGACCTTGCTATCTGCTCTCCTTCAGTTCTACCCTTACTATCCTTTTTTTCGATAGTGACCCTCGAAACAGCGATCATTTCCCAATATTCGTTACTCATATTGGAGGAACTGATCCTGTTAGTCGCTCGTCACGTTATATTTCTGAGACAGCCGACTGGCCTGGTTTTACATCTCAGGCTATTATATCAGAACTGATGGTAGAAAGCAGCTTAGACGAGGCAGTTGAAACAGTCACCGATGCTATAATTAACGCTGCTGATACGGCGATTCCCAAGAAATCTTCCTCCTTTCACAAGCATTGCAAACCATGGTGGAATTCAGAGTGCACTGCAGCGATTAAGATCCAACGGAAGGCGTGAGGTATTTTCCGCCGATACCCAACAATTCAAAATCTTATAACCTACAAAAGAGCAAAAGCTAATGCTCGGCGAGTGCGTCGTCAAAGCCAGAGGGAATCATGGAAGAAATATGTTTCAGGCATAACATCTGCCACTCCCTCGAAACAGTTATGGGACAAGGTTCGGAAATCGATGGGGTTATATTCCGAACATAACATCTCGTTCGTTGGAGAGAATGGTCAACATGTCTCGGAGGATGTCGAGATAGCCAATGCTATTGCACGAGCTTTCTTTGCAGCCTCCAAATCAAACACCTATTCGGAGGCATTTAAACACATAAAGCGGAATCCCATCGCATTAATTTCCATTCTCGATCCGAACGTGCTTATACTTTTGATTTACGAAAGAGGAGTTAAAGCGATGCCTTCAGAGGACGAGGATAACTGCACTTGGTCCTGATGGCATCAACTATATAATGTGTGTGTGCTTCAATATCTGTCTAACCACTCCCTTTGTAATCTTTTACATCTCTTTAACTGTATATGGGAGGAACATGCTTTTTCTCTGGCTTGGAGACATGCCATAGTTATACCTTTCCCAAAACCTGAAAAGGATCCCGCAAATCCGTATAATTATCGGCCAATCGCACTCACAAGCTGCATGTGTAAGCTTTTTGAAAGGATGGTGAATGCTCGTTTCGTTTACATTCTTGAGACGACTCAGGCTCTATTACCATTTCAAAGTGGTTTCAGGGTTTCTCCGCTCTACGGTTGACAACATCTTGGCTCTCGAAACTCAAGTTTGCCGTGCCTTTCTACGCCGAAACCATCTAGTTTCCGTTTTCTTCGACATGGAGAAGATATACGATCGTACCTGGAGAAACGGCACTCTCCGTGATTTATATTCTCTTGGGTTTCAAGAACTACCAATTTTCATACAGAATTTCTTAGAACTCCGACAGTTCCAAGTCCGAATTGGGTCTTCATTTTCAGATACATTTATTCAAGAAGGCGTCCCACGAGGGAGTATACTAAACGTCACACTCTTTTCCATTAAAATAAACAATATTCTCACCCAGTTACCTCCTTCTGTTCGGGGTAATCTCTATGTGGATGACCTTAACATCTATTGCCAAGGAAAGGACATGCGGTTTGTCGAGCGAAAACTAGACTGCTGTTTCTCGCTTGACACGGTGGAGTGTAGAAAATGGCTTCAGATTTTCCGCACAAAAGATAATTTGCGTGCATTTCTACCGACGTTGGAACCTGCATCCTGACCCAGAGATATTCCTGGATGGTAACAGGATTGCAGTGTTGGACAGGGTAAGATTTCTTGGTATCGTTTTCAACCAGAAACTTACCTTCCAACTTCACGTTGAGCAGCTGCGAATGTCTTGAGAGAAAAAGCTGAACCTCCTAAAAGTTTTACCATCTTGGGGAACGGAACGATCCTCCATGTTAAACATTTATCTAGCCATTATTCGTCCAGATTGGACTACGGCACACACTCCAGATTGGACTAGGGCTGTGCAGCCTATGGCTCCACTCGTCTATCTGTATTAAAAAAAACTCGATACTGTCCATCACACAGCACTGATGATCTGTTCCGGTGTTTTTCGTACTTCACCCGTGAAAAGCCTTTACGTGGTTTCCCACGAACCACCATTGGCGTCCACCCGTCTTCTGTTGTCTCTTCGACTATACCATCGCATTTTAAGTCATCCACCTCATCCACTACACGATTTACACCTGAACACATCATTAGATCGCCTTTTTACTAATCACCCATCATGTATTCCACATTTCAGTTTGCGCGTACGGAATGTTACTCAAACACCACTGAATGTTATTACCGTTTCTGAGAGGATATTATATACTTTTTCACCTTGACGGTCCCCGAAACCTTCCTATTTACATCTGTTTCGGGACTGATAAATTGAATACCAACGCCATCATCTATCGCTAACTCTTCGCTTCTCATCGTCACAGTTACATAGACCACATAGCTGTGTTTACAGATGGCTCCAAGTCAGCCCAGCAGGTCGGCTGCGCCTTTGTATGCGGCTCGACTATCAAGAGCTCACTACCCTGAATGATCTCTGTATTTATAGCTGAATTCTGTGCGTTGTATGAGGCTATGAAACATACACCCACTCCCAGAGATAGTAAATTTATTATATATTCGGACTCAAAGAATGTCTTAGATTGCCTTGCATCCGACAACCCTCATCACCCGCTTGCAACTGCCGTTTTAAAATCATATCTCAGACTTACACGGCGTGGCTTTGGTATTCTTTTCTGTTGGATACCTGTACACGTCTGGACAGCAGGCAATGAACAAGCTGATGCAGCTACGAAAAGTGCTCTGACCCCTATGACTCTCCCCATTCCATATGATGATCTCCGACTTACTGTTCACGACATTGTATGGAGTGAGTGGCAAAATGATTGGAGCTTGCAAACAAACAATAAGCTCCATGGCATTCATCGAGGCATTTCATCATGGCTTCCATCACCTTCTCGACATTCCGACGTGCTTTCTAACTCGCCTTCGTATCAGTCACACTCGTTTTACTCAGACATCTTTTATTAAGAGAGAGTGCCCCTGTGTGTAACGCGTGTGTGGTCCCTTTTACAGTTCATCATATTTTAATCAATTGTCCAGTTTTTAACCATCATCGTCGAAATTTATTTAACAATCCTATTTTAAACTTGAAAGATTTGGTGGGAGAAAATCCCCACCCAAATCTATTTAAATTTTTATATCTCATTGGATTTTTAAACTTTATATAAATGTTTTTGTCTACCTTTTATACCATACCACATTTCATCAGTTATTAACATTACCATCGATATAAAATTCATTTTTACCCCTTTTTCAATCAATATTTCAATCTCTTAGTTGCTTTCATTGTATTTTAATCTCAGTTGATATTTCATGTACACTTTTATTTATATATATATTAGTCTGATTACTATAAATATTTTAACTTTTTTTATTGAGTTTCATTCTATCTTGTGTTTGGCGCAGCTTATCCTTTTCTGGATCTTGCGCGCCATAAAACATAAATCAACCAACCAACCAACCTCAGAGGAGACATACTCTTCGTTTCACTTAGCAACAAGCTGGTCATAACATGAGGCTTTCAAGCAACAGTTAGGAATGTTAACATTTACATCAACTGTTAAATTCAAAGCGTATTTGGCTAAAAGAAGCTGTTACATTAGATGTTATACTTCGCTAGTGAGAACACATCATTATGTAATCAGATTCACTAGTGTCTATAGAATACTGCTCGCGAATAACCTTGTAGTACTCGAATCTTTGTTGTTTTTTGGGGATGCATGCAAGAGATCACATTAAGAACTTGGACGTTGACAGAAGTACTCGTAGTTTGTTGTTATGTACGTTGCTTGAGACCTTTTTATTTGACTGCTCACGACGTACCACAGTTAGGTACTTAATTAACGTCGCACTGGAGCAACACAACGAGCTATTGACGTCCAAGAACAAGTCCTCGTAATTTTGAACTACGGTCAGATGATGAGAACAACACCGGAGCTGGCACCCCACTCTCCAAAATTCCACACCACACCAGCGTGAGGACATTTGAGGCCACGACAGACATTTAACGTGCACCATCCCCCGTGTACACGACGCTTTTTGGCTGGACTCAATTTCGAACTCGCAATCCTCCGTTTGTTAATCTATCTCTCTTCCAACTGGGCTACCGTGGTCCTCACGACGAGCCACAAGGTGACTGTGAACGTACCGACCCCCATCTGAAACCAATTACTTTACATGCCTGTGCTCTAGTGAGTACGTGTCTGTACCAAAGAAACAGCTTCTTTCAGTGTCCTTTTCTTATTGCGAGACCTTTTGTAATTTGTCCCCAAAACCGACAACCTCCCGATTGTTGTGTTTCAAGTACGAGTATTATGAAGTTGTTCACGAGCGCTGTTCGATAGATTTCCACACTAACTAATTTAGGTACATTAAGCCGTGTACTGACTAGCAAATTATAAGACGTAATGCAATCAAATTTGCTATTCTGGACGCCTATGAGCAGGCTTCGCGTACAAACTTATGATGAGCTAAGCTAGTCGTTTTTAGGGATGAACACATCAGGAATCGCAGTATGACCGTCGATGCTGAAAGGAATTGTTTGCTTTATGTTGTATGGTGATTGTGCACTTTTAGTTCACATCTGATCATTATCATCTTACATTACATGTTGTAATTAGGTAGACTACGCTGCTTCTAATATTGTTTTAGGTAATGTTGGAAGAGGCTTCTAGGAGGGGTGCTGTTTTAAAACTAGTGTCAACGATCTTTTTGTGAATAAAGTTACGTTACGCTTTCATATGTTACCCATGGCAACTATGTAAAGTTGTACACAATACATAAGTCTCTGCTTAAAGAAAAACAAAGACAAGCGCATAACTTTGCGACTCTGCATGTCTTTATGTGGTGTGAGAGATGAAACGTGGTTGTGCATGCAATCATCATTTATTGGGACTATAGATTGATATACAGATACTGGGATATAAGAACCAAGTGCTCTTTCATTCTCCCGTTGATGGCGTAATCATCGTCCAGCTAGCGAGGCAGCTACCTCGCTATGGTGTCGACATCGACGGGAATGTTGATTACTTTCCCGATTATCTCGTATCCCATCGCATCAACCGCTTGGTGATGGGATCTAGCGGTGTGTCTAGAGAAATGTATTGTCGGTCTCAAACTTGACGTACTTGATATATTCAATCTCGCTGTCCTGCTGCCCATGTCAGATCGGCCGCTGCTGCATCCACGTATTGCGATGTCGGGAATACGATGATTATGGCTTCGATGTCACATGAGTTGATTTTGCAGCCACCCGCGCCACCTTCTCTAGGTCCCGCTGCTAACGCTTTCGCTCAGTCGGTGTCTTGACGGGTGACTTTCGAATCCCAGAGGCTTTGGCTTGCTCCGTAAGTGCAGCCCGTTGATCGTGGTAGTACGTTGTGTCGTATTTCTTGGGCATCTTTAAAAACTTTGTCCATGATCCACCTCCGGGTCCAAATTTAGGTTTTTGCCCCGGCGAGATAAGCATCCTATTGCACGGCTTTATAGTTACGAACTGAGGTACTGACGTCAACGGTATGACATGTAGCTCAAACGGGGTGACATCGAATGGATTGCGCAGCAACCCGATAACGAACCAAACGTTAGACATTTTCGTGACGTCGTCAGTTCGCTCAGATTCAAAAGGCAGCGGCAGTTTATATTTGGTTTGGTGCGTTGTTCCTTTGTCTTTCCAATGGTGTATGCATTATCTCAGTGCGTCATTTGATTTTTTATTATTATCTCCGTGTGCCCCATTTATGAACAAAAGCGGCCAGAGTGAATTGCATTTTTTTCGTAACGCTCAATTTCAAAGTTACTCCCGCATGATGAGGAGAAAGACGTATTTCTACATCAAAATAATCTGGATGTGGAATTCGTAAGGGCTGTAACGATAGGATTCTTGACGACGAACACAACGTCCCCCACTTACACTGTTCTGTGTGTCCAAGCATGGTTCTATGTGCACGAGAGGATGTGGAACACCTCGCCCGACTTCCTCGGTCCCTTGCTCTTAAAATAATTTTTGCCGGGTATTTTGGAAACAAAGTGTTTCCACCTCTAGACACTCTTTCTGAACTAAAGACCGCTCTGCACAAAGAATGGATGCTCATTCTTTTGATTATTTTGTTACCTGTGTTTGTTTATTCCATATTAGATACAAACTGTAATTCAGGTAAAGGGTGGGTCAACCACTACTAATAAATTTTTGTCACTTCACAGGTGTTGATATTAATTTGTCCACCACCTTTACATGTTTTTACTGGTTTGAGCCAACTAGCATACATTTAAAGTCTTTCATAGGAACGCAATAACCTTTTGAAAGCCTCTTTTAATTACTAAATATCTCTTAGCATCTTTCTAGAATTAAAAACCCACGAAATTTGTATTTCGAAACCTAAATTTTGGATTTTGTATCCCGATTATTTTAATCGATGAATCTGAAATGTTACTTTGCATGGTATAATTTCTGAGACTTTTAACAATGGATTTTTAATTTCCTGTATTTAAAATCTAGAATTTCTAAATTTTCTTTTTCAGTAACGGATATTATTTGAAAAATTGAATTGCGAATCAACTCGGTTTATGCTTAACATCGGAACTTTTTTTTTATCGAAATAGAGCCTCAAAAATAAAGCACAAAAAGTAAATTTTGACTATTTTAGAAACAAGAAGGTATTTCTTCCTAATTCAATTTGGCAATTTTATATACAACTGAGACTTGGTAGAAAACTTCAATTCAGTTTTTGACGGATGTTTAATAGTCCGTTTGAGTTCATTCCAAATCAGCTTATTCTTAGGGGGAAAAGTGTTGATCTAATGCAGACAGGATTTCTGTGTGACTCGGGGTGTCAGGGAGCTTTGTTAGCATAGCTGTCACAGGGGAAATCCCATTACCGAACCTCAAATCAATTATACTGTGTAAGACTTTTTAGCGTGTTCTTGAAGTTTACTGTGCTATCGATTTGAATGCATCTACAGTCATAGCCTTCAAAACAAACCGTTGCGATACATATATAATTGGAAATCATGGAATCAGTCACGCTCCAATCTCAAGTGTCACATACTTCAGTTGGAGAATAATCGTCGAATCAGCTTGTGGTAATAAATTTATTAACTTTTCTCTTTAATCGACATTGGTGATGCACTTTTTACTGAATTTATCTTTACACAATTTGAATTCCATTCTTGTATTATATGTTCGCATGCCATTTTATCGCAACCCCTATTGCATTGTGTGTAACTGCCATTTATCATCGATCTGGGTAAACCGGACATCATCCTTTTACAACACTAATCTAGATTTGACCTTTAGCCTTTTTCCCCTTTTCCATCAAGGTTTACAAGTTGATCATAATCATTGTTTAATTCGGTAAAAGCTGTGAATTATTTCCTCGCTTTCAGTGCCTTGATTACAACTGCATATTAACTTTATGCACATAAATATTTACTAAATAATAATTTTGTGACTGGAAAAACAATTTTCAATTTTAAAAATACGTTTTCTCTCTTTTTTTTATTTATTCAAAAACACACACAGAATTAAAATGAAAACCCACCACCGGAGTGAAATTGGTTAACTCTTTGAGGCAAATAAGGATTTTAAAGGAATGAGGATTTTAAAGGAAAACCCCAAGTTGCACAAGTGTTTATTCACTTATTCAGCTTCAAAACTAGTATTGAACATCAAATAACATGTTTTTTATTATAAACGATTTATTCACTTATAATAAATTTTTACGAGCAAAAACATTTACTGTTACGAAAGACAAAAATTTACTACACCACACAATTCGCCAACCTTTATCATAACAGTGTCAACAACTTACTAATGCGTTTAGACAAGTATAAATTTTTGTTTTCAGTTATTTAAACATTTAGAGTTAGTTCATAGCAATGCCAACTGAATGAAAAACTTTAAATAAAATATTAAACTGTATGACTATGAGTAATTTCAACTTTTTGAGGTGGGTTAAAAAATATCCCACCATGCATGAAAAGCTAAGCAAAAGGGGGACAGTTTTTAACCCACCTAACCTCAAAGAGTTAAAACGGATGTAAACTCGGAACAACCGAGAATATTCACAAAAGTTATACACGAAATAAAAAATCATTTATTCTATTTTTAATGATTTCCACAATTTAATTGAAAGGAAAGGTTTATATTTTTAACTCAAATTAAAAACGGAGACAAAGTTCAGGGCATTTTTAACTACGAAGAGATAAACAAATTCCATTTCCATTAATTGGAGTGCAATCTCTTATATTTCTTTGATGAATAAAAGTCATTCAGACATTTAATCTATTTTTAAATAATTTTTACTGTAAGCTGATACAATTTGACTCACACTTCCATTAAAGCTAGTTGTTCACATTGGCTTTGCAGGTTGTGTGATGCTCTCGAAATTTTTTATTCCAAATGATTCAAAAAAATTTCGATAACAATGTGTGGCACTGGGGAAGTCTTTCCGGATATGGGAGCAGTTTTACAGTAACAAACATCTCACAAGCCAAGCTTAGTGATTTTATGTTTGTCAAGCGGGAAAATCTCGGTTTCAATTCCAGTTTTCTGTAACATTTATTTTAAAAATGGCAATATGCAGTGATCCACACACACACATATCTATTCCCATATTTAGTTTTCATGCGCTTAGAACACTATGTCCTATGCCCAAATTACTACTGAAACTCCATCGTGTTTACGGTGGATTTCAAATTCTGAGTTCAGCTTCTTTCAGAATGTTAATTTCTTTGATCTATACAAATTAAATTTATTCTCGCTTGTAGAATTCAACCATTATAATATAATGAAGAATTGTTTTTAACTTTAATTTGCTAATTTTAAGCGTTCTTTTTCGTAGATAATTCTGATAAAGGTTTGCGACCAATTCTGCCGTATTTTCTGATCATTTTGATTTGTTTCCGGATGATTTTTCTTTTCCAAGAACTTAATTGTTAGATCAGCAAGATTTGGAACAATAAATATTGCCTTTCTAGATTCAATTTCATCCACATCATTAAAAAATGTTTACTTGACTCCCTTTCGTCTTTCTCAATTCCATTATTTTTTAAAACGTGTAATGATTGCAAGAACTGTAGGTGGATTTCTATAAGTAGTTTTGTTTATGTTTTGATTATTTTCCCCAGATTTATAGTGAAATAATATGAACTTCCGTATATCTACTGGTTCCGTATATCTTTACTGGTTCTGTATATCTTTACCGGCGACCTACCGAATACAAGGAAACCTACCGAATACAAGGAACTAAAAATTATATCTGAAATATTAAATAAACAAAGCAGTCTAATAAAATTCTTCTTACTAACCCTTACTACAAGCGCTGCTACTAATTCAGCCAAAATAAGTATCAGGAAATCTAAAAGAAAATGGTGACTTTCAATTTTCATTTTGAGACAAAAACATATAGCATTTCCTTTTTATATTTCCTCATTTCTATATATTCTTATAAAATTATGACTATTATTATTAAGAGCAATAAATATCCTTTAATTTAGTATATAACTTTAAAAACATTCTTAATTTTTCCGAGTTTACATCTTTTAACGGATTTCTCACCGTGTCAGGTTTTAACCTTAAAAAGAATAAAGAATTGCTTAATAAAGAACCCGAAATCAATTTATTATTATTTCATAAATTGCAGAGAGCTTTGGATAATTCTTTGCTACTGGAGGGCTTATTAGACCTTGGGCCTAATACATAAAATGGATTCCAAATTCATGAACATCCATGACACATGTATAGCCGATTATCAAGGCGGCAAATTGTATAAATGATATGGTATTTTCCCTTTTTTTTCCCATTCATAAGTGAAAGTAGAAATTAAACCTTTTCACTGGTACAAGAATTAATTATTTTTAATTCAATTAAACTAATTAAATTTTAAATAATTAATAAATTCATAATCCCATTCGGTAAAATTTTAAATATCTAAAAAATTCAATTGAACGTCCCCTGAACTGCATCTGTTCCGAAAATGGAAAGTGAAGCACCTTCCCAAAACAGTAGTACACTGACAAAATTCGCTTAATCCTAGGGCGGAAAATTAGACAAGTGGGTCAAAAAGTTCTGACGAAAAATTTCAACTATGTAAAATATCTAGCCTGGTCGCTCTGATCTTGAAAAAGTAGAAATTCTTAAAAAAACAGTGTTTTGATGTAGTTTTAAAAAAATTGATATTTTATTAATAACAATAATAGTGCTAAAAAGTTGATGAATTGTTGTCCCTTATACTGCACAAAAAAATTCAGAGATAAACCAAATATATAGCCTTGCCCCCTGCCCTTGAAAAAAATTAAAAATAACAAAACAGTGTTTCTTAGAACTAGCCCCGGGGCCTTCTGACCTTGAAAGAATCCCGAATGGCAGCGAAAGGGTTAATTTACATTTTAATATAACTGTGGGAAATGCTTTCTTCGAGCAACCAGAATACCTACTACTGGCAATGGTTATTAATTATCGACAACATATCAGAGAATCAGGAGAACTATTAATACATGAAAAATAGGAAGTTGAATTCAAATTGGCTACCTTCAATTTTCATGCATTTGACTACATTGACTTTATCAATTGGGAAAATGATCAGTCACCGAATCACTTCTCACAATATGGAACCTCACTAAAGAGCCTAGGTTAAATTTTGAAAATTTTCCCGAACTTACGAAATCTGTTTAAAGGTGTATTAAAGTGGTCACAAAGAAGCAGGATTTGAAGTTTGTGGAAAGATTGCACGAGATGGCTACTCAAAGTTAGATGAAAGAAAAGATTTGTCATCTTTTAACAGTAATGGTTAACACTATTGAATAACCAAATTATTTTTTTGGTAAAATATTTCTTAATTGTGTGTTAAGTATTGTAAGTCATATATACGTTGTGCTAATATCAACAGCGTAAGCTGTCCTGGCGCCATCTCATTCAAATTACAAAATGTATTAACCCTCCTGGTGGTTGTCTCGACGAGGTATCTCGTCATTAGCAAAAACTGAGCAGATCTTGATGGGCGAGATATTTCGTCATTAGAGGAAAACTGACTAGATATTTATCTCGTCATCATAAAAAAAACCAACACAATATCTTGATGACGAGATATCTCGTCATTATCAAATTAGTCAGATCTTGATTGAGGAGATATCTCATTGAAACCACTTGAAGGGTTAAAATTATAAACATATCACAATATAGATACTGTAGTTGTGAAATTACAGTATCTATATTGTTACTGTATTAGAGTATTATTATTGTTACTGTAATTAGAAAACTGTGAACATATTTAGAACATATTTCACAATATAGATACTGTAATTGTGAAATATGTTCTAAATATGTTCACAGTTTTCGGTATGTTGAAATATTTCTAAATTGTATGTCAGTATTGTAAGTTATAGATGTGCCATATCATTGGGGTAGCTGTAGAATTACCAACTCATTCAAATTATGCAATATTTTGTAATGCTGTATTAAAATTATTTATATTGTTTGTAGTTTTGACGATTGTTTTTGATGAGTATTAGATTATTATGAGCAGGTACCTATGAGGTTACATGATTAGTATGAGCAGGTACCTATGTCAAAAACCTTATTCGTCACAAGTGATTGTTTCAAAACCGGAGGAGCCCGGCTAAATATTTATGGAAATTTCTGAAATTTTTGTACAGCATACTGGCTCCATTAATCAACTGTTTCACACTATATTACTGGTCATTACTTAAAAAGGGGCTGCGGTAGCCCGATTGGAAGAGCAGCGGATTTGAAACCGCAGGGTTGTGAGTTCGAAATTCGATCCAAAGACCGTCGTGTACATGAGGGCTGGTGAACGCTTAATCTGCTGTTGCCTCAAATGTCCGTACGTTGGCGTGGTGTGGAATTTTGGAGAGTGGGGTGTCAGCTCAGGTGTTGTCCTTGTCATCTGTTCCTGGTTCAAAATTACTAGGTGTTGTCCTCGATCTTTCCCTTCGGAGTTGATCCCGAACCATTGTGTTGCTGTAATGTGACGTTAATTCAATTACCTACCCATTATTTAAGAAATACCAATTTAAAAAAAATTCTGAAATTTTTCTTCTGTGTGGGATTTTCTATTTTTTAAAGGCTATAGGGGCCCGGTTGGATACTTTTAACATCGTTGAAATTTTTCTTCAGAACTTTTTGATACACTAGCCAAATTTTCCGCACATGGACTAAACGAATTTTCAGTGTTTTTTGGCTCACCATACTATACAATCCTGTAGCATTTGAAGCAGCATGTCTATTTTTGGACCTCTTTCACCATAGAACACACGCCAATTCTACAATTCAGACCTTGCATTTTCATGTGTTCGATCCTATAAAAAAGCATTCAGGGCACAGCCTTTATATCTATCTATCCCTCTAGACCAGTGATTCCCAACCTTTTTATACTTGAATACCACCTGAGAATTTTGTAGGGTCGTGGCGTACCACTGGTTAACTTTTTGAGGGGGTCAAATAAATTCTACACAAATATGAATAACTTTACAAAATGTATTTCAGAATAAATAAAACAAAATACAGAAAAATAAATCCATAAAACTAGAAAAAACCGTTTATAGATTATTTCTTATTAGAGCTTCAATGTCAGGTTCACACTAGTGCTTATCTTTAATCTTAAGTCGTTTTCCACGCAGTCTATACTTGTTTTTAACAGCTCTGAAAACCCACGTTCACATAAATACGTTGTTACAAATGGAGTTCAAAATTTTAGTCTTTGACTAAAAACAGCAGGATACTCATTTCTTGTAGACATCCAGAAAGAAACAAGACTTTTCTCCTTCAAAGAGTCTTTCATTGAACTGTCACTGATTAGTTCTATGAAACATTCATTAAGTTTTAACTCAGTACGTTTGGTCTGTATTATTATTGAACCCTTCTGCATACCACCCCAAATGCTCTCGCGTACTACCTGTGGTACGCATACCACCAGTTGGGAACCATTGCTCTAGACTATGAAGAAATATTTTCTACAAAGGGGAAAAGTGGAATGATAAATTAGTCTCAGTTGCTGTCTGAACAGCCGGTCAAAGAAGTATCAGAACACCTCTTTTTATTCCCATCCTTGGAACCAAACATTCAAATAAAAAGTGTCATTATACTTTGAATAGTGCCTATTACAAATAAATGCGTATTTTATAAGCATAAGCGGCAGTTTTCATATTAAAAAAATATTTTCAAAATTTCAAATAGCAACACCCACTTTTAATTCCATTAAAAAATTTCCCATTCTAGATTCATTTTACTGCAAATGGGAACATAATCCTTTGGGATCCGTCTCAATTTAGAAAAAAAGAAAAAATCACGCATAGTGAAGGTATATTTCCCAATCTACACTGGATTCTATAGTTTCTTGGACTTTTAGGCCTATTTTTCATTATAAAAAGTTCCCATTTCAATGAAACGTTAAGAATTATTTAAAAGAAATGTCCGGATTGAAATGATTTCAAATAGATTTCACAATAAATTATCGCCAAGTAACAAAAAAGTTAAAAATATTTTATTTTGGTTAATACATTTTATTTAATAGCTTACAACTGAATAAGATGTATGGTTGGTTATTACTTCTTGGTTCCTGCGAAGCATAGAATCAAACTGCACACCAGTTCTTGGTCACGACTAATTACCACGCGGCAAAAACTGATGACAAAAGTTTGAAAGTGAGCATTGATATTTCATAGAACATTTAACCTTTAAGTATTGTTACGTGTGATATTTAGAGGAACACAAAATTTGCATAGCGAAAAACGAAAAAATGTTCTCTAAATAAATTCAAAATTCCATTTTAGGACGTCTTCCTAGCAAGTCAAGATGATGGAGTTTTGAATAAGGGGCTGTATCTTTAAAACTACTGAACGGATTGAACTACAATTTAATTAATCATTAATTAATTAATAATCGGAAAACATTCCTCTGAAACTAAAATAAGGCATACATTTTGTTTGGGTTATTCAACAGTTTAATGAAACATAATAGATTTCCTCATAGGCACTTTCTTAGAGTTAGGCCTCGAGAAATAAAAACCTTGGGAAAGGTTTGGTGATGTACGAAATGCGATGGCAAGAATGGGTATCGCCAGATGGATAATATTTCAAAAGAATAGAAAAACTCGTACTCAAAATTTTCGTAGCAGGTTATATTCCAAAATTATCGCCACTTGGCGATGGTACCGTGTTAAGTCTGAGGTATTACTTTTTATATAAATGCTAATAACCAGCAAAAGATTTTTAGTAAAACTTCTTTTAACACTTTCCATATTTCTTAATATGGAAATAGGAAAGGATCCAGGATCCATACAAGATTTTTAAATAAAAGAAATAAAAAAATAGCTTTCGTTCTCTCTCCATCCTCTTTTTTAAATGAAAAAAGTTAAAAACATCGTTTTGATTAAAAGCTAAATTATATACATAGATATGAGTACATATAAATGCTAAATGCATATATAGTATTTTCTTCTTTTGTTTTATACAATTGTTGAACACCATTTATTAGCGCAATGAAAGGATTTATAACTTTTGAATTTAAATTACACATTACAGAATAAAAGGTTTTGCACTTCCCGAGCTCATCCCTTAGATCTCAAACCCCGATACCATGGTACAGACGATCTTTTGACCTTTCTGTAGTTGTCATTTTTGGAACCCAAGGTCTAATTTATCTGGTTCTACTTTGGTAATTTGGAGACATAGAACTGAACTTTCTTGTCTATTGAAACACCACAGAAATTTGTGTTCAATAGGTTTCAGAAAGAGAAACTGGTGGTTCCCTGAAACTGGGTGAAACTTCCCTGGTTAATGTTCTATCAAAGAAAAATTATTAAAAAAAATTCCCATTCTCTTTTAAGTTACCTTTTCTATTTATTAATGGGACCGCGGTAGGAAGAGTAACGGATTAGCAACCGGAGGGTTGCGAATTCGAATCCAACCAAAGACCATCGTGTACAAAGGGGACTGGGGCATGTTAAATACGTCGTGGCCTCAAATATCATCACGTTGGTGTGGTGTGGAAGTTTAAAGAGTAGGGTGACAGCCAGGTGTTGCCTCGTCATCTGACCGTGATTCAATATTACGTGTTGTTGTCCTCGCGCGATCTTCGAAATCATTCATCTAATAACATATATCACAATTTAACCGAAACAGAATTTATCGTTAATATACCGTAGCAACAAACTGTTCATTCAATAGATTATGCTTTCCAGTTAAAAAATTCAAAAGCCGTGTTAAAGTTAATTGAAATCAAGTTTAGAAACATTTTTGATTTCGGAACATGATGTCCATGAGGGCCATATTTGATTAAGCTGAGCTAAACATCATGTAAATGGACATACACAAGGAAAGTTCGGAACTTGCAGGTTGCTAGCACAGTAGGCAAACCTACTGAGCCACAGCGTCCCAAGAATGGTTAAGGAGACTCAAGTTATTGAGCCCCTCACTGATATTATGAACAAATTTCTTCCTGGGCACATTTTGACCCATATTTCCTTTTTGTTCCTAATAGGTTTCAAAAATAATTCAAAAATTCAAATTTTCTTACTTGAAAGTAATCAGAATTGAAATAAAAAATTTTCAGACGTAAAACTAATTTGCATTAGTTTTTAGTAAATTCATGGTTTTCCAGGTGGTATACGAACCCTAGTTTATCATGTAAAATCATGTTTTGCCTATGTGTCAATTTGACCCAGGTTTGTTTGTATGATCTGCAAATATCAAAACTCAATTCAAAATAAGCTTACTTCATTATTGTTCTACTAAACAGGGTTTCCCAAAAAGGTTGTTCCGCAATTTATCTTTTTACCATTTGGAGATAGGTAGGCAATGTAAATTGCATAAGTGCACCAAATAAGGTAAGTAATTAAGATATGTGAATAAAATTATTCGTGATAACAATTTAAGCGGATTCAGTTTTCAATTTTTATACGACCCCTCTAGATAAAAATCCGAGATAGCAAAAATATTCCTTTTCTGCATCCCTATCGTTAGCAGAAAACTGCATTTCTGTAGGTTGAACAGTAACGGAGGCATAATGACGCAATAAAATTGACTTATACCGCTTGTGCACAATTGTTCAAGCAGTCAAATTAGGGACCGTATACATTATGCTAAAAAGCATTTTTTTCGGTCAGAAAGTGCAACATTGTGCAAAGTAATGTAGTATTGCAACTGCAGATGAAAATCGCAATGAATAATAGTAGATAATATAATCTTTAATAAAAATATTGTAGAAAAAATGGTTTAAATAAAAATAAAAGGAAATTTACAAAGCATGTTCAAAATGTTTTCCATCTGCAGCAATGCAGAACTTACCTCTTCATTTTTGGCCATGGGTCAGTTTCCGTCCTAAATTTAGATATGGACCCCTTAAAATGGAACCTCTTGTATCTCCGTTAATATTCAACCTATAGAAATGTAGTTTTTTACTAACGATAGGGATACAGGTAAGGAACATTTTTGCTATCTCGGATTTTTTCTAGAGGGGTCGTGTAAAAATTAAAAACTGAATCCGCTTAAATTTTTATCACGTGATAATTTTATTCACATATCTTAATTACTTACCTTATTTGGTGTACTTTTGCAATTTACACTGCCTACCTATCTCCAAATGGTAAAAAGATAAATTGCGGAACAAACTTTTGGGGACACCCTGTATATAAGTATAAAGGATTTCATATTTTCATTACGGATTCAAACAATTACTAAAATATCCCAAACATTAGTAAATGAGACTTTTTAAATATGAATTAAAATAAGAATTGCACTGATAAATTATTCTAGTCAAATAGCATTTGGAATTCACATAAGGCTGTTTGCATTTATCCATATGGACATTTGCAATTTTTTCATTTTTTGGAGCATTATTCAACACCAACATACTTTTTGTTACGTAAATTGTTCTTCAATCTCTTTTCGAAATACTTTGAAAAACTAGGAGTTATATAACAAAAGTATTTATAGATGCAAGCTAAACTGCAATGTAAAATAAGCAAATTAAGTTAAAATAAACGAAAATTATGTAAAAGTAATAATTTCATTGATCATGTTACTTTTTCCACATTCTTGCAATTAAAACAATGAATTGATTTCTTTGTATACACGGGCTGATTTGACGCAAACATATTTATTGTCTTTGTAGAGAAATGTTTCTCCATCCTTTAGTGGTCCAAAATAAAAATACACATCTTTGAGGAACATACACACATTGACATTTAATCAGAGCAAGATATCAGATGACAAGTTCCTAAGTGGGTCAATTCTATATACATGGTAGATTATTTTTTAAAATATTTATAACTATATGAAATATCTCCCACTCAAGTTTAATGTAAGAATGTAGTCTCGGAAAAAATAACGAACCACCCACTTTATTTCTATTACTATTCATAGAGCAAATTCAAAGATATCATTCAATAGGGAATAACGTCCTCTACAAATTCAAAAATTGCATCAGCGGCCGTCTTCATATCAAATTTTGCAAACAAAATTTCCAATGGAAACACCATGTTTTGAGGCCTTAATCAGATTTTGCATAGTTAAATTAGTCTACATATGAAATTTCATGACTTTCATATTCGGAGATATTCAAAGTTAAAGTTGTCAATTTCAGGAATCATCTCATTGAAAATCGCTATTCGTAGATCGAAATTAATTGTAGTTATTCAGGAACTGTTCATTTGATGCTTGACTGAAAGAAGTCAACGAACTTTAAAAGAAATGTTCATTCTTGGCATAATCGTTTGCAAGTACAAAATGTATGCAACCAAAAGGCGATTATTTAAAACCAATCGAACTGATATTCCGATCATCCAAAAAGTGCATAGCGAGTCATTCAATTGATCGTTGATTAATAGTTCATCTATACGATACACAACTGGTCAAAGACAATGTATTTGAGATTACATAAATGAAATTTCAAACCATTCAAAAATTTAAACATACTTCAGGTTTGTCAGACTTTTTTAAACATTTGTTTGCCCCTAAAATCGCAATGAGGAAAATTTAATGTAGCGCAAAAACTAACCACTGGAAGAGCTGAAATTTTGCATGGTCCTATTAGAAGTCCTTAATCGATTCCCATCAAAATACAAGGTTCCAGTTCATAATTTTTTCAAACTTTACTTTAATAATTATTATTGCACCACTAAAAACTATTTTTAAGATAAAATATATTAGGTGGATTTTGTTTGAGTTTTTTAACAGTAACATGGTACAAATATCAGCGCTATTGAAATATTTTTTCGGAAGATATCCATAAAAGTATGAGACTAATTTAACATTAGGAGTTCCAATCTTTCTGTACTCAACTTCGAAACGGCAAGACTCTAACTTCATCAAATGATTTTCTCAGAACTTGAATGATTTTAAATGGAAATTGAGATAATAAACCAAATATTGTGTTCGCAATATGCAGTGATATTTTGGGTCATAGGTTGCTTGTCAAAAGGATCGCAAAAAGGACCGGTTGGTTGGTTGGTTGGTTTTTTATGGCACAAGGGCCAGATTTGGCCATGCTGCGCCAAACAATAGCTAGTTCATAACTGGTATTTATTTAGAGCGAGTCAGAAAGCCACGTAATAAAATTCAGTACAGTTGTGTATGTTGCAGTCGATTATGAAATCTAAATAAAGTTTACGAAACCAATGTCAGTAAGGAATAAAAATAAGTTTTTATGATGTGGGTCCATCAACAAGTCTGTTAAGGTAATAGGGGAGATACCAAATCGGTTTAGTCTATGATGATTAAAATTCCGGCATTCCGTCAATATGTGCTTTATGGAAAAAATACTATTGCATGATGAGCATAAAGGAGCTGGTTCTCCCAGCAGTAAATGTCTGTGGGTAAAAAAGGAATGTCCGATTCGGAGCCTTGTCAGTTTTACCTGATGACTTCTATTTAAGTTTGTTTTGCTGAATCCCTTTATAGATGGTTGAATATCATGAAGTTTGTTATGGTTTTCCAAATCCCAAGCGGATTGCCAGGATGAATTTATGGCTTGGGTTAAAACACTATTAATGTCGTGAATCGGGACATTGGAGTTTATAATCAGTGTTGCGTTTTTGGCTGCCAAATCCGCTTTCTCATTGCCCCGGATTCCCACATGCCCAGGAATCCAACAAAAGAATATCCGAAAATCATTTTCTGTTAATGTTAGGAGCAAATTCATTGCTTTTAAAACCAAGGAATGACTTTTATGTGTACAGTTTAATAGGGATTCGATACTACTTTTAGAGTCGGTATACAAGATCCAGTTTTTATTACTGTGTGTAGAAATCGTTTTTAAGGTTAAAATTATTGCGTACATCTCTGAAGTGAAGACACTGCAGCACCCATGCAATTTTCTAGCAATGGTTGTATTATCAAAAACGGCCGCGGCACCAACATTTGTCCCGTTCTTAGAACCGTCAGTAAAAACTGTTTTAAAAGATGAATATTTGTTTCTATGGGAATGGAATAATTGTAAATAAATGGTATCGGGGGTTGATGATTTGTTAAAATGTGAAAAGTCATTGATGGTAAGTAGATTTTTATCATTCCAAGGTGGAGGTTCGTTTTCTCTAGGAAATATTCCCAGATTGTCAACATTTAATGAATTCATTATGGTACGGACTCTAAAACCAAGTGACGGAATGAATGAAGGTTTTAATGAGTAATGACTTCCAAATTTAGGGTTAGTTACTCTATTATGCAATGGGTGAGAAGGGTTGGCTTTAATCTTAAAATAGTATTTTAGGGTAAGTTTCTCACGTCGATGTCTTAAATCCGGCTCGCCTGTCATTATATATAAACTCTGGACTGGCGAAGTGCGGAAAGCTCCGAGGGATAATCGGAGGCCTTGGTGATGAATAGTATCCAGGGCTTGAAGAACAGACTTAGCAGAAGATCCATATATTACACTCCCATAATCGAGTTTCGATCGGACAACAGCTTTGTAAATTTTTAAAATTGAAATAAAATCAGCTCCCCAAGTTGTGTTACATAAAACCTTTAAAATATTCAATGATTGGTTGCATTTTCGTTTCAATATTTTGATATGAGATCGAAAAGATAACTTCGAGTCAAAAATAATACCCAAAAATTTTATTTCTGGAACTACTGGAATAACAGTTCCGTCGAGTAAAAGTTCTGGATCAGGAAAAAGTCCGCGTCTTCTAGTAAAATGTACACATACAGTCTTTTGCGAAGAAAAAACAAAACCATTTTCGTTTGCCCACTTACTTACAATTCTAATAGCCGTTTGGAGTTGTCTTTCAATAAAAGGTACATTGATTCCAGAACAGAATATTTGGAAATCGTCTACAAAAAGCGTTCCGTGCACATATGGAGGAAGTTGTTTAATAATACCGTTGATTTTAATTATAAAAAGTATCACGCTTAGAACGCTTCCTTGGGGAACACCCTCGTCCTGTGAAAAGTCATCTGATAAAATATTATTAATGCGAACGCTAAAGGTCCTTGTCAATAAAAAGTTTTGAATAAATAGTGGGAGATTTCCCAGAAAGCCCATCTCGTATAAGTCTCGCATTATGCCATATCGCCATGTCCTATCGTAAGCTTTCTCCATATCGAAGAAGACAGCTACCAAATGCTTCTTTGTGACGAATGTATCTCTGATAGAGGATTCCAGCATTAAGGCATTGTCGTAGGTGCTTCGTCCAAAACGGAATCCGCTTTGAAACTCCGATAGATGTTTTTCAGACTCAAGGACATGTATCAACCGAGCATTCACCATTCTTTCCATGACTTTGCAGATACAGCTTGTCAAGGCAATGGGTCGATAGTTATTAGGGTCTTGAGGATCCTTCCCAGGTTTCGGTATTGGAATAATAATAGCTCTGTGCCAGGTTGTCGGAAAATCTTGCTCTGTCCAAATTCTATTATAAAGAAGTAAAATATTTCGTAATGAATCTTCATTGAGATGGGTCAACATGTCTAGATGAATATGATCGGGGCCCGGTGAAGTCGGGTGTGATTTTCTTAATGCATTTTTCAGTTCTAATGTGGTAAAATTACGATTGTAAGTTTTATGAGCGGTTGGTTGAAAGTTTAACGTCTTGCGTTCTTCACGTCGCTTATAATTAATAAAATCTTGGGGGTAAGAGCTCTCATGAGATACCTTAGAAAAAGATTCTCCCAAGGTATCAGCAATTGTCTTAACGTCTGAAACGACTTGTCCATTTTGAAGTAAAAACGATATATTTGGATTACGATATTTGCCGGTAATTTTTCGAATTTTTCCCCATAGCTGTTTTGATGATATTCGACATTCGATTGTATTTACGTATTCTTGCCAGGATTCTTTTTGTCGCTGTCTCCTTAATTTTCGAGCTTCTGCTTTAGCCCGCTTGAAAACTATCAAATTCGAAGTGGTGGGATAACGTCTGAAGGTGTTCCATGCTTTTTTTTGGAATTTATGGGCTTGAGAGCATGCTTCATTCCACCAAGGCTTCCATAATTTAGGCATTTTACCCGATGTTTTGGGGATAGCCACATCTGCCGCCTTAATCAAGGTGTTCGTTATCATTTCAACGGCATCATTTATGCTAGGCATCATAACCATGTTGTCGGAAATGTTTGATTCCACCTGATATCGAGTCCAATCCGCTTTCTCAAATATATATCGCACAGGTCGTCTGGGTAGTAAAACGTCATTGCAGTTATATGTTAAAATGATTGGAAAGTGATCGCTATTGTGCAGATCATTGTCAATTTTAAAGTCCCAAAATGAAAGCAAAGTAGGGGAGCATATTGCAAGGTCTAGGGTGTGAAAGGTTTGGGTCGGAGTATGGAAGTATGTATGACTGGAATCATTTAAAAGGCAGAGACAATGATCATCCATCAATTTTTCAATTTGTTGTCCTTTTGTGTTAAAATCATTACTTCCCCAAAGAGGGTTGTGTCCGTTAAAATCCCCTATGATGAAGTATGGAGACGGAAGTTGAGTTATTAAATCATTTAGTTCCTGCTGACTAACGCTTTCATTTGGGGGTAGATATATGCAGCAGATTGTTAGTAAAAATTTAATATGAAGTTGAATGGCTATTGCTTGAATGCTCGTATTTAAAGAAATTCTTCTTGATGGAAAATTCTGCAAAGTCATCAGAGCCACGCCGCCCGAAGCGCGTGCACCGTGGATGTAATCATTTCTTATTAAATTATAATTTTTAACATTAATTGAGTTATTAGGCGTTAAGTATGTTTCTTGAAGGGCTAGGCAAACAGGGTTAAAATTATTTATTAGAGATTTGATATCGTCGATATGTGTACGAAAACCATGACAGTTCCAAGTTAAGAGATTAATAGTCATTTATTCTTTAAAAATTTAGAGCCCTTTTCAATCTCTTCTGAAATAAAGGTTGGGTGGTTTTATTTGGAAGGTTTTTTATAAAATCTAGAACCTTTTCAAAAAAATGCAGCGTTCTCGTCAATACCGTCCTCTCCAAACTCCATGTCGGAGTCCGTGGAAGGGTGTAAATCTATTTCGGTATCCGGTAATTTTGAGGTGTCTTTAGAGTTCCGGGGAGGTTTGTCTTTCTTACTTTGCTTTTTTTTATTTTGGTCTATTGACGTTGTTGGGTTCGGCTTGAAGATTTTTGTTGCTGGTGTGGTTCTCTGTTGCGGCAGGTTTGAGGGTTTACTTGTAACTTTGTCAATTGATTTTGGGCTTAAGCTATGGGATTGATGGTTTGATTTGGTTGGTTGATATTTATAAAGAGTAGATTTTAATTGCGTTTCTGCATTTACTTTATTAGGTGTAAAGTCTGAATTATATGTTTGGGTGCTTATTGTTTTGCTGGTTTTAATGACGGATGCATATGAGGTGTTAGGACGAGGTGTACGAGATTCCACTAGTTTTCTTGCTTCGGGGAAAGATAGATTTTTGGTTACTCTTATTGATTGTATTTCTTTCTCCAGTATCCAACGAGGGCAAGTTTTTGAATACGCAGCATGATTTCCCTGGCAATTAACACAATGTTCGATTTCGGAGCACGTAGAACTGTCGTGATCGGGCTTTGCGCAACGTGCACAGATGGTTGCTGATGCTCGACATGCTGTTTTAGCATGTCCAAATCTCTGGCATAAAAAGCATCGCAGTGGGCTTGGAATGAAAGGCCTCACGTCGCAGCACAAGTAACCGGCTTTTATTTTTGTTGGCATAACAGGAGAATCGAAGGTCAGAACAACATTTCTTGATGGAATGAAATTAGAATCTCGCCTCATCATGATTCTTCTGGCTGCTATAACTTTTTGGTCTTTTAGTTCAGCGACAAATTCTTCGTCGGACACCATTGCGAGTTCTTGGGATGAGATAACTCCTCGGGTATAGTTAAGGGTTTTGTGCGGAAAGACTTGAATTTCGACGTCCCCAAAGTTTTTAATGTTTAATAGTTTTATTGATTGTATTTCTGATTTGGATTCAATTAAAAGGTCTCCTGATTTCAATTTTTTGACGTTTTTTACTTCATCAGCTGCATTTTTAATGTATTTTTCGATTAGAAATGGTGACATTTTTGTTAATTTACCGGATTCGTTGTGTACAATAAGAAATTTAGGAACAGATTTTTTTGTTTCAGGAATTGCGGAAATGACAGGTGTAACCGTTACTTTACATGATTCATTAATATAATTTTCGTTGACATTGTTAATGGTGTTTGACGGATCAAAGCCTCCGTCAGGGCAAGAAGTTTTAGGTTCCATGAATATTAGGAAAAAAATTCATCCTGGTGTGCCCCCGCCCACCATGGAGCCCAACCAGGGGAAGCAGTATCCGGCAGTTGTTCAGCAACAGATCTCGGAACCGCTTCAGGAGTCACAAACAGAATATAGTGCCGTAGTGTCGGAATGTGGATCCGCCAGTTCGCCCAGGGCATCCCTAGCTACAGCACTAACCCTAAATACCCAATATCATTGGAGTCCAACACGACAGAGGGACCAAGCGCTCTGACGTGGTGAACCCCAGAGAAATTAGGTGAGCCGATTGACCAGAGCGGGCTCACTCCAGCCACCCGTCTACGCAGAAGCATGGACCAAAGGGCACGCATCAGGTACCCCAGGACTCCACTTTCCCCCGATACGGGACGCCGCACACGGCAAACATGCAGGTCAGAAAAACGTACTGACGTCTTTTAAAAGAATCATAAAAAGGAATAAATGATAATTTAGAAGCAAATAGAACTTAACACAACTAAAAAGGTAATTTATGATACGTAATAACATAGGTGATTAACATATTTTTTAAATAACAAAAGAGTGAATTTAAGGTGTTTTTCAATTGAAAGAAATTTTAATGGTTTCCGAATCGCAAGACGTGAAATGGAGAAAAAGGAGGGGTGGGGAATAGAGTAGTGGGATGAAGGTAGAGAAAGATCGCTTAGGTATCCCGGGAGCGCGACCCCCGTGTTCACCAAAGACAGCAAACCCCTGGGAAAGAAAAAGATCACTCAGGTACCCCGGGGTTGTGAAGCCCGTACAAACCTAAAGAAGGAATGCCCCTGGGGGCCAAAAAGGACCGGGAACTCGATACTTTTATGGTTGGGGCTCAGCCCCTTCCTGAAATAAATATTACAAATTTCCGAATATTGGTAATGATTTAAATGAACAAGAGTTCCACACACACAAAACATTTATATATTAAGCAAATAATTTCTCCAAGTTGGTACCCCCACCTACTGCATCCCAATCAAAATAATTATCTTCATGTCGACAAAAAGGGAAGTGTTATTTAGTTTTGAAGTTATATTCTTGGTGTTACTGAGAAGCAATTTTTTTCTTAATTGTATCATGCCAATTCTGTCCTAGGTTATTTCATTTAACTTAAGGGGGAAATGCAGATGTAAATCATGATTTTCTAAAAATAAGTCACTTGGATTTCAATCAGCATAGCTTTGCAATCAAGCAGTTAAGCAATGCTGATTCCTTTACCAGAAATAGCAATTTCCTCAAGAAACAGAACATGTCTAACCTTTCCACCAATAACATTTTGTGCAATGTATGCATTGGCCTCATTTGTATAAAATTCAGCCTCTGCTTAACAGATTTTGAGTGACTTATTTCAGTGAGGAGAAAGAAATATTGGTTGGTCAGTTGTCATCTCAACACTGGTTCCAATTCCTAGGTGTTTGTACTGCTTTCTAATGGGAGGTAATTATCTCCAATGAGTAACCAAATAAATTGTTTTAAGAACACCCATACCAGGTTGGTTAGGAATCCCCACCCTTTGGAAAAATTTGATAGGGCCCAGGACCATAAACATTAGGGGAAAGTATTGCAGGCATAAAATACAACTAAATAAAAAAATTAAAGTGCAGTGGATTAGATCTCATAAGGAGCATAAAGTTCTAGGGATCTATCTCTTTGGGCCCTAATATTTTTATGGTTGGGGATTGCATCCACTCCAACATGAAGGATAAATATTGCAAGAAAAGAGATGAGATTGACAATGACATAAAATTAGAGTTCTGAAACACATATGAAGCAAGTGGCGTTTGTTTATTTCAAATCTTGCAGAATATTTTATACTTGCATATTGGAAGTAATAAAATAATTGAATTCTTATAAATTTTTCCTCCAGTGTGCCATTTCAATTTGTTCAAAAACAAAATTAGTATAGTTAAATGTCTTGAAATAAGAAAGTATAAAATTAGTAAAAACAAGTGTTCCTTATACCTGCCATCTTTTCCGTCTTATCATTTTACATAAATTATATAAAATGAAGGAAAAAATATGCTATACTTTAAATTGTTTTTGTTTAAGTTTGATATGAAACAACAAAATTGAAAAATAAAAATCTATGCATTTTTTAAGAAAATCTTTATTTTACATATGTTGGGACAAACGCATGAAAACTAATCTGATTAACTTAAAAAACATTCTATAATGGAATAAAAATACTGCAAGTAACTGAAATGGACAAGTTTAAATAATAGGCACATGAGACAATTTTGTTCTTTTCTCTTATTCTAAAATAAGGTAATGATAAAGCAGTCATGAGATCATGAGTGTAATAGAAGTACTGTAAGTTCAAAATTAATACATGGTCACGTATATTCACAAGGATCATAATTTCTTGACACACAAGTTGTACACATGAAATCTTGCAGATGAACACATGCAATGTATCACAATGATGCTTCTTATTTAATGTACAATATTACATTAACACACTAAGAAAAAATAAAACTAGAAAATTTTTCTTACTTTAAAAAAAATTTCCCGTAAACATTGAGTATGCAAATATAGACCTAGGTGATTGAAACATGTTGGGTGAAAAATAATTTATTCTTGATTCTAAACAGTGAAAACAAATATGAACACTCAAACAATTTGGAAATTGCCATGCTCGGAAAAAATCATTCTATAAATTTATCCACTTACTGAAAAAAGCTGAGATTGAATTTCAAGTTTGAATTCCTAATAAAACAGCTCATTTTTAAAGTTTCATATTGAGTTTGAAATAAATTAAGTGGTGCATCTAACAAATTTAACAATTTGGATAAAACTTGTTTAATTCATATAAATGTCAATGTACAGCTAATTCAAGTAAATAAAGCCCAAAAATTTCTAAGACCCAAATAAATAAAATCAGACTAAATTAGAAAAAATATATGTTCTAGTCTAATACTTTCGAACAATGAAAAGTTATTAAAATTGATAAATAAAAGTAAGTCCTACAGAAGTAAAATTTCTCTACAGAAAAAATAATAACAGGTATAATTGTCTTTATCTAGCATTGAAAATTAATACACAAAGCAACAATACTTATGTATGGTTGGATAAGACACAACAAAGACTAAGACTACAACAAAGTACGTAGTTGAAAACAACTTCCGAAAAGGCTTTTGTCTAATTTTGCAAAACAAATGTTGAAATTTATTAAAAACTACAACTGGTGTTCCAAGTACTAATATAGTAGAAAAATAAAAACATATAAAGGCATCAAGCATTTTATAGCATCTTTTACAAAATATTTAAATACATAATTAATCCATTTTAGATTGATTAGATAAAAAGTTACAGGAAATACCTTGACTTTGCATTGCAATTTAGATATTCAAAAACACATATACAGTAAAAGCATTAATTTGAATTTGCAAAGATATAAACTGATACAACCAATTTGCTAGAATTTTTTAAACAATATTTTTCAAACTAGCAACATACTTTTATGGTTTTTCAAAACAACTAAATTCAATCAACAGTTGGCAAAACACTTCTTGGAGATAATTATGAGTTAAATTGTAATGACAGTAGATGATAAAAAATATATGTAACCATCTAACCACTTATTTTAATGAAATTTCACTGTACTATATACATAAACCATGCTTTTGTAAACACATAAACCAGAGATAAAAAATATTTTAGCAATTAGACAATGTAACACAATGTATTAATACATTAGGGCCTCTATCCAGTAGACCTGCCTAAAATAAAGAAAACATTAAATCACAAGTACAAAAATTTGTTTTTATCGTAAAAAAAATTGCATCTGATTTCAAATCTCTAGTGGAAAATTCAAAGCATGGTTTCAATATCTACAGTATTCTTTTCATGAACACTTAAAATCTAACATAATTCAGACATAAGCAAGTCAAATGGTTCAAACTCTTTACCAGAGCAAATGAATTCTATCTCTACATAAAAAGATGGTACTTGTATGAGGCATACAACTTAAGTACTGAAGGATCAATGAGAATGACTTGTGGAGGTGCCTATGGGTATAACAAAACAACGGTTTTGATGGTCAGTGATAGTACTTGAGTACACATTTATGTTGTCAACATCAGATACATTTTAACAAATTCTTTGAAATATTTCTGCACCACAATACAGTAAAATAAAAATTCCCATTGATAATAAAAGAATGAGATAGGTGATGAGCAAATGCATTTGCATAGCAATTGCTGACAACTATACATACAAATTTATTTACACATTTTTTTAAGTCCATGGTTTTCATCTCCTTTCTCTATAGCGCCGATCAACTCGATTTGGCATACGTGCAGTTCTTCTTAAGAAATCATCTACAGATCGTTCATACTAAATTTAAAAGATAAAATATGTAAATAGATTTTCAATAGCAAATAGTTTCAATAAAAAAAAACACCACTTTTACTTCAAATTAAGGAGTTGAAAGTAGCAACGTAAATAATATGCAGATAGTATCATGAAAATAAACAAAACATAGTAAAGGGAACACTGACTGACAAAAACTGAGAATTATTAGTTGGAATACAAGTGGGGTATTAGTCCAAAAAATTGTGTCCATAAAACATGGTAGGTAAATAGTGGCACATAATAAAAGCTATGTCAAATGCATCATAAATTATTTAAGCCACACATCCTTGTAAAATCATAAAGTTTGTCTGTGTTTTAGCAGAATTAAAAGTTTTCTTCAACAAGGAGCAAAAATTAATTTTATTCCTCCAGCATAAAAATTGAAAATTTTAAATATTACTCTCTCACAGCATTAAAAATAATGTAATGTAACCAAAATGACCTTAACTGAAAACAAATCAGTGATGGTCAGTTGGGTTTTTATCAGGATATGCTGATTTAAATGAAATGATTTTTATTAAAAAATCATTTATTTAAATCCAACTTTAAATTTCCCTTTTTTCTTAATTGAAGTTCAATAATATGGGACAGAATGTATGTTATTTTATTCAAATAAATTAAAAAATTTGCTCCCACTGAGTAACACTTGAAAAATGACTGATTGAAATTAAATGGATTCCTTATTTGAGATGGTAGTATTAATTGGGTGTTGTGGACAACTGAGAAATTATTGGGGAAGTAAAGCATCACTTAGTTCATAAATAGGGATGTTTCAGAGAACTATTTTATTAATATAAATACCAATATTATCATCGTGTATTTGCAATATTTAAACCTGTTAGAGGGTTGCGGCCTCAATAAAAAAATATTATGACCCAAAGAGTTCGGGTCTCTTAACTTCAAAGGTACTTCTGGTAACGTGATCTATTAAGAAATCAATCACAGCATATTTGTGGGTTTACTTTCATTATTTGGAATATTTATTTGGATCTACCATAAAAATCTTCAAAAGGGTCAGGCTCCAAGGGTGTATAGGCGAGTTTTTCCACAACTTATTTGGTTTCTCATTGGAAATATTTACCCCTCCCGTTTCTGAGATGCTAACTCCTTGGGTCTCTAGGAGTTAGCACCTGTATTCGAATGACAACTGATCAACAAATATTTCTTTTGTTAACTGATAATACTAAGAGGCTGGTTGGTTCATGCATTGCACAGGCTTTGATGCCCTTTCAAAAGGGAATTTGTCATTTGTGATAAAGGAATCAGCACCGTTTGACATTTGTTTTCAATATGTTAAAAGCAAGTATGGGTGACCTTACTACCTAGCTTATTTAGTAAACCTTTTGGAAGAAAATCGACTAAGCTTAAAAAGAACCTCTCAATATTTGCAAAAGCAAAATATTTATCTGGCATCATACCCATAATTAAGAAAATTCAAGAGAAAGCTGAGATGTTTTGCGATTTTCTCTTTGCAAAAATTGTATTCCTAATATTTTCTCTTGAATAGGAAGCAATTTGGTTCTGGTGAATCTAAATTTAAATTTTAGTGTCTGTAGCAGACAAGAAAGGTATTCCTAAGAAACTCATGTAAAACAAAGGCCAGAAAATTAAAATTTAAGTTTTTTATTACGATTTATAAAATATTGGGTTATCCGGATTGTGTTAAAGTATTGGGTATGTAAGCAAATACGATGTATTTGCTTACATACTGTAAGATTAACTGATTCCCTTTTAGAATTTTGTTGTGTGGAAATGGCAACACCGCACAGCCTGGCCCAGAATCCTCTGATTCGTCGGAACCAATCAGAGAGGAGGAAAGAGAGCTTTTGGTTTTTAGTTAGTTTTTCGGGGGATTGAAAAACATGAAGGTTGTCATTAAAGTTGACCAAATAACTTTTTCGATGGATATATTTTTAAAACCTTTATTTTATGTTTAGTCTGCGTGTTTGTACCATTTCGTTGTGTTTAAATAAACATGTTTAAATTGTTTAGTTTTGGATTCTTTTAGGCTATCTCCTTCCTGGTTTTTGTTGGAGTGTCAAATGCTCTGATTACGCGGGAAATATTTCCAATCGTTAGTCATACCCAATACTTTAACACAATAGAATAAATATGCTTGCTCGAATTTCGGCATGTTATTCTTTGCTGAAACGAAATGAAGAAGTTCCTTTTTTGAAACGGCTCATTACTGGAGATGAGAAGTGGATAGTATACAATAATGTTACAAGAAAAAGAACATGGGGTAAGCCAAATGAACCTCCCAACTAACATCGAGAGAGGGCTGCATCCCAAAAAAGTAATGCTTTGTGTATGGTGGGACTACAAAGGAATTGGTCATTATGAATTGTTGCCACAAAATTAGACAATAAATTCGGAAAAATACTGTTCTCAAATGGCAGTATTAAAACCAGAAATCGAAGAAAAGTGGTCAGAATTGACCAATCGTCGAAGTGTTGTCTTCCAGCATGACAATGAATGTCAGACAGACTTATTGAGTATGGCTGAGATGTTTTTTGTCACCCCCATATTCACGAGACCTTGTCTCCTCAGATTTTCACCTCTTCAGGTCAAGTCAAAATTCTCTGAACGGCCTGGAGTTCAATTCTTTGGAGACTCAAACAGCACCTCAATAACTCCTTTACAAATAAGCTTAATGACTTTTTAAAAAAGAAATTTTCCAGCTGCCGGAGAGATGGCAAAAACTCATAGAACAAAAGGGTGCTTATGTGATTCGAAGACATTTTCTTAAGTTTTTGTACTGCTTCGTTGGTATTTATCATTAAAAAAACTCAGAACTTTCCGGATGACCCAATATATTAAATTTAAAATTCCTTTCCTTATCAAAGTTATTATTTTTTAATTTAGAATTTTAAGTATTTTGGATTTGTATTATGAAATATAATTCAAATGAAAAAAAGAGTAGACCCAATAAATTTTATTGTTTTATTTATCTTTCAAAAATTTGCCCTGCTATATTTGCTAAATCTTTATATATATTAATGTTTTACATTAATCAATACTGTCTAGAAACTACTATTTGCATGTCTCATACCTAATAAGTTTAAACATGTAGAGGCAAAGAATTAATAAAAATCTTTAAAATCCAATTTAAATAAAAAATCTGATTTAAATCAAATAAATTCGATTTTTGATTTTTTCATACCCTGGTTTTTATGGCACAAGGGCCATTTTGGGCTAAAAATCAGTGTCATCTTAAAACAGCATTGCTGGATTCAGATGAGGTCAGTTATCAGAATGGGTCATTTCATGTAAAAACTGCACATGACCCTGGAAGATCCCCCTAAAACTTGGCTAATTTATTGCCCAGTCATAAAAAAGAAATTATGGAAAATTTTAGCTTTCTACTTAAGCAAATTTATTTATATTAATTTGAAGGATTGGGTAATTTTTCATGATTTTAGAATTACAAACTCACCTGTATCCTGATTTAATTGTTTGATCGGACTAGATTAAGACTTATTTTGTAGATAAATGTACATTTCTGGTGTATAGTATGACCTACGACCATTCTAATTTCAAGGTCATTCTATCTAACTCACACTATTACAAAAGTATATTTTTAACCTTTAGACTACGAGCGGTACAAGTCATACCGTATTCAGGTAGCGGAATAAAAGTGCCGTAGTGTAAAGTTAAGTAAATATATCTACGAGGGAGGACTCAAAAGAAACCGGACAGAATTTATAAAAAATCAAGTATTTATTTTTACAAGTTCATACTTTAGTCACCCTCAAAGTACTCTTCGTTTGCCTCAATACAGTGGTCAATAGGTTTCTTCCACTTCTGGAAGCAGTTCGTAAACTCCATCAAAGAGATGCTTCTCGAAGCTTGTGTCGTTTTTTTTGTTTAACCTCATCTACGTCCACAAAATGTTCTCCTTTAAGGTCCTTTTTCATCTTCGGGAACAAAACATAGTCGCACAGAGCGAGATCAGGTGAATAGGGATCGTGGGGAAGTGGAGTCATGCAGTTTTTGGTCAAAAACTGCTGGACGAGCAAAGAGGTGTGTGCAGATGTGTTGTCATGGGGAACTACCACTCTCCACATTTCGGGCCGTTTTCTTCGAATGGCATTTTGCAAATGCTTTAAAATTTCTAAGTTCAGCAAACACCTGGCTAACAATCTGACCCAGTGGAACGAACTCTGAGTGGACGCCGCCTCTGCAATAAAAAAACAAATCAGCATCGTCTTGATGTTTGATTTCACCTGCCGTGCTTTTTGGGGGCAAGGTGAACTATGAGACTTCCACTGACTGGATCGTTGTTTCATTTCGGGGTCATACATATAGCACCAGCTTTCATTGCCTGTAATGACTGGAAAAAAGTCTGAGTCAATTTCCAATTGTTCTTTCAGTTCACAGCATGCATTGAGTTGGGCCTGTTTTTGATCAGCTGTGAGAACACAAGGAAAGAATTTCCCCCACTGCAACTCTTCTCATTTTCAATTCCTCACTCAAAATGCACTGGCAAGAACTCCAGGACACCCCAGTCAAATCTGAGAGTTCATCTATGGTTCTCAGTCGGTCTTCCATCACCAATTCGCGAATTTTCTGGATGTTTTCGTCCATTTTAGAGGTTGATCTTCAATCGACATTTCACCCATTTTAAAACGGGCAAACCACTCGAAAACTTGCATTCTCCTCATAGCACTATCTTTGTAGGCTGTGTGTAATTTAAACCGTTTCAGTACTGGATTTTCCCAACAGAAAACAAAATTTAATTGCAGCGCACTGTTCCAGCTTGTCCGCCATCAGCAAAATCGACGAACGCCCAAACTTGATTTAGAAAAAAATTCACTCACTTGCTCAAGGTCAACACCTAATGACGCCGCTTGGTAGACTGATAGTTGAGATTCACCAAGCCGGCAGAACCCTGTACTACAAAAGCCCCGCCCACCACAGCATCTGTCTGGTTTCTTTTGGGGCCCCTCGTACTTGATTCATTCTATGTGAAAACACCCATTTTCAAATTTTTACCAGATAAAAATGGAAGTAAAACCAGTAAATCTCAACTCCTTATATTTATATTTTGTCCAATATATTAGCTAAGAGATACAGGAATTTAAAAATCGGTCAATGCAACAAAATGATAGCCATCTTGGATTTGCAACACTCTACATAAATTGAGAACTAATAGTTCAAATTTAGTAATTTTGGTACCAAAAACTATTTTTCTTCAGTGGTAATATGCTTTTCCAGACACCATGTGATGAAATAAATTAAAAATGACTTAGGACTGTAATTTGATATATTTATGTTTAATGCAAGCCTGCTCTTTGAATTAGTACATAAAAATTCAAATTTGTCCATCTATGGTCATTTTTACACTGCAAGATGACCAGTTTTGAAATGCATAAGCTATCATTAGAATAACTTTATTCACAAACCAAAAATTTGACCCTGATATTTTTGTCAGTTCAAAGTATATGTTAGTTAAAACTTCTACAAAGTATCAGAGGAAAATATGAAGGTTTTTTACAGCTGTCGATCGTTTTTAAAAGTGAATTTTTCTCTTAATACACCTAATATTTGAAAGTATTTAAAATATTGAGATTTAAAGGTTTCACTGCCATATCTACCTGGTAAAAAATTGAAAACAATTCATGGTTATGCTGCAACACCCACCAAGTGTCCCATATGGAAAATGACCCATATATATATGGGATATGGTTTACAGAACAAGTAGAACACCTGCCACCTCCTGTGTGTTATACAGGAAATGAACAAGCACCGCGATGTCCAGCCAGACCTGCAATGGAAGCTATTCTCAGAGTTTGAGAACAGAGAGCAGCATGTTTCTTTCAAGTCCATTCCCATACTCCGTTTGCGAAATACTCATTAGCACTGGCATACCAGACCTTTCCCCCAGCTGAATGTCCACAGCCAGTCAACAAAAGGCTGTTTCTCATCATAGAGCAACATAAAAGAGGAATATTTTGGGAGCAGTCAAAATGACCCCAAGCCATAATTCTAGGTATAGTTATATCTGAAAAAGTAATAGCTCAAAACGAAGGAAATTTTTTGTGTATAATATCTACAAGTATTTAGGAAAAGTAAAAAATATCAAAATGATAGGTGAAAAACTAAAATAGTTATATACCATTAAAACTTTGAAACTTTCAGAACGCCAAAATAAATAATGTAACTTTAATATATATCTTTACAAAAAACCCACTTTTTTGTAATTAAAGGTCAAATTGAATGATTTTGAAACTAGAAAAGAGTCACTCAGATCATACTATACATTAGAAAGGTTGGACATTAATTTACAAAATAAGTCCCAATTTAGTCCGAACAATTACATCCACAGATAAAGGCGAGTTAAATTCTAGAATCATGAAAAATTGTTCAATTTTTCAAATTAATGTAAATAGAAAAAAACTATTACAAGTAAAAAGTTAAAAATTTCCAGAAATTCTTGTGGCTGAGCAATAAATTAGCCAAGTTTTTAAAAAATTGGTGGAGGTTAGGTCATGAATTGGGTTTGACATAGATGACTCAGAAAACTATTTTGCAGTTGCTCTATATTGTTTAATTTGCAAATTACCAGCTCTCAGTAGCTGTTGGAAAGTATGTATGCACGTAATGTTTGTAAACAGATGAGAATGAAAATTAGTTTCTTACAGCTCTTTTATCCAAAGGTCTGGGTCGTGGAGGAGCAGAAAAATCCTGGTGATGCATTGATCTGTCGTAATAGACGGATGCATCCATAGGAAAGGGTGGCTGAGGAAAATTACACTGAAAAAAATAAGTTATATTTTAAAATTATCAAGCTTTTAACACTCAAATGATATAGTTTATACACAATGTGCAATTGTGTTGCTATAAAACACAAACAAGAAACATTCAAAACTTTTTAATCAAAACAATTTTTGTATGCAATATGCATAAGTTTAAAATACAATTTAAGCTATAAAGGAAAAATAAATATTTTACTCTCGAGGTTTATACATACTGATGTCCATAAATTAAGGGTCAGATGCAATTTTCAAAGGTGGAAGCTGATCTTTCATCGTGAAAATTCACTGATGGTAGCAACAGGTGTAAGAAATAGATAAGACCTAAACGCTCAAGATTTCACTGAATTGACATGTTCCAGAAAGACGATTACACACTTGCTGATTCCTATATCATGTTTTAATCTTTCAAAAATTTACAATGCTATAATTTCCTAATACATTAATGTTATTCATCATAAATATTAATGTTAACATAAATCAAAATTATCTAGAAACTACACTGCGATTTGCATGTTTCATGTTCATCAAGTTTAAACTTGTACAGGGAAGAAGTTAATTAAAATCATAAAGTTAGATTTAGATTGAAAAAAAAATCTGATTCAAATCAAATAAATCAGATTTTGTATTTAAAAAAAATCATGATTTTTCATATCCTGCAGCTGATAATCTCAATCTCCTTATCAGGTTTTGTTTGCATTGTTGTCTTTTGTTTAATACTGTAATTATATATATTAAGTACATAACTAGCAAACTCTCAACTCACTGGAGGTCCAAAAGGCATAACTGGCATAGCATTTCTCGGATGAAAATCTCTAGGGTAATCACCAAAATTCTGCTGAAATAAAAATATATTTAGTTTCAATTGTAACATTTTGTTTAATATCAATACAATTAAATGTTTTTGTATTTTATACAGCACAAACCTGAAGTAATTAATTGCACATGAATTTATTAATTTTATGGTATGAATTTATGATACCATTAATCTAGATAGTCAATTGAGTGAAAACCTTGTTGATGTAATAATTAAAAAAGTTAAATGAATGGGAGGAAATCAAACACTTTTATGACCATAAAGGAAAAATAAGCTTCAGCTCTATATATATGCTTGCCAATTAGTCTAATTTTAAACTCAGGATTGACAATATTTGCAATAAAAAGCATTGTAATGCAACTTGAATGCATATTGTTCATCTTTCTCTTTTTAATTCAAGTTAAATGTTCTTTTTTCCAGTAATTAAAGTTTAATAATATTGAAAATGAAATAACCTGAGACAATGATGAGTTATTTTATAGAAATTAAAAAATTTGCTTCTAACACCCTGAAAACCCTTTTTTTTAATTGAAAATAACCAGCTTCTCACTTTGTAGATACAAAAGAAAATAGTATTGATTGGGATGCAGCAATCCAACTAGGGGAAATTACTGAGTGGGGAGGCAAAGTAAAACACCAGTTGCCTCATTTATACAATTGTTTTCGAATATTCTGTTCATAGATCATAACCAATATTATGGGTATATTTGTGTAACCCTCCTGAAGAAAATCAACTGAGTTTAGAGAGAAACACCTCTTGATATTTGCATCGCAGAACATGCCTGTAATAATGAAAATGCAAGTGAAAGCAGATAATTTTTGTGTGTGTGAAAAGATTACATCTCTGATGTCTGCTTGTAGATTTTAGTGTTCATTCAGAAGACAAGACCATTTACAGAGTCACTTTACCACCAAAGATAATTCAGTATTTGTAAAGGGAATATTTTCAACTTAAACAGTTTAATATAGTTTTACATTGGAGACAAGTTGGGCAATGAAAAGGCAGGAAAATTAATTATTCACTTATAAAATTTAAAATAAAATTTTATCTCCCTGTATAAAAATGTTTTTTTCATTTAGAATTTTAAGTGCACTGGATTTGTAACAAAAATGGAATTCAAATTAAAGAATAAAAACAAGGCTTAAGAATAATTTTAATTGTGTTTTAATCTTTCAAAAATTTGCCTTACTCTATTTCCTAAATCATTAAATTTGATAAAATTTAATATAAATCAATACTATCTAGAAACACTCATGTCTAACAAGCTTAAACTTAAGACCAATGAATATATTTAAATCGTAAAAATCCAATTTCAATCAAATCCATTTTTAGAAAGAATCCCTTTAACATAGTTTATAGAAAACTTAAAAAATCTAAGAAATTCCATTTCGACCTGTCTCCAGACAATTAACTTTTAAGGTTCCAATCAATTTTACAAATTAAAAGCAGTTTTTTTAAAACAAATATTTGTGTTTCAAAAAAGCAACATTTCTTAAGAAACTTAGTTTTTATATAATAGGAGAAATGTTATTAAAAATAAATAAAAAAAACTAATAATTAATGCCACAACTAAAGCACTTGTAAAACAGTAGATTAGCTGCACAACCATAAAACATACAATATATTTTTATAATTTTAAAACATAATTTGGAAACTAATTTTAGCTGACAGCAATTGAAAGTTTGATTTGTTCACATTTCATTCCTTTCAAAAACAGAAGCACAAGGATAAATAGTTGCATTTGTGATTTAAAATAAAATTATTACAATTGGATAACATGGTACAGCATACAGCTCCACAGTGCAATAGCTAAAATTGACACTGTAAAATGTTGAGAGTTTGAAAGTTCACAAAAATATGGATAGACGATACTTATCCCATCAAATGTTTTAGGATTAACTGAAAATTGCATTGAGATGATTTCTTGTCTTTACAAATTGATTATACAATTCAAAAGATCACTGCTAGATCATATTATACAAAAATTCAAACAATATGGGTATTTTATGCATCTACTACTTGTAAGCTCTTGTTAGAAGAAATACTCTAAACAGATAATAAATTAATTGAACTCACTTTAGTGCTATTCTACAAGATGAAATGATTACTATTCACAAAACTTTTTATGCTTCATATGCACTAGTCATCAAAAATTTTTAAGAACTAAAAATATATAAAATCTTACTTACTCCATTCATAACATTGCCACGATTTCGCATATTAAATCTATCAGCAGGAGATCTAAGAAAAGCAATGCTGAATTAGCATCAATAAAAATCACATGCAAATTGAAGAAATATAAAGAATTAATATTTTACATTTAAGTGTATGAAAAATCAGCTTAAAATAGTCATTTACCTATCTCTACCTTGCATTGGCTTGTAATATCCACCTAAAAGTAGTAAAAATACAATAAAATTTAGTACAGAAACATTTCATTGTCAAAGAAACTGAAAAATCATCTACTTCATATGAACTGTATACAAATCTTGCTTCTCCTAGTTACCATTTTATAAATACTAAATATTATTTTTGTATATTGATTTCATGTTTTATTGAATGACTTTTCCTAACAGTTTTAGTGTAAAAGGTAATATAGCTACTCAAGTAAAATGATACTATTTTTGAAGGAATGTAAATCAAATATCTTGAATTTTATATTTTCAACTACAAATACTTTTAATATCTGCTGGTGATTTAAAGCCAACAATGAGATATTTAAAATTTTAGACATTTAACTCTGCTGAAAAAGGGATAAAAGCAGCAGAAATTTGGACCTCACAGAACAAGATTTTAATAATCAGAGAATAAAGTTGATGCAGCACACACTACCTTCCATTTGTTTGCATATTTTTAATTGCAATTTAAGCTATTTTAAAAACTTAAATGAGACAATCATCATTGTAATTATTTCCTTATATAATTTTTCTGTATTTTGGATACAGCAACTGCTATTGCATGAAAGGCTATGAGCATGTGACTATCCAGTTTTTAAAGTGTTTGTTCCACTAAGAAAAAAATGGTTGTGGTATCCATATTTCTAAACAGGGTTCACAGCAGTGTTAAGTTTTAAAATTCAAAATGGCAGAAACAATTCAGAAAACTGAATAGCTTCAAAGAAATCAAGAACATTAATTTGAATAAAATAAACATAAAACTCTTAAAGCAATTTTTAAGGATGAAACCTTCAAATTCTTGACGACTTCTCTTAGCTCTTGGATCTTCAAAGTTTTCTGGCCTTCTACGTCGCCTTCTGTACATTAAAGAAAACGAAATTTAGACAAGGGAAAACTCTTAAACAAAAAGAATGTGAATTCAGACCACACTTAAGACAATTTACATTTCATAAAATTTTTATCACCTAAAAATTATAGCTTGAAACAAATAGTTAAAACTAATGGACAAAACAGGTATTTAGTTCCAAATAAAAACAGAATAGTTTCACTCAGTAAGATAACAATAAAAGGCTCTCTATTTGGAGACTTTACATACATTACTAAGTTTATTTTAAAAAATTAAGAATTATTCCCTTGATTCCATAATTTCTGCAAACTATAATTTTACTCAAAATTAGCAACTGCTTAAAGGTTCTAAGATCACAAGTATTAGAGAATTGTATTACAAAAATGCAATTTTTCAGATTTCTTTAAGTTAAATGAAGCTAACTCCAAAGATGCTCATACTTCAAAAGTACTTTTCCACACTGTTAACAATTTAGTAATCAAATGGTAGAGTACAAGAAATTTACAATAGCGATCTCAGCAGTGATTTTCAACCTTTTTCATCTCATGGCATACATAAAGAAACAACTAAAATTCTGAGGCACAGCGAAAAGTATATTACATCTTTTGCTGATCTGACGAAAAAGATGATTTTGCTTTAAGAAAAATAATAGTAACTACTTACACTTTTTGCTCTAGTGTTGTTTAAAAAAATGCTCCTCAAAATTATTTTTCAGATATTACTTCCAATTATTTGTCAACACACTTCTCAAAAGTTCACAATTAAACCAGTATGCTGCAACACATCAGTTGAAAATCACTAGCCTAGAGCAAAAAGCACTTAAGTTCATTGCTTTTATTAATTTGTCACCTTCAAAGGGAAGAAGATATTAAATGCAACTACAAAACCACAGGAAGATACAGCTTAGCTCACTTAAAATTAGATTAATTCAGTTGAAGCAGAAATCAACTAAGAGCAGGATGAGATATTTTGAAATTTGTAAAAGTTGTAAATTGACAACATTTAAAAATTGACTTTTTATAGCACAGAATCACAATTAATAAGTACAAGAAAATAATGTTCTAAAAGAATTTTGTAAATAGTAATTAAGTTGTGGTTTTCTACATTACACTAATTCTGTAAGTGGATGTAATATTGTATCTAAGGATTGAATATTTTTATAATATTGGATGTAAGAGTTGAATATTTTTCATCTTGAATAATGTTTTCTTCATATGAATCATGAATAGCCAACTTCAGGGTATAACCATTTTTCCTGGCAGATTTTTATTATTATAAATTGAATGTTTGCCAATTTGAGCCATTTTCTGCAAAAAGGAACGACTAGCTTCCATTAAAAGGAAAGAGGTGGAATTTTTATGAAAAATGATCTTATGGAAAGAAAAGGCCTGCATTTACACTTTTATAAAAAAATACGAATGCAGCTATTCAAAATTTTTAAATATTATTTTCGTAATTGATACTGAATATTGAAAATTAACTTTAAAATAATTTTGATTTTGTTTTGGCTTATCCTTGAAACTTTATTCAAGGATAAATTTTGAGACTCAAAATTTAGTGTTGTCATAGGAAATAAAGTTTATGAGTAATTTGACATGAAAACGTTATTCCTTATTGAATAGTATCTTTAAATTTGTCCTACTCTGAATGCTGCCTAAATCAAGGCAGTCTAACCCCTCACAGGGTATTGTTTTAAGGTTTCAACCAAAATGGTTAATAATCTTTCATTTTTTAACACATACAGTAACCTCTCCTTATATTGCATCTTCATATGGCTATATTGTTATTTTTTACTTTTACCTCATCGAATTTTTGGTTTGTGAACAGCCAAAAATAGCTCTATATGCTTTAGAATTGAGTTAAAAGATCAATTGTTTCAAGTAGTATTCCCAAACTGAAATGGTAAAAAATATATGGGTGTCGTGAAAGTATCAATGAGAAGCAATTAGTTTCATATTCTTCCATATTTATTATTTTAAAAGATGTCCATTGATTCCTATCGTTTTTGTGCTCAACATAACTTTAACAAATAACTTTAAACTTTGCTTCATAACTTTAAACAAATGTGCTTATTCATGTATAATTTGTGCCTCTTTATTTCCCCATCCGTTCTGCTCAGCTCTCACCATATTGCTCTCCTCGATATATCAAGCTCGTCTACCAGGAAATGCAAAGTTGCAAAAATGCATTATGCAATACATCTTATTTCAACATTGCATCAGATAAATAATGTGGTTAAACTTTGTACTTACCATTCAATCTAAGTGAAACATGGAATAGTAAGGCACAAAGGAAAATATGGCATCTGTTTTACCAACTTAGCTACTTTACTTATCAAGAAAAATTATTAATTTTTCATACTAAAATATAGATCAAAATATACAGTTGGACACTGAGAACAATACTACTTACGCAATAAGAAAAGCAGCAAATAAAAGTACTGTATATAAATTCATTAATAAAATTATAATGATTATAAAAAGTCCATTAGTGTGGTCTGACAAAACAATTTTACATAATTTAGAACAGCCAACATTTTTTGAGTAAATCAAAAATAAGAATGTTCAAAATTACTGGAAAAATTAATTACATCAAATTTATCACCAACAGATAATCCTTCAAGCAATGATATGCAATTCATGAATTTTAACTAAGACAAAGTTTGATAATATATACAAATACGTGTAGAGATGAAACTGAAGAATTTTTCGAGGAACAAAACAATTCACATGCATGATTTTAGATCACATTACTATTGCAGTCCGATTTCTGAGAGAACATCTAATTATTAGGGGGATTTGAAGCTTTCTGAAATATTGACTTATCAGATACACACCTCTACTTTGACTGATATGTCATTAACTGAAATTGCCTGCTTGGGCTGAGTGATATCAACTGTAGAAGAAAAAGTAAAACTTATAAGAATTTTATAACTGCAACTAAGCCAAATGGCTTCCGAAACTGAGCTTGCAGGTCAAGCTATTAAGATAACTTCATTAAAAAATTTAAATCTATTTTCACGCATAAGCAAATTTAAAAAAAAAAGGAAAACCGATATTTAACAAAAATTGAGATTGAACTAGAAAACTATGCTGAACAAACAATGCAAGTCGAGTGAACTTAGATGAGATTCTAAAAGATTAGAAGTTAAGAAAAATCTACAATCATACTGGGGGTATTAAAGCTATGCATGCAGAGCAAATACAATTATAGGCATTGAAAATAAATGTAACTAGCTAAAAATACGGATGGTTGGATTTTAATGACAAGAGTCAAGCAGCACCAAATTCAAGATAAATTAAACCATTGCTGAAATATATAACAAAGGAATATACGTAAATATTTAAAATGCATATGTTAAAAAGTGTAGGAGAAAATATGGAGGTATTAACTTAATATTAAGGTATGATTTTGACATTTTGAAACAAGCATTGTCCATTGGAGCAGTTTCAAAGCAAAATTTAGCTACGTAATCCTATAATGTGAACAGAAGAACCTCCCATTTTGAGTGTTAATTCATCAACCCAGAAAAATATGAAGAGTGGATAGTCATAACCTGCCTCCAAACAATTTACTTTCAAGATTCCAATCAGTTTTTTGTATTATAGCAGTCATTTTTTAAACAAATATTTTTTTTAAAGCAAGAAACATGTATTTGTATATTAGGGGATAAATGTCTTTTAATTCAGGTTATAAACAATTTTAAACAGGGCTGGGCCACAATTAAAGCATTTGCTAAACAGTCTTTCGAAGAATTCTTAAAAGAGATATAACCTATGCTTATTTTAGCCGCCCATAGTTGAAACAATACAAAAGATTGAAAGAGGTGTTGGAGAACTCAACTTTTTTCAGAAAGTTGAGTTCTCCAACACCTCTTTCATCACACCTGAGCTGAACTCAACTTTTTTCAAAAAGTTCAGTTCAGCTCAGTTGAAAATATTTCAGATTAAAAAATAACAAAAGCGTCAATTAACCATAAATGTGTGATGAAGTCTTCAAAGATAACCTTATTTGTAAGATAAGTTGCAGTGTCAAATTGGCGCTATTTATTTTGCATATCTGAAAATCAAAATGGCACCAAATGTATGCAAACAATGGTGATTTTTAAGGAGTTATCAAGTCTTCTGAAAATTTGTAAAAATTCATAAAATAGTTTCTGGAGCTGCTGTTAAGGAGTTGTGTGTGACAACCATGTTAAAACAGAACAAGAGTGAAAATTGCACCAAATAAAGAAATATGAATGAAAAATATAAAAGAAAAAGAAATCCCTGTCCACCATTTTCTATTTGGAATTACGTTCAGCTGGTGTCATTGATATAGCGAAATGTAATATAAAATGGCATAAAACATACAGATATATTTAAAGATAATTTTATGAATAAAGGATTAATTTTCGAACAAATCTATTAAATTTTCTTAAATCATAGGCTTTCTTCATCAGAACTTAGGATTAGGTATCTATTTGCTAAAAAAATGCTTTTAGGAGCAGCTTGGCGCAGAAAAACCCTTGAATAGTGAACAGAAAATGCATAAAACCAAGTGTTACATTAAATTTAAAATCGAATTACTAAGGATGTAAACATTCAAGCAATAATTTAATTATTAACTAGGATGGGGATACCCATCTTAATCGATAATTAAAAACAAAATGTAATTATAAAAGTGATGAATGAATGTGGAGGGTGTCCCAACAAATCTGATGGAATAGTGGAGTATTAAAAAAGCAACAATACAAATGCTTTAAGATGAGAACAAGTTAAAATATGGTAAATAGTTATTGGCAATGCTTGCATGGAGTGGAAAACCCATATACAAATCCCCATGCAAAATTAAGGAGATTGTCCAAAGGAAACAATATTTTGGGGCCAATTTTTTGCCGGGACATCATTTCCAATTTCAATTGTCCTGAAACCCAACAAAATGTAATACCGAAACCACGTTGGATGAGATTTTTATGAATAGTAGAAAAAGCATGTGCAAAAAGATGTCTTACAAATTCAATCAAGGATTCTAAAATATTCCTTTTAGAGTTTGTATAAAATAAAATTATTATCCCTAAGACAAAATATACTTCAGAACTTCTATTTTAGGTTAAAATTCAGCAGCAAAAATAAAAATGAAAGATGACAATGGAAAGCTAACAGAATCTGAGGTACAAACAATGGGGCAGCTGATATAATTTAAAGATAGACCCATCAGTGTATATAGGTGAGCGATCCCTAAGACTAAGCTGATGAGAAATTGTCGAATAATAGGTATGGTATTTGATCTCTCCTAGCAAAGAAACTTGTATTAACACTAGAAGGATGGATGGGACCTGTGTGGCCATATACGTCCTTCTGACATTGTACCATTTTGACCACTTGTGTATTTAATAATTTCGACCTAGTTGGGGGTCTTGGAACTGGATACAAAGGACCTTATACCTAGAAAGATGGAAGGGTATTTATGGTATTTTGCAATGATACCACGAAATTCTTTCTGTTTGGGGCTATTATAACCTTACAATGACATTCAAAGTAGTTGAATCTTGTTTCCCCCTATTTACAAGCGTTTTGTTCTCTGAAAGTGAACACTGTATTTTGATAACAGATGAATTAACTAAAACTAGATTTCAGCCTTTTATGAACAAATAATTCACAAATTCATGGGTATGAATGCACCAGAGGCAGTCCGAGATGCAAACATACTAGACAAAGTATAGCAATGATCATTATAGATGAGAAATAGTACACCTACATACTGTCAAATCCTGAAAATCAATATCTGGCTTATAGATTATTTTAGATATATCTGCAACAAATACTTGGATTTTGCACCAGATACTTGGGACATATTTCATCTTCCCTCTATGTGAAGAGCTCTACTTAATATCTAACGTATAGAAATAATAATGCAGCTAATACAAAGGTTTTGACACAGGCTGTATAAAACAAAAATAGATGGTTTGCAAAGAAAAAGCAATGAGAAAAGTGAGATGTACTTTTTGCTACAACAAATGTAAAAACTGAAACTAAATTAAAAACAGGTTAATGCAATATAAATTTGGAATTTGAATAATAATTTACCACATCTATTACCTAAAATAATCTAATTTGATCCAGTGCTTTATAAAAATGTGGGCCCAAAGTGGCCCCTTCCTGTTAGGATTAAAGAAAATTTCAGTTACCAGGGTAAAATAGAGGTTGCTTTATCCATTTCTATAGAATGAAGAGGCGGATAGGGTATTCCTCATGCGCAACCCGAAAATTGAATACAGGAGTTGTTTTCTGATGAGACAATCATAAGAACTGTAGAAGTGTGAATTTTGTAGTTGAGTGGGATGGACACAAAATGTAGTAATAGTCTTAGCAACAAAAGACATGAGAAAGACAAAGGTAGTTCGTGGCACACAACATAGAGGCTTTTGATGGCGAAGTGGATAAAAATATGTAAAAGGGGACAAATCTATTTCCAGAAAATGTGAAATGGTCGTGAAAGGGTAAGAAAAATGCATATTCTAGTACTTGAGGGAGGGTGGATGCTTGTACACATGTTTCTTGTGAAACTTTGTTATTTCATATAGTTTGGTTTGGGGTTTAGAGCGCAAGGGCCATATTTGGCCAAGCTGTGCCAAACACAAGACATAATGTAAAGTAATTGTGAAGCATGCACACCTAAATATGTACCCAGAGGGGATTATTTCAAAATTATTGAATTGTGCATGTGCTGTGATGTCCTAATAACACTGAACCAAAATAATCCAATTTCTGGTGTATGTAACAGAATGATATGTCAATTTAGATTAGAGTTTAGGATTTGGCAATTAGTTACTCCTGGATTTATGCCAGATGTGCCAAGGGAATGACAAAATGAGTTTTGACACAAATAGTGAGTAAGTTTTAATAATTTTTGCTTTCACTGTGCATTGCGAGATTCGAATAAGCTCTCAAGAGTGATTTTATTTGGCGAGTGACTTTTTCTATTTTCGTTATTGTGATAATATTGTGCACTTTTTGTACATTTTATTTGATTTCCATAATGGGTAAAAGAGAAACCAGAAGTACAATGTATATAGATAATGATATGAATGGCAATAATGAGTTAACATTGTTATAAGTGAAAATCGAACTTGAGAAGCAAAAGAAGTAGCTTGAAAATCTAAAGGTGCATGGTTCTAACCAACCCGATATAACTGAATTTCACTACAGTATCATGTCATAATTGGTTGATTATCTGAAAATTTTAGTTGTCTTCCTGTTTCCAAAGGGCATCGTTAAACTAGAACGAGACATTAGAATGCAATTTAACTATAACTCGATTTACAAGATGTTAACAACTGTGAAGAGGTTAAGGCAACTATCCTTAATGGACCAAGGGTTTCTGCCAATAATACGAAGAGCAAATTCAACAATATGCAGAAAAAGTAGAACAAATCTTTTTATCAATTTGCCACTAAAATTTAGAGATTTCTATTTGGCATGTCAGAAAGTCAATGATTTCGATAATTAAGTTCAATTATTAACAGCAGACCAATTAAGAGTCTGAAGCTGAAATAAAATACAAGATTTTTTTTTGTTGTGCAAAGGAAATAGTAGAAAGCAGATGTATATGTGAGTTCCATTCAGACACTAAAATGGAAATGCAGATTACTAGACCATTCAAAAAACAAAAATCACTTAAGAGATGAAGCAAAGCTACATTTTGATTTTCAACACTTAAGGATTTGTCAATGAAACCAAGGTTGAAATATCTTGATTGTAGGTTTATCTTGATTGTAAATAGCAATACTTTATGGACTCGGTTACTTGAGCTGACAGAAATGCAATTCCCAGAAGCAACATAAAACACTTCATTCCTAACTTTATCCAAAATTTAGATGTCCTTATACCATTCATTAAACAAAGTAACACTCAAGAAATCTACTTTCCTTCCCTTAATAGCTCTCGATAAGATCACAAGATTATCTGCAAAGATCAAGAGAATCTACACAACTATCCAGAGACAAATGGATTGATTTGTGAAAATTCCGATTATTGAACCCAATATAAAACAGATAACCTTAATACAGATTACTTTTGAAACTAGTCAAACAGATAACCTTAAATCGAATTAAACATCAGACGGTTTTCTCTGTAATGACAGAGGCAGTTGAAATCCCAGAAATACACTACCAAAAATAAAGTAAGCTGACCTTCCCTGTAGCAGATAAATTAACCACTAGGATGGCTAAAAAATTCTGAAATGTCGCTGCTCTCAAGGAAAATCTTCAAGGTCATAAGTCAGCAACTTATCTTTCTTTAACAAAAAAGACTGCTTGGGTGACATAGAACAATATAAAAATCCCTCTCTATTTTATTCTCATTACAATGTGGCGTTTCTCTTGGCAATAGATTAGTGACAAAAAATTGAATTCACACCAGGGCTGTATAATGTTAACTAGGATTCTATCAAAATTGAAAAGATATTTCGGCAAGTAAACAAATAAAAAAATGTGCACTAGAGTCGATGGCTAGAACTAACTTTGTGTTTGATGGGAAATACATCGGAAAAAGTATACTTCCATTTACTGAATTTAATTGCATAAGCCAATGTACCAATAAACAGAATTTTGCCTAATTTTTATTGCTTTAAATTAATTTTTTGAGATTTTTTTAAATAACTTATCCTACTTTTGGATATTTTCATGTTTGCAGTCAAAGCAGCCAGTGTAATTTTTCACTGCTTGCATACCATTAAAAGTATTTGTATACAATATTGCATACAAAAAAAGAATGTAACTATTTAGAGCTCAAAAATGAGAACATATTTCTCGTTAAACATTTTAAAATAGAATTGATATTTCTGTAGTATGTTAAAAGAATTGACGCAGGAAAAACTACTTTGAAAAAAAGCTAAGTGGTGGAAGAACATTGAAATTTTATTAGATAAAGATTGCATTATGTTGCGAGAAAATTTTATGGCTGAATTAATTCTCTAAAGCAGAATAAATGTAGCCATGACATCAACAAAACTAAACATATAATAATGTGTATTCTTTAATAGTTAATTTAAATTCTTAATCTTGTTTAAAACACAATACTTATAAAAATGGTTATTAAGGCAACATTACTGAAAATGTTCCTAAAATCATCGATTCCTGAATCATCAAATCAGAGGTGTGTGTAACAAAACAGACAAGAGTAGCAAATCAAATTGGAGGTTTGTATATCTGCATTAAATGACTGAATCTTTTGTAATGTGAAGACTAATTGCAGATTTTCTTGAACGAATACAATATTTTCATATATTTGTTTACCACAATGTATGTTAAGGTTCAATCAAATTTTTATTGAATACAGTGTACTTCCCTCTTAACCGGCCATTTCGGGACCAGACTCAGACCGGATAACGATTTGGCCGGTTAAGCCGTCATTCCCTTAATAGCATTAAAATACACTCCCGAAATCGTTTTTATTAGAATAAAACTAAGTATATATCCTACTTTATTGTAATATGATATGTATAATTAAGAAAACCTAACCTGAAAGAACTTCCTTTGTTGGAAGAAACTAAACACATGTTACAGTAGGCTACTGTATTTACAGTACATAATTGGTCAGTGGCGACCGGTTAAAGCGGAGGCCGATTAAGAGGGAGTATTTAGTTTTAAATATATAATCATAATGAAATTCTCTATTATACTGAAAATCACAAGCTTATTCCTGATAGTTAATCAAAGGTTGGGATCTCTACAAGTCATATGGAGTAAATATCAGTGCAGCTCACTTTTGTTCCGAGTCTGAACACTAGTCATTCTGAAACACAATGAGTCATGCTATGAAGAGTGGATGTAACATGATACCCTCCAAAAAATTTCTAAACAGACTCAGCTAAATTAGTATTCTTGTATCAAATTTAGAGGACCATACCTAAATTTTAAAAGCAAACCAGTTGATATTCTTAATTTGATGTAGAATTTAATTTATCGAGAATTTCAATAAAACTATACACTACACAAGTTAGCATTTTGAATTTAAATGAATTTTGAATGTAATGTATACTTAAAACCTAAAATAGCAAACTTATTTATTAGAGTATCTGTGTTTATAAAATTTTTTTTTTAATTCAGTTTTTAATTCCAAATGGAATTATTCCAAATTAAGGTGTTTAATATACAAGTGAAAACATTCACTAAAACTAATTGTAATTAGCTGTAAACACTATTTAAAAAATTAGTCAGAAAAATGTTGGCTGTAAACAAGTATAATTGCACACAATAAGAAAAAAGACAACATACCAGTGCGGAAAAAATACCGCACATTAGACACAATTCATCAATAGTCCACAGCTCAGACGGAGAAGTAGACGGAAGTAAACACGGTTATTCAAACATCAATAAACATATTGTTCATTTGGCACAATAGATCCTTTAACATGTAAGGACTGCTTATGTAAGAAAGAGGATCGAAACAGATGAAAGTTCTTTTAAAGAAAAAGCTAGATATTTTTCTTCCAGAAAGTTCATATAGCACAGCATATATTCAAACTTACCAAGTCTGGTAGAAATTTTGTTATGCATAACACTCGTTGATGGGAAAAGAAATCGTAACACATGCGCGCTTAGTTCATTAGTCCATTTTGTTAGAATTGTGTAGATCATCTCAGAGTCCCAAAGAACCCAACTTACTCGCCCAAAGAAAGTTCACCCATTAAAAGTTCTTAAACACACTAAATGAGCACAGCTGCGATTTCCATCTACAATCGAATTACACATTTTGTATTTTTCCTTCATGGAATAAGAATTTTTAAACTCAAATTTTTTCGGTGATAGAAGCATGCAAAATAATTTGTAACTAAGCAGTGCAAAAAGGCTCAGATGAAAGGCTACATAGCCACGACTTTTATGCTGATTTTCTAAACACATTATCTTTCGAAGTGGAAAGTTAGCTTTATATCTTGCTCCTCAAATATCTTCTCATTAAATGCACATTTGGAGACATTCAGCCACCTGTAGCAGCTGTGCCACTCCAGAATAAATCACATTTCTTAGGTTTTAATCCAATATGCGACAGTTTTTGCCAGGTTGGCAATGTAGGTAGACCTAACCTTAATGGATCTGGTGGACTTCTACGGGAAGTGGCGTGAGTTGGACGACGACGGTCATGACGAGGGCGGTCCTCTCTTGTTGTTCTTGCAGTTCTTGGCCTGTTTCTCTTCATGCTGCGCAAAATAGAGATTAAATCAATGTTTTCATCCACTGGAAATAAACGACACAATTCTTCGCCAACCTTTGGCTCAATTTCCTAGAAGAAAAGGGCTGTATTTAAAAACAGTTTTCAATGACAAATTCCACTTTAAAAACTTACAGAAAGCAAATACAATTTTTAAAAGTTTGTGAGAATAGCTTTAAGTTCAGGCAAAAACTGACATGAATTTAGAAATTTTTGGAATTACATACACTTATACAAATGCTGCAGATCAAAATATTCTATACTGCATTATTTTGATGATAATTTCTATTTTTTTGAAGGGGGACTTGACTAATATTTCTGAACTCTGAAGGATTTCTTTATATTATTATTAAAAAAGAAAATAGAAACAATTTTAGTACCTGTCCATCTCTACCTATTTTCACTTGTTTTCCTTCATTCCATGGATTGTATAAATGTTGGGTTTTAGTAAATGAGAGTTCTCTCCTAAAATACAAAAATTAACATGATTACAAAAAACAATAAAAAATTTTAAACGTTTATGAGGATACTTACTTTATGAGGAACTTACACAAACAAATCTCATAAGAAAAGGGATACAATTTGATGAAGAGAAAAGTCTACAAAATAAAACTCCTTAGGCCTTATAAGATACTTATTGTTCATTTAAACCCATTATACCATCATTGTATCTGCGATCTTTTCCTATTTTCATAAAACACTAAAATTTTTCTTTTGGTTTGTCGTATAAATCAAGTAAATTTATTTGCAGAATTAATAAAGTACCTACAAAAAGAAATTAGCTTGATCTATATTGATGTAAAACAAATAAAAAATCCAGCTTATCAACTTTCCAAAAATTTTCAGGGAAGACATTAAGACTAAAAAGAAATATAAATATTGCTAGATACAAAACTTTTCTTCAAAATTAGAGTTATTAGATATCTAAAGTAATATTACTTAGAAATAATAATATATAAAAATGCAGCCAACATCTAAATTTAAAGCAAATATTTTATAATATTTTGATAATATATTTGCTTCTCAAAAAATATAAATAGCATAAAGATATTACTACAAATGTATAAAAATGCAGTAAAGAGACTCGATCAAAAGTAAGTACAGAAACAGTCAGCAAAAATAATTCAATAAGAATTTTTTTATAATTGCAAAAGCATTTGAATTATGAAGGTAATTCAAAACAAAATTATCAGCTGATAGGCATTACCTGCAAATATAATCCAAGCGGAAAACACCTCCTAAAGCTCTAGCACTTAATCCTGGTGGCAACACCCACTGTATGGGTGGTACATCATGTCTCGATTCAGAGCCCATCCGTGCAAAGCCTAAAATTGTATCAGGAATGTATAGCACTTCAAAAATGGATATACTAGAGGAATAAAGTGTCAAGGGAACGAAATTTAAAATACCTTGAAATTTGCCACTTTCTTTAACAGAAAATATCAGGATAACATTTCGGCAATTCTGGAAAAAAATTAACTTTGATTCATCTATAATTAATCACTTTATTTCAAAATTCTGTTATTAATTGTATGTTGTATAGTAGTTTAAGCCTTTTGGAAGTCTTACAATTTTCACAGCATACCTCCTCATGATATGTATAATGTATGAAGCACTCATAAATCCCCCAAATATTGATTATTTTGCATTTTAAATATTTTATATATTTGTCTTCAAAAAATATTTTTAGTTAATTTTTAGGGAAAGGAATGAGGAACTACAGAACACTGACCTGAGACACTAACTTACATCAGAAATCTTTCTTCACTTCTTGAATTTTGTTGACTTCTGTGAACTGGTCTAAATATGCCATCTCAAAAATTTAGCATTTAAAGGCCAAAGTTTGATTTAAGGTAATAGCTCTTTTCCATGTTGAAAATTATTTGCACTGAAATTTCTTACCCAAGCTAAATCAACTCACAAAATTCTCTGCACTTCCAGCTAACTTACCATGCTTTGACAATGTACAAACCATTTCTTTTCCAAAATTTTCACTATCTAACAGTGGTCTTCTGCCATATCAAGAACAGAGCTAATAAAATGTTAACATTTAATCTTCAAGATACATTTTCTTTAGCATACTGCACACAATTGTTATTTTTTATAGTACACACATTAGCTAAACCAATCTGGCAATCACCAACATAAGGAAAATCCTCAAAATTAGTGAAAAGTATGCCAAAAACCCCATGTTAGATTTATGTACATTAGTCAAAGTACAGAAAATTTCTAAGCAATATTGGGTAACACGTAGTGCTTCTCGTTAAACAAGCCCCCAATGTCCTCTTTTGAAAACAAAATTTAAGCTTCATTTGAAAATTTTGCAAACAATTGTACAATCTTGCAGTACACAGCATAATTCAGCTGAAATCTGTACATTGTAAGCCAAAATGCACAAGTTGGTAGATATGAAGCCAGCCATCAAATTACAAGCAGCTTAAATTTATTACACCAACTATTTTCCCGACCAAAAAAAAATCACTTTTAAACTGTACTTTTAACGTGATCAAGAAAACAAAAACCATAATAAAAGAACATGTATATCGTTGGCTTACTGCAAAAACAAGGCAACTCCATTTTTCTTCTCTTGAGTTACATACACTTTCACACATATAATAAGGTGCTGTAAACTATTTCGCTGCGCATATACTTGAAGGTTAAGCTCACAGTAGTTATCTTGTTTTAGAACATAATACACATAATTATATATGCAAAAGTGGACATAACTCAAAAAAGATGGGAGTTGTTGCTTTTGCAGTAACCCAACAATATGCAGTTTTTCCACTGGTTTTTCCCTGGACTTGCTAAAGTTTATACAAAAATTGTTTACACAAATATTCTTTCAAAGCATGAATATTTTTATATCCTGATTGAAAATTACAGTATCAGAATGTGGAGCCATGCAAGTGAGTAGTGGAGCCATTTATTAGTAAAGCACTTCAGATATAAAGAAATGTCTTTTGAACCACTTGCAAGCTTTGAAAATTCAACAAACCAAGATATAATCAGTTCTGGAACCTTTTTAATCACATTCTATTGAATTAAAAAGGTGAGAGAGAGGAGATAAGAAATTTGACCGAATAATGTGAAGAGACAGGGAAGAAAAATTTTTATTCGACAACTATATTGAAAATTACACTATCACACATAAAATAAGATATTTAAGCATAAAAGGGATACATAAAATGGAAGTTAGGTTTTAAGCATTAAAATTCTTTTAATTTTCATGTTAAAATGTACATGAAATGCGAAAATGTATGTCATTTTCATGTGAAATGTATAAAAAGAACTTATAGCATCCATATATATAAACAAGGCTAGTAAAAATTTAAACTTTTTACGGATAACAGAAAATGTTCTGGGAAAATTAAATCTAGAAACTGCAGAATGAAGACTACATTAAAAACTACTGAATTCAGTTGTAACACTGGGTGCCCAATAATATAATTTTTGCGATTAGATTTTTAAGCAAGGAACTTGAAAATAGCTATTGGTAATTGAGAAAAAGTATTTTGTACAAACCCTATACGCCTGATTTAATTTACTTTCATTCTGAGGAGGTGTAGACCAAACACCCTGCAAGATTAAAATGTATTAATTTTACTAAACCAAACATTGAAGCACTTTAAAAAATACAAATCCAAGTATTATAAAACTCATTCAGAAAAAAATACACTTAAAAAATTAGAACATTTTTGAGAGATACTTTAAGATAAGTGATTACTTTAGCTTTAGATAGAGCAACATTCTCATGGTTATTGCTTTTCACAAGAAAGAAGCGTGCATCCTTGAAGAAATACCTAATAAGATGAGTGTAATCTGGAAAAAAAAACATTTTATTTTCTATTGTGTTTAATTTGAAAATTATCTAAGATATTTATACTTTTTAATCAAACAGAAAAATAAAACTGTTTTAGTACAGAAAAATGAAATAGTCTCACTTGCTTTATATGCTGGGAGGACATTACTGAACTAACTTGATTGTTTCAAATAATCTTGGGAAAATGTTTATAACTTATATATAACTAAATATGAACTTACACCAATAATAAAACTAATAAGTCAGTTAAATTTTAAAATCAATAAATGGGGATTGTGAAACAATATTACTAGGTAAACACAACAATCGTGTTATTAGAAAGTTCCTAGGAAAACAAGAGTATGTGTAACAGAATAAACGAAAATTGGAAGTTAGATTTGGCAACCTGTAATCAAGCATTAACGCCAATACAAAAATAAAAACAGAAGTAAATATGTATATCGAACAGTCTAAGTATGTCATAACTAGATAATGCAAATTGAAAATAGATTTTTAAAACTGTGTTTAATTAATTCTAAGCTTTTAGTAGCTACTATAAGAGCTATATTACAAAATTAAATGGCAATGCCGATACAATAAAAACATTTATTCTGCATTTTATCAATTGGAGTTGCACAGATATGTTCATAATTTGTGACTGCATTTCCGTTATGGTGTTCAAAATTTCCTATGCATATCTAAATAGTGTAAAGGTTGCTGATACCTGATGTAGATTGCTTACTCTGGACAGAATTTCCACTCTTCAATGAAAAAAATTAGAACCCTTTAAAGGCTATTTTTCATTTTTTTAAGGATACCATTTCACATAGATTGCAATAAATAAGTCCATGCGAACAAACTTTTATAAGAACCATGTTTGGGTCTCAGACCCAGTTTTTTTCAGCTAACCCATAAATAGTATGTCACTAGCTGAATTTACCAGGCATTGCTAGGGTTTAATTGGTTAAATGTTGATTCAAAGTGATTAAAAAAAAATCACTTTTCTGTTATAGAAAATGCAAATAGAGAAAAAAATAAGCGAGCACAAAATAATTTTTAAAACAGATTTTTATACCTTCTACAATTTACTTTAGATCCATTTCACACTATAGGTAAGACAAACCTACAAAAATTGATACTGAGATGACTATATTACAAAAGTCGATTTTGAGTTTTGGACTAATTGTGAACGCCCTTTAAGTTCATTTTCTAAAAAATTGACATTCATATAATATTATTGCATTAATTTTTCTTATCAATATTTTTTTTATTTGTACCAGGAATGGGAAATCGGAATTCTACCATCATTATGAAAGGCTGACAAATCATGATAAGATATTACGATCAACGTTATTTATACTTGAACATTCCAAATTTTAGACAGGATACATAAACAATGATACTGAGTGATTTTCAGCTCAACCGCATCCATCTTAGATTGCCATCACTCTTAAGATTCTAAAAAACTCCAAGGTATCTTGAGAAGTGACTCCTGTACATGTTAACTGATGTCATCTGCACAGCCAGACCGAGAGAGAGCACCCCTAGCAAGTGCTCTGTACAGGATGACTGGACGTTAAACCCCTCTGCACAACCAAGACAAATAAGAATGGGATTAATATGTAGCCTAAGTTACCCATAGGGTTCCAAAGGTGTGGATTGGTCAAAAGGTATAGATTTGAATAGAGAACAGACAAACAGATGCTAACTCTGCTTTATATGTATAGATTGAAATAGGTTTTTGAATGCAAGTAAAATAAAACATGCTAATGATCTTGTAAAAATTAAGGCTTTTAAAATATTTTTAAGGACTTTCAGCAAATATTAAGACTTTTAATATTTGCTGAAAGAATTAAAATGAAAAATCACGTCTTAAAGGCTTGTGGGAACCATAGCCATGAAATCAAATAACAATAAATCAACAAAAAAGCTTAAAAATAATTTAAAAAATTATTAGCTAGTATCTAAGCACCAAATCTACATGTGGTAGACCTTATTTTTCCTTATTGATTTTTTATTTATCGATTTGTATACACTTAATTTTTTGCAAACAGAACTGAGTAGATTTAAAATTAAGTTAATCAAATATTTATTGAATCTCAAGATTTTATTTAAGACTTGCCTCTTTTGCTAACTGAAGAAGGCATCCTTTGCTTTTTTTCGGGACCTGAATAGAAATAAAGATGAAAAATGATCCAAATAAAATTTGAGAAATATTTTACAATTTCAATATCATTAAAATAAACTGCAGTATATTTACTGATTTTTAAAATTATGAATGAATGTTAAACACTGTATTTCATCAATAAAGTATACTCTTCCGTGTTTTAAAATATTGCTAATTTTTAATGAATTGCAATATATGTTAAATTTGGATTCAATAAAAAATGCTCTATGCAGCATATAAATATACAAAAAGAAAATCATCTATAATTAAAAAAGTGGAGAATAATTAAGGGGGAGATATAAATAACTTACGTTCTTTACTTTCTTTTCTATCATACACAACAGGAGAATGAGGTCGTTTCCTTTGCCTTCTATCATGCCTTTCTTCTTCTAAAATAAATTACTGGATTAGAAATTATGTGAATACTTTTATTAAATTAATATTTACAAAAGAAATTTCCATATTAATTGCAAGAGTTGAAGAACATGGGCAAGCATAGGAAAATTATGAAATATTTGGTTCATTAGTTACTTCAGAATAAATGCTGAAAAAAAAATAAATGCTTAACACTTATGCTGTTATATAATTTGTTGTACTCAAACTTCACCAACATAAACTACAAGGTGAGAAAATATCTTGATTTTTATTCAAATCAGATTTTTATGATTTAAATTAATTTGCTGCCTCTAAGTTTAAAACTGTTGGACTTCAGATATGCAAGTCACCACTGCAGTATTTAGATTGTAGTGATTTATAATAAATAGTAATAGATATGAGGGAGATTTAGAAACTATTACGAGTAATTTTGTTTCATGTTGCTTCTACACTCATTTGAATTCTATTTTATGGCATAAGCCCACAATACTTGAAATTCTAGCCATTCATTTATATAAAGAGAGATCAAATCTCTAATTTTACATTTTATAAATTATAATTTCTCTGCCCTTTTATTAAGTACCCAACTTGTTTTAAAGTTTTTAGAGTAAAACTGAGTTGAGAATATTCCTTCAACTAATTTGGGAAATAGCTGTGGTGAGGTGGTACGATGACTGAATGCTTAGTCTTCTACACAAATACTAAAATCTAATCGAGTTCCCCCATTCCAAAGGAGATATCTAGAATACAATGCTTTCTCAAAGATGAAAACAGAAAAATTTTGCTTTTACAAGAATTTCCATAATTAGATATACTAGTTGGGATCTAGTATTTTTATGGCTGTGGCCCACCTCCTTAGACATAAATATACATTAATATTGGTAATGATCTTTATAAAAATAAACAGTTCCAAAACACTTATTTTTGAAGCAAGTGGTATTCTACTTAGGCCTCCCAATAAGTTTTCCAAGTTAGCACCACAGCACATCACTCAATACTATTATCTCTAAAGTAGAGAAGTTAATACTTTTCAGTTAAAAAAGGATCATTCTTGGGATGCTGAGTAGAAGCAAATGCTGAGTAAAGCAAAAAAAGAAACTTAGAGTTAAATTATATACTACTTTTAAGCATCTTAATGACACTAATAGTGCTATTTTTAATACTCACTAAAATTTATGTGAAATTGAACAAAATTATACTAAATAACCCAAATACTTTCAAAATATCTTTTCTTCAAGCATTTCAGTATGTCAGAATAAAGTACATTACAATGCTTGAGTAAAAAAAAAATTCTTTTGCAAGATGTTTTTGAGGCAAGATGCTTTCTTTTGCAAGATGTTTGAGATTAATTCTAGCCAAATTAATAGCTTAGAATTTTTAAATCTAATGTGTTACTCCTGTTACTCATTATTATTATATTTTCCACTTTTTATATAAAATCCTTAAGACATGAAATTAAATCTCAATACTCATGAACCCATGATTGAATTAAGTCGATTTCTAAACATACAATTTGAAACAAGTGAAAAGCATGCCTACTAATTAAATAGCTTGTACAAATCTTACTGGAGCAGAAAAACTATTAAATTGATCACACCATGACTGGTAAAAACTTATTTCAAATACTTTTAAGAAACATTAACTAACAATTCTCAAAGAATATACTTACTACTTGAGCACAATTCACTAAAGGATACAAATATGCATAACACCAACAAAAGCCTTGCTATAAAATAATTCATAGCATCAAAATTAAGTACCTGAATCAGAATCAGAATTGGAGCCTGATCCACTCGGAGATGCAGAATGAGATACGGATGGAGAAGAGGACATGACACTGCTACGGCCACAAGAACATGTCACATCATCTGCTATGGAACTAGAAGCATCACTTATTGTGCTATAATGTGCATTTTTGTCATCGGAGAGAAGGGAACCTTTTGCATCATTTAAATCATTGTGATCTTCTGAAGCTAAGCTCATTTTATGATCAAAATGATCACTTTTTTCACGCTTTGAAGAGCTTAAAGAATGCTTTTCTTGATTTGAATTTGCACGGGCAAAAGCCAAAGCTGGAAAAAAAATGAAAAATAACTTAATATTTTTCAAAAGATTGGTCATAATTGAAATATAATAGCATGTTAGAGATACATAAACATTAAAAACTAGATAATAATTGAAAACAAAGCTATTCTAAAAATATAATTTCTTCGAAACCTATTAACTTTCAGCTACTTTATTAAAAAGATAATGCATTAAATAACTTGAAACCTAGAAACAGCTCATGGTCTTTTAGACAAAGTAGAACCAAAATATTCTAGTCACTATACTAGAAATGGTAGATGCTCTAGTTTTGTTTGACAATGACTTTTAAATAGGTACATTAGATTATTTAAGTTGCATTGTTACTTATCAGAAAAGCCAATGTTAAAACAGCTAAGATTTACCATGATCTAAAAAATACTGATTGAAATTATATATATAGCTCGTAAAATATTTAGCAAGCTAACTAAATAATAATTTTTGTTTAATCATTCCTTATATTTTTATGAAAATTCATTTAATTTGAGTCTAGGTAATGATTGCTTCTGGATAAATAAAATCAAGATGGTTCTTAAAATATGTATTGTACATAAAAAAAATGAAAATTAAATTAAAGAAAAACATAAGAGATGCCCTTACATTTGCTGGCAGCCAAAGCTTTACTTTGTGGGTCAGTGCCTTTGAGAACACATTTTACAGCAGTCTGAGAGATTGGTTGTACAGGACTAGATTTCTCTGAAACAACTTTAACAGATTTTCGAACTGTTGAGGGAGCCGATACTATGCCAGTAGGAATACTCTTCTTGGCAGCAATCTCTAACTTTGGAACTACAGCTAAGAATTGTTTTCTTCAATTGTAATTAATTGCAGCTTGTAACAATAAAAATTATGCAATTAAAAACCAGTAAAAGTAAATGGAGAGTTTTGAGTTCATACTTATATGCTATTATTTCAAAAAATTAAACTATAGGAACTGAATGCATTAATTTCTCTTGAATACGGTGTAATAGATCAACATTCAGAAAGATATTTTGTTTCATGAACTGGTGACGAAAATCAATAGCAATAATTTCATTTTTATATTTATGTTCTTAAACATGAATCAATTAAAAATGCTCTTGTTTCAGTAATAAGCTTATATGTTGAGATATATATATATAATTTAAAACCATTTGCTATCATTCACTACCATAAATCTTGTCTGAATCAAATCAATCTTTCCTAGAAAATCACCTAAAGCAAGTTATGTTGATTTCAATGAAATAATGTTACGAGTTTTTTAACATATCAAATATTCTTATTGATTCTATTGTACCTCAATCGTTCCATTTTTAACTAATTTGTTCCCCAAGACTTTCCATTTACCTTAAGGTCAATAGCTTCCACACAAATTCAAACACATGAATTGTAATAGCAAAGTGTACTATTATAATAAAAAAATGATTGACACAATGTATGAACTTACAAGATGGTTCTTTTTTCACTACAATTTTCTGTATAATTTTAGTAGGAACTGGGGTAGCTTTCGTAGAAGACATCTTGGCAGATTTAGGCACTATTTTCTTAACAATTCTAACAGGTGCCTGAAAATAATCAATTTTATAATTTTGAATTCAAGACATAATGTACTGCCCATCACACAAAACAAAGAATCTTTATATTTCAAACAGAAATTGTCATACCTTAATTTTAGAGAATTCTAACCTACCCAATTTATTTGTCAGAGGATACATTCAGAAAGACCCTTTAAGTATATAATATACAATTTATATAACACAAATCTGCTGCATTTACCAAAATTATGCACAAAGCAACACATGACACAATTGTTTTTCTGCCATTAGACAAGGAAAAATATCTTTCCCAAGGTACGCCGATTTAAATCAAAATTTTCAATTTTATTTTCCTTTTTGTATTACGTTTAATATTGAAAATGAAATAACTATGAAAGCATGTTATTTTATTCAAATAAGTTGAGAACTTTACATGTACTCAGTTCACCCCCAAAATTATACTGAAAATCATACTGCCTTTGAATACATTAACAATATTAGTTAATTGGGATAATAATTACCAGCAAGTATGTATTTCCCTCTTGGGCCATTGACCAACAGGTGTCACTCACAAGCCTGTTCATCAAAGTGTGTGTCAGTTTAGTTTAAAAGAAAATTTTAATACCATGTGACTATAAATCGCACAAGCCCAATTTTGAACCATTCTAATTTTCATTGAAATTTTATGCATTGATCTCTAGGAATTCTTTACATTGTTTGCATAACTATTATGCATATAAGGCAGCGGTTCCCAACCTGGGGTACATGGTGGTCAGTTTAGGAGTACACGAAAATATTATTAGCAATGGCGGAAAACACCTAAAAAAAGAAGTAATAGGTGTAAACCTAGTAATTGATCATTGCCCCGCCCACCACAAATTATATCCTGAGATTACACATGCGCCCTCCCCTCTTTTGTTGTTTCTCTCGTTTCTATCAATTCTTCTCTAGAAAAATATCGAATCATCTCAGAGCTTCCGGCATCGATATTTTTTATTTAAAATGTGATTGAAAGCAGGCCATCATTTTACTGTTCGATTGGGCGTCAATTGAGTAACGTGAATTAATAGGCATAGCTTAGTACCTTTTTATGAGTGCTTAATTTGAAGTGTTTAGCTATTACTTTAATGTTTTAAATTACTTTCTCTTGATAATGTTTTGTGTCTCAAAATGGATAAGTGGTTGAAACCGGTCCTATTATGAGAGCTGCAAATAGCATTGAAATTCAACCTGCTGAATCGGAAGCTGCAAGTACTTTGGAACAGTCTGATGATTTACAAGCACAAAGGAGCAACAACAAAAGTGCTCGTTGAAAAAAGAGAAAACGTGATGAATACTTGTCATATGGATTTTCAGTAACGGGAGATGAAGACTGTCCAAAACCACTGTACGTCGTTTGTGGAGATTTTATCGAACGGTGCCATGAAACCATCTTTATTAATGTGCCATTTAGAGACAAAGCATCCAATTTATAAACATAAAGATATTAGTTTTTTTGGCGATTAAAACGGTTCTAATCTAACATCTTTTGTGTTATCTGCAAAGTTCATGAGAATGCGTTTGAAGCATCGTACAGAATAAGTTAACGTATTGCTAAAAGCGGTAAAAATCACACGATGTAAATTTGATCTCCTTGTATCAAAGATGCTGTTTGTTGTATGTTCGGTGAAGACCATGTCCAAAAAATTAACAATATTCCCTTCTCAAATAGTTTCTCAAAGAATTAACGACATTGAATCTACAGTAATTAAAACAGTCCCCTCTTTTCAATACTGGTGGATGAAAGCACTGATGTTTCCAATCTGGCAATTTCGCTTGTTATTGCAAGATATTTACATGACAACATGCTTGAAGAAAATCTTACTGTGCTATCCTCTCACTGAAAAATGCACAAGCGAGATTATATTTAATGCCATTCTGGGTTATTTCTGTGAAAAAGGTATTGATTGGACCAATTGCTGTGGTGTTTGCACGAATGGTGGAAAATCTGTCTGGCTGTTATACAGGCTTACACAGTCGCATCAAAGAGGTCGCCCCCCCCCCCCATGTAGCTTGGAGCCATTGCTGTATTCACAGACAAAACCTAGCGTCCAAACTTCTGACACATTCATTGAAGGAAGTGCTCAATCAATCTGTGAAAGTTGTTAATTTTATTAAGGCTAATTCAACAAACTCCAGACTATTCAAATCTTTGTGTGAAGAGATGGGCAGTCTCTACGAAACATTACTTTTGCACACTGAAGTGAGGTGGCTTTCATGAGGAAAAGTACTCACAAGATTGTTTGAATTGAAACATGAAGTTCAACTTTTTTTGAAGACCACCCTTTTCAGTTGAGCTCTAAGTTTCATGAAAGCGAGTGGCTTCAACAGCTTGCATACTCTTATCTGATATTTTTTTCAGAAATAAACTCAATTTAGGATTACAGAACAGTTCTATAACCATCTTTAAGGTGTCTGATAAAATCGAGTCTATGATCAATAAATTGGATTTTGGGGAATTATATCGAAAAGACCAGTTGTGTTTTTGAGACACTTCAGTTTCTTATCTGAAAACAAGCTGAAATTGTCGAAAGTAAAAAGTAGTATAATAGCTCACTTAAAAGAACTTAAGGTGTCTTTAAGTTTTTTCCAAAATGAAAGATAACTGAATTTCAAATCCATTCGACAAATTGTTCTTTCAACAAGCCAAAAAATTATCAATTTCTGAAAAAACGTTGATTGAACTTTCGACTGATTCTTCTTCTGATTTCAAAAAAGAAATCTCTCCTTTGAACCTATTTAAAAAAACTTAGCTCCATGAAACAAGCTCAAAGATCACATTAAAATTCTTGAAGGCCACGTTTGAAAACTTGCCTATCTATTTAAAAAATTGTTGTGAACTTTTATCATAAGTTTGTGATTGAAAATTACTATAATGGCTATTTCTTTTGATGTTAGGCTGCTATTTTAAAAATTGTAAAATGTAAAAACAAAAATAAAAGCCTAAAAGTGTCATCAATTTGAGTCGTTTGATTAATTTGCTAGCTAACCCTAAGAACATTACTACCTAACAAAAAGCAAACTTCTTTTGCATAGAGTGTAGGGGTACTCATAAATGCAAGTTTTATCAAGGGGTACGGGAGAGAAAAAGGTTGGGACACACTGATCTAAGGAATTGAAATTTGAAATGTAAAAGTTAATTCACCCATCTGATAATTAAGCGAGTATGTTGACAAAATAGAAAGCTATTTTAATGATTGTTATGAATTTTTTTATCATGCTCAAAATTCCACTGGATTAGCATGCTCTGGAAAGATGCTATAACGCTTGTTCTAGAAAAGCTTCATTTTCTTGTATGTTATGCATAAATCCTTTTCATGTTTTTGGAATGTACCTTTGAAATACTTATCAATGTTTAGAGAAAATTTGATAAATAGGCATATTTGATTTCAATTTGTGTATTATTAAGTCGTCTCATTTTTATTGCTTACTTAACAATACAAGTTTTTGTTTTATTTTCTTTGGTGACATGATTTTCTCCAAAACAAGTATTTAACCAATTAATCATTTTACATGGAAATAACTTAAGAAATTCCATACATTTTATTCATATATGATAAATAATGCAAAAACTTGCTGAAATCCGTCCTGATTTTAAAAATTATAATATGGTATCAGTGTGATCTTGCAACCTTATTTATACATTCGGGTTCAAACATTTCACTGGGACTGGGTTAAAATCAAAGTAATCTAAACCACTTGAGAAGCAGATGGAAAAACATTGCTTATGCTTGGCATTTGTGACACAGTTCTATTTATTCTATGTGATTAACATATTTCCAAATACATTAATGTTATACATCATTTAAATTCATGTTTAACATAAATCAAAACTATCTAGAAAGTACAGATTTGCATTTTCTCATGTCCACGTTTAAGCTTGTACAGGCAAGGAATTAATTAAAATCAAATAAATCCGAGTTTTATTAATCATGATTCTTTCATACATTATTTCCCTTCACAATTTATTTATCATACATTTTACTTGTAGAATTGAGATAGAGCAGAAAAATAGTACTTAAAAGTAATTGAAATATTTATACAAATATTAAATTCATAGAGAAATACATCTGCCAATAACAGCAGCATCCAAACCAATAAAAACAATTATCTCAGAGATATTATGCACACTGACTTGTGAGAGAGCGAATATTTCATTTATAAAATCTGATTTTATAATTCTCCAAAATCAAATTGTAATTTAAAGCAGGGAATCCAAGTGCACAAACTTGTAAAATATACCTTTGAAAAATTTATTGCCTAATCACAAAAACAAAATTGACCAGTGCTAAGATTAAGGTTAACAAGTTATAAGAATTGAATCCTCTTACATCATTTAGGTATTTATGAGGGTACAAATAACTTTATATTCTTTAATTTAACAGTATTTAAAATTAATGAACTTTATAGGCATGATTAAAAAATCCCAATGGAACATATGAGAAATAAAGAAATATTGTGAAAGGTATTTTAAAATAATGGATTTATTTTCCAATATATTTTAAAACTGAAATTTGTTTCTGTATCGTTCAAACCCAAAATGTTAAACGGGAATTTCTGGTTGTCCAAAGTGATTGATAAAATTCCAAATGTTATCTCAAAATTAAATAAAACAAATTATATTTTAAGAATAACGTTTTAATTCTCAATTTCTAAAAACTTAACTTTTTCATATGAAGACAGATTTCTTAGTTTTTAGTTTCAACAAAAATTCTTCAACTTTCTTGTAAATTAATTTAACATTTCATCAAATTCCAACATCGACAAGAATCACTGCTAGGGCCAGGACTTCTGTCAAATGGGTCAGAACCTCTTCAAGCTCCATTGGGATATCAGACAAAATAAGCCGAGTCTACATTTGTCAAAGAAATCACAATTTTATGTTTTTCTAATAATTCCAAATTTCCCACCTGTCATGAACTGTGTACATAAAATGGATCCATTTATTAGTAATTTAAGCATATTTCAATATACTTTAACTAAGTTTAATATATTTAATTTCAGTGAACAAAATGCATTTTTATCCTGATTAAAGAAACTTATTTTAAGTTTTTGTTGCAGTTTTTTAATTAATTGAAAAAGTATGCATAAGCATAAAAATTTTATATTGCATAAAGAAATTAGAATAATAAGCACAAATAATAAGAGGACTACTATATTTTTAATTATATCAAATTTTACCTTGCTGCAAGCTGAAGTACATGTTGAATCACTTTTCTGGTTTTTAAGAACAACTTGTCGAACTGTTGTGTTTCCATCACTTTTACTGCTAGGTTTAGAAGTAGCTTTCTTTTCTGTTCCACCAGTGGTTGCAAGTTTAGTTGCCTTTGTAGTACCACCTTTAGTTATTTTAACAACTTTCTTTACAGTTTTACCTGCAACTTTTTCCAATTTGACGGAAGGCTTTTTAGGAGAAACATGCACTTTTGAAGCTATAAAGAGAATAAATAAAATATGTCACTTACAGAAATCAAAGTCAGTCATGAAAGGAATGGTGTGGACAGTTCGCAAATTTATCCATAGGGCTGAGTGTATTGCGAGTTCGCAAGGAGATTCAGAAAATGTTTATTAAGGTTAATAAATCATAACATCATGGTGCATAGAAGGGTTAAGTGTATGGGAGTTTTCTGAGCTCCTTATTCTAAGGGGCTCGATAGTAAAAGGGTTGGTTTGTTGGGGTTTTAAAATGCAAGGGCCATATTTGGCCATGCTGCACCAGACACGAGACATAAAATATCAAGTAATACACACATACAATGAAAGTTTTACTGACAAAGAGAAATACACTCAGGGAGGAATGCACCTGACAGGAATCAAACTTGTGTAGCCCACAACTCGAAGGTTGCTAGTGCAGTGGGCATACCCACTGAGCCACAACGGCCCCGCTCGTAAAAGGGAATTGTGAAGAAAGTTTATTGGTAGAAAAGGTGGTTTCTATGAAGTGTTTTGCAAGTGCATCTTAAGCATTGTGATGGAATTCACAGGCAATCTGAAAGGCAGATGAAACAAACATCTTCAGTGAGCAGGATTGCTTGAAGTCAAAGGTTAGCAAGGTAGGAAAGTTCAAATGTGTAAGTAGGTGACAAGATGTATTGGGCCATGACTATAGAGAAGGGAGAAAAAATAACATGAAAAAATGAGAAAAGGGGGAATGTTAAGGGATCTGTATCTGTTGTGAGAATCTGTAATCTTATAATCTGTGTGGTAATAATTACATTTTAGGGGGTTAATCTAAGGTATCAGTTCATATGTATATATATTTGCATGACAAATGATAAGTATGAGTGAATATAACAAAAAGAAATATTTCCTGCAATGGCTGAATTAAGAAATGGAATCTGAAATGAGACTTGCAAGATTAAACAGAAACAGTGGGTTAGCCATAGACCAAACAACCAAAAGGAATACACTCAACATGGTTTTATTGACAGCTAGCAGAATATATAACACTGCTCAGGTTGAGATGACAAATCTATGGCAAATAGTCTAGTACTCAGTTTCTCTATCAATATTTTGTTTAGCAGCAATCTTGCATCAAGTATGAGATATTTCTGAATTTCATCATTAATGAATAGATAAGAAATTAACTTGATACAATATTCATGTGGGTTATATTTTGAAGACCAGCATTCCATCTGCAACTTAGGGATGTTAAGCGCGAATCACAGAACTGCTACTCAATCAGATATTTTTGAATCACAGTTCTTACCTGTTACTGGAATATCAAAATAACAGTGATTTGGTAGCAGTGATTTAGGAACAGTGATTGAGAGTATCTGTGATTCGGTAACAGTGATAGAGCTGATACCTAAGCTGATCGCTTGGCTGATATTGATACTGCTACTACGTCTGCGACCGGGATCTGTGATTCTGTATTAGTGAAAACTGTGACTGAGTATCGATGATTTATTAGGGTGACAGCTGGTTTATCGGTGATTCCCTCGATGGAGTGTGGGCCATGGGGTGGGCTCTGTGACGGATTCGGGTTTCTTTAGAGGATTAGGATTTTCAACTGGATGCTAAAGGAGGCTTTATGACACACCAGGTTGCCGCACATTTGGCTACATAAATAGGCTCCACAGTTTAAAGGAAAGTTCAGAAGAAAGCGTTTTTAAAATTCGCTATTTTAAATAGCAAATTAATTATTGTTCTTCAACTTTATCTGATTATTTATTAAGTTGTTTTTTTTTATAAAGAACACATGAGCTAGAAATTTTTTTTTCTATTTTTTTGGTTTTGTTAAAACATAAAAAATTTCTTTCCAACCTCTTGTAAATTGTTTTTAATTCTAAAAAAATGAATAATGTGTAAAAGTAGGTGCTTCTGAAAGACTATACATTGAATGAGTGTCAAATCAGGGGGGGGGCCAGAAGATGATTATTTGATTTTGCTAGTGAATGGAATAAGAACATGGCTACATGCTGATTTTTTACACTGAGAAATTTCTTTTATTCTGTAAGACAATTTCACTCTCTTCAGTTTTACCTACATGTAGCCATGCTTTAGAATTCAAAGATGAATTATGGGTATTAACAAAGGGAAGAAAGAGTTTTAAAAGTATGTGAAAGTAATGTGATTGAAATGCAATCGTAATAATTTTAAAAATTTAAATATAAATTAAATTACTTGAAATATGGCATTTGAGGCTAAATTTTGATATAAATTCTAAATTTTTCACAAAAATTGGGTGTTTGTATGCAATTTAATATGAAGACAATCCCTTATACATATTTTATGCATATGAATTTATAAAAATTATAGAAAACAATATTTGCTTTGGCAAAAGAAAATAGTTAATTTTAGATTTGAGTTTTAAAAACATTAATTTTAATTTTTTAAGAGAAAAATATAGGTATGCGAATTATTTAATAATTAAAATTCAATAATTTACATTAAATTAGAATCAAATTCATCAAGTATTCTAATGCATATCTCTTGATTTTAATGTTTGATTAGTTATGAAATTTAATTTAATTTATATGAAATAAAAATATCTATATATTTTAATCTGCAAAAACCAGTTATGAGCAAGGGGCTTCCAAGTTACCTGCGCATAATAGCTCAAAATGACGATCCATCATTGTCAGGAAGAGAAAAAAATGTCTGAAATAGTTTAATGAGGGGAAAAAGTATCTTAGAGAAAAAAATAACGGGCTTAATATAAAATACGGCTCATCGGCGGAAAATGTTTTATTCAATTTAAATTGTAGGTTTATTGAGTGGTATTGTGTTTGATTAAATTTTAAAAAATTAAACGATATTTCATTTGTTCTGGATGAAAAGAAAACTTAGGTTCGAACTGGGTTCCCTAGTGTTGTAAACCGCGACACTACTGAGCTGTGCATTACGCTTACTAAGGTATCTACTAAAGGATTTTAAATCATCAATACGAGCATTCCGTTGCTACGAGTGGCTAAGAGATACTTTACAATCAACCAATCAGATTAAGGCCCAGTTCAGAATCACAATCACAGTTTAGAATCACAGATATTCTTCAGTAGCAGTCAGTTAGAACTGTTACTGTGAAATCACTCTTTGTACCATCTCTACTGCCACTCTGTGTGTAATACCGTTACCACCGAGATAACAAGGCCAGACCGCTGTGACGTTTCGATCACGTGACTCGCTTACTAGTAGTCATAACAAACATCGCCGCATGGCCGGCTACTTATGGATTACCTTTAATGTAGCGTAAGAAATTAGGGTTTTTATACTATTTTACCGGAAAGCAAGAGCAGCTGCAGTTAAATATTGTCATATAACATTTGTGAAGCATTACAGTGTCAAGGTGTTAAAGGCTTTCGTCAAACAACGCGTTTAACGTGTGTCAAGACAGATTTCTTTAGGCTTAATCACGAGGCTATCCAAAATGCCCTTTAGATGCTGTGTACCTACTTGCTCTGAAAATTATAGATATGGTGATGCACCAAAAGTGGCGGTTTTCTCCTTTCCAGAGGATAAAAATATTAGAAAAAGATGGCTCAGGGCGATTCCACGAGCCGACTTTACACCATCAAAACGAAGCAAAGTCTTCGAACTTCATTTTCAAAACGATGATATCGTCCGGAATGTATCGAAATTCAACAAAAAAACTGATGAGTGTTCTACCTTTTCCATGAAACCGTTTAAAAGTTGGTGCTATACCAAGTATATTTCCGAATTGCCCTAAATATCTCTCGAAAACTTGTCCCACCGTTCGTAAAAGCAGGGAAGATAAAATTCGTGAAACTGAGGAATCCAATTTATTGAGAGCTATCAATGAAAGCAAATCTGAGTTCATTGCTCATCATGAATCTATTTCTTTTCAAAATTTTAATAGGTTACTAGAAATTCTGGATTCATTACCCCATAAACAAAATTGGTTTAAACTAATTGAGGAGTCAAAAGTTACTTTTTTCAAAATTTGTTTTAATCCAGGACCTGCAACAAATTGCACTGTTGTAATACATACAAATCTGAAAATGGAAACATTTATATGGCCAAGAAATTTCTGTAGATAACAATCAAATCAAAACACCCTGTCACGTTAATAATTTGGAAATTATTGAAAATTGTTTGAATTTTATAAATGAAAAATTCTTCAGCCAACTATGATAATAATCGCTTCAATTGCTTTTACAGTTCAATTGCTTTGATTTCCCATTTTTACAGATTTAATGATGAAGAAAACATTAATTAGATTTGTTTAGACTATGAGAAAGGGTTTTCTTTTCTTTTTGATTTATAGTCGCATTTGAGAAACTATGATATTGGGCGGTATTAAGCTTGATTGACGTGTGTATTTTAGTTAATAAAAGTCATAAGCGAGTTTTTCGCTGTTTTTTAATTGAATTTACGATATAATTTTGGCTGGTTTTTTAATAAGTTATTGCTTTTACTATTTACGCACACTCTTTGTTATGGTTAGTAAATAAGGAAGAAAGACGCGAGGGTGTGGAAGTTTCATTCTGAGATTATCATAGTTTTGACTAGGGAAAAACCATATTTATAAACTGCTATAATAATTTGCAATAACATATAACAATATTTTCCTGTGGTCTTGACGTATATAGAATATATTATGTATCATTGTAGACAGATTTCACTGTATTAGGCTTTGAATATTCCAATACGGCAGCGGTCGTTCGTATCGCACGTATGACTACTAGGGAGACGCCATGACGGCAGCGGTCAGGCCTTGTTATCTTGGTGGGAACGCTTATACCCCTTCCAACAGTCGGTAAAAATGGTCGATACATCTTTAATATTTTTTATTTTGTTCATTAATGTGGTAGCACTACATTCGGGGACCATAACAAGGAATGTTTCTCTTGTTTCGCGACAAATGCCCCCAAATATCCATTGGGATGGGAATATTCTTCCAGCATTATTTCATAACACGACCAAGAGTTACGTAAAAATTTACTTAGACGTAAAAACAGAGAAAATAGAACACAAGTATATAATGCAATTACGCACTGAACTGTGGTTCTAAAAAAGTTTTGCAAAACAATCGGAATCAATGAAATTGTATTTGTGGTTCACTTGGCAGTGAATATAAGCAGATTGTTTTCCAGTTCTTCTGTCTTATACCCTTTCAAACAGATTTGGCGATTAATCGCTGGCATGCAGTTAATATGTAAGTACCGAGAATAGTGAGAGTACAAGAAGACACCTCGAGTCTACACCAGAACCTACTGTTGATCCTTTAAATGTTCATAAAACTCCTGAAGAAATAAAGGCCTGTATCACAAGCTCCTCCTAGAAAAAAGGAAATCCGGGAAGACGATCTGCTAAATCAAAAATTCTAACGAACACCCCAATATGGAGGAAATAAAGGAAGAACAAGCCAAAAGGGTAGAAAAAAGAATTTTACTAAATGAAAACTTACATATATAGATTTCAATAAACTAAGCAAAGCCGCCAACACTGATAAAAAATCAAAGCAGGAATATGAATGATTCAGAAGACTATTTTCTTATTCGCCATCATCTTCTGATGAAATTACGAATATCGAAGAGCAGATAGGAAAAGAATTTCAAGAGGAGAGCTTTATCAGTGGCAAGTAAATGTGCATGATTATGTCATAGTGCGGTTTGCTACAAAAAAGGCGGTATGACATTATGTTGGACAAGTGATTAAACCTGTGATGAAGATGAATATTTAGTGAATTTTATGTGACTCCAGAAACCTAGTTATCACTTTGTTTACCCTGACCTAGTTTACACTTTGTTCCTGATCAATCCTTAGTTCCCACGGATAACGTCATTAAGTTGCCCCAGCCCGTTTTTATTGGTTGAACAGAGCTACCCGAAAATTGTCGTTTCTGCTTAATTTTGAGATATGAAAATGTTAACTAATATTACCTAATAAACTTTGTACTGCTACAAAATGTTAATAAATATGTCCACTCTTATTACATTAATCATTGTTCGTATCAGAGCTACCCAATGCTGTATCTAATCTCCCATAGTATGGTAGGTTTGATACAATTTAGTTTAAAAAATTTTTTGGTAAACTTTTATTTTTATAATACTTTTGCTAGCCAGTATGGAAACCTGATTCTTGAACACGTCAGAAGAACCTTTAGCAGCATTCAGAAGATTAATAGTATATCTGGTTCTATTTTAAACACTAAGTGAAACCTCCCTAATATAATAGTTTCCCCTAATATAATTTTTAATAATTGATAAATTTTTAACTTAACGTTCAGAATAGAGATGGACCAGTAATTGACCTCTATTTATGTTTTACAATAAAATTCAAATTGAAACATTTATGCAAATACTTTAGCAATCACCAGTGTATTTGTATGAAATATAGCTACGATACATGAGATATTATGCATGATACTTACAGTAGAACTTAGCAAAAGAACCAACTATTGAATATTAAATAAGCAAACATAATAATGGATAGTACTAATATCAAGCAAGTTAATTAGTAGATTCTGTAAAAATAATGGGAACACATTGTTTCTCCAGCAATACTGATAAAGCTGTCTGTTTGATATCTTGTGCTCATGCAGAAACAGTTCTTTTGTGGCCAACTTACACAAAAAGGCATTCGCTTTCCAGATGTTTCCACAAAAGAATGTAACGTGTGTGATTCATTGAACATACGAACATGAACTACATGAGCCAATAATAAATCAGAATGAAATAATCACAATTACAAATGGTACAGCTGCAGCCTGTGCTGCACGGAGTGGTAAAGACTCTTGGTTAGGGTTCTCATGTTTTTATGGCAACCTTGCCAGCGTCCAGGTTCTTCTTTTTTTTCTAGATTGTTCTATTTATTTCCAACATGGTCAAGTGCTCTCGCATAGATTGTTCTTTTCAATTCTGACATGCATCACGTTCGACAAGGTTCAGTGCTGTTGCATCAGGTTATATTTTTCCTGGCTATTTCGCATTATTAGTTATCTTGGTATAGTTATCTTATTATTTCTAAAGATGCCTTCTGTTTTTAGTGTAGTTGATAAGTTTCAAGAGAATTTTTCTCGAAACTTAAAGTTTACTTTTTCTGGTGGTAGACAAACTTACAGGAGTGGGGAGTTGCTAATCGTTTAATTTGTTACCGAGTTGTGTCTCAATAAAGAGCTCGACTTTTTAAAGGAATTGGGATTAATTAAATCAAAATTTTCTTGCGATAAATGCAACGGGGAAATGACGTTTTCTGTGAGGAATTCAGTTAGCAATGGATACACTTGGATTTCTAGGAATCGTCGGGATAAGCCATGCCGTAGCTAAAAATCGATCAGACACTGGTCATGGTTTCGTAACAGCAATTTGAAGCTAGAGGAGATTTTTTCTTTTGACTTACGAAATTTTAAAGGGCAAAGACTGAGGATATAGCGGGAGAGTATTTTTTGCGGCTCACATTTTAGCCGATTGGCGGCAGTTTGTAAATAAGGTAATTTCTGATTTTGTGGAAACACAATCAGAAAAAATAGGGGTATAAATAAGCTAGTCGAAATTGACGAATCTAAATTTGGAAAACGTAAATATAATAGAGGGAGGAGAGTTGAAGGCCAGTGGCTTTTTGGGGGATAGAAAGAGGTTCAAGAAAGATGTTTGTGGTAGCAGTTCACGATACGGTAGCAGTTCACGATACGTCAGCAGATACGCTTGTGAATGTTTTGATGCAATGGGTTGAGAAGGGTACAACCGATACTCTGTTGGAAGGGTTATTTAGATTCCTAAAATAGTTAAGTAAGTAAGGGGTTTCAGCATTTGATAGTTAATCACTCCCTTACGTTTGTGGACCCTGTTACTCAGTGCCACACAAATACTATTGAGAAACGTGGAGGCACGTATAAGCACGCTTCCCACCCACAACCGACAAACTCCCTTTCACTTTTATTTAGCAAGTATTTATTCGAGAAAAATTGTTCAGCTTTAAGAATTGATCCTTTTAACAGGTTTTTGGAAATTGTTAGGGATACAGATTGGGAAGATTGTAAACCAGATTAAGGTCCACTTACCCTGTGCCTCCACATTGTCTCAATTGTATTCGTTATATTTTTTTGTGTATATTTAATACAGATTTTCAATATTTTCGTAGTATATATTTTTGTGTATATTTAATCCAGATGTGCAATTCTTTACTAGTCTAGATGTTTTGTATGTGCAATTTTTTACTAGTCTAAATGTTTCATACTTAATCAAGATTTATATATTTAATTCTGTTTAAAAATTTTTTGGCATATTTAATCCAGTTTTGGTAAATATGTTGAATCCGAGGCATGTTTGTCGCCAAATCAAGATGGCGTTCAACACCAGTATGGCAGCCAACTTGCCGATTCGACTTGTTACATCAGAAAGTAAAAATAAGGAATTCACAAATAAGCAATAAAAAGTAAAGAAAAATAGAACTTACGGTCCATTTAATTAGGTTTGTCAGGGTTCAAAATGTTAACAATTTTTTACAAAAATTAATTAAAAATTAAAACAATTTTTTACAAAAATTAACGAATTTTAACAAAAATTTAACATCTACAAAATTTTCTACAAAAATTAAACCAATCAGTCATCATATGGGTCGCCACATCCATTTCATTCGTAACACATTTAAGTGCCGTTTCATTCACCCAGTACAACGTAATTGAAAGAATCTTACACATATGCAATTTACAATTTTCAAACCATGTTCACTTTCGCAAGGACTGCTTTCGCTTATGTCTATCCTTTCTATACAACCATTCGTACCTATCGCCAGTATCCTTTCTGTATTTTAAAGCCATTTCACTCCCACATTCTGGACATTTCACACTATTCGCAATCAAACCAAATTTCTGACACAATTCAATCACTTTCAAGCTCTCCGGATTTGCTAAACATTCATCATACATTTTTCCAAAAAAATATGCATTTATCCGTTCAGTCAAACCATCCACTGCCATACCTAATCAAGGGTACGTGAGCGGCTAATAAATCTATATCACGAAATTTCTAATTGAAAATTAAAAAAATAATAATAATAAATCAATAGAAATCAATTGAAAAGATAGTAATAAAAATTTTGAAAATCCAACGGCAAGCACGGAAACCAATTCCAAGGAAAAAATAAACTTAAAACAACGCTTCAAACCACACAAATCATAGAACACAATACATCGCAATTTCGTTACCAAAGGGTTGCCATAAAGCTAGATCAAACACCAAGGTTACCATGTTTGGCGATAAATCGCCAATGCCCCGCATTCGACATCTCCACCCCAGATTTTCAGTGTTTTACTAGTCAAAATGTTGTTTTGGCAAGATTTATATATTTAATCCATATGTATGCAGTATATATTCAATTTTGGAAGATTTCCTTGACGACATAAAAAACGTATTGCCACTCCATGTTGTAGACTGCAGTTGTACCTTATAAATTTTTAAGCAAAATTTATAACAAAATAATTCTCACCCGTTTTCTTTTCTTGGCTGTCCAGTTCTGCAATTAACTCATCATCAACAATAGGATCTAATAATTCATCCAGTAAATTTACTTCCACTTCAACTAAAATATAATTCAAACACATTCCAATGAAAACTTAAGGTAGCTGGCAAAATTAAAACAAATGTGAAATAACAAGCACATGAGATAAATGTGATAGTTGTTTCAAAACATAAATTGCATTCCAAAGAGAGTTGTTTGCTACTTGGATTGCATCCTTAGTCTGATGACAATGAAAATATTGTGTTTGGGAAAAACTAATGGAGATTGCAGTGACTGATTTTAGTTCATTATTAATGCCAAAGAATTCCTTATTAATACAATTATTTATTTGTACAATACCAGTTAGCTATTTACTTTAGCTACATTACTGGTTTTTCATACATCATGTAAAATATTTAGCCTGGCTATTAATTGATAGAAACTATTGATCACTAAAATATGTGCACTAATGTTTTAATTTGATTTTATTGTTAACGATAAAAGGTGATAAATTAATTGCTGGAGGTGTGGCAGTCAATAATTGATCAAATCACTTTTCGGAATTTTAAGAAAAAATTTGTTTAAGCTATCAAATATTAAAATTTTCTTACTAATTCTAAACACCTCCTTTACAAGTGCAAAAATACCTTTCACATGTAATTGCAAATTAGCTCTGGAGAAATTTTTTAAATGAATAATGTGCACTAACTAGTCAATGTCTGTTCAATAGTTCACCCTATTTTCAGAACCAAATTACTTCTAGACTTTGTACACATTTCTGCTTTTCCAAATGTGTCAAAATTTCAAAATGCAAACAATATTGTCTAAAGTCAAATTCTGTTATGTTTAGAGATCATTAAATACAAAACATTCAGAAAATAGATTGGAGGACACTTCAAATAGTATGTGTTTCAAAAATACAACAATTTTATTCAAACTGCATATATTACTTCGTTGTTCAATGCATGCTTTGAAATCATATTTTAACAATTATTTTACCGAAAAGAATTATCATAAAATGACGTTCTTGTACGTAGCTTGGAAAATTTTGCATGGCAAGTTTTTTTGACTCACGATACATAGAAAATGTTTAAAGAAAAAGTTTAACATTTTAAATTTATAAATCAATAACCCATAAAAATAACAATTTACGCATTCCTTTTAAAAACATTAAAATACATATCCAAATTAAATGTTACATTAGTACTACGCCATTTTTAATAAGCTATTTGGTAATCAAATTGAAGAAATGACACGAAATTAAACATTGATAAAAGTTCATTCTTCAGTCATCGATCTGAAAGAAAATAAACACGAAAACACATTTTTGTTTTCAAAAACTAAAACTTAAATTATAAATCTATTGTTCGATTACGTAGAAGTACCCAAGGAGGAAATTCATTTACCTTTGGAGTCCATGCTTAAATTCACACAAGGAACAGATTCTTCCGATGTTTCAAATTAGCTTGCGAGACGAATAAAGATAATTATTATTTCGCATACAACTCTTAGCATTTTAAAACAGGAATAAATTAACACTAATCATGATGCACAAATCAACAAACTTTCTTTGAGTACTACCAATAAGAACCAATCCGAGAGCCAGTCATTGAGTTGAGATGTTGAACGATAATGAATTTTTAAAAAATAAATTCAACCCTGCTTCGAATATTCAAATTAAAACCAAGCCTTATCTAGTAAAAGGACTATAAAATTGAATTCTAAGTTAATTAAAAAAATTGTTAAGAGTTATTTTTCACCCTTGTAATAATAAATTGTTTCATTTAATAAGTAAAAGTTAAATGCATCTAACTCTCAAATCAGTTCCACTTCTTTCTCTAACTGCTAACCGTGTACGCATGCTTGACCCTTGAAAACTAAACAATTTCCCAAATACATTTTCATTTCAAAATAATTACAATATTTAAAAAATGGCCTCTCTTGGATCGAAACTACCTATTTTAATGAAAGGTAATCTATTCAATATTCTTTTTCGCTTGATTGTGATTACACGTAATGCGAAATATGTTCAATATCAGTACAAGGTCTCCTCGACCCCCCTTACGACCATCGGCACTTACAACCACAAAAAATAAATAAAAATAGTAAATAAAGATAACTACATTAGTCGGGTCAAAAGGATACATATTTTTCACATTATGTACAATAATTATACGTATATAGATTGAATTTTTGTGTTTTATGTACAATTTTTAACCCGTTGAATGAAAACAGTGTTGAAAAGTATAAATCTGACTTCCGACCTGTCAGTCGGAACGGAACTCGGTCGTAAGTCGAGGAGACCCTGTATATGCACGTAATTCTAGTTTCCAATACTTAAAATGGTATTGTTTAAATTTATTCAGTGCACCCTAAGCATAGACAGTTTTCTTGAATTTAAATTGAAAGTATCCTTTGCACTTCCTCTTACTATCTCTGTATCAAAGCATCATTTCACCTCCTAACTGCAGACGACGCAGGTTCGCTTCCTCCATCTAACCTATGTGTATTTCTCTTTCTGTGTCTGGGGTCGCCTTGGCTCAGTGGGTTAATCCACTCTGCTAACAACCTGTGAGTTGTAGGCGGCGTGGGTTCGATTCCCTCCTGAGTGTATTTCTCTCTTCTATGTCAGTAAAGCTTTCATTGTGAGAAAATGTCCTTGATGTTGTCTATCTTGTGTTGGTGCGACTTGGCCAAATGTGTCCCTTGCGCCATAAAAACTAATCAATGAAAGCATCAATTTACTTCATTAGTAGTTTTTCTGAAAAATTAAGTGCAAAGTTTCCAAAGATATTAAAATGATAGTTTTTCAGAATTTTTATGATAATTTGCATGGCATTCTTCAAAGTTGGACTGTGACTGAAATAACTGATAGTAAAAGTCTTTGATGATGGATTGTGATGTTAAAAAATCAGAAATTGTACCTGTTTTGTTCTAATATAAGTTTAGTTCTGCAACCAACAAATCACAGGTACTCAAAGGAGTGTAATGAGTAAAATTTGACAAATCAATCGTGACTACCAGCTTTGAACATGCAAAAGATTTTAAGAATGACCTTGTACCATGGTAAAAATATCAATACAAGGATTTTGTCCTCAAAACTTCGAAGGATAGAGAAGTATTTAAAATGTCTTTTAAAACATGTTGTGAATTCTTGCTGGTTGATTCATTTTGTAAAAGCAGCAATGATTTTAATACTTGAGAATAAAAAGTAAGCTAAAAAAGTGGTATAAAATTCCATCAGAATGTTTCTTACTAATGTGGGAATGTTCAATACTTCTAATCAGGGTATGCCGATTTAAATCAACTTATTTTTATTTAAAAAATCATTGATTTAAATCAAAATTTTAAATTTAATTTTTCTTTCTGTATTATGTTTAATAATATTGAAAAATGAAATAACTATGAACAAGATGCATGTTATTTTATTCAAATTAGTTAAAAACTTTGCTCGTACTCAGTTCACCCCAACAATTATGCAGAAAATCATCCTTCCCTTGAAGACACTAAATAACCTTTTTGATAGGGATCATAATTACCTGACAACTATGTATTTCACTCTTGGGCCATTGACCACCAGGTGTCACTCACAAGTCTTTTAAACATTCCATGTGACTATAAATTCCCCAACTTAGAAATAATTGTTATCATAAAATAACAGTTCTGTCCACTTGTAGAAGCTAAACTTCAAACAGAGGTTTAGGGATGGTGGTTGGGTATCTACTGCGCATGACAAACTCCACCAGCCAATCAGATACTGCAATCATCAAACACCAGGGTGAAGAAGCATCAGGGTGACAGGATCCACATAAAATATTGCATCTCACCCTCAGGATGACATAGGGTCCGCATTGTTACAATAGAATGCATGTTTGAAATCAAAACTGGTGTCCCCTGAAATTTGCATAAAAATAGTCTTATCCTGTATTCTTGATAGAATTGATGACTTAACTATTTTTTCAACAGGAGATGCCAGATTACAATGGATGCTAGGCCACTTAGTTTGATTACTACCTAGTAGATGAAAAACTAAAAAGACAGATTATAGTATCTTGTATTCAGAACACTCCCAATTATTAATTTCATTGTTAGTTGCTTTTACCGTTTTCTTTATCTTCTGATTCTCTAATATAATTTTTCATTTCAATATTTTACCACTGATTCTCATCACAACTGGAATTTAATGCTTGTCAAAAGGGTATAAATAATATTTGGGTAGTCTGGGCATGCAAAAAAGTGTTGCATCGTCATGCATTAATATTACACTGGCGTGAAAAACTTAAGCAACGACTGGTTTTTTTGCCGTAACTTCACAAGAAATCACCTTGGAGAGATGTAATTCAGAATACAGAGATAGTATTTTGTACTTAATGGATGAAGAAAGCATACTAGCGCAAAAATGAATAGAACGCATACAGTATGGAATCAAACAAAAAAGGCTTTATCGAAAGAGTATCATTGGTACAAATGATTGTCTGCCTAAGAGGGAGAACAACAAACAGATGCCCCTTAGTAAAGGATATGACCTCCATTAACTGCAATGGTTGCTTGGTACCGTCTCTCCATACTCAACACCAGATTATCCAACAGTTGTTGAGGTAAGAGGGCCCATTCCTCAATGAGCACCTGTTTCAATTGTTGGGTGTTCTCCGGCAGGTATAATCGTGCCGAAAGGTGTCTCCCCAAAGCATCCCACACATGTTCTATGGGATTTAAATCAGGGGAGTACGCTGGCCAATCCTTTCTAGTGATATCTTCACTTTCTAGCAGCTCCTCAACAGCAAGAGTTCGATGTGGCTTGGCGTTATCGTCCATCAAACCGAAGTCTGCACCAATGGCACCTCGGAACAAACGTACGTGGGGGAGGATCACTTGCTGACAATAGCGATCTCCCGTAACAGTACCTCTGTCGAAAATTTGGAGCTCAGTCCGCCCGTTCATCATGATGCCTACCCAGACGAGCACGCCAGGACCACCATAACGGTCTCTTCCCTTAATGTTAGTGGGATAAAACCGTGTCCCTACCTCTCTCCATATCAACTGGTGTTGAGAATCGCTTGTGACACTGAAACGACTCTCATCTGTAAAGAGGACGTGACTCCATTGATGAGATGTCCAGTCTTTGTGTTCCTTACACCGATCCAAACGGCGGCGGCGATGGGCAGCGTTCAGGACGGCAGGCGAATAGGCCACCTTTATGAAGGCATTTGGCCACAGTAAATCGCGACACTTGTCTCGTTGCAGCACCCAGCTGCTGAGCCAGGTTGCCTGCTGACTGGTGTCAATCTCTTTTCACCTGCAGGACGATATATCGGTCATCCATTGGCGTTGTTTTTCTTGGCCAACCACCACCAACCTTTCTTACAGCTGTACCAGTTGTTTGGAAGACTTTCCAAGTTCGTGAAACGACACTTTTGTTGATTCTAAACTCTTTGGCTACACTCATCAAACTACGCCCCTCCTCAAGCTTGCCGATCATTCTACCAAGTGTAAAGTTGTCGAGATGGTTTCTTGTAGCCATATTGCACGTACGAATTCACTTGAACTTGCAGCGAATGCCTTTAATAGCGCCTTTCATCCTTCTTTTTAGTGTAGTCTTGAACTGCGTTTGCTGACTGCATGCGTTTTGCGTGCCCTCACATCACCTGTGGCGTCTAGTTCCTGATATTTGCATACAAATCACCTTACTACTGAATTTGGTGTTCATTGTACTGAACGCAACACGCCCCTTTTGTACAATTTCATGGCTGTCTGATTAAGATAGTTTTGCACTGCAGTGTATATGCTTCTCACATTTTAACTTTTAAAGATACAGTATCTCCCCACATATGGTCTACAAAATTAGAAATGAAATTTTCTGAATTGATATTTTGGTATATAATACATACTGATTTGATAAAATGAACTATAAAATCTGTATGTGCTTGTTTGTGTTTCTCAAATTGGAATTTGATACTATCCATTGGAACTTTTTAAAAGTTTGAATCAAAAATAACTTCAATTTTTACAGGCATGGTAGAAGGCTCTAAACCCAAATTGGCTACTTTTGTGAAATATGCAAAGATAGAACTTGCTCCTCCTAAAATGTCAGAGATGCCTGAAGTTTTTGCTGGCTTTGGTCGCCTGATGAGATCAGCTAAATCTGGTGCATGGAAACATGTTACAGTCAAGGTATAGAATTTTTTGTTTTATTCATAAATTTGTATAAAATAGTGTTACAAATTGCATCAAAACAAACATTTATTTCTTAGAATATTTCTTTTCATTACTTATTAATCTGTTATATTTATTTATGTAATTTGTAGAACATATTGATTTGATATTAATATCTCTTGATGGTTTTTATAACTAAGCTCTAAGCATTAGGTTAGTTTTATTCTATTCCTTTTTGCTTTGTCTTGGGAGATGTAAAGCAAATCTAACAATCAAATCTGTATTTGCACATTTTAAAATTGTATGTATTAAATAAAACTAAAATCACATGGGTTTTAAAAATACCAATATTTTTGTATGTGTGTACCTTTTTAATGATTTTATTCATAAGCATCCATCCTCATATTTACTACATATACAAAAGAGCAGGATTACCTTTTCTGTTGCACTCCCAGGATACCCAGGCTATATTTTTCTGCTTTCATCCTACTACTCTGTTCCCAATCCCTCTTTTTCCCTTTCACATTTTTTACTTGATATTGTCTTGTGTTTGGCACAGCATGGCCGAATATGACCCTTGTGCCATAAAATGCCAAATCAACCACTTTTATGTGAGAGATTTAAATTTGTTTAATTTTATTTGTAGTTTATTTGAAAATTAGTTTGTAGATGTATTTTTATCCTTTTTTCTTCATATTAATACCATTTTCATATAGGTCTAAAGTAATTTCTCATTTGATATTCTGAATATAAGGAATCTCTAGTCGTGGGACTAGAGATTCCTTATATACTTGCCCTTACCACATTTTTTGTCAGCATAGCCTTTCAAAGGGCTTAATATTTAATTAGTAATCATGTGTAATGTATAACTTTCCCACACTGATACAAGATCTTGCCATCCAATATAATATCCTGTCAAATGTATGTACTGCACTTGTATCTACGTTTCGTCTTAGATTAACATTACATGCATTGATTGCAAAATGTTGACTTACTTGTATTAAGAATTCTCTTATGTTACAGCTTTTTATATATTTCATTCCTCTCTGGTATTATTTTCTTACAAATGGGTTCTAATTGAATTTTTCTTCGGCAGTATAAAATCTATCGAAAAAGAAGTGCACAAGTTTTTATCAGAATGAAATTTATATAAGCTTGGTACAACATCTTCTACTTCATTTCTTTTGCTTTAAAGTAACCTAAATTAATATCAATACAGCATTCTCATTACACAATTTCTATTTGGAAAGAAAAATGCACTTTGCATTCAAAGAAATATCCAGCTTTTCTTTGACACAATGTTAAGTCCACTCAAATAGAATGAAACCTAAAGCCACTCAGTTTGAAAGTTTTATTAAAGTTTGTTTTTAAGTGTTCAAAATCTATTTCTTGCTATGTGACTGAAATTAAGTGCATATTTATTAAAATTCCTGTCCAAAATGTTTCTCTCTTGTTATATGGCTGAAATAAAAATTTAATTACTTACTCAATATTGTACTTAGTTTTTCAACAGTTTTATGTGCACAAATGTTCATCTCTATTTCTTTCTTTTTTCAGGAGGGTTGGCTAAATACTTTAATTGCAATGGAAATTGGCTTTTTCTTCTGTGTAGGTGAATGCATTGGAAAAGGAAGTTTATTAGGTTATCAAGTTTAGTTGTCTCCTTGTCTGTCATTAGTTTCGTCCTCAAAATTATAGAATATATGTACTTTATTTCACAAATAAAGTGTTTATAAAGGAGATTACTTATATTAAAGCCTCATTCTTGATAACATTCACGATTTTGCATCTGATTGTTCTTTATTTACTGTAAATTAGAAAGATCAAGACAATAATTTAGAGAAATAGTTTGATGTTTATATCATTACTAAAGTATTTTATCTGTTTAATCATAATGCCTTGAATTTATCCTTGATATACACTGAACAACACTCATCCATGGTCCAGTCTCGATGTTCCCGGGCCCACTGTAGGCGTAGTTGACGATGACGCTTGGTCAACAGAGGCACACGAGTGGGACGTCTGCTGCAGTCCCATATCCAACAGTGTCCGCTGAACTGTGTGTTCCGAAACACTTGCGCTTTGACCTGCATTGTATTGGGCTGTCAGCTGAGCCATTGTCTCACACCGATTTTGCTTTACCAAGCGGGACAGTCTCCGACGTCCTTTTTCTTTGATGACGCGTGGACGACCAACACCTTGGCGTCTACTGCTGGTGTCACCGTCATTTATCCACTTTGCATGAATACTAACAACGGCAGATCGTGAACACCCTACCAGTCGTGCAGTTTCGGTGATACTCATTCCGAGTCTTTGGGCCATTACGATCTGCCTTCTCAAATTTGCTTAGATCAGCAGCCTTTCCCATCACTCGCAAAAGTAAGTGCAAGAATGATTACTTACCTTCTCCAGCAGCAGTTAAATACCATTCTCACTTAATCATGTGTCCTCCACGTCATCCAGACGAGTTTATTGAAAAATGTGGGGATGGTCATAATGTTTTGGCTCGTCAGTGTTCATTTTAGTGCATCTGTTGAGTTTAGTCTTGTGTTTGGCGCAGCTTGTCCGCTTTTGGACCTTGCGCCATAAAACCCTAACATCTCCAATCCAATCCTGTTGATTTATTCTACAGCAGTAGCAAAATCTTTAAATAATTTTGTTTATATAATAAATATATTTGTTTTTAAATTTTCATGAAACAAATGCTATGTAAACCATTTTCATTTATATATAGTGTAGGGTGTCTTAACTAGTATAAACATCAGTCTTATTTTGGACATTAGATATCTGGGGATGAATTTTAACCAATAATCTTGATATTTTCCAGTTCTGCCTTTTTTATTATGTGATTTTTTCATAAACTGAAAGTTATTCAAAAAACTTTTACTTATATTCCTGATGTAGTGATAATATAATTAACAAAAAATAAGTAGTTTTTCTGATATTTGATATGAAGCTGAGAATGGAAGATTATGTAATTATGTATCTGTTGATCAAATCCAGCCAGTAATTTGATTTCAGCATCTGCCATCATAACAAAATATTCACTGGTTTATCTTCTGAAAAATTTCCAAATATTTCATGATCAGAATCTAAGAATTTATGAACTTCACACTTTGCTCGTAGTATTCATCAATTTATTAAATATACAAAGAGACTACATAAAATCTATTTGTTACCTTGAATTCATTTTTAAATTAGGTATTTCAAAAGTAGGTTTTAAGATCTTGTATAACTGCCTTGATAGTATCACTTTGCCGCTGTTTTTAGTATTAATAGCTTAACATTTAATTGATTTTTTATTGCAAGCAATAAAACTGTATCTAATTATAACTTTTTTAATTAAAAATCAAGATACTTTTTAATTGTTTTGTCTGTAAAAGGTTTTTTTATTGAATGTAATTTTCTCCTGTGTTGCTATTTGCTGCCCAAAAGTCTGCATTATTCATATTATATCTGTATTTAAAACCTACAATCCCTAAGCAGTTGGTATTTAAAAAATCCCTTGAATATCTTGTTTACATTATTTCTAATGTTTTCTCCTAATTTTAAAGCAAAAGTTAGACAATACATTAAAAACTAAACATTTTAGTAAAAACGTTTTCTGTATTGAATGAGATCATTAACGTTATCAGTGGGAAAGTACTAAACAAGGCTTTTTCTTAAAAGTCAAGAATATTGAATTAAAATTATCTATTGAATCAACCTTTACATTACAAAATTATCCTGTATACAATCACTTTGTTACATACTAGACTATGACTGATAAAGAAAAAACATGTCTAGATAAGTATGAATAAAAATTTCAAACAAGTAGATTAAAAAATTGCATACAATTTATTTTTATTTCTAATAAATGTTATATATATTTTGAAATGTATGTTATACTCTAAGGAGTATCTAGTTAAAGTAATTAAAGGTTGTATGAAAAAATCTGTTAAAATTATATAGTTGAGGGGGGTCAGAAGCAAAGGGATGCAAATGACAAAATGAGTTGGATGCATGGAGAGATTCTTTAGGCATGTGGCTGACTGGCCGTGGACGGTCGGAGCCGTCATGTGTACTAGTACTGCCATATAATGAGAGAAAGATAATCTGATCAAGAGATACCGTCTTTGCCTTGGTGCCGAAGGGACACAAGTCGCTTACGTCTCTTTGCCACGAAATAAAACCAGTGTTTCAATCACTCGGTTGGCAGGAAATGGCTATGATGATTGGTTGATTTGGATTTATAGCCCAAGGTCCAATATCGGACAAGCTGCGCCAAACAAGAGATTAAATGTCATTCAATAAAATCAGTTAAAAATAGAAATACATTAGAGAGAATATCGAGACTGAATAAAAAGAATGAAATGTTTTCGATGTTGCGAATGAACATGAAGTAGGTGAAGTGATGCAGTTTAAAAGGTGATAAAAATTCTATACAGAATTGGTTTAAAAAGATTTGAGTGTTCAATAAAATGTGGATAGGGGTTTCCATATCCACAAGAAAAGATAAAAAAGGTATGATTTGACATAAATTTAGAAAGTGATAGTTGTATACATGTTAAAATTCCGGAAAAGTGTAAAAAATTGAAAATTGCAGAGTGGGGAGGATTACCTAGCAAGACAGACAAATTAGGCGAGGGAGTTTTAAAATATGTAACCTAAAATGGACACAGACCTGGACAGGAAGTTAAAAAGTGAGATATAGTCAGGTCTCAATTGCAAAAAGGAGAGCTTTCTCCTGCCAGTAAGTACCGATGGGCAATCCTCGTATGCCCAATGTGAAGTCGTTAGAATTACATCAAGACGAGGATACAAAGAGGGCCAGGGTGATATGGTCAGTTGTATTCCATGAAGTTTATTACCTCTCTGCAGTTCCCAGTCTCTACCAAACATTCCATATGATGTCGCGTCTAGTTATTCAAATATTCTCATAAGGAATTCGTGGACTCAAAAAGTTTGTTGCATTCTTGGCAGCAGTGTCAGCAAGTTCATTGTCGGCAATCCCGATGTGGCCCGATATCCAACAGAGAGATACTATAGCCACGTCAAGTAATCTGATGATGGAATATCAGCACGGCAATAGCTAAGGGATGTTGTGGGGATCTGCTGACAAACATTCCAAAATACTTTAAGAGTCCATGTAAACAATAAGATTATCTATCTCCAGGTGAGAAATGTGTTTCAAAGCTTCATGTAAACCATAAAATTCGGCTGTAAAAATGGAGACCTTACAGGGTAAAGCAAAACACAGTTATACTATTTATAGTTACGGAATTCACACTTCCTGCTCCATCTTCACTGCTGAAGCGGTGGCAATTTATTGCGCCCTTCAGGGGCAGATATCCTCTAGCACCCACCGTAAGTATTGTATTTACACTGACAACATGAGTATTACAACAGCTGGAGCAATATAGCATCACTTGCCATCCTGTCGCGTGAGATATTTTTATCATCTTGCGTAACCTTGAAGAGCAAGGGTTTCGATATTCTGTTTTGTTGGGTCCCTAGTCACGTGGGCATCAAGGGTAATGAGCTTGCTGACAGTGCAGCGAAGACAGCTTCCGTTCCATTGCAGCAAGCCGTTCCTTGTGACATCAAGATGTCCACAAAGTAGTTCGTTGACTCCTTGTGGCAAGAGTCATGGAACCTGCAAGTCACCAATAAATTGCATTGTATAAAACCCATCATTCAACAATGGCCATTATCTCCAGTGTGGAGGACGGATGTTCAAACTAACCCGCCTTCGCATTGGACACACGTTTCACTCATCGCCATCTTTCATTGGGCGAGAACCCCCATTTTTATTCATTATGCTCTTCAGATTTTACAGTTCCTCATATTTTAATTATATCTCCTGCTTTTAATCCTCATCACTAAAAATTTTTTAAAAGTGCAATTTTAAACTTACCGAGATTTCGTTGGGGAAAATCCCCATCCAAACCTTTTACATTTTTACGTTCAATTGGGTTGTTTACACCTCATCTAATTTTTTTTCAAGTTCACAATTACTCATCAATCTATTTTATCAAATTCAACCTTTAAAATTTTCCCACCTTCAAATTTTATGCATATACAAATTAAATCATTAGTTATGCTTCAATGGTCTTGTTTTTATCATCTGACTATTTGTATATACGAGGGCATTCCAGAAAATAGTACCCGTTTACTCATACAAATGGCGCTACTGATCCAATTAAAAGCAAAGCGGCGCAGGTGTCTAAAGTAACATCGTAGCTTTGCGGTTATATGAGTGCGAGTTCTTCCGGTGCGTGGTGTGAGTTTTGTGACTGTTTACAATGGCGCATAAGATAGAAAATCCCGCCACATGTGAAGTGCGATCCGTGATCCGTTTTTTTAAATGCTGAAAACGTCCGTCCAAGCGAAATTCATCTGCGTAGGGCCATCCAAAATAAGAGGCTGGGAATGCAGACACGTGGTATTATTCTTCTCCATGACAATGCTCGTCCTCACACGGCTCGAAAGACCAATGACCTTCGGAAGTTCAAGTGGGAGGTTTTTGACCTCCGTATAGCCCCGACTTGGCTCCAAGTGACATTCGTTTGTTCACTAAACTCAAGGATTTCTTGTCAGGAGAACGTTTCCAAAGTGATGATGACTTACGAGAAGGTGTACAGCATTGGCTGGCTAATTTGGCGGTAGAGGTTTACGAGGAAGGCATAAAAAGAACTGGTTTCAAGATACGACAAATGTCTCAACAACGGCGGCGACTACATTGAAAAATGAGTAAATGTATTACTTTCATTTAATTAAAATCATTATTTACTTTCCTTCATTTTTCTTTTAATTATATGTAAACGGGTACTACTTTCTGGACTAGCCTCGTAGTTATTCTCATCTACACATTTTACATGGTTTAAATCTATCTTTTACCTTAGACTTGATTTTTCAATGTTGTACTTTTATTGGGTTATATTGTCTTGGGGCACAGCTTGTCCGCTTTTGGACCCTTGCGCCATAAAACCTTAACATCCAATCCTACCTGCAATCACAGACCCAGCCGAAGATCTAACCGAACTGGAATCTGAAGATGACTAGTTTTGTTTCATTTTTTTTTATTTGTTTAATTTTTTCGCCTGTTGACAAATTTTGGTATACTTAGCACCTGTTTACGATTAATAATTTTTATGGTTTCTTAAACATTTTTTTTACTTTTAGCTTATGCTCATGTTGCTAGTGCTTCTTGAAATTGTTTAAGTATTAATGTGGGGGCTTGGGTGAAATAAACAAATTGATGTTTAATTTATGAAACTATTTATTGAAGGGGATCTAGGGGTATTTAATATTTACAGGGGGCTTAAAAAAGGAAAGTGCTAAGAGCTGTTAATTCGATGTTACACTTATGGCGGTTGGAAGTCGTCTGTCGCCTCCGTGACGTAACACGATGACGTGATGCTCCGCGAGTTACGCGGTAGGTCAATTACCACATTAATGAGACACTACTTTTTCATTATATTTATCGGTTATTCTATCTATTATCAGTTATATTTTTCTTAGAAACTCGTACATTGAACTGTTTTAACCTTCCCTTATATAGTTCCTTCAACACTAGAATACCGACTGGCAATAAACTCTCGGAAGCAAAGGGGTGCGAGTGCATGATTGCTTGAAATAAGCGCATAATAACCTTCAGGTAAACAAGCATGGGATAAATCAAGATGAAAGACAGGAAGGAACAAGGTTTGAGTGCTCTAAAAATGTTATGGTTGTTCTGTTTAAGTGTTTTCAAGATCACTTCAACTTTAAATCTATTTTTCTCAAAAGTCAGTTTTTTCACTTACATCCCTCTGCTTCTTACACCCTCAATTGTAATATATTTGACAATACAATATATTTTTATTTCTAATAAAAGTGATGTATATTTCAAAATGTATTTTATTCTGTAAGAAGCAACTAGTTAAAATCTTAGTAGCAATTATATATTTTTAATTATGAATTATAAATCATCTCTCATTGCCACTTAACTTCCACTCTAGTAAACAAATATATTCCACCTATTCATTTTGTAAATATTTTACTGAATTATTTCAACTTTTAAAACAAAACCTTTGACTTTCACTCTTGCAACCTCAGTTCAGCTTGCATCAAGAGAAACTAATACTTTTATGTAACTGTCTACGATAAAATTGTGCCATATGTGCTAAGCAATGAAACAATGAACCTTAGCACCAAGTAACTTGTTCTTTAGAAACAGTAAATTGGCTTCCCTACTTTGAAGATACGAGATAATAGTATGGTGCCTACTTGAAGAAATAATTCAGGGAGTAAAACAGCACTTGCTTCATATCTAAGGGTTTTGGAATTTTATTTTGTTTATATTGGCCATTATCAATATATTTATTTTATTTATTGCTCTTGGTTGTAAGGGGGCGTTTCCCAACCATAAAAATGTTGGAACCCAAGGTGTTGGAGTCCTGGATCTTTGCGCCCACTTCTGATAAAGATAAGTGAGATCCGATCACACAATTTGGCTCGGTATTGTACTGACTTGCTCAAAATTTTAATTACCTTTTACATACATCACAAGAAATACTCCCTTTTTGGTTTAAACCATTTTAATGAACTCACAGACACAGTACAGGCACGACACACAACATAAAAAAGGGTAGTATATATCAAAATCGAAACATTAGTCTCGATCACTCTCTTAAAAAAACAAGTCTCCCGCCACACTCGTTCAACTCTTTCCTTTCTCAGTCTTCTGGGCATGCGCAAGAGCGCCATCTATCTCACTAGGCTGAAGTCTTTACAGACTAATAAACTCCTCCCCTCAAGGAGGAAACTTTTCTCGAAGAATGAGGGAAAAGTTTTGACTCCACTGTCTGAAAAAGTCTCCAGATAGATGCAGTCATTGGAAAAGTTCAAGTACACAAAATACACTGCACATGTACCAGATTATAGCAATCAGTGCCTTGAACCCAAAAATATTATACAAAAAATTATATACTAATTGAAAATTTTAGGACAATTTACACTAATGATAAGAAAAATTTGAGATTTTCACATAATACAAATATCAAAATGACCAATAAACTTACTAATATAAAATAAAGGATATGAGGTTTATATGGGATGCGACGTAATGAATCTGCATTTTGATGTTGTCTCCCCTCTTATGGACAACCTCATAATTGAATGGCTGCAAGATCAAAGCCCAACGTAAAAGTCTAGGGTTGGTTCCCGTATTTTTGTCCAGGCAAACAAGGGGATTATGGTCCGTCTGGATGATGAACTTCTGGTGTCCATCCAAATAACATCGCAGCTTTTGGATGGCGAACACGATAGCTGCGCACTCTCTCTCTCGATGGTGCTGTACTTTTGTTCTGCATTTGAGAACTTCCGATTCAAGTACATGACAGGATGTTCCTCACCGTTGTCATTAATTTGGGACAAAACGATGCCAATTCCAAGATTGGACGAGAAACTGTCTCGAGAAATCCGGACTGTATAACACAGGATTCTCCGACAACCGTTTCTTTAACTCGTCAAACGCCTCTTGACAAGCGTCAGTCCATATGACTGCAGCACGACGATTTTTTTCCTTTCAGCAGATCCGTAATTGGTGCTGAAAGGACTGAAAAATCAGGGATGTATTTTCTATAATACCCTGCAAGTCCTAAGAAAGATCGGATCTGCGTCTTAGTCGCAGGGGTCGGAAAGTCCTTAACAGTTTGGATCTTCAATTCTCCAGGCGTTCTCTGGCCCTGACCAACCAAGTGCCCAAGGTACTTTACGTACGCACGAGCAAACTGGCACTTAGAAGGCTTGATGTGCAAGTGAGCTGCATTCATCTTTTCTAAGACGGTTTCCAAATGTTGTAAATGATCTTCCCAACTTAGGGAATAGATGGCTACATCATCCAAGTAAGGGCATGCAAATTCTCCACAGTCTTTCAACAGTTCAGCCATCAATCGACTAAAGTCATAAGGGGCATTTTTCAAACTGAATGGCAACCTCAACGGTCGAAATATCCCAAAACTGGTTACAAAAGCTGAATATCTTTGGGCTTGTTCGGTGATATACACTGCTGGCCACCCAAATTGCAACACCAAGAAAGACAAGAGATATCACAACAAAATTTATTTTGTAGATAACATGTTGACCAAGTATCAAATGATTAAATTTATAGACTTCTGTGAAGTGTGGTTCCTGCCAAAATCAGTAGCCAGAGTAGCCGCCATTGTTGGAGATCACCGCTGCCACACGCCTCGGCATTGATTCAAAGAGACTTTGGATGTGTTCTTGGGGTACAGCAGACCAAGCAGCTTCCACACGTTGCCAAAGTTGATCTGGTGTGGCAGCTGGGGATGTATTCTGGGCCAATCGTTGAGCAACCATGGACCACATGTTTTCTATCGGCGAAAGATCCGGAGAGCGAGCTGGCCAGGGAAGCAATTCAATCTGGCGATTGACGAAGAACCCTTGGACAATGCGTGCCACGTGTGGTCGCGCATTATCCTGTTGAAATATGGCTGTGGGCAAGCCCTGAAGGTAAGGAAGGACAACTGGCTCCAACACCTCGGAGATGTAGCGATGGCTGTTTAAAGTACCGGCAATGCGTACTAGAGGAGTGCGAGAGTGATATCCAATACCGCCCCATACCATAATACCCGGTGCAGGACCAGTGTGGCGGTGCATAACGCAGCTGTTCAGCATCCTCTCTCCACGGTGTCTCCAGACTCGAATCCGACCATCGTGGTGTTGCAGACAGAAGCGTGACTCGTCAGTAAAGACAATTTCATTCCATTCTGCCGTCCACATCCTTCTTTCATCGCACCATTGGCGGCGGAAACGTCTGTGGTTCTGCGTCAAGGGTAGACGAAGCAATGGACGTCTTGCGGACAGACCACTCTGCTGTAAACGGCGTCGAATGGTACGCGCAGACACTGGATGATGCGGTACAGACTGAATGTGCTGTGCTATGGTTCGTGATGTGGCTGAGCGATCCGTCACTGCCATACGTACAATATGCCTGTCATCACGTGAAGTGGTGCACTGAGGTGGATGCGATCGAACACGTCGGTCCGTCGTACCCTCCTGCATCCAACGATCACATATCCGCATTACAGTTGTTTGGTTTCGTCCAACACGACTACCGATTTCCCTGACAGATAATCCACAATCTCGGTAGGCCACTATCCTTCCTCTGTCGAACTCGGATACTTGATCAAAAGATGATCGCTGTTTTCTATGAGGCATAATTGATCGTTTTTTTGAAAAAACCACAAGAAAAACACAATTGCCGTACTTGAAATCGTCGAAATCTCCAAGCCTTAAATAGCGCTTTGAAGTGGCGCCACAGGCGCGCGTGATGTGCGTCTGCGCTGAAATTCTAATCATTTGCATATCTCACCTCCGCTAATGCATGTTGTAAATTTCATATTATTTGCATGCTTCCTTCAGGGTGTTGCATTTACGGTGGCCAGCAGTGTACTTGGCAGCTGACACTTTTTCAACAAGCTGCTCAATGTTTGGCAGAGGAAAAGTACTGGGTTCTAGTGACCTTGTTGAGTCTTCGATAGTCGATGTACGGTCTTGCATCCTTTCCTGGTACTTCTACCAGAATAAGAGAAGTAAAATCAGATTCTCCTGGCTCAATGACTTTGAGCGACAGCATCTTCACCACCTCCATCTTCAAAATTCCTGTTTGGCGTGGAGACATCTTGTAAGGTTTAGCACAGATGGGCCTCTCAGATTCAAGTTCAATGTCATGTTCAGTAAGATCAGTACACCCCGGCTGGTTTGAGAATGAGCTAGAGTATTTTGGTATCAACTCTCTCAGCTGCTCCTTCTGATCTTCTGACAAGCGACCATTTTGCTCTATGTCTTGCCAAATTTGTGTCATTTCCGAGACTTCAGGCTTCTGCTCGAGACTTGGAATGTCCTCCTCGTTGTCACAGTTCCTAATCTCTTTTAGACAGATTAAATTCACATTTTCGGGTCTCTGGAAATATGGCTTGAACATGTTCACATGGGGTTTGTCTTTTTCTGGAAACTGCACAATGTAGTTGGTTTCGGAAAGCTGTTTAACGACTTTCCCTGGGCCGATCCAATGAACTGCCATTTTGTTAGGCCTAGATGTAGCGACAACCAGCACAAGGTCGCCTTCACAAAATTTACGCTTCACAGCCTTGCGATCAATACCATAGTTTTTGTTTGCCTTTGGCGTTCTCCATGTTTTGGACGGCTAATTCTTGGCACCTTTTCATGCGGTTTAGTAGCTCGAAGACATGATACTACGCTAGTCTTCTCTTCCTCGCTTTCCATCAAGTTCTCGTACAGTAGAGTCATGGGAGTCCTCAAATTCTGTCCATGAACCAGCTCAGCTGGAGTATATCCAGTACTGTCATGAGTTACAACTCGTAGAGCAAAAAGGGCATGAGGCAAGATTTCCTCCCAATCAGGTCCTGACTCCAGACACAGGACTCGAAGGACTCTCTTCAAGGTTCTATGTAGTCTCTCCACAGGATTGCTCTGGGGATGATGTACGGAACTTCGCACTACTTTAATTCCAAATTTATCCAGGAACTCCGTTGTGAGTGCACTTGTAAACGACGTTCCTTGATCGCTTTGCAGCTCCTTCGGGAAACCCATCCGACTAAAGATTTGCAGGAAACTATCGACCACGGTTGAAGAACTAAAGATTTGGGACAGGAACCGCATCGGGATATTTGGAAGACATGCAAATTGCAGTGATGAGATACCGGTTTTCAGATGGCGTAGTAGGTAAAGGACCACAAGCATCCACATTAAGAAGATCTCAGAGATGACAGGAACGATCTTCATGGGTGCCTTCTTCTTATTCTGAGGTTTTCCTGACATTGGTCACAAGACCTGACAAATTCTTCAACATCTTTGTAACAATTCGGCCAAAAAAAGTTTTAAAAAGAGCATCTTTAGTCTTGGTCACTCCTAAGTGAGCTGCTGTTCCTTCATGAGAAAGTTTCTTTAATTGGTCCCGAAACCTCTGGAACAATCAGCAGTTTTCTCTGCGTGCCATCCTTGTCACTTTTCAGATAGAACAGCATTTGATTAACGACTGCATACTTGGCTTCTTTTGCTAACTCCTTCTCAGCTTCTAGGAAAGTGGTTTCAACTCTTTACTCTTGCGCTGCTCTTCGACAAAATCATTCCGTGAGGCTTTAATCAGATCTGGAAGTGAGGCTTCTTCTGCCATAGGCAATACCTCTCCGTCTTCCTCTGTTAACACGGTACTGTCATTCTCTTCTCCAGGACTCGACTCAACTGGAGACTCTTCAACTTCGGCTGTCAAAAGACTCTTCTGAGCTCTCGTCTGAACTGCATTGATAACTTGGAGCTCCAGTTCCTTATCCTTTTTCATACTGATCAGAGCAGCGGTTTTGTTACTTAGTAGGTAATGCTCCTGATCCAGAAAACTGTCCCTTACAGCAGCTTTCGTAAGGACATGTCCCAATTCGCAGTTCAAATCAACTTCTGCAATGGGCAAGCAGACCGGGCTGTCTACTAACGGAGAAGCGAGCCACACATGCTCACCTGTATGCATATGTGATTTGACAAATTTTCTGGGAATAAGATCGATGCTGGCACCAGTATCTCTCAAGATTGACATTTGGGCTCCATTTACTGTCCCAGCACTAGTATAAGGAGACATCAACTCAGGAACGTGTCTTCCAAGGACTCCATTGGCAGCTACTACTTCAGATCTCTTGGGCATTGGGGTCTCAGATGTGAAAACGAACCGCATTCATAGCATCGGAGATGTCTTTTCTTTGCAAACTCTCTTTCACGGTTTTCATTGCTTGCGGGTTCGGTTTTGACCGGATGTTTGTTCTTGTCATCCTTGAATGGTACTTTGGATCTACTTCCACCAAAATGCCCCTTTGAACCTTGATAGCCATATTTTGAAAGTTCCTTCTTCCTGAAACTCTGCCTGATGGTTTCGTACTCCTCGATTACTTCTGCCAATTCAAAAGGTGTCTTTAATTTCATCCATTGGTCAAGAAAATGCTCCTTGATTTGATCTGGTACACGATACTTCAATTGCTCGGCAACGATTAAATCTTTTAGTTGCTGAAAGGTTTCAATTTCCAATTCAGCAAGCCATTCAGTGAAGTAGGTGTACAGTTCATGAGCATAATTTCTCCATGTTTTCTCTGGTGTTTTCTGATGTCTGTAGAAAGACTTTCAATTTTTCAGCGTTCATTTTGTATCGTTTCAGAATGAGGTCTTTCACAACATCATAATTGTTGGCCACTTCAGGAGGTTCTCGGGCAAGCATGTTGGATAAATCAGCCGGCAAAACGGCTAGCAAATAAGCCACCCAGTCTTCCTTCGGCACTCGAGCCATCTCTGCTTTCCGCTCGAAATTGATCAAATACAATCCCATTTCATCCCCTTTTTCGTCAAATTTGGGAGTGATTTGGGAAAGTTGGATTTTTCTGTTTCTATCCGCCTCATTTTGAGATCCTTCTTCAGACCGACGAAATTCCTTCTGAGCCACTTCTAGTTTTTTAATTTCGAGCTCATGTTGTCTGACCCTTTCCCGCTCTTCTCGTTCTTCACGAATTTTTTCTTGCCTAGCTAATTCTTCCTCACGAATTTTTTCTTGCTTAGCTAATTCTTCCTCTTCCAGTCTATCTTTTATGACTCGTTCCATGTGTATGATTATCGTTACCTCCTCCCGATCGAAATTTGTGCTTTTTAAAATTATTTGTTTAATATCCGCAACCTTGCACGAAGCTGGTACCTTCTCACCAATTTCTTCCGCAACGGCAATTAAGTCCTGCTTTTTACCAATTGCAGAAATGCCATGATTAAGGGCCAGGGGAAACACTATCAAAAACCTCTATTAAGGTATTAAATTCCAACAGAATTCAAGACTTCATTATAGAATTAAATTCGCTAATTCTACGTTACAACTTTCTAACCGAACAACCAAAAATCAATAGAAATAATTTTCGAACATAAACAAATTAAAATTTTCATTCATTAAAACACTATCTTTTTTTAAGATGTTTTCAAATTGAGAAAATAAACAGTTAAAGAAAAGTTCAACTAAAGAACAGCTGTTTTGAAAATAATACTACAATCAAAATACAATTCAGAATATGAATACAAAATAATGACTCAACTTTCCTGTCTAATCAAGAAAAAGTATTGCAGTTCAAAAGAATTCCCTTTTCTCTACGAACGAACAAATGATTCATAACTCAGAAGCATAAATGCACACACAAAAATATAAAACAGAATATCATTCTTTTCCTTTTCTTTATTTTTTTCGTCAACGAAACACCAGGAAGTGAATAATTCAAATCCACACTTTCGGATTTTTTTTCGAGTTCTTTTTCCGAACACAAAATGGTCTTACATTTACCAAATTAGCTACACAAAACAATTTCAAATTAACAAAAATTTCCTTAAGTACACAAGTTAGACGTTCAAAATTCCTCAAAATAAATAAGCAATTCTAAGGGGTTTTTTCAGTCATTTAAATGAGCAACAAATGAAAGCGACAATTTCAAAACACTCCAAAACTCTTTTAAAATGAATTCCGATTCATTCAGAAATATAACAAAATATTTTCCAAAACAAAATAACCCGAGACGCACTAAATATTGAAAGTTCTAGGCATTTGGTGCTGTTGACAACACTCATCGAAAAGAATTATACTAGTAATTCAAATACTATATACTTCTACACCAAATTTTTAATTCTATTTTGAATCATACAACAGAACCAGATCAAATTTGAATAACACTTCAATTGTCATCAGATAGCACCATACATAAGAACACAAAACAAACTAGGCTATCTCAATTTAAAATTTTAAAATCATTCTCTTTTCGCAGAAAACAAAACTCAAACTGCCCATTTAAATAGTTCTAATTTTAACCATTCAGAACAGAAATTTCTTTTTTTATACCACATGAGTGTCGTAAAATTTTTTTACAATCAAACAAAATTTTAACTACATCAGCCTAGTTAAAATAGAACACTTGCAAAATTACAACTACCTTTCATCAAACAAAATTTTAACTATATCAGCCTAGTTAAAATAAGAGAGCACTTTTGCATATTACAACTGCCTTTTATAAAACAAAACTGCATGAAACCAAAACAACGATTCTTCAATAAACCAAAACCCAACATGCAAATCTTTACAAATTACAATTAAAAAGGCACTGTTGCTAATGAAATCTGGTACTCACCCAATAATTTGCACTGGAGATATCAGCAATACCAGGTATAATCAGGTATCCAAACGGCTGCCACCATTTTCTTCGTCGTCTGTACTGACTTGCTCAAAATGTTAATTACCTTTTACATACATCACAAGGAATACTCCCTTTTTGGTTTAAACCATTTTAATGAACTCACAGACACAGTACAGGCACGACACACAACACAAAATAAAAAAGGGTAGTATATATCAAAATCGAAACATTAGTCTCGATCACTCTCTTAAAAAAAACCGTCTCCCGCCACACTCATTCAACTCTTTCCTTTCTCAAAGTCTTCTGGGCATGCGCAAGAGCGCCATCTATCTCACTAGGCTGAAGTCTTTACAGTATATTTGTTCCTTGTGCTTAGGGCCCCTGGCCATAAAAATTTTAGAGGTCCAAAGGCAGGCTGAAGGACTTGCCTCTCATGTTGAGATGGCAATTACAGCTGGCCAACAAATATTTCTCTTTTAGGTTACTGAAAACCAGTGTCGCTCACTAATCTGTTAATCAACTGAGGCTGAGTTTTATACATATGAGTCCAGTCCATATATAGTGCAAAGTGTTTTCAATTAATTTTGACCTACTCTTTCCCATGGAAAGGTTAAATATACTTGGAACTAATGTCCTTTTAAGAGTGAATTTTCTACTTCTGATAAAGGAATCAACTCTGTTAAACTTTTGCTTTCAGTACGTTGCAAACAACCATTGAGTGCCCCTCACTTCGTAGCATATTTAATAAATCTTCCTGAAAAAAATCAATGCAAAAGCAAGATATTTCTTTAATTTATGCTTCTGGTGAGTCCTCTAACACTCGTTTGATATTAGCTTATTTTGTATTTTAACTGATTCATTTGAACTGTTAAAGTAAGCATTGCTAGAGTCTATTTTGCTTGTACTTGTTGCAGTCCTGTTTTAGTTTATAAAACATTTCTCCTATCATACAAAGATATCAGTTTCTAATATAAATGCTGTATTCGTTGAAACAAATGTACTGCAAAAATATCCTAACACCCCGAAGGCATCATCGGAATGAAACTTAACATGTATGATGTACTACATGAAGAGATAAAGATGATTACAATAACAAATTTAGAGGACTTATCGTAGAATTATATCAGAAAGAGTCACATTTGTAAGTTATAAAGCCCTCTGGCTTTGAATCTGGGTCAAATGAAGTCCTTATGTTATGCAGCAAAATTATACCAAGTATTCTGCAGCTGGTGCACCGAATCCCTTACATTCCGGGGTAGGTAGGTATTTGATTAACGTCGAACTGGAGCAACACAACAGGCTATTGGTGACGGTCCGGGATGATGCAATTAACGGCCCAGCATATCCTAGACATGTTCAATTAGGAGACAGATCTGGGGGGAATCTCACTTGACAAGGAAGAGTTTGAGCATCATAGGCCCTCCTGGGTTAGACGGGCTAGATGTTATCGTGGTAGTAGATAGTCTCTTGTACACGCGACATGAAAGGTAAAACAGGTTGTAGGAGTATCGCTGTGTTGTCGAATTGCATACTACTACAGTAAATTAAGAAGGTAACTCTTGCGCCGGCCGGGTCTTCGCCACACGCGAATACGTTGTGCATCTGCCCTAAGGCAGAAGTGGGATTAGTCCTTAAATATGGTGAGTTGCCATTTCATGCTTGTCCACCACTATTGAATTCGGCATCACTCCGGACGCAGCCAATTATGTTCGGTAGTCAAAGGTAGACATTAAAGGGCGACGTGCCTGCAATCCTTCTGGCAGTGGTTCGTAATGCTACAGGTGACTTTAGCGGATGCTCGTTAAGGAAGGTGTTAAAACAATTTCAGTTTGTCCACTACAGCCTGTCCCCAGCATCTTGTCACAGTCGTCGGTGTACTTTCTAGATGACGGGCGATTTGTCAAAATCAAATTCTTCTCGCAGTCCCCCAACGCGACCCCTTTCGAAGTCTTTCAGTTAAGTATACAACGTTTGAGTGCTCCGTCCAAGCATTCTTGATCACAACTGATAACAATTCAACAACAACGAGAATATTCACAACGATCCTGACACCTTTTCAATAAACTCCAGTATGTACCAGGGAACGTCCCTGTCATTCATTAACACTTAAAGTTTAACAATTTGCATATCTGGCAGAATATGTTGGTAAAAAATGACAGCTTTAATTCGTAAATTCTTATTGGAATCTGAATCGTTGTAATTAGAATCTTAAAAGTAAACTATTTAGAGGCAGGTTAAAATATAGAATGTTCTTTAAATGTTTAAAATATTTTTCTAAACATGTTTAATTTTCAACGCGCATTCTGAATTTTATTTTACTCAATAAAGGCATTTTTATTTTCATTGAAGCTGTACTGATCTCTGAAGGTAATCTCGTCAGAAAATGGATGAATCTTGACTTTCGTGTTCATTATGCAAATGATGCCTTTTATAGTACACTAGCAGTACCCGCACGGCTTTGCCCGTGACATCATTCTTGTTTGTCCTCACTGATTCTGAAAACATTAAAAAGAAAAAACAATAATTTTAGGAATAAGTCCCACCACCCAATGTGACATGGGCATGTCGCCTCATTCGTTCCACCTCACTGATTCTTGCTTAGAGAGCTTCATGATACACTATGTTGAATGTTCTTCCATTTGGAGCTAGAATGTAAAGATTCTCGGCTTTTCCAATTCTTGAACAACCCACATACAGTTGACCATGGGAGAAACGGTTTAATGAGATCGAGTCCTACAACTTTCAGCGATTGTCCTTGTGCCTTGTTGATGCTCATGACGGAACTGAAGTCGTTTAAATTGGAATGGGAGATCCGAAGCGATGATTGGGATCCTAGGAATGAATACGTCTTCGTCTGTGGCATGTCCAATCTGATGGTGGCTTCAATAATATTCGGCATCAGTTTCTTGATAGAGTCATTCCATTGCAGAGTGAAGGTGGATACAGATTCCTGAGAAGCATAATAGGTGCCCCAATTTCTAGCTGTAATATGTGCGAGGGTACTCCAGATGGCTCCAATGTGTTCAAAAACTCTTGTGTATTTCACAGCCTCATCTGTGTCACATGTAGTGTCGATAGATTTGTATTGTACAAATACAGAAATTATACAAATTCAAAAGTAAGTTATGAAATACCACTACTGAAATAAAAATTTTATTCAATCTTTAAATTTAACGCTATACTTTAAAAAAATCTTGTTACCGTAGTTAGTAAAGATTATGACAAACCTAAATGAATCACAAAGTCAGCGAAATCAAAACCAAATTAAACAGTAATAAACACTATTATTTCATTTCACGTAATTTATTAACTGAGTTGCAGAAAATTTCTTGATGGTAGGAATTTGGCACTTGGAGTCGAACATGTAGGGGGTGGAGCTTCAGTTGTTTGCTTTTCATTGGTGGTACGGAAAAGGACAATACAGAGAAACCAGAGTTTCAGAATTGAAAAAGCTGCATAAAATCAATTACATTTAAAAAAAAAATTGTGTTGAATTAAAAAAGTAAAAGTACAAAAAAATTGGAAGGATTAGAGTATTGTGACGAATTAATCCAAAATTTTGTTGTACATTAAAAAATAACATTTATTTTTACACAGACAAAATATGGGTTGACAATGGACGCGCGAAACAAAATGCTTAATTTCATATTAAAGTTTATCCGAATTGCTACGAAGACGTCTCAACTAGACGGAGTCCGTGAGCTAATTGTTTTTTAAATCCTCTTCGCATGCGCAAGCGCAGTAGTCAAGGACTCTTAACAGGAAACTTCCGGGTCTGCAGCCCGCCATCCTAGACTCTTAGGCGCTAAGATGTCACAGTATATTTACTATTTTTAAAAATATAGAGGCGAAAAATAAAAATTATCCGTCGGCCGGGTTCGAACTCAGGAGGTCTCCCTCCAAAGCACTAACCGCTACTTCAGCACGTCGCTTTACCCACTACACCATCATTTAAATGTGACGTGACGAGGGGTGTTTTTAGTGAAGAGATAGCATGCGCGATAAGTATCTGTCAGATCGGTCTGCGCAGATACGTCATAGTGGAGGAGGGGCTACAAGCAGCACCAAATATTAATTTTTAAAAATTATAGATTAAATTTTAAAATTCGGGTTTCGAGGGACATTCAGTCACCTTTAGGACTGCCTGTGTGCCGAATTTCATGGTTGTAAGTACTATAGATTTGTCTGGACGCCGCACACACACAAACACTTCCTTTTATAATAGTAGAGATAATACAATCGGTCAAAAAATATCCTCTTGTTATTCACGTTTGGAATCGTAAACACATTCAAGCCAAAAGTGTCATTGGACTGGGAATAATGCCTATAAATAAACGTGCATTTTATTTGCATAAAGGTTCGTCTTTGGTTGTTATTTTCAAAATTTAAAACACGCCTGTAGCATAAAATCAAACTGCATACAGTGCCTTGATGACGTCTTATTAATTTCCATGCTGCACAAGCTGATCATCAAAGGCAGTTCCAGCCAAATCAATGCTATTTAATTATTACCTTAAGATTTTATCTTGGATTGAAGTCTGCCACATTTTAGGCTACACAAGTGGGATTTATTACAGCTCTCGTTACCACTCCGCTCCCACGCAACTTGGTCTTTCACGATTCCAGGACGGCGATTACGATGTTGACGTCTAACATTTCCTGCGTTTCGATGCTTTTAAAATTAGTATAAAACTTGCTTCATTCACCAAATTGAAAAATAATAGTTGCATACACTTTGGTCTGTTTAACAACAAGCCTATATTCATCTGTTCACTCAAAAAGAAACTTGAGGTATTGACTCAGAGTATGCAGCTAATTTGTCTGAAACTTCTGCAGGATCCATAAAGTGAATAATTTGGCTTTTCAGCGCATTGTCTCATTTTGTTTTGATTTTCAGACGAGTATTGGCATTTTATAGAGCATTTGACTTCGAAAAATAGCTACAGACGTCATATTTTGGAATATAAAATTCACATCGAAAACATTTTCTTTCAAATAAATTAGTAAATACTCTATTTTTAATACAGAAAACTGTTCTTCCATATAAGTGAAGCTTGTATTCTCAAAATATATAATTCTAAAGCCGCTTCAGTACTTTTTCCCTTTCAGCCTCTGATCAAATGAGTTCTCTGTATGACATATTAAAGAGTGATATAGAAAGTTAATCAGGCTGTCTCAAGAAAATTTTCTTTAGCAGCAGCATAATCAGAATATAGAGCAGTATAAAAAGGTATTAATATATTTTCAGTAATTAATGACCTCCTAAAAATATTCGGCTATGTTCAAGTTCCCGAATCTTCTAATGCTCAAACACTCCCTATTTGCTCCTGTTGCCAATTTTTATTAATTAGTAGTAAGGTCAAATTATTTAAAATTCATGTTTCATCGCAAAATATACTTGGTATTGTGATTATTTGAACTTCAATTAAAGAACTGAAAGCGTCGTATTTTCAGTTCACTTTGAGCACAGCAGAAACTCCTTTAATAATTCTTTTTCTTACGTAAGAATAGAAGAACGTTAGAAAAAATGTCTCAAAAATAGAGTGATAGATAAGACGAATGTCGTAGATTACTTCTACTATAACCTTAAGTTTTAGTTTACTTTTGAGAAAGCTCACACGTGCGTTCGTACTTGTGTGTGTAAAAGTATATATTCCGTTCTATAAGATTGCATTAATGTAAAAATACAATGTGTGTCAAAGGGTCTTTAATGCAAGAAAACAATTAATTTGAAGATCACACTTTCAACAATTTAAAATTGATAATCAGTTATTAAAAACAGTTAAAATATTTTGAAACTTTTTAATTTGATAGAAGTTTTCAAATCATAAACTCGAAATTTACTTTAACGGCCTGTGAATTGGTACAGAATTACCTGATACATATTTGAAATGTTTAATCAAATTTTCAATTTAGAGTAGGTTATTTTCTTATTTGATTGAGTTTTTAGCTTTCATTCTAAAATTTGACATGAAGCACTCGCTTTTCCTGTTGTCAAGTTATTTCAATTCCCATCTGTTCGTTCACATGGAAATTCCACCTGTATTCAGTGATTTGTTGTATAAATGTAAACTGCCACGTCTCGATTTCTTCTTTCATTGCTTTCTCTTAACTGGTAAGTACCGTTATGCTGTATAATAATTAATGCGATTTTTAGCGGAAGAATAATACGATGGGATAAGTCTACTTGCATTTTATTTAAATTGGCAAATAAGAACTGTTTCAATAATTGATTTTCAAATAAAAAATAATCAGCTTCTAAAGTTCATTTTAAAATTTAGTGTTATAATCACCTTTTACTGACAGTTGCATTATGAGTAATGACTACATCTTACAGTCTTTCACATTGTTTTAAATACATCTGATTGCTGCAATTCAAAATTAAAATATCATTTGTCTTCACGTTTGTTTTTTGTTTGTATTAGAAACCAAAATTAGTTGCATGATCATCTTTCAGCTATATCAAATTTATATAAATGTTTTAGTTACATCAAACCAGAAACCCATTGTGTTGCACCACTGCGACGTAAATTCAACTACCTACAAGCTGTCGTTATAAAATTTTATGCTTTTTCACGCAATTTGTAATTATTTTTTCACTTCAATTTCAATTGGCGCAGTTTTAAATTTGCATTGAAAATTCTTGAACATTGTTATACAGCATTTATCATGTGTTTGTTATTTAGTTTGTAAGTTTTCGAATAAAATTTTCATACAATAAATGAAATAGAACTACACATATATTTTTTAACAACATTGAAACACTATTTTGCAAACAATGATAGAAAATGTAATAATTCAAATATTTTTGAAAAACTTAAATTTTTATGGCCTAGATTTTTCATAACGTGACACGGAAAGAACCATTTTTATTTGTTACAATGCGTGGTTTTCTGTCATTCACGAAAATTTATGTTTGAATGAAACGAAGTTCGAAGGAATTTTTTTTCAGGCACTATGCAGGCGAATTTGTTCATTGCTGTCTACCTTGCTTTCATCGTAAGGTAAGTCTTAGAGTTTAATTCTATAAATTCATATATTTTCGATGACAGAATTGTTGATTTTTCTACTTCTTCCCAGGAAAAATAGAAAATTATAAAGTTAACCTGATATGGTCCTTAATTAAAGATATCTTTTCTATGAAAGTACATATTTTCATTCTCAACAAAAAATATTTTCACCACAGTATCCAATAGCATTTCCCTGACTTCAGTTTGAAAGTTATGAAAGCATATTCTTACTTGATTCTTTCTTTTGCATCTTTTTCCGTTTAAAGTATGAAAGCATAATCATATTTTTTTGTTAAAAACTATTTAAAATCTTTAATTGTTTGCGGAAACAGTGCAAAATTTTCAGCACATTATAAGTTGTTAGAATGCTGAACTTTTGTAAAGCCTAACATCACCCACTTTTCTGTGAATTTGAAAGTGAAATTTTTATGCCGGGATTGCAGAATTTATGTTTCGTTCTTTTGTAAATGTGTGAAATTTCTGAAAAAATAATATTAAAGACACAATCAATATAAAAAACATTAAAATTGTAGAGAATTTAAAGATAAAAATATTTGCTTACATTTTATGATGATTTATTTTACTTAAACTATGTAGCTCAATTTTTAAAAGTTTCAAATTTTGTTATAGATAAAACTTCGAAACTTTTCTTTTCACCACTGTACTGACCAGACTGCATTGATATAATAACTAATAATTCCTAATTCAGGCAAATTTACTTCCTCATTGTATAATTCATGGCAAATTTACTTCCTCTGTATTTCATTAATTGAAATCTACAATAAATTCTCTCTTTACAGTAAATCGTATATCGCTGTGAAAAAGCGTTTTTACTTCTATTGAATAGTATAGAAAGAAAGAAACGCAAAACATTTATTAAGAATTAAATTCAGAAAAACATTGTAAAAGTTAAGATTTTTACTTATGGTTCCTCTTAATGTAATGGAAAAGTATTTTTAGCTTTAAAAGGGGTATGTTATATTCTCAATTATTATTTAATTGAACTATAAGATACATCTATTTTTTTCACTCATTAATAAAAATTTTCGACCCCCATTTCATTTTTCTCTTTATTTTCAATACGTAAGATAGTATCTTTATTAAAAATATATTTTACTGCCAAGACTACATGAATCCCAAATGCGCTATAGCATAATCTTATCTTAGAGAAAATTGGAAACGAGATACCAAATCTCATGTAAAAAACTTGAAGCCTGATATACAGATTTTCACTCACTAAGACCAAATAACACGGCTTCTTTTGATGATATTGATTTACCCAGCAGTGAAAAAGGAAATTTTTTTTGCCAACTGTTCAAATATAGAAAGGTATACTGTGTGATAAAATTTTATTTTTTCTGATTGGATGTGTAATGTACTTATCGTTACAAAAGTTGAAGTTTAAACAGTTAACTGAAACTGTTAAACCCTTAATTTTTCCAATGCTCTTTCCTGTTTTTAGTATTCGCAATTTGATATTTTTGATACACCGGTGCGATATACGAATTGTTCTATGTTGTATTTCAAATCAAGTCCCTTTACTGTTTATCTATTTCCAATGCTCTTTATCTGACTTTTTGATTTGAATTTTCATAATTAAATATGAAAACAAAAGTGTGGTTTTATCAAAAATAATTCGGCTGAAGGTTCAGTAGTAAATTGAATTTCATGCAACTGTTCGGAAAATTTAACTGAAAATATTTCAGTTTAGAAGTATTTATCGCCATTACCTATGTCTAATTAACCCTCTTGCAGCAAAAAATCACCTTTGGGCGATAAACCAAATCATGCTTCAAATTCACCTCATTACGTCCATTTTCATGTTTCCTCTTGTTGATATCGGAAATATAGTCACTTACCCATTTTTTGCCGCAACAAATGATTGAAGAGAGGCAAGACCCAAACCAAATCTTATGTATGTAAAAAAATAATTCTTATTGGCCAGAAAAAGAAACCGTTTGATATCTTGTATAGGGGTGCCTTCTGCTGTCGTCCCCAAAATGGCCAACCAATCACTTTTTCATTCGGCCATTTAACTTTGGACAATGTTGATGTTTCTTCTTTATGAAGATAGATTCTACGTCGAATTTTGATTTAGACAAAATTAACAGGGGCATTTTTATCTATAAATTATTGAAAATGATATTTAAACCTTTTGCTAAATTTGGCATTTTCTGAGATGATTCAGATACTCAAGAATGTTTGTTAAATTCACAGTTGTTTGGCTTTAGACTGTCCGGGATGTAACCGAACCTTGTGTAAGGATCCCGGATCATGTCGACTGGGTAAAACAACGGACTCTTGTGGATGTTGTACTGTGTGTTACAAGGTAAGTACTAAATTTATATGAAATTATAGAATATAAACTTCAAACAATGGCTGTTAACAAGCATATCATAACATCTCATGGCAGCAAACCTAATTGACATTACTAGTTATTGTTTTGAATATAGCTTTTAATGAATATTACATTTACTATCTTAGCAATAACTTTGCAACATGAAAATTCGCAATGTGATGAAAATGCATCAAAATTTAAGGTTCGAGTTTCGTTTCCAATCTCACAGTTTAGTTTAATAGTGCATTTCAAATGTTTGTTTAGAAGAAAAGTATTTTATTAGGTGTGTAGAAGCATTCTAATAATGTAAGCTTATTTAAGAAATCATGAGATAATTTGTAAGAACTAATTCCAGTTCTTATAGTCTAAGCAAATTAAATCACAAGTTGCATCGGCTCATTGCAATTCCATTTACTGTAATTTTAAATGTTTTTGATTCTATTTTTATATGAAAATTATGTTAGTGCTTTTATATATTATAGTATATGGTTACATTGTGTGTTGAATTTTATATTCTTAACATCAAGCAAGCTCATAACTTTTTATAATTAAATGTTTGAATTATTGTTGAATTTTTTATTTTCACCAGTACAGGACTGCTCTAATCTAACATTGTCATTATTTTTGATAACCAAATTACCCTTTATAGTATCTATAAGAAAGCTTGAGAAAAACCCTTAAATGAGAAGAGAAAAGTTCGATCTGAGTATGAATTAAAAAAGATAACTTCTTAAAACGTGCTCATATGATTGAATTTTTATGGTTGCGATCTACTACAAAAATAAAAGGGAAGAAACTTAAAACAAATCTGTGAAAGTAGTTCTTAAAACAAAACTAATGATTAACAGTCCTTGATTACGTCAAATAAATTATTCTGTCTCGAGCTACTACACTTTCTATGTATTGTTTTCAATCATTAATAACAATTTAAATGTCAACCTAACGTATTTTAAATGTAACTTTTCTTTTATTGTTGATGGATCAATAAATGTATGATTTATATTTAAAATAATGTATGATTTAAATTTAAAATTACTCATCTTAAAATATAATGATGATATGGTTTACAGGGTGTTGGTGAAGAGTGTGGAGGACCGTGGAATGTTTTTGGAGTGTGCGCGAGTCGTTTGACCTGCATTCGCCTGCAAGTAAAGGACCCAATCAGAGACTTCAACAGTGCTGGAAAATGTCTTGCCCTACCTTGATGCTAATTCAGATGTGATCATGAAGCAAAATGCAGAATTGGAAAGTGATTCAAATTGTTTTGATGATGCTCTTCTATTAGCATAATAAATTGTGTTTTGTATGCATTAATGCTACTGATCATTTCAATTATTGTCTTGTTTTCCTTGCAATTGTAAATTTAAATCACTTAATTTCGATGTAAAATCTGTAAGAAACACTAAATCACTGAGCCAAGTTTCATCATTTAAATTTGCACATTCTTGATCTTGCTCTTCGAGAAATTTTTTTATCTCAGTTAATAAATCACGAAATCGGTGCAGAAATTTACTTCTACTTAGACACCTTACATCGGTATGTAATAATAATTCTTGAGGGAACTTCCTCAAATGGAATTAACAATTTTGAACGCTATGTCCATTATTTCTTTTGTATTTAATCTTTTGCTGGCTAACACTTGTTGGTAAACTATGCAGTGGTAGCTCAAAAAACGTGGGAATTCGTCATCATTTTGGCATAGAGTTATAAATCCATTTATGCGGCCTATCATTAATCCTGCTCCATCTGTTGTTATTGAAACTAATTTAAAAAGTGGTAGTTTCAAATTAGTGAGGAAGTTCTTAAAAGAGTTGAATATATCTACACCTCTAGTCCTTTCTTTCAAAGAAATCATACCCAACAATTCTTCTTTAGATGTATAATCTTTAAAAACCATGCGAATAAAAATAAGCAATTGTACTGTGTCACGTATATCTGTCGATTCATCAAATTGAAGGGAAAAACAAGAACATCTATTAATGTCGTTATATAACTGTTCTTTTTTACTTTCACTCATTTTCTCAATCCGCCGCATCACAGTATTTCGAGACAATTGTAGATCTTTAATTGCAGCAATAATTTCAATCTTGTTCTTAAAATCATTAAAAAGTGGATCTGACATTTCAAGAAAGTTTCTTTTATAAATTCCCCGTCAGAAAGTGGTTTACATTTCTTTGCTAAAATATGGCTTACTTTGAATGATGCAATAGTCACTGCACGTTATTTCAACATGGGCTTTTTAAAAACATTTTGTTGAGTTCTTAATTGAGCCTTAAGATCTCTAAATTTATTTTTTCTCAAGTCACTATTTTGTGGATAATCTGCTTGATATTTGTTATGTACAGTTAAAAAATGCCTCTCCAGATTACCCTTTTTATTAACGGCTATGGAGGCATTGCATATTAAGCAACAGCATTTATCATTCAGCATTGTAAAAAAGTAATCAAATTCACATTCTTCATGAAAATGATAAGTCTTCGATTTTTTGGTTTACTACTCATTTTAATGGGTACTAAAATGCAAACGAAGTATACAAGTAGACCATTTTAATTTAAACCATACCAGTACCATAGAAAGAAGGTACTTACATTTCTGCACAGCAGTAGTGTTAAGAAAAATTGACACTTTTTCTAGAAATGCTAATACAATGTTATCACTATGGTGAATACTAAATACCAAACAAGGAACACAGAAATGCCAACTTATGTATTGTTACACCGAGGATTAAAAGAGGGCGTGCCGAGGAGCCCGCTAAATGGCGTATTGGACAGGCGAGCAGGTGACGTAGGACGCCGCTCTCCCACTCTCTCGACGGCTGGCGCGGAAGGCGAATTGGCAACGTCAACTATGATACTAAAGGAACAACGACCTTTTGTTTCTATGAGTCACGACTAAGTTTAAATCGTCTCCTCTCGTGTGATCCACCAAAGCGTGTTGATCGACCAGAGCGTGTTGAAATCGTCTCCTGTCGGCTATGATCGACTAAAAATCGCTTTCCGATCGACTTGTTGGCCATTCCTGGTCTAGAGGAAGCAGTGACGAAGATGACTTTTCAGTGCAGTTTCAAAAATTATGACTGAGAAGATAACTTTATTGAACAGGATGACGCCACAGGAGGTGAAAGTGAACCTCCAAGGACATTAAAAGTTGAATTTTTTGTGGTCCTAAGATTTTTGGAAAAGAAATCTGTGGAACTTTATAGGGCATAAGTGATTCATATAAGTGAAGATGGCGATGTAGAGATTTCTTGCTTGAGAACAAAGGATAAAGAAAAATCATTCAAGTTTCCAGATAGAGTTGATGAATTAAGTATTCCCACATCTGATATAGTGTACAGTCGCGGAAAAAAAGAAGCCCCTTTATTTCAAGCACTATTCATAGTAGAGCAAATTCAAAGATATCATTCAATAGGGAAGTACGTCCTCTACAAATTCAAATGCAAAAACATTGCATAAAGGGCCATCTTCATATCAAATTTTGCATAAATAATAAAATTTCCAGTGACAATACTATGTTTTTATGCCTTAATCAGATTCTACATCGTCAAATTTGTTTAAATGTGAAATTTCAGTAAATTACTATGGTTATACGCTGAGATATTCAATGTTAAAGCCGTTGTCCATTTCAGGGATCATCTCTACATTGAAAATCGCTATTCGTAGATCGAGAATATCTGTACTTAATCAGGAATTGATCATTTGTTTGACTAAAAGAAAATTACAAAGAACCTTAACCCTCCTGGTGGTTGTCTCGAAGAGGTATCTCGTCATCAGCAAAATTGACCAAATCTTGATGGACGAGATATTTGGAAAGAATGCTAATCAATATTTGCTGTTGAATTTCACCGTCAACTTCAATTTTTAACAGTTAATGATAACTGTTAAACTTATTGAGCAACTATTAAATATGCTTTTCATAACAGTTAATAATAAGTGTTATCACAAGTTAGCAATAGGCGTTAAGATTGTTATCGTAGAAACAGTTTTGCCAATCTCTACAATCAAGATTGATCATTGTTCAGCTGTACCACACATGACATGTAAAAGGCAATGTCCGTTAGATTACATAAAGGATATTTCCAAACATTTTCCAAAAATTTACATTCCTCAGGTTTGTCATAATTTTGTTCACCTTTTGTATGTCCCCTAAAACCACCATAGTGTAACGTCTTGATTCACGGGTAGCTAGACTAGTTACCATTGAAAATATCCGATTCTGAACTAAATTGGTTTATTTTACAATTTGTACAAAAAGTCGGAAAATGAATGTAGAGTTCATTAATATTAGTTCCTTGGAAGGTCCAAAGTTCTATCGAGGCGCTTAGGCTGCTGGCGAGCCTCACAATTTCGCTCGGGGGAGTCTAACGCACGGCTACGGGTGAGCCTATTCTCAACAACAAATACTCGGATGACTACAGAGTTCCAAGGCAGGAAATCTCAGTCTTTCTGGACAGGATCACTACTAGGATGAACAGTTACACGGATCTCTAGAAGGCTCCTCCTTTACGGCTACGGTCGAGCCTTTCTCACTAAAATACTCCGGCGAGTATAGGATCCCAAGGTGGGATAAATGCACAACAGTGAACGGATATTCACTTCAAGCTCCAAAAACGGTCTCTGCTGACCGCCTCTCTCCAAGCTCTCTCTCTCTGATCCTCTGTGATCCTCTCTCTCCGTCTCTCCTCTCGTCCTCTGTAAAAAAACTCTCTATATGTTGGGTGCTTATCGACTCCTCCTTTCCGTTTCTGGTCCGCCTTTTAGTCGGTGCTGGATTGGGTGTTGAAGATTTCTCACATTCTTGATTGGCTGTCTCACGTTGGTCTTTCCCCTCAACTTTTACGACCGACTTGAAAGGGGGCCATCAATCCCTGTCGGAAACTCATCATCATTTATCTCTGTCTTCTCGGTCTCGAAATGTCGAAGAGAGCGACAGAAAGGCGCCTGCCCTTTGTTTTGAAACCAGAACGATTTCCGACCCCTGCTGGCTGGCTGTCGTTAAGAAATCATTAAGAAGATGTTTTCGGGTGGTCGTTATGGTGTGTGGGCTTTTCCTCTCGACACTTGAGTCAACAAGACTTTCCATTTTCCCACGCTGCCGTGGTGATCGTTTCTCTAGCCGCCGTTACAATAGTGACGAAAATTTAAAAGTAGCGCAAAAACTATTCAGAGGAGAGCTGAAATTTTTTATGGTAATATTAAAAGTCTTTCTGAATCGATTTCTGTCAAAATATATGAAGGTTCGACGTCATAATTTTTTCGAATATTAATTTAATAAATAATTTTACAAACTAAAACATTATGTGTATGCCTTTTGGGTATCTTGATAGCCCCATGCTACAAAATATCAGCGCTATAGGAATGTTATTTAGGAAAATATCAATATTAATTGTCTGGGAAACTGATTTAACATTAGAAGCTCCAAATCTTTTGCATTCATTAATGACATGAAACTTGGTATCTGAAGTTAAATTATGATTTAGATTCGAAATTTTATGTTTCAAAACAGGGAATTGCTATTGGGGTTCCACATATGGGGAAGACGGCCTTTTATGCAAATTTTATGCATGTGAATTTATAGATGTAATTCCCTGTCCAATACCATCTTTGAATTTGCTTAATTGTTTGAATGAAGAGGGGTTTTTTCCACGACTACAATTAGGATAGAAGACAAAATCTGTTGATTTTAAGTTTTAGAAGTCACCCAAGAAAAACTCAAGTTACCGATTTTGGCAGGATTAATTAGTTTTTGAATCCAAATGGTTGTAATGGGATATTCGACTCCTTCATCAAACCCCACCTTGATGGCGAAAACAGAGGTGCAAGTGTCACGTGGTCAGAGAGAGCAGCGACCACGTGACCCAGAGAGAAGCGACGCTGTCAATGGGGGGGTTTTAGGGGTGGTTCGAGCAGAAGAAAGATCTGGGGAGGAGATAGGGAACGAGAGAAGGCAGACGGTCGGATATTGCAGATTTTCATTTATTGTTTTTAACGTTTATGCAATAACATCAAAAACACAATAACGTAAAATGTTTTGTTAAATTTCAAGTGTTCTTTTTCTTTCGCCAAAAAAGAGCTACACGGGCATGTACACTGGGCAAAGAAGATAAATAAAAATAATAAATATTTACTACTCGACTGTTTCGTTGTTATTTTAAAACTCTGCATAGAAGAAATACTGCAAATAACCCAGATTGGGAATTGTAAGAACATTTTCCACATGACTAAAAGGAGAATCGCAAGAAAAATACCAAAACAGTCATTTACCAGTGTAGTGGCATTTGTCGCTTTTATCATGTCAACATAAGGGGATTCGGACGAGTGCTTAAATTTTAAGAAATGTTCTGTGCTGTGTCGATTTCTAGTTGGGCACCGCAGAATAGCCCATCCTAAACGAGCTAACAGATGAAAGAACGAGACTACAAGATGCCAATGGACGTCTGACAAAATGAAAGTTTTTCTGATCAAAGCTCAATATCTCAAATCAGGTGGTAAAAAGATTTTATTGGAATAAATTCTGTTCTGCCCTTCATTCTTAGAACTTAAGGCTGATATTAAATTCAAGTCAATGATGGTTTATGATATGATTAATAAAGAATAATAAACGATGCAACCATTTTCACGACACAAATCTGTGCTAGATTGCTCAATACGTGACAATGGAATGACCATCTGTCTATGTAAACATGCGACAAGTGTAACGTCCATGGCAACAGCTTTAGGGTCAGGAGTCAACTTCGGTAAGTCTTCCACTGACCTCCGGTCGTAAATCTGTCGCCATGCCCATCTGAAAATTCTCTTTCATTGTCCAGATGGTTTTAAGATGTGCTCGGCTGCTCACTCTTTAATTAAATGTCCCTCGTTGTCAACAGGAGAGAAGACTTCGAACTTTAGAACAGAATGGAGGTTTTTGGGCGCGCGGTACCGTCTCTTTGAGTTGATCCTCGCAAATCCCTTTCCACAGCGCCCATAGATGAAGGCCCCAAATCCATATTATTCTATAGACCATAATTTAAAATTCCAATGAAAATAGTGCAAATTCCTATCCAATAAGTGATTACATTAATTGGATTTTGGCTTCGTCGTTTTAAGCAGACCAATTGGCCTAGTATATACATTACTCTTACACCCTATCAACAAAATCCAATCGAAAAACGTAGTTATATTAGCTGGTAATTTTGGTACTTAAATTAGAGTTAAAAATATGATTGTATTTTGTAACATTTATATTGCAATATTATATTTCAATTAAATTGGTAGTAGAAGGTAGCGTAGACTTTTTTTCTGATTTAACACAAATCTCATGTCCAAATAATTTTGTACAAATATGTGTCCCCATGTGTTCTATAATGAATTTATCTAACGTCTTACGAAAATTAATTTGAGATTAATTATTCTGTATGAAATACAACCCGTTTATAACTACAAATGAATGTCAATATAAGTATTAGAACTATTCAGTTTTAGAATGTATACTAGTTGGAAATTAATTCCACTTTATATTATAGTAATAAAAAATTAGGTATTTTCTAGTAAAACATACTAAAATGTATAAAGTATGGTTACACTTTTTTATGATAGGAAAAATATTGCATTATATTCTTGTAAAAAATTTAAAATGTTTAAAAAACAATGAATTTCCAAAACAATACTCTTAAACAATGTTCAAATTAAAACAATCATCCCAAATAGTGCTTCATACGTCATGCATTATACGGAAATTAACAATGCACAACAATGTCTTTCTTCAATGTTTCATAACTTCACACGTTTCTACGTCACTCAATTTCTTGCTTTGATGCCTGTTTGATTGCTTTTCAAAGCGCTCTGAAATTACTTGATTTATCGAAGTTATTTGCTTCAAACTCTATTTGAGAAACTACACTCATGTCCAAAATTATTTTTACATGCATAAAATCACGAATTTCCCAGAAACTATGCACATAAATACAAAGGAAACACATAAATACAAAGGAAAAAATTTAAGAGCACTGCATATGATATAAAACTGTAGCATGGAAGAATAAAAATGGTAATAATATGTGACGAGAGTTAAGAAAAAATTAAGGCTTATGAATTTAATCATGCATTTTTAGATATGATTGTACGTGAATATTTGTTCTCAATTCTATAACTTGTTTCAGATTTTCTTCCGCCATCTGTGCCCAGAATCGAGGATACTTTAAAACGCATCGAATTTACTGAAATCTTTAAGAAGTATTTTCGGTATGCCAACTATTTGTAAGTCACCTTTTCTGTAATAAATTGAAATAATATTCTGCACTTCACAATTGTCTTTTAAAATATTTATATCAATCAGTACATTTCTGTTTTTGATCGTTTCTTTAGAGTATCTTTGGAGTGCGAACCTTATCATAGGAAATCTGTTGCTGAATCCAGATGTGAATTACTTTGGAAACATGGAAGGTAATATGATACATATTTCAGCTACTTGCTATTAAAATATAATAAAAAATTTGAAGGAAGAAAAGTTAAAAATTGGAACTTAAATATTTTACTTTTATAAAAAGTGTTTGAAATAATGTAGAGAATATGAATCTTTGAATTTACGCATATCTGTTTTTTCCGATTAGGAAATAAGCATAATTCTCTTTTCGGTTATCGTTCCACAAAAATATTTGTTATGTTATGTGAACTTCAAAATAAATTAAATTTGTTTTCAGGTATAAAAGCGACGATGAAGGGAGCCTATCATTGGGTGATGGACTTGAACTTGGAGGATCCATCGCTTCCTGGCGAGGAGAATTTGTTTTAATGCCAGCACAATCAGAAGATGGTTACGATCAAAAAGAAAGAAAGCTGCTAGGAAGAACATCTTGGAGAACAAAAGCTCTGGGAGGGGAGAAGTGGACCAACGTATTTTGAAGAACACCTGTCAACGACCATGCTGAATTTAAAATTGTTGTTCTGATGCTGCAGTTGGTGAGATGGACAATAGAAAAATCATCTGACATCAATAAATTAGTTTTTGGAATTTCGGCGCATCATTTGTTTTAAACTGTATCATAATAGCACTTCCATTTTACAAATAGCTTATGAATATTAAAAAAAATACTGATCATTGTAAAACTATTTTGAACTTATTTGCAATAAAATGTTTTTCAAAATTCTTTTCTTGGGATTTATTTATTGAATATGTTCACTCAAATATAAACTTCTTTCTTTAATGATTTAAAAATATCTTTTGTTTGGGTACCTCAATAGCAACATGCTACAAAATGCCAGCATTATCGGAATATTAATTAGGAAGATATCCGTAAGTCTGGTAAACTGATTTAACATTAGGGGCTCCAAACTTTCTATATTCATGAATGACATGAAACTTGGTATCTGAAGTTAAATTATGATATAGATTCGAAATTATGTGTCAAAATAGGGGGTTGCTAAAGGAAATCTTGAATTTGGTGCTCAATTTAATATGAAGACGGACCCTTTTACAAATTTTATGCATATTAATTTATAGAAGATGTTATTCCCTGTTGAATGCCATCTTTGAATTTGCTCTACTGTTAAAATTGTTTGAATTAAGAGGGGTGGTTCGCTTTTTTCCGCGACTGTACATTCCTTCAGGGTCTGGGGGAAAAAGAGGTATTTTTCATTTCAAAGGTGTTTTGTCAATTCTTTTATGGTCATTTCTCGCTTAAGTTTGAATAAATATCTGAGTTACTTTGAATTGTTTTGCTTTGTTTCAATTTACTCTTAAAATTATAAAATTATTCGATTGATTTTTTCTTTAAATATATCTAAACTGACCAGGACAACAAAATGAACAGGAAAAACACTGAACTGGGCAGTCACCCTTATTTACAACGAAACTTTGTCCACCTGATTTTTGATTTTTCAACTGGAGTGTGGCTGAGCAAAAGAAATATATTTTTGTGGAATCTACTCTATTAACACTAAGCTACATAATGCAAAAAAAGTTTTTGAAAAATCAACCAGGAAGTCCACGATTTTTCGGCTCAAAGTTGAAAAGTAGGTAAAATCTTCCCAGCTAAGGATATACATTTTAAAAAATTGGTAATATTTTGCCTGGAAATCGTTGGAATAAAAGTATTCAAAAATTTATCATACTCATAACTTGCCTTTTTGCCGCAACAACCGATACAGAAATAAAATTTTCCAGTCTGCTTTTTGCCACAAAAAAATTGACTTTCTTATTTCTGATTAAGTGTAAATTCGTCCTACAGTCACGGTATTTACCGTGATTGCCGACATATAAGTTGAGCTTTGAGTACTAAATGGAATTTGCTCCGAATATTTTATTTTCCCACTCTTGATGAATATCACTACCAGGTGTCATAAGAATCGTAAAATATCTATGTTGTGATCAAACTTCACCGTCGCAAGTTTCTAGAAGTGATTTATGCATGAAAGACATTTCTTTGAACACCTAAACAATGAAATATCTTTATATGTAAATTCCGTTTCTTAAATCACAAGGAAAAGAAAAATTGTGAAATATTTAATTGCAAGCAGGTTTAAGTGTAGTTTTCATGATGATGATTGATCTCATGAAAACTACACTTGATCTAAAAAGTTTTACCTATTCCATTTAAATGGAAGTATTTTTATATTTCTTTTATACAGCATGAGGAGCTGAGAAAGTTATCCAAAAGGTTATGCGCCATCAGGTATACTTACTATTATCCTATACAGTCTACTAAATACTTTGACCATCTAATCATATTGGTATACTTACTATTATCCTATACAGTCTACTAAATACTTTGACCATCTAATTATATTGGCCTACCTCTGCAACCACAACATCATAACGATGTTTTCTTATGGCGCAGTCATTCACAATAATATGCGTGTAGAATCAGGTTCCCTTTTGAATACATTGGCCTATCTTTTTTTTTCTTCCATCACCAGAGCAGAGCATCTACAAGAACTTACACGCTGTATCAGATGCTCTAATGAATATATTTGCCTACCTCTTGCCTCCTATGGATGATTTTCTATCCAAATTATATTCCATAAATATCACTGGATCGGATTTACATCTTCATATCTTCTCTTGGCTCTTCAGTATATGCTTGCCGACGTCCAATATTTAAGCCTGCATTAAATCAAACGTATATCTCGAGGAATCGAGATCGAAATCTATTGCCCAGTTAAAGGAACCCAGTAAAGATTTGTTTTTGTATCCGTTAATTATTGTAAAGTCAGAATATCCCATCCAACAACAACGAAGAACAACATGTAATAGAATGATCAATGTAATGAGAGAGTTAAGTCATTTTTTGACAAACAGGAAGATATTATTTAAATTTTTTTCTATTTCTAATGGTGGGTTACGATAGAATAAATAGCCAAAACCCAAGTACATATAGAAAATACAAACACAGAATAATGCTATAAAGTTGGAAAGAAAGTCTATAAACCCATACGGGTCTTCGTCTCCCAGTATTGATCATAAAGAGAGAATATAACTAAGGGCAAAGAGAGTAGTATAACTGGAGAGATGGAACCTATACATTCCCTCATGAAGGTCATAGAGCCTATTGTATGGGGTCATCCGATCCGATGAAAGTGTCGAGCAAGACAGTTGTGGCCAGTGCAAGTCAAAAGGTTGCCACTGTCTTTTTCTGAGTCTATCCGAGATATTCAAGATTTGGCTAAACCAAGGTTTAGGAGAGTTTCTTGAGAATTGTTCTTTCAGTTTTGCTTTAAACGATCCCGAATCAACAATTTTAATAGAGTTAAAGGTCTTGTTAACGGGAGAGGCTGTACAATTTTAAGTTTAGATTTATCTGATTTTGACAATTTAATTTTAAAAAAATTGGTGGAACCAAAGCGTTTAAGTAAAGGTATGATTCCGCTTTCATTTAATTTTGATATTTTATCAATGACGTGAAAAAGAAATCGCCAATACGTTAAAGCGTCTCTTACCTGCCATGTTTCCTCAGCAGTCCACTCCTGGAATCTGCCATAAACTTCCGAGGGTACGGTTCCTGTTCCATAAAATTCTCAAAGGGACAAATAATAAATATTGAAACATAATTGAATGATTTGATCTCCTGATGAAACATAAATTAAAACAAAAAGTATAAGAGAAAATAGTTTCAGATTTATTAGAGGGACAATCACTTATGAAATTGGCATTGCGCAGATGATTTTCCAAAATATTAGAAAAATCCATTCACTGAAGAGCAGCCTGTGTCCTAAGAAAAGGATTGAAGAAAATCTGCATAATATTATTAATCCTTTTGGTGGTTGTCTCGACGATGTATCTTGTCATTTGTAAACCTGCCCAGATCTTGATGAACGAGATATCTCGTCATTAGAAATAAAATGACCAGATCTTGATGGACGAGATATCTCGTCATTAGAAATAAAATGACCAGATCTTGATGGACAAGATATCTCGTCATTAGAAATAAAATGACCAGATCTTGATGGACGAGATATCTCGTCATTAGAAATAAAATGACCAGATCTTGATCTCGTCATCATAAAACAATCGTCTATATCTTGATGACGAGATATCTCATCATTAGAAAAATTGGTCAGATCTTGATGGATTAACCATTTCGTCGAAAACATTTGAAGGGTTAACAGGAATGAGAACACAACACAAATAAAATTTACTATGAGATATTATCAAAAATTCGCACTATTCTTGCCGTTTTACAGTGTATTCGTAGTCAAATATTACTAATAAACCATTCTTCAACCTTTTACATTAATAAAAATATTAAAATAGCATAATTTTTTAGGAAAGAGTGAAGTTTTAAGGCAGCGTTCGGAAATCTAATAATAAAGCCCTTACTATATGTAGTTTAACTCCTGGAATCTTTCAATGAGACTCTTAGTCCTTGCTATTATGATTCGTCTGCATTCTGTGTCAACTATTCTATTTATGGGATAAGGCGCATCAATAATTTTTAAATTCCCTCAGAAATAATCCTGTAGGTAGAGTATTTATATGGGAAGATAATCGCGAACTTTTGAATCATACTGCAAGCAAAAATAACAATACAGTAGAATTTCAGTGATTAAATTCATGACTTCATAGTGTTTATGGTTCTAAAGGGCCTCTAACTTACTAGAGTCAATTACATATATTAATCCTTTGACATTAGTATAGATAAGGTATTTTTATATAAAATTTTTACAATATTAAAATACGCTTAGATTTTTAAGTGCCAGCTGTCTAGTTGGCCCCAAAAATGGGGACAGTTGAAAGCTAAATTATTTTCGCATACTACAAAATTGAGTTTTTTCGTTATTGAAAACAATATCAATTGAGACTGAAAATTATTAATTTTTGACAAGTAATTCCCACGAAATCTCTGAATTTCTGTTTACGATTCATACCAATGAATGGAACATTATGTTCATAGCAAGCGATTAAACGGAGTACTTAGAGCATGTTTGGGCAGTCTAATTTACAGCATTTGAAGGATACTGCAATTAGCATGGGGCAAATTTCCTGTAGAATGCTTATTAGTTTATTAGAGAAATGTTTATTAGGATGTTTATTTCTTGTAGAATGTTAGGGAATCAATTCCACATTGAATTTTTTGCTACCCTAACGCCAAAAAGATATCCAACAAGCTATTTGGGGAGTGTCTAATAAATTGACCACGTATTTAAGGCAATTTGATATTTGGCTATTTTTAGCATTTTTAGCATTAGAGTTTCCTTTCTCAATGTTTATAATTTAACTTCAGATTATTTGTAAATCTATTTTACTTTTCACCAAACCTTTTTATTAAGTTCAAACCGTGATTTAAGTTATCGGTATCGAAATATTCTGGGAGCTTTTACTTTTTGAAATGAACAGTTAAAAGGTCAGTGTAAGTTTTTGAATGAAAAAATTTGAATGCAGTTAAACATTACCGCTAAGCAGTTTTTGAGGCTATGTATGTTCGAACCTTCTCTATTTCTAAAGATAATTTACTCCACCTTTCCGCCTTATCTTGTGAACTTTGCTTACCGTTATTTTACCTGCGGCTCATACAGTAAGTACTACGCAGCCAATTGAGAGCTAAGTCAGAATGTGATAAGAGTAACATCTGAGATCAAACCTGTTAACAAAACTACTTCTATTCTCTGATGATTTACTCCGATTCTAATTCAAGGTAACTATATTTCCAAAATTAAGAATACCTTTACTTTTGACATTTCTGTCAATGTCGATTTATATTTACAAACTGATATTAGATCACCGATTTTTACTTGTTCCAATTATTGACTTCAAATTGTAAATTCAGGTTGGGAAAGGGAAACTAAGAAATCCAAAGAAGGGCTCGCTTTATTCAGAAATTACATTTTTGAACTTAAAGAAAGATTTTGCATTGATTTTATTTTCGTTATTCTTGGAAGCTGTTTCATTTTTGAAATTTTTCCATATAAAAGTATTTTACACACGTTAAGTTGAATATCTATGTTCCCCTAATTTATTTCGGTACCGAATTCTTGAATTGCTTTTTATTCTGTTTTTAAATTGAAGACAGCAATTGGCACTAAATCATATAAACTTTTCTAAAATATTTCTTGTATATCATGTACACAAATTAAAAAAACCTTTTTGTTGACCTGTTGACAAATGTTCAACATTTTGATACAGAATAAACAAAAAATGCATGCTATTCTTTCCTAATATCCTAATAAAAATATTTTGAATATCGATCTATTTTTAATTCTAGAAATAAAATTTCTTTTTCGTGAAGGGTCAATAATGCCAATATTTGAAAAGTTTAAAATTTACTTCATTGTCCAAAAGAAGCGAGCAAAATTACCTCCGATGAAAATTGGTACTGCAGAATAAGTAAAAGAGGGAATTTTCACTCGTTGTTATTAATAATTTATGCTCCATTTTTCAGGATAACAAATAAAAAAAATAATTTAAATACATTTTATAACATTTCTTGCATTGCTATTTCACTATAAAATGCTCTCTCCATTATAAACATTGTTTAGATATATGAATGAAATCCTCAACTGTTTTAAACTTACATAGATTTTCATTCTCATATTCAATCAAAATCACACTGTGCTGCTAATTGGGATGTTTTTAGAAATTGCTGTATCATTTTTATTAAATTATGTAAAATAGTTGTTTAAAATTACAATCTCCGAAGCATTGACCGGTTGCTTATACGTTAAAGAATATTAAATATTTCAGAATTGTATTAATATTTTGTTAAAAAAGTATATCGAAAGTTATTAAAAGCATTGTAATAACAAGTATAAGAATAATCAAAAGTTATTTGTCTTATATTTAACCAAAAAGTAGCTTACATTTCGCTTCGTATTTACACCGCAGTTCAAAACTCAATTCAGAGCAAGATTTTTTTCCACAAACAGATATAATTATTACTTTAATCAAGTACACCCAAATTCAACGATGACGCATTCATACTATATAATACGCACTCGAAAATCATAAATGTCTGATCAATCTTCTATATAGTTAATAGTGTTTGGAAACCAAATGTTTCTTTTCTGCTGGAGAAAATGTGAATTACAGAAAACAGTCATGTGCTATATTTAAAATTAGAATTAACACCAATAAGACTACACGAAATGCCTCTTTAAATTTTGATAAACATTGTTTTATTTTTAGATATGAAATGCATATATTCATATATAGATGCCTATATTCATTGTAAATGGATTTAAATAAGGTTTCAAATGTGAGATACCACACTGCCTATCGATAGATATAAGCTATTAAGAAACTTTAACACAGATGCTGTGGCCGGATCTTCTAGGACAATTAATTATTAATTAATATCAATATAACAATAATTAAAATGTATATTTTAGTCTCTTTTATTTCAGTTATATAGGAGTCTATCTTTTTTATTAGTTATTAGAGAAGAAAATCAACTCTATCTTGTCTTGGACAGCGAATAGTTTATTGAATTCTAAAGAGTTAACAAGATATCTGAGTTCGTAAATCTTTTAATAAAAAATGTAAAACAGAAATTACGTAAAATACCCCGGTTCTGCAGTAAGCATGATTTTTCTGGAGCTGGAATCTTAGTAGCTTTTGAATAGATATTATTGTAACAATGTATTTGATTGTTGTGTATGATTATATTATTATTTTAATGACATCGCATACTTTTCCCCAATTATCATTACGATTTTTTTTCAGAAAATGCATACTTTAAATTTCTCAAGAACATTTATTTTGGGGTCAAGCTTGATATTCCTGACATATCTTGCACACAGTACTCGTGGTTCAACAGTTGATCCCAAGAGCAATCCTACCATTACACCAAAAATTGCAGACATATGTAATGCATCTCTTATTACATCGATTGAAGGGGACGAGGATGTTGTGCCAGTGAAGTGCACGTGCAGTGCAACAAGTGTCTACTGCAGTTACTTGGGAATAACTGAGCTTCAAAAGCTTATATCATTCCCAAAAGAGGTGCAAATGGCCAGCTTCAGAGGGAACAAGATTACCACCCTTAATCAAGAAACGTTCTATAACGGTCGAGGTCTAACAGAGTTGGACTTGTCGTATAATCGAATTGATTTCGTCAGTTCCAAGACATTCCAAGGATTGAAGAGCCTCAGAAGGTTAGATCTCAGCCACAATCGTATCTGGAATCTGCCAACGAGTGCCTTTCACGAGATGAGTTCGTTGAGAGTTTTGAATTTGGGTTTTAACGACATGATAAACGTATTCCCAGAGCTGTTTGCATCTTTGACCGAGCTTCGCCAGCTGATCCTGGAGACAAACCCATTGGAAGAGTTAGAACCCAAGCATTTTGAGCATCTACAGAAGTTAGAATTGCTGAATTTGGAGTCTACTTTGTTGAAGTTTATTCCTGATCATATCTTTATTTTCACTCCAAAGTTGAAGCATTTGAATTTAGCCGGCAACATGCTGACTAAGGTACCGACAGAAGCCTTGCACGTTTTGGATCGAGTCAAAGTACTGGATCTGAGGGCGAATCCTATCGAAGTCATTCACGCAGAAGCTTTCAGAGGAATGAATGGTGTAGTCATTTTGTACCTCGACAATATGCCTCACCTTACGAAAATTGAAAACCATGCCTTTGGAGACATGATTCATTTGGAAGAACTTCATTGCAGTTACAATTTTAAACTGACAGAAATTGATGAAAATGCCTTTGTTCGAAAACTCACTAACGATAAGGTTCCTCTTCACCAATTGTTCTTAAGACAAAATCAGTTGATCACAATACCTAAATCTCTCTTGGACTGGAATGATGGAATGGAAATGCACTTAAGAGAAAATCCGCTGCATTGTGACTGCAATGTGGATTGGATGATTAATATAAAGCTGAAAAACAATTTTCAAAACCATCTCAAGTAAGTGCACATTGCTTGATCGCTATATAAAATCATTGCTCTTCCAAGTAAAAATAATGGCTAATTTTGTTAATAGTGAAACATCTTGAAATTTCGCAATACGAAATGAAGTAAAGCCCGTATCATTATTTCTAGGTATATTATTTTGCGCCTTCAGAACAGGAAGTCTTATAAACATTAATTATTAATTTTTTGTGAACCTCATTTAATATTAATTCCCATAAACATTTCACACCTTGTATATTTGAGATTTTATTAGCAAATAAGTATGTCTTTTGGTTCAATAATTACAAACTCTAGCACAAATGGTTCTATTTAAATCTAGATATACTACAATTGTTATTCTCTAAGTCCCCAGAATTTAAAGCTTATTTTGCTTAAACCTCTGTTTTATTCATCTCTTATTTTTGTTTAACCTCAGCACTTTTCAGAGAATATTTTTTAATGAAAACCAAAATGGATCATTAAAATATCATGTGAAGAAGTTCATAATTTCATGTTTATAGATGTAACAGCCAGATGTAACAGTCGATCGGCGTTTTCTTTTTACAAAAATTTGCATTTTAATCACAAATTGAACTCAGAATTCTAGAACTGTGTTGGTAGATATTAATGCATATTAAACACACTCGGTTTTTTTATATTGCACAATTTCTTATTTATTTAAACTGTGGTTTGTATTATTTTAAATAAAGGTACAAACAGGCTTAAGTTATCCGGTAGGTATATAAAGTTACAATAAACTTCAAAATATTGTTGAAATAAGTTCTCGTATCATTTTAAATCACGACTTAAACTGCAGATCTCCTAATAATAGACTTAAGTAATATTTTGAGTGTTTATAAACGATATGAAATAATGTCGGAATTCTATTTCTGACATTAACATCAAGTTTCATTTCTTGAATTTATACTCATAATTTGTAAGGTACAACCCTTATGAAAACGGCATACAGCGAGCAGTAACCTGTGATTCTATGCTTGATGTTAATTCTTTTGGGAACACAAGTTTTTGTTAAAGTGTGTTCCTTGTGAATAATCAATCTTATGTACTTTTCATGCATCAAAATAAGAGGAAACTATAATTATTAATCGTTATATAATTCTTATTCAATATCGAGCAAAAACTTTCATACAGCCACATTTCATTGCTGACTCGGAACATAACTATGAAGACTATGTAAAATGATTTACAATAATTACATAACTTAATTTTCAATTGAACTTTGTCTAGACTAAAGTCTATTTAGTCTAAATCTATACAAACTAACTACATCTAATACACTGGCGTGCAAAACAAAAGGGACATCGCTATTTTCACTAAGGTTATAACAAAAGGTTAACAAAAGAGAAATCACTAAGGTTATAACTTCAAAATTAAGCGAAACAGCCTGTGACAATTTCCATAATCGAGAATATTCAGTATAAAACCATTTCTATTCAAATTTTGCAATCTTGACGTCAAAGGCTTTGACAGAGGACTGGGTTCTGCCACCACAGGAACTCATCCCGAACCTCATTCTCAGTATGGAAAAGTAGTGCAAAGCCTGCATCAGTGTTTGAGGTGGTCTTACAGTCTACTAAGGACCACCTTCTCTCTTTATTTAAGTTTTCACAGTTACTCTTCTGTCTCATGGTACCCATAGCAGTGACGTCACTTCAGTTCAAAGACTTTTTTTATTGTTAGCTTTTGTTCTTATCGTTTTGTTTTCACTCATTACTTCGGCAACTCTCGACCTACCTTTTGTATCATTTTCCCACATCTAGGTCATTTCATAGCAAAGTAGGAGCTGAAAACCCTACTGCTCATTGTTTTGCACGCCACTGTACTTATAGCTGTCCCATGTTATGTAACCCAATAAAAACTTTTAACACCATGTCTCTTGCTCCGTTCTAGGTGCTCCAGTCCAGGGGATTTCGAAAACATGGCATTCAGTGAATTGAAAGGTCAGCGGTTGACATGCGGACTACAATTGTCTGAGATTGTCATGATTGCTTGCTCAGTCATAACGGCCTTCCTCATCGTCCTTATGATAGTCGCTTTTCTTCTTTGGAGACGAAATTATTCTGGGTACAGCAAACCCCGATTCCAAATGGCTAAAAAGAAATATGTAAATGACGTTGTCTATGCAGGACCTGACGATGACATTTAGACTTAAAACTGTAGCATTCTTTTCTTTTCATAAACTTATAATCTATAACTGCACCATGAAGAATTTTTTGTAACAAGAATGTTCGAAAAATCAGCTACCATTGTTTTAGCTAAAGAGTTCAGTTTTAACGTACATAACCTTATGTACATTTATAAATAACAATCATAAAAGATCTTTATAGGTTCCTATTTTGAGGCTAGAGTATATTGATGATTTCATCTTACTAAGATAAAATTTACGGTTTCATCAGTTGTGTTTTTTACTTTTAGTGTCTTATTTACATATAAAGTTGTTTTTAACAAGTGAGGTTTAAGTTTCTTAAGACTGAAAAAATCACCATTCTTTTAAAATTCATTTAATAAGATAATCTGATCAGTTCTGGTTTATGAAAAGCGCTGTATGTTTTGCGAACAAATATTTACATTTTTATATGAACTTGACATAGCATGTTTGAAAGGGGCATGTAAGCGTACTTCAAAGCAAGTGTATCATTTTAGTGTGTATCTTTATGGTTAGAGATTCGTTAGAAAACGAATAAAGTTTTTATTTGTCATCCTGCTTCCTAACTTATGCTGATATTTTTTAGACTTTATACACCAATTTGTTAATATTAAAATAATTAATGACAAATTGTTGATGTTCTAATAATTTTGTGATGAAATTAATCATTATACCCTGTAATGACTTTAAATTAAGCATAAAACTGTGGATCTAAAAGCATTCTTCCGCCTCACATTTTTTACTACTTTCATGAATTTTATAAGGATGTAGTAAATTTACGATTTAAAATTTTACCACAGAAGAGCTGTCTTTCTATTTTAGCCTCCCATCAAATTTGGATGATTATTAAAAAAGTTAAAAATATTTGAAATGTAACTTGACACATGAAGTCAGACACAAAATTATTCGGCCACATACCGTAAAAAGTAAAAAGGTTAAACAAAAATGTGAAAATCAATGCCAATAACGATTTTTTTGCATTTTATCTCAAATATTAGATTGATAGTTTTTGAGTTCAACTATCATTGTTTGTACCAGGTATTTGGCCACACTGGTACCAATTTCATTCTATTGTGCTTGAAGATAGATTTTCAATGGATTACGCTATTTTATAGCATACAAAATATGTGATTTCTTCAGATTTCCTCATAAAAATAATGAAATGATACAAATCTTTATGCTGAGGTCAAAGTTTAAGTTGTTTCGATCTCTTATTTACCAACCAGACTTTCTTATGCAAATTACTACTTTTTGAATAACTGACATGATAGACCAAAATCTGTACTTTAATTCAAATGTACCACCAAAAAGTAGCAAATTTCTTTTGATAAGATCAATGTATGTAAATTGAACCTTAGTACTAGCAGTACTCCAGTTGCCGATACACACACTCAGATCCTTTCATACGTTGAATCTCTGAATTTGACAGCGGATATTACACTTACTGGATGTTGATTTGAGCTTCTTTCACTCAACTTTTTCCTTGTTTGCCTAAATTTCCAGGAACATTAATTCAGGTTGAAAATTTATTGTCAACACTTCAATTCATCATTGAATACCAATTTTTAATATGAAGGAAACTCGTCAAAATTTGATCAATGGAAACAGTGAAATGCAGAGCATATTCTGTAATGATCTGGTTATGTATGTTGGCAATTGAAGTCGACACACTTGAATTTATTTGCTAGTACTAAGGTTCAATATGCGTGGGTGAATCTTTTTAATACAAATGTGAAAATATTGGAGTTAAATTTGAATTGAAGAACAGCTTTTGGTCTACCATGTCAGTAATTAAAAAAATAGAGATTTGCTTACAAAGGTCTGATTGGAATATAAAAGATCAAAGAGACTTAATCTCTGACCTCAGCATAAAGATTTGTATTCCATCATTATTTTTATGAGGCAGGTCATTATTTTCTGATGAAATTATACATTTTTCTGTCATAAAATAGAGAAATCCATTGAAAAGCTATCGTCAAGCAGAATAAATTTGGTTCTAGTTTGGCCAAATACCTGATGCAAACAATGATATTTGGACTTCTACCGAATACTTCTGTGTTTCTGATTTCATGAGTTACCGTTACGTTTAACAAATATTTTTTAGCAAAACTTTAAATAATAATTCAATTATTTTGATGAAGCGAAAAAAGAAGCTTTCATTTGGTAAAAATTCTAAAATCGTAATTTTAACTACATCTTTATGAAATTCATGAAAATAGTAAAAGAACGTGAGGAGAACGAAGACTTTCGTGAGTCACTGAATATAAACAGATATATAAGATAGTCATTATAAAGATATGATACATGGAATTTAAATGAAGCAAAAAAATTATACAGATAAAAGTGTGGGCTCAGAAAATGTGAATTGTTTTAGAAATAACAATTGCCCTGTGTCTTCGGTTAATAAACTCTGTTCATATTTACGTCCAACCTTCGCACAAAGACTATGCGTACTATAGCAGAAATTGTTATGAAAATTGAAAATATAATTGTAAACATGCAACTGTCTCTTTAGATGAGTACTCATCTCATTGTTACAAGGAATCAAGAAATAAACATTACAATAAATCCCACCCAAATTTAATTTTGATTCGAAACTAGCCTGAACTTAGAATGTTCGGTATACTATAGAAAAATCAAACTTAGCAACAGACGGTCAAATTTAGCCTCGAAAAATCTGGCCTGACCTCGAAAAACTAGGGTTGTCAAATTAAACAATTTGTGCAACATTTTAATAGATTTTTGACTTTGAAAGGCAGAAATAATTCACTTTTAAGATAAATTGTCACTCTATACAGCTTTTTATGTTTGATGTTAGCTTATGTTTTATGTTAGCGTAAATTCTAAAACTTATATAATTGGCTTATTTCTTAACTAATATTTTTAAGTATGATAAACGAAAATTTATTCCAAATATCAGCCTGAAATTTCTAAACTCTGCTTACTTTTCGCACGGCTATTGATTGCTCAGCATAAAGTTCGTAGCCTATACTTTTCTGAAATCTAGGATCTGCAAAATGTCTCAAATGCATTTTCATATTTTGTAAAGTTCATTCCCTCGCGTTTCGGTAGTAATGCTAAAGAAATTATTCGTTAATACTATGGATTTTCTTCAAACCGAATAAACTAACTTTTGGTGAGGAACATTGCATAATACTTAACTTTTCTCAAATGAAGTTCTTCACCCTCCACAAAAGTAAAATGATAAAAACAAAAAATGAAATTATAAGATCATATCAAGCCTTACTTTTACAAGTATCTCTGACTCTGTAAGAAGTACAAGAACAGGTTTTGTACGTACTTGTGTACATTTGCATATTCATTCAAATAATACGTGCATTCAGACATAAAGCTGCTCCAGCGGCCGATCTCGGGTCAGCTGATTTCTGAATAGGTATGGAAGGTTGTCTCGGATAAGGGATCTCGGTGCCAGAATCAGCACTAAAGACTGTAATTTAGGAAAGATATGCTTACGTTTCCACCAGTCCCCTAATTCAAGTAATACTTATTCAAAACCACGTGACCCAACTGCCAACGGGAGTCGCACTATACCTATTATGCATTATTTCAATGGCTATGCTTAACATTCGAAGTAAAATCTCGCTTGTATTCATATGAAATACTACGGCTTGACCAAACCCGCTAAAAAAGCAATTATTTCAAATACTCGAATGCAAGGATTTACAGTTTTTGCAAGGTTAACAGACTTTTTAACAGTTTTCATTCATACTGTTAAAAATATTTACTGTACATTTTGTATGGATAAAGTTATGTTTATGTGTTTATTCATACGCTTGTGAGATCAATTAGGAAATGCTGTTGTATAAAGACAAATATAATGGTTTGACAACATAGCTACAAGGATGCAATCTCTGATGCAAGATGTAATAAAAATGTTTTAGGAACACTTTCCCCTTACAAAACACTCAAATCCAAAATCAACGCATTGATAATTGACTCATATCTTGTTAGTCTACCTATCCTTTGAGAAGGTTATTGTGCAAATTTACTTAGTGTATGGATTTCATTCCTTATCAACGAGTTTCGCGATAAGTGACATCTGCTGACTTGGACACAAGCGAAAATAGACTAGATAAGACAATGAGTGTAGGCAGCAAGAATGTCCTTTGTAATAGCGCTTAACGCGAACTCAACTTTCCTGGTATAGTAAAAATATCTTTAATGTATAGGTACACTACATAAAAATAAAACATTTTATTGTTAAGTTGGTTATAGAGGGAATAAATATCCTTTATTCACTGGTTGTCTGGGTATTTGGGAATTAGTTTCCTTTAAATCCAGAATGAAAGATGAAAAACAGGCGTATGAAGGAGTGTAAACATTTTTCTATTCATGAAAATTGGAGTTGTTGAATATTAATATACTTAGTTTCTAGGGATTTGACGCAGGTCTTAAATGTTCGAATCCAGGCATTGTGAGGGATATTCACCTGATCCTCAAATCTAGACACCCTTCACGTAAACTTGCATCCTCTAAGCAACATGAATGTCACTTTGATTTAATATAGGTTTAGGCTATGTAACTTACTTGTGTAATCTGAGATTATCAAAGGTTGAAGATATCTTTTTCATTCAAGAATATAATAATTCATTTTCTATGTCATTATACTAGTTCAATTACTTATCAAGTTCTATTATCTTCACCTCTTGGTAGTATGTCAATGAACGATGAACTAGCGATAATGAAAGCAAAATGGTATCCAACGTTCACATTAAGCAAGAGAGGATGTATCATTTCCTACAATTAAAAAATCAATTATAAATTCCAATATCTGGAATGACTGCGCACGATTGTACACATCGACTTTTTAATGAAATAGACGGAACATATGGGCAGTCTGTCGTACGGTCACAGAAGTGTAGGTCACGTGGGCTTGGGAATCGCCTTGGGTCGATTGGCTATAGAATGTACATCAACATACTACATTAATTTCATGGTTCACAATCCTTCCTCCTGCATTTCTCGATAAATCGAATTTTTAAACTATCTTCCTCTTAAAAAGGCTATATTAAACACCAGATTCATTTTTAAATGTTCACACAAGGATTTTCTTTTAATTTCATTTGCGTAACTACTTTATTTTCTTCTAAAGCATAAACTATTTTATAAGATGGCATAAATTCAAACTGAATTTTTTACTTCTGAAACTGTAACAATGAATATAAAATGAATATAATATACGAATTTTTATAAAAAGAATTATCTCATCAAAACATTGCTCATATAACACTAATATCAGTAACGAAAAAATACAGTTAACAAAGCATACGTTCAACAGAGAATTGTTATACTATCGTCAATTAATGCTCCAATTTACATCGATAGTTCATGCAAATTATGGCTCCACTAAGTTGAGCTAAGTTAAGATAGCTTTGATTTTTCTGCAATGGTATTTATATTATGAATGAGAGATTGGAACAAATTATTTTACATTAGTTTTGTTATAAGGTGCCATTTTAATTAACAGATCTTTTACTATTTGTTGAGAAATTTATTTACCAGACGTATTGCCCAGACATATTTTCACCAAACAACCAAGAAAGAATTTAAAAATAGGGGTAAATACACATTACTGAGTTTTGGACATTTATAGTTCAAAACTCAGTAGAAATTTGCATATTTCGTCTGGAAGGTTTCTAGTGAAAATGTCAAAAACCTAAAATCATTTTTAAAAATAAGGTGTTGGAAATGGTAGTTCTATGTATTAACTTTTAACCATATATCAAATAAAGACACTTTCATCGGCTTACAAGTACACCACACAGAGTCAAAATTTTCCAGGTATAAATTTTTTACCTCTTCCAGATCAGAATATGATCTTTAGACTGGTAAAACCCACTAAGTCATTTTTTATTTGCATGAAGGTTAGATTTCTTCTTGAGAAATACACAGTGAGTTTGGCTTAATGTATGTTTTTTGACTTAGTTTCGTTCACTTGCAAACAAATATTTTTTCTTTTGTCAAAACTTAAATGTAATTTCTGAACATGTCCTTTTGTTTGAATACAATTGTATTTCCCTTCCAAATATTTCTAATCAGAAAATATTTCATAATCCAATAATATAATTTTAGTAAACGAGAAAAAAAACATGCTACACCAAAGGGGAATCATGAAAACATGGATGGTTTCACTTGACGCTCAGAATACGATGGTCTACGCATTAATATTGCCCGTCATCAATTCATAGTCACGCATGTCATATTCTTAAATCCCATCTGCCCTTTAATCATTCTGTTCTGCACATTTCTGCATTTCATTCCCTACGTTGCTTATCTTTTTCTCGAAGGTAAAGTGTGTCATAATTTCTTTTTCAGACAAACTAATCAAGTCAAAGCGTAAAGTCTTGGTTAATACAGAAATTTTCTAAAACTTAGATCGATTTTACTTAAGAAATGTTCTACTTCGCCTTAAAAACTAAAAATCAAGGGTACGTAATATTGAGTTGATCAATACATGAGTTATCAAATTGATTTCAATACGTAACATTGAAATCAACTTGAGTATTTGTGCTAGCATTATGGATACATTTGTGCCTTCTTTGTGACGATTACTTTGGAAGTGAGAGAGCTTTCAGTTTAAGTCGTAATGAAACACTCAGAATTCAAGTAAGATCCTAGTGGTAGATTTTTTTTGCTATCAGCGATGTCATGACAACGTTTTGTTCTCGGACCTTGGAATCTGATTGTGGCAAGTGGCTTATTTCTGATAGAGAAATAGTTTCTTACACTACAAAAGACAGGTACGCAGTTTGTTTTATTCTTAACTGCTTTTTGAATTGTTATTTAGAATGTTTATAACAACGGAATCTGTATAAGAATTTGTTGATAGGACATACTCTTTAAAAATAAATCTAAAATTGTACTTATTTTTCATCTGTAATTTTCTTAATTAAAAGAGGCGTTAATATTAACGGCAATTACTTGGAGGTTATAGGAAGTTTGTAGCTATAATCTCGTATGAGTTTCTTTAAGCTATGGATCCCGATCGAATTAACTCTCATGTAGCAAAAAATGACCATAGTGACAGATAAAATCAGACATATGAAACGACTTCTTTTTTTGATGATATTAGAGATAATTAATTTTGATGATTGATTGGTTGGTGTGTAGAGTCAAATCGATCCATGAGATTTAAAAGAAGATTTTGATGATAATTTTCTGAATGTATTTATTACTTATGTTAGTGTATCTATTTGCTTCATGCTCATCATTACAAATAAATCATGGAAAAATTACTTTAATTATTATTCACTGAAGATTAATCGCTTTGTATACCGAAATCTTTTTTAATTACCCCTTTTACATACTATATTTATATATACCCTACTTCAAGAATGCATATTTAAGAGTATTTAAAAGTTATTCGACTTTAATTTGCATTGAAAAGTATTAACTTTACTTTTTTGTTTGGCTACTACTTGAATGATTTTTTGTTAACCATTGAATCATCTAATCAAAGTTGCTGTCAAAGTCAATTTCATTTCTTTATTCAAGCTAGTCACTATATCAATAATAAATAAATTTTGCATCATAAAAAATATCCCAGTAACGATTTCGCAAGCATCAAAAATTGAAGAAAGCTCATCTCGAATTATTGTCAATACAATTCGTTGCACAAATGATTGAAATTAAATGTTCTTATCAATAATTTCAATGTACAGCACTAAATAATTTCTTCGGTAAATCTATTTTTGAAAGCTTGAGCAAGTTTCTAAACAACCATTTAAATCGTTGTACATGCGTTATGACTTTATAACACTTTCACTTTATAATATAAATCAGTTAAGAATGTTTTTATAACCTGTGCTCTTCACCGCTTATATAAAAACAAGATTTTAGCTACAACAGCTCTAAAAACTTCATACAGTAACTCAAAACTTTCATTTTTGACTCTAAACAACCTGTTTTAGTCTTATTCAATATTTTTGAATTACTTTAAAAAATAATCCTACAACTTTTCTATGATTTAGAATATATTTTGAAGTGTTTTTATTTTTTAATGAACAAAATGTTTATGGGAGATTGACTCTCAGTTAAGCCCTTCCCTTTAATTATAGAAAAGTCAATATTCCCTCATTTATTAAGTTCCCAAACAATTAACAGATATTGATCCAGGAGGATTTGAGTACATGGCAAACAGGGTTTAATTCCCTGTAAACAAAATACTCAGAGGTACTTCAATTACCAAGATTAAATTGAACTAACTTCTTGATATCAAATAGAAAGCTTCATAATATTTGTAGTGAACAAAATTTTAATTTATGTACAATGTTCTGGTTTATAAAACCATGTAGAATTTAATTAGAATTTCGCATGGTTTAGATTAATCTGATTGTTTTAAATGTTTTGATCTATATACTTCATTTATAAGTATTTAATTTTATTTTATACAATTCTTTTCTGTGTAAACAAACAAACCAAACAGAAAGCGAAGATTTTACTTCCGATACTCAAATGTTCTCGCATGATACATATCGGGGCTAACTTAAAATGTAGTTCATCGCCAGTTTGGCGTCTAATCTAATTGACGTTAATCCGCCAATAAACTATATCAACTCGGAATTTATTATTTAACAATTTTATTGCCAAAATGTTGAAATAATATTTGAAAAATAAACCAAGTGACGTCGCATTCGGAATACATAAAAAAACCGTTCAGCAGCAGAAACACCACCACCACCTATATTTAGCTTGACAGAAAAAGTCTCTCATAAAGGAACAGAGTATTTATACTACTGCTCTCACTAAGACACCACTGATCCAATAGCAATATATTTTATGTAGATTTTCCTTCACGATGAAATTAATGCAAATATGTTTGTAATTTGTATTTAAAGTATGTTATTCTTTTAGGTTAGTTACAAGACAATGGCGCAAAACACTGTGAGCATAATCATGACCTTTCTCACACTTATTTCAACACTTATTATGTGTTTTACCTCTATTGAAGCTACAAATCCGCTTTGCGCCGCCGTATGCGAATGCGAAAACTCGGAGGATGAACAATCAGTCAAAATGGACTGTTCAAGAGTCTATCTTTCTATTGTTCCTCCTTTAGAAGATTGGTTGAGCAATGTAACGCATATGGACCTTAGTTCTAACAATATATCAGTTCTTGATACGGAACTTTATCATGTCACTCTTCAAGTCTTAGATTTAAGCCACAACCACATCACTTCTGTAGTCCAGTCGGCTTTTGGCGGTCTTGGTAAATTAAAATACCTTAACTTAGCCAATAATGGTATTAAGTCGTTTGATGAGAATGGATTTTATGGATTGGATCATTTGAAGTCTTTAAATTTGAGCAGTAATGGCTTGTCTATCTTACCTGATAGGCTCTTTTACAATTTTATTGGTCTTCAAGAGCTGTCTTTGGCAGATAATCCATTAGTCCATATTGATCCGATACATTTTAATAGAATGATCAACCTAAGATGGTTAGATCTCTCTGATACAGATGTGTATTCGCTTCAACCTAATATATTCCACACCACTGGACAACTGGAGTTCCTTGATCTATCCGCGAATGAATTTCACGAAGTTCCAACGGATGCATTAAGAAGTGCTCAAAACCTAAAGTATTTGGTATTTAGTGAGAATCCAATTGATTTACTGAACAAGAAGTCCTTCATAAAATTGAAAACCTTGGAAGTTCTGGAACTTAACAATATGGGTTTCTTAAAGGAAGTTCAGGATGAAACCTTTTCCGATTTAGTCAATCTCCGCATACTAGAAATGAGACACAATCGTCATTTCACGACAATTGATCGACTAGCTTTTGATGGACTTTTTAACACATCAAGACCCATTTTACAAGAACTGGACCTGGAAGGGAATCAACTCCAAAAGCTTGATAAAGATACTGTTCAATGCGCAAGAATGAGGAAATTCAATATCCAGAAAAATCCTTGGAATTGTGATTGTACTATGAAATGGCTTAAGCAATGCCAAATTCAAAAGATCTATACAGCAGATTTAACGTAAGTAAACTTCAAGATTGGCAAATAACTTTGGCCTTTTGTTCCAAGTGTTTTCCTTGTTGATTAAGCTTAATTATTTTAACCATTATAAGTTTAATTTAATTATACTATTAAATTAAGGATGATAAATAAAGGAAAATAAATTAAGCAAAACTACATCACTTCACTTTAAAGAAATTTCATAATTGCTAACTAATAGCTAAAAAATAACCTTAATAGTATTGTAATAATATCATATGATAACCTGCATTTAAACAAGAATAGATTTCCCCTATCTTCAGGATTTTGACGATTCGGCAAAACTGAGGTTCCATAATTATACCCTCAATGGTAGATACTTTGTTCTTCTGACTGTAAAACACTCAGAACAGTCTAATCTTTACAATAGCATATTTAACAGGTAGCTAATTTATTCCTCTAGAAAAGAAATTTTAAAGAGGATTTTCTTGAATTTGGATTCTCGAACACACAGAATAATTGGTTGCCCAAAAAAACTGCAAAATAGAAACTAGCTTCTCAAATTTGAGTCGTCTTTGAAGTTATACGACAAAGTGATTTGTCTATCAGAGAGAGAGAGTATCAAAAAGGAATATTACAGCGATCTTTATGGTCATTTGTCACAGAAACATAGTTCTAATTAGAAAGAATTTTCAAATAATTCGTAACTGCTGAACACATAATTTATTTTAAGGTGTAAAAGAGTTGAGAATATTTTTAAATCATTCAAAAGTTGAAATGCAATTATTTTACTCTTTCAACTGTGCAGTTGATGAACTAATAAAAATATTATGAAATTAAATCATGTGGATTACACATCGGTCGATGGTTGGTAGGGTCTTATGGCGCCTACAACTCGTAGGTTGCGAGTGAGATGGGCGAACCCACTGGCACATCGGTCGGGGGGTGAACAGGGTTGATAAATGTATGGATTTCATTCAAATTTCTAGTTAAATTATATTAAAAGTTTATGCGGATTTTGTTCTTTCAACAGGTGTCAAGCCCCGGAGAAAGTAGCCAACGCTATGGTAGTGTATATGAACGACGAAGACTTTGATTGTGAATATTTAATGACAGTAATGTCCCAAAACATCATTCACCATGAGCATGTTGTACGAAGTATATCTCTAGGATTAGCCGCCGGCCTTCTAGTAGTTCTGGCATTCGGAATAGCTCTCGTCTTGAAGTGGAAGGACCTCAAAACGTGGTACAACAAAAGCAGAAGAGGACCTGGTGCCGTGTATTATGTGAGAGCCCATGCAAACCCTAGAGAAATCTAGAAAGTATTTTAACGTGGTGAAAATCCATTCATTCATTCGTCATTGCTGCCCATTGCTTTGAATTTTAGATCATCCCACTTTCATAGGATTTCTTTTGATAAAGAACATCGTGAATTTTATTATCGAGAGAAAGGAATTGAGCTTGTTTAGATTTTAAGCAGACATTGAAATATCCAATGTCCAGTGGCGTAGAGTTCATGGAAACCCATAATCCTGGCATCTCCTTATAAGAAATTAAAATTAAGGGGCAAAAACATTAAATCGATAAAACTTGAAGCAAGAAATGCAATTTTTTTAACTTAAATATTAGTGGAAGCGAAAAGCCAACCAGGAACTGCTGGTGCCCCATCCTTTCAGCCTCAAATGATTGGTTAATGGCATTTATCATGCGCACTGGGTACTTTCAACTCAGACTCTTCTACCCTACCCATCCCAGACGTCTTATTGAAGCTAGCATCCAGTCTCGATGTCATGCGCTATGGATCCTTGCATGTGGTCTATCATTCTCATTTCATTTCCCATTTTGTAAAATACTGCCTCAAGCTTTCAGGCAACGTTTATAGAGTAGTAGAGTTGCCAAGATTGGGCCTTTTGGGTCCCTATTTAATTAAGGACTAAAATTATTTGCATTTTATTGTTTTTGAGGAAAAGAGAAAACGGTGAATCGAGTCAATTTATAAGGTTTTTTAAAACTAAGAACTGGATTTTTTTTGCTTCCGATCCAATACCGGTATCTCTAGTTATCAATGTTACGCTACGTTACTGTTATGTGCCTTAGTAGTTTCATTTTGATGGTGTACTGTTATGATGTCCTAGCTTTATGTTTGTGCGATATTGTAAATTAAAATTTTCCTTTCCTTACGATGTATAATTTACACAAAAATGTGATATTCTCTTTTTTGAAAAAAATTACATTTCATTCTGAGAAGCAAATGTTTAGTACTCTGCATTTCTATTAGTTTAACCTTTGCAATAATAAATTACTGAGATAAAAAATTTGATATTGTTTAAATAAATGTCGTACAAGTGGGGGTGGACACGATTGTCAAATCTTTCAACGTGAGATCTATTTTGAATTCTTAAGGTAAATTTTTGTGACATAAACAAGTTTGTAAGAAAATATTTATAGTTTTCTTCAATAGTAAAACCTTAAAAAAATCTCGATAACTTCTCTTGTTAGAGTTGTTCTTCATATCAAAACCTTTCTCACAAAAATGAAAAAAATTATATTCCTGCAGGTAAACGTCTTTATAAGAGATTATAAAAGAGTGGAAGTATAAGGTTATTGAAGTTCAGAAAATTTCATTTGCAAAATTGATATTAATTTCACTTTTATTTCCTAAAACATACTGTAGACTAGTTGTTCATATCTCATGATACCATGTTCTTTTCTAATATCCCTGTGAAATGTTTTTTCTAAATTTTATTAAAAGATTTTTGCTTCTTAGTAAAAATTGTCGCTTTACATTTTTTAACATTTGTAGCGAAACGTACAATTTTTATGTAATGTAAGAATATTGTAAAATGAGTGTTTGTACACGTCAAAATAAATTCGGCTTTTATATATTGCTGTTTTTATTGAAAAATTCATAGAAGATGCTATATCACACTACAAACAATGTGCAACAAATTTTTTGTCTACTTTGCAGCTATTCTATATTTTATCCTTGAATATAGTCAGCTATTATTTTACCAACTATTATTAAGCCACTATTATTTTCATCCAGGAAAATAATAAAACGTTCAAATTAGTTTTAAAAATTAGCACAATGTAATCAAATTTGGTCAAGTCTCTTGTTCCAACAATGCATCAAATTTCTTGTTCTTATTTGCTATAGGGAGAAAACATGCAAAGCCAAAATAATTCATTCTAAAATCAGACATATCGAAGTTATGCCAAAATTATAATATGACAAAAACGTTCCACTCCAAGCATCATTTTATTTGTTTCTTAATTTGGATTAAATATAATGTACACAACGTATAACAGGCTACTAACAAGTCCAAAAAACCCTATTGAAATAATTCTTGAACAAATAATTTTTGCAAATTAAATTTTTTCATTTATTTACTATGCTTTTCTTCAGTTCCCATGAATTGATCCTATGTTTGGTGTGGGATCCGTAACACGTTACTTCAGTTATTTTGGACCAAAATATATTTTATATTAAAAACACAATAAAATATAAGAAGATTGCTAAATCAAGTAAATAACTGTTTCGCTGATCACACAGGTCCAAAAAGAGTAAAAAAATCATTCAATGTAATGCTCATTAATTATTACGGCAGTTATTATTTTCTAAATTTTGTGCATAACCACACTGATGACCACTTGGAGGTATGAATTAATCGAAGTAAAATAATTATAGATCAGAGAAAGCATATTTTGAGGAAAAATCTAATAAGAAATATTATAATGCTTGTACCAAAGTCATTGATAAATAGATCACAAATAATAGAAACTTCACTCATCACTGTTTTGAATTTTAATTTTAATAATACAAACTAGAACAAACGAACGCTGCTACAAGAGTTCACAGAATGCAGATCAGATGATGAAAAAATACACGTTAAATTACCAATGAAATGAAAATAGAAATCTCTAAACTAAAATAACAAAATAAAGAAAACTCTTAGGTATTTAAACAAATTTCCTACATGAACAGTGATTTGTTTGTTGAGAATCAACAAATTCTGAATGTATAACAAATAAGTGTAAACTTTATTCTATAGTTAATTTTGAATTAAAGAGATGCCTAAAGCAACAATTTACAAAGTTTCGAAATAGTTAAAACTAATTGCATATGCAAATTGAATATCAGGAATTAGAAATGTTTAATCTTTTGGATAAAAGTTATCGCTTTTTGGATGAGATATCCATTCCATAGCAATGAGACTGGGTTTCAAGTATGGTTAAACTGTCCTACTCACTTTCAAATTACCCTACCTGGGAGTTAGACCCTCTTCCTTACGTTGTGTGAAATTCAGTAAGACAGCTCTAAGGATCCTGGCTCACACTGATTTCCAAACACGTAATTGACCAGTTTTTATTCATATATCCAAACTGGTCAACTCAAAAATCTATCTAATTTTTGGCTCCGCAAATGAGAGTCATGAAGTCGATTGTTTTTTTCTAGCATGATCAAGGCACCAACTCTTTACGGATTGAACCAATTGAGTCCCCTGAATATTTCCTTATTGGGGGGGGGGGGAATCGCCCACCTTACGAAAAAGATAGTTCCATTTTTGTCAGCTCGTGTTTTGTTTCAATAAAAATTAATTCTAATTCTAAGTGTGTAATTCAAGTACATTTTTCATTCACGCTGATTTGCACATCTTACTCAAACTAGATCTAATTTTCATTTTTCAATCACAGATAAACTGATTGACCTCTTTACGTTCATTTGATGTCTATCGTTTTTTACGTTTCAGAATTACCCGTTTCAGTATCATGCACACACACACACACAAAGTGGCTATAGCTTGTACACCGAACTTCTGAGATGAGGCCTTAAGTTTACCATTTTGACATTAACTCTTATTGGGTTATGTGCCGTGGTAGCCTGGTTGGTGGAGTATCCCATTAGCAACAGGAGGGTAGCGAGCTCAAACCTCGATTCAATCAAAGACCGTCGTGTACATGGGGGCTGGTGCACGTAAATTCCATCGTGGCCTAAAAGGTCCTCCCATTGGCGTGGTGGAAGTTTGGAGAGTGGTTGCCAGTTTAGATGTGACCTCGTTATCTGACCGTGGTTCAAAATTACGAGGTGTTTTCCTCGGACCTTTCCCTTTAGGATTGATCCCGGACCGTCGCCAACAGCCCGTTGTGTTGCTCCAGTGCGATGTTAGTTCAACTACCTAGCTACCTTCTTTGGTTATAGTTTTATTTGTCATTTTCTACATTCTTTAATTCAGTGGAGCTTCAAAAATGGAAATGGTCTACCCTTTGTTGACCTCTTTGAGGGTATGTTTGTAATTTAGCACGCGAGTTTTAGTTATATAAGTGCACTCAACTAATCAGGATATCCAAACAATTATAAAATTCTTAGTGAGTGAGGTAGGAAACAGAATTCTTCAGAAAGTTAAATCTCAATTCCATCAGTGCCATCAACAACCATAAAAACAATATGGTCAATAAAAGCCTTCCCTGTACATGTGTGTCCGTTATCGAAGAGAATTATATGGTAGGTAGGTAATTGAATTTACTTCACTGGAGTAACATACGGGCTATTGGCGACTGTCCAGGATACATTCCAAAGGGAAAGATTCAAGGACAACATCTCGTAATTTTGAACTAAGGTCAGAAGACGAGGTCAATGCCTGATCTGGCATCCCATTCTCCTAACTTCCGCACCACTCTAACGAGAGGGCATTTGATGCCACGAGAGATGTAAAGTGCCCCAGCCCCCACGTATACGATGGACTTTGGTTAAATCGAGTTTCGTACTCGCAACGCCTCAAGCGACTCTATCGACTGGACTTGCACTGCTCGAGGATTAGATGAAATGCAATCTAAAATATGAAAGGTAGGTAGAGAGAGAGGTAGTTGAATTAACGTCGCACTGAGGCTACACAATGGGCTATTGACGACGGTCCGGGAAAAATGAATGCTCAGATCTTTCCCTCCAACGCGCATATAGTTTAGGCATTCCTTCTTCCATAGCAAATACATTGAAAGTAAAAGCTAACATGATTCTATCGTGCTGTGCATATGGATGTAATTACAAATTTATTAAAGGTGGAAACATTACATTTCACAGGTGAGCGATTTACTTTCATTTTACATTTGTTTTTTGTTTTTCAGTATTTGCTAGTATGATAAAAATAGATGTTCAAACTTAGGAATTCTTAATACAACCTGGGGACATTTCCCGTTCTATAAAAAAAAGATTTCATAGATTTGCTATCAATATATATCAAAATAATGTTTAAAATAAAATAACTGATGTTCGAATGTGTTTATTATTGCAAATTGTACATCTACAAGGGCTTAAAATATTAAAAGTAATAAACCAAACTTTAAAAACTTGTGAAATCGTTCTTTGTCTTGGCGATGATTTTTTTTGGTGCCAACTAGGATCACTATATTCTTTCGCGTCTTACACAATAAAAATATTATGAATTGAAAACATGAACTCAAGTACATAATTTAAATTATTTCTTGCTGAACAAAATTGTTTTGTATGCACCCATCTGTGGGATTACATAATAATAATAAATAAAATAAAAGATAACTTTTGAAACTTTTAAGAATTACAAATGAAATAAAATCGATTTCTTAAAAATAGGATTAAATCATTTCATAAACCGTATTATAAATGTGAACCATATTTATGCGCTTTAGGGAACCTTTTCGTTCATGTTTTAAAATATTTGTAAAACCTTTCATCATAAGATTGTGCATTTGACAAAAGAGCTTTTCTTTCAAATATTTTCCCTTGAATTTATAACTTTCTAATGGAATGGCGAAAACAAATTGCCGTTCTCTTATGTGAAAAACAAAAATAGCGCATGAAAGGAAATTGAAATATTGTACCTGTTTTGATGTATTTTTATTCTTGTTAATAAAGCATGCAATATAGCAAATTGGAAAAGCAAACAATTAGAGAACGAAATGAAACTTCTTTTGTATTAATTCCAAACAATCCGCGCAGTTGGAAAGTTCCTTTTCCAAAAACATCTGCTTGACATCCTGATTTCTTTTTGCTTCGTATTTAAATAACTAATTAAACTAAATTAACATTAAAATTTAATTATTTTCCACTTTTAAGTCAGTTTTACCTTTCTTCCTTATATTTTTTAATCTTGAGATAAATCATACTGAATTAGATTGTTTCTACAATAATTGTGAGCATTTCAATGTTTACATCGTTCTTTAACTCGATAAAAAAGAGAGTGGTGGTGATAAAAACACATTCCAGAGCGAAATGAAATCCTTCACTACCTACTTTTCTACCTGAAAAGGGACACTTTTTAAATTTTCTCTCTCTAAATAGAGTATTTTAACGAATTAAGTATATTTGAAAATTTATGTACATAAAACACATGCTCCTCAATTGAGCGAAACATTTATCTTCCACAATTTTTTAAGTTGAAAAAACTATTTTTTAAAGCATTAAATCTGTGATAACTTAAACTTTTAAGGTTCCATTCCTTGAAACAATAAAAATAATTTTGTATTTATGATTTTTAGAACTATAAGTAAAACAATTTATATTTACTCGTAATAAGAACTTGTAGAGATGCTAAAAATTCATTTATTCAGTTCTTATGTATCTAAAATTATTATTTTGCTCCATTTATTAGTTTTCCTAAGGATGAAGAAAGAAGATGGCTAGTAAATGGCTACATGTTTCTGAGTTTTATTCAGTGGATTTAAAATATGATGAATGTGACAATAAATTCTTTAAATTTACTGTTTCTTATTTATCTTTCGTATTTATCAAATACTGATTTCACACACACACAATAATTAATACAAATTTAATATTAAAAATCAAGCACAGAACTTTTGCACGCACTTAAAATTATAAAATTTGTCAAGAGTTATTTACTTGAACACTTTGATAAATTTAAAATCCATATATAGACACACAGGTGTAACTTATTTAATTTTTTAATCAAAAAATCTAAAATTGGGTAAAATAGCTAACAACTTTAAGTACATGGTTTAAAAGTTACCTTCCATCTTGCAAACATTATATGTATAACTTTTCACGTTAATAATACTTCTATGCGTAATTGTCCTAAAATAAATTTGCGTTTACGAAAACATAAGCAATTATGTATCCATAATATAAATGAAAGCGTTCAGTGGTGACCAAGACGTGATTTGAGCACGCAACCTTCTTATCTGTTTTCACTTTTTTTATTTTATGCATCAGTAAAATATTTATTGAGGCAGTCATTTCTTAACTTGTGCATTTATTTTTCAATTTATTCCAACTCGTGTTAACCTCATTAAGTTTAAAAAAAGGAAGTTAGAATTATTTTCTGCTATTAAATCTTTAAGATAATTTTCACAACACATAATGCAGTTAAAGAAAGATATATAATATATTGAATTAAAGAAGGTCAGGTTTCGGACAACTATCTTACACAAAATTTTAATCAGTGACGATATACTTGTGAGCATCCCCTAACCCTTTTGACATTTTCTCTTAATATATAATTGCAAAAGGTAACAAACAGTCTAGCGATAAATCAAACCAGCACTACAGGACCGATCTCGACTGAGGATCTGGTGAACTGCGAAGGATTGTATCTGAACTGCAGGCTGGTTAAGGCGATTTGGAGGACCGAGCCTGATAAAAAATATTTGGAGGATTGTATCTGGATTGCGGGCTAGGTAAAACTGTCCTGAGGGCCGTATCTGGGCAGCGGGCAGGTTAAACATGTCCAGTATCTGGTCTGCTGTCCTAATAAACATATTTGGTGGACTATATATGGACTGGGCCGGGTAAACCTGTCCGGAGACCGTATTTGAACTGCGGTCCTGATTAAAATTTGGAGAGCCATATCTGGTCTGCGAGTCGGGTAAGCATATCCGACGGGGTTTTTTCGGCTTGAGGGCCGGTTAATGCTGTCCAGAAGGCCGTATCTGAACTCCGGGCCACCAATCAGTCTATTCACTACAACGTATTTGTCTTACACGTACGGATTTTTTTGTATACGTGCTAGTTAAACTTGATCCCAATGCGAACTTAAGCTAATTATATAACAGCTCAAATAACTAGAAACATTAAAAAGTTACACAAATTCAATGAATATTCAGTAATATGCACATTAGCATCGCCTAACAATGTTAAAACGTAACTCAAATTCAAGAACTATTCAGTATTATACACATTCACATCGCTAACTTTTATAAGCAAATGTCATGTCGCCAAGAGAAGCGATAAAAAATCAGATCAATCAACCAAGCTGAATTTTCGCGTAGCAGTCACGTTGCTCCCACTTTTTGAAGCTCTTCTCAATAACGATGCTCAGTCTACTTATATTTCACGTCTATGGCCGCGCCCCCAAAATATGAAAGAATAATTCGGTATAAACGAAACCACAAACTGGAAAAGACTACTTCCGCTTTAGAACTAATTTAATTTATCACCATTTTGGAGTTGTTTGGCATAAATTTCTATTACAAGCATGCTGAAATTACACATGTGCTACATGTAAAGTTCTACCATGTTCCGAACAAACGTCAAACGAGCAATAAATAAACCAATTATTAACCGGAAGTAAATATTCTTCTCGGGTGGTTGGCTTATGATTACAGTCAAAAACGCGCTTACTATCTAAATGAATTTTTGTATATATTTATAGTAAAAATAGAGTGGTGGGAAAAACTAAATTTGACCAAAATAAACATTATCGAGACATTAAAATAGTTTTAAAGGAAAATTTCTTTTAAATGACGTCATTGAACTGGACTCAAAGTCCACAGGTTACATTCCAAAAAGTGAACATAATTGGCTATTCGTCGTCGTCATGTGAGGCGTGTCTCGTGACGACACAATCCCCTATCTTAAACATTTTATTAGCTTATCTTATACAAATTGAAATGAAATAAACCAGTGTTGCTGTTTCATAATCAACATACATCGTTTCTGCGTTCGCCTTGCCTAATTTTTTGATTTAGTCGAACTTTTGAACTTCAATCCCAGGAAGTTGTTTTTCCCTGTTATTACGCAAGACTGTTTACACCTCTTTTCCCTCTTGACGTTTTAAGTTATTTTCGTGTTTGTCTGCAGCAGACGTAGTGACATTTTATAATACTAGTAGCTTTTAGGAATTTGGTACACAATGCTGCGAATAACTTACCGCCGACTTCTATCGGGAAATCAAATTGCCAGGTATACGTCATATTATTCTTTTGTAAAAATGAAGTTGATAGATTATTTGGTAATTTACATTTTGCTTCCTTGTGATCTCTGATTGTCTTCAAAAGGAAGAATAAGTCTTAAATTGCACTGCTTGAAGTTGAATAATGCTATAGTTAAGGAAATAAAGGCACGTCAAATTTATCCTGTGATCAAATATTTAATTTCAATTAATGAAAAGAAGATTTTAGTTCATGTCTTAAATTTTTTTCTCACTCTTGGTTTAAGTGGTTCAACAAATTTCATAACCTATTTTTTTTAAATAAAAGTCATGTCAAAGAGCCTTTGCGTGCCAAATTCCCCTTTTACTGAATTCAAGCATAAAAAATTTTCTCTTGAAAAATTGCAGAAATGAATATGAAAAGTACTATATAACTAAGTAGACATCCTTCTAAATCTAAATTATGTTAAGTTATTTTGTTTCCACTCTACTGTAAAGAAATATACAGGAAATAACATTTTAAGGACAGAAATGTTATTCTGAAAAGTTTCACATTTTTATTTTGTATTAAAAAATTAATGTGAATAAAATAATTTAATTTAAAAGTAAAATTGTCAAACTGATTTTTGGATACAAAATTAGATCCAAACCTAAGTCTAATCTATTTTCAGGAGTATTGATGTACAACCATATTGAGTAGTATTGAGATACAACCATATAAGGTTTTACATGGGAGGATTGTGCTGTTTATCTTCTATCTAACTGTTTGAAATTCTATCCTTGAGACAGACATCAATTTCATAAAGATTTGATGAAAATGAAGTCATCTTGTTTAAAAAATGACTAGAAAGCTACTAAACATGTAAAATGTTATGTGCCACCCTCAACATTCTTTTTATATGAACATAGTAAGCAGTGAAACTTCCAAAATTATATTTTTAATGGCTGAGTTATATTATCATTTTAGGTTTGAAGATTGTTCAAGAATGTTATGAACATTGTTTTCCCATATAGGTTGTTTGGTTCTGACAAAAATAATGTCCATAAAAAGTTTTTAAAATAGCAGCTTAATTTCTTTGATATATTGAATTCTCCTAAATACTTTCAATTTGAGAGACTAAGTGGTGGTAGATAACTGGCTTTTAATTCAGTTTCTTTGAATGTGTTCTATGTTGATAAATTTTAATTCATTTTTCAGCCTAAGTGCTTATATTTAAATAATTTTCTTTTAGGAATTTTGCAGCTGCTGCTCAGCAAGCTGCCAAGGAACCAGAACATGAGAAAGTTGAGAAGAAAACTGATAAAAATGTTCAGGTGGATTTCTTTTTAAATGTGTTTGAGAGTTATTTCTAAGCAGAATACCGAACTTAATCTTCCATTGTTTTGTTTTGGCAATTTATTTTCAGCTCATTTGGTTTGTTAAAAGTAAAATCAACTTTATGACAAATTTCTTGAACCTAAAGTTTCAATTCTATATTCGTATTTACTTGCATTAAAACCTCAAATAGCTCGAAAAAGTTTTCATTTCTTTCTCAACAGCTTTTTTGTTTCAAAATACTAAGGACTGAAATACAATAATAATTGACTCTTGAAGTTAAAATCTTCTGATATCTTAAAAATGCCTGGTAAATATGTTGAATCCGGGGCATGTTTGTTGCCAAGCAATTTTTGTCGCCAAATCAAGATGGCTTTCAACACCAGTATGGCTGCCAACTTGCCAATTCGATTTCTTACATCAGGAAGTAAAAATAAGAAATTTACAAATAAGCAATAAAAAGTAAAGAAAAATAAAACTTACATTCTACTTTAAGATGATTCATCAGGGTTGAAAATTTTTTTAATATCCTCAATTAATGCGAGGAACATGCGTTGGATTTCCGTCCCATTATGTTGCCGCCGCCAAATATATTCGGCAAGGTAACCGTCAAATTAATCATTCACAGTTCTTTTTCCCTTAAGAGATCGTTTGACGGTACCCCACATCCCCTCAATTGCGTTGGTATGGGCTCCTGTAGCTGGGTCCTTAAAGTGTTCACTATGGTTGACCGTCAGATGCTCAAACCGATAACCTTTGAATTGTTTATCCTCCGGTTTATCGATACCAGCATAAGACTTCCAACAGTCAGACACTATGGTAGTTCCCGGCAAAATCCTTTCACGAATAATTTTACTCAACACATTCTTACTCCTGTCTTTCACTACAACCATAAAACATTTATCCGTACCCCTTTCAATTCCACCAAACACCCATTTACCCTCCACTTGCTTACCCCTATTATACTTTCTTTTACCAAACTTACTCATCAATTTCCAGTCTTTCGTACTCCTCCAATCTTTCCATTAAATTCCAAGCAAGCATCCACACACACTTCTCTACAATAATTAAACCAATCACTCATAGTATGGGTCGCCACATCCATCTCATTCATAACACATTTAATTGGCGTTTCATTCACCCAGTACCACATAATCAAAAGAATCTTACACACATGCAATTTACTATTTTCAAACCAAGTTCCCTTTCGCACCGACTGCTTTCGCTTATGTCCATCCTTTCTACACAACCATTCGTACCTATCGCCCGCATCCTTTCTATATTTTAAAGCCATTTCACTTCCACATTCTGGACATTTCACACTATTCGCAATTAAACCAACTTTCTGACACCATTCAATCACTTTCAAGCTCTCCGGATTCGCTACAGATTCATCATACATTTTCCCAAAAAAATACGCATTTATACACCCAGTCAAACCATCCACTGCCATACCAAATCAAGGGTAAGTGAGTGGCTAATAAATCTATACTATCACAAATGGTAATTAATTTAATTTCTAATTAATTTTTTTTTAAAATTAATCAATAGAAATGCGCCACTTACTTGAAAAGATGGTAATAAAAATTTTGGAAACCCAACAGCAAACGCGAAAACCAATCCCACAAAACTAAACCTCTTCAAGAGCACCAGCTTCAAATTTAACGCTTCAAACCACAAATCATTCATCGCAAATATCTCAATTTCGTTAAAAGAGGGGTTGCCATAAATCTAGATCAAAAGGCCAAGGTTACCATGTTTGGCGATAAATCGCCAGTGCCCCGGATTCGACATCTCCACCAAATGTCTTTTTACTTAGCCCCATTTTGTCTTATGAGCCTGATACTTCAGTATCATCTGCATGTTTAAATTTGATGTAGATTACAAAACTAATTCAAGAACGAGGGAAAAAAATTAGTTCCTTTACTTCAAAAAGCCTACACTAAAAACTTTTTGAAGGAGATTTGATCTGATTAGTTCAGATAATAATTATGGGGCCAAATTATCCAGTTTTTTTATGAATCTTCAGTTGCTTGATTAATGAAAAACACATTGCATAAACTTCAAATCTTTAAATATATATTTAGTCAAAATCCAAGACGCATTCTGTGCGTCTCTTCAAGTATTTAAAAAATACAAAACCAAATTAAGGTTTGATTGATTTTGATCATTGTCATAAACCTTTCAAACTTCTCATCATTCTCAAAATTTTCACGATTGTCTTAAAATGTTTACCATTGATAAACATAAGTTTAACTCATACAAACCCCCAATAGACGTTCAAGGTTCTTAAGTATGTCTGCAAGTTTCTTGAATTTTTTGATAAAACTCAATGTTAATCAATTCCTTCATTGAGTTTTTGCAACATAAACAATGCCATGAGAAGCTTCACTATTGCAAGAACAAGCTGCAACTGTAGAATAACCAAACAAGCAAAAGTGACATGATTTGTGGTTAAGTGGTGGGGCTTAAGTTCCAAAAAGTTGGCTCTTGTGCAAGGTAAATCCCAATGTAACATCTGCCCTTATGCCAAACTAATTCCTTTAATATTGTGCTGTTCCAAAGTTTTGCAAGTGCTACCATGGCTCAGTGGGTTTACCCACTGTGCTAGCAGCCTGCTAGGTCTAGGTGGTGCAGATTTGATTCCTGTTACTATCCTAACTGTATTTCGTTCTGTATCAGTAAAAGCTTAACTGGTGTATGTATGTCCACTTGATGAAAAATAAATTGTTTGGTTCATCTTGGCTAGACCTGGCCCTTGTACCATAAAAGGCGACCTACCAAACCAAAGTTATGCCAACAGTCTGGATACTTTTCGATTACATCTTGTGTCATAGACTGCCTACTGCATATAATTGCTATTGACTGATCTATTCACCTGTTTATAGACTAATTTTTCATTTACCCTGAAACTGCTTGTTACTTCAAGCTTTTTGTCACCCCAAACATTCTTTGTATATCTTAATGTACAAAATTCTATTGTAAACATTATTTTTTTTTATTTCAGGAGACGAGCTCTTTTGTCATGAGTATGTTCAAAGGCCAATTGAAGACTGAACAAATTTTTCCATATCCAAATGGTGAGTTGCATGTCATTGTTCCTTGATGTTTTATTTATACATTTGTATACTTATTTATGCAATATCTAAATTTGGAAACTTGATGCATTTGAAGATGATTTAATATTCAGACTAAATAAACATTGCCTTATAACTATATTATAGTTAAATTTTTCAACTTAAGAGCCAAGTATACTCTTAATAGTATGATCTTATGGTGTTTGATCAAAAGATTAAAGCATTGCACTGTATGTATTTCATGTTTATAATAATTTTTTCAAAACTTAGTTTTAATACCAAAATAAGTAGTCTTAGAACATTCAATCAAAATGCTGGTGAGCTTTTACATAAATTTACTATTATCATAACTTGTTTAAATACATTTGTATTTTACAAGTGAAAGATAAATTTGTAATTGTTAGATTTTAAGGTCATCTTGTGATCTGATACATCGTTCATAATTGTGTCTCCAACATTCCACGACAAACTTAAATATAGAGAAGATTAATAATTCTAGATAAATATTTGCTTATATAATTAATGTGTTAATATTATGTAGTGATTTTTATTCTGATGATATTATTTAGTATTTAAATACTTCTGATTTTGAAAATGAGTTTATTTGTTAAAATGTGGACATACTCATGTTTAGGTTGGTTAACTTATCTTTGAATTTGCTAACTTGTAAAAATTGGTCATACCAACCTGCCAATGTGTTTGGCATTTGGCTGAATTGTTCAATTTTATGGGCATGCAGTGAGACTGAAATTTGCAATGGAAAGCAAATTCAAGAAGAAATCCTGTGCTTGTTTAGAGATGTCAACTAATACAGATTCTCCAAAAATTCTACAGGAAAACATGCTATATGGTTGAAAAGTAAATTCTACAGAAAGTAAATTTTCTATTCTAAAAGTTCATAGTTCACTTTAGTTTTGTATAATTACAGGATCATCTTTCACATGATTTCATGTTCTTAAACAAGTATCAACCAAAAAGATTTGTGAATCCAGTTCCCAGTTTGTTTTGCAGTTGATAATAATTCAATAAAGTTAATTAATGCTCATATAGTGAAGATTAACACAAGCAGCAAACTAATTAAGCAAAATAAATCTAGACTTAATAAGATAAAATTACATGCATTGTATTTATATTTATACATCAAAATGCAGTTTTATCATTCCCTGCCTTTTGAATTTTCAAAACAAAGATTCCAATCTTTTATTTTATTTGAATTTACAAATGCTTATCTTTTCTAGAACAGAAGTGAAATTCCCACATAGTATATTTAAACATTTAATTACACTAGCAGACTAGTGCATAGCATATGTACAAAATGTTCTTAATTGCTTGTATCTATTGATGGCAAAGTGTGGTTAGTCACCTTTTGTAACTTATTTCAATTTATTTATAATGAATATAGCATTCATATTCGCATAAATGGGTTCCATATCTAAATGATAAAATTATTCAAAAATATGTTGCACTATTTTGTTTACTTTTATTGGTATAAATTTTTAATTGCTATAAAAGCACTTTTGTCATGTTACCACAATTATGTTCTAAACGTCTACTTCAATTTCATCCTATTCTCTTGTTCAAAGGTGATTTGGCATTTTTTGACACTGAACCTATTTTTGCTCATATATTTTTGTGCTGATATCTACCAGATTTCTCATTGCTTTCTGTAACCAGACTGCTGAAATGCTTCATTTAAAGTTCTATGTAGTATTAGCAGTATTTATGCTGCTCCCTGCCAAATCAAGCATATTTAAACTAAGCAGCAAAATCGACAAAGGAATCCTGTAACTAGAATTTATATTGTTTCTATCCGTTGTTGCCATTTGGCAATAAATAAAAGGCTATTTCTGTGCCACGTAGGTTAGTGAAAGAAGTTATTTTATGTCTTTAAAAGTCTTGATTTTTGTGCAGTGCCAAGTACCTGTTTTTTTCAAATACTCAACCACTAACTTTTCAACCACAAGTGCTTTAACATTATATTAAGTACATGAGTGCCTTTGATATAAAAATCATTAGCTCCTGTTTGTTTTCAAATGAAATTTTTTAAAGTGATTAATAAATTTACTTAGCCTCCAGCATGTGGTGTACTTTTGAAACAATAAACTGCGGTGAAAAAGTCATTGGTAATTTAGTTAAATTAAATTTTAAAACCTTTCCTAAACTATTTTTGGCATATTTTTAAAAAATGAACTGACAAAAATTTAGTTTTTGAAATTCCCCTTGTATGGTAACTAGAGATTTGAAGGAGTGCCAAATTGGTTAAGCTAATATGTATCTTATAAAATAACAATTCGTGACAATAACACTTTATATTTCTTTTTGATGATAAACATTTCAAAAAAGAAATAATTTGCAGTATTAGAATAAGTAAGATGGAGTATAGGAAATTTTTGTGAATAATTTGGCTAAGAATATCAGAATTAAACGATTTTAATTGGTGCAAAGAGTTTTTAATTTTGTTAGGAAAAATCAGACTTGTGAATCTAACTTTTAGTGCTAAAACTTTGAGCCCTTCTGACAGAAAAAGTAAAAATTAAAGTGAATATTGATAAAAAAAAGTCTAAAAAAAGATTTTGGTCTTGGGTACCACATTCTTTATTAGGTTGGTTTCTTTGTTGACGAGGCTACAGAAGTCACTAAAAATTCAAGAAATGAGGGAAAGATAGCAGATTCCAAATTAGTTATTAAAAACACTAAATAATTGTATGTTTTGGATTTATGTATTTGTGGGTGCTTTAACCCTCGAAGTGGTTTCGATGAGATATCTCGTCCATCAAGATCTGACCAATTTTGCTAATGTCGAGATATCTCATCAAGGTGTTGCGGATTTTTTTATGATGATAAGGACAAGATCTGGACAGTTTTCTTTCCATGACAAAATATCTCATCCATCAAGATCTGCTTATGGTTTTGCTATTGACAAGATATCTAATCGGGACATCCACCAAGAGGGTTAAAAAGTATATATTTACTTTCCACAGATCTACGTACATCATGAACTTATAAAAATGGTAAGATTTCAAAAATCGACATATAAGCAGGAATGGCCATATTAATATTCTCATCTAATTTTAACATTGAATACATTTTTGTAAGTGCCTTTTATGTCAACATTGTTCCTTAATCATTAACATTCTAATACTTCCATTTCTGAGATGACCTTTATGAATGCCTTTTTTAAATCTTAATACCTTCAGTTGAATATTTTAATTAACTGCCTGAATGTATTTTACCTTTGTAAGAGTTCATTAACTTTGCACTTGATTTTATTCAAACATTGATAGTATAGTTGAAATAAAAATCTTAAGTTTCACAATGGTTTTGATTATTTTTCTAATACATTTGAATCCTACCATTTTATGTAGTTAACTTATACATTTAAAATTTTTCAGTTTTGAATGCAGATGAAAAATCAACTTTGGAAATGATGCTTGACCCTCCGAAAAAGTTCTTTGAAGAAGTGAATGATCCTGATAAGAACGACGAGCTGGCTAAAGTTGAAGACCATCTAATAAAGCAATTGGGAGAACTTGGAGCATTTGGTTTGCAAGTACCTGAGGAATATGGAGGACTGGGCATGAACAATACACAGTATGGAAGGCTGGTAGAGTTAGTTGGAAGGCATGATCTTGGACTTGGTATTACATTAGGAGCTCATCAGTCAATTGGATTCAAGGGTATTCTTTTATATGGAAATGAAAGTCAAAAGAAGAAATATTTACCTGATTTAGCTACTGGAAAGCGAATTGCTGCTTACTGTCTGACAGAACCTAGCAGTGGGTCAGATGCTGGGGTATGCATCTGAAATATGTATTTGTTATTCATATATTTTTTAATTTTGCTGCATTCAAACTGAGATAAATATATTTTTATTTTGCTATATTTAAGGTTAGAGATCACTTAATTCTCTTTCCACTCACTTGTGTCAATATTCTATATTGGAAGTGTAAAAATTGTAAAGTTTTGACAGGTCCCTAAATTTATTTCAACAGAAAAAGGTAGAAAGTGTGTAGAGCAGGGCTGGCCAGACAAAAAGGCTACTTTTTGTTTGTCATGAATTCATGCCTTTTGCTTCATTGGGGAGAATGTTTTTATGACTTAAAGCTACTGCACTCCAATGGTATAAAAAATGTTTGGTAAATTTAAACATTCTGATCATTTCAACGAGGTATTATGTAATAGAGGGTATGGTACTTTTCTGTCAAAAGTGTTAACTAAGCTCCAAGCTACACTAAACACTTATTCCTACTTCTACTCTGCACAGCATTTTTTGAAGACCCTGTGCCAAGAGTGTAACTGAATGGGCAACTGAAACTACTATTAAAATAAGTTTTAAGAAAAGACTAATTTTGCTATTTAAAAAAAATTATGCTGATAAAGTTACTATTTCTCTAGTACCTTGATTGGCAGTCCTGATAGAAATTTCATATTAAATCTTTGAATTTGAGAATTTGCTGGTCTTTCTAGCAAAGACAATAGATATTTATTGGCACCTTTTCATAAAACCTAACTCTGTTCAAGGATATTTAACCAGCAAAGTTCTGGGGTGCAAACTTTTTATTGAAATAACAAAATTGCGCCACAGGAAATTAAAATCAATTTATTTTCTTCCCCCTTTTTGATATAGTATTGTGAGACCTGTTTTGTGAGAATTTTATTTATTAAATTTTAAGATATCCTTATTAAATGAAAATGTTCATGAAATCAAAGAAACTTTTCTGTACTAAGTTTGTCAACATTGTAAGTTGTTCCTCTTGAAATTCGTGTTATAATATTTGATTATTTGTATCTAATTTGTGGTTTTCTTACAGTCCATCAAAACGCGAGCTGTTCTTTCAGCTGATGGAAAATATTTCACAATGAATGGTAGCAAAATCTGGATTAGTAATGGAGGAATTGCTGAGATTTTGACAGTATTTGCAAAAGTAATTGTCAAAGACTTTCTGTAATATAATTTAATGATTTGAAATAATATCAATTGTATGTAATTTAATTCCTAACAATATGTATTGGCATTAAATTTCTTTTCCATTAAAAGGTTCCTGTTGAAACAGAAAATGGTACAATAGATAAAATGGCTGCATTTATTGTTGAGAGACAATTTGGTGGTGTTAGCAGTGGTCCTCCAGAAAAGAAAATGGGTATCAAAGCTTCCAATACAGCAGAATTGTTCTTTGATGACTGTAAAATACCTGCTGAAAATCTTATTGGTGAAGTTGGCGATGGTTTCAAGGTACATACGTTTGTGAATTCCATATGCAAAAGCTAATTTGAAGAATAAAAGCTTGACTGCATACTAAGTGATTATTTTAAGAGCCACAAAGCCTATTAATTATTTTTATTTTCTTCAGATTGCTATGAATATTCTCAACAATGGGCGTTTTGGTATGTCTGCATGCCTTTCAGGTACAATGCGTGCTGCAATTGAAAAAGCTACTGATCATGCTGCCAGCAGAAATCAATTTGGTAGTAAGATTCATACCTATGGCACAATCCAAGAGAAGCTTTTCCGTATGTCTATGGCTCAATACATCACAGAGGTTTGTTTCATATTTGAGCAAAATATTTTAAATTGTAAAATTTCAATGTCTTTATAACATTGTTTAAGACACTTAAATTTAAATAGTCAAAGATAAAATCAGTTTTTTCTATTCATAATTTGAATTTAAGATGAGATGCATCTTTTTTATCAGAAAAGTCCAAGAACACCATAACTCTTATTAATAGTAATATTTTTACAAATTTTGGAAAAGACGAGCTTTCCAAGGAGAAATATATATACAAAAGTTTTTTCATAAAATCGATGTATAACTGAATAGAATGAAATATCTCTTGATTAGCTATCTTTTGTATGTATCTAATTTATTTTAATTTCTGTCCTACCATTTTTGTTACTGGTTAAAATAGACTGCTAAGATAGACATGTTCAAATACTGCCTTTTTTCATAAGTAATTATTTGAGTTCTTTACTTGCACATGAATGATCCCCTGCTAAAAGTCAAATAATTCTGATTAAATCCTTTTCAATAATTTTCACAAGATCGGTTTTAATTTAATGTCAGCTAACCAGAAAAGTTCATGCCATTTCTAGGTTTTATCACTCTCAAATTGCTCATGCATTCATTCTATCAATTGAAAGTGTGGTTATGTAGGCTTAAACAAAAGATTACTTAACAGAATTTACCAAGTATAACACTTATGAAAATTAATCATTTAAAGTTTTGTAAGTGATCTCAGTATGATTGTCACAATCAATTATTTGTGCTTGCTTACTTTGTAAATTCAATTCTGCTTCAGAGGCTACTCGGAAAAATATTATCTGTATTCAGATGATACAGTGAGCAAGTGTTGAAAATGGTCCCAGAAAATTTGTATCTGGAGATGAAATTCTTCACAGAAGCTTTCTGCTCCTGCAGACCATCAGGCTTCAATGAGACCCAGCTGACAGACTGTATTGAGTCAAATTCAAGTCAAACTTTTGAAGAATTTGCAAGACAATATAATGTTAGGGATGAAATCATCTGTTCCCATTTGCATTGACTTGGAAAATATGGAAGCTGAGTAATTGCTTCATGAACTGAGTCCAATCTTGTGGATTACGCTCAGTTTGTTTCTTTGGAGGTACTCATTTGTTTCAAGCCACAGAACTTAACCATTTAGGTACCACATATTGACATGCCATAAAAAATGTGTACAATGCAACATGAAGTATTCTCACCATTGGTTGTTTAAAAGATATAGAGCTAGTGACAACAAAACCAGTATCCACCAACCAAAGGTGTTTCTTTGGATTTGGCGAACCACCTCCCAGATTGTTCACTTTCAGTTTCTGCCAAATGGAAAACCATTACATGTGAAGTCTACTCAGCACAGTTGCAATGGGTTTCAGTAAGATTAGCCCGAAGCAGCCAGCATTGATTAATAGAAAGGCAATTATCTTTCACCTGGTTATACCAGATCATACACAGCAAGATGTTTGTAGCAGCATGGCCAAATATATTCCTTGTACCATTAAATCCCAACCAACCATGCATAGCAAGAGCAACCAAAGTTATCTGACTGCTTGGAACTTCTATCCCATCACCCATATTCCTCACAGATCTCACCTTCAGAATATCATCTTTCCTTAGCAATAGGCAATCATTTACAAAATCAGTCATTCCAAAATGCATAAGATGTTGAAAGGGAAATTTTCGATTCCAGAAAGGAAAACTTTTATAAAAAGAAATAGTAAAAGATTTTAGATTATTCAGAAAAATAGTTATCTTCAGCCTCTATTAAATTTTCTCAACAAAGTATCTTTTGATCCCCTTTATGTGTATCATTTATCTCTTGGTTAAACTGGCAAACTTTCTTGGTTATCCAATAAATAATTTCTGATTAATGATTTTATTTTTACAAAACTTTCATGTGAATTCATCTTTCTACTACAGGAAATTATAGAAACAACTCTACTGTATTATAAGTTTGGATGAAGTAAAAATTAACCCTCCAAGTGACATGCCCAAGTACAAGTTCAGAGGAGTTTCTGTGCTGCAGATGGCAGACCAGAAATATTTTGAGGAGTTGGTTTTTTTACTGCTTGCCATACATGAATTTTTATAGGCTGCATTCAAACTGATTTTTCCAGGCTGTGCTTGGACATGTCGCAATAGAGGGTTAGCATCAGTGTTCAAAATGCATTGAAGCTGTACAAATTTTATTTCCAAATTGTATTTTTATGCTTTTGAAATTTGCATCACTTAAAAGAATCAATGATTAAAAAATATATCAACTAATGTGTTTTGAATGCTTATTCTGCTATATAAAAAATTGTTCTAATTTAGTCTATGGCTTACATGGTATCTGGCAACATGGATCGGGGATATACAGATTTCCAGTTAGAAGCGGCCATAAGTAAGATATTTGCTTCAGAAGCAGCGTGGTATGTAGTGGATGAAGCAATTCAGATCATGGGTGGAATGGGATTTATGAGATCCCCTGGATTGGAACGTGTATTAAGGGATGTGAGAATTTTTCGTATCTTTGAAGGCACCAATGATATTTTGCGCCTTTTTGTTGCTCTGACTGGTAAGATTTTAGTAACTTACATTTTTTGTCTTGAATGCAATTTAAAAAGCATTCAAATTTTTCTATGGTAATGTTCATTTAAATTTGTATGTTAATTTAAATTCACACTTTGTTAAAAATGCAGTTTATATTTTATTTTACAACCATTCAATAAACATTTCACTATGACCTCCCCTTTCTTCGTCACATCCTGATATTCTTTTAAATTGCATCCACATCAGACATAAATTTTACTCAAGACATCTTTCGTTTTGAGTTTCCCTATGCAAAGCATGTGGTTCCTTTTACCATGCATCATTTTAATTAATCTGTTTTTAACTATCATATAAACTTATCTATTTTTCATTTGCAAGATATGATAGAGAGAAATTCCCATTGAAATCTTTTAAAACTTGTACATAATACAATCAAATCTCATTAAGACGAACTTGCTTGATACGAATTACTGATAATACGATCCAATCAAAAAATCCACATCAAAATGTATTTTCAAATATTGTTAACTAATTTGTTTAGGAAGAATTCGGGTTAAACTAATCTCCAGTTAAGATAAACGAATTTTTGAAACTTGAAAACAAACGGATTCTTTTCAATCAGAAATGTTGTCACTCTGAAATTATAGAAGATTTATTTGTGGAAGAGAGTGAAGAAAGAATAAATGAAAATTCTGATGAAGATGAAGAAATAAGTGTGCCTTATTTAAAAACTACTGCTGGCTTAGAAATTGTTCATCGCTTTTTGTTAGGTAGCGAAAATTCATCTTAAAAAATGTCGTGAGAAAAACAAGACTTGACTGCATCAAATTTTAAAATTGTATACCTTTTTATCATTCATGCCTTTTATAATATTTCATAAATATTAATATGTTAAATCAGCAAGAAATTTAATTCAACCATTTATTAATTTTATATTGATTGATGTATTTTAATCTCATTTACTGATTAATTGTGATATTAACACTACATTTACCGACTTTTTGTAAATACCTATTGTTACTGAAACAGGTTAAATGATCCATTTTCCATATAGATGCAGGTAACAGTGCAATTAGTGCTTAAAATAATAAACAAAGTTATCTTTAAATAATAATTATAAGCAAAATAACAAACATTCAGTAATAAGTAAGGTATTGTTTTGGCTTTTTATTCAGTAGTTTAACTTTTTTGAGTATTCGATAATTGTAATTCAACTTACTACGAAGTAATTACTGCGATGATCTACAGTAAACCCATTAGCAAATCCTCTTTTGTGCAATTTAAAAAAATGTTTTCTCTGGAATTTGTAACAATTGTATTCATAATTATTATACTTAAATGCTATCTATGTGTGCCTTTCTTTTTGGTTTATTTTTTCATATTATATTTATCTTAAATATCTCGCATGTGAAAAAATTGAAGATCTTGGCCAACATAATAGTAAGCCACACTTTTCAAATTAAAAAAAAATTCCTAAACTATCTTAAAGAAAATTTATGATCTTAAACTTTCAAGTTTTTTAGCACTCATTCAAACAATTGGAAATTCTTTTGATCATCTTGAACTTTTTATCATTACAAAACATATTTTGTGATTTCTCACCAAAGCCCTTCAATTGTAAACTAATGACATGTTTTAAATCAGTCTTACAGATGTATTTTTCTTACTTCCTTAGGATTGCAGCATGCCGGAAGCCACCTAAAAGAAATTCAGAAAGCTCTAAAAAATCCAACGGCAAACTTTGGTTTGATCCTGGATGAAGGAACAAAACGCGCAAAGAGAGTTATGGGTTTAAGCAGTCCTCCATCCCTCAATGCACAAATTCATCCAAAATTTTCTGATTCTGGAGTTCTGGTAAGTTTCCTTCAAATCTGTTTGTCTTAGATTGAAAAAATCATATTTATAAACTTTACTAGTATGTCTTTTAGTATTAAAACTGTTTTATTTTTAAGTCTGATTTTTTCCCCACAGCTTTCAAAATGTATAGAATCTTTTGGACTTGCAGCTGAAGAGTTGCTCGTTAAGCACGGGAAAAATATAGTTCGTAAGTTTATATAAATTTTAGTTCTAAATATGACAATTTATTCAATCAAAACACTAATCAAATCTGACTGCAACTGAGTATAAAAAATCATTAAGATTTGTGACTTAACAATTGTCCAATTTTGTTTGTGATCCAATACTGTAAACACAATTCCATTCTTACTGAAATTTATTAAATGCACTATTTAATACAAAAAGCTATCTGTATTGAATGATTTTTTCTTTTGAGCAAGTTTTTATACTGTGAGCATAATTTAAATAAAAAGTTTTGTATTTTGTATCATTAAATTTCAGTCAGTTTCACAATATTTCATTCCTCATTTAGCTGCCCATTCCTTTCTTGGTCATTTTCAAATACTGTATTTTCTAGTATAACCATACCCTGTAAATGGCACTGAGTATTTTTGAAAATCTAGGAAAAGTAAAATTTGCAAAGATGCTAGTAAGTATGCCATTAGCAATGCAAGGTTAAACCTTGTTAGGAGCTTACAAAGTTTTCAGAAAAACTGTCAGTAGCAGTGAAATGATTCATACCCAATGCTCAAAGGATTAAATATTGTTCTTTTATATTTTGAAATTAAAAAAGTTAATTACAGCCTGTTAGCTGTAAAGTGTGCATTAAACTGCACAATTTTTAGGGGGAAGTTACACCAAGGTTGCCAACTCTTAGAGATCCTAGATATAGTGAGATAAATATAACTTTTCAGATATAATATGGGTAGCAAAATATTTCAAAATGAGTATATATTTATGTGGAATCCATCCCCATTCTGCCACCAGAGGTGGTGTCCAGTGCACGGAGTTAGAACTGTAACTGTGACTTTATTTTCTTAACTCAGTTCGAGTTGAGCTGGACTTGTGATTGTGAACGCTTCCACGTGCAGGTGGAGCGCAGTTTATACAATTCATGCAAGTGCCAGCATCCATGTAACCTTTCATGTATATAGTAGTTCATAGAATAATTAAATGTTGTGTTAGTCCTAATCTCCGTGTCATCCAGCTTCACTTCATCACACCCTAGACACCGTACTACATTTAAAATTTCATGGGTGCAAACATTGGTCATATGTACAATTAAATTTATAAAGTAATTTGTAGCATGCTTAATGGATCATAAACTATCATACTAAAATAAAACTAAATTGTAAACCATTTTTAACTGGTAAAACAAGTTTAAAAAATTAAAACTATAACGCACACTATACTACCAATTCTGACATATAGATGGCGCCACTAAACGTGACCAATCTATCATCGTGCTGCTATGCTATTACGCAGGCAGAGAGAGCTTGGACCTTAAATGTAACGGACGCCTCGTCTGCTTTTTTGCCCAAAATTGTATCTAAATGTTTTAATTGTTTGTGTTATGTTTTTACCGTCCTTTGTAACTGTGTTCTCTTATAATTAAATATATATAAAACTTTACCCCGAGATTTTTTTTTAATGATTACTTTGGTTTTTACCCCAATAATTACAAGAGGACAGTTATAAATTGGCCCCCCAACGTTTGGCCCGAAATAAAATATCCCAGCTCTCTCTCGCATTTTCACAGGATTTGGTAGGTCTCTGAAGTGTTTGTCATCCCGACAACAAGAAGAATAAAAATTCGCAACCTGCTAATGTCTTTACAGATAAGTGTATTTCTCTTATTGTGATTGTAATTTTGAATCTTGTTTTGGCCACCCTGGTGAAACAGAAAGCATAGAATGTTTAACATTGTGTATGACAAATTTTACAATAAGAATACATATTATATATATATATATATATATATTTAAATTTATTTTGATTTTTGTTTGAATCTATCTTACTGTAAATTCTGTTTTGTTTTAAATACTTAAATTTAGAATTGATTTCGGTTTAGAATCCTTTAATTCTAATTTGGTTTTTTGTTTGAATTCTTTGATTCTAACTTGGTTCTGGTTTTAAATTTAATTTTGGTTTAAATTTAGGCTTGATTTGAATTTTTATTTTGTTTAAAATTCTGGTTTTGAACTTCATTTAGAATTTTAGTTGATTCGTCGCTATTATTGTTTCGATTTTTTAAGAATTCTATTGTTACAGGATTGGCATGGTACTGTGTTCAAAACTTAATTGATTAAATTGTGTAAACCTTTCATTGTTGAATAATTTAAAAGAAAATTTTTAAATTTTAAGAATATTTAGTAACTTTTAATTTTGTTTTGTTTAAAAGAGAAAGTAGGCATATTGTTTTGTATTCACACCCTGTGTACTGTTTATGTTCTACCGATCTTGTGTTACTAATATTTTATGTCAGCTTACACAATTTATACACCAGTTAAATAAGACATTGTTTAGGACTGTTACATCCAATTAGGACAGTTTTCTTTTCTCGTCCACAAAATTTCGTTGGAACTCTCCTTCTCCCCAATACCCCCCTCAGGCAACAATGGCTTTCCTCGCGCGTGGAAAGAAAGAGGATCTGAGGATCCTGGCTCAAGATTTTGGCGTCGATGTCGCTTCTGACATAAGGATTGTCGAATTGAAGAATCTCATCGTCAAATCTGATCAGTATGATGAAGACTTTGCTAAAGAAAGATTGGCTACTATCATTGAGGATAGAAAAGCTGAAGAAGCCGATAGGGAACGACAAGCAGCCCTTGACCGTGCTGAAAAAGAAGCAGAACGAGTCCTAAGAAAAAAACAAATGGACCTGGATCAGGCTGAAAAAGAAAAGAGAACAGGATCAACGCTTCAAATTGGAAAAGTTGAGACTACAGTTAGAAGCTCAGAAAATTTCTGCAGGCTCCGAAGCCCATGCTTCCGAAGGTGATGTTGACTTACCCAAGTTCGAGTTAAAAAAGCTGATTCCCTACTTCAACCCCAAGCAGGATGATATGGGATTATTCTTAAATCTCTTTGAGAGACAGTTGAAGTTCCTGAAGATTCCAGAGGCCAAATGGGTCGCCTACTTGATCGGTGTCCTACCAGCCGATGTGGCTAAGTTGATCGCAAGGGAGCCTGAAGAGAAGGCTCAGGAGTATTCCCACGTAAAGGATGTCCTGCTGAAGCGGTTCAAGCTAACCAGCGAACGCTTCCGACAACTTTTCAGCCAGCATCGAAAAACTCCTGAAAGTACCTGGCGCGACTTCTACTTTGAAATCCGCAGTTACCTGGAAGGATGGCTAGAAGAGCTGAATGTCACCAACTTTGACCAGCTAAAGGACCTGATGTTGGCTGACCAACTGAAAAGGAAAGCCCCACCAGAGGCCCGTGAACATTTCCTGGATGACTGGCATACATGGAATTCCCCTGGAGAACTGGCTGACAAACTGGATGCGTATGACAACCAACGCTCCACCTCTAGAAAAGATTCGGCTTTCAAGAAAAGAAATTTTGAAAGGCATAAAGAAGACGCAACCCGTCTTAACCCACCTAAAAAGACTTTTCCTTTCCATGGAAATAGAACGGACGGATCAAATCCTGACCCTCCACTCGAAGTTAAACCTGGCGTAGCATGTTTTGGCTGTGGAAAACCCGGGTACATCAAAGCAAAATGCCCAGATTGCTCGCCGCCAAAGAAGAAGGTCTCCACCAATCACCTGAAAGCCTTTGCTTCAATTACCAAGGGATCACCAATAACCCTATTGGACGCAACTATTTGCGGAGTTTATGGAAGAGTGTGCGCTGACACAGGCTCTACACATTCCATAGCTGGAGCATATCTCTACTCCCTGTTTAAGGAAAACAACTTACCTTTTCAGAAGACGGAGCTGACGTTGCACCTAGCAAATGGATCCCAGACTCTGGAGAAATGTCTCACCACCCAGGTTGCAGTATACCTGGAAGACCGCAAGATTATGACCAACTTCATTATCCTGCCGGATGCAACCAACAACCGTACCTTACTAGGAACAGATTTCCTAGAGACCGCTAGAGTGGTACTGGACTTAGCCAACAAAAACTGGTTTTTTCATGACAAGCCCAAAGAAAAGTACCCCTTCGGTGAAGAATTACCTCTGACTCCCGTTCAGGGCAAAGAACAGATAGAATCCAACATCTGTCAACTGAGAGAGGAAGAAGGAGAAAACCTGGATCCTCACCAAAGAAAAGATCTCAATGATCTAATTGCCAAATTTGACACTGTCTTCAAGCTAGGGGGAGGGACAACACCCTTGATCGAACATCACATCAATACCGGAGACCACCCACCTGTGGCTGTTCCTCCATATAGGATGTCCCCAACTAAGAAGGAGTTATTGAAGAAAGAACTTGATGACTTGCTACAGAAGAACATCATAGAGGAGTGTGAATCCGCCTATGGAGCTCCTGTGGTCCTGATTCCCAAACCTAATGGAGATGTGAGGCTGTGTATCGACTACCGGAAGCTGAATGCCATCACAGTTCCCGATGTCTACCCTTTGCCCCGCATGGATGACCTCCTGCAGGATGCGAAGCATACAGCCTACATGTCCACCATCGACTTGAAAGCAGGATACCACCAAGTAAATGTTTACCCACCTGACAAGGACAAAACTGCTTTCGTGTGTCCCTTTGGAACCTATAGATTCAACAAAATGCCTTTCGGACTAAGAAATGCACCTGCAACCTTTCAGAGATTAATGGATGTATTCAGAAGAGATTTGCCAGTCCTGGCCTATCTGGATGATATCATAGTTTTATCCCCAAGTTTCGACCAACATTTAAAGGACTTAGAAGCAGTTTTTACCAAATTAATTAAATTCAACCTTTGTGCCAATCGCGATAAATGTACATTTTCCTGTTCAAAGGTCAAATATCTTGGTCTATGGATCACTCCTAAAGGAATTGAAGCAGACCCGGAAAAAGTTTCATCTATCCAAAATATTCCCCCGCCAAAGAATATCAAGCAACTGCAGTCATTTCTACAAACCTGTTCTTGGTACAGAAAGTTCGTCCCGAACTTCTCCGAACTGTCAAGACCCTTAAGTAACCTAACCAAGAAAAACACACCTTGGACATGGACATCTGAACATCAAGAAGCTTTCAGCACCCTAAAGAAATGCTTAGTGACACCACCAATACTAAAGCAAGCGGATTTTACTCAACCCTTTACGATAAGGACTGATGCTAGTAACTATGCCTTAGGAGCGGTACTTTTGCAAGGTGCAGGTCAAGATGAACGCCCCGTCGAATATGCCAGCCGACTACTCCAAAGTGCGGAACGCAATTATTCCACCACCGAGCGCGAAGCCTTAGCCGTGGTGTGGGCCCTCATCAAATTTAGAGGATATGTGGATGGACAAGAAGTCCTCATAGCATCTGACCACCAGCCCCTGAAGTGGCTGATGAGCCTGAAGTCCCCGTCCGGAAGACTAGCCCGGTGGGCCCTACAGTTACAAGCATTCAATTTGAAAATTGAGTATATCCCTGGAAAGGCCAATGTAGTGGCCGACATGCTGTCGCGCCCTACTTGCCTACATGAAGAGGATACGTGCGAAGCCTGCACTGTCTCTGTGATGTTGCCTTCCAGGAGCTCAAAAGAATTGAGGGAAGAACAACTTAAAGATAACGACATCAAGAAGATCATAGACACTTTTGAATCTGAAGAGAAAAATGAAAATTTTGCAAATTGGACTGCAAGAGGCTACCTGATGAATCAAGGTGTGCTATACCGTTATGCCCCTGATGTGGAAGCTGAAGACGCACAGCTCGTTGTTCCGGTTCAAGAAAGGGAAAATGTTCTCAAGGAGCACCATGATGCACCTGCTGCCGGACACTACGGAGCCGAGGGAACATTCCATAGAATAGCCTCCCGTTATTATTGGACCGGCATGAGAAAGCATATCACCGAATATACCAAGAATTGCCCAGAGTGCAATAGGTATAAAGCCTCAAACCAGAAACCAGCTGGTTTACTACAGACTCCTGTGCAGTCGCGAAGATTTGAAGTCCTATCCATGGACCGTTGCCCGAGAGCAAAGATGGGAAGAAGTGGATCTTCATCCTTGAAGATGTGGCAACCCGATGGGTCGAACTGTTCGCATTGCCCAATGCTACAGCGGCTGAATGTGCTAAAGTCCTATTGGAAGAAGTACTAATGCGGTATGGCTTACCCCGAAAGATAATCAGTGACAATGGACCACAATTCGTTTCTTTTGTGATCCAACAACTGTGTTCCCTGTTAGAGATAGACCAATCGCTAACACCAGTATACCACCCTGAAGCTAACCCAGTGGAACGGAAAAATCGGGATTTGAAGCCTAGACTAGCAATCCTAGTCAAAGATCAACATACAACCTGGCCTGAACATCTGCCACATATCCGGTTCGCAATGAATTCAGCAAAGTGTGACTCGACAGGACACACTGCTGCCTATCTAACTTTCGGACGAGAGCTCAGAACTACTGATGATGTCACCCATGACTTAAGAACCGTCCTTGAAAGTGATAATTTCGTCCCTGAATTTACGCCCTACCTCAAACGTTTTGCAAAAATAGCCAAACAAGTGAAAGAGAGGTTAGAGCAGAAACAAGACAAACACAAAAAATATGCAGACAAGAAAAGATCACCTGCCCCACACTATGCACCAGGCGATCACGTCTACATTGATCTCCATCCCATTAGCAGCACCGCTAAGGGAAAAACAGCAAAGTTCGTACCAAAGAGAGATGGACCATATGTCATCGTGACGCAAAAGTCACCCACCTCTTACGTGATAGCAAGCCCTGATGAGCCGACAGTGCCCTTGGGCATATATCACACATCAGCTGTGAAACCGTGCAACCAAAGACAATCCACAAACCCAGTGCACCCTCTAAGGAAACGGGGTCGTCCGAGGCATAAACCACCAGACTCAACTGCAGGTTCCTCATCGGGACGTCTTCGAAACCTGAGGGGGAGTATATAACGCACACTATACTACCAATTCTGACATATAGATGGCGCCACTAAACGTGACCAATCTATCATCGTGCTGCTATGCTATTACGCAGGCAGAGAGAGCTTGGACCTTAAATGTAACGGACGCCTCGTCTGCTTTTTTGCCCAAAATTGTATCTAAATGTTTTAATTGTTTGTGTTATGTTTTTACCGTCCTTTGTAACTGTGTTCTCTTATAATTAAATATATATAAAACTTTACCCCGAGATTTTTTTTTAATGATTACTTTGGTTTTTACCCCAATAATTACAAGAGGACAGTTATAAAACTAATTTCTAATTTATTTAGCACTATGCAAGCTCATTTTCAGTTTTAAATGCAACTTAACTAATCTCAAATTTTTTCTCACTTGTATAACTTATCTGTTTAACTTTCTACTCCTTAACTATTGTAAAGCTATTTCTATAGATAATTTAATTCACAGTTCTATGTTTTAATGTACATTATTTATTCCTATAGATGAACAGTTTCTTCTCAATAGACTAGCTGATGCAGCCATTGATATATATGCTATGGTAACTGTGTTATCAAGAGCAACAGAATCCTTAGAAAATAATGTCGCTTCAGCTAACTATGAAGAGAAGCTTACCACTGTCATTTGCAGTGAGGTGAGCATTGAATATTTGCAATAGATTTTTAATATTTTACTGATTTTCTTTAACAAAAATTATATTTATTATATAGGCTTCTGAAAGAGTTATTCAAAATCTAGCCACCTTGAAATCGGATACCAAGTTGAAACATTTCAAGATTATGAGTTCTGTAGCAATGGATATCACTACTGCAGGTGGACCTCTACAGATGAATCCCCTTGGAGTGTAAAACATTTTAAAGCCAATTTTAAACCAGCATACAAACTTGTACACATTGTAAAAATTTACTCAACACATTTTAAAGTGCTTAAAAGTTTTATACTGTCTTAGCGTTTAGAAATTTTGTGTTAATTGTAACAATGTGATAAGGAATCAGATTGCAATACTGGTTCATCAGAGCTTTGTCAATTTCCATTGTTCAGTCACAAAGTTTAAACAATGTATAATAAAATTCACTTCATGTAATTTTATTCCTGAAGCATTGATATTTATTTTCAAGTGAAATATAACTGTTTCTTGTAATTTTTTAGTTTGAAAGTAAAGAAAGAAATGTTATTCAAATTTTTTATTTTATCTTTCAAATTCAATAGTATTTTGTCTAAAAGAATTTCAAAGCCCATTCAAAATTATAAATTTTAATATAATATGAAGACCTGGCATGTCCTGTAAAGCAAAAATCGGGTGCTATTCGGTCATTAAGTATGAAATATCCGATTACCTCAAGTACCAAGTTTGAGAGTTTTTTTTATTGTGAAAATATGTCATCAGCCTTTCAGACGCATGTTTTGATTTGTGATTATCTGTCAAATTACCTTTTGCAGATTAAATTTTGTAAACCATGAATAAGTCAAAAATTTGCGTTATTTTCGAATATGAGTTCCGTCATGGAACTAATGCAGCGCAGACAACTCAAAGTGTTTGGCAAGAATGTGGCTAATGAACGCACAGTATGTTGATGGTTTAAGTTCCAATCTGGCGATTTTGATCTTCAAAATGAACCATTTGGGCGACCTGAGAGCAAGGTGGATAGATCTCAAACTATGCTTGAATTAGCAGCAAGGTTTTACGTTACTATTCCAACAATATTAAACCATTTGAAACAAATCGGCAAGGTTAAGAATAGATGGGTTTTTCATGAATAACACGAGCGTCGGAAGAGAAATCGTTTCGAAGCTTGCCTTTCTTTGCTGTCGCACATAAAGGCGAACCATTTTTACACAGTATTGTTATGTGTGATGAAAAATGGATTCTTTTCGACAATTGCAAGTATTCGGCACAATGGTTGGATAAAGATGAAGTGCCAAAACACACTGAAACTGAATATTCACCAAAAAAGCTAATGGTGTCTGGTGGTCCAGCGCTGGTGTTTTCCTCTACAGCTTCATGAGACCTGGTCAATCGATTATGGTGGATGTCTACTATAACCAATTAGACAAAATGATGAGGGACCTTGGATTAAGCAACCGATATTGGTGAATAAGAGACAGGCCAATCCTCTTGCAGGACAATGCTTGACCACATGTCGATGAATAAAGTTGCTCAAACTACAAGAACTGGACTTGAAAATTCTGTCACCCACTGCATTCCCCAGACCTTGCACTAACTGACTACCATTTCTTCGAGGTATTGAACCACTTGTAAGGAAAAATATTTAATTACCAACAAGCTGTAGAAAATGCCTTTCGCGATTTTATCACCACTTGCTCTCCAGGCTTTGCTGTTGGCATGAAGAAGCTACCGTTAAGATGGCAAAACTGTATCGATAGTTTAGGTGCATACTTTGATTAAATATACTGCTTCTTGCTTGAGATATAATAAACCAAACTTTCAGTTCAAAATCAGACATTTCATACTTAATGACCTAATAATGTAATGATAAAAATGTAAAATAAAGCAAGAAGACAATCTTAACATATTAAATGTCTCAAGCTGACAACTTTTGAGAATGCTGAAAATATTCTAAAAAATTAAAAGCCCAATTTTATGAAGAGCTTTTCTCTTGAACAAACAAAAATAAAAGAATTCATAACAGTATTAAAGTGTGAACTGAATGACAGCTCTGACATTTAGAAGTAGTTTTTGCCTATTCAATTAAAATAAATTTTAAAAGTTGCTATTGATTATTCCAAGTGAGTGCAAATAGTAAGCATTTTCTATTACAATTCTTACATAAAAAATGTCCCTTTACAAAATACGGTAGTTTTATGTAGTGAAGTGGCAATGGCCCTTGGTGTGCTTTTTGGCACACTTTTAGTAGCAAGTTATGGCAGGTGAAGGTAACCCAACTTATATTTTTCGCAAGATTCCTTTCCTTGGCGACATAAAAAGGTGTACCAAAAAGTGCACCAAGAGCCTTTGCCACTGGGATGCTACATAGTTGTACCCAAAATACATGCATGCAGCTATCTTTTTGTGATGAATTTTTCTAAAAGGAAAATATTGTGTGGATATTGAATTTCTAGCATTTTGCTTACAATGCACAACCTTGTGGGTATATGTGATGTGTTGTGAGAGAATAAATAATTCCAAAAACATTTTTGAGAAAATGAAGATTTTACTGCACTCCCAAATCTGCATTGAAAATTAAATGTGCAAAACAACAAATAATCAATGTTAGTAAATTGGTACTAACTGGTATGCTTTAAATTTTAGCACATAAATTTTATGTATAGTAAGTATTTAAAAAGAATATTAGTACTAACGAGATAGAAAACCTTTTTCTTTTATTGTAATTTTTAATTTCCTATCAAAATACAGCAAACATAAAATATAATTGTTGAAGAAATATTGTTTGAGCCAACTTGACTTTCTAAAATCTCATTTCAATTGTTTATCAAATGACAAAAATAATGAAATTCTAGTTAGTTTGTTGAAAATTTTATACTTCAATGCCTTTTACTGTAAATATTAATTTTTAGATTCATTATTCTAACATAATAAATTTTTAGCTGCTAGTGAACAAATAAAATTGTCCTGAAACTTCCAAGACATTTTAGCAGTGTTGGGTGCTTAACTTAAGCTTATTTTGTTCACAGAAAAATGTGGATGTTCGTTATGCATTTTATCCCCAAGGTAAAAATTCTCCAAGGTCTCCAAAAAAAAACAATATTACAATTGCTTTAATACTTTATTTGCATGTTAAAGTATTCTACATGGTAGCATTCAATATATATAATCAATGCATTTAGCATATCTTTTATAACATTTCATTTATTTTCATCTAGAAAAGTTTCCTGCTTCACCGTAAAAATGGAATAAAGATCTAGATTTAGTTAACAAATGTTGAGATAGAAATGAACATAAATTATAAGTTTAAATAAACATGCAAGGCTATATATTACAAGAAAGTACAAATTCAAATATTTTATTACATATTAATAAAAATATAAAATTGAATTTTTATAAAAATTATTTACATTGGTATAAGAACATGAATTATAAACAATATGTAATTATTGTTACAAGAAAAGTACGGATTTCAGGCACCAAATTTGGTCTATCCAGTTGATTGAATGTATTTAATGTAAAAATTTGAAAAATATATCTGGGTGGGAATAAACAGTACAAGTCAAAAAATGACATTTTTTTTTTCAGAACAAAAAAACACTTAATATTCCATATTGTGAATGAATAAAATTTATAAAATCAGTTGTGTGCACCTTGTCTGACAACTTTAAAGGAGAAATTTTGGATGTGGCCCTGTGACAAAATTAAGTTACTTGTACCAAGAAAATTGTGCACATCACAACTGACTTGTACTGTTATTCCTGCCCATCAAAGATGTGCAAAACACTTATTTTTAATCAGCTGTTAGCCAAAGCAAGGTTGAATTTTAATAGTTTTTATAATTCTTATAAAATATATTTGGTATTAACTACAAATGGGAAAATATTTACATCAGGAAACATGCATGAGAAAGTTCTACAAGTTATCTACCTAGAAAAATTGCTTTAAAGCAAACAAAAAACTGACTGAACAATAATATGGCAATCTTGGTATTTTTTAATCATTTGCTTTTTTAAATTTGTGTCTGTTATATTCCAAGAATCTATTTTGTAGTGAAAAAACATGCATTAATTACTTTTCTTTCGAAGCTTTTTTAAAATCTGTTTTAAGACGTAATTCTGGATTTTGATGTTTTTCATTCAATAACTATAATGAAGGTAAATAATGGTTTAATTAGTTTTAAAAACATTTTTAATCATTGTATGATAATTTTGGGAAACGCTTTTGTTTTTAAATGACATACAAGGCATTTATATGCATACTCTGAACTATTTTATGCATTCTGGATAACATTGGCACTCTAGACTCTTTCTTACTAAAAATTTAAATTTTACATAAATGTAAAATGTTAAATATGACATTTATTTACATTTGTGAAATTGTGTATTTAACAATTGAAGGGGTGAGTAGAAGGGTTATGTGACATTTTTGTAATTTCGAGATATTTGGCCTCAAAGTAGTACTTTTACTAGATGAGTTGGAAGGAGTTTGTGATTGGTGGTGGTATAAGTATCCGCACATAGGGGTTCTTACACGTATTTTTAAATAAATCTGACATCTGTCTTTTACTACAAAATCCCAAAATGTAAACAAATGTCACATAACCCCTTCCACTCACTCCTTCAATTGTGTACCTTTATTAGAGTGGTAGTTGTTACATGGTATGAATAGGAATTATAATTTATTAATGAAAACGGAAATTATAGTTAACCAATTCAACTCGAGTAACGCCGGGTTATTCTGCTACTTCTAAATAAATTTTGTAAACTATAAGTTAAGATATCAAGTGAAACATTGCATCAAATAGAATACTTGAAAATATACACATAGGATGTTAAAAACGAAACGAAACCAAAAATTTGCCAGACAACTAAACTTAATTAAAAAAGGATACAAATTCCCAAAACACATCCGAAAAGTGCAATTCCAGTGCAAAACTTATTCTTCCTCATTCTTTTCAATCTCACAACTCTATCCAAATTTTCTTTTTCGATTCGTCTCGTAAAATATCTGTTCTTTTCGTAATGTGGAACACATTTTTCAGTCTCTTGTTACTGCTTTTTATTTGATTAGTTGTATTGCTTAGGTTTGTTGGCTTAAAATTGTGTGCAAATAAATTGTTGCTTGCACTTAAGGTGTGTCCAGTATAATCGTTAATTTCACATAGCGCCGGCTAACAGCAATGACCCCCAAACGAAAACCTTGGAGGTTTGCTGCTCTGATTATCATGATATACAAAATCATTTTTGTACCGTATGGTTTCGATGAATATTTCTGTAAAAGCTGTCAACACCTACAAGAATGATGAATTTTCCATACAAACTACCGGAAACGTAATTTAGCTTTGCAAAATTAGCCTCAATTTAGATTTTTGAGGGATTTTTCTAAAGCTAAAGCGTTGTAATTTGGAATGTTGCACGAATACGATTTCATCATGTCGCTTATGAGAGGGTTTTTATGTATAACTAGATACAGAGAACGCTAGTGTTTTGGTAACCCCATAATTCGTGGCGCAATTTGGCGTTACCAATGCAGGGCTGCCACAGTCGACGAAAAGGCGACTTCTTTTTAATCTTGGTAACTAGGGTACTTGGTATCTTTTTGAGCAGAATCGTCTCTAAAGCTAATTTCAAAATTTTGGCGACTTCTTTTTGAAAATTCACCGAAGGTCAACGAAAATTTAATCATTTTTTTCCTATTGCGGACGGAATAAATAATTTTTGGATTTTTCTAAAAATGGTGAGGACACGCGGTGTAACTTTGGATTGCGAAGAGATAGGGATGCTGACATTGGTGTCGATTGGAAGAGAATAACATCTACAATATTACTTAGCAATAAAATGAAATTTAAAGTTATAAGCTGAAAAATGTTCTGAGTGGAAGAAAATTTTCATGTCGAAAAAATTGCTCCGGAAATATGAAAAGCGTAATCATTGGAAAGCAAAATTCAAAAGGAATAGGAAAAGTCTAAATTGACAAATGTCGAGCGATGCAGATTGTACAAAACTTAAGAAAGCTTGCGCGTCAACGCCGGCGTGTCATCGTGTTCGAGTGTGTCATCGCCTGAACCGATGGATATTGACTTGGAAGCAGTGGCGGCTTTTCAGGGGAAGGAAGGAAAGTGCCACTTCCCCAACATGTTTCATGAAATTCATTTTTCAAATTTACATTTCTCAAATTAGTCCTGTTCAGTATTTCATATACACTGCTGGCCACCCAAGTTGCAACACCAAGAAAGACAAGAGATATCACAACAAAATTTATTTTGTAGATAACATGTTGACCAAGTATCAAATGATTAAATTTATAGACTTCTGTGAAGTGTGGTTCCTGCCAAAATCAGTAGCCAGAGTAGCCGCCATTGTTGGAGATCACCGCTGCCACACGCCTCGGCATTGATTCAAAGAGACTTTGGATGTGTTCTTGGGGTACAGCAGACCAAGCAGCTTCCACACGTTGCCAAAGTTGATCTGGTGTGGCAGCTGGGGATGTATTCTGGGCCAATCGTTGAGCAACCATGGACCACATGTTTTCTATCGGCGAAAGATCCGGAGAGCGAGCTGGCCAGGGAAGCAATTCAATCTGGCGATTGACGAAGAACCCTTGGACAATGCGTGCCACGTGTGGTCGCGCATTATCCTGTTGAAATATGGCTGTGGGCAAGCCCTGAAGGTAAGGAAGGACAACTGGCTCCAACACCTCGGAGATGTAGCGCTGGCTGTTTAAAGTACCGGCAATGCGTACTAGAGGAGTGCGAGAGTGATATCCAATACCGCCCCATACCATAATACCCGGTGCAGGACCAGTGTGGCGGTGCATAACGCAGCTGTTCAGCATCCTCTCTCCACGGTGTCTCCAGACTCGAATCCGACCATCGTGGTGTTGCAGACAGAAGCGTGACTCGTCAGTAAAGACAATTTCATTCCATTCTGCCGTCCACATCCTTCTTTCATCGCACCATTGGCGGCGGAAACGTCTGAGGTTCTGCGTCAAGGGTAGACGAGGCAATGGACGTGTTGCGGACAGACCACTCTGTTGTAAACGGCGTCGAATGGTACTCGCAGACACTGGATGATGCGGTACAGACTGAATGTGCTGTGCTATGGTTCGTGATGTGGCTGAGCGATCCGTCACTGCCATACGCACAATATGCCTGTCATCACGTGAAGTGGTGCACTGAGGTGGATGCGATCGAACACGTCGGTCCGTCGTACCCTCCTGCATCCAACGATCACATATCCGCATTACAGTTGTTTGGTTTCGTCCAACACGACTACCGATTTCCCTGAAAGATAATCCACAATCTCGGTAGGCCACTATCCTTCCTCTGTCGAACTCGGATACTTGATCAAAAGATGATCGCTGTTTTCTACGAGGCATAATTGATCGTTTTTTTGAAAAAACCACAAGAAAAACACAATTGCCGTACTTGAAATCGTCGAAATCTCCAAGCCTTAAATAGCGCTTTGAAGTGGCGCCACAGGCGCGCGTGATGTGCGTCTGCGCTGAAATTCTAATCATTTGCATATCTCACCTCCGCTAATGCATGTTGTAAATTTCATATTATTTGCATGCTTCCTTCAGGGTGTTGCATATACGGTGGCCAGCAGTGTATATACAGTGAGTCAAAGTAAAAACCGAACAGACGATATTTTTTAATACATTTGTTTGAAGCAATCAAAATAAACGGGCTTATTTTATTAATTAATTATACCTGAAAATGAAAAATGAAGGCCTTGCTATCAAAATCTCTCGATATAAATTACAAAATATTTTTTTTTATCGTTTGAAGTATCAAACACAAAAAAACATTGACAAAATAAATCTCAAAATTAAAACCGAACAATCTGCTTTTTAGAATTCTTTATTTCTGGCTTATTTAGACTTCTAAATTCATGTTTTGGCAACGTTACATGAAAGAATACTTGTCATTCGATGTTTTTGGTAAATATATCAAAATTATTTATCAATTATAAATTTTTGCTTAGTTTCCTTTTCGTTAAATGCAATGTGTCGCCATATGAGCATCGACAGTCGTAAGTTGATTATTTCTCGCTATAAATCTGGAAAAAGTGTTCGAGAAATCAGTAAAACAGTTTGTCAAAGCTCTTCGACTGTATTTGGTGTAATTAAACGGTTTAAAACATCCAAAAGTGTAGAAAAATTGCCCAAGAAAAGTAACAAATTTTTTTAATGACTCAGGTGAACACTGGATTGTAAGAAGAGTAAAGAAAAACCCTATGTTAAGTGCACCAAAATTGACTGAGGAGGTTTTTAAATACCTTGGGAAAAAGCCAATCCTGAAACTATTCGAATTATACCAAGAAAAAATGGATTGAATGGTAGAATTGCAAGACGCAAACCGTACATCAGCAAAGACTGAGGAGATTTTTAAATACCTTGGGAAAAAGCCAATCCTGAAACTATTCGGATTATACTAAGAAAAAATGGATTGAATGGTAGAATTGGAAGACGCAAACCGTACATAAGCAAAGTGAATAGGTTAAAGCGCTTAAAATTTGCGAAATTGTATGATAAAAAAGATTACCTTTTTTGGAATAAAGTACCTTTTACAAATGAAAGCAAATTTAACTTGTTTGGATCTGATAGAAAAGTTACTGTGGAGAAATCCAAATCAAGTGTTGAATTTGAAAAATTTTAAATCCACAGTAAAACATGGAGGTGGGTTAGTAATGGTTTAGGGTTGCATGTCTGCTTCTGGAGTCGAAAAACTGCATTTTATGGATGGCATTATGGATCAATATAAATATATTGACATACTAAAAGCAAATGTGAAAGAAAGCGTGCACAAATTGGGCATTGAAAGCGACTTTCATTTCTATCAAGACAACGACTCCAAGCACAAAGCATGGAATGTAAGGTGCTGGTTGTTATACAACTGTCCTCATGTCATGGAAACACCTCCACAGTCACCAGATCTCAATGCCATTGAAAACATTTGGAACTATTTACAGAAAAAGTAAGTGAACATCCCATTTCAAACGAGAGATCTAAAGAATGCTTCAATAGAAGAATGGAATAAAATTAACATGACATTTTGCAAAAAACTAGTGCAGTCCATGCCAAGACGACTCAGAGCTGTCAAAGAAAGCAAAGGGATGCATACAAAATATTAACAATACAATTTTTGTAATTTTTTAAAAGAAATGTGCTTGTTAAATGTAAGTGTTCGGTTTTCATTTTGAGATTACAATGTCCATACTTTTATTTATCATTTCATTAAACTAAATATCACCTTAACTACAGATTTTAAAATTTGTATAATAAAACATTTCTTAATGTACTTTCAATTTATATATAACTTTATAAAATTGTTTTTGTTCAGACTATATGTAAGATATTTAGACTGTCGGCTCCGAAAGAAGGAAAAGACGCGATTCCCTTTTCTCTATAGGGTTGCCAGTTGAAATCTAAAAATAGATGTCACTTGTTTTCCGTTGCGAGCAGCGAACACAGAAAACTAATGGAGGGAGCTTTAGCGCCATAAAGTCTAACCAATCGCTCCGAAACTGCCGAATATTACATGAAATAGCGTATTGAGCAATGATTTTGTTGACCATTTTGTTTTAGATTTTTCAGTGGAATGAATCCAATTAATGATATTGTGTGTAATTTACTGGAAACTCCGTTTAGCCGGTGGAAAGACGAAGACAAAAGGGACGTATTACGTCAAGCACGTCCAACGGATTTATTGATGACTAAGCCAAAGAAAGAAATTAAAAAGAGCAGTAAGTCGTACAATATTACTTTTCAAGAGTTGGTTTACTCAGTATATATAAATGGCTATGCAGTAATATACCCTAAAAAAGATTATTTTGTTGGCCGTGCTTGCTTTTTAGTAATAAACATTTTGTTTGGAATAAAGACGTATTCGCAGACTTATTAAACATAACACGAGCACTCCATAGACACGATGATTCTGCTGAACATCTGAAGTGTGAATTAATGCTAAGAATTTTTTAAAATCAGAACACGACTGTCGATGCCCTGAGGGAGAACGCCGGGCTTTTTAAAGTGCATTTCAATGAAAACGTTCGTTTAATAGACTGTTTTTATAAACAGTGATTGATGCAGTAATATATTTAAGCAAACAAGAAATGGAATTCCGGGGCCATGATGAAAGCAATGACTCCATAAATCGGTGAAATTTCAAGGAATTACTAGGATTGTTGATATCAAAAAGTACTTTACAAATTCCAAATCATTACAAAAAGATTAAAAACGTCTTCACTGGTGACTCCAAAACTATTCAAAATGAAATGATTGAATGTATTTGATTGCTTAGATTGATTGCTTTAGGCAGCTATGGTTGCTTACTAGTGTTGAGCGAAAAACAATTTTTTCCGAAACAAATTAAATTACAATATTTATGTTTGAACTGACTTTTTAGTTCTTCCCATGATGTAAATAAATTATAGATATTTTATTGATGAACAAAGAATATTTTAAAATATTTATTTTTGCAAGGAAATTCAAGGAAAGGTTTTCAGGAGGATTATTTTCAAGGAAAGTTGGTGTATATTTCGACCAACTTTCCTTAAATAATTTATTGAATATGTAATGATTTGTAGAATTTTGTTTCATAAGCTTTTTAGGTAAGGCGTGTAACTTATTTTAAAATCTCCGGAATAGATACATGTGAATCCTCCGTTGAAAGCAATGATTTTCTTTCTGAAAAATTCTGTAAAATCGACCTTCTGCTTTTTGAAAAACTTTTATCTGTTCAGTTTAATTTGTCTACACCGATTACATTTATTTCTAACCCAAGCACCGTTATTCCGAAAAGCACAAACGAAAAACTCATTGATCATAAAAGCGTAATTTTGCTACTCGGTATCTGGCAGCACCAGAATTAATGTTTACTTTTTTATAAAACTTTATAGGACTTTCCAGAAAGTTGGGGAAACGGAAACTTCCTTGGACTCATGATGGAGAACATTCCAGCACCCACTCGATTCTTAGCTGGTCGTATTTAAAGGAAGCTAACTCGGCAAGTCTTCCAGTTTATCATCTTTCAGTGAATCTGACAGTTTTATTTCGCTCTTTTAGTTGATTGTATAAGTGTTTCCTACTTTATTTGATAGTGATAGTGTACATTTTGGATTTATATTTCCAAACTGATGCAAGTACTTCATAATTTTAAATTTGTTTTTTCGTTAATTTTAGCCTTTTATTGTATTATATAATAGATTTCATTGCTCAGTGAGAGTGTACCTTATGCTTAATTTTTTAAATAAGTTTAATGGGGGATCAGAATTAATGCTTTTTTTACACCAGAATAAAAGTTTATTTTTTAGTATGATTTATAATTCTGTGTTTGAGAATTTTGATTGGGGCATTGATATTTTTTTATTTGTGTTAAAAGTTTGATATTCCTAAACTGATGTAAGTACTTGACAATTTTAAATTTGTTTTACCATTCATTTTAAATTAGCTTTTTATTGTATTCTATAATAGATTTCATTGCTCACTGAGAGTGTGCCTTTTGCTTATTTTATGAAATAGCTTTTTTGTATTCTTTTACAGATTTCTTTGCTGTAGCAATGCCTCCAAGGAAGCGGAAGGCGATCGGCCAAGTGCAGTCAATGGCTAAGATGATGAAAGATGAGCGGAGTCAAGAAACATCCGAGGAGAGGAATAGAAGACTTGCGATTACGAGAGAGAAAGAGAGAGCTACTACATTTAGAGTAACAGAGACGGCACAGCAGCATGAGGCCCGACTACAGGATAAGAGAGATAGAGCTACTACCTTTAGAGCAACAGAGACGGCACAGCAGCGTGAGGCCCTACTACAGGATAAGAGAGATAGAGCTACTACCTTTAGAGAAACAGAGACGGCACAGCAGCGTCAGGCCCGACTACAGGATAAGAGAGATAGAGCCAAACGATCACGGACTGCGCACCATTTTAGCTTAGCATTGGAAGGATTCCACGACGATTTACATAAAGACTACTCGCTGCATGCAAGTGTTATCATCGAGAAAATGGAAATGGTTTGTAGTTACTGTCAAGCCAAAAAGTTTAAATCAGAGTCTACTGGTATTTGCTGCAAAAATGGAAAAGTTAAACTCTGCCAACTGGAACCACAACCACAAGAACTTTCGACTTACACATCAGGAGATACGTCAGAGTCGAAGCATTTTCTTAGTAACATCAGAAAATACAACTCATGTTTCCAAATGACATCATTCGGCGCCACATCAGTTGTTGGACAGCCCGGATTTCCGTCGACATTCAAGGTGCAAGGGCAGATTTACCATAGAGCGGGATCGTTGCTTCCGCTGCCAGATCAACCACCAAAATTTCTACAACTATATTTTATTCAAAACGAACAAATGGAAACTAATCAGAGGTGCGCCTACATCTCGGAAACAAGACGTTAGATTGTGTTATACTTACAGAGGATGTTCCATGAACACAATAATCTTATTAAAACGTTTGAAACAGAATTGGAACGTATGCCAACAGATGAATATAAAGTAGTCATAAGAGCAAACTGAAGACCAGCAGGCGAACACGAGCGGCGCTTTAACTCTCCTCAAACAGATGAAGTCGCGGTGGTTATATCAGGAGATGAGTTTCATCAACGGGATATCGTTATTCAACGACGAGGTGAATCATTGCAGCGTATTTCGGAAACACATCGATCTTATGATGCTCTGCAGTACCCAGTGATATTCCCCCACATTGTGAAGTTGGATATAATTTTAATCTGAGGCAGATCAACCCAAGAACAGGTGAAACAACCAGCAAGAAAGTTTCAGCGATGGATTTCTATGCGTACAGATTAATGGTTCGAGATACTGAGCAGAACCACGTATTGAACTGCAGGCAATTGTTTCATCAGTTCATCGTCGATATGTACGCAAAAGTCGAGAGTGAGCGTCTCCTTTACATTCGTCTAAATCAACGTAAACTGAGAGTTGACAAATATATTCACCTGAGAGATGCTGTGGCAAATGACGGGAACGTTGAAAACTTCGGTGCCTTAGTCATACTACCAACTATGTTTACAGGCAGTCCCAGACACATGCACGAATACACACAAGATGCTATGACGTACGTGAGGACGTACGGGAGACCAGACTTATTTATCACCTTCACCTGCAATCCCACTTGGACGGAGATCAAAGAGGTTCTTGCCAATGGTCAATTACCCAGTGAGTGCCACGACTTGATTGCGAGAGTATTTAAACAGAAGCAGTTGAAACTGATTGACGTTATAATAAAGGGTCATGTATTTGGAGTGCCGAGATGCTGGATGTACACGATTGAATGACAAAAGCGAGGACTGCCACACACGCACAATTTGATCTGGTTAGCGGACAAAATTCAGCCCACTCAAATCGATGACGTTACATCTGCCGAGTTGCCTGACCCGGAACAAGATCCCGAACTTTTTGCAGTGGTAACGAAAAATATAATCCACGGACTGTGTGGAAATCTCAACCGTGTATGAAGGACGGAAAGTGTACCAAGAAATTCCCTAGAAAATTGATTAAAGACAAACCAGAAATGACGGCTATCCCCTGTACAGACGGCGGGCTCCTGAAGATGGAGGGTTCACGGCGAAACTAACGATACGCAGCAACACGGAAATAGAAATCGACAATAGGTGGGTTGTGCCATTTTCGACGCTGCTGTCAAAAATGTTTCAGGCACACATCAACGTGGAGTACTGCAACAGTGTGAAATCGATTAAATATGTGTGCAAGTATGTCAACAAAGGTAGTGATATGGCAGTTTTCGGCATCAGCGACGAGAGATCGAACGATGAAGTGACGCGGTATCAGTTGGGAAGATACCTCAGCAGTAACGAGGCAGTTTGGCGAATACTGGGTTTTTCGATTCACGAAAGACACCCTACTGTTATTCACCTCAGCGTCCATTTAGAAAATGGTCAGAGAATTTATTTCACATCGGAGAGCGCCTCTAGAGTGATTAATCAGCCACCAAACAAGACTTTCGGCATTCTTTCAACTGCAGGATCCTTCTGCGAGGACTTTGTTGTATCCTGAAATACCTCGATATTACACGTGGAATGCATCGAGGAAAGTTTTCTGTAGAAGAAAAATTGGCCAGCCCGTCCCTGGACATGATGCAGTCGCGAGTGACGCCTTGGGTCGAGTGTACACTGTTCACCTCAACAACGCCGACTGCTATTTCCTTAGGATGCTTCTTCACTCGGTACGAGAACCGAGATATTTCGCAGAGATGAGAACGGTAACCGACGAAGTATGCCAGACATTTAGAGAGGCCTGTCAGAAGTTGGGTTTGCTGGAAGGAGACCAGCACTGGGATGACACGTTGCGAGAAGCCGAATTGATCTCCCTACCAGAGCTAATCAGAAACTTGTTTGCTATAATATTGACTACATGCAGTCCATCGAATCCAAACACTTTATAGGAAAAATATAAGGAGGCCCTGAGTGAGGATATACTCGCCAAAGTACGGAGGGAAACCCCGACATTAGAAATCACGTTTGGTCCGGACATTTTCAACGAGACTTTGGTTATTCTTGAGGACAAATGTGTGGTCTTGACAAATAAAACATTACTGCAATTGGGCCTGCCTGCACCAGTACGAGATCGACGAGACGTACTTCGCGCGGATTACGCGCGAGAAACGAACTACGACGTCGAAGAGCTGAGTGCATACGTCGCGGACATGAAGCCACTTCTGAATCGAGATCAGAAAAACGCATACCAAATTATCATGGATCAGGCAGCAAAACAACAAGGTGGTATCATTTTTCTCGATGCTTCTGGGGGCACAGGGAAAACATTCTTGATTATTATAATACTGCCCGAAATCAGGACTCGGGGAGAAGTTGCTCTTGCCATCGCCTCTTCGGGAATTGCGGCGACGTTAATGGAAAGAGGGAGAACGGCCCATTCTGCACTTAAGTTGCCACTTGACATCGCCAGGCAGGAAAATCCTACCTGCAACATAAGCAAGGCAAGTGGTCGGGCGCAGGTGCCCGAGAATTGCAAATTAATCGTGTGGGACGAATGCACCATGACTCACAAGAAAGCTCTCGAGGCCCTCGACGTCACTCTGAGAGATCTGAGAGGAAACGACAACCTGATGGGAGGAGCTCTGGTACTTCTCTGTGGAGACTTTCGTCAAACTCTGCCCGTCAGCCCGAAGTCGACGCTGGCCGATGAGATCCACGCATATTTGTAACATTCGTTTTTGTGCGAAAGATAACTTTGAACATGTGCGAAAGATAACTTTGAACATGTGCGAAAGATAACTTTGAAGCAAAACATGAGAATACATCTGGGGATGAGAGTGCTCAAATTTTCTCAGACAAACTACTGGAGATCGGAGAAGGCAGATTAGCAGTCGAGTCTTCTGGCAAGATTAAATTCCCATCCGATTTTTGTAATCTGGTGTCGTCCGTCGCAGAGCTGATAGATGCAGTCCATCCGTCTGTTTCCCAAAACTATCACGATTTGAACTGGTTGCGAGAGAGGGCATTCTTTCTGCTAAAAATGAAGACGTCCACGACATAAACAATCAAATACTTGTCATGTTACCAGGCGTGGTCACTGAATACAAGCCCATCGATACCGTAGTAGATGCCGATGAGGTCGTCAATTTCCCGCCAGAGTTCCTGAACTCGCTTGATCCGGCTGGATTGCCACCACATCGTCTTTTACTTAAAGTGGGATCTCCAGTTATTTTACTGCGGAACCTCGACCCACCAAAACTTTACAACGGCACGAGGCTGTGTGTCAAGAAGCTGCTGGGCAATGTAATGGAAGCGACTATCTTGACAGGAAAGGGAGAGGGTGCAACAGTTTCTATCCCACGGGATACCACTCATTCTGACGGATCTCCCTTTCGACTTTAAGAGATTGCAGTTTCCAGTGAGACTTGCGTTCTCGATCACGTCAACAAGTCGCAGGGGCAGTCTATCAAGTACTGCGGAGTGGATTTGAGATCGCCGTGTTTCTCCCACAGACAACTTTATGTTGGTTGCTCGAGGGTGGGTTCACCCAAGAATTTATTTATTCTTGCTCCCGGAGGTGAAACTAAAAATGTTGTGTATAATTAAGTTTTGTGTTAAATTTATATTGCAGTGAATTTGTAAAATATTTTACTTTATAATGTGTGTACTGTACTTATACTTTTAAAAACCTCTTAATATAATTACTTTGATTTTACACTATACATTGATTTCATTCCTTTTCCTGTCCAATAGAAGAGTGGGATAAATACCCGGGCAAAACTATGTTTCGGTCATGTTTGAGCATTACTAAATCTAACTTTTAATTGATTGGATAAGTATTTTCTACTTTATTTGACAGGTGTAATGTGCATTATTGAATCAAAGTTCATTATTATTATTATTTTATTTCTATGATGAGTTTTATATTTTTACATGATTATTGTGAATATTTGATTGATAAAAAAAGGATATTTAAAATATTTAATTTTTCATAATTTACATTTTGTAATGAAATACGAAAAACTTCAACTCATTAATCATAAAAGCTTAATTTTGTTATTTTAGATTTGGCAAACCAGAATGAATGTTTTATTATTTTATAAATTTGATTTAGAATCCCGTGTTTGTTTATTTGAGTTAACACAGCGAAATGTGGCAGTCCTATTTGAGCATTACTAAATTTCATTAATCATTATCGCCTTTATCAATATTTTCCAAATGTCTCTTTTCGAATTGCTCTATTTCATAATACACTCAGGCAGTCGAAATTCGACACTTTGCGCATCTTTCGTTTTTTAGAATTCTGCATTTTTTCGTCGGAATTTCGTTTCTGTTTGTATTTAGGTCTTAATCTTTTACATATTGCAATATATTCAGGAATTAAATGTATATATTTGCGTCCGAAGTATAGTGTAGAAGCTATGAAAAAGTTAAAACGTATTTTCCGTACAGCTTAAATGATTGCATTTTTCTGTGAAAGAAAAGTGATTATTCTAACTCACTTTTCAAGCAACATTTAACCATTTCAACCCGAGCAACGCCGGGTAATTCAGCTAGTGTTAAATAAAAATGCAATCTAATTATAACAGTACGAAACGGGGAATGATTTTTCTCTCTTCGGTGGCTTCTATACACTGAATTCATGAAAAATTTAAAAATTTTATTTAGTTTTTTAATTTACTGGAAACATCCAAAACGTGTTGCAAATGGTTGTTCAGTTGAAGTCAAATTATTCCACAGGAATAATTGAATGTCTGAGGAAAAACAACTCCTTACACCGCCAAAAATGGATATAAATAAAACTAGTTCGCAATTGGACGAATTTTCGTCTTTTGTGGTTTGAAATTGTTTATATGCTGAAAAACACATTCCTAACCATTAAAGGTGTGGTTCTTTGGGAGAAGATAGTCTAATCGCGTGGTTTTGAGCGAGTCTTAGTTAAATTAGGCGACTAGTGGTTTCGTAAACAAAGTGCTTCCGCAACTGGCGTCTTTAAATCGGATTCTAAAAATGATTCATTGCCGAAAGCGAAGCAATGATTTCGAGTTGGCAGGGAAAGAAACCTCCTAGGCGATCACCATTCATGCTTTTGCCAACTGCAGGTTTCTCCAGACACATTTTTACTCCTATTCAAAAGTCAACTGACCCAAGGACGAATGCCTTCTCTTCGGAGCCACACTGTAGTTAGATAAAGAGAACTGGAGTTAAATGTTCGCTCGTTAGCTATTGTCTTGTCTTTCGTTCTCCCATTCCTCATCAGACACAATAGGTAAACATCGAAGATCTTTCGCAATTGAAACATTGCAATTCCCGAAGCCGATTTTGGTTTCAAATTTTTCAGCCTCCCATTAAAATAAAAGTTATTGTTCACATGGTGCACTTGTGAGAAGCATTTTCCACCATCTACAGAAATATCTTTGAAAAAGATGGATAGTTTGGACGTTTAATAGAATTGTTTGTTATTGGAAAAAATGCAATCTCCAGTTAAATTGTTCCACTTTTCTCGGGAAGGTGCGACATTTTTGTTTTAAGATAAGCTTTTAATATTTTTGATAAAATTATAAACCAATATATGAATACTTGATCACACTTTCCTCAAGAATGGTTTCTTGAGGACTCTTGAAGAAAATTTGATCAAGCATTCCTTAGTCAATAGTTGGAGAATACCAATAAAATACTTTTCCTAGCCAATTCAATTAAGCCAATGGAACGGACACGGAACCTGTAGTTGGGTTACCAGACCTAAAAATGGAAGTTCCTGACATTTCAAGGTAGGTATGTAGTTGAATTTTACATCGCACTGGAGCAACGGGATATTGATGGCGGTCCGTGACCTTTTCCCTACTCATCTTGATATTTCAAGGAAAGTCCGGACTTAACTTATTTGATGGGGTATTAGAAAACTTTTAAACGGTCATATAAACATAGTTACAAACAAGAAATAACAGTGTTACAGGAAAAAGAAATATTCAAAAATTCTAACGACGCATACAATTTTGCGAACTGCCTTTAACGACTAACACATCTTTTGTAGAGTGAATCAAGCAATACAACATTTGGATTGAATTGATAATTTCTCTAAAAATTCCGGACAGTTTAGAATTCCCGGCGAAATTCTTGCAACGCACGAAAATTCCGGACGTCTGATAACGCAAATTACGTGGTACTAGTTGCTTTTAATCTCCTAAATTTTGATCGCCTTCATATTTTATATCTGAATGATAAGGAACATCCATTAGCAATATTCCTAACACCTCTAAAACGTATGCAGTAGGTATGTCCCGTAGGCAACTAAAAAGATGTATTTTTTCAAAGTAGTTTGCAATGTATCTTGCTATAAAGTGTTATGTAGTGGATTTTGAGCCTTTTTGAAGAATCCTTTTCCGTCTCATTTGAATGGCCTGTATACATATTTGTTATCAATTTGTTATTGGTTAGAACTACAGAATGCTCTAAAAGGTTCAACTTCAATTACGATCACCCAACTAAGCTGCGCCCCAACTAAGAACAAGAATTTTGTTTACGTCTGGCAACCTAATCTGAAGTGGTACCTCAATTTTACATAAAAGATTAGATTGAAGGAATTTCTTAAGACATCGCATCTCAACTCGACGTTAAATAACAGATGCTTTGGCAGCATAAAATAACTATTATAATTTCCAGGGGATCATTACAAATTTCGGAAGCGCCGTTATTTTAGAAATCGGAGAATTTCTTTTTCTTTCTACTTCCAAAAATGAATCGCAGTAGACCATTCAGTGCCGTCAGGTGATGTATCCCTCGAAAAGTATTACTCTACTATTGCGTAATTATCGGCAGTTCAAAGCCTAATCCGCAGAACACATCTCGGCAATCGAGTTTCTTATCGTCCGAATTCGACGGGTTGTTCTTCACATCGCCCATCGGTCTTTCTGTGCCGACTGCCGAGACAAATGGACTGTCAAATTAAACCGATACGAGGAATTCGATAGCGACAGAAACCTCTTCGGCGATTCTCTTTATTCATTCATTCTCAGAATAACTGCTGACGTGATTGGGGATTCCAATGAAAGCGTCACTTCGATTATTCAAATGCAGCCAATTGCAGCGGGCTGCCAGATCAGGCTCTAATTGCAACGTAATCGTGCCCTTTGAATTTTAATGGCATGATTCGAGGTGATGGTAGAGTTCTTACGGACTCCTCAGGGGAAAAACGATTGATTTAATTAAGTTTCGAAATGCATTCGGAAAGAAAGAGTCGACAAATGTGTGACCTTATAATGATCATTACTTGATGTGTTTTGCTTCTGTTTCTACGAAAGAAATTAATTTACATTTAATAGTCATAGCATTTGCCTGATGCGTTGTAAGCTTGTTTTTTTGCCAAGCTTAGATGCTGCCTGAAATGGGAATTTAGATTGTTGTAATCGGTCTGGTACATGCAATTGCTTAGAGGAATTTATTTCATTTCTGATTTCATCTGAAACATGAGACTCACATCCTCCTTCATTTTTTGTGTTGCTTGTAAAACTTATCCGGAGTTCAAAGTTATAGAAATACGATAAATTGAATTATTTAAATTGATAATGTGTGTAAAGTTAACGTGTTTGTGTTCATCTGGTTGATCAGCAAAAATTACCAGGGCTGTTCCTGAGGTATGTCAACCACATGCAAATCTCAGCAAGTCGCTCCTCTTCTAAAAAACATTTCATTTTCTATAAGAACATTCTTCAACAAACACATATTCAGAAAATGATGTCCCAATTTTCTTCCTCACGGTTCCCTAAATGCCGTAATGTTAAATGAGCATTGCCTTAAGCCCCCTATGAGGGGTTCACACACTTTATCTATCTTTCAACCTGCGGTCTTCCTTGAATGACTTCTAACCAATTTTGAATTTTTTTCCCAAATAGAATCTTTCTAAAGGATTATGTTCTAAAGTAAACAATGGAATCTTTCCAAAGAATTCTATTCTACAGTATGGGCCAATTGAATCGTTCCAAAGGATTCTAACGAAAAGGCCAATAGATTGATTGGTCTGTGGTTTTATGGCGCAAGGGCCATATTTGGCCTCTTTGAGCCAAGCACAAGACAGACCAACGGCAAGTAAAAAAATGTCGCGAAAGGAAAAAGAGTGGGATAGTGGGTTGAAAGAAAAAGATTACTTTTGGGTATCCCGGGAGTACGATTTCGCGTTTACTAGACACTACTAAGGTACCTCGGGTCCGTGAAACCCTAAATGATATGTGCCCGTGATGGCAAAGGACCAATTGAATCTTTCTAAAGTTTGAAAGAATTCATGGATCCATGGTTAATAGACTCATGAATTCTTTCAATTCATAGACGTGGTTACTTAGTCATTAAGTTTGTTGTGGGGTAAAAGCAATACTACATTACACGGAAATCTCGCGACGCTCAGAGGTTTAATGATTTTTCGTACGTTTATCGACGTACTTAGATTTATATTTTAAAATATATGATTTACGAACTGCGTTTTTCTAATACAACTTTCTTCACCGTGTATTCAGCAAAATCATTTCCGGATGGATTCAGGACATATCGACCTTGTCTATCTTCGGTGAGTATTTAAGAAACATATTATATTGTAAAGAAAACAAAATATGTGGAGTCATAAATATATTTTATTACAATCGCAAAAAGAACTTAATTGCGAACCTTCAAAGAACGAATAAGTATAAAATTAATAATATCGAAAATTTTTTTGCTGCGATTGTTTATTCAAAGCTGGAGACAAACTGTCTCTTTTAGTCTCCCCTATTTTCCGAATCTGTGCGTGCGCACCCAATTCACACCTCAGAAACGGCTCTGTATGTAACATTATTTAAATTTATTCTCTACAATTTCATCACAAATATAATCAGAATTCTTTGTAGCGACGCGTCACTAGAGTAGGTGATAATAGTGAACTGTTCGTTTGGTAATTCATACAAATGTACATTAGGTTACCAGTGCACACTGACATTTTATCTAATTTCATTTAACTTACAGAATTTCAAATTTCACTGCATGGAACCACTTATTTATGCGCAAATATTTATTAAGTCATGCTCATACGGTGAGAATTGTACAATTGATGTTACTTCACATCTATGTTTACTAACTGAAACTTGCGTTATAACCAATCTACTTTATAAAAATATTAACACTTTTTACCCAAGGTGCTTACAAAAGATATTTTTTCACGATGAAACTTACAAAACACCACGTAAGGAACACGGCCTAACGTTAGTTCAATTTTTCAGGTACAGTTCATAAGCTTTGATTTGAACTGTACTTTACTGTAACACTAGAAATCACACTGTACCTCTAACCTCATGATTCTCAACATAGGGCAATATGACTACATAAGGGAATATTTTGAAAATTGTAAAACAAGAAAACCTTTTGATTTAGGCTCTGAGGATACCGACTAAACAACCAAATTGCAGTGGTTAAGTAAAAGCGCCACTAACCATTAAAAGGTTTGGCTAAAGAAGCATTTGTTACCACAGTGCAACTTGGATAAACCGAACGTCTCTAATTCGAAATCGTCGTTAATTCGAAGATTTCCCTTAGTCCCTTGAACTTCTCATTAAATCAATGTTAAAAAATCATGGATAATTCGAAGTTCTTCCTTAATTCGAAGTTTTTTATAAAAACTTTCGAATCATAACGACTTTTCAGCCTTTCATCGTTAAGAAATCATCACCGGAATACCCCCACCTGTTCGACAGTGAAAGCTGAAATCCCCTTCCCACCACCTGTTACGTAAGTTACAGTACATGTAATATGTACTGTAGCTTATGTAATACGTAATGTAAATCTTATTTTGTTTACATACATATGATGTTTAAGTCTTTCATACCATGATCTTTCTGAATAAATATTTACTTATTGACAGAATAATCTTTTCAAGCATTCAGTGGACCTGAAATTAAAGTTAAAAGATGTAACTTTTTTAATTCGAAGTTTTGGATAATTCGAATTTTTTTAGTGGTCCCTTCAGCTTCGAATTATCCAAGTTGCACTGTATTACCATCGAACTATTTGGAGGAGTATAGGTTTGGTGATAGGACATATAACAGGAACTTAATCAAATGAGGGGATTTAAGACAAGCTAAATTGTTTAGTGCTTGAAATCAAAACCATATGGTAGATACCAAGCCAAATGATCCCAACTTAAAATAGGGCCGCTGTAGCCCGGTTGGATGAGTAAAGGATTAGTAACCGGAGGGTTGCGAGTTCGAATCCAACCAGACAGAAGTTGTACGTGGATTCTTTCAACCTTTAGAGAGATTCTATGGGTCCTTTCCATAGAATAGAGGGACTACGTTAGCCCAGTTGGAAGAGCAAAGGATTAGCAATCGGAGGATTGCAAGTTCGAAACTAGGTCCAGCCAAAGATCATCGTGTACAAAGGGGCTGGTGCACGTTAAATCTGTCGGGATCCCAAATATCCTCACGTTGGCGTGGTGTGGAAGGGAGAGGGGGGTGCCAGCTCAGGCGTGACTTCATCATCTGATCGTGGTTCAAAATTACGTGGTATTGTCCTCGGATCTTTCCCTTCGGGGGTTGATCCCGGAGAGTCGTCAATAGCCCGTTGTGTTGCTCCAGTGTGACGCTAATTAAATACCTACCTACCAAACTTAAAATAAACTTACTGGATTTTTCTTGTGATCTTCAAAAATTGCTCATATCCTTTTGTATTATACTTTATGTAGGTAAGAGTAATTAGGCTTAAAAGTGATTTATCTGAGAAAGTCATTTAACCACTTCAGATCCCATCTTTAAATTTGGACTATTTTCTGGTGATTCAATGTTTTTTATTTTAATATAACTAAAAAGTATAGGAAAGTATTCAACACCGTTTTTTTTAATCTGCAAATTAGGTCATATAGCCAATGTGTAACCCCTTGGTGTAGTAATGCTATGTTTTATGCATTTTGCCTAATATCTTCTCATGCAACCAGATTTCCGACACACCCTATGAGTTTTAGTTTTCAAATCCTCAAAAAAATGTTTTTCGAGGCTCTTATGTTTTTCCGCCATTTCAAAGTGCTCACTCCTCTTCATTCTCGGTATTGTGACATCAACAGTCCATAATTCTTCGAAAAAGTTTCATCCAAACAAAGTTTGATTTTGAAGACATAACCAGGGAGGGTTTATTAGAAATGTCTTCAGTTGAAATCGTAGGGACTGAAGATGTTCGGGTTGTTTACAATGATAACTAATATATTCAAGATTGTTTTAGGGTTTCTGATATAGCAAAATATTTGCATAAAGATTTTGCTTATTGTGCTAAATACAATCAAATTATCTTCACTATTCAGACAGCTAAGCTTAACTGGGTAAAGTTTAAGCAGTTGATCATACAATGATACGAAAGCAACTTTTACGATCTGACTAAAAATTATTAAATTACATAAATTTAAAAAGACTGAAATTCGAAAATAATTTTAAAGTATTTTTCTTAAAAATCTCTTAACGGTACATTCACAGTTATCAACTGTTAAAATTAACCTTTACGTCCCTTTCTAAGAGTTAATAACTATTAAATTATCTGCGAGTGTTAGTTGTTTACTGTTAAAAAACATCTACAAATATTTAACTGTTGCTTCAAATTAACAATGACAGTTAACATTGTTATCGTAAAATAGCAATTTTTCCATATCTAGAGGCTTGCATTTGAGAGAACGTTAAGCAAGAAGAGATAAATTTTTAATAAAATTCGAATCAACACAAAACCATGCGATCGCGAGTCGAGCAATTGGAAGATAAGAAACTGCAAGCACATGAAGCTGATAAAGCTCAAAATGATATTCGACGAGATAACGAAACTGATGAGGAAACACGCGAGTCTTGGTTAATCAGCAGCAAAAAATCTTACAACGCTGAGCTTTATAAGATTCTTTCGTGCCATGAAATTAATACAGCTTATTCTGTCAAGAATTTCTAGGTCAATGCAATTATTTTCAGCTCGCTACGTAGTTCTTTTATAATCATAGAAGTAAAATTTAATGTAGAGCACTTCGTAAAGAGATACATTTTTAATCAATCTTGAATCAATACAACACACACACATCAAAACTATCACAAACCGAGCAATCGGAAGAGGAAAAAACACAAGCACGTGAAACGGACTAACGCTCAAAAAGTTGTTCTACGATGCAACGCTACTGCTGAGGAAACAGCGCGACTTGGTTTGTCTGAAGCAGCAAAAACTCTCAGAAAGCGGTAGTAAGTTAGCGTTTGTAAACAAATGAAAACCTTTGTGAAAATTGACAGTAAAATTTGAAAAATCTTCAAAAAATTACTAAAACTTTGTCAATGCAAAAAGTGCCCCGTCAACGTAAAAGATCGTCAGTGGCCATTTCTGGGGAGCAAAGACGTCAGCCATCAAGACAGAAGTCACAAGTCGTAGGTAGTTGAATTTACGTCGCTCTGGAGCAACACAATGGGCTATTGGCGACTTAAGTCACAAGAAGAAACATGAGTTTAAATATGTTGTTCTGGAATAGTGTTGCCACAATTTACTTTTTTAACTAAGCCTTTCTAGGACGTGTGTAAAGGCGGGGAGGCACTAGTGTCAATCGTTAGTTTGTTAGACAACATAAAAATAGATAAGATTCTTCTCTAATGATTAACTCGAGAATAGATCTCGATTGGACCACTTTTGCTTGTTTGAAATTAAACTGGTCAGAAAATTCCCAACAGTGTTGAGCGGTGGGGGATTTGTTTATTACCTTATTTCAAACACGAGACATGTTCTTGCAATCGTAATTTCAAAGCTCGTTTAGTTTGAACAACGTAACCCGTACCCGTTGTGATATATTCCCCACCTGTTGGTATGAATAACAGATTGGAAATGAATCCTTTTAAATAGGGAAAAACAAGTATAAATCAAAACGGTTAACTATTTGTGCAATGGTATAACTTAAAAAGGGAGTAAATGGAAGAACAATATTGGAAGCCATTTTTTGTTTGAACTTGTGTTAAACAACTATTGGGGTAGTCGATTAAACTTATGAACGGCCTAGTCAAATGACGTGAGGATTGAACCATCTGCCAAAAGCTACGATACGTAAAAAAATAAACTTTTCCGGAGAAATTGTCTTTCAGAATATAATTTAATAGCTCTGAAAACATGTATAAAAAGCTACTTTCTGTTTCAGGGGATGCCATGATTTAAAATGGAGGTGTTTGGGTCAGGCAACATTTTTTCGATAGACAGTTATCGTGCCTATTTACAAAACGTCCAGAAAAAGTAAAATTTGGTTGACTTTTCGGCCTGTTGGATGACTTGGCCATGGACAATCCTTTGAGTCTTATTTAATGCGATATTTAAGCCCTATTTTGACACATCTTTTCAGGTATATTCAATTTACATGCTGGCTCCCATATGTCGACGACATTTTCATTTTATAGTATAAAAAGGCGGAAGATATTCTTGATCTTTCGAATTTGATCAATTCTCTCGATCATCATGTTCCATGAACCTTTAAGCCAAGCCAACCAAGCCTTACCCTTTTGAAGATAAACCTGACTTTTTTGACAATATTTTAGTGTAAAAACACCACTGGAAAAACAGCGCATGTTGTCCTAACCACATGATTTTAAGTGTCATTGCTATCGGGTAATAACAGTTGTGATCTCAGTGCATGCACATTAAAAGTAAATTAACGGTCTTTTCTTGTGGATTTGTTCTATATTGACGCAATCCATACATGCCGATCTGACTTAGGAAAAAATATATTCGTGGTTTAACGAAACAGATAATTCCATTGAAAATAAGTTTTTACTTAAACACTGAACAGTTTTACAAATAGTCCATTTGGTGAAACCTTCTGGTTCCTTCCACCAAACTCTTTATATAAAACTACTGATAAATACATCATTCTAAACACTGGTAATACTATTCTAACCAATATAAACAGTGTTTAAATAGACTAGATTATATTGTAAATTTTAAAATAATAAGTTAGTTTTCTAATCAATCATTATCACAAGTGTTTATTGACTGCAAGTGTTGTGTGCAAGTGCTCTTGACTAAGATAGTTATTGATTTATCAAAAAGATAATTTATTATTTTAAAGTTTATTTCATGTTAATCTTCTTAATTCACCCCACCAGTGACCGAGCAGTTAAAAACATCGTTCTTAAGAAACTGGTTGACTGCTTGATTACAAGTTCGAATCTCGTAAGTGCCGTAGTCAGGTTGATTATTTGAAGTTTCCTGGTTTCTTAAAGACGACGTGGTAGGTAGGCATTTTAATTGACGTCGCACAGGAGGAACACAACGGGCTATTGGCAACTGTCCGGGATCAATACCCCAAGGGAAAGATCCGAGGACAACACCACGTAATTTTGAACCACGGTTAGATGACGAGGAAACACCTGAGCTGGCACCCCACTCACCAAACTTCCACACCACGCCAACGTGAGGACATTTGAGGCCCTGACAGATTTAACGTGCACCAACCCCCTTTGTACACAACCGTCTTTTGGTTGGATTCGAACTCGCAACCCTCCGGTTTTAAAGACGACACGTAAATGCAGCTTCACCCAAGTCTAGCAGAAAGGCATGTCTTCCCTAGTTCACTGTGGGTGTGACCTCTCCCACCTCTCATAAGATGTCCCTGGCAATGCAGTAATGACGTAGCTAAGGGAGGACGGTAGGACAACACCACCTAGATAAGACCCCACAAGATTTATGACGTCACACGACCCTTCATTTAGCCTATATTATGTTTTTATGAATAGAAAAATCTTTTGAAATATAAATTTAATCTTTAATTTAGCATAAGGGATACAAATCAAACACGAACATTCGAGATGACGGCCAAGTACGAGCTGAAGACAAGTGCAAATTGAATTTATAAGACGATGACCGTTTAACACTATTCTGATTGGACACTGACACACCTTAAAAAATCACACTCAGTTACAGAATACCATTTTGACAGTTCCGGAATTGAACTTCACAAGTTATATTCAATCCGCTGAGTTCGATTACCATTTCGAGGATGCAGTATCGGCTATTAAAAAGTTGTAAATATAAAACTTTCAACTGCATCTGAAAATTCAGATGCTAAAAATATATATCTATATTTATTTAAATCTTGAAAGACTTGTATCTTGCTGGAGAAGAAAATAAGGTGCAGAATTAAATGAAAAATGACTTTGTACATTTAAAATTATCTAATTGGATTGGAATTAAAACTATATACAGGTATTTACAGAAATCGAAATTAAGTTCAGAAAGTTCGAAAAAGCAACATCCTTCCTCTCACGTTCAAGAGAATTCGTTTCCTTTTGAAGAAAAGTATATCCATTCCAACTGAAGGTCAAGGAGGGATCTGATTGGCGTTGCTAAGCGCTGAGCTCGCATTGCTGGGGATCCTCGTCCTTGACACTCGGCTATCTTGGCGGCGTCCGACCTCGGGCGCTGGAGGGCAGCAACATTCTGAAAATATAGAACAAAAACGAAAGAAAAAGAATCTTGTGACCTTAATTTGGCCACTTCTTCATCAAGTCTGCTGAACTGGACGTCAGCTGTGGTCCTTCGTGGGAACCAATCTTCTTGAAATCATAACGGTCATTAGACCGAACCATTGTGACTTCATATGGACCAAAGGACCTTGGCCGTAGCTTTAGGCCGATCCCGAACTGGGTACGTTTAATTGCAACGCGGTCACCAGTCTGGTACGTCGTGGGGTTTTTAAGGCGTTTGTTTTACTGACGACGACTAATTTCTTGCGCTTTCAGTATGTTTTGTTTAGCCAGTTGTCGGAGGCTAGTTTTGTTGTCTAAATTGTTTTGATTAAGTTCTTCCTTTAGGATTTCTTGAACACGAATCTTTGTTTTCATTCCAATTCCGAGTAGAAGTTCAAAAGGGATATATTTAGTTGTGGAAGAAGTTGTATTGTTGAGGATGAGAGGGTACGTGTTGATACCATTTTGAGGTATTTTCTAGTGATAACTTTGAGAGAGCGGGTTCTAAACATTCTCTCGATTTGACCATTCCTCGAGAAACTCTAGTAATTATAGTAATATGGTCAATGGTTTCTTCCTTACAGTAGGTTTGAAACTCGAGGGATTTAAACGCAGATCCCTTGTCGGTGCTTTCAAATGTAGTACACAAAATCAATACACACACCAAAATTTATTTTGTCCTAACACATGCATGGATGAATCCATTCAAATCCAGGAAGGCTGTTCGCCTCACCATCTTCAAATCGAATGATATTTTGTATACAGGTACATTTTGGGCCACCTTGAATCAACATATTTTTATAATCTCGAAAAAAAAATTTTCTTCGAGATACAGGGCTGTGAAAATGACGTCACAAATTTAAATTTATTTTTCTTAGCGTACATCACCTAGTTAAAAATCACATATCTCCTAAAGCAGTGTTTCCCAAAGTGTGGTACGCGTACCCCCAGGGGTACGGGAAGAGTTTGGTGGGGGTACGAGTTGCACCAGAGTTTGGTGGGAATATGCACTGCACCGTGCTTAGCTGCGCCTAATTCTACGTTCTCATGAGTCAAGTCAAGACAGTCTTGTGAGGCGTGAGATGGTCCGGTGTGACACGGCGGAAATATACCACACTTCGTTACAGAAACAACTTACTTCGTTAATAGTTAGTGGCTTCTCCAGGCGCCTGTGTATTTTTAGCTTATGTGTCATTTTTCTTATAGGAAATGTTTGTTATGTGCTTTAGTAAGTCCCACTGATTTTGATTATTTTTATAAAATATAATTTTTATCCCTAACATAGATTATGGATCGCTGGTTGAAATCTGGAACTACTACACCGAAAGAAAGTAATGATTATAGTAGCAATCAACAAACAGGAAATAATGCAATTAACGACGAATCAACTTCAATTCTGAAAGAACCTGTTAAGAAAAGAGCAAGGAAAACTCGCAAGTACGACAAAGAATATCTTAAATTTGGATTCTCACGGACTGGAGATGAAAATGAGCCTATTCCATTTTGCGTCATTTGTTTTGAAAATCTAACAAACGAAAGCATGAAACCATACAACTTAAAGCGCTATTTTGAGACAAACCATAATCAGTACAAATATAAAGCCATAGATTTTTTTGAAAATAAACTGAAGGATTTAAATCAGTCTCGAAAAGTAATGCGGGGTTTGACAGGAGGTGACAATCAAAAAATGCTAGAAACTTCGTATCGCGTGTCGCTTTTAATTGCGAAATGTAGTGCAGCGGAAACCACTGGCGAAATTTTAATCAAGCCTGCAGCCAAGATAATGGCAGAAGTACTGATAGGAGATAGAGCGAAACAAACTTTTGTGACCGCGTTTCTCTCTCAAATAATACAGCTCATCGACGAATCATTGATATGTCTAATAATGTGAAACAGTTATTATTATCTGATATTTCTCAAAGTCGTTATTATGCATTACAAGTCGATGAGTCCACTGATATTGCGAATTTTGCAAATCTTATGGCGTTTGTTAGATACGAAAAAAATCAAGAAATTCATGCCGACTTTTTATTTTGCCAGCCTTTATTGGGTCACACAACAGGAGAAGATATTTTTAATGTTATGAAAAAATTTATGCAATAGAACAAAATTGATTGGAATAGATGTGTTGGAATAAGCACAGATGGAGTAAAAAGTATGGTCGGAATTAATAAAGGACTCGTTGCAAGAATTCAAAATGTTGCCCCAAATGTCATATCCACATATTGTTTCCTACACAGAGAGGCTTTGGCAACACGTAAGTTACCCGCTGATCTACAGAAAGTTCTGGATGAAAGCGTGAAAATCGTTAACTATGTTAAAAACCGTCCTTTGAATGCACGACTTTTTTCGCAAATATGCGAAGAAATGGGAAGTAGTCATACCCAGCTTCTTTATCATACCGATGTTCGTTGGCTATCTCGAGGAAAAATTCTAAATCGATTGTTTGAACTTAGTCATGAACAATGTTTTCTTAATGATAGATTTGAGTTGAGAAATTGTTTACATGACTGGAAATGGCTTTGTAAACTAGCATACTTAGCAGATATATTCTCTGTTTTAAATTGCCTCAACTTATCGTTACAAGACAAAGAAATTTCATTGTTTCACGTTCAAGATAAAGTGAACGCTGCCATCGCAAAACTAAAGTTATGGCAAAAGAGAGTTGGTAATGGAGAAGTAGACTCGTTTCCCTCTCTTCATGAGTTTATAACAAGTTCGACTACTAAAATTGATGCTGATACTCTGAAATGCATAACACAGCATTTGGAGAGTTTGTAAGTGGGCTTGAAAAATTATTTCCCTGATTTAACCAAAAATATTGAATGGATAAGATATCCGTTTAACATTAACACAACATCCATGCCAGAAGATTTGTCGCATGCGGAAGAAGAGCAATTGTTGGAATTGGCTTCAGACGGATTCTTGAAAAATAAACATAAGGAGAGTACTTTAACATCATTCTGGTTACAAATGCAACTTGTGTATCCGGTTTTAACAGAAAAAAGTTCTAAAATACATCTTGCCTTTTCCAACTTCATATTTATGTGAAGTTGCTTTTTCAGCATCTGTAGACATTAAGTCGAAAAAAAGGAACAGACTATTGGACGTGGAACCACATCTCAGATTAAAATTAACAACCAGGGAACCAAATTATGACGATCTGTTATCTCAGCACAAACAATTTCATCCTTCTCATTGATCCAAATAAACGTTATTTATAATATAACTTTTATTTATATTTTATTTTGAATAATTTTATTTCTCTTTTATTATTTTGTGTATGTCACAAAAAATGAAAAAAAAAATACATTTTGATTGCTATTAAAATACATCCATTTTTTTGACGAGGGGTACTCAGCGTTACGAAAATTATAGAAGGGGTACACATATGTCAAAAGTTTGGGAAACACTGTCCTAAAGTATTTAAGATAACCCAATTTTTTTTCAAATCAATTGTAAGACTTTAGAGCCACTATTGATACTAATTTCATTAGTGGTACGATAATAGTATTGGAAATATGAATTCTTCAATTGGATCAATTTTAAATTCATTTTTCTCAAAAGTACCATCTTTTAAAAATCTGATTATTTTTTAAATTCCTATGTAAATATGCTATCAGAGTATGTGAGCACTTTTTGCAGTTTTTGAATAGTTAAGCTTAAATAAATTATTTTGTGTAATGACCCTGATTGGAAAACCCGACGCGATCAGAGAATAATGAAATAACGTCAAATTCCCTTTCGAAGTACAAAAAATCCCTAAATGCATGTCAAATTCCCTATAAAAGGACGAAAGATTTTCGAAATTCTTAAATTAAATCGGGATTCCCTTTCAACCAGTGGGAACTACGCTTTCTGTATTTGCTTAAAAATACCTTTTTACTCAACGTTAACCGAATAATATAAATAATAATTTACAGTATTTTCTTAATTTGAATAAATGATCTATCACAAAATTATGTATTAAACATGTACACATAATTTCACAAACACATAATGTTGCTGTTCATCTCACTACATAACCAAATTTAAAAAAAGACAATGTAATTGTTTTGATAAAAAGAGTCAGAGAGGGAAAAACTACTTATTTAAAATATTAATAAACTCCTATAACTATATTAAAACATTTGAACAGTATTGAAACTAGTAGCACAAAACGTAGTACCCTATAAATCCTCATAAAACTGTTCTAAAACTGCATAGATAAGAAAATGTGGAAGCTCAGTAATATTTAACATAGCAAATCAAATAATGATATAAATTTTTACTTATTTAAAACAATAAAAAAAGTTGCTAATTTGAATAGTATTTAAGTTAAATAAAATATTAATTAAAATAAATTGAGAGATTCGTTAAATTCGGCAAAAGTGTTTAATCTGTCTTTTTCGACAATAAAACTCCAAGAAAGCATTCAACGCATACTTCAATAAATGACTATTTCAATGTTGATTTCACGAATGCAATTCATAACTAAATGCAATTTTATAAATAAATAAACTTACTTTCAATCATCTTCGATTCTTTAAAAGTGTCAACAAGAGTGAACCTGTTAGTTATTTAAAAACTATTTTTTGATGTTACAGGAAAATTTTCATGTGCCTTCCTCCATAAAAAGATATAGTTAAATTTATTTGTCACTTCTGAATCCATGAAATTGCTTTTACTTATTATATAGATTTGTTTGAGAGACTAATTTCACAAAATCCCAGAATGAATTAAACCCAAATCCAAGAATAAATTAAGAGTAAATAAGTATTACATACTAAACTATTTAAAATGTATAGGAATAAGCTTAATCAGTAATGATGATTGGTACATTAAAAAGCTACTTTCTCACTACATAAGCAGCTGGGTGCATAAAAAAGCATCTGTTTATAGAATAGAAATAATCAACACTCCTAGAGCCCTCAGAATAGTATCTTGTAAGTTTATTTTATAATTTGTTGCAGCAGGTGCTATATTATTACAAAGTGAAAATTTAATGCAAACAAAGCCCTGAAGCAATATGCAGTCCAAACATTTCCCCAGAAAATAAATAGTAGAGTTTGGCTGATTTCTTTTTGAAACTACCAACAGTAGAATTATAGCATAATCAAAAATCTTAGTTCTATACACACTTTATTGATATATGTATAGAAATAATGAATCATGTTAAAATATCGCATCGAAAAAGGTGCTTGAGCCGCTGTTGGGGAGATTCGTGAGCATACTTAGTGGAGGAATACCGTTGGGCCACCCTCGTTGAGGGCGCGTTAGCGGTTGAAATTTCGATATCTTACCGTTGAAGGGTCTTAAAAATCTATCTTTGAGAAACTGCATTAGCTATATAGGATACTACATTAACAACATTCTAATGAACTTATACAAAAAGTATCAAAATTGTAAAGATGGCTTTTTTTATTAAATCTTAACCAAACTTCAGCAAGTTCCGTGCCAAATTGTTAAAAAACGGATCTAATTTTAAAATATATTTTTACTTATTATTAAGAACAGTACATTTAAGTATCATTAGCAAAAACAAAACAAGTTTATCTCTAATAGTTTAAGCGTAGCGAAAGTTCAAGTGCTACGCGACATTCTTGAAAAGTAAAGTTGAATATTTTTGACCACCTTTTAAAGGGTCTTATTTCCATGAAAAAAATTATTTTGCAAAAGTAAACATGGCATAATTTAACATACGCCACTGGCCACCATATACTAAATTTTTAAAATAATCGAAGGTGTTGAGGTGAACATTTTATTTTTTATTTCCTTTATTTTTTTATTTGAATAGATTCACCCACACATATAATCAATTGAAAAAATGAATAACAACATATTGAGAGAAATACAAGGAAATGCATATACTACTCATAGTAAGTACTAGCTTTTTAAATTTTGATTAAAAATGACATTCTGTAGTAGGTATTTTTTAATTAACGTCGCACTGGAGCAATACAACGGGCTATTAGTGACGGTCCGGGATCAAACCCGCGAGGACGGCACGTAATTTTGAACCACGGTCAGATGACCAACATTCTGTAGTAAGTATGCTCTCAAATACTCATACAAACAACTAATATCATACCCAATACTTTCTGATGATACAATATAATCTAGAATTTCATTAAATGGTTTTTCAGAAATGATTCATGAAGAAATAAGGGGAATTTTCACTCTTAGTTTCAAGTGTGACCACTGCTCAAGCAACCTTCGAATTTTAAAAACCGCTGTAGCTCAGATGGAGGGAGGGGGGTATTTCAATTAACATCACACTGGAGCAACACAACGGGCTATTGGTGAGGAGTATAACGATGAACTAGCAGCCGGAGGGTTGCTAGTTCAATACTAGGAAAGAGGGCGGGTGCACGTTAAATCTGTCGTGGCCTCAAATGTCCTCACGTTGACATGATGTGGAAGTTTGGAGAGTGGGGTGCCTGCTCAGGTGTTGACCTCGTCATCTGACCCTTGTACAGAATTATGAGGTGTTGTCCTCGAATTTTTTCCTTTAGGATTGATCCTGGACCGCCGACAATATCCGTTGTGTGTTGTTACAATGCTGCGTTAATTAGTTACTTACATACCTGCGAGTTGTAGGAAGCGCAGGTTCGATTCTTGTGAGGTTAGTTTCCTCTCTCGCTGTATTTCTTCTGTGTCAGTAAAACCTTCTTAGTGAGTGTATGCCCATTACTTGATGTCGTTTATCTTGTGCTTGGCGCAGATTGGCCAAATATGACTCTTGCGCCATGAAATCCAATCAACTAACCAATCACAATATCTGGAGAGCACAAAACAAAGCAAGAAGAGCCTTTTCTTATTTCAGTCCTGGAAACTCATTAACAGTAGCCATTATCAAAGCTCTGCCTTTTGATAGATCGCATGCTTATTCAATAAAATTTACAACCAAAAATTGATATTAGGAACGGTAATTTTTTAACATATATGGTACTGATCGGTACATTTTACACACACTAGTTATGGTAAAGATGTTCTTAATCATTTTAAATATAAATTTTTTAGGGAGGGTGGCATCAACCCCTCATTTGGCCCGGGTCCCCAAATGTCTAGCTTTGCCTCTGCAATGCAGAGACTGCCGTGTTCTTGCCAATCAGTGCTTGAAGGGCCATATGGTACATAAACTGTCATTGCAAAAAATTAGTTATATACTGTTTTCGTGTTCCACTTTGTGTGTGCATAAATGTAAGCACGTGTGCATCGACCAGCTTCTGGCCGAGCTATCCTGTTAAACTTTTATCATCCAACAAAGATTTATAGGAAAACGCGATGAATCCTTACATGAATTGGGCCCGGTTGGAAAAGTAGCAGATTAGCAACCGGAGGGTTGTGAGTTCGAAACTAGATCCAGTCAAAGACTGTCGTGTACAAGGGGCTGGTGCATGTTAAATCTGTCTTGCATTCCAATGCCCTCACGTTGGCGTGGTATGGTAGTTTGGAGAGTGGGGTTCCAGCTCATTTGTTGTTCTCGTTATCTGGCCATGATTCAAAATTACGAGACGTTGTCCTTGGATGTTTCCCTTCCGGATTGATCCCCAATAGTCTGTTGCTCCTGTGTGACGTTAATTGACTACCTACCCTAGAAGATTGGCCCTATGAAATTACTTTCGTTGTTTAGAGCAATTTGGTCAAATATGGTCATTGCGCTATAAAACCTAATACAATTAACTTACTAGTGTATCCAACAGTTTGAAATAATTCAAGAATGCGATTCATAAAACTTCGGTAAATGATAACAAAATTCAGTAATTCATTGAAGTGATTAACATTGCTCCTTCTAAAGGGATACAGCTAATTTTAAAACAATGTAAGTAGGTAGTTGAATTTACTAGTAAACGGGCTATTGCTGATGGTTCGGAATCAATCCTGAAGAGAAAGATCCGATTTAAAAAAGGAATAACGAAAAACTGAGTGTAGAAACACCAGAAACAAGGGATGAAAACATGAGAAATTATATCTTAATCTACAAGATTGATAACCAATAAATGATTCAGTTTTGTAATGAACCGTTTTTGATGTCGTTCTAATGATATCAAAAATTTAATAATTCAATATGTTAAATTTCAATATGTTAATTCAATATGTTAAACCAATGGAATGGTTTATGGCTCATGTTAAATTGGAATGGTTTATAGAATTGGTGAAGGACGCACTATTCTCAACATATTACAATTTGCTACAATTGCTTTGCATAATGGAAAGTTAAACACTGTTACTGTGGGAACTAAACAAAGACAATGTCATAAAATATATAAGGTTTACATACTTTCTTACAGCCTTTTACAACAAAAGTGAAAGAACCATAAACATACACTGCATCTCACCGAAGACCGGTTTCTTCAAACAAAAGGGCCGATTATGCCCAATTACTTGTATCCGTTGGATCAATAAAATGTTCGTGGCCCATTAACTACATTGGATAAAGTCGAGTTCTGAAAATCCACCAAGAAAAAAAATGTGCGTTCTACATTTAAATTACTTACCACAATTTACGCGCAGGGATTTTTCTCAACCCAAACATGCAACACGGGTTAGATGAAACGTCTTTGTCTAGCCTTTACTTCCCATATACATGTCGTTATTGTCTGAAACGTGAAGTATAGCATTATAAATCGTCGGGACCGTTTTCGTCGGTGATAGTTAACGTGATGTAACTCTAGGTGCGTGCTCACTACTGGAATAGTAAAGAGTAATTATTGTCAGGTAATTACCAGACTTTTTCCGTTAAGCATCGTACTGGTCGGTAATGTCAGCTTTCGTTATTTTGTAGCCAATTTTCGATGGCTTTTCAGGCGACGCTCTTATTCAAAGCTTGGACAGTGAAACTCGATGAAAATTTATGTTGCTAATAATTTTGTCTGGAGGGCATTATCTGTGTATAATGTTGGGTTGACAAGAGGTTCGTAAATTACGATGAAAATAACTGCGAAGCATTAGAATGGAACGGAGTCTATACTGCTTTTGTAATTCAAGAGATTTCACCGGCTTTGGTACCCAGTTATAAGAGGAAAGGATTAGCAATCGGAGGATTGCGAGTTCGAAACTCGGTCCAGCCGAAGACCGGGGATTGGTGCAGGTTAAATCTGTCGTGACCTCAAATGTCCTCACGTTGATGTGGAAGTTTGGAGAGTGAGGTGCCAGCTCAGGTGTCGTTCTCGTCATCTGATCATGGTTCAAACTGACGAGGTGTTGTTCTCGGCTCTTTCCCTTCGGTATTGATCCTGAATCGTCGACAATAACCCATTGTATTTCTACAGTGCGATGTTAATTAACTACCTACCAAAGATTTTACATTGATATCCGGAACTATGCATGCTGATTAACATGATTTCGTTTCTTGTTCCGTGAGTTTTAAATGTCATAAATACTTACAGTGTGATGGTGTGAATAGTGAACTTGCAAATAGTTGCAACATGTCCGTCTTCTGATTTCTATCTCCGAATGAGCCTTTGGGCTAAGCAGTACTCTATTGACTATTATGGTTTATTTTTAAAAGAAAAGTAACCATATTTTAAGTATATAGTCGTTTGAATGAGATATTTAAAATCATATGCGTTCAGATAGTTTAAGGTTTAATGAAATTGAAACGCGTGTGTGATGATTTTACCTATGAGTATATATCTGATGACTGAAGGGAGGTTATGAAATTTGTATAAATTTTTCCTAGTCAATCTAATGTACGTATTGACAAAAAACGAGCAGATCTGGCCTATCATTGCTCCATTGTCGAAGCCAATAAAAGTGAAAAACCAATAAAGCAACTAAATAAAAATTAACAAAAAAAACTCAATACATTATAAATAATGAATTATAATAAGTAAATTAAAATCATAATATTTAATAATAAAAGAAATGGAAATTTAGATTAAAAGCATTACATTTTCTGATAGGGCTGGTTAAATATCCCCCAGTAAGATTTAGAAACCAATCCCTTTATTTGACAGCAGTAAAGTCAAGTAATTAAGTAATATATTAGTTAAAGTTGAATAAATTAAATATCATTAGCACTTTAGTTGTACACAGTGTACATAGCGATACGAGTGATGGTTAGGGGTGGAGACCAATCCATGTCCAATCCCGATCCATCTGCATGTCTACATGTTTCCTGCTCCGCTGAAGGATTTCAAAATAACATTTTTCTTTAGTGTTTTGAAAATACTTCGCTCCTTCCCATGCCAATTTAATTTTACTCGAAGCCGAGAGAGTTACTAAAATTTATTTTTCTGTACTCCCGAGAAAATTGTAACGAAAGGAGAACGTTAATTAGAAAAGTCAGTCGTAGGGGCAAGACTTGAGATCTGAAATTGGATGTCTCCAAGAATTATCTGTTTGTATATAAACATTTTAGAGATCAGCTCCGTCGCGAAGCAAATCCGCTTAAATTCCTTCATATTTGATCAGACTAACACGACGGATGGAGTACGTATGATTTTTTTGTCATGATTTACCACTGGTTGTAGGTCTTTTGCCACCATCTATTCTTTCATGAAGACTATTTGTTCAATAACATCAAAAATAATTCAAAATTGAAATGAAGCAGAATTGAAAAGAAACATCTCATGGATTGCGAAAGCATTTAGAACGCTAGATCAGATAGTGACATTTAATTTTTCTCACGTTATCGCCTATCAACGCCGAACCACAGTAGCCTGGTTGGAAGCGTAGCGGATTAGCAACCGGAGGGGTACGAATTCGATACTCGATCCAGCTAAAGACTATCGTATACGTGGGGAATGGTGCTCGTTAAGTCTGTCGTTGCATCAAATTCCCTTACGTTGGCGTGGTGCGGAAGTTTGGAGAGTGAGGTGCCAGCTCAAGTTTTGACCTTGTCACTTGCCTCAAAATTACGAGGTGCTGTCCTCGAACCTTTTCCTCCGGGGTTGATCCCGGACCGTTGTCAATAGCCCGTTGTGTTGCTCCAGTTAATTATAAGTACCTACCTACCGAAATCATCAACAGATTTTCCATTCTTTCGCGCCCAGCTGTAGATAGCTCAGGTCCGTTTGCTGCATAGTGTTTTTCTGGGTGTATTTCTCTCTCCTTTACCGGTAAAACTTTCCTTGAATTTTGTATATCTTATTTGACGAAAAAACCTTTGCTTAGTACAATTTTACCCGATCTGGCCCTTGCGCCATAAAAAGCATGATCATTTTCTTTCATAGGATACCCATGCGCGTGTGTTTATGTTGTCTCCGACTCTGCATCGTAAATGACTACTCGACTTGGACCACCGCAGAAACCTCACTCGATTTCTAATCCTCCTTACTGTATCCTCTATTTTATGAATTCTGGTTGTGGATTGGGAATGACTTCTGAGACAAGGCGATGGTGTTTTTGTCTTAGAGGTCCTTCCTAATCCATAGCCATAATTCTTTATTGTCAGGGCAAAAGGGGTTAAGTCTGGCTTTTTATGGGTTCAAAGGAGTCAAGTGCATCATTAATTAAAAAAACAAATAATTTGCTTAACATCGAAACTAAAGGAATTTAAATTGCAATTATTTGTATCATGACATGCTTCTTTTTCTTCCTGAATATTTGTGTTGAGAGTGAAATGCTCAACTTAAAATTCTGAAAACTAGACATTTTGACAACCCCTTTTGCCCTGACACAGAATTCACAAACATACTTTCAGTCTATTGCAGCAATCGGAAAATACTACTTAGCCAGTTCGGAAAGGTAAAAAATTAATAATTACAATTGTTTTAATTAAACCAAGCCGTTGTAGAACTGTATAAATCTCCAGGTGCTCACATCCGAATACTAGCAAAGTGCTAATAAAAAAATAAGTAAAAATAAGTAAAAGATATAAAATTATGTTTCAAATGTGGAATAACAGCGCTGACATTTTGAAACTAAGATCAAGCAGCGATTGCAAACTGGGCGAAATCGGGGAAAAGGGGGCTAATGAAAAAAAATCTTGAATTCATGTGACAGGTTTCCGACACCTGGACCTATTGGGCCTCCTGATTATGTCTAATTAAAGCTTTGCAAGAAGGTTTTTTAAAAGAAAAAAGAAGAGAAGAGCGGCACAAAATCTTTATCTCTTCTTGTTTATGACTACCATTAAACACGCTTACCGCGACACCTTAATGAAGTCCACGCCAACTTGATTGGGGAGGAGAAAGAGAAAAATCATGAGATTATTGCCTCTTGCCCTGCCCCTATCTGTCCGTTTTTGCCTTCTGCGGCATTTTTTAAGTTGGGTCCTACGGTCGTTATCAATATCTCTTTAAATTTATAGGTGTCAGCTTGTGATTTGTCGTGTACCAACACGGTTTCCAGATGTACGGTTTCCTCGCCAAAGTGTCGAGGAAAGATTGGAAAGGGAACCGTTAAGTTCCTTTGAGTTTGGAATCTGACCAGTAATTCATTAAATGAATTGTTAAACATTGATTGTTTATGAAAAGTAAACAATAAAATTCTCACATATTGTGGATGCATATAAATTCTTTTTTTTATGACCCAGGTCATCTTGCGCCGGATAATGGATGGTTGGGAGTGGACTTCTGGCTCCACGGAACAAGCTATAGAATTTAGGTAGCCTTTATATGCATCAAAGATGTTACACACACATAAACATTTACAATCATTCGCTGCTAGCGTGTACAGTATAATAAAGAATTTTAAACTTCACAGAAAACAGACTCTTTCTAAAAAGAAGAAAAAAAATTGGATATGGACGTGGATGAAAACCAAAACTTAACTAAATATTACACGTTTAAACACGCACATAAAATGTTTGAGGAAAGATGGCGACAAATGCCAAAACTTAATTATTATATATTTGAAACATACAAAAATTTTGAAAAACGCAAATACAAATTCAATGACTAAATTATAAATAGAGTATTCTGATAGAATCAACATATATTTAAATAAACGACATTTTTAAGAATATACATTTAAGGTATACATAAAAGATATCCTTATAGGATTAAGATGTACAGGTCTGAGAGACTCCTCTAAAATAAATTCATTATCATTTCAATCTCCATGATGATTGTGCAGGGACGAACTGGTCATCTGACAATTCCGTCAAATCCTAATAGCTCGAACCTAAAATGGGCTGGGGGCCGTTTGGGTTTGGAATATGACCAGTAATTTTATAAATAATTGGTAAATTTGATTATTTGTAAAACCTGTACGATAAAGAAAACAATTCTATTATATTGCAACTATATTGTGAATACAGAGATTCATTATCACCTCAATTTCCATAATTGTGTTCAGGGGCGTACTGGTCATCTAGCAATTCAGGAAAATCCCGATGATCCGGTGTAAAATGGACAGGGGGCTCGTTTGGGTTTGGAATATAACCAGTAATTTAATTAATGACTTGCTAAATATTGATTATTTATAAAAAAATTGTACGATAAAGTAGACAAAGTTATTCACCTATAGTATGGATACGAATAGATTCACTATCATCCCAGTTTCTACAATTGTGCGCAGAAGCGAAATGGTCAATTGGCAAATCGGGGACGGACTAGGTGGAGCTGATGCACGTCGAAAATTCAGCACAAGTTTAAAATTTCATCGAATGATGTATAAGATACCATTAAGGAATAAATACAATGCATTAGTAATTTATTACTATCTTTGTCCCAATATGAGTATCACATTTAAAATTTGAATTTTCTTTAGAAATATAATAGTCCTATTTATAAAAAAAGATGGAAAGGAAAAGGTAGGTATTTTCATTAACGTAGCACTGGAGCAACACAGCGGTCTATTGGCGACGGTCCGGGATCAACCCCCGAAGGGAAAGATCCGAGGACAACATCACGTAATTTTGAATCACTGTCAGATGACGAGGAAGAGAAAAGATTTAATTGTAAAATAAAAGTTTTTTCTTTCAAAAACGTTTTAATATTGCATATTAAGACAGTTTTTGACTTAATGTAGCTTCCAGATTACAATTGGTTACTTGGGAGGCGATTTTCGCGTTTCAGTTTTTTAATGTATACAATTTTGTAGACATTAGTTCCAAATGACATCATAACATTTTCCACAGATGTTTACATGTTATGAACGTGTTTCCTAATTTTCTTCTCGAATACCGAAAAAAGTTCCTTTCTTCGATTTTTTCACCAGCCTTTGTTTTCCATGAAAATACGACGATCGAACGACATTCCTAGGTTGTCTGATATCTTTAACAAATGGTGTCCTCATGGGGGTGCTGCTCACTTCAAAACTGAAGAAACACATTAATATTCGAAACAAAAGTGGGCTATAGTGACACTCATTTTGTGGCAGAGGACCATGGAACTTAAATTTGAACATTTCCCAATTTTTTAAATTTTGACCCAATGTTCTGTTGCTTTTTAGATATTTCATTACCTCCGCAGTAGAATTAAAGGCAGACCCTAAAATATAGAAGTCACCCACAGAGAAAATATAAAAGTAGAGAGAACAATGGAAAACCTTTTTATATGTCCAGGAACATGTGATCGAAACTAGTAGTAACGTGACCCTTGCTACTTTCGTTTGCCGGGTTAAAACGCGTATTGATCATCTGATTGGTTCACGGGAGAGAAGACGTCCATCCATTGATTCATCAACTGATTGGTCCGCGCTAGATATTAATAGATTTTGGCGATGTCACCGTTTTTGCTGCCACTCTATAAAAATGCACATTCACACATCTATCCTGTCATAAGATGTTACATCGCCACACGAGACCATAAGATACCCACCAACCAAGAGCAGTCACGTTGCTGCTAGACGACATGTTGGACATACTTTTCTCCTCTCAATAGTAATGCTTAGTCTACTTATATTTCACGTCTATGGTGTCACCGTTACCATAGTAAAAGGGCTGATGTTATGTGAAACTTGTTTTTTACTGTAATGTGCAGCATGTTTTATAAATTTAAAATCGTTCATTTCATCTATAAGGGGCAGTCAAATGAAAACGAGACAGATGGAAAAAAAGTAAGTAAACTGTTTATTATTTCAAAAGTAATCGCCATAACTGTTAATATATTTATCCCACTGTGAGACAAGACGGTTAATGCCTTCATGGAAAAATGCTTGCGGTTGCCTACGGAACCATGATTGTACCCAGGCGGGCACCTCTTCGTCAGAAGCGAATCGACAGCCACGAATGTCTTTCTTCAGGGCTCCAAAAATATGGAAATCGCATGGGGAGAGATCTGGACTGTATGGAGGATGTGTAAGGGCTTCCCAGCGAAACTTCTGCAGCGTAGTCTTAACAACCTTGGCAACATGTGGGCGGGCACTATCCTGCAACAGAATGACGCCGTCCGTCAACATTCCTGGGCGTTTGGACTTGTTGGCACGCTTCAATTTTTGCAGTTTCCACGAATGCCATGAATTTCACTTCCTGACACTCCTTCCGCAGTCAAAAAACGCACTACAGCACGCTGTTCCTCTTTCCCAGCCTCCATAGTGATGTCGGACGCACACACGACACGCTGACCTCACTTCGAGCACGTCTAACAGACAAATGACACAGCGGTGAACGTTCGCGCTGTTCCTTCCTGATTCCCAATAGAGGGCGCTTCTATACACAAACCTACCTGCGTTAACAACTTCCGCGCCATGCTCGTTATATAGTCTGTCTCGTTTTCATTTGACTGCCCCTTATAGAATAATGAAGTTGTACAAGTGTGCAAGGGATGCATAACATTTGTGTAAGTTGAACACTGGATGCTTGGATTTAGCAAAGCAGTGCATTTTATGAAGGGCCTATCAATTAATCTGAGAGGGAATCTTTCGTCTCAAACCCGGTACTAGGGGCCCCGGAATGTAGATACAGTGGACATAGAAAGTAGGCCGGCGATTCTGAAGGTGCTAGAACTTAATTCTGATCAAAGTACACCCCTGACTACACGTAGAAGGTATTTTTCGAAAAAAATTTAATAGATGTGTTTTTGTTGCCACAAGGATACCTTTGTATTTATTTCATTTTCATAATTTGTACTTACGTTTTATGAGAAAGCGTTGTTATTGTTTAATTTAAGTAAGTTTTTAGCTCACGCATTTTAAAAAGCTCAAAACGAATTATAAGATCAAGAATGAATTTTATGGGCATGTACGAAAACTCAGTTTAACAAGCAATTGTTTGTAAATTTTGTATTTGTGTTCAAATGATACACAAATCTGTACAGCTTTTTCAAGGAAACGAAATTCACATAGCTTTTGAAGAGTTTAGTTCTTGCTGAATATTATTTTATCTTTACATTCAATAAAGTTTTTGTTACAATTGAAAACTGTACTTTTGGTGTAGTGATCTATAGTCAATACGTTACAAATTCTATCGAACTTCTATATTTATTCTAACAGAATTATCCGGCGTTGTTCGGGTTGAATTGTTTAAACGTTGATTGAAAGTGATCCGAAAAATCACTTATCTCTATTATAAAAAAATGCAAATCTCATAAAATATGCAAATATGGAAAAAAGATAAGTGAGCGGAAAATAATTTTTTAGGCTCCATTTTGACATTTTTATAGCTTCTACAATTTGCTTTGGAAGAAATACATATGATTGCTTTATCCAATAATATAATCCATTTCATATACATCGCACTATAATGTAAAGCAAAATTACAAAAGGTGACAGTGAGAAGACAATTACAGAAGTCGATTTTGAGTTTGAGAGTGATAGTGAATGCCCTTTAAGTTTATTTCCTGTAAAAAGGACAAACTCACAATTGAAGCCCATTCTCATCTCAATATTTTTTTATTTATAAAACTCTTGCATTAGAAATGCGACATTTTCGAATTCCACTATCATTATGAATGGATGACACATACTATATTGATAGGATATTCATGATCAATTTTTTTTCCAGCAAATACATTTTTTCTTTAAAATTTCATTCCGCATGTGAGATAACAGTTTCTTTTAAAATTAAATGTCTTTAGTACAGAAGAGACAGTTAATTGATCACACAATTTTTTTAAAAGCGGAAGGTCAATTTTACAGTGTTTTTTAAAAAGAAAATCAGTATTTTCAAAGAATGTTCGTGTAATACCAGTAAGGAATGTAAGAAATGCTGCTTTACATATTTGATTAATTTTATTTCATTTGCAGATCAAAAATGTGCATATCGATGCATATATTAATTGTAAATGGATTTAAATAAAATATGAAGCGTGTGTAAAGCCACACACTCTGCCATCAATTGCAGTCAACTCCTAATTTCTGTGATTCCAGAAAGAAAATAAAAAACAATACGTTACTTGTTAGATGCTTCACTTGACTACTGTACAAAAACGTTAACGTTTTTTGAAAACCTTTAAAGAGAAAAAATCTAAACTAAAATTATGCACTAGACATTTTATTAAATTTGCACAGGACGAAATTTTCCATCACTGATTCACCATTTCCACTTTTAGTGTTATGTTCTTATTCAGAATATGTCTTAGCTATGACTTTACACATCATTTGATTACACAATATATTTTAATACAAATTTGCACAAAATGAGCAAAGCATTGTTAATTTACCTGCTTGTGTTTTTCATGTAATGTGATACTTACTTTATTCGATCTTTCAGAAATTATGACAGTATAAATGCTTTTAGAACGATATAGTATGAACGAAATTTATTTATAATTCCATGTATACTATATCCTTCTAAAAGAATTAGCATGCAGTGAAAACATTCAAAGTTATCTAATTAGATACCTTTGAAAGGATTGCATACTATAAATCTATTTTATCTAACTGAAGCATGGGTTTGCAAACTGATGTGGAATATGTTTGCTTTAATTAGGGATGTATTCTGCCTTTGGAAGGGCACACTGGTTTCGAGCCCTCTCAAATCAATTTTCTTCTTTTAAACAATAAAATATATATGTTTAAGTAAGTTTAATCAGCATAAATCGAAGTTGCTTTAATTACATAAGTAAAATAGGTATATGTAGATGTATCAGAAACAGTTGGAAAAATTTACTGAAGGTAATGCACAAATAACATTACTGTCATTCAATCCGAATAGGGAATTGGGATTTTTGGTCAAGTTTAACCCATCTCTGCATGTGTTAGAAATAGATTTCATGAACTACATATGCGAATACCAGAATGCCAATCAATATGGGAGGTGAGACAAAAACAATGTGACTGTTTAAAACTGCTACTTTTTAACTGTCAAATATATTTATTTATTTCAAAAACATAATGAGGAATAGCGTACCATTGCAAGTTTTTCAACAATGCTGTATGGAAATATAGAGCGTTGTCCCAAATAACTTCCTATAGGTTCTGTAAAAGACTCAGGAATTAAGAATAAATTTACATTTACCGTTTTAACTGGAAACACTGAGAAATAAATATAAAAAACATTATCTTGACAGTACTTTACTTCATATTGCACAAGCCGATGATATAAGGGATATGAAAGTCATTTGTATGCAATAGAACAAATCCTATAAAATCCCTATAAATTCAGAATTTGCTAAATTGCTAAATTAGTATCTACAGTTTTTTGTATGCGATACAAGGAATTATGACCTTCCGCAACAGCACAGATATCGTAAGTGCGCATTGTTAAGAAAAACATGAAATCATATAAAAGAAAAACATATATTTTGTTTCAAATTTTGTAAGTATGTTTGACAGAAACATAAAAGTAAATTAAAAAATTCAGAGCAACGGGCAAAATATTTCCCCTTTTATGAAAAAAATTACGTTTTTCGATTACGTACGGGACAAGCGTGTAGATATTTTAAATACCTCAATTTGACATTATTATTTTTTAAAATTTGAGTACTGTCAAATGATTATTTTGATAATAAATATTATTTCACGCAAAAATTATTACTTTTTCATATTATTACTGTTCTCATATTATTGCTATTCCCATATTATTACTATTCTCATATTATTACTATTCTCATATTATTACTATTCTCATTTGAACATTAACATACGCATTTTATTACTATTCTCATTTAAACATTGACATACGCATATTATTACTATTCTTATTTTAACATTAATATGTAAATGTAGCTTTTAAATGGAAAACAAGTTTAACAGTCGAAGGCAAGAGGTAAATTAAGTATAAAAAGAATATTTTATATTTTCATTGTAATTTAAATATTATTAAAAAATAAATTCAACAATTTTTACCACCTTTGAGATTTTTTCACTTTCGTGCTTTCACAGATGAGAATCGCCCGTTATACTAATTTTTTACTTTCCTCATATTCTGTTCTGATTTTTCTATAATGTTGCTGAATGTTTTCTCTTCCTAAGAAATCGGTACAAATTAAACATCTTGCAGCAGTAATGGAAAAGACGGTAATAAGGACGAAAGGTGCGAATTCTGTAAAATTGTTTCAAGAAAAGCATAATTTCAGTTCAGATGTGTTAGGAAAATGTGTTACATTTTGAAAGTGTTGGTATCAGTTTAGGTTTCGAATCATAATTGCAAGAATTCTAATAACAAAAAAATCGATAGGTGGCTAATTTCGGGACGTTACAAGTATCTAAAGTTAACTTTTGTGATACTAATTTTTGAAGGTTAAAAAGTAGAAAAAACTATTTTTGTAGAAACTAATTTTAAGCAAATATGATTCTTAAACATTATAACATTAGGTAATAAATTTATTTTCTGAAATTTTGTGAAGTTTGCGAAATTTTATTTCTATCTCTCCAAATTTATTACCATCCATAAATTAAGAACCATTTTATTAAGTAATTTAGTAGTAAATGTTGAATAATATGCGTATTAAAACGCTAACTAAATATAAAATATACCTTAAATATTAAGTAATTGAGGGAGAGAGAATGCAAATTAAAAATATTCTACTGCTTTTTAGTCAACAAATCCTAGCATTTCTATCTAGTACAGCTGATGTACTGGAATACAATTATTCCTTTCAACTCATCTACATTTTGCTTTTGCACAGATTATTTCTTAATTTTTGCTAAAACATTGAAGGAAAAAATATTTGAACAAAACTTCTCCCCTTTAACCTTTTTGTGGGAGAATAAAACAAAAAAATTTTGACAAGAAATATTCCCCATTTACTATTATAATAAATGGAAAATAATGGCCAGATAATTAGTGACAACTTATAAATTCCAAGACATACAAAGTTGGAAGGGGGAAATGCATTTGAACACAGTCAATGAAGGAATACTTAAACTATTGTAGATGTGAACTATTTAAATATACGAGAGGAAGGTAAGGAGAAAAAATGTGGCTTGTCCATACAAAGTATTAGATCTTGTTATAATGACTTTTATGCAGAATTTTGAGGAAAATTTATTTTCAGATACTTTTCCCTCATGAAACCTTAGATATTTCAGTATCGTCACTCACTACCCGACCACTATTTTTCAGAAAGAAAAATTTGTAACATTAAACGAATTATTCATATGATGAGAAGTGTGTATGTAGTGTACTGGACTTGCAAAAAAATTCTGAATTCATGCATTGTACGCAAGAAATTTTGGAAATAGATCATGGTATATAAGTAAGGAAAATATGATACTTTATTTTATTATAGTCCTAAGCGGAACACCCTCTATATTATATTAGCTAATGCGAAATATTTGCTGTGTAATGAAACCACCTTACTTAAGTGGATAAAAATACATTAAAAGTAGTTAGCTGCTGGATTACATAAAATTTTAATAGACCAATATGAATCATTCTGTTATGTACTTGTGAAAAAGTATCTTATGGCGTCGACAATTTAAATTACTTGTACGTAATACTATCGAAAAATAGTAAGCTTGACTCACATTAAAAGAAGTATTTTATAAATTTTAGAGATGTACTTGCACTGACTGTTCCGAGAAAAAATAACCTTAAAAATTATTTAAAAATTAAGACGGGTTGCAAAACAAGTTAACTTTACTAGTTTTTTGAAAAATGAATTATTTTGAAAAAATATCACAACAGTTGTATAAGCATAATAAATTTACAATTTATCTCTCCTTTCCCTATGGGGACCATGGTAGCCCAGTTCCAAGAGTCGCGGATTCGCAACTTTGAGGATTGCGAGTTCGAAACTAGATCCAACCAAAGACCGTCGTGTACGTGGGGGCTGGTGCCGTTAAATCTGTCGTATCCTCAAATGTCCTCAAGTTGGCGTGGTGTGGAAGTTTGGAGAGTGGGGTGCCAGCTCAAGTGTTGACCTTGTCATCTAACCGTGGTTCAAAAACCCTTCGGGATTGATCCTGGACTGTCATCAAAAGTCCGTTGTGTTGCTTCATTTCGACGTAAATTCAACAACCTACCTATTTACCTTTCCTTAGGTCTGGTACTTAAAAAACGTTTGTCTTGTTCTAGTTAAATAACAAATAAGGTTTCAGAAATCCTTTTTGGTTTTGTGATAAGAATGCTTACTTTAATGTTAGTTTGATTCTCAATTTAAAGCATTACAACCTCGTATTCGAAAACACTTTCTATTTAAACTCGCCGAAAATCTTCGAATTATAAACGGCGCAAGTTTAATTTCTATAACTTACCTTTGTATTTCTTTCTTATGTATATCATCGGTAAACTTTTCCTTGTGTGTATGTGTCCAAAACGTTACGTTGTCTCTTGTGTTTGGCACAGCTTGGTAATATGTCCCTCTCATCATAACCAGTTGAGTTTTACTGAATTCAAAATTGATTCGATTGACTTGGGCTTAAAAATGGCTATAAAATGTAGTTGGTTGGTTGGGTTTTATGGCGCAAGGGTCATTTTTGGCTAAGCGGCGCCAAACAAAAAAAACAGACATAGAAGAGAGAAATACACCCTAAAAGAACCTCTGGCACCGTTGTCTGTTTAAATGTGCTGACAAGTTGGTTTTTTACTCAGAACAGAAATCCAAAAAGACCTTGAGACAGAAAATGTTCCGACTTCATTTAAATATTCCCAGAAATTACCTGGCGAAATTATACACCAGGTCGGTACACCGTCCTTACACATGTAGCGAAAATTAACAAGAATTTATCAAATTAATCTATATCTGCGAAAGATTTGTTCCCCGTCTTGGGGACACCAAAAGAAAGAAGCTCCTACCCTAGCGGCAACTCGATGTCATTCTCTTCCTACCTCAAACTCTACCGAAAAAAATTGTCGCCACGGTACCTCCAAAAAGGTTTGCTGTGGGTCTAATGGGCGTCGCCCCAGGCGCAGGTTTGACAATATGAGTGATGGTCATTCTGGAAAAGGCTAACCTTTTGGGTTGTTATCTTCTGCTGGGACTTCTGATTCCGAACCGTTTCTTCTTCATTTATACATATATATAATGCGTACCCCCTGCCTTCATGCATACAGAAACGATTAGGGCAGAGAGACTGCTTCGCATTCATTTTTTAAACATAATTGTCCTCGCAGTGGCAATTATAGAGGAGCGCACCATGTCTGTCCTGTGTCATAGCCGTGGAAGGACGGGGGTCCACTTTTGTAAGGTGTTATTTTCCCTCCATCGATTGGTTTGGTATGTGATCGGAGGAGGGCAGTGACTGATGGCATCTAGCTCTGACAGTTGCCAATGTTGATCCGCTGACATTTGCTTAACCTTTCCTCCTCTTCCCACTTAACTACCCTGGCCAGAGTTTGATTTATATGAGCCCTTTTGATTTTCCTCCAAGGCTAATTTCTCTCTCTCAGAGACACCAGACAGCAGCGATTGAAATCAACTCAGACGATGATCAAAAACGTCGTCCACTGGATATAATTACCAAGTGGGGCCGTCTTCTTGCAGTGATTGCAGAACTTGTGAGGATTTCTATTGGATTGGTTGAAGGTTGGACTTGACTGATCTCGCTTAGGTATTACAGTAATTATTAGATTAACAAAAACATTGGATTTCAAATGTTTTGGTCAAATCTTTGAAAGAGAATTAATTATAACAACCATCTTCCTGTTTTCTCTGTTGTCCATGGAAATTTAAGTAGCAGTGTTGCATTATTTTGATTTATTTGAATTTAACGATTGAGAACCATTGTGGTTCATGTAGCAAAATCACATAAAAACACATCTTAGGAGCATATATCATCCAATGCCATAGTAGATAAAGATAAACCGCTAGTATTGCATGATCCAATTTGATCATCCTCAATTTCAGGATCCATAGTAAACAGCCTGGTAACCGAATGGTTAGAACTCAATTCTCGGTTTAACACTTTGGTTAATGCATGGTTCTTAGTAGCTCGAAGTCCAATTTATCTCAGGTCTTAGACAGAGTCTTCATGTAGCAAAGTATGACCACCAAGCCAACAAGATAAGCAGAAATCAGTAATTTGTTGAATTATGCCCAATGACGGGTTGTTTCTTGAGCCACTTGGTTTCTTAACCACTCAATTGTACCTCCGCCATCTTACACCGAATATTATAATAGACTGATATCACGTTCAAATGTACAAATAGGAGGAAATATTTTGCGTTTAGAGCAGTAGTTATCACTGAATACGTTATAAGAGTCAAAAATTGACTGAAATAAGGGTAGTTGATCGCATACAATTTGTATCTACAATTCACAAGGGTTCAATGGATTTAAAGTTTGCTGGATGTTTTGATATTGAAATTCTAATATAATATATTATAAATCAGGACTTTGTACATCATGTAGTCGGTTTTCGTAAATGTGTACGTACCCTTATCCTTATTGGATGTTTAATAGTTTCTTTTCACTGGATCAATGTTTGAACAATTTTCAAGAATAAGCTTCACTTTTCTCTCTCAAACCTTATCAAATGAAGCAATTTGTCAGAAGGGTGCAGCAAAGATATGTTTGTGAAGACAGCGTGGGCCCCGCAGGCTGTCTTATGAGTACTTCTGATGAGTAAGTACCTGTTTCTAACTAGAAAATTTGAAAGAAAAGTTTAATGTTAAAGGTAAGATCTTCCTTGAGGTATTATTTACTTGACGTTGTTTGGCGTAGCTTGGCCAAATATGGCCCTTGCCCCGAAAACCCCAACCCAACAAATCAACCTGAGGTTGCCCCAAATGTGCGCAAACCTCAATAAGCCACCCTCTATTTCACAAAAAAGCTTGATTTTTCCCAAATAAAAATCATCCCTTATAGTGCCTTATTGAATATTCAAATGTAAATTAAGTTAAAAACATGCAGATTCATAAGTGTTTTTTTATGTGAAATAGGAGTCCGCGTATTAACCCAATTTTTCTGTCTCTTATAAACCGACGAAGCAATATACATAAAATAAACATTAAAAAACAGTAAGAATAAAAGAGGAATCGCCAAATTTTCTTTAAGAGAATTCTAAAAAGGTATTAGAAACTGGACATTTTTGTTAAAAAATTGCAAGCATACATGACCGTGTTCTGACCACCCCTATTTTTCTGACGAAGTGCAAGTGAATTCCCAGAGCATCAACCAGGAACGGCTGTGGTTAAAAGCACTGTAGAGTTAATAGTTTAGAAATACTATGATGAAAATAAGGAAATTGATGCCATGGAGTGACATTTTGATTTATTAACCGACGAAAGGTATAAAAAAGAAATGTTTAAGTAACGAGTATACAAAAAAATCTATCAGAAGTACTATTAACTTTTTAAATGACCAGGAATTTTTTTTTAAACTTTATGTGTGAACAGCTATCAACTTATATGAATGTATTTCGTACTTAACAAAAATTAAGTTTCTTAAGGAGTGGATGGGGTGTTGATGGACCCCTTATATCTCACTGCCCATCTGGAACCCTCCTAGAAATCAGAGTATCAAATGAGAGTACTTTAGCAGCCTTAATGTACAGGGTGTTTCAAAAATATCTGCCCAAATTGACATCACTCCGTATTCGTGTAGCGATGCATGCCGTTGAAAATATGAGCGGGGAATGACGCCTTATGCCACAGAAACGATATTATCGACTGACCTAAACAGAGCCCTCTACCATCGAAACGCAGCATTTCCGGACACTCATTCTTTGGCAAAAATGTTTATTTTGGGCCCTTTTATCACCTTTCACAATTTGGCCAGATATTTTTCAAACACCTTGTTTATAAAATATTTATGAACCTAGTCTTAACCATATCAAGGATCTGAGACTTCAGATAACCCACTAAAAGGGTTAAAGTGACAAGAATTTTAAGTTTATGAAAAGAAAAGGAACTGAACCACGGTACTGCCAATTTTTCAAATGGTGACTTAGTGACTTATGGAGCTGCTACAAACTAGTAATGATCATTATCGGGAGAAGCAGCACATTATAAATACGCCATTGCTCTTAAGTCTAAAAAATTTGTGAAACTGCTAGTGATTTGATATTGTAATGAATTTTGCATTCCTTTTAGTTTTCATTTGATATTGGAATCAAAACGTTTTTTCATTTGATATTGGTTTCAAAACGAACAAAATGTTTCTCTATACCTTAACGTGAATAAAAAGGAAATTATATTGAAGCTAAATGTATTTCTGGGAAGAATTACTAATTACATTTTTAAAGCTGCTAAATATGTTTACCACTATAGTATAAAATTGAAAACACCACTTGCACTTTTCCTGTGGGCGGGTAGGTAGTTGAATTAACGTCGTACTGGAGCAATACAACAGGCTATTGATTACGGTCCGGGATCAATCCCGAAGTGTTCCGAGGACACCTTGTAATTTTGAACCACGGTCAGATGACGAGGTCAACACCTGAGCTGGCACCCCCACTCTCCAAACTTCCATACCACATCAATATGAGGATATTTGAGGCCTCGGCATATTTAACGGTATTTAATATGTACCAGCCCCCCTGTACACACTGATCTTTGCTTCGAACTCCCAAACCTCCTGTTGCTAATCCGCTATTCTTCCAACCGGGCTCTAATGCATATGAATTAGTTTCATTGTATATGCGCATTTTTAAAATAAAATTTCAAAACGCTTAAGTTAGTAACGTTTATAAAGCCTAACCTAAATATTTTATCTATTCTACTCTAGTTGACGAGCATCAACAAAATTTGTAAAATTTCTTACTTGTTCAGAAAAATCAGACAGTTAAATGATCGAATTTTTAAATTTCTAATGAACGGAGTGAGCACGTATCAAATTATGTAAAAAATAAAAATGAAATCTAGAATGTCAGATTGAGCTTTCATCTAAGTCATTTGATAATTCTATTTACACATTCTCTCAGAAAATTCAATGCGGTATTTTGCAGAAAATTACAGCGTTTAAAACATATTGCTCTCAGAAAACGTTTTCTTACGAAGAAGAAAGATAAACTGTTTTATTATTCCTTTTTACCAACTTTCGGAGTTAGAAGCTAATCAGTTTTTCCCAATCCTGTGCTGTACTCTGATTGATTGATGGATACTACTACGTCATTATAATCGTCCAATCCGAATCATAATAAATTGACTACATAACTATAGTAATTAGGTTTAACAACCAATGCTAAACTCAGAGACCCTTGGATCTGCCTTATGTGGTCGCTTTTTAATATATAAGTATGATTTTTTCTGAAAAATAGCTAGTCCTCGGGGCAAAAAGGTTTAAATTGCCTTCGTGGAGATAAAAGGAGACCATTCATCCTAAATAATCAAAGGGATATTTTGAACTACTGAGAAAAAATATTAAAATATCGTGTTTTTTCCAATGAATTTTCGCTTTATAAAAAATTAAATTTTTTTCTCTTATGTAAGAATAATCACACAAATCAAAATAAATAACTTTTTGAATAGTAACTTCTGTTCCTGTCACATTTTTTCAAGACAGCTGTATGCATTTGTTACCGGCAATATTTTTTGGAGATGAGAAATATAGATATCACATTTTTAGTAAGGATTTCTTACTCTCATTGTCACTAGTTGTAACAAAATATTCGATAAAATTAGTACTCTAAATAGTTGTAACACAATTCAGCCCTCTAGAAAATTTTAACTGGGCCCCCTTAAGATACAACTCCGCTAAACCGGCAAACAAATTTTTAATTTGGAGGCCCTTAGGGGTTTTGCCCCTAACGAAGATTGTTCATCAGAATTTGTTTTTGAATACTGATAAAAGTATTCTTGAGTTCAATTTAAAAATCTTGTATGCATTTGTTACCGGCAATATATTTTGGAGATGAGAAATATAGATATCACATTTTTAGTAAGGATTTCTTACTCTCATTGTCACTAGTTGTAACAAAATATTCGATAAAATTAGTACTCTAAATAGTTGTAACACAATTCAGCCCTCTAGAAAATTTTAACTGGGCCCCCTTAAGATACAACTCCGCTAAACCGGCAAACAAATTTTTAATTTGGAGGCCCTTAGGGGTTTTGCCTCAAACGAAGATTGTTCATCAGAATTTGTTTTTGAATACTGATAAAAGTATTCTTGAGTTCAATTTAAAAACCCATTATATAAAAGTACAAAGGAAAGTCTTCGGTTTTATAAGATTTCGTCAGGTAACTGCCAACAATTCCTTTGATGTTGACAAAAGATAAACATGCGCAGAAGCTTCGAACTCATTTCCATTCGATCATTACTGTTTTGTACTTTTTCATTAACCCTCCTGGTGGTTGTCTTGACGAGGTATCTCGTCATGAGCAAAATTGACCAGATCTTGATGGACGAGTTGTCTCACCAATAGAATACTGACCAGATCTTGTCATCATAAAGAATTCTTCAATATCTTGAAGACGAAATATCTTATTAGCAAAATTGATCAGATCTTGATGGACGAGATAACTTGTCGAAACGACTTGGAAGGTTAAATCGCTGGACTTTTTTTAAGGTTCGTGTGCACCTAAAGAGCAGAGAAAATCCAAATCAAGCAAAAGTACTCAAATTAACTTTAAGATTTTGTAAGAAACGCGTTGCTGAATATGATTTGTGTGAATGAAATAATTGAAACTAAGCATTACAAAAATTATGTAAAAGAATAAAAGCGATTAAAAAATTTATCTTCGAGAACAAAAAGTTTATTTTTATGAAGACTAAGTTGCACAGTGATTGAAACCTTTCTATGGAATGAACAAAGGGAAATATAGACTACTTTACATCCATTTACTTACAAGTTGCTGAAGAAGTTAGTTTTAACCCCTTCTGAATTGGAAAAGCTATTTGAATTTGAAACTATTTGAAGAGACAGAAAACGAAGACAAAAATGAAGTCAGACTAGATAATAAGATATAGTAAAAATTGAAAAAACTTCAAAACAATGACTAATCACAATTTGAAAACTTCGTTAATGCAAAAAATACTTCGTCAATGTAAAAGATCGTGAATGGACATTTCGTTGGAGCAAGACGTCCACCATCATCGGGACAGAAGTGGCCACTTCTGTTCTAACGAAGTTTTTTAAACCGTGATTAGTCATTGTTTTGAAGGTTTTTCAATTTTTACTTTAAATTTTGACTAAGGTTGCATCTGTTTATCTACTGGATAGTAAGTTTATTGTTATTTATTGTATTGAACTTGTGATGGGTATCGGCTTACGTGTGAAAATTAGTCGCGTGATTCTGGCAATAGATCAAATTAAAATGAGCTTTTTCTACCAGTCGTCAGTCGTGCAAAGCATAAAAGACGATTGGTTCATGTTAAGCCTTCTGATTTTGAGGAAAGACGCTACACTGGTATACTAGACAGTCCATGTTTATTGAATTTTCGATAAATTTTTATCTATATATTAGTACGTGAAGAAAAACCTGTGTACCCCTTTTTAAGCACATTGCGCGCACGGAGGAGTATGAGATTTGGCATAATTAAAGTTCGTATGGAGAAGGAGTGCAAAAAGATAAAATTAATGTATAATATGCGTTACAAATATATTAAATTAAACGAAATAAAACATTCATTGTTTACGTTCATATACTGTAATCTATCTATATATTAATTCGTGAAGAAAACTGTGTACCCCTTTTTAAGCACATTGCGCGCACGGAGGAGTATGAGATCTATATATTAATACGTGAAGAAAAAACTGTGTACCCCTTTTTAAGCACATTGCGCGCAAGGAGGAGTATGAGATTTGGCATAATTTGCCACCACATAAGTTAGTATTGAAAGTTAATTGCATCGTTTTGCTGATCAGAAACTTAAATACAAAGGAAGCATTAGTCAATGGAACAAGAATGCGCATCAAATTTATGCATCGTAATACTATTGATTGCGAAGTTTTAACTGGAACCCCACGCAATAAGAGAATTTTGATTCCACGTATAAATTTAACATATTCCGGAACTATTTTACCATTTAACTTTCAAAGAACTCAATTTCTAATTATACCTGCATTTGCGATGACAATAAATAAGTCTCAAGGACAAACATTCGAAAAAATTGGAATTTTATTGAGGCAGCCAGTTTTTACACATGGTCAATTGTACGTCGCAGCAAGTAGAGTTCGATCATTCGATGGTTTGAGATTTTATATTTCAGAATATAACGGTCAAGGGCATTTAGCAAACGATGAAAGAGTTTTTACAAAAAACATCGTCTACACAGAAGTTTTGAATCATTAAATTCATTGTCGAACTATTTCAAGTTCAATGGACAACATTTATTTTTTTAACCACCCGTTTTTTTCGTTTCAATAAAAAATATATAAAAAAAATACGAAGCACGTATTCCTTATTTCATTTTTCATTTTTTGGATTTATTTTTTATTTAAATTTTATATAATTTGAAAAAGATAGGCAAATTAACTGTGTAGCCTTGGCGAAACCTGTGGCCAGTATAGCAATAAAAAAAATCCAAGAAAATGTCAAACAACGCGTTATTGTTTTTTAGATATGGCTTAACCAAGCTATACCGCATTTTTCCTATGACGTATTTGTACACGCTCGCAGCTTACGTAATAGAACAAAATTCAAAAAAATTATATGCAATGAATATAGAGGACTCTTTGACAAAAGAACCTTATTAACGTTCAAACTTAAAAATTAAATGAATTATGGTCGAATTTCGACCACTGGGCGACCACTAGTTTAAGTTATTTTACATTTTCACCTGCCTCGTTATTCATTGAATCAACCAACATCTTCATATGTCCATGAGAATTAACACCCACGCAGCAATAAACTATTAACATTTCAAATTCACAATAATTTTGTACAAATTTAAGGATGATGTTATATCATAAATAGTTATGTAAACTGAAAATAGAAACACTTAAAATAAGCTATTGACTGAAATATAAAACATGCACTCATTTATCTTAAGCTACAAAAATAGCTTAGTGACAATACTGAATTAAAATCCAAGAAACCACGATTTGATGGGAACGAAAAAAACCATAGGTATGAAGCCCATTCTTCGATTAAGCTTAAGTAGAATGATATGATATTTATCTCACAAATGCAAATTTAAGATCACTAGAAATTACTCAAAAGTTAGACTTGAATTAACTCCCGAACTTGTACCAATTGAATTTTGATGAGAGCAACTGATAACTTTGAAAGTTTTTATAATTGTTGAATCTATGTTGTCGTTGAATTACCAAAGCAAGTTCATTAGAACCAGGCTCTAGATGCATTGATTCGAGAAATTTTTAAATAAATTCTTGCGAACAATTGTGTACATATACAGCAAGGAAAAATATTTTTATGGCTCTAATAATACTCAAAAAATGCCAGTTTTTCGAAATATAAGAATTTATGTTTTACAAAAACTAATCAGAAATCTACTATGGAATACATATTGCCCCTCTATGTAAAATTTACATCGAAATAATAAAATATATACATAAATATATTCCCTTTTCTAATGACATGAAAAGTATTTATAGTCTACATATTTTTGGATTTCTTTCATAATTAATGCTTTGTTGTATATCTATTTGCTTGAATAACTGTCTGAAATCTTTGTTGCATGAATTAATTCAATAAATTTGGTGTGATCAAATTTGAGTGTCTCATTCTTATGGAAGAGCCCTTTTTAAGTTTTCCTTGTGGCTAATTATCCTGAAGAGGCATTCCACTGTAACGTATGGGATAATCGCACACAGATTTTAGTCATGATTTAATCTTTTATTCTTTATTAATCAAAAAACTTTTATGAACTAAACTATCTTCTCTACAAGTAAGCTTGTCCCCAAAGTTTGGCAATCTCTTTTTTTTCTAAGAAAAAGAACTAATATCAAGCTGTCACGTATGAGACATCCCTGATCATATTGAGGTGTCCCACTCTATAACACCAGATGAATGGTTTTGGGAACTCTAACTATTCAGTTGGTCCTCTCTAGTGGCGATACGAGCCTCTCTAGTGGAATACAGCGGAGCAATACTTTCAGAAGATCATACAACCGATTCTTTTGCCTTTCATGTCGCGTGTCCAAGGAGCTATATACCAGCACAACACTCGTCTACAAGGGGTTTGCTTCTCCCACGAGTGCATCAGTGGTATCAAAACCCTTCCTTGACCAGAGAGATCCCTACACTGGTCTGAGTACTGTGGGATATGCTAGGCCGTAAATTGCTCACGCCAGGAACACGAGGGATCTGGAGCAGCAGATACAGAATTCTTGTCATAATTGACCAAAGGATAGCATAAGTACATCGGCAGCATGTATAGCCACTAGAGGAAGTTTTACAACTTATTAATTTATGACCTTTCTGAAGCTATTCTGCTACAATAAATAGCTCTCCAGATTTGATATTGTTATTATTTTTTTATCTCTACATGTACATCACACTGCTAAGTTTCATTCGATTGAACACTAACTTCGGGGTGTTTCGATTGTTTTGGCACTGAATGTATGTACACCCAGACAGAAACAATGATACATGCAAACATTACCGGTTTTCTCAAATATGTGTTGTTTGAAATAGGCGTTTCAATTATAATCCATGAATAAAACAATTGTTAAACTATTTTTTGATTAATTTGATGTCGGACTCAAACTGCTAGTTTGTTCTTTGTTCCAAATATATTGGTCTCTTATTTTTAAATCAATTGTTTGTGCTTTTTGATTTTCACTTCATTTAACCATTTAACTGCTGTGCCCTATATGCTGGTTTTAGATGTGTTCTTGTGAAAATCCAGTTTCTAAAATTGTAATCTGTTTTGTATTTACTGAAAAACATCACTTTGTAGTAAAAACGTTCTTTCATCGTAAAATGGTTCTTTCATCGTAATAACCATTTAATATTCACAATAAAAGAATTCGGGATTTTAGGTAATATATAATAATCACTAAAATAATCTGACAGTTGGTTAAATTCTGGTCCGTCGCACCAACAAATTTCATTATTATTGTTGAATGAATCAATTTTTTTCAACACTACTTTTTGAACTTTTTATGCGCTTAAATAGCTTGTATTTGTTTTAAACATGAAGTTCCATTTTACACAATTTTTACTGGTTTTCGAAGATATTATTTCCTTTCATAAGAGAGTCCTTCCTTGATCTAGAAACACATTTATGATGTGAGGATTTTCCAATAGATGGCACTGCATTCGTTGTTGATTAAAATACTAAATCTTGTCTGCTGCTCCACATTTTTAGCTTTCGTATCCTATACCGGTAATTTTTGTAACTTCCTATCCCCAATACTTTTTACATGGTCAATAGCCCGTTGCGTTGCTCCACAGCGAGGTTTATTCAATTTTCTGCTACCTGCTAATATTTTTACAATTTATGAAGGACAAATTATAATAATTTAATACTAAGCACATACAGATTGCCAATCAACATTGCTCTTTATCATAAATGCACATATATTAGGAAAAGGAAAAATTGCAAATCATATCATTCAAAAATATACAATATTAAACTTATTATGGAATATCCATATCACGCGAATGCTGGACTTATTTTTTCAAAGCTAGAAATTCAATTCGTTCACGAATATTAACGAGGGTGCAGATCTGTGATGAGACTGTACGAATGTACGACTGTACCCAACTGTACGAATGGCACAACAAATGGATATAAACAATATAAAATCAGACGCTACGAGATTTATTCGTCAATTTTACCGCAAAGTTCAAATATGCTTAGTTTTGACTAAAAGCTGCATAATATTGCTAGAACTGCATGGGAGTGTTCTTGTCACTCTAATGAAATTCTTTAACAGACTGATTACAGAAGGCAATTAGAAATCTGGAAGATAGAAATCAGAGGAGAAAAGAAATTATTAATTCCTCGGAAATTTATAATAAAAATTGTCCTTGGTTAAATACATTGGCCTGCAAAACAAGGTAATGTGTTCAGCTGCTGCTTTGCAATAAAGTAACTTGGATGTAGGAAAATGATACTGAAGCTACTTCGAGAGTTACCGAACCGATATGTAAAACCAAAACGATGGCAAGAACAGAAACGAACTCTAAAAAGTCTTTGAACTGAAGTGGTGGCACTGCACTGAGTTCTATGTTACGGAAAATTGAAAACTTTAAACATGAAAGGTAGGTAGGTAATTTAATTAACGTTACACTGGAGCAACCCAACGGGTTATTAGTGACGGTCTGGGATCAAACCCGAAGATTAAACATGAAAGGAGGTGGTCTTTTTTGTAGACAGTGTGACCACTTCGAACACTCGTGCAAGCTTTGCACCACGTTTGAATCCAGAGAACGAGGTTGCATATATGAGTTCCTGGGATAACAGAACACATTCTTATATTAGAGCTTCTGACGTCACGATTCCAAAATTTGAATATGCATCAGCTTTTTACTGAATATTCCCTCTTATACAAAACGCCATAAGCTGTTTCGTTTAATTAGAGGTTGTAATCCTTAAAAATAAGGGCGTTTTTTAAGTCATGCACGTCGTAGTATAACAGGAATTTGATCTTTCAGGATTGTTTCAAAAGATAGCTTTTTAAATCCACGGGCCGTAGTCATAATTCAACGCACAAGGCCCAGGACGAAGGAAGCACTAACATGTAACAGAAAATTATAAAATTAAATTATCAAAATTGATGTCAGATCGACTGTCGAACTAGAGATTATCCGATCTTGTCCAATCTTCCTATCTAAAGCAAAAAATTAGTGACCATTATTACATATCATATTTGAATGTTATTATTTTTCTTCAAAAATTCAGAGGACTACAGAATCTTGCACCTGACGAATGCAAAGCAAGTTATGGTACGATCACCAATCAACAATCTGCTGTACCTCACAAAGCTTGGTATCGCACAGAATTTAGAAAATTCGAAAGTTTGTTTGATAACTGGTCTAATGTTATTTGTGATTACGTTGATATATTTCATGTTATTGTGAATTGATGTGTGTCATTGACAATGTTAGAATGTGAACGAGATGCATATCATAGAAAAGAAACAAGCTTCTAAAAACTATGAAAAACTATAACAAACTTAGCTAAGTATTTATTCTACAATGATTCTGACAGTGATCTAATGATATATTCTTAAATGTAGTAATTTTTTTCAATATTTATGTAATATGATTAAACGTAACAGAATAAAAGTCTAATTTCATTACATAATGAGAGATATGAAATTACAGAATTGTTGTAGTAGATATATTAGTTATTTCGTATTACGAATGAGCCTTACTCCACATTTTACATATTTCTCAATTTTAAAAATATCCTTGCAATGAATACAGAAGAATGGAACATTGCCCGATTGCAAGATCATTCCTGACAATTGTTCCAATCCCTATGAGAAAACAGACAACACAACGGGGGTTTCTCCCAAACAAGGCTTTTCCAAAAGAGTTTGTCAATCATTATGACAAAGCCATCAACACCAAACATTTCCTGAATGAAATGGACATTCCATGATGGTTTTATCTATAAAAAGAACTGCACATAAAAGTATCACCAAAATGATCTCAATAGATTTTGCCAACAAACACCAAAGAGTAAAACCGTTATCAAATGGGAATTCCTCAAGCGCATTGCTTTTGAAAAATGCTAAGCTTTTAAACGCAATCGCTTAGAAGCGTCAATCTATATATTTCACTAACGTACGTGGCACAGAAAACGACAGCATTTGTGTATTGACAAATGGCAAAAAGGGGATATGAACAATGTAAAATCAACCACTACGAGATTTTTCCGCCTATTTTTAAATATGCTTGGTTTGAGCTAGAGCTGCATAATATTGTAAAAACTATGGAAGAATTCGCCACTCTAGAGAAAGTCTTTTAAAAGCAAGTGTGTGTGAATATTTAAAAAATAGGGTTAGGTATTAAAAATACCGAATCGTCCTGGTGTTGGGATGCAATTGAAGAGGGTGTTTAGAAGCTAATTGTCATGACATGAATGAGGTGTTCGCCGAGACAGACTGAGGTCCATGCACTTTATTTTAAGTAAGAAGTACAAATTCTGCTTTATATTTTTGATTAATTTTATTTCATTTGAGAGTATGAAATACGCATATTGATGCCTATTTTAATTGTAAATGGATTTAAATAAGGTACTAAATATGGGTAACATACTGGTATCAACAGATATAAACAATTAAGAATCTAGCGAGATGTTATGCGCGAATCTACAAGTACTTTAAAAAACTTCTAAACACTACCGCTTACAACTATATCTGGATAAGCATTCCTCAAGGGTTTGACTAACAATTAGTTTTCAATTAAGAAAGGACTTCAAAAAGAGGTTTGTCAATCCACAAAGTTTTTTCAAGGACACATAGTTAAACGTATTTTCTGAAGTGAATAGATTTGAACAAAATCTGTTTTCCTGCAATAATGTTTGCTGATAGTATATTGTAATACTATAAATTTATTTTGCTTTAGAAATTTTTTTTTCTGAAACTAGTCATGGTTTCAATTTGCTTTAGAAAAAATTATTCTTTTCTGAAACTAGTCATGGTTTCAACTGTCGTGGCATAATTTTCACAGTAGCTATTACTAAGTAAAAATATCATTTATTAAAAAATCGATAAAAAGTAGAAGTACCTAATTCTATGAGAGTGAATCTTCTTCATTTGGGTTATAGATCTAGATACACGTATGATCGATTATTTTTAGTTAAGAATCCTAGGCTCTTGGTCTACGCAACACATTTTAAGAGAAATGTATTTGTTTCCGTTACCAAATGACCTTTAAAATTTCTTGCCTTTATGTAGTAGGAGTATGTAAAATTTATAAACAAAATCGTGTTTCATTTTATAAGAAGGGCGCAATTATGTCGGCTTTTAGCAGCATATTATACAAGATAAACAAGATTGATGTAACATTTTACTGCAACTACAGTTTTGTAAGTCTAATAGTAAGTAATAAATATTCCTATAAATAATAATCATTCATAAGTCTTCGAATGAAGCCGAAAATTAATAATAGACGATATGCATGATTAAACCTTTCCTCATTAATACCCAAAAATTAATATTTTCAAATTTGAGTTTCACATAATACGTTTCAGTACGTCAAAGAGAGTAAGTACACTACTCACGATACATTAGGAACTTCAACGTTAACTGAAGAGATTGGAGAAATATTCCACTCCATTTTATCCGTGCAATTTAAATGAAATATAGCTGCATGTCATAAAAGATCGTTGCAGTCGAGTTCAGTGATGTTTTATCTACTGAATAGTCAGATCCGTTCCTGAGATGCGATCTCCCACGTACATACCTCATCAAGCCTCCCCCTCTTCTCAAAAACGTTTTATCTTCTAATAGAACGCCCTTCATCAAGCACGTATTCAGAACATTATTTCGATGGCATCTTAGTCTTCTTTTTTACGGTTCTCTACTTGCCGTAATGTTAAATAATCATTGTATTTAATAATTTTCTTCGGCTCTTTTCGGGTTGTTGACGAATTCAGGTGTATTACCCCTTATGTAATTTTAATTTCCCAAAATCACATACACACACATTTCGGGGAGAATTCGAACCCTGTGGGTTCTTCCCTACCAAACCATTCCTGTCCTTGATGAGTGCTTTTTGACTATACTAATAGTTGGTCGGGTTTTTATGGCACAAAGGCCATATTTGACCATGCTGCGCCAGACACAAGGTATACAATATGAAGTAATGGACATTCACACACAAAGAAAATTTTACTGACACAGAAGAGAGAAATACACCCAGGGAGGAATAAAATCTCATCCGTCAACAACTCGCAGGTTACTAACCCAGTGAGCCACGACGGCTTCTTAATTACACTAATAACCTACACAACTCTTTAATAAGAACAAAATACGCAGATTTAAAAGTATATTTTATTACAATAGCAAAAATAACCTACAAAGACTCAATAAGTATAAAATTAACAGCGTAAATCCTTATTGCTGAGTATGTTTATTTAAAATTGAAGGCATACCGTGCGTTCGGCCGCCTCGATTTTTCTGACAATGTGCAAGTGAACACCCAAGCACACCACTAGAAGCTAAGTCATGCTAAGATTTATCAACGCAAAGGAAGCACTTAACACGAGGATAATTTGACTGAAGTCTCATAGTTATAAGCTAGAGTGCAATTCATGGTTCTCCAAAATTGTCATTTAGAAACATTACACATCAAGAAAACCTTTTCAATAAAAAGGGGGAAAAAGAATTTCTGGGAATGGAGAGCTATTTCGTGCAGTTCGGAAAGCAGTCAAAACTGACCAACCTTATATATATATATATAAGTCTGAGTAACTAACATTTTTATACACCTTCTTTTCCTAATTAGATGGATGACCTAAAAGAGAAAATTTACACTAAAGGACATTAAAAAAACGTCAACATCTCGTATTAAACTTCTAGTTATGTTTCTTTATATTTCTATGTGGTGAAATAGGAAGTTAATGCAATGGAAACAAAATTTACACGAATGCTATGTTTTTATACTGGTAAAATTTATTTATCTATATTTTGAAATGAGTAAGAAAGTCAAAAATTAAAAGTATATTAAAGTGATTCCGTAATCATATATAAAGTTGTCACCAAGTTATGCAACAAGCTCCTAAGACACCCGGAGAAAAATAGTTACAATTAACTCAATATTTGGTAGAACTATTAGTTCAACCAAACTAGATTTAACCCTCCAAGTGGTTTCGACGAGATATCTCGTACATCAAGATTTGATCAACTTTGCTGATGACGAGGTATCTCGTCATGAAGAAAGATATTGTCGATTCTTGATGAAGATACCGTCAATTCTCTTCTAATGACGAGAACCTAGTTGAGATAACCCTCCAGGAGGGTTAATAAATTACCTGACAGGAATTAATCATTTCATAAAGAATAATAATTTATATTTGTTGCCGTGTTTTTATTATCAGTGTAATAGTTTGTAAAAAGTCATATAAAGGTATAAAACTCGACTGCAATACCGCCATAACTCAAAAAAATATTTCTAGCTTTATGTTTAAAAAGACTAAATATATTCTTCAGCATCCTGCAAATTTACCGAAATTGCTCTCTACTGGAATATACAGTTGTATAAGTTCAAAACTGTGTCAAATTATTTTTTTGAGTTATGGCAGTATTGAAGCCGGAGTGCAATTTATTGGCCATCGAATCTATAGAGAATTTTTACTACTTGCTAACTGAATTCCATGCTTATTTTGGAGCAGAAAATCTTAAGATACAGAATTTTAGATTCATGCAATGTGTGTAATTAACAAAACTAATTAATTAATTCCTATTTTTAAATGTATTTAGAGTACTGACCTCATTCTATTCAATATTCAAAATAGTTTTTAGAATTTTATACAAAAATAATTAGATACTTCGTTACTTATGAATGTCTCGTTAATTATTGACTACTGTTAATGTCAACTAAACTTTGGCAACAATAGAAATTCTCAGGGTAAAAGTTGTGTAAATATAGGGAAAATTTGGATGGCTACCTGAACATCACAGGAACTTTCGTTTCGTTTATTTTTCATTCAGACTTCCGGATATTTTTAGACTAGATTCAACTCCTTTAAAACAAGTTACAACAAAACAAAGCACACTATTAACGACAAGTTTAGCTTTAAAATCACATCAGCTGAAAAGGTTTCACATCGTTTAAATCGTTCTCCTTCACTTCCAGAGCAATGTTTACGCAGTTTCCGCTTCCCTGCGTAGAGTAAGAGAACTTGCATCTTACTCTTTTAAAAACCTCATTCAAGACACATTTCCAAGAGAAAATTTCAAAGATTCTCCCCGATGCAATATTTCAACCGTTTCCGTTTATTTACCCAAAAACCTGCGAAAGATTTATTCCCTCTTTTCTCCCATTACCCAAGCACCCAGCTCAAAAAACAACACTCTTGAAAAACTCTCTTAGAAATACATGTCGAGCCAATTTGAGCACTCGTTAAAAATTATTCCCACCCCCTCTACAGCGACATCTAAACAAATCCAATTTACTACGGCAGTAAAACTTGCGCCGCCTTTCGCCGCTTGCGATTGCAGACGACGGAATCGTGATATACGTCTCAAGAGTCGTATTCCCCAGTTATATATATCTGGCAGACATCTGTAAAGGGAGTCCATATCTATTAAGGATATGTTCTACTTCCCAAGTGGGGGTGGTTGGGGAGATGTAATCGTTAGCAAGAAGCAACTAGCTGCTGGATGTCACTATGACTGGGGTCGTTATCTTTTCATTGCAAGATAAGTTTCGTTGACTCTTGTTTTGTTTTCCTAAGTCTCTCTAAGAACTCTTGTCTAAGAACTAACCTAAGTCTAAGAACTCTTGTTTCCTTTTTATCCACTTCTGAATTTTATATTTCGATCGTTTGTGAAGCCAACCCTTTAGTATAGCCCAAATAGATTATTCTCATCAAAATTTGTAACATTTCAGCTATCAAAGATTTTAATCCAGCAATTGGCTGCTGGATGTCACTAAGATTAGGTAATCCTTTCATCGCATCATTGCAAGATCAGTTTCGTTGACTCTTGTTTTGCTTCCCTGAGTATATTTTTATCCACTTTTGAATATAATCTTCCGTATTTTTATGTTAACGGCTTGTCTTGGCAGTTAAGAGGTTAGTCTCATCCGAAATGTGCAATACTTGTGTCCAAAGATTTTAATGTTATGTATATATATATTCAAAAATATCATTTTATTGTAACTATTTAATGTTCTTTCATCGGTTATAAATGCATTCCATTCCTGCAATGAATGAAATTATTTAGTACTTTTGATGCTGAAATAATCAAAGTTAGTCAGCAGTTAGCAGATTAAGAGGTGAAATATCTCAAAGGGACAAAAAACATTTTCACTGTAGTATGGTTAATATTTATCATCGTATAGAATAACAATAAAATAATGGTTACAAGTGCATTTTAAGCCTTTGAAAAGTTACGTTAACAACTAGTATTATATTTAGTTTTCACATTTGTAGTAAAAACTGTAGACGATACAAAGAACTGACTTCTGAAAGAGAAAATCAGCAAGTGGTTTCAAAGATTTACTTTCTCGAATAAAAATTTGTTTTCTTTAATATTTGATAGAGTTTTTTGTAATCCAATAACTTATCATCCACTCTGTGATGACGCACTACTTTTTCTTACATTCTTTTTAAAAATACTCTTTAAAATTCTTTGTAAAACAGCTACAAAGAAATTCTAACTGACTTCATTTGTCTAATTATATTTAGTAAGAAATATTACGAAGTCGAAATTCCTAACCTCGGATTTTATGAAACAGAATAACACTCGTTCATACTGGACATCTAAGAGTTCCGATGTCGTTTGTTTCATCACCGCAGTATGCCTGAGAGTTATTTATTTATTTTATTGTTATTTCTCTACAGAAAATACGCAATTTCAGAAAATAAAAAAAATGTATGATCCAAAAAATACAAAAAAGAGACACAAATACAAATAGATAAGAGACAAAACCAAACACTTCATTGATGCAGATTACTTATTGAATTGAAATCCTTAAAAATATATCAACCTCCGAGAAAGAGTTGTGTGGTTTAAAAATCTATTTGTACTAAAGTTCGTTACATTCATTCTTTTTTAAAGGTGTAATAAACATAATCTACTGTTTCTGATGATATACCTGGGGTGTTAAAATCAATACAAGAAACTAAGGAGGGTGAATCAGGTTTGCTATGTAAGAAGTTGTAAAAATATTTGTTAAAGTGATGTCTCTAAAATGCAGTTACTAATTCTAATTTTATACATGGTAGTTCTTAATACGAGCTGTTTTCGTTATGAGATTTCTTGCCAGACTTAACGTCAAAAATAATGTTATATTGCTTACAAAACTAATTTTGGGGTACCATCGTAGTTTTCCTTCTAAGTAATACAGAATACGTAAAATTCCTCCCCGAACCCTGTGAAGGAGAACTGCATCTACATTGATTTTTCTGTCCCTAGTTCCTTAAGTACTTAATAAAAATCCAATGATCATTTATCTCGAAGACTGAATAGATCAATGGAACAAAAGGTCTCTAAAGAAAAATCCGAATTTAGTTCGCAGTGCTTCATTTATCACTCGCATTAGTAATTAATACACGGAACGCAATATTCACTTCTGCGAATCACGTGGCGACAGTGATATTCAGAAAATATTTCCATGCTTGTAAAACATAAGATATAAAAACTACGAACTTTTTAATGCTTGTTTCGCTTTTAATCATATGATAATGCTTGTTCTGAGAGTTAAAACAGAAACGAATATATTGTAAGGGAGACTAGCTTTATTATTCCGGAGAAAAGTCTATGGGCATTAAGTTAGTGAATCACTTTGTTATGGATTACTTTTCATGTGAACATCAATGGAAATGAAATGGCAGATAGCTTGCCAAAGGAGGGCATCCACAGTCATTGCAATCAAATTCTCATCTTACTTATTGCGAAATTTTTGGAAAAAGAAACAAGAACTCCTTGGAAAATTCCTCCAATCCATAGCTGGTACTAGAAGAAACATCCCTAAGGCACCCACAGATTAGAGATTGATAAAGGTTAGCAGATTGCATCACAAGTCTGCCCAGTAGACATTTGAAATCAATTTAATTTGATCATGGTTTGAAGGTTTTCCCGACCTATCGGAAATGCAATATGGAACAAACCTTTCCTGATCATCCATCTCCTTGCTAGTATGGGGTTGTACAGGGAGGATCTGAATTTTAATAAACCTTAGCTCGTTTTGGACTTTTTGAAGGTGCATGAACTTACAGACTTGTTCTACTTGTTTAGACCAAGTGGGATAGAAATAACAAAGCATCCCTTTCTTATATGCAAAGTAGCTTTTGACAAGCACACAGAAGTAAAACTCCAAAGTACTCGTTTTATTTATTTATTTCATTATTATTTGTAAATACAGGATGATTTGTTCTCAATCCATTGCCTCCTAGCCTCCCAATAATTTAAGACCGTTAAGTGTAGTGCATATATTGAGATGTTCATTGATCATATAACGCCCAGAATCAGAGAGTCGAGGGAATTCCCGAGCCCATAGCGAAACAAGTAGGAATGAAGATTTTCATGAGTGGTCAATATTCGAAATAGCAACAGCTGCCCAAGGATAACTTGGAATCATATGGATTTGAATTAGCAAGATGCTCCCAGTCTTTGCAGTATCTTAAGGCACCCGGTACGGACTAGCGAATGTGGGGAGAATGAATAGGAGATGCTTGTCAGAATGGAGATATACACTAAGCAAACAAGATCTCATTGCGATATAAAAAAGATGGAGGGAGCAGAAAAGAAGCATCTCGGTCACGATTATGGCTTGAAGAGGTCATCCCTAACGAAGTCGTCAGTATGAGGAATGGCTTGAGCAAAAGGTGCAAAGGGAGAGACTTTAACGAGTCCTTAGCTCGGTGAATTACGCTCTTTGCTCGCGTCAACGCATCCGGTCTCCAGACAAACGACTCATCACGAGATGCTGTGACAGTTTGCGTTGTTAAGTGGCTCGGGAGAAGACTCCTTGATTGAAATGGTGATTTTTAGAGTCCTAATAAGTGGAAGTGTAGGCCCGGGCATGTTCCTCCGCCGCGCGATGCCTTTTACTGCTGGGGTAACGGAAATCGTAACTCTTGATGTCCGACTACTTCTGGTTGACTGCAGCTGTAACTTGTACTAAAGTATTTTTCCAGCTTATAGTTTTGAGTCTCTTTTTTTACTTCATAGAGGTGTGGATTCCGCTTTGAGAGATTAACGCTCTCCGTGTGTTGCGATGTAATGTAGAGATTGAAAAGCTTAAGGGCCGTAAAAAATTACCAGATTTAGCTAAATGATGCTCAATATCGCACTCCTATAATTATGTCATGACGAAAAACACATTTTGAGTTCAGCCCACAGGAGACACGTTGTAAACAATGCCTGTATGATAGAATAGCGTCACAAGTCCTTTTTCTCAAATATCAAGATTCAAATTTTCAATAGCTACTTCGCACTTCGATGCAAAGAAATTAGAATTAGATTTTGTCTTGTCCTAAAAATATTTTTGAGTTGTAACAGTGTTGTTCTATGAAGTGTGTGTTCTATGCATTGGTACAACAAACTTCTGCAGATTGAGATCATGAATTGTCAGAGTTCATTAAAATATTCTCAGTATGTCAATTATAGGAGACCCTAAGATTAAAACAGGATTCGCTGATCTAATCGCCTCATTAATAAGTTCCACCAACCGTAATAGACAGATCACTGGAGCTCTTGGGATCAGACATAAAATTTCCCTATATGTTGTTTAACAGAAGGTTTTAAAGTTTGCTCATCAACAAATAGATCTGGGAGCAAAATATTCACGAAACATTTGTGAAACCAATCTAAAATTTGAAATTGTTTCAACAAAAAGATATTTAACCAAAAGAATTGCGAAACCGTCGCTTTATTCAGTGAGGTGCTTTTACATACACTACTTTTGAAATACAACTACTTTATATAAGTCTACTTTAGAAGTTGAAGCTTGATTGGGCTTTTCTTAATGGCGCAGGGACATATTTGGCCATGCCTGAAGTTGAAGGATGGTACACTTATCCTCTTATTTTTCTGTATCTGTAGTTGCTAAGATATAGATTGTTGAAGTGATTTTTTTTACCCCTGATGATAGTTTATTAGAGAAAAAGTTGAAACATGATTTATTCTTGTTCGACCCTAGTGATGTGTTCATTATTTATCAAACTGCATTTAACACTTTCTACATGTAACGTTTCATTTCTTGTAATGCGAAGAAAATGGAATTTTTTCCCGGTGTGTTTCACTTTAAGTGATAAAAGGCATAGTATTGTGCTGGTGTTAGCAACCCTTTGCTTTTAGGTCATGAATTTTAAATTTAAAACAGTGAAATGGAAATCAGATTATGCTCATAGAAAAATAACCACAGGAAATTAAAATAAAGGACTTGTGAATTATTAACCAAGTGTAAGCAATGCTGGAAATAAAGTATAGTCAACCTTAAACGGCAGGAGGGCAATGCTAATTGATATTTTTATGTTTTTTATAAAACAAGTTCATTTTGACATATTGGTTCTTATTCAGTTACACTCCTCTCTCATTGAACTTCATCTCTTTATATTATACGATTTTTTTAATTGTGCAATTTCTTTATCTAGGCGGAATTTAGCGGCTCTCAGAAAATGTTTAATGCTTCAGTAATAAAAGAAAGCTTGGAGATCTAGTTAAAATGGAATCATACAGGCGTTTATTAGGAATAAGAATTACAAAGTTACACTTCAATTGTTACTTTCCAAAAGTGACGTTGCAATGAGAGTGATGGACTTGGAAAGAAGACAGTGTTGAGAAAGTCTATAGATTTGAGAGGAAGAGAAAGCACAGGAAGTTTGGTGTGAAAATGCTGAAGCGTGGCCGTGCCATTCAGATTGGAAGGGAAATCTACCAAAGCGATCGTTTATCCTTCGAAAATTCAGCTTCATAAATAATTTTACATTCTGTGCCAGCTTGCAACATGTCTTCGAAATGCAATGGGGCATAAAGAACACATTCTTATTAAGTAATTACAACAATGTGTTCGCACTCTAAAGAAGACATTTAGAGTGCGAACACTTTCTAAATGTCTTCTTTTGTTGAATTTATGGAACAAAGTCGCGAACAAAACTTATGTACTTAAAATCCGTAAAAATAGAATGTGGATATTTTACGGGACTTGACGAGTAGGATTTCTGTAAAGCTGTGTCTAACAAGAAATCCGAAGGATAAGCTAATATCACATTGGAGAGTTCTCTGGAAGATTCCGAAGACAGCATGAATCGGATATTACCGGATACTAGTAGAGAGAAAATTATAGCGTGAAAATTCTTGCAGTCATAGTTATCAGACTTAACCACACGTTAGATGGGAATTGGGATTGTAATATTTTGAAGATATTTCTGGAAAACTTTAGTGCTGGGTATTTTGGATAACAGTGGAAATTAAAAAGACATTATTTATGCGTTAAATTTTTAAATACTGATAATACATTTACCAGCATCTGTTTTCGTGCATGTTTTTATATAAAGCAATCGGTATCCTTAATTAAAACTGTGTAACTCAAGTCTAGAGATTTACACAAAATTAGACATTTGATTCCACGGAAATGCCAAAGGTGTATATTATATCGCAAGCATGCCATTAACCATCAAGGACTGACTATTCGCAACTATAAATACCAATATGAGACCGTTTAAGAGAAGGAACTGCCTTTTTGCTAACTAGTACTTCTTCGCCTTGTTACTTGCTTAGGACTTTATCTAATGTGCAATTAAAGGTTTATTAACTGTTTTAATTTTGTTTATTGATTGTTTATACAGTAAATATATAATAAAAAGGTCCAATGTCATTTTAAAAGTGATTAATTATTAATTGATAAACTGACATATCCTTAAAAAATGGTGAAAATTCTCAAAGCTGTTGACCCACAACTGGTGACCCGGACATAATTCGAACTCGCAACCTTCTGTAAATATGGTTGCAGCTTACAGAAATATCAGACATAATTATTCAAGATAATAGACTTAGGTTTAACAAAATACACTGAATTCATATATTTGTACAAAATCAAGTATTCTTTGTATTTCCAAAGTAAAGTAAGACAGACACGTTTGATGTAAAAAATGATAAATTATATTTCATCACGTCACACAAATGCGTTGATTACATTTATCATGAACATAAAATCAAATCGAAAACGAAAGTTCCTTCAAATCAGGAGCAAAAACATTTCACAATTCACTGTTTCACAGATTACTTTTAAATACTGTCTAAGAAATGTTTTTTCTAGAATGAAATTTCCAACAAACACACAATTCCATTTAAATGAACACAATTATTCATTTAACGTGCACGAAAAGAAATGTATGCAAGGAAAAATGTACAGCAAATAAATAATATGCATTTTAAAAATTGTGCTTACAACTGTCAAAGTTTACTTAAAAATAGTAAGATAACAAAATGAAATAATACATTTTTAACTTTTGAGACAAGTGGATAATACAATCATGTAAAATTGTATTATTATATATATCTAATAGGAAAATATACAAAAACTGAATAAATTCAATTAAATGAGAATTCATGTCAAGTACAATGGCTTGTAAAAAGCCATAGATATCCAATTTAAAGAAAAATCATACAAGTCCATTTTTAGAAACAACTAGTGCATCTGTCCATATTTAGGAATTGAAGCTACAAATAAAAGCCTTTTCACAAAATTAAAATGCAATTGATTTTCTACTAAAGTTCGATGTTATTTTCTAAGCATTTCAAAGACAAATTACTTTATTGCACAATTCATGAATTGAAAGTAATGCAAAAGTCGCTGATTATGTACATCATTCAAAATTTTATTTACAGTAAATGAAGCATAATGGTGCTTTATTATTGAAAGACTTTAAGTTTGATTGCTGTTAAAATGAACACAAAAGCTTATATCGGAGAGAATAGAAATATGAACTATAAAAAACTAACCTTAAAAATATTTTAAGCATCGGATATTTATTTGGAATACTTTTGAGAAATGATATTTTATCTTTCACATGCAAATTAATATAGCAGGATATGAAGACATAGGTAGGCATTTTTTTTTCTTCATTGGATTAGCAACAAATTATTACTGAAATTTTGAGAACTTTGATACAATTACATGATACCTAAATTTAAACTAAACACTTCAAAAATTTTGTTAGGATACAGTGTTCTGCTTAATTCCAAAAGAAAATCTTATAAAAATTTTTCATCTTGATCATTAGCGTGCAAGAGATTCATCTATGTATAATTTCTGTTCGCTCAAACGTGCTCCTAATTTGCAACCAAAGCAGTCTAAAAATGTACCATTTATAATGAAAAAGGAGAAAACAATACACATGACGATGACCTAAGATGAAGATCAAAATAAAATGTCACTTGAGGATTAATTTGTGCACAATGTACGTGTAGCATTCGAACACGATGGGAGGTGGTTTCAGAAATTCGAAGTCCCAGCTTTGTCGTGTTCAATATAGGATCAGTCTGAGGTTGGTGACGAAGAAATAGGACGAACTAAGACAAATTATTCATCGGGGACACAGTTCTCTGATTAGATTGTCAATGATGCCTATGATCTCAAGTAAAGGAGATGCACTGAACTGAATGCCACGAATCAAACTGAGGAAGTTGAACAGCAAAGCGATAGAATCTGAAATTAGTTCCGACCGCCTGCGAGACTCCTGTTCCTTGATGTAATATGATTGCAGTTTCAATTAGACAATCTTGTAGGAGGAAAATTGCCGGGCACCACGAAACCGTAACCGAATAGTTCTTCGAGGACAATACATGGGCAATTTGTTCACACTATATCTCGAGTAGAGGTGGATGCTGCGACAATGACTCGAAGGCAAGTGAAGAAGTTTCCCAACAAGCAGAGTGAGGAATATCTTAGAGTCATCCAAGGATTGAGCATATTGCCCAGAGATGCTAAATCTCGAGTGGAAGGTGATCTGTTCAGATGAGTGTTCAGAGATCGTATATTAAATCGATGAATGGCGATGGAAAATGCTCCAGGATATCACTGTCCTTCGAGGACAGCTTCGTGCAGATTGCCTATGGGACATCGACGCTCGATTGGAAGATGATGTGTCAAGTTCAGTCCGAGGACGGTGATGAAGAAGGTTGACGGGCGGCGGGCGTAAAGGCTGAGTTCTCGCCTCCCATTTTGGGCAGGTGGTCCATCAGTCTGGGGGGCTGGGGCTGACTAGAAGGCGCCACGGGCTCTGGAGAAGGCACTGGACTGAGACTTGGGGTCGGGGATGTAGGTGGGACGACCCCATTCACGGGCTTCATCATGTTCATGCGCTGATGGCGTCGCCACTTTGCTCGTCTGTTAGAAAACCATACCTGTTTCAAACAACCAACATAAACTGACTTCAAGAAGAAGATGCAGTCACTCTTAATAAGAATTAATAACAAATTGAAAGAAGCATTGTTTCAAATGTAAAGCATACAACGCTTATGTTAGTGTTGAACAGGCTTCAGCATTGTTCGAAGTTGTCCAACACTTATAAGTGTTGTAGATATGTACTACATACATAGATTAGGATGAGGCTCTGGATCGGAAGTCTAATCAATATAAAGAGTTAGAAAAGAAAAAATTCAGTTTTGAAATGAAAATTATTTAACCAGAAGTAATTCTGTGATTTAGTAGGACTGATTAGGGGAAACAACTGCCAAGTTTTCCAACGCAATTTTTTATTTACAATTTTAGTAAAGCAAATATAGGTGCTACGTGAGAGAGCTTATATTTTTGTAGATTTTAAATTAAGATCGTGTTATAAAAATAGTAAATGAGAAACCACAAAAATGACTTCAGGATGAACCCTCTCATTAGAGAACAGTTTCTATTAAAATGTATTGTCATATTTTATGCATAAAAGTTGAAACAATCATATGTAACCGCGTGATTAAAGTCAATACTACTTGTTAAAACTTGAAACAAATAATCTACAGGAGTAGATTCGGATACTGCATTTTGTAACTATTCTGTTCCTCGCTTGGAAAAACTTTGAGCTAGACCGTATAAAACTTTAATCGATTTTCAATTTAATTTTATTTGCATTAAAATTGGAACTTTCTAATGAGTTGATTCACTTTCTCAAACAATGCTTCTATCACTCATAATAAATAATACATAAAGGAAAAACATGCGCTGTCAGCAATACATTTAAGTAAATTGGCATACATTAAATGACAAGAAACAGTTCTATTTTGAAGATTTCAAGAATACGCTCCCTTCTGTGACAAAATCAATAAATACTTGTAACAAATACTGTTATTTTCTGATGAATTTGAATAGAAAACGCCACTTGCATTGGGGTTATGATAGGTTAAGATGAGCCTCTTCATCTTATCCAGCATTTCATCACGTTTCATGTGTTAGAAAACCTGTCTCGCAGATTGAAAGATTTTTGACAAACGTACCACATGCGTGAACTTGATAAGATTGACAGGATCTTTTGAAAGTACAGCATTTCTGATTTAGAACTCGAAACCATATTGAAACATTCTGCATAAATATATTGCTTGTTATTGTATGTGTTTGCTGTCAAACTTTCGTGTGCGCGTAGATTATCTTTCATTTGTAACAAAAGTTCAACGCAAATACGGCGTTTCTTACAAATTTTTTTCAAAATCGTTAACATTATATATACTGGAAACTGCAATGTGTATTCAAAATTTGTTAGCTGTTAAAACATTTCTTTGAATTTGTTTGTCTATGTACCTGCTTCCCTGTTTTACATTTACGTTATCGTGGTGTGGAAGTTTGGAGAGTGAGGTGGCAGTTGAGGTGTTGACCTCGTCATCTGACGGTGGTTTAAAATTACGAAGTGTTGTCCTTGGTCTTTCCCTTCGGGATTGGTCCATAGATGTAAAATATAAGTACACTGAGCATTACTACTGAGAGAAGCTTCGAAACGTGTGACCAACGTGTCGACTAGCAGTCACGTGACTGCTCTGGGAAAAATTGACTTGGTTGGCCGATTTGGTACATTATCACCCCGTTTGGTGGTATAATCTATTACTATATCACGAAGACCAATCAGATGATGCATCAATGTGGATGGCCGTCTTCTTCCGTCCGGCAGACAAAAGAGTTTAAGGGTCACGTTACTACTAGTTTTGGTCATATGATCCTGGGCACATAAAAGGTAACCATTGTTTACACGAGTTTAAAATTTTTTTAATGGATATACACTGCTGGCCACCGTAAATGCAACACCCTGAAGGAAGCATGCAAATAATATGAAATTTACAACATGCATTAGCGGAGGTGAGATATGCAAATGATTAGAATTTCAGCGCAGACGCACATCACGCGCGCCTGTGGCGCCACTTCAAAGCGCTATTTAAGGCTTGGAGATTTCGACGATTTCAAGTACGGCAATTGTGTTTTTCTTGCGGTTTTTCAAAAAAAAACGATCAATTATGCCTCGTAGAAAACAGCGATCATCTTTTGATCAAGTATCCGAGTTCGACAGAGGAAGGATAGTGGCCTACCGAGATTGTGGATTATCTTTCAGTGAAATCGGTAGTCGTGTTGGACGAAACCAAACAACTGTAATGAGGATATGTGATCGTTGGATGCAGGAGGGTACGACGGACCGACGTGTTCGATCGCATCCACCTCAGTGCACCACTTCACGTGATGACAGGCATATTGTGCGTATGGCAATGACGGATCGCTCAGCCACATCACGATGCGGCACAGCACATTCAGTCTGTACCGCATCATCCAGTGTCTGCGCGTACCATTCGACGCCGTTTACAGCAGAGTGGTCTGTCCGCAAGACGTCCATTGCTTCGTCTACCCTTGACGCAGAACCACAGACGTTTCCGCCGCCAATGGTGCGATGAAAGAAGGATGTGGACGGCAGAATGGAATAAAATTGTCTTTACTGACGAGTCACGCTTCTGTCTGCAACACCACGATGGTCGGATTCGAGTCTGGAGACACCGTGGAGAGAGGATGCTGAACAGCTGCGTTATGCACCGCCACACTGGTCCTGCACCGGGTATTATGGTATGGGGCGGTATTGGATATCACTCTCGCACTCCTCTAGTACGCATTGCCGGTACTTTAAACAGCCAGCGCTACATCTCCGAGGTGTTGGAGCCAGTTGTCCTTCCTTACCTTCAGGGCTTGCCCACAGCCATATTTCAACAGGATAATGCGCGACCACACGTGGCACGCATTGTCCAAGGGTTCTTCGTCAATCGCCAGATTGAATTGCTTCCCTGGCCAGCTCGCTCTCCGGATCTTTCGTCGATAGACAACATGTGGTCCATGGTTGCTCAACGATTGACCCAGAATACATCCCCAGCTGCCACACCAGATCAACTTTGGCAACGTGTGGAAGCTGCTTGGTCTGCTGTACCCCAAGAACACATCCAAAGTCTCTTTGAATCAATGCCGAGGCGTGTGGCAGCGGTGATCTCCAACAATGGCGGCTACTCTGGCTACTGATTTTGGCAGGAACCACACTTCACAGAAGTCTATAAATTTAATCATTTGATACTTGGTCAACATGTTATCTACAAAATAAATTTTGTTGTGATATCTCTTGTCTTTCTTGGTGTTGCAATTTGGGTGGCCAGCAGTGTATGTGCTTAAAGATTTTCCAGTATTCTTTTGACTCCTCTGTACAATTGACTTTTTCTGAGCTCTCTTTTCGAAAGAAGGTGCATTATTTACTGATAATTTTTCTCATCGCCTGTCTTTAATTTGAACTCTACTTTTAGATTTCCTCCTTGGATTGATCCCGGACCGTCGCTAATAGCCCATTGCGTTGCACCAGAGCGACGTGACATACCTACCTACCCTTTTTCTACATAAAAAGTATTCTGACCCTCTCCTCGAATTTTTACAAGTCTTACTTCGTATGTTATTTACTTATATCTTGATAAACTTAATAAAATAAAATAATATTTTGCCATTACGTTATTTTTAAATTAAATAAAAATAATATTTTGTCAATATGTAAAAATTAAAATCACCGACTACCTTCTATTTCATTGGAAGAACTAGTAAGCCAAAACGTCTATTTCGCTGTAAAATAAGGCAACACAAAAATACCCGTACAAAATTATTTAACCATGAGAGGAAACGAACAGAAAAATTAAGTCTTGGGGTATCATCACCTATTCGATAATGGATTCTCATATTCTAAAGAATGTGTTTGCGCTGTGTTCCATAATAATACGGGAAAAGGTCTCGCGCTTTGTGTGCGCAGTATGCATTAGATACGCCTATTGTAGGTGGAATTTTTCCCTACGCCCTGCTACTGCTTTTCATCAGGGGTTATTATTCATTCTACACGCTTCGCTCCTTTTCCATTTTTATTATTATTCGCTTCGTCCACTCCCCCTTCTCTTTCTGATTTCTTTTTTTTTGCGTTCTATCTGTCTGTCCCAGAGAAAAAATAATCCAATAATCACCACCCATACATCGCGACGCGCTCCTGAATAAACGAGCGGAGTTGAGTTGCGCGCAAGCAGGCGAGCAGCTACGCAGCCCATGCGTTTCTGAGGCTTGGCTCCGCCCGTCCTGGGACACACGGACAGTCACTTTACGTCGCCTACGCCCATAGGAGCAAACTCACTCGCTTTCATTTCAGTAAAACGGAAAGCTGGACATAAAAAGCACAAAAATATAATAACCGAAACCAAGGGTAACAAAAAAGTACCAGAAAAAAAATAATATCCACATTGGTTACACTAACGTTGCCATGGGCAACTTTGCGCGACCACTTAAAGTTAAAACTGAGAGCTCACGTGACAGCGCGGGTCCTTTTCCATTGGCAGGGATCGATGTCGTTACGCCCACTCGCATTCATGACATCACTAATGGAGGCTCGTTAAGAAGGTAATTACTCATATACAAAAATAAAGGGGGGACAGAAGTATTCTGGTATTACTTTGCATTAATAATGGTTGTAAATCGCCCGCCGAATGGCATTGGTCAGCTCTGGCAATTGGTGCGTGAAGGGTAGCTCAATTGGAACGCAGATGTGGGTTCGAATCGACTTCTCGCATGTGAGAATACACATCTGTGGAAACGGGGATCGGTATATTAAAGAAAGAGGCCAAAGTGTATTTTCGGTGGTTGCGTGATTTTTGGTGAAAAATTCGAACGCTCGCGTGAAGGGAGGCTCGAAACATTTTTTTCTAATCTATTCTTCGATCTTACGAAAAATCAGGAGAAACGCGGAAATCCGAAAAACAATTTCATTTCAAACCCTAGATACAACAGCTTGTCTATGTTTGGAACCTAATAATTTATTACATGTTTTTTAAACTAACGGAATAGTTATAAACAAATCTCATGCCTATCATAGCCAAATACAGTTTATTAATCAAAATAAGTGAATCGATGGTTAAAAATTCGTTGTGAGTGCAATGACTAAAAGGGAAGAGTTGTCTAAAAGATCATCCTTTCGGTTTACAGAAAGAAGTAATCTTGAGTATTTGTCGTTTATTAAATTTTGCACTATTAGAATATATCATTGAATCTATTTAATAATAATTTAAATTATTAAGAGCACAAGAGTTTCAAATTAAAGACAGACGATGAGAAACATTATCAGGAAATAGTGCACCTTCCTTCGAAAAAAAACCTCAAAAAAAGTCAATTGTACAGAGCAGTCAAAAGAATACTGGAAAATCTTTAAGCACATATGTCCATTAAAAAATTTTTTAAACTTTTTCGCGTCATCTACTACAATCGCGTCATCTACTCAAATTTATAGCACATTTCCTGATTTAATTTCGATCGGTTTGTTCGAGTTTGATGGAATGGTTTGTTAATTGGAAAGAATAAGATCTTCACGTTGAATTCTGTCACTGAAGGGGCGATATTTTTTATTGAAACAAAATCTTAATCCATTACTGACATCCATAAGCTTTGATATGCATAATAATCATCACACTTTCTAATTAGCAAATACAAAGACTGCAGTGAATATTAATCCTGTTTAATTCAAATGAACCATTAACTAAATGGTAAACTAACAAGGCATGAATGATGATGTATAACTAACTATTCTTACCTGTACTCTGGCTTCTGAGAGGTTTGTTTTGGCTGCCAGTCTTTCCCTCGTGCTGACACATGGATAGTGCGTCTTCTCAAACTCTTCTTCCAGCACTTCCAGCTGCTCTGGACTGAACGTCGTCCGGTTCCGACGAAACTTCGGCCTATCGCCAGAGTCCGAACTCGCGCACTCGTCGATGTCTTTGTCCACTGCGAAAGATCAAAATTGTCAAATACGAAGTCTTTTTAAAATTTTGGAATTTATTTTGCTGTTAGAGTGATTCTAAACTTTAAAAGTCACTTCATATATGGCCTAATATCTGTTCTTAACCATTCAAGTGATTTCGACGAGATATCTCGTTCATCAAGATGTGACCAAAATGGCGATACACCACCTCGTCATCAAGATAGTGTCGACTTTTTTTATGATGACGAGATCAAGATCTGGTAAGTTTTGCTGATAACAAGATTCCTCGTCGAGACAACCACCAGGAAGGTTAATGAGATATTTAGTTCTGTTGAAACTCTTCCTTTGTTACACCGCGGGGTAAGAAATAATAGAATTTATAGTTAAAAATTTTAATAATTCAAAGAAAATATTGTATAAAGCATAAGAGCGAGTTATTATGTCGTATGTAGAGTTAATCATGGTGCATAGAATATACATCAAATTAATGAGTGTACTTTGAAAAATGTTGCATATAATTTCTTTCTACACTCCCCGTGTGGCAAAAAATGACAGTAGAGTGACAAACCAAGTCTTTTTACACACTCATTCATTAAACACATAATTATTATCAAATTGAGATAAAAACACGCTTGTGAATAGACACGAATGCCAATTGTGTGAAACGGAATTACTATTAAGTTTAACAAAATGTCATAATTTTGGAATATTCATTCTCGCTCTTTTCATCCATTATAATAAAAAGATAACAGTTTTTGTAATTGTGACACTTGAGCTGACGTAAATTAAAAGAAATTGTACGTTATTTGGACAGGGGCTGACTGATCATCAGGTAAGTGTTGATGCACATTGAAGTTTCATCAAATTCCATCTAATTTTCTAATTTAAAACTGCATCAAATGCTGCATAGAATACAGAGTAAAAACATATTGAAAACTATTAATTTATTATAGTTATTTCGAACGAGAATTTCACAATATTTTAATTCAGGTTTCTTGTTTCTGAAATTTTTTATTCTCAGTATTTAATGAAAGTGGGCCAGTAAATGTCAGTGCCTGATTATTGTTCAAGTTAGTCTTGATGAACAATCGTACAGTCCTTATTCTAAAACGTGAATGTTTGAAAATCCTTAACCTTATGAGTGTCAAGAGATTTCATACTAGTGTAATGTTGGTTTTCCCCTACAACACACATAACGAGTAGATGACAACAATTATTAATTGAAAGAATCTCAGGAAAGATTCTATCGGTCAAAAAGGTCAAAACTGTCAGAAGTCATCCCCGGTAGACTTCAGGTTGCAGACGGATAAATACGTATGAACCCCTCGGAGGGTTAGAGCGCAATTTATCCACCCTGAAAAAGCAGTGCTTTTCCAAAATCAGACCAAAAGTGTTTTGTAAAAGTTAGTGACGAAATTGCGTGACTTCTTTTACGATAACACCGCGTATTACGCTACATGATCTATCCGTTATACAAGTTGTATTAGTCGATGTTTTCAACTGTAATGATATCGTCTATTAAGGCATGAAACGCTGCAATAATTGCATGCGCAATATATTGCCTCACAGTGCTCTGCAGTCCGAGCATGCATTTTTAATGCAACCGCCGTAATTCCTTTCCCTGGCGTTCAATTCCTCATCAGAAGACTGCTTCAAGTTTCACATTCGGGCTAATAAAGAATGCATGGGCAATTTCAGTCGCTCTTTTTCCATCCACTCCATGGGCGATTACATTGGTTGCCACGAGCAACTGAGACCAATGTAAACACGCATAGGATAAAAAAAACTTTTCCACGAAGGTACACTCTATATTTCTCAAAGTTGAATTCTGCCTGTTCGCGCAAAAGCAACTGATCACCTCAAGAGACACCGCCATTGAAAAGAAGTTCCCCGTAAAATGCCAAACTAATATCTATTTCTTTTTGCTTTTCCGTCTTCTTTTTCCTCCCAGTTTTTGATTTTTCCTTTCTGTAAGTCAACAAGCAGCTCGGCTCTGTCCTTTTCTTTCTTTTCTTGTCTTCCCTCCTACCATGCTGCCTTCCTTACGGTTCTTTATGTCGTGTCGGGCAATTAGTTGGTCTGCGGCGCCTGCGAAGTGGCTCGGCGAAGTTGACACATGGCGAGGAAAATTCTTGGCTCCAGATTTCCCACGACCTGGAGGTATTTAATTTGAGATTGGACTACCCCCCTTTTTTCTTGTCCAGATTGGACTACAAATCTGGTTCTTGAGACATTATCTTGTATTAGCCGAAAATTCGGGAGTCGGGAATAGCCGTCGACGGACAGCAAATTATTTAACGGTTGCTTCTACAAGGACATTCATTGGCTGTTGAGAAAACTTCCTTTCTTAGAACTTGATTGCATAATTCAAGTTGCTGTCCAAACGCGCTATTTTTTACCGTGCCGTGGCAGATTAAAGAGTGTTCTAACTGTATGAAATGATAAAAACCCTATTTAACCTTTTTTACATGCTCACGATTATAATTTCATTAGGATTGAAGACATCTTCTGAATTTTTTTAACCCATAACTTTGCATGCTGAGTATGATTTTCAGGAAGTGCAATAATTTATCTATCAATGCACTTACTTATAAGAGCTTGTCATTTATCCAGTCTTCAAAAAATGTGATGTGTAAGGCAAAAATTTATAGCTTTAAATATAAAAATCGAGTTCTAGTACTTTTTAGAAGGGGTAACTAATCGATAGTATGATAAATTGAATTAAAAACAAATTACTTTGAAAAATCGTAATTGTTATGATTAGGGCACACCAACGTCTATTATATAAAGGAAAATTTAAAGCAGTAGGTAGTTAATTAACGTTGCACTGGAGCAACACAACGGGCTATTGGCGACGATCCGAGATCAAACCCGAAGGGAAATATCTGAGAACAACACCACGGTCAGATGACGAGGTCACACCTGAGCCGGCACCTCACTCCAAATTTCCACACCACGCCAACGTGAGGACATCTGAGACTACGACAGATTTAACGTGCACCAGCTCCCTTGTACACGACCATCTTAGGTTGGATTCAAACTCGCAACCCCTCGGTTGCTAATACTGTACTCTTCCAACCGGGCTACCACGGCCCACATGAGTGTACTCGTTAGACATGTTTGCATAGAAACAGAGGCAGTTATTTTTTTCTCTAACTATATTTTCAGATACTTCTTTATTCAGTTAACCTCGTTATCTTACTTATTATTTAGAACAGATGATCATGTTTTTTGGTACCACGAAGTGTAATAAACACAGGGGTGGTAATACAAGACACATTTCATGCTTCAGAGAATTTTGTGTATCCTGCAAATCCAAAAGAGCGGATCAGTGCAGATGCGCTTAAGCACCTGTAAATATCCATACTATATCTTCAGGAAAACTGATTTTAAATTGTTTTTGCATTAAGCATAAAATAGTTTTGAAAATTTTCTTTCTAACTATTCAGGCTCTAAAGCAAACTATGTATCTAACGGTTAAATTATCCGTTTTAACAATAGCAGAACGACCTTATATATTTCAGAAAGGTCCCCAGAAGTGTTGCCACTTTCTGCCAAAGCTAGAATAAGTCATATTGTCTCGGGCCTTCTTGCACATATTCCACCTTGCTGGTTCAGATAAATGTCTTGTTGCCTGAAGAACAGATAGACATTGGAGCACTTGCTCTTCTGTACTGGAGAAAACTGTTTTAGGGTAATTTTGATGGAACTTACAATCCATTGTTCCTGTTTTGTTACTTTTTATGTTCACGCGCTTCATGTTTATCGAAGATATCATGGTGTCTGTACTGGAGATAATTGGGGAAATTTTGATTGGATATATGACTCTCAATCCATAATTCCTGGTTTTTTTAATGTTCATTGCGTTTCATATTCGTAGAAGATATCGTGATGTCTATACAGGAGAGAACTGGGGAAATTTTGACTGGACTACATGATTCCCTATCCATTGCTCCTGTTTTATAAATTCTATACTTTTTGCTTTTCATGTTTAAAGAAGACATTGTGATGTCGGTGCCAGTGTACTGGACTCATGTACCGAGATGTAAAGTAAATAATCCGTTTTCTCTACAGTTCTACTATCTAAAAAACCGTCGAGAGCAACAAAATATCTTAAAAGCCGTCGACCTGTCTGTTCATGACCTGCCCCAACGGTGCAGGTCTGCCTGGACTCACGTGAGTCCAAATTGTCGGCAACAAGTTCCACAAAGCGTTCCACGGCGGTAACACTTACTCGCAATATTCCAGAGATAAACGACGCCGGACCGAACCGCAGAAGGCACGCCATCAAGAACCCCAGAATGGCCGCCATTACCATGCGGAATCGACAATTGTTGGCGAGGCAGATTAAAAAAAACCAAAATATTTCGCGGAATTCGCATTCCTTAATCAGGTAATTGCTTTAATTGCTAAATTAAAAGGAGACCGAAAAGGAAAGAGGCCAATAACAATAAAGCAAGCGGCTAAGCTTTAGATATAGACATCAAATCTTCCCTGAGACAAGGGGGAATCGAGGAAACAGTTCGTTCGGCTTAGTGCGGCCTCCCCTCCAAAATCGCATCTTTGGCCCTAATCTTGAGTTAAATATCGTCCTACTCAGCACTAATGCACACGTACTTATCGCATGGGGAAGACTGGTGTAATCGTACCACAGAGGGGAGCTGTGTTTCTTGATGTTAATATATACGCCTTGAGGCGTGGACTCTTAATTAAGATAAAAATGGAAGCTGGAAAAAAAGTGAAACAAAGGGAGACCGCGGGCTGTAAACATGAAAGCCATTACGTCCAGGAGATCAACTTCAATTTAGTTTTATGGGAACTTAATTGTTTATCATTTGTGAAAAATTGGCCGCGCTCGCTTTTTTGGGGTCCGCGGGAGTGTGGTTTCTGCACGTCCCCATTATCTTTAATAACTTCATTCGCAAACGCGGAGTGGAATATTTTAATTTCGATGGATTATTAATTTTGGGGTAACATTCGTTTTTTATACGCCGTTCGTGATTCTGTGCTTTGGATGCTTTGGCGCCGCTCTACCCTTGGAGACGAGAACTGTGTGCTGGGACTGTAGCATCGGTCGTAAACCGAAGCCTTTTCGAGCTGTGGGTTTTTTGGAGGCCTGCTGCGCCTTTCCCGGCTTATGTTGGATTCATCGCAGAAATTGAAAGTGAAGTGCGGTAAATTATTGAAGATTTTAGCTCACACTGAATATATGAATCTTGATTTAATTCCAAAAGCAATTTTTGGCTGATTATGAAACAAAGCAGTGCCGTCCAGAGAGCTTGTAAAGGGCAGGGACATAATACCAAAGACGGTTTCTTTTCTTTGTAAGGCTTCTGAAGTTGTATGTTCTATAACTTGATAACCCAGGGCGGACTGGTTAGTTGGAGGCCTCAAGCTTACCATCTTATGTTCCACATAAGCTGGTATACTTGAAGGCCTAATGGGTCGGCATACTTGAGAGCTGTCCAGAGAATTATAATTTTTTTAATCATTACAAAGTATATCAAGGAAAAGGGTCGTTCCAGTCCATTCATCCATTGTTCTTATTGCTCCACTACGTGTGAGATATAGGTTGGGAAGGTTCGATTTCTGTAACTTACCCTGGGTATATTTCGATCTTCTGCAACTATAAAAACTTTCTTTTTGTGAATATATCCATTGCTTGATTTATTCTGTATTGTGTTTGGACAGCTTGGCCAAATGTGTCCCTTTCGCCATAAAAATCAACCTATTGCCTCCATCAAATTAAAAATAATTGTTTGCAATAAAAGTTAATAGGTGTAGTTTTAGGTTCTCTATACCGGGTTTCGGAATTCACGGTTTAAAAAAGGAAGCCTAAGCTTCCCAAATTTTTGAGAGAATGTTGTCTTTAGTGCTTTTTCACCCGTTGACAATGTGGGACAGTTAAAAAGTTTTCACCAATATTTGGAAGCCAATGTTAGACGCCTTAGTAAGCTGGTATAGCTATAACATAATAAGTTCACCAGTGGATTGCCCTTTGGAAACTGAATGTGAGAAAAGGAAAGCGCATATTGTCTAGGGACAGAGAAGATTCACAACTAAGGAGAAATGAGTGTGAATCGTAGAGTAGATAAACGAATGAACGCACGTTCAAGTTATTTCACACATTAAATAACGAATAATTATAATTTTTTCACTGGGGTTCCTCAACTTCTAGAATTAAATTTGTTTAAAAAAGGGGCACTTATAACTCGAAGATAAAAAGGAGGCAGGATCTTGTACCCCTAAGATTCTCTCCCTTTGCAAGACCGTGAAATACATCACGACATAACTTAGAATTGAGAGAGGGGCGTATTGCTTAATTTTTAAAAGTAAAATTTAGTTTTAGAGATTTTCCATAAGCTTAAATTAACCGAATGTGCACAGCAATTAAGTGATTAAATCTAATGTAAATGTTTGAATCGAATGAAAAAATATAACGGTGTCATTGAAATAGAGAAGAAACAATTTTTTTGTCGAAATAATTTTCCTTTTAACAAAAGTGTTTCGTAAATTATAAATGACTCCTTTGACATGCATTGTATATGATGGCAAAACTTTGAAGAAGTCGTTTCATATATTGTCCAAGTTTCCTTGAATTTGTTTCTGCTTCTAAGCAGAAACAAATTCAAGGAAAAGTTTAGAGATTCACCCCAAAATGAAATATTACTTGACTTATTTTCTTGGACACTTTAGAAACATGTTTTTATTTAATTTCTAAGAACAAAATTATATTATGTTTATTAATTGAATAACTGTTCTGTAATCAAAATGCTTTCCCTTCAATATTTTGATTACGGAAGAATTATTACACAAGTGTAAGTTTGAATACTAACAATGTCAGTTTATAAAATTTCTAAATACCTTTTCTCAGAATAAACTGAAGAAACCGGTTAGAATTTTTTTATATATTCAAAGACATTTACTTATGTATTGATGATTAAATTATGTTGCATAAATATTCTAAAAAAAATTCTTAAAAATCAACTAAAAATAAAAATATTATCTCTAAATTTTTTTGAAAAATAATTACTTGACATATACTTCAAAACGGTGATTTCTCGATGCATATTGTATATATGATGATCGTGGAATATGTTGGGAAAGTTTAACTTTCTAGATTAAAGTAGTTTCTAAGAAAAGGTGCCTCGAATCTAGAGAGCTTTCATTTTAAGCAAATGTGATTTTATTATTTGTTTTATTTATATATTTAAAATTTCTACTATTAGTTTAAATATAAAGGAAAGAGAATAAAGCAAACTACCAAATCTTTTAAAATCTCAAAATTGACGCTTTTCAAAAAATTTCGTATTTAAACTCCCTTAAAATTGAAGAGTCGATAACTTCTTTACAACTCGCCGTGTATACCCCGGAAAGTGTTTATCATTTTAGCATCTCTACCATAGTTGCAAATATATCTATGTCATGTTGGTTTTGTGACGCAAGAGTCAGGCTCTGTGTCTTTGGAAAGCAAAAACTTCATTCATCTATCATTATCTCTACCAACATTCTTTTCCTGTTTATGAAATTTTATTAAATCTTCTCAAAAGTGCAGTTCATCGAAGAAGGGAGAGCGCCTTACCCATTTGCCTCTGGTCCCTGAGGGGGTTCATGCCCGAGAGTGAGGTCGGGTCGACGGGCGATCCGGCCGTGAGCGGTCCTGCCGATCCGGCGTGGAAGGTGGGCCACATGTGGGGCGTCGTGGCCGCTGCGGCCGCCGCAGCGCTCCAGGGGAAGGCCGCCGCCGCCGCGTACGGGTGGTACATGCCATAGCCCGCAGCTCGGGCGAACTCGGCGGCCGCTCGTTCCGCCGCCCGGTTCCGCAGGATACGGTTGATGGAGCTGACGCTAGGCGCTGTGCTGTTGGTGCACACAGCTGATGGGAGAGAGAAGAAATCATTAACACACACAATCACACCCTATAATCACTTATGAGATTATATTACAATTAACAATTTTTTCGAATAAAAGGATAAATTCTAAAAATAAACTTGATTGTATCTGAGCTGCTGATGGTAAGAGCTGGAGCACTCTTCAAAGAACGAATCTCATCTCGGATGCCCCTAGATCTGCTGCGGTTGCTCAAGCTTTTGACTGAGCAGGACTATTTGCCTGCCAATTAACATCATTTTAATTTAATTCTGAATTTGTATTTTATTTGTCTCTAGACAATTTTCAACGCTGATCATTTGTACGGATGCACAGCATTTAAGAATTGAAAATTGCATTGGATTCTTGAAAAAATACGGGAGAGTTCATGAGCTAATGACGTAGTTACAAAATGCTCGGCATTTGCCAACAACGTATTACAATTCAGCGTATGGTACTAGTGAGCACTTTGGAAGAGCGATTGAACCCTTTCAAGCTCAGAATAACTTAATCAACTTGGTGAAGTACCGGTTAAAATTTTGATTCAATTAGCCATTGAATGTATTTGAACAATTTTTACGCTACTAATCGACATGTGGCGGTACTATAGAGCACATGCCGCGTGGTTACCCGAATAAACCTCTATACAATAAGCGTAGGAATATTTAAAGTGTGGTTTTGTGGTGAAACCTCTTTATTTGAAAGTATTATACTGCAGGAGTATATTTTTAATAAAAATTGAGTATATGTTAAATGAATATAAGTTTAAGAGTCACCTATTACATAGCACTAAAGGAAAACCGAATGCAACCTGTTTTTAAGGAAAATATATTATTTCCTTATGCAAATACCAATTTTTGTAGGTGTCCGTGCACTATTTGCATTTTCATTGTCCCAGTGAAATTTACATTTGGAGGGAATTAAAATAATTACCAGTACAAAAGATATCTTATAATAATTTCTTTTGTGAAGTACATGTGAAAAGCTTTTGTTTTAATGTCTTTTTAATGACGAACTAAATATCATCCACACTTTTGAATGGTTTACACGACAATATTGAAAATGAGTAGTTTAAAAATATAATGATAATGGGGACCAAAAAGCTACACACAGGAAAAATTTATTTGACATTTTACCAATAATTTTAAAGCATTAAGAGAGCTTTTAAAATTTTAATGAAGGTTCATTAGGATTTCTATATTTTTAAAATAAAAATTTCTGTCCCTCATTTATAATGAAAAGTGAGCAGCTGCACTAAAGAATTGAATATGTTTATATATGAATATGTAAAATGTCAGTTTTAAGTAGCATTTAGTAATTTGACATTTGTCTTAGGTCGACCAAAAGTAATTAAATAACATTCTATCTTTAAAATGAAGTAAAATCATTGATTATAATTACTCTTCAGAAAGAAGATTGGCAAAGAAAGAAAGCAAAAAGAGAAATTTGAAACCAATAATTTGTATTATGATTCTATTTGTTTTATTGAACAGCTAAATGTTTGAACTTTTAAAGCTATGTTTTAGGTGCATTCGATTTTTTTGTAGAAATATTATATACAGAACTGTCTTCCACACATTCAAATAGATTTCATCAATATATGTAAAAATTTGGATACAAATTAAAAAATCCTGTTAAAAATATTTAAAATGAGCAGTATTTTACTGTCAAAATATACATTTCTGTATGTAGTTTATAAATGCAATTTATATAAGTTTCTTTTATTTCATTTCGTGTGTCCTGTTCCTTTTAAAAATTCCAAGATCTTATAGTAGTTAGTAAAAGAGGACCGAGGGTTTGTAGTCTTGAAGGTGATAGCCTAATTATTGTCCCAGTACGCCCAGAAAGCTACTAAAACAAGTTGCATTTCAGACTAATTCTCGAATATAGGCTTTTTATCCCCTACTGCGTTAACTCGCCACCATACTCAACAATATTACTGACGGACTCAAAACGGATGAATGCATTTTAAAATAAAACAGGTTGGTTTTTATGGCGCCAAAGCCATATTTAATCAAGCTGGGCCAAACACAGGGCACGACATACAGCGTAGAGTACATCCATATAATGCCAGAAATACAACGTAGAGTAAATGGACATGCACACAGAAGAAAAGTTTTCCTGTTACAGAAGAGAGAAATGCACCAAGGGTAAGATACAACTCGCAGGTTGCTAATTCAGTGGACAAGAGCCACGATAAACCAAAAATAAAACAGGAAGCTAAAAATAACAAAAAATCCACTGCAAATTCGCGCCTGAGCTACAAGAAAAGGGATACCCCATTTCCAAGTTTCATACCCCAACTCCGTGCGACGGCCAAGCGACTGTGAAATAAGCAACAAAAAGACAAAGAAAATTGATATAAAAACAGACAAGAAGCAAACAAAACCATAAAAAGCACAACTGAACATAATGCGGGGGTGTACGGACGTTACCTATTATATGGAAGCTTTGGTTCCAGGTTGGTAATTCCGCCTATTCGATTGTTGCGACGACCGGATATCAAAGTCCAAAGGCAGGTGCCCAGTAGGCTTGTTTTTTACGAGACACTGCTCCTCTTCTGTGTAATTATTTGAAGCCTAACCTTTTTTCCTCTAATATTTTTCCAGGCATTTTGCTTTTTTCGTCTTTGCTTCTACCGGGTATTGTCGGATATTATCCACTCAGCATATAATCGCGGACGGTGTATGTGGTCTGGCAGGAAACGTGGAGGACAAGCGACCAGTGTGCATGTGTCGGTGGAGGGGGAAATTAAAGCTGCCATCAGAGCCACTGATGCAAATGATGGTGTTCGGGACTTTTCTGTCTGTCGAGATGGGTGAGAGTGTTGGTAACAAGTGGGTGGATCTAACAAGGCGGCGGTTGAGAGGTTAAATTTTGGCAGGAAGGGTTAGTTCAAAGGGTTTGTTTCTAAGGGGCCAACCACATGGAAGAGTCACCGATACCATAGCACTGAGCTAATTTTTGTAAGCCATATTTGCCAATCACAAAACAAACAGCGTTAAATAGTGGACATACACACAAGGAGAGTTTTACTGACACAGAGGAGAGAAATGCAACCAAGGTAAATTACACGAATCGAACAACTCGAGTGTTAGCGCAGTGGTCAAACCCACGAAGCCACACCATGGTTCTGGGACCCGAAAGCGTGAAAGTGCCCGATAGATATATGAAGATTTTGTACTGTAGTGTAGTCTTTTCTTACTCAAAAATTATAAGCTATTATTATATTAGTCATTATAAATTATTATTAGTATTAGTATTATATTAGTTATTATTAGTTATTAGTATTATATTATTAATTATTAGTTATTATAAACGAATCTTTATCGTATTACAAAATAAGACTATATAATAAGCTTGGAAAGGTTGGTTGAGTTCTATTGCGAAGACCGTATTTGACCACGCTGTGCTAAATGCAAGACAGACAACGTCAAGGAAAGTACTGGAATCAAGCCTGCGCCCACAACTGGGTGGAAAGAAGGTAGGTAGTTGAATTAACGTTGCGTTGGAGCAACACAACGGACTATTTCCGACTGTGCGTGATCAATCCCGAAGGAAAGACATAAATCATAATTTTGACGAGTGCGTGGAAAGGAGCATAAGAGAAAACTATACATTTGTGCAAGTTAAACATTGATTAATGTACTTATTGATTTTAATGAGTGGTTTGTCACCTAACTTGACACTTGATCCCGGAGGGTAGGTACGGATGGCCTGAATTAGATTTACGTACAGCAGTTTCCATCATTAGAGGTCTAAATATCGATATTTGATTACCTTATGGAGTCGATCATAAGGATTTAATGTTAAAACACCATAGGAACTTAGAGAAAGTTGCTACAAGGTTGGCAGTAGCATTAATTGAGACGAGTGACGATTAAGAAAAGAGTACATTAAAATGCTCATCCCCAGGGAGTATCACCCAACAGCCATGAGTAAACCGTGCATGTTAATGAATTATTGCTTCCTCAAATAAACATTTGTAATGAAGTTGTACATGAATAAAATGATAAAATAATTGAATGAAAGTGGGAATTGAATCCAGGACCGCAACATGGCAGACTGACGCGCATCCACCGAGTCACGCTGCCTACTCGAAACTCGCATAAACATAACTAGTATATAAACAAGTGTAATTTTAAAATCGATATTTATTGAAAATGGCTGAGCGTTGTGTCCGGTTCCTTTGCTCTAGTAGTAGAGTACTACCCTAAGTAAATTTTTTTTTCGATTCGTCGATCCCAAGTTTGCGCGTTCCCTTATTAGACTTTCAGCAAAGTGTGTGTGTACCCGAGATATAATTCGTCATTAGGTGTCTCTCCGTCTGAAAAAGAAGCTGCTAAGAAAAAACATCACATGTGCATAAATAAAAAAGTTTCTCCTCAGGCCATAATGTGGTGATTAAGAAGTGGTAGTTGATTCATCATTGCTGTCATCATGAGCATAAATATTTTGATAAGATATTAGTCTTCAAGTTTCAATGATGGAATGCTTCGCCACACATGATGGTTCACAGGTTTTGTCACTACAGGTGACCCAAACTAAAGTTGACAAATATTTTGCAAACATTCGCAAGAAAAGCAGAAGTCAGGAAATTGGTACATTGGAAATTGGTACTAGCTCTGAAGTCAAAAGTTGTAGAGATTATAAAATTTTATGAATTTAATTTGAATTCTTCAAACTAAAATACATTCCAAAAAACTTTAAAACTTGCAACTATTTTCACTTTAAAAGACGCATATCGAAACTGATATTCTAAGTCAAGGTCGATAGTTGAATTAAGTCGATAGGTGAAGTAAGTCGCACTAGAGCATCACAGAAATTCTAAGGGTTTTAATGAAAAGGCTTATAATGTAACAGAAGACTATCTCAATAACTTTAAATACGCATAGAATCAGATAACTTTTAATCTCGCTTCTATGAATCATCCTTCACAAAAGATGTCCATTCTTAAATTTTAAATCGAAAAGAACGACAGGTACGCTTTTTTGTATCCTATGCAGTTTTCAATTGTTATGTACGGGAGTTAGGTTGTTTGGTTTTTATGGAGCAAGGGCCAGATCTGGCCAAGCTATGGTTTTCCGTCAAGTAAATGGACATACACGCAAAAAGAAAGTTTTACTGACACAGAAGAGAAAAATACACCCAGATTAGTTACATGAATAGAACCTGAGTCCCCTAAAGCTCACAGGCTGCTTGCAAACTGAGCCACCATGAGTCAGGAAAGGGTCTATTACATTATTTAAAAATAACAGTGCATGTCTCATTTGGTTCATAAGAAGCTATTCGTAACTTGAGTTCTATGGAACACGAATTTCCAAGGTGTCTCAAAAGTACATCAGGAACTCCATAAATTTTCATCATTCAAGAACATTTTATCACTTTATTTAGGGCCGTTTATTTCTTCGTATTGAAAGCACGAACAATGCATCATTACTTTACTCGGGAAGTTTCTTGAAGCTCTTTTTCATCATCCGAATATGCTTCCGTCTCGTATCGTAGTTTCATTCCAAAATAGGGCCATGCAGACAGGGAAGAGTTACATAGATTCAAGTTCCTGTCCCTTATTTCTTTGAGTCACAAGTGCCCTTAAGCAAAAATGTGCTGATCATTTAATTTTGTATGATTTGCAAAATATGTAGCAGCATGTTTGTCCGAAAGCCATGAATATATGCCATATAATTCAATTATTCGCTCCGCAGCCTTATTCAAGAATGAGTTGTTTGTAAGCTGAAACACACTGGAAACTTTGAGATTAAACAGAGCCCAAACAAGAGAACCAACCAAGTCATTAGACTTGGTTCGTTCTTTTTTAAAAAGGCTGTTAGTACTTTTTCTGTAAATATAATTACATTATTTAAAATGGCTCAATATTCGTTTTTATTTATTTCTATCAGCTTCGATTGATTGTATGTATTGAGTGTAGGAAAACATAATAATTCGAGAGTTTTGTTCTCTTTTGCAAAAAGGATTATCCTTTTCTTCATTTTGACCTCTGGCCCTAACGAACTCTCTAGTTTCCCAGTGATAATTAAGTTTTCTTATTTTAGTTTCCCAATGATTGTTTGGATTTTATGGCGCAAAGTCTAAGAAGCGGACAATCATGTAATCATTAGTGGGTTAATAAACAACGTTGACGTCTTTTTCACTTATGAATGGGAAAGAATGCAACCGTAGATTTACCGAAAGCTCTGATTTCCTGACAGTCTCCTATGTCGAATAATGGATTACCTTTCCCACTGAATGCGAACAAATATTTTCTCACGTACAGTTAAGTGATCCATAAACAATCGTCGAAAACACCGACTTCATCACGCGACTCGACATTTGTACCTTTTTGAGAATACAGGAGAATTATGAACGGTTCGATGAAGCTGTTCTCTGTTGTGGCGCGTGCTGTTTCTGATCCTGTAAACAGACAGTGATCGACAAGCACTGATGATCACAATAGTGAGCAGATCATAACTTTATTATTCAAACCACTTACAATGAAAGTTGGGCTCCACTGAGCACACGGGCAGCAGGCTCACTGGTCACGGATGCTGTCAATTAAAAGGTTGAACAGATTCTGCTCTTACAAATGAATTGTGAGTCAATACGTACACGAGAGCAACCTAAACTGCCCGTGAAGTGGCAAACACATATTTACTAATTGATACAATTATTGGTACACAACAAACTTTTTCTTTGCTGATAGAATATGGCAAATAACGCAGAATATTCGAAGCCATTATGGCTTTTGGTTAAGAAGCATTCACCCCGTCTATATTGATTCAATACACAGTAAGTTCAATACCGTATTTCAAGCGTGACTATATAAACACTAATAAATCAAAACAACTTTTCCTACGTGGGGTGAAAGGATTTACACAAAATGTGTCAAGACTGAAGTTTTCACTGACTTTTCTCCTGTTCTAAGATTAGAGAAAGGTTTTAATATCAATACGCAATATTAGTTACAGCGATAAAATCGCCCACGTGGTGAATCTGTAATTCTCATTCAGTTCATTACAGGCTAACAGTGGAACGATTAATACGATCTTAATCATTATTCGATTCGATAGGATTTTACATAGAAAGATGATCACTGGTACTTTAGTATCGGGGCCCTAGAGCCATGGGGTCAAATTTTTGTTTGGTATTACGGAGTCTGCTTTCTAAGTTTAAAAAGTTAAAAAACTTTTAATCGAATTTATATAAACTTTTTTTGTCACCAAAGGAAAATAGAAAGATTTATACATTCTTGCAAGTTAAACAATGGCTATTTTTTATTTTCAATGTCATTTACAAAATCTACTGGAGTCAAAAATGCGATACAAATAATACATAATAATACAATGATTAACACAAGAGCCAGCTATAGGAACAGTCTATATACCCAAATGGTCCCTGACTTCCCAGTAGCGAGAGAAAAGAAAGTTCTTAATGAGCGCAGGACGAAGTAGGTGATTGTTGTCCATTTCCTCTCGAAGATCGCAGACCTGCAAAAAGGGTCAGGGGCGATATTAACGCTATACAAATGCTTTGATAGACAGTCGTGGCCAGTGACAAGGTGGGAATCAGAAACAGTTCTGCGTCTCGACTCCTGAGAAGTGACAACAATTTTATCCCTCCAAATTTACTGGGGCGCAGTAGGTCTACAATGCGCATTTTACAACAATGAATATTTGGAATAAATATTTTTATTTCATGAAGAACCGGTCATCTAACGTTGTACTAGTCAACATTGACCATCCTGGTACTAGGATACATTGTCTATCCTGGTATTGTAGCAAATGTGGGAACTTTGATTCCATTCTCCTTGCACTTTTCCAGTCTATAAAACTATTGCAGTGTCCTAATGAAGTTTCCCAATTTCCATATATACATGGTCGCTGTAAATCTACTTTCTCGTGGTGCATCCTAGTAACATGAAATCTTTTTTGGTGGATGAATAAATCCCAATCTTCTCAGAGACTACGCATTGTATAATAATGAATATTTTGAATATATGTTTTTATTTCATGAAGGGCCTGTCACCTAATTTAGTACTAGGGTACATTACCCATCCTGGTACTAATGTACATTGTTTATCCTGATACTAAAGCAAATGTGGGAACTCTGATTCGATGCTCCTAACACCTTTTATCTATCTATATATGTTTTCCACTATACCTGTGCTATTAGGCCGATTGGTTTAATGCTAGTACAAATCAAGCAACAAATCCCATTGAGACAGTTTTGATATAAGTTAAGGTAATTAAAGTTCATAAACTTAGATATCACCAGAATAATTAAATTAAGAATCATAATTGCATTGTGTGTGTGGTTCGGACTCCTCTTTAAGCATAGGTCGCAGTCTAATTGGCTTTTGTGTAACAGAAAATAACCGTAGACATTGAACAAAGGTGTTACTATACAACAATTTATGATTACGTAATTTCTGTATCACTTTTATGTAATTTTGCTTATCAATTCGCCATGAAATATTTTCTTTACTACGAATAATACTTTGAATAATCAGTCTTAAAATAGGCAGTCCATGTACATAGGCAGCCCATGTATATAGGCGCCAGTCTTAAAATAGGCGCCCATGTATATACCGAATTTTGACGAGGTAAGAAAAAAATCTGATAACAAATGATAAATTTAAACATAAAATCTCTAATAGTTTGGAATTATAGTTTATCTTTGTTATTTTATAAAGAATATAACTTTTTATTATTTTAAAATTCATCTTAAAATGAGTTATCTTAAATGGATTTTTAACTTTATATGAATTCCATCAAACTAATTTTGTTTAATTTGTTCTTGCGATAAGTAAAAGTAATTTATACACTAATATTACAGGTCTTTAAGAATTTAATGCAAAATACAAAGCTCGTTGTAGTTTTAGATCTCGTTCGATGGTCGATTTGAGCACAATACCTCAATTGGAAATACTCATGTTTGAAAAATATCCAGGAATTTTGAATGCTGGATGACATAAAAAAAGAAAAGGTTCTTTCTAACGACATATTTTTTACATTAAAAATCAATGATTGTTCTTAGAAATGTTCTCAAATTTTAAAACAAAGTCTGCTCATAGAAAACATTTAAAACAAGAAACCATTTGTTATACCAGTTCAGGTTGGTCGCAAAAGTAAGGTCAATGGACCTGGTCTTAGAAAGAAGGCATGAAAAAGGTCCAGCGTGTCTTGTTTTTCCAATGAAAATGGAAATTCCTTTTCTTTAATGCCTTTTTATAGCCAGCCTTAAATGACAACTTAGGTTGCTCAGAAAACAAACCGTCAACATTAAAATTCAAATTTCATTCAATTTTGTACTTTTAAACTCATCAAATCTTCATAGGTTGAAATTAATTGCAATCAATCGCTTCTGTTTACTTGAATAGTTGCAAAAATAAAATACCAAATATAAAATGTAAATTACTGGCATATTTGTAGTGGTATAAATATTATTTTTAAAAACGACTGTCCAAAACAGATAGCCGAGAGAACGGTACTCTGGCCCTGAATTCAACAAGTTTGGATTAAAATCTGAGTCTGGGTATGTATGTTTATAGAGGTTCGGACTCTTCTTCAAGCATGGCCCCGGTAAAATCAGTCTTTGTGATGCAAAAAATGGTCATAGAGTTATAAAAATCACTAAGTTAAATCTCAGGGAATCAATATGTTAAATTTCAGGGACGAGATACATCTCCTTGGTTAATTAAAGCATAGGTATATAAGTATTCTAGGTATATTAAGGTGCTAAAGTACTAATATTCTTGATATATTAAGGGTCTAAACTATATAAATATTCTTGGTATATTTTGTTAAAGAACTAATATTCTTGATTTATTAAGGTGCTAAAGTACATAAATATTCTTGGTATATGACGGTGTTAAAATACTAATATTTTTGCTATGTTAAGGGGCTAAAGTAGATAAATATTCTAGGTATATTAAGGTGCCAAAAATACATAAATATTCTTAGTAAATTACCCTAATTTCTACTAGATATTTCCTCCATCAAGATTTGACCAATTTTTCTAATGACAAGATCTCAGTTTTCTGCTCAGTTTTCTTCTTATGAGTGTTCCGTTTTCTTCTTATGTCACGTCAATCATGATCAGTTTTTTTAATGGTGAGATACCTCGTCGAGACAACCATTAGGAGGTATAAGGTGCTAAGCCACATAAATATTCTTGGTATATGAGATGCTGAAGTACCTAAATATTCTAGGTATATTAAGGCTGCAAGTAAATACATTTTCTCCTTTTCTATATTTTGATGTTAAGAATTGCTCTAGAGGGGTGGTGGGACATACGGAGTGCCCCACCGCTCCTAAAAATATCTAAGTACTATATTTTTGTTGTGTGCAAGATACACCCATGTAAGGTGATATGTCGTCATCCATAATTTTTCCAAAACTGTTTTTCCATTACACCCTTCAAAGGATCAAAGTATATCAAATCCATTTCATCATATGCAATGAATATTCCATAAACAAAAATTATGCGATCTTAAATATCAAGAAGCAAACAAACTAGCATTCCACCGAGCATAAAAGTATTTCTCCTTTGAAACAAAATGATCCCGAAAAGGGTGGGCTGAAAGTCAGTGAAGCAACAAGTGCTCGCGCTCGTTCAGTTTTTGATGTTAATGAGCTGGGAAATCTCCCGACCTCCTCCCTCGTCTGCCAGTCATCCATTCGAGAATCGAAGCGATCCGGCAGATTGACGACTGTGTAGAGTTTTGAGTGCAGAGCTTAATAATCATGATTGTGCCTAAACTAGTCAACGGCGCATGTGGTCCGGCTTGTCATTCGGCTGGAAAGTCAAGCATTGCAACGGTTTGGGGGCGAGCGCAGCCCTTTCGCTTTAATGATACACATGCAGACCAGACTTAAGTAGAGCAACAGCCTGGAAAGTTTCGAAGAAAAACAATGTATAGTTTTTTTAGGTGACGTTCCTCTTTTCTTTTCGATTCTTTCGCTCTGGATTTTTTTGTTGAACATGCTTACCGAAAGCGGTAAAAATTACAGAGCATGAGTGAATCCTCGGACCATTTATGTCGATTTTTTGGTTAAAAATTTGTTTTACAACTAATACTTTAATGCTTCAATTTTATACCGTTTCTTGGGTTATAAAATATCTTTTTAACCCTTTCAGGTGGTAAGATGTCAGGCATCATCCACTTCTGAAGGTTTAAGGTCAGTAAATATTCTCTGCATATTGGCATGCTAGTCTACAAGGTACTATATCCAAAATTATACATCAAATCCTTAAGGGTTAGTGATTGTTAAATGGGCCTTCTGTCATTCCCCGACTCAGAAAGGGTAAGGTGAGCATTTATAAATATCCCCGGTATACTGGCATACTAGTTTAGAGGATAGTACCTCCAAATTTTACCTTTAGGGTTAATAGTTATATCCACGAGTGGTTTCGACGAGATCAAGATCTGACAAATTTTGCTTATGACAAGATATCTCGCTATCAAGATATTGCAGATTTTTTGTTGATGGCAAGATCGAGATCTGGACAGTTTTCTTTTAATGACGAGATATCTCGTCCATCAGGATCTGGTCAGTTTTCTTTTAATGACGAGATATCTCGTCCATCAGGATCTGGTCAGTTGTGCTAATGACGAGAATACCTCGTCGAGACAACTACAAGGAGGGTTAAATTTAACGTCTAGTATCCTCCATCTCTGAAAGGGTAAAGGTTACTATTTATAAATATTTTCGGTATACTTACATGCTAGTTTAGAGGGTAGGATCTCCAAATTTTATCGTTAGGGTTAATTGTTGCTAAATGGTATGTTTGGCATTCCCCGACACTGAAAAGATTAAGGTGAGTATTTATAAATATTCTTGGTATACAGGCATGCTATTCTAGAAGACAGTATCTCCAAATTTCGTCTTTAGGTTCAATGATTGTGAAAATGCTGTGAATTATTAGACATATTAGACGTATTAGATACAATAGGAATCGGTGTCTTATGCTCTCTTCATAGACCATTATTACGCATAAAATAAATCTCATTCTCGGAAAATCTTCACATAGATCGATATTCGGTTGAACGCTTCAATTATATCAATAAAATTGTTTAATACAGAACAATTTAAAAGCTTTAATTTATCACTAATATTGTCATGAGGATTTTAGGTTTCAAGCACTCTAACAAAAATATAATTACAGATCCGTGATGCCTTAATTATTAGTTTTATCTGATTTCTTGTGAAAAATATTTTGTTTTAATTATATTATTCAATTAGAAAGTAATACTTACAAAAGCGAAACAAGGAATTGGCAATGGTTATTGGTGTTTAAAGTGAGGCAACTATCGATTTCAGTGGGTTCAAATTTAGCACACCTTGTCAAATATATCACTAAAAGAACAATCGCTCATGTCGAGTCGAGTCCTATATCATTGAATCCGAAAAGGTAAGCAATTTTCTGTGTAAAACTTTAAATGTCTGTCGCCATGGGAAAAATTAGGCACATAAAAATTAAGCGCACAGATTTACAAATGATCAATTAAGAGAGAAATTTCTACAGGAACTGTCCTCCACATGAAAACGTTTATAGAACTTGATTTGCGTGCTAGCCCACATAACAATGTTACATTTAAGAGCCTATTTAAAAACTCATAATATGATTTATTTCAATTTACACGCATTTACACGGTCATTTCATATGGAAGAGGAGAGATGTGAAACCTGTCAGACGCCCATAAAAACTGAAGGGGCCTGCTTTGTAGGCTGAAAAATTGTTTTGTTTACGCGTCTGTTGAGAGTGCAAAGAATGAACATATTTCTGAGCCCGTCCAGGTCTTGGTATAAGAATATTCTTGAATCGTTCTTGTAAAAATCGAAGTTCTTTATTATGATTAAAAGAAACAATAACATGCCGTTTACACACGTGTACAAAAATTGTTTTGTATACGTGGTTACTAAAAGTGTACAGAATGAACTTATTTCTGAGCCTTGACAGACCTTGATTTAAAAATATGTTCTTGAATCATGGTTTGAAAGATTATTTGACGTTGTCTTGTACTTGGCATTGCTTGGCTAAATATGGTTCTTGTGCCATAAAACCAAACCCCGTGCTTTAAAAAAATCAAAGTTCTTTAATATTATGATCGTTAAAACTAACATCATCAAACACTCCCCTGCCTAGTTTCATGAGACACTACCTGTTTAAATGAGTGTGGTTGAAATGAATAAAGCATTTCACAGAATGCTATGTTGTTTCGCATATTGGTTACATTATCACACACACACGTCGCACATTAGTTACATTATATTATTCTATACACATTTATTCTATGTATTCACAACATACTATTAAAATCAATAGTTAATAGAAAGAATAACATGTGTTTTATAATATAACGCATCTTAAGGTTATTGGGCGGCCGGAATTATAAAAAGCCGTTCTTATGCGCTCAAAAAACAAATTGCAGGTTAAACAGAATAAATTGGTTCGAGTCTGAAAATATTTGCTTATTGTTTTCAAAAGAAATCTTTTTCCTTTCCTTTTTCAACTGATTTATAATTCATCAAATAAAAGATTCAAATTTTGAAAAGAAAATGTGTTTTAACAATGGTTGCCCCAATCAATTGAAGCATTTTATCTAAATCCAGTTCTCAGTTCCGCTTTTTACGACGTTATATTTAGCTTCACCGCCAAACTCATCAAAGGTGTTAGAATGAGCATCAAATGGGCAAGTCGGAAATGGGCATTACCCAGCATGTTCCAAAAGAGAGGGAGGGGAAGGAGAGGGGGACCGCGACCACTTCTTTTTTTTTATCAGAGGGCCATCAGCAACCACGCGCAAACCGGCAACAAACGACGAAGAAAATCGGCCGAAAGTGCCCACTGTCCTCGATTAAGCATGCCTCGCACGAGCTTGCTCTTAAACAGGGGTCTGCAACCTCCACTCGTCGTCCATTTGGTCAAAGAGAGAAGACCTGCACCGGATATGAGATAGCAGGACCTTTAATCATGGCCATCGTTGCACACGAGACTCCGTTCCGCTCTTCTGACTTTCCAATTCGAACCCTCTGGGGATCCATTTTCCTCCTCTACCCCCATCATCTTCAAGACTTGCGTCTTCGCTAAGACTTGGAAACTTGTCTTCTTGGCACCTCCGCCCTTTTATTCTTCCTGTGCCACCACTCTTTTTACGCAAGCGATTTCTTTCTCTTGATTGAGCTTCTGGGTGAATGTGGGCAGGTTCATGTCCTATGAGACTATTATTCCAACGTGATTTCCAAACTTTATGTACCCCTTTTTAATGGAAAAAGGGGACAGGAAGAACCCTCTAATTTTTCATAACAGTCTAAACATCACACATTTTGTTTACTTAGATAATAATTTAATTAATACAACCAAAATACTTTGAAAAAAATACTAATATATATGAAGGGCCAGCGGTATCCCGGTTGGATGGTTTGGGATTTTATGGCGCAAGGACCATATTCGGCCAGGTTGTGCGAAACAAACAGGTTTCCATATACTAATATATATGAAGGGCCCGCGGTATCCCGGTTGGATGGTTTGGGATTTTATGGCGCAAGGACCATATTCGGCCAGGTTGTGCGAAACACAAGACAACAACGAGGGTGGAAAAAACTAAAAGCAGAAGAGAGGGCAGATCACTCAGGTTCCTTGGGGTGGTGACATCCTATCCCGGTTGTAAGAATAGCGGATTAGCAACCGGAGGGTTGTGAGTTCGAAACACGATCCAACCAAAGACAGTCGTGTACGTGGGGGCTGATGCACGTTAAATCGGTTGTGGCCTCAAATGTAGTCACGTACGCGTGATGTGAAAGTTTGGAGAGTGAGGTGCCAGCTCAGCTGTTGTCCTCACCTCGTCATCTGGCTCAAAATTACGAAGTGTTGTCTTCGGATCTTTCCCTTAGGGATTGATCCCGGACTAAGTCAATAACAATTGTTATGTTTAGTTGTTAACTGTTTCACTTGATAACAAAATTGTTAATATTAACAGCGAAAAGTATCTGTTATCGCAAATTAGCAATAAACGGTTAACACGGTTATCGTTAAATAACACTTTTATTAATGTTTTCAACTTTTGGATATCCCCTAAAATCAATGTAGTGACGGAAATTTAAGTGTAGCGCAAAAACTATCCAGAAGAAAGTGCCAAAATTTGTTATGGTAACATTAAAAATCTTTCTGAATCGGATTCTGTCAAAATTTATCAAGGTTCCTATTCATATTTTTTCCAAATACTAATTTAATAATTAATATTGCAAACTAAAAATTATTTAAAAAGTAAAACATTATGTATATTTTGTTTGGGTACCTTGATAGCAACATGGCAACAAAATATCAGTGCTATAGGAATATTACATAGGAAGATATCCATAAAAGTCTGAGAAAATGATTTAACATTAGGAGCTCCAAACTTTCCATACTCATAATTCCGAAACGACAGGACCGAGTGACACAAAACTTGGTATCTGAAGTTAAATTATGATATAGATTCGAAATTTTGTGTCGAAATAGGGGGTTTCCATTGGAAATTATGAAGTTGGTGCTCAATTCAATATGAAGACGGCCCCCTATGGAAATTTTATGCATACGAATTTATAGAAGACGTTATTCCCTGTCAAATGCCAAAAACAGTTGAGCAAATTTGAATTTGCTCTACTGTTAAAATAATAGGAATGAAGAGTGGCGGTTCGTTTTTTTTCCCACGACTACAGGAATGTCAATACGCGAATTATGCATTTAATATATTTCTAGTTATAATCAATCCGAAATACGAAACTAAAACATATAAACAATGAGAGACATGAGGACATATCTAAATTTCAGAGTTTAAAAGAATAAGTTGCTTCTGAAATGTTTATGTTAGTTAAATGGAACAATTTAAGTGTTTGTTTTTATTAGTATAAGTTATACTATTTATCGATGTTGAAACAGTCCAGCAGAGTGTAAATCAATTGTACAAATAAATTCATTATTTTCTTTATACCTTTGGGGAGGTTCTGTTACTTTAATATCAAAGTAATGTATTGACTGAATCCTTTCATTTGAAATAAAAAATAATCTTTTCTTGAAATCCGAACCTTAAATGTTATTCTAGTGGTTATAAATATTTTAAAAGTTATATTTATAAAACAATTATTTTTATACCTCAACCATCAACGTGTTTATTTTATTTTGCAGTTCAAACTCCATAAATCTTTCTCCAAATACTTTCTGCTGAATTCCAGTCCCACTGAACTATGAATTTAAATCAGTAGCACTGATGAGAATGTAAAACACTGTTTGTCAAACAAGCTTGAATATAAGAAAATTCTTAACATTATTCGAATTCCGGTCTGCTAGCATTTGAATCAGTATTGACACGGCGCAGTCTAAGTATCCATCTCGGGCAGATTGCTGTACCATCTGCATGGCGTTGATGTATTAGAATAAGTCCTAAATACTTTAGAAAACATACCATTAGTCTGGAATATTCAAGTTCAATACCTACATTATGATCGCTTGGATAATTCCGAGTATAAGTTTGAACAGCCACTTACATAAACCTTTTGTCTGGGAATGCAGTTATCAGAACTAAGCTTATACATATACTCCTACTGCTGCGTTAATAGAAATGAAGTCAAGCGGTAAAGATTTACTTCCAATTGGGGGAGGATTTGCAGTAGCATTTAGCGGGATAAAAAAAACCATCGTACAGTCCACCACCTGCTTGCAAGCAGGTGGGTGTGTGGCATTAATGATAGGGCTTTAAGAACGAAAAAATTATCTTCATTTCTGAGCCCGTTTCATTCTGATGATGCAGCCTGCTCTGACCTGATCATGGTGTAACTATTCCATGGTACAGCTGCTGATTTGAAGGGAAACAATGACCATAGATCGATGCTTTTTTGGCGCCCTAAACAAGAGACGAATGCAATAGACTATATATGAACAACTGATACCGTTTGATAAGGTAGCCTAAAGGCTTGAGGAAGAAAAGAAAGGCATTGAGATAAATATCAGAGTATCCCGATAAGAGAGCTAGGAAAGAAACGTATTTTAATGGATTTATTGTTGCAGTAAAATAAAAAATATAAATCTAAACAGTAAAATAAAAAATTTCTCATCTTTTTTAAATAAGTAACCAACAGCGGATAGATCGATATCACGAGAAAAGTGTGATATTCGAAATGAACGCGTAAATAGGTACTGTCGCAATGTACTAGAACAGAGTTGAAATAAAAGTAACATCTCTGCCAAAAGATCTTGTATAGGATGACACAATTAATGCACAGTGCAATGCCTTATAGTCAATGGCTAACATTGCTACACTTTCTGTTTTGATAGTATACTCAAAAATAAGTCAAGCAATGTAAAAAATCTCTCTTTTTGATGCATTTGTCTGAACATTGTGTCTGGCGTATAATAGCACAAGAGTTCTTAAACAGTGGATCAAAAGTTGATCCCGCCTATCCACATATATTAGTGTGGTACTTGCTTTTAAAATGTCATCTGTATACGGTCTAGTATAATCTTCCTAGTCCTCTTGACTTATATCATAGTCATTGCCCAAAGAGTGATAATTTTCTTGTGGTGGATCTATAAAAACGAACTAAAGTAATTCTTTTCGTTTACTTCATTCACATCATTCTTCAAACTTTTGATCCAATGTTCTTGAACTTTCAACTAGTGCTAAAAATCACTTGAAAATGTTGATGGTTGAGGCGAGGGAAAAGTCATATTACAGGGGATAGTAGGCCCTGGCCCAGCTTAATTTAATTTGAAGAAATTAACATAAATCAAGAAAAATTAAGATCTCCACCTCAAAACAAAGTAAAGATCCCCGAGCACTGCAGACAAGTTCGAATAGCAGCAGATATTAACAGGGAAAGGGAGAGATTACATAATACTAATACTGAAGAAATGTAATGGGTATTTTTGATATTGTACATAAAGGTTGGATTTCTGCTAACGTTTGTTTGTCATTGGATTTTGTTTGTAGGTGATGGTTTAGTTAAGTGGCATTTGCTAGTTAATTTACGTTCCACAAATAGGTAATGATCTGCTTCACCAAGCTTTCCACAGGGACAGTGCAGAGTACTTTTTAGTTTAAAATGATAAAGATATATTATCGGAAAAGTCATGACCAGTTAGAAAAATATAAGATGTCTATTAGTGATTTGTGCTATATTGGTTTAAACTTGATTGCAAAGGAAATATTGGTTGCGTTTTATGGTGCAAGGGCCATAATTGGCAAAGCTGCACCAAACAGAAGAAAACGTAAAGAAATGAACTTACACATACAAGGAAAGTTTTACTAACACATAGAGAAAAATACAGAGTAGGCTACAGGAATGGAATCTGCGCCATTTATAACTCTCAGCGGGCAAACCCACAGAGTCACGGTGGACCCTGTAAAAGGAAAGGATTCGATAAAAGTAAATTGATTTGTTAAGCATTGCATGTTCTTCGCTGTACTAGGTAACACCGTAGGTAATGTAAATTTACCCCTTTAACTATTTTAACTATTTTCTTAAGAGGGTCTCTCAATATCCTACAACGTTGGCGTGGTGTGGAAATTTGGAGAGTGGGGTGCCAGCTCAGGTGTTGCCTCGTCATCTGACAGCGATTCAAAATTACGTTTGAATTCCTTTGGGATTGATCCCGGACCGTCGCCAATAGCCTGTTGTGTGGCTCCAGTGCGACGTTAATTAAAATACCTACCGGAGGATTGTGAGTTCGAAACTCGGTTCAGCCGAAGACCGCCGTGTATACGGGGGCTGGTGCACATTAAATCTATCGTGTCCTCAAATGTCCTCACGTTGTCGTGGTGTGGAAGTTTGGAGTGCCACACTTCAGGTGTTGTTCTCTTCATCTGACCGTGGTTCAAAATTACGAGGTGTTGCCCTTGGGGATTGATCTCGGACCGTAGCCAATTGCCCATTGTGGTGCTCCACTGTGACGCTAATTAAAATACCTACCTCAATATCCTGCGTCCTCAATTCAGCATTAATTTAACTTTTCCCTAGGTTTCTTTTGGAAATGGGCTTCCAACAATCTTCTGTTTAATATTCCTCTAAACCTCATAATCCTTTAAGTGTGTTTGCCAATGCTCCGAAAAGCAGACAACAGTTTTTCACCTCTTCTATGAATTCTCCATCCCCAAACAATATGAAATTCCACTCACGAGCAGCTGGGGCATCGCAACAAGTGCCGTTTTAACCCCCTCTTAACCTCCTCACGCAAACACCATCAGTTTAAGATCTGATCACGCGAAATCGCGACGCGGCGGAATGACTGATCATTAGTCCTTTTCGGCAGCCACCGGCGTTTATCGAGCCATTCAATCTGCAGCATTTCCGAACGATAGCGATCGTCCACCGGACAATCGCGAGCGCTGCTGAACGCACGCATGAGCATTGTGTACTGAGGCACTTCCTCCGATTTCCTAAGTCCAGACCTCTCCCCTGCGATTTTAAGTGCTGCTCCTTATCTGGTGGAAGACATTGTTTCAATCTCAACACGCCTCTCTGACGTGAGTTGGGGGATAGGAAGGTTAAGCTTGTTGCTCCGGACGCGTGCACGACGCAGTTCCAGATCTGAGGTTAAGTGCTGTCAGGGACTTAGAGAGAGATTTTGTTTCGAGCTTTATTATTGAATTACTGCTTTGTTTTCTGGGCTGGGGTTGGTCCCCCCTCCCGCTTCCACTTGTCATCGAACCATTTTCAAGGCTGATTGTTTTGAAAGAAAAGGAGTCCCCTTCAACGGTTTAAAATTAAAGGATTCATTGGTTTTAAACCCTTGAAGGTCACTGCTGTTAAAATCTTTGTGGGTGATGATCTATAACCTGATGTTGATGCATTTAACATTTATCAAAAACATAGTAATTTTAGATTTTCTAAAGGGTGGTGAGACGTTTCTTATGTCTCTGTCCATCTAGAGCACTACTAGACATAATCAGGACCGCTCCTGAGATATTGGCCATCCACGTGCAAATTTCAGTTAGTCATTCTCTTCTAAACAAGCCTTCAAACTTATCAAAAACGAGCGAATTGATAAGTGTTTATTTTTAATTTCAATGAAAATTTGAAAACGATGTCGCAAATTTATAAGTGTTTTTTACAATCATAAAATCCTACTCAAATTATTGATTAGTTAAGTACAAAATATATTATATTTGTAAAGTTCAAAAATATTAAAAAAAGATTCTAAAAGATTTATCAGACAATTTATTCACGTTATTTTAAACAATTTATTCATCTTATTTTAAACAATTTGTTCAACTTATTAACAATTTATTTTAGGTAAATTTGAGTAAGACAGCATAAAGTTGATCGTAAAATCTCGTGAAATGTATCTAGATAAATTGTATCTTAGATTATCGAAATTTATATTCCTGAATTGGTTGTCAAACCAATTTTGTCTGATTCTAAAAATACCAAACATGCACAAATGTCGTAACTTTTATCTTCAAAAATAATATTCGTATTGGGTTATATTTCTTGAGAGTAAAACTGTATAATTGGCAATCGAATTTCTTTTTTTAATATTTCATAAGCCCAAATGAACCTACCTGATATAATTTTAGCCTATTTTAATGACTTTCTTATTCTGTATCTAAGGAAATCTGTTTTTTTCCCTGTATCCGTTCTGCAAATTTGGTGCACACGTTATTCGTTTATTAATATCTATAAAATATTTTCTAGCCGCGGAAATCAAAAAATTGCAATTGGAGCTTCGATTTAAAGTTCCTCAAACGTTTTTGACTCAACGCCCCTTTTGAAAGACGATTTTGTTCGACGCCCCTCTAGAAAACTATCTCGACTAATAATAAAATGCAAGGATAATTGTGCCTATAATTTTGGAAGTGCTTTAAGTCTTCTCAGCTATTTATAGTATTTTACAGAAAACATGACATGACATGGCACAGATTCCTGCCGCTGCACTTGTCAATCGGATATACGTGCAAATACATATATGCTAACACTATCTTATTGAGACTTGTCGCTTTGTTTTTAGATCGATCAGTTGAAATTTGTATTTTGCAAAATACAATTCTTGCTGCAATTCATCATTGTAGTGTCTATATGACAAAGTAGATAAGTTTTTGATTAAAACATTTTTGGGCAATAACTTTTTAGCATATTCGTATTATCCACTCTTGCTCCTCAACGCCCTGTTTCCCCTGGAACCAGCATTGACCCTACTGCGCCAAATTTGGGGGGAATGGGATAAGAGCAGGACATGAGGTATTGTCAAGATTATCACTGATATCAGCAGGTTGAACCAGGGAAGAGACACTCTTTTTCACACCACAGGTTCCATTTACATTACTACTTGGAAGTTTAAAAAACAAATTCGGACAGTTGATCCTGTGGTGAAATTGGCCCACCTCTGCTCTACATCACAGTCCGCCCCTTATAGAATCATGGAGTATAAAAACACTTGCCGACTACCTTTTAGAAGCATTGCTTCGGATAAGGGCTAGAGGGTCAAAGTTATTGTCATGGTGAAATTTATAGACTCACCAGGACTTAATAATCAAGATTAACTTTAATATGCAGGTTATACGTAGTACGAGATTGTATAATATAATGTAATTAATGTGCGGTATAACATGCATATATGGTACCTAGATAGAAAAGGGTCAATGTCCATTTTGAAAGTTCTTGGAAAGAGTTGATTTAGTAATATTTATTATTTTTATTTTTAGTGCAGCATACAAAACACTTTCCAGTGATAGTTAGATCCAAAGCATCTTATGTACTTTAAACAGAAATCTTCTACATTAGACGAGATAAAAAAAACCTTCGTTGCTCAAAGTATTACAACTATATATATCGGCCATCCTGTAACTTCAGAGAACCACACAAATGAAGTGTACCTTTCAGTAAGCGGAAACCGACAATTCCTTTTTTCCAAGAAAAACTCCCTCCTGAATGAAAGAAAGGGAAGCAAAAAGAAATCTCTTACAGGCTACTAATCGCAACGATTAGCACATGTTCAACCGAGAAGCAGTTGACGCTGTCTTGGGGAAATAATCACCATGACGATGAACAGAAGTTAACTGAAAAAGCAAGCAAATAAAAATAGGATCCAGCCCTAAGCTTTCTCGCTGTCACGGGCGGTCGACTAGAAAGTGGCTTCCGGTCTAAACCTACCATCAGGGACCGACCCCCCTTCTATTTACGAACCGGCCATTAGATCTTTCAGAAACTGTTTCGAAACTATTATCAAAGTAACAGGCTCTTTCGAATAAATAAGGTATTCGGATGGTTTCCTTTTCCAGGAATATCGTTAGCCAGGACAGGTTTTTCGCACTTTATTTCCCTTGGCTTTTGACGTGAGTTTTATGGTAATTGCTGGGGTGAGTTGCTCTAAGTAATTGTTTTGGGTTATGGTCCGGATGGTGGTTGCAGGAGGCCTTGTGTTCACGCCAATGAGAACGGGATAAACGGAGATCACATTTCAATCGACGGTCATCGAAACAATTGGTAAAAGATACTGCCAACACGAGCACGTAATGGACCTGAGCGATGAAATAAGCAGTCAGCTGGGGATGAATCCTATGCACCCTCGACGAAAGTGTTAATTTATGATTTGTAAAACAAATCGCAATAAATAGAAATCTATATAAATGGAACAGTATAGTTTTTAATAGAAAGGTTGGTTGTTTTGACGTTTTGGGGTGCAAAGGCCATATTTGGCCAAGCTGCGCCAAACACAAGTAAAAGAATGTCACGAAAGTGAAAAAGAGGGTTTAGGGAATAGAGTAATGGGGCGAAAGCAGGAAAAGATCGCTTGGGTATCCCGGGAGCGCAACCACCGTGTTTACCAAAGACTAAACCTCATTGAAAAAGAAAAGATCACACGGGTATCTCGGGCCCGTGAAGTACGTACATACCTAAAGGAGATGAGCCCCTGAGTGCTTAATAGAACGGTTATATACTTATAAATAGACCGTTTCTTTTTAACTTGAACGGTTCTAAGAATCTATATTTCTCTTATGTGGCATGAAAAAGGCTTCATTTCTGTTTTGTATGGCAATGACTAGATCAAAATCATACTATTCTGCTCCCATCCTTTCTGTCGATGGAAAATAAACCTTCAACGGATATAAAAACAAAACAAATGTGATAAGAAATTTCAAATTCGTGAAGATATTTAAGCAATGTTGTCAAATAGTACATTCATAACGAGAACAATTCCGAAATGAATCCTAAGAGAAAAGCAGGCGAAAGATAAAGAGGGAACAGACAACAATTAATTTGATACTTCCGAAATAACTGGATTGTTCTTATGTTTTAATTCGATTTAGCTTATCGAAAAATTTGAAAAGTTGTAAAAATGTTATCTGTACTATATCAATGAATAGAATGTCGTAAAGACGTTTACCTCAAAACGCTTCTGTGATCTAGTCACTGTTTTATGGACACTTTCCGTATTTAAAATCCTAAATGTGTTATAGATAAGTTTCTTGGTTAAAATCTAGTTGATGGTACGGCCTTGAGCTTGGCGTTAGATTTTCGCCACCAAAGTGAAAAGAGGCGGTCGCCAACCATCAGTCTGGAAACCCGCGTAGTAAGCGGGAAGAAGAGTGGGGCTATCAGAATTAAGTGTATCACTCAAACAATCGCCAAACGCAATGTCGTACCGTTTACCTAGGTCTTAACCAGGTAAACTCTCTACACTTATTCGGTTATTTTTCTTACATCGGTACTTTTTATTCCATGAAATATTCATCAAATGTTTTGATGCCAACCAAGGTGCTTTGCGAACAAGCAGTGAGCAACGAACCTTTGAATATTGTTTGAATCTTCGGAGAATTGTGAGCAGAAAGGAGTAGGTGGGGGAGCCTCTAGAAGTACTTCATTTTATTAATATTCATTATTAATAATTCACATTATACAGTACAGAATGTAAAAGTATAATGGCTGAAATTTGTTTTTCTGCGCTGACGTTCCTTTCCCCAGAAGTTTACATATCTACATATCACATAAGTGCTTCGAAAGTGACAGTAAACTATGAAATTCTAGAAACAAGACTTTAATTTTCTGAGCAACTATTGCGAAGTCATTTCTATCAGATCGACAGAGATTGTCTCATTTATTTTTAAATAACTAATCCTCTTACAATTCAATTTAGCGATCAAATAGCATAAAAACCTTCCAAACCCACTACTTACTTAATTCGTTATAATCCAGATATTTATTTGACAAAATATTTGAATTTTTAACTTAAGATTCCCTACACACCGAAACGAAATCCTAGCTACGCTACTGGAGGCAAAATGATGTTATTCGAAAATATATAGCGTTGAGATCGATTTAAACCTCACCTTATGAAGTGATACTGTTTAAATTCTTAAAAGAAGTATTGACGAACGTTTGATTTTTGCCCAGTACAAGTTTTTTACTCTTTTTAGTACATCGCATCTCTTAAAGAACTGTGTGTCAAAACTAAAAGTGTGCAGGTGAAATTATAGTAAAAATATGGTTAAATAAATATTCAGGGGGCAAAAGAGAACAACTTTATTCAACTTTGTTGAATTTTTTGGATTGCTAAGCTAATTACAATACTAATACTTGGATGTGAGAAAGCTTATATTCCTTGAAGAGTACTTTCAACACATCTACCCACTTATTAGTCCTTAAGATTCGCTTTGAAGGATTGTGCTTTGAGTCTCTTCTACTCTTCTTTGAAGGATTAGATTCTTAGAAGGAAGCAAAAGATTAAAGATGTTAACTTAATTTTCATCCGAAAGTTTATTTCTATCAGGAGCTAACAATTTAACTAGTTTGCTAAAGAACCATTTTACAAAGAAAATCTTTCTAACTCTCCCCAAATACCTACATTTCTTGATGTCGATAACAAATGCGACGTAGTTCAAACTGATTAATGAACAATAGTAGTTTTAATTTTGCAATTAAAAGACGATTTCAATTCTAAGATAACCATTTTTTTAAAAGTACTTCTTAACCTGGCATATTCTCTCACACATTCGTGATATTATATTTTCTTCTATAAATACTCATAGCCCCTAAAATTATATTCAGACCATTTCCTACTCTATGTTTTTGACAAAAGTAATTGAGTGATCAACCATCCCACTTTTTCAATGTACAAGAATCAAAACTTAACATCACTAGACAAAGAAACATGTTTCGAATAATGCTACCTATCGTGCGAAAACAGACTTCTTCAAAAGAAATCAAAAGCAGACCAATCACCTATTAACTTTTAAGAGATCGTGTTCGTAAAAAAATCCGAATCGCTTCCCAATTTGAGACAATAACCTTTGTTTTATAAAGCGAGCGAAACAGCTTTTAAATTAAGTTATTAGTGCCAGGATAAGGTCTTTATAGAGAGTTGTTCTGATACATTCATAGCCTCAGTTTCAATTACGAGAGGCAGATAAGGAAAAAGGGTGTTTAAATTGCAAGCTATGTGAATGAAAATAACAGTTAAACTTTGATTTATTTTCCATTTTCTTACATATTAAAGTGATTGCTGATTTTTTCTGACAAATGCACCTGTTAATCGTGAGGCATGTTTCTACCCGCGAGTCGGCCTCCTTTTCCTTCTTCTCTTTAGTTCAAATCCCCTAATGCTTCCGATTTGGAAAACGTGACCCACTGCGCACAATAATCATAATAATAAAACAGGGGCCGGTTATATTCTGCAAATATCAGATATTATTGAGTTGTTTGCTCTCTCTTTCTCAAACCTTTCTGCTTCGGTAGGAAATGAGATTCAGCTGCATTCCTTCGACTACCACATAAGTTATTGTTATTGTTATTTCAATTAACGTCACACTGGAGCAACACAACGGGCTATTGGTGACGGTCCGGGATCAATCCCAAAGGGAAAGATCCGAGGACAACACCACGTAATTTTGAACCACGGTCAGATGACGAGGCAACACCTGAGCTGGCACCCCACTCTCCAAACTTCCACACCACGCCAACGTGAGGACATTTGAGGCCACGACAGATTTAACGTGCACCAGCCCCCTTTGTACACGACGGTGTTTGGCTGGATTCGAACTCGCAACCCTTCGGTTGCTAGTCCGTTACTCTTCCAACCGGGCCACCGCGGCCCCGACTACCACATAAGATTTGATTTGAAATCTGCATGCTGCAAACTTGGATCAAGAGAAAGATAAGATATTTTTTTGCAAAAACTAATACGATTATTGTGTTATTTAATGTTTATGTTAGATCGGGACTAATACGGATCTGTAATTTGAAATACTTCTTCCGACTGTCATATCATGGTCATTGGAAGAATACAGAATAAATTTTTGAGTTACATTTATTTAAAAAATTAAGTATCTTCAGATGTACGTTCTTATAAATTCAAAATAATTTCGATTCTTTACTTTGAAACTCTTTAGAGAAATTGCTTTAACATTTTTTTACAATCTCCTACATAACAAAATTAATTAGCCCTTTATAGTTTCTTGTATTGATTTTAACGTTCCCAGGTATATCACAAGAAGTAGTAAATTATTTGTTACAAATAAATATAAATTTTTCTCGGAGGTTGATATATTTTTCGATGATTTCAATTCAATATGTAATCTGCTTCAGTGAAGTGTTTTATCTATCGTATAACTGTATTTGTTATGTCGTTTTACTTGCATCTGTTTTGGATCATATATTTTTGTTCTCTGTAATTTTATATTTTTCTATGGAAAAAGAAAAATTACTTAATCTTTAGGAACTGAGCATTCGTAAAGCCAGGTATTTTTTAATCTCTACAAAATTTCAAAGACTGTAATTATAAATTTTATATTAAAGCCGTTCAACGCGAATTTACTTTAAATTTAGCTTTTAGTATATTGTGCTTAACTTTGCTAATAACGAAACCGTAGAGAATTCAATTTTAGTTCCAGTTTTTACTCAAAGTATATTGTAGTAACTTGTTCATACTTAAGAGCATACCTATATTTCAGGGAATTTATTTTTAAGAGTATTTTCTTAGACATTTGAAACTATTTCGAGGTTTATTATACGGTTTTGTATAAAGTTAGGAGGGTTTTAAACAATCTGAATATTTAAATAAAAAGAGGTTTCGTTTTGCATCTGGAATTCGTTTTGTATCACATAGGAAGTTGATAGTGTTTTAAATTTAGTTAAAAATAACATGTACACTACATTTAATAGCCAATTTTTGATATAGTGACTATGTAGGTGACACAAACGCTATATAAGATGCGGAAATGGGGAATACATCTGCAAATTGACATACGATTCAGACAATATTCGAAGTGTATTTACTTTGAAAATCCATCATGCTTTTAAATTTCTATGTATAATTAACCACTCAAAATTTGTAATTGAAATGAAAACAAACTTATTTCTTATTGTTGTCATCTCTAATTTTATCTACTTTGAATACTCTTCCATGGAACAAGAAAACACAAAAAATAAAAAATGAATAGAGTTCAGTATTTACAGAAAAGACAATAGAATATGAGTTTACTAAACGCAGACAAAATAGACCCTAATACGAATTCAGTTGGGAGTAAAATTAGTATTGAAAGTTAATGTTGTAAAAGGAATTCAAATGGAATACATTTTTATTTCTTGCCAAATGAAAAATAATAAATTTTAATTAAAATTAAAATTAAAAAAAATAAATTTTTGTATAAAATCATTCCATTTTATACAAACTGATTTTCCAAAGTGTGTGTCAGTTCAATAACTTCTACTTAACATTTTCAAAATGGATAACATCCTATTCCTTCTGCAATATGACAGTGCATTTTATAGCGGGTTTTTTACTGTCCAGTTTTATTTGGAGTTCCGATAAACAAATTGGTTGTAAGAAACTCTACAATGGGTCATTTATCGATATTTTCCTTAAATAATTTTGCATTTTATTAAAAAAGTACTTTAATTGCATCTTATGTTAAAGTTAGAGTATCTTCTTGTATGAAAGTTGGTTTTCTTTCCGATGATTTCTAACCAATAGCATATCCAGGATTTTATTTCGCAGGGACTCCAAATTTAAAAATGGGATTTTTTATGAAAAATTAAGATTTTACCTCAGACGCAAGATTATAAAATTAAACAATAAAAAGCAGCGTTATGCTAAAGCCTAAAAAGGAGAAATTAAGAATTGAGAGAGAAGCACACCCTCAACAAATATTTCTGCCGCCCCTTTATACCCTGGCGCTAGGGGCCACTGCCCCTGTCTCCTTCCCCAACTACGCCACTGTCGACGTCGGAATATTCTCTACCACTGTTTGTTTCCAAGCAGAATCCCACGGATAACAACCTCTCCTCTGAATACATATTCGATATTTGCGCAAGGCCCTGATCCTTGACCTTGCGTCTGAGTTGGGGGAAATTCCCGGGGATCCAAACACACGGTAGCCGCGAGCTCCCCGCGATTCTCTTAAAAACCTTCAATTACGAAGGTGTTCTTCGACCCCCCTTCGACTTTTCTGAAGAGGGATTTTGATGCTCACCACAGGGGAACGCCCACTCCAAATATCTTTTTATTTCTTGCTTCTGTCTTTTCTTGTTCCTTTGGTGAGAAGAGGGAATGGCCAGTGATGGAATGAGGGGAAGGAATGAAATGACGAGTTTGGTGTCAGTCGGAGGTGGGGAGGTTATATAATTGATTCTGTATTGCGATTGTAGGGGGAACTCTATGTTTAGTTGTCCGTGATCGTTCAGCTCAGTATGCGTGAGTGATAATAGATGCAATTTATTTGCTAGGTTTGTGTAATACGCGCTTTTTGGGGGTCTGTTTTAGAAAATGCGATTGAACTCTGTTGATAACCGATGTTGGTCTTGACGAATTTAAAACAAACTTGCTTAAAAGTTTATGATTAGCAGTAATTTATCGAAAGGATTCACATTTTCTTGATATTTAAAGTTTGTCTTCACTTTAAAAGCTTAACTTTGCATCAAGTTTAAAATAAAAGTCATTAAGAAAAGGATGCATGCTTTCTTGATATTTGAAGTTTGTTTTTGATTGTGAAGCTCTACTTTACTCCGAGTTTAAAATAAACGCGGTCAAGAGTTTATGATTAGCAGTCAACTTTACTTATGCAAAAAGACTGAATACAGAAAACTTCTCTACCACTCTTCTTTCTTCTAGAATAAAGAAAGAGTAGTAATATTTTTAACGGTGCATCGAAGCTACGATTACGAACTATCACTGTGAAAATATGAATAATTATATTCTAATTCCACTTTTAGTCTTGTTTTAATAAAACTATCTTCGTTATAGTAAATTAATACAAATTGGTTGTCTCGGGATTCATAGTAAACGAGAGAGAGTAAAGAGCAAAGAACCAAGAATAATTTTTTAAATTTGGTTTCACAATAAAGTAATTATATGAATATTACAGCTTTCTCGTAGAATTTTTGAAAGAATAAAGTGAATCAATTTCCTACTAATTTCACATTGAATTTTTATATCTGAAGCGTGTTAAGCTCCAAAAGCATTTGAACATATAAATAATATTTTATTTGTCATTTCTACACAATATTATGAGCCTTAGAAAGGGATTAAGGGATCGTGTCCACCACTAGCGACTTATGATAAAGCTAGCATAAATACCAAAAGATTGAATAATTATATTAATCGTTAAAACAAAAAACGCAGTCCATATTTTATAAGGAAAATATTGATGCGTCGTTATAAAGTCAGTGTCCAGTTTAAAATTCGTAATTTCATGTAAAATTAATAGCAGAGTTTACCCTAGAAGCTTTAGCAAATAAACAAAAGTTCTTAATGAAAATGCTTTGAGTAAAAAGTTATGTATAGAAATTAATACAGCGAATTGTATACTATTAATTCAGGATTTGTCTTCGATTTGTATTTATATATTAATATTAGTATATTAACTAATTAATTTATGTGTCAGATATTTAGAGATATGCTATTACACAATTAATTTTAAGATTTAATGACTACACTGCACATATTTTGGTTCATCTTTAAGATGACATTTTCCAGCATTATCAGAATTCATAGAATGGTAATAGGTTCTCAATAGTCTCTTTTTTTATTAAAATGATCTATAAATAACAATGTTTCACTTTTTGCATGGCCCCCTTTGAGCTGCACCATGTTCATCATAACTGGTGAGAAACAAATCACGACGGAAATCTTAATTATCATTAGGGAAGGCACATGCGGCTGCATTATGTAATAAATGACAAATAACAATGACCGATGGTTTCTTGGTTTGGGAACAACGTTCACTGTTAGCGCCGATTCATTTGGGATTCTCTGCGCAAACACTGTGTGTGTGTGTGTTCGCTCGCCTTTTTTTTCCTTTTCATTTCACGGTTAAATATTGACTTTAGTCAAAGAGCGAGATGTTTCTAACATTGACAGCCGTTTAACTCAATCGCATCGGACAAATTATGAACAAATAGATTTAACTCTGACCTCAACCCAAGCGCATTGTGGATTCGTAGGTTGTGAAAAAAACAAAACTCGTTCGAGAGTGTATTGTTTAAATGCTTTGGCATTGCGATATATTATCAAAACACACTGGTATTGAATTTGTATACGGTCATACACAGGTTACATCTGTAGCGTTTCGTTGTACTTAGTTTTAAATTCTAAATTCATTCGATTGAAGTTTTGTGAAGAATTATAAGGTGGAAAAGAACAAAGGTTTGAAAGTTAATGAAGGTATTGAATAACTTAAAAATTATTTAAAGATAAATGATTTATATTAACATTTCTAAATATTTTTTCCAACGACAGATTATGGATTTTATGAACCTTCAAGCACTACAAAGTGAGAAAGCCGAAGTCCCCGTTTCTCAAGGGCACCATGGATGATGTTGCCACATCGCATCCACAGTAAATTGGGGGTGAGACATGCCTTCGTGGAGAACTTCGGTGCATTTGGCCCGTATTTACGTGTCATCTTGAAGAAATCAGGAAACTTCAAGCAGCCAACCCAGGTAGGTAGATAGGTATATAATTAACTTCGCACTGGAGCAATACAACGGGCAATTGGTGACGGTACGGGATCAATTCCCAACTGAAAGATCCGAAGCAGCCAACCCAGACTTCGGCACTTACCACATTTGAAATCGTAACTAAGTGCTTCAGTCTACTGGCTTTTTAACCCCCAGGTGTTTGTCTGGATGAGTCATCACGACATCAAAAGAAAATCAAACGAGATATCTAGTCATTAGAAGAAAACTGACCATATCTTGATCTCGTCATCGTGAAACAAACGGCAATATCTTAATGACGAAATATCTCGTCGTTAAAAAATTGGTCAGATCTTGGTTCATGTCTTGGTCAGATCTTGGTTTCAACGAGATGTCTCGTCGAAACCACTTCGAGGGTTAAGAGTGACACCTTTAGCAGCTCTGCCACCGGTGGTATTTTTTGAAAATTATTTATATAATTCAAGATTGATTTACATTATTAACTCCATCAGTTATATGGGGCTCAATAAAATAATTACTGAGAAGCGAAAGATAATTTGATTTTATACCTCACAATATTGTGTAAGATTCAAAGGTGCGTTAGTTCTTTCAATTCTCTATTTTGCGTAGGAAAACCGTTTCGACAGAATGGCAACTTATCAATTGAGGGTTAAGCAACGTAGAGAATTAAGAACGAATCTTCTCAAATTACAAACTTATGAAACAGAAGGGTTAAGATACCAACTTAGTCCCCTACAGATTGATATCCTGGATCCATCATGCAAGCTTCTATCAGCTTACAATTTGGTTTAACCCTCCTGTTGGTTGTCTCGACAAGGTATCTCGTCATTAGCAAAACTAGCCAGATCTTGATAGACGAGATATCTTGTCATTAGAAAAACCTGACCTGATCTTGATCTTGTCATATCAAAAACGACAATATTTTCATCATTCGGAACTCAATCGGCAATATTGATGACGAGATATCTCGTCATTTGCAAAGCTGGTCAGATCTTGATATCTCGTCGAATCCACTTAGAGGGTTAACTTAGCAGAATTGCAATTTGTTTTTCGATAAACTTGAGAAAAATAATATATGTACGATTACCAATACAGGCCTTGTATACATAGTTTGCTTTCTTTTAACACACAGGAGACAAGTCTGCTTTAGACGCGAAATATTTTGGCTCTTTATAGCATTGGTATAAATATTACCTTTATATAGCATTTATTTACACTGAAGGGATTGAAAGAACAAAATTATAGGGTTTTTTCAAGCCCATATTCTGTTCCCATTTCATTGCGTCAAGAGGGTGAGGATACAGGAGCTCAAATCCATGCCTTTTTCTCTTTTGTCTGAAAGCGCCTTCTTCAACAGTATTTCCCTTGGGGATTGATCCCGGACCGTCGCCAATAGCCGTTGTGTTGCTACAGTGCAACGTTAATGAACTACCTACCTCTTCAACAATATCTTAATCAAGAAATTTGATACAAATAATTACGTGAAAAATATCTAGTTCTATTTTTGTCTAAAAGTCTTGAATGTACACTATGAATTTCTTTGCTCATAGCCTTATTCAAATGCAAGTTCTTGATAGGTTTATACTTTCCCTCATAATTAACAGTAAGCACCGTCCGTAACGCCTGATATAGTTTTACATAAGCAGTTTTTAGTTAACATTTTAACAGTAAACATAGTTCCATTTATGTAATTTAAAAAGAAATGAAATTACTTTCATCAGCTATGATTGATGGTAGTGTTTTCCCTCTAAAAATAGAGCCGCGGTTGCCCAATTGGTACAGTCGTGAATTAGCAATCGGAGGGTTGGGATTTCGAAACACGATCCAACCAAAGACCGTCGTGAATGTGGAGGACGTTAAATCTGTCGAGGCCTCCAATGTCTTCATGTTGCCATGGTGTGGAAGTTTGGAGAATGAGATGCCAACTCAGATGTTGACCTCCTCATCTGACCGTGGTTCAAAATTGCGAAGTATCCTCGGTTCTTTCCGTTCGGGATTGATTGCAGACCATCGCCAATAACCTTTTTGTTGATCAGTGTGACAACACCGACTACCTACCGACTCTCTAAAAATAAGACCTGTAGCTCTTTTATTTTCATTTTAACCACTGCCACAAATCAGCTCCAACGACATTAATGCAGCACTATTATTAACTAACCATTAAACTATCACATCGAGGCACTCGATTAAATATGCCCTGGTGTCGAATCTTAGTTTGGACATGTATGTTCATTCGTTTGGAATACAATGTAAGCCGGTTGTGTCGGTCTAATTATCTCTCGTGTAGTAAAAATGTCCGTAAAAGCGGCAAACTATGAGTATGAGCAAGTGGAAGGGCTCCCGTGAATTTAATTTTTAATTTTTACGAGAAAACTTGTAAACGTTGCTGTGTCTTGATATTAGTGAATGTATTTTTAGTTATGCGCGTGTAAACTGTGTCCATGATATAGAATGTAATTAAAAATTTATTTGGAATTTGCAAAAATTGGAAGAGTGTAAAAGAAATCCTCGTTCATTGCAGTTTTGAATCTTCCTTAGTTTATTAACAAGTATTCGGCATGTGTGCAGTTGAAAAGCCAATCTACAATTATTTAATGCAATCCTACTGATACTCTTATCACCCAAAAAGTGACTAGAATCTTCATCTCCACGTGAATAAGGAACCGACTCGGATCACCACCATACCAACCGATATTAAATGGTGTCAGTGGTGGGATCATTCAATACTCCGACAATGAGGATGTGCGAGAGTTGTTGACTATTAGTACGTATTGCGTATTCTGCACAATACCTTCATGAAGTTTATTATCAATTTTCCTGTGGACATGAGCTAGGGTATGTGCAAGGGTGGTTCTTACCTTCAGATATCAGCCTTTCTCTGATTTCCCAGGCGAATATGGTTGGGTTTTCTCTCTTGTATTGTTCGATCTTGGCAACAACGACGGGTGTGGCCACTTTGGGCTTGCTGCCTCCGATGATTCCCGGTCGAAGAGAGCCCGTCTCGTAATATCGACCTGCTCCAAAAGAAAATGAAAACATTCACAGGTATCTGGACAATCAAAGGACACGGACAAGCACATAGCCTTTGAACTTAAACTAGTCTCAAAAATAGTAAATTTGTCTACAAAACCGTAGCTATGCTTCACAATGCATTGAATTTCAAAATGGTGTTGTGAAATAGTAATTAATACTGTTATAAAGTTTTGATTTCTTATGTCTTCACAGTGAGATACTCAATTGAGGGAAAAAGTAACATGAACAAGAATTACATTTAAGGTCATTGAAGTATGAGAGGCATTTTCAGTCTAGCTAAATATAGGTGGCGGTAGTATTCTTGCGGCGGAACATGCTTACTGAATATATTCCGGAAGTTGTCATTTGGCTTGTTTACGAATACGATTTCAGTACGTCGCCAATAGAAATACCAAAGCATGAATTATGAATGAATATATTATATCCATTCATTGTATTATTATTGTTGATTGGTCAACAACAAATAGATTAAACGCCAAACATTGCCAAAATGGCGTTTAATTATATTTTAAGGTAACTCCGATATGTATCATCCGAAAGCATTTCGGTAGAAATATTAATAACCTAAAATGATTTTATTTTTGTTACGTTTATTTCAAGTACTGGATTTACGAAAAACTTCTAGTACAGGCTGTCCGGATTTGAAAATTCCTTGTTACAGCTTTAGTTTTACTTTTCTGTCAGAAAATTCTATCCACCGACTATATTTTATTGTTGTCACTCAGAGTAAAGTTGTGCGTCAAAAAAATTTATGATATAAACGTGTTACACATCTTTTTTGCAATTCCAAATTTTTAAAATATTATTTTTTCTTTTAAATCAGATGATTTTACAAAATTAGTTTTTTTTTTTAATGAAACAAAAAGACTAGTTTCTTCTCACAAAACGAAAGTTGCAAACACAAAGGACTTTTAGGGTAAAATGGTCGAAACGTACACGTTTTAAAAGCCCGTTCGCGTGTCAAAAGATTGGAATTTTCTTAATATAATTCAACGTTTTGTACAGCGCCCCAAGCAACCATTTTAGTTACTACAGTCAGTAACATAGCTTCCACAGATGTATCGAAAGTCTATACAGCCGCTACTAGAAGTTTTTCGTCAATCCAGTTAGCTGTGATCGTAATAGAGTGAAAATATTGGTGTGTCCTAACAAAAACTTTTAAATGATGCATATCACCTATGAATCTTATCTTCTAGCTCCGATATTCGCATAAGTTGTCAAGAAATGCAAGGAAACTCTATAAATGTAAATGTTATGTAATTTTCATCACACCCGTTTTGTGTTTAATACTTCAAACCAATTTTCAAGACCAATTCTTCATTGAAATGAAATTTGTTACTTTTATATAAAAAACCGAGTTCAATAACATTTTTATAATGTCCGAATTTACATTATTTTGACTACGAACTAAAAGACAGGTTTTATCAGAGTTGTTGATAAAAACTTTTTCTTATACTGCTTTTGAAACATAAAGTTTAGCAATACTAGAATTAGTTTTTCCATCAATATGAATTGCTTATGCTTGGTAATAGCTTATATATGCTTGGTATATGCTTAAAATAGTTTTTCGCTTTATGCACTACAGTCTATAATATTTGTGTACGTATGTTTGTGTTACAAGTTACTATTTGAACACTATACGACAGATTGGGATAAATCTTATTTTGTCATAGGTCAATGATTAATGTGGTATGGACATATATTTTTTCTAAAATCTTAAGAAAAAGAGCTTGAAGACTGTTCATTGAAGGAAAGCTTGAGTGACGAAAAATAATAGCCGCTTAAAGTAGTGAAACATGCATATTCTTACTTATTTATGTCCAAATTTTTTTAAAGATTCAGGGTTATTTATTTAAGACTCAAGTTTTCTGTATAAATTGTATGCATGTAAACTTTTTTCGAAATGTGGAAAAATTGCTCATGTTATCTCTATAAACAGTTACTTATTTTTCTCAAATACAAATAATCGTGCTAATCAGGATTTGTGCGTATTCTTCACTTTCGTATAGTTTACTGTTTTAAAATCGATGGTATAGTTTTTTGCAAAAAGATTCACTGGTTTAAAAAAAACCAGTGAATCTTATTTGTAACTGTTTCCAATTGCTACATTTAGTAAACTTATTGAAAACGTTAAAATGTAATAATTAGTACAATAAAATTTAAATAAAGAGTACATGTGGTGTTAAAGAAAATATAAATACTTATATAATGAAAATGAATATAAAATATAAATATGAACACACAATAAAAATACATATGAATACAAATACCCACAAAACAGTCACTATAAAAAGAGATTTAAAATTACTAAAGGGCGCGAGAGAGATTTTCTAATTATTATTAATTATGTATAGTATTCTGTTTAGCGTTTTCGAGTTTATCATTTGGATGCCCATTTTGTTCAGGTCTTTCCTACATAAAGTTGTGAAAGCACATAAATTCTGCTTTCACATTCTTTTCAACTACTCCTTGATCTAATTTGTCATCGAGTTGCAAAAATGACCCATAGAATAATAAACCAAAACAACTGACCAAATTATTTATTAGTATTTACAATATTTTTAAATTTAAAATAAAGAGTAACCAACTATTTTTCATTAAATCATGCATAGTTTCTACCTAAAGTAAAGTATAATCAAAGTACCCTTTAGTAATTACAAAGCATATTTTCAACCTAAAATAAAGTATAACTACATTTCAGTAATTAAATAATATTTTTCAACCTAAAATATAATTTAATTATTGAAAGTAATTACTAAATTACTTTCAGCATTATGTTATGCATTAATTACTAAAGGTTAGTATAAGCTATTCTTTAGTAATTAATGCATATTTTCACTTAAAATAAAGAGAGAGAGTATTAAAAAAACCAAAGTACTATTCAGTTAATTAAAGCATATTTTTCAACGTAAAATAAATGCAACCAACTACTTTTCACTAATTAAAGCATATTTTTCAATTTAAAATAAAGTGAAATCGAAGTATTCTTTAGTAATTAAAGCCATACTTGCAAACTAAAATAAAGTACAACCAAACTACTCTTCAGTAAAAAGTTACTTTTCAACTTAAAATGAAGTATTGCCACAGTATTTTAGTAGTTAAAGCATGGTTTTCAACCTAAAATAAAGTAAAACCAAACTACTCTTTAATAACTAAAGTATAAACTTTCCAAATTAAAATAAAGCATTCGTAATTGGATATCCGAAGAAAATTAGTGCCACATACTTTTGCGTTGAATCTTCTCGGGGGCAATCGAAAAATTTCAGCTGTCATAAAACGAACCATAAAACATCGATCTTAAAAAAGACCTGAACATCATTAATCTAGTTCTCGGTTCGCAAAACCACTGTAATTTAAAGACCCCGAATACTCACAAACAACATCAAACAACCGTAAAAGCCCGTTCGAAAGGTATGTCAGTGAATCGGAATCCAATTTGCCTTCTGACCATTAGGACTCTTAACATCAACTACTGGCTCTTCGTAATAACCACCTTGACAGAACCCTCAACGGTGGGGGAAATACGATTTAGTTAAAAAATTACTGTTATTCGCTAAAGTCCGTCGACTTAAGTCGATTTCTTCTTCCCTTAATTATTTTTTTAATGTTTTTCTTCTCGTTAGCGGAATCTTAGGTAAAGTCGTACATTTGAAGTACAGCATTAATGATTATGAATACTGTGAATAGGAAGTTTGCCTCTATGGTGGGATTCTTCCGCTATGGAAGAATATTTGCATTTCTGGTTTTTTCAGATTATTTGCATCGAAATTAGAATTGCGGATTGTTGCAAACATTCCTACACCATGTAAGGGTTTAAATTATTCATCACTTTGAATGATGAATAATTTCAACTCTTGTTAAATTTGAACTTATCTAAACTATGTTGCCTTAGTTAAACTTGTTCACTAATTTAAATAACATAAAATTACTAAAACTACAATTAATTAATTTGTACTTATGTAAACTAAAGAATGCAAGCCTGAAGGTTGGTTGGGTTTTATGGCACAAGGACCATATGTGTTTAGGTTGCGCCATACACAAGATAGACGACTTCAGGTATTGGACATGTACATTCAAGGGAAGTTTTTACTGACACAGGGGGAGAGAGAAATACATCCAGAGTAAGTTACAGGAATCAAACCTGTGTCATCAACAACTCGCAGGCTGATAGCGCAGTTGATCAACTCACTGAAACACTAAGACCCATAAGCTGGCAATGGAAAAAACTAACGAATGAACGATTGATTATGTATGTGAGTGATGTATCTCTTTTAAGTGTGAAATTTCTATTTCTATTTTTACCTATTTAAACAGAATTGCATATCTGAATTATAAAACTATCAATGTGTAAAAAACAATAGAAGCGCCGTATACATACAGTGATACTTCCATAATCTAAATATTAGGTTTATTACAATATTGAGCCAAGTTCACAAATTAAATATAGCCGAAGAATATATTGTTAACATTGGTTGGTGATCGAGTAAGAGCGATTTCATATGAATATAATTTTTGAAACTAAAATGCATACTTTCTTAAGTTCTGAAGATTAAATTTTTATTTGTTGGCAAGAAACGCTTGATTTTTTTTCACTAAGAATGTCTTCTCTGGATATTTGAATCCATAACTACAATCTAATTTATCTTTATCAACAGAATGCTAATACAATAAATATTCTATGACAATAATTCTTCTGCAAATGCAAAAACTCTATAAAATTTTCAAAATGTAAGGATCCTTGTTATATAGTACGTGATCTTTATTAACCTCAATCTAACTGAGGAAAACATGGATGCTGTTGCTTGTAATTGTAAAAATTATATTTATCTCTTAGAATGTCACCAAAACAACAATGCCAATGAAATATATTGGCCAAACCTCTAATTTCCTTACATATCCATATCAACTTATACAGATTAACATCATGATTTTTCCGTTTCTTTTCTTACTAGATGTCACTTTCACCATACACGTCGAATCTGGGGGGCGGGGACAACCATGCCTCTGGGTTTGCCCGCTGTACAGCCTGCGAGGTGTAAGAGGTGCAAGTTCGATTCCTCTCTGAAATATTCTTCCAAGCCTTCAGATCTCATTCCTCACAATCCTTTCCTGTGTCATTCTCTCTTCTGCGTCAGTTAAGCTTTCTTTGTGTATGTGTATGTTCATTTACTTGAGGTTATATGATGCAGCTTAGTCAAATATGATCCTTGCGCCATATTGGCAAATCCAAAATAGCAATCATCCTTATTTACCTTTTTCTGCAAATCATGTCATTTCTAGTTACGTATTCAGCTCAAATGTTTGTTTAAATAGGATCGATCCAATAAAGTAAGAAGAAGCTAAAAGGAGTGTAAGTTGAAAAAATAGAAGCAATTTGGTCTTGTGCTTTCTGGCACATGTAGCTAGGTAATGCAGGAACAGGGGGTTTGGCTGTAAGTTTAAATCTAAATGCAATTTTATTCTTGAATCTTCCTTCTCGATAAGTATTAATAGTAAAATATTAAGGAAATAAAATACTGTCTCAACCTCGCGTAGAATTTCTATTTCTGGAGTGCTCAAATTTCTCAGTCTACCCCCATCATACCTGCTGACATGAAATGCTCGGGTTTCACATTTATCTGTGCAAACTCTCAAATGTTTAACGATTCGGTACACGAACATTGGGTATCCGTTCACGGTAGACCTGAGAGCAGCTCTACTCTTTTCCATTGGCAGCATCATACGTTAGATGCATATCAGCTATCTCGGAATCATCGTATGCAAAATCCGCATTGCAAATGACGAAGTTTAAAAATAGAACGATTTGAAAACCCCTGCAGTACCTACGCGCACAACAGCTGCGGGAACATATTCTTTGACAAAAAATTTTTATTTTGATGCTCCCTACCACCCCTTAAAGTGTTTATTCAGTAAATTTTATATATATATATATATATATATATATATATGTATAATTCTTTGAAGTGTATGATCCAGTTTTCTATGATATGTTTTGAATTCATTTATATTCAGTCAATGGAATAAATATACAAGGGCCCAGTGATTCAAAAAACGAAAGAATTTGGATTCTAATATCACAGTTCACTGTCATCCGCGGATCGTAATTTTCATTTCAATTACCATAATCTCAGTTTACTATTACAGTTATTTCAGCAACAGGCTATTATCTTCAAAGCCGAGATATATTTTCAATGGCGCGGATAGGGAAGACACAGTCTGATATGTCCAGCCAAGCGTGAAGGGAGATGGCCTCGAAGCTATAAACAAATAAACACACAAGAAGGATTCACCAAACAAATTCGGAAACGAAGAATAAAAAATGGCCGCAGAATAGTGATTCAAACTGCCATCGACACTTAAAAATGGCGTCATCGTGGCAAAAGGCACCGACGGTGTTCTATGGTAGACTTCTGGATCTTCTGGTGGAACAGGAGACGACACGTCACCCACCGTCTGAACTTTTCTCCTTGAGTTTGAAAACAAGAAAGACAAAGCGACGTTTCGACAAGAAATATGACCAAAATTTGAGCGCAAAGAGGGAATTAAGCTTGACATTCGTCAAAGCCTTACTGCTGGCTGTTCCAGAACTGCCCTCGGGATATGGTACCGTCCGAAGTGTGTCATTATGAAACATCTCTCCCCTGCCTCACCCTTCAGAAGTCCTTAAAAAGATGTGCCCCGATCACCAATTAGAAACTGCTTTGTACGCGAACATGGAGACATGTCTGGACTGAGGTATGCCCGAATGAAGAACGTTCCCATGAAGCAATTAGAAGATTGATTACTTCAAGTAGATGATTTTCGGGGCTGTAAGAATATTAGTTCAATCTAATGTTATATCTTTTTAATAGTGTTATCTCTAAGATTTAGTTTTTGAAATACTTTCATTTGATTTGTTGATGAAGTGACAAGGATTCCATTGATTGTTTTAATCCGAGAAGTAAAAAGGACAGATTCAATCAATAGTTAAGAAGATACAATGTTACGATTTCTTTTGTCTTAAATCACGTCGTTGACGCAAACTGTCATAAAACTCACTTAATAGTCCTAAATTCCTGTGACTTGTTCGAGCCATCGGTTTTTAAGTTGCTGATTACTATCAAATTGAAGAATGTCCCTAAGAAGCATTAGAAGATTATTTCGAGTGGATGATTTTCGGGGCTGGTCCTTAGTGCTGTAAAGGTTATAAGCTAGGAAAATTAAACCAATGTTCTTTCTTTTTAATATTCTTATTTCTATGGCAGCGATTTTCAACTTTTTTCATTTCATGACACACGTAAACTAATTACTAAAATTCTGCAGCCCACCAAAAATTTTTTTTGCTGGTCTGACAAAAAATAGGCGTAATTTTGATTGATTTACAAAATGTATTAATTACCTGCCCTTTTTTTCTCCTGACACATAAACTAATTACTAAAATTCGGTGGCACGCCAAAAATGTAGTGTATTTTTTGCCTATTTGAAAAAACAAGGCTTAATTTTGATCGATTTACAAAAAAATAATAGGAACTACCTTCCTCCCTTTTGCTCAAAAGTAGCTTTTTAAAAAGTCTTTTTGAAACAATTCATTTATACTTTGTTACAAAAAATAGTAGTCAAAACTGTTTTTATCGGAATTACTTGAAATTATTTATGAACACTCTTGTTAAAAGTTTTAAAAAGTTAAAAGTTTTGTTAAAAGTAAAAGTTAAAAGTTAAAAGTTTGCTAAAAGTTTAAAACTAAAGCGTTGAAATGAAATAAATCTTAACACGGTTTAAACAGTTCCATCATAAGGCATGCCAGTGCTATCTTGCGACACAGGGTTGAAAATCCCTGATCTAAGGATTAGTTTTTGAATTCTTCAATATTTTAACTTGATTTGTGTTGAAGAAGTGACAGTACCGATCCCTTTACGAGGATCGTCATAAAACTCGTGAAACTGTCCCAAATTTCTGTGACTTGTTATATCCATCGGGTTTGAAATTGCAAATTGATATTCGAGAAAGCAGGGTATCGGACTCGCGTGAGAAATTCATTCGATTAGTGTTTCCTACAGTGTGAAGTCTACAAACATTTGGGAAAATACTTAGTTTGGTTGGTTCAGTTTTATGGCCAAGGGCGTATTTGGACAAATAGCGCTAAACACAAGACAGACAGACAATGCCAAGTAATGGAGCCCCCCCTCCACACACAAGGAAAGTTTTACTGACACAGGAGAGAGAAATAAACCAAGGATAAACTACAGGAATCGAACCAGTAAAATACTTATATAAAATGGATTAACCAATATCATTTGGAAACAGTAATCAATAACAATCCATTTCTAATTTAAGAAGCGTACTTCTTTTTCGTTCTCATGAATGTATTCTATCAAAACTCTCTTATCTATAGTCTACAAGTACTTATCGAACCATACTGCATGTTTTGAAAACATTCGCCATTCCAAAAGAAAGCATAAAACAATTTTAGAAAAGCATCACGAACACTTTAAGAACATAGAAATAAGACTCATAGCAAGAATTTCCTATAGATAAAGTTTCTACCATTCATTAATATAGTTAATAAAAGTTCTAAAATTTTGTAAATTCATCAGATTATTTCTCGTTTTCATAAAATGTTTGGCAAGCATGAATACTGTTTTGCAAGAACTTTTGTTTCTAAATGCTTCATGATAATTTTTGCATAAAACTTCAGTTAGAATCAATAATAAAATGAAAAGTTAGACATTTGGACATGCTTCCGTTTCGAAAAAAAAATGGGGTTTTAAGAAGGCTGTATATATTACTGTATGCTTATGTTTAGAGTATATAACTGCCAAGTCTAAGCATATTTGGGAAATACTCTTTCTAGTTTTTGTCAGAAGACATATTTTAATGACAGATAGTCATCTTTAGAATACGTGGAACAAGTTATTTTGCATTAATTTTTTTCCACGAATCTTATTAATCATTCCAAAATCAATTCACGCTATCAAATATCACGGATTCCTAGCTAAATTGAATCGTTTATCTAATAGACGATTCAATTGCTTTTAATCACCACATCCGACGTTAAAAAGGAAATCACGCGTATTTTAACAAAAGACATCAATTCTCCAATTATGTGCTTCAAATTTCTACCCCATGAATGGGCGATGACATTCCTCTGAATGATTCGACCAGGGTTTGACCCGAGATTACGATTAACAGACAAAAATAATTTTTGCATAAAACTTCATTCAAACTCAGTAATACGATCGAAAGATAGACATTTCTGTTTTGATAAGAGTGTGGTTTTAAAAACGCATTACAAAATATGTTTATGTTTGGAGTATGTGATTGCAAGGTTGAACTTATATAGTTGGGCAATTACTCTTTCTACATTTTTATGTCAGAAATCATAAATTTATTAACGACTATTATAAGTAATGGAAAGCATTAGACAGCATCATCTATGGGATTCGTGGAGTAAGTCCATTTGATATTAAAATTTTCCACGAATCCTGTTAATCACTTCAAAATCAATTTAGCAAATACCACCGAGTCCTAAATAACTTTAATAACCTTACCCGACGTCAAAAGAGATCGCGAGTGTCTTAACAAATGACATCCAATCGCAATTATGTGCTCAAAATTCCTTCCATGAATCGGCAATGCCATTCCTCAAAATGATTCCACCGAAATTGAACCCGCGATTACGATTTACAGTTACAAAAAAGGAAGACATCGATGCAACAGGGAGGAGACGAGAAAAAGACACAAATTCTCTCCGGACGGTGCTTATTAAGAAATATTCGTGGACAGAGACGTTTAATGTGGATGTTAACTGCCTTTAGATTAATGATACACCCCGCGTTGTCTCTCCCACAGAGATTATCTTCCCCAAAAGCACCCGCTCTGCAGTTGCCGAATCATAATTCATACGGTGTCTGGGATGATTTATTGAAATGGTCTTGCAAGATGCGCAACAACCTTTACTTTGAAAGCGGTGGGGAATTCGGGAAATAAATAGTATCCTAGGTACATTTTGCCCTCGGGGTCAGGGTGTCAATGTAGACTTGTCATTCGGAAGCTCAAAACTTGCTGCTAAAATGAAAGACGACTCCATTCTCGAATGACTTGTGTCTAACAGCTTTATGAAACTTGAAAATTCCAGGTGAGCTTGGAGATTTTTTGCTTGATTTTATAAAAGAACGTAGTTATTTTAAACGGAGAGGAAATTCCAAGGACGCAGGGAAAAGGTGATGAAATTGATGCATTGTATGAATAATCTTCACCTAAAGTATTTTCTTTCAGTGCATACGTAGTTACTCTTGTAATTATCTGAAGCCGGGCAAGGTTAGAGTATCAATATGGACTTATCCCCTGGAAGCTCAGAACTAGTTGCTTTGGAGAAAGACTACTCCATTCTTGAATGCTTGTGTGTTTAGCAGCTTAGTGAAACTGTTGGAAATTACTATTGAACTTGGAGATTTCTTGATTGATTTTATACTCAATGAACGTAGTTATTTTAGAAGAAAAGGAATTTCTAACAGCGTATGGAACTATTGAAGAAATTGAATGTATTTGAAGCATAATATTCACTTAAAGTATTTTCTTTCAGTGCATACGTAGTTACTTTTGTAACTATTTGAAACTGAGGGCGGGGCCAGAGTATCAACATGGACTTGTCTTTTGGAAGAAAGTTGCCTTAGAGAAAGACGACTCTAGTTTCGAATGCTTGCGTGTTTAACAGTTTAATGAAACTTGCAAGTTCATTTTGAGTCTGAATATTGCTTGCTCGATTTTCTATTCAAGGAATGCAATTATTTTAAACGGAAATATTATTCTAACAACGTCGGGAAATGTTGAGAAATTGAATGCATTTGAGGCATAATTTCATGTATTTCTCTCAATGTATATGTAGTTTCCGCAACTGTCTGAGGCTGGACAGTGTAAAAGGAAGGACAAGGACTACAGACTATCAAAGGAGTACATTCTTGCAAAAATGCAGAAATGTCTTGATCAACAAATTCAATGGGAAGGAATTGCATAATTCATTTTTTCAAAGCTTTATTTAAGAAAGAGTATTTTGTAAGTTGTCCTCCATAATTAGAGAGTCCTCCATAATGCCCTGATACATAAGCATCGTGTTGGTATTTTATTTGATTTATGAACACAGTTACATGGGCTTAAAGAATGATTTACAATGAATTTTTCCATAAATTACCATTGATTATATGCGTGGAGTGTGTCCATAAAATAATTCCAGAATCTTCTTTCCTCGTAAAGAACGATTCATTTTTCATCATTTCAACTTCTGTCCATAGCGAGCTCTGAACTTCACGGTCCTGATCTGAGAACTACTTTATTTGAAACCTACACAAACTGTATAAACTCGTATATTTCTATTTTGTGAATGCTCATTTACCAGACTAAAATTGAGTTAAACAAACTGTAATATAGGTTTTACGGTGTAAAAATCAGTATTAAAAAGAACAGTTTCATTTTCATCATGATGATAACGCCTCAATCTATCTTGGGTATAAAAACTGCAAGTACAACAAATATATACGTCTAGCCAAATAAAGAAATCATTTAAAACATTTAAATGGCAATGCAAATAGCTTTTGTAGAATACAACTGTCTACGTAAAGTCAATGGTACAGCGATAGTGAAGATAATCAAGTAATGCAATTATAATAATGACGCTGGTGATGAAACTCGACGCTGCGTACGCGGATGCGAACTTGCAATTTTGCTGAATTCACATAATTATAATGAAATGATCCCATAATGTGGGATAAAGTGGGGACGAAAACAAGCAATAAAAAGTTCTGGGGCAGTCAACGACAATCAGCGGACACTAAAGAACGCTCCTGCATCTCATTATGAGCGTCATTCTCCACCAATGGGAGGACAATTGCTTCAAAACATATGGGCGCTGTGTTGACTGTCGAAGCACGACATACACGGTCTCCCGCCCACGCAGATTGCGCACAAAGCGCAGCTGTTCCATTATTCTCATTGGTCCATTGTCCGCCACTGGGCAATTAGAGCGAATTGGAGAAATGAATCCCTAATTCACGCACATGTTATTGTGGCGTCTGTCCACGGATAATAAACCTACCGAGGGACTTTTTATTCGCTTCGTATGATTTAGAGCAATTCAAATGGACGAGTAATGAGAATTGTTCAGCCCTTTTTTAGAAGAAAAAAGTTGTTATCTAACCGATTTTAACAAGTGTGAGTGGTAAAAATTATGTGTGGTAAAGCGAATTAGACTGCATCTGTAATGGCATTATGAGTCGAATAACAGAACTTTTTGGCCCAATTAGCTTTCGTGGATCAAAAAAGTAAGTAGACAGACAAAACAGCCAATTCTAGATATTTTTTTAAGCGTTGAAACTAATAGTAAAATTTACGGAGGTTTATTTCATGGAGATACGAATACATAATTAGTTTTAAAACCTTTTAAAGAGGTTTGCAAGGTATTTTCCAATAAATATATCGTCAGTTTACAGATTAAACACACTCGAAAAACATAGTTCCGAGAAAACGATGGGAAAAATCTACTCACTAAGTTGTTTTTCAAGAAGAAATAATCTAACCTTCCAGCAAAGAAAAAATGACTTGGACATATACACTTTACCAGTCTAAAGATCCCTACATTCTGGTCTTGAAAATCTAAAAAACATATCTCGAAATTTTTGACTTCGAAAAAATGTTGACTTTCAGGCGAGCATTTAAAGCTTTCACACACCAATAGAAGACTATGAGCCATATACGGTTTTCAACTTTGCGCTCTGATAAACGTGTGTTATATTACTTCCATAATACAAACAATAAATTGCACCAAAAAAATTTGTAGCCATTTAAATTTTTTCAAACAAGTGAACTTAAGAAGCAATTAATTAAAATAGATGCTACGTTTGTTTTTATGTTTACTTATAACCTGGATGTTTTTATGTTTACTTATAACCTTCTATTCGACAAATATTAAAGATTTACTAAGAAACGTGAGATCAATCCAGAACGTTATATTCCGTGTTGCTCTACCCTTTCAAGAACATTACACCATCCGCGTCATTTCCCAACAGACGACTAGCATGAAAAACAAACAGAGGAAGCGAACGTCCATTTAACCTCCCTGGATAAGTCCAAACCTTTATGATAAGTCAACGACGTCCCTTTAATGAATCAAAGATCATTTATTGCCTTATGAGTAACACAGCAGCAGCTATGCAAAGCAAAATAGCAGAAGCAAAACTTCCTGAAGGGAGGGCGTAAGCGCATCGGCCAGCTCCCTCGCCCACCCCTTTTGACCAAAACGAGTGTTCCCGTCGAGATTTATATTCATATTATACCGCAGTTTATGTCTGGGCGTTCGTTTGTTCTATTAGCGCATACCAAAGAAAGCGGTGCTTGAAGGCGTGTTTTATGGGCGCAAAGTGGTCTTATCGCTACCGCCTAAGCTTGGTTACGCATTTAATGACACTGCGCAGCGGTTTGGTTTGGTTTGTCGCTCTACGACTGTGCAACTGATGAGACAGATCATGTGTATGATAAATAAGTAAGCGTTATTTAATTCATGTGATAAAACTATTATGTGCTAAGTGAAAAATAGAGTAGAACGTTGCATTGCTTGAGTTATCAAATACTTGGTTATGCATTTAATAACACTGCTTTACGGTTTGGTTTGTCGCTCTATGACTATGCAACGGATGAGACAGATCATGCGCATGGTTAAGTGAGCGTTAATTCGTCTTGTGATAAACATGAAAAGTGCTAAGCGTAAAACAGAATAGTAGGTTAGTGAAGCTACTTGAATCTGACAACTGTTTTTAGTAAATATATCTTTAGTGAAATTTTTAACAACTTGTCGACCACGCGAAGTATCAGCTGAGGAGTCTTTCGCTTGTTTCTGTTAAGCTAATTTAATCTCTCTTTAAGTTAGTTTTGGATTTAGTTGAAGAGCAAAGGACATCACTCACTTATGACAGTTGATACCATTTCGTTTTATTATTTAGTAAAATCTTTTAAGAACAATTTTTCAGTATTCACGATAACAGTCGTTTCGTAAGTTCCAGCAGCTTTGCATGTGATGAGTCGTTGAGTCATATTTTACCAGATCATTACACCAACAGCTATTTTTTGGTGAGACAAATCCGATACAGGCAATGCTGATCTGTACTGAATTCTTAAGTAATTTCAAGAAGAACGATGCGTTTAAATTTCAGAACGAGAACTGTCTTACATTTATGGAGCCTTTCTAATAGAGCCTGATTAATGATCCTAGCCATATTTCGTCATCACGATGCTAAAACAGGGACTTAAAAGGCGGATCGTGTGCGTGTTCAAGTATTCTGATAATTCCATCCATTCTTTTCTCCTGTGTGTACTTTTTCCACCATAGTCATTATATAGAAAATACTGTATACCCATTCCTTGATTTCTAAGAATCCCACTTTGCACATTGCATATTCATATCTCTAAAAAAACGGGTATAAATCTGTAAATACGCGTATTAGTCCTGCAAACTCGCGGTGAACGGCAATTTATATGGAAGTTTGATTTTGATATTTGACTCAAATAGGACCTTAAAAAGTTCTACAACCTTCTATATTTGAAAATATTTTTTTTTCGGGGGGGGGGGGCATGGTAACCCAGTTGGAAGAGCAACGGATTAGAAACGGGAGGGTTCCGAGTTTGAAACTCGGTCCAGTTAAAGACCGTCGTGTACACGGTGGCTGGAGCACGTTAAATTTGTCGTTGCCTCAAATATCCTCACGTTGGCGTGGTGTGGAGGTATTGAATGGTTGCCAGCTCAGGCGTTAACCTCGTCATCTGACCGTTGTTCAAAATTATGAGGATTTGTTCTTGGATCTTTACCTTCGGGATTGATCCCGGATCGTCACCAATAGCCCTTTGTGTTGCTGCGGTGCAACGTTAATTAACTACCTACCTACCATTATTTAGGGTCACTTTAACACTGCCCGTGGAAAGAAACCCTTGAAGAGCGAATTTAGGCTGTCTTGCGGAACTACCAAAACATCAGAATTCGAGAACTTCAACCACCGATCTCTTCGATATGGTATTTTTTAATTTCGTAAAATTCAAGATATGTTCATCTGAGATGGACGGCACACTTTGTTCAACATTATAATTTGTTCCGGCTGCTTTCTATTTTTTCAGCTTACCCTAATGCTCATGTAGGCACAATTGGTATGTTAATCACGGCATATTTTTGATTAATAATTTTAAACATAATTATTCTGATAATTAAAATATGATCCTTGACAGCAATAGGGTTTGATTTCAGACCGTCGTCAATAGCCCGTTGTGTTGTTCCAGTGCGACGTTAAATAAATACCTATCTACCTACCTTGACAGCATAGGTAGGGAATACGAGAAAGTTTTATGCATTAGAGGAGCTTCAATAACTTTTATTGAATTATTTTTACTTATTAAATTTTTCCAAAATATCGATTGCATTGTTAAAGAAAAACCAGTGCAATCAGAGTTTTTACTCATTTTGAGATTCATATCCAGGAAAACGAATTTAGTACTCAGACACATCTCCAATGGCTTTCGAGACAAAACTCGGTTTGCAGAGCTAACATTTCAGTTTCAGTGCTAATCGCAACAAAAAGCTTGAGATCGAGTTTGTTAAGAACCATGAATTCAAAGATCCAAGATTATGCACGGATTTAATACTTCCTGAATTTCATAACAAATCTTAAAGTTATTCATAAAATACAAGGATACTTATAAATGCAATTTAAGCTTAGTATATCCAAAAGCTACTTATATTACTTGATTATTATTTTTTTATCTTTTGCTTTTATGTATTGCATTTGAAGCAGTTTGTCGTTTTGTGAACATTGTGCCATAAAACCCAAATATTTAACCCAAAGCAAGAAATTTATAAGGATGAACCTGAGTTTGACGTTTAAATGGAAAATTTAAAGGTTTTTACCTAATTTTTTAAATTTTAAAGGATTCTCTCAGTATTTATCCAATGAACAGTACTCAAAGTTAAGAAAAATCATTGACGTGAAACATAAAGGTCCACTGAAACAAGTGTGGTAGACTACAAGTCCACTTACCCAGTATTTTATTAACTGCCGTCTGTGAGGTGAGAAGTTGACGAGCGAAGTCATATGGCCTCAAACCATATGGGGAAAAATCGTGAACTATCCTTGGCTGCGGCAAGCTTTCACTTAGCCTTGTGTTTAGATACAGAGGACTTAGATTACCTGCAAAAAATATCAAAAATTAAAGAAACAATTGAAATTTTACTGAAGAGAGTTTTTAAGATACAAATGAAGGTCACACCGGGCAGCAGAGTGATAAGCCATAGAAATATGTTCAATGAAAAAGATAAAACAAAAATTACAAGAGAATAAAATGTTGTTTGAGTGAGTGCATAATACTTGAAAACTTTAGGTAACATGGCCTCTTGAATAGTGGATAAATCAATATAATTTTTGGTAATTTTAAAACTTGATAATTGCTAGCCTGAAAAATTTGAAAAGTGGCTTATCATTATGTTGTCCGAAGCCTTTCTAATATATGAATAATTGCTATGTTTTCTAATCAATATGTAATATTTTTTATGTTTTTTGGATTAAAGTAATGTTTTTTAATAAATAAAATGTTTATTTATTAAAATAAAAAGCTCAAAGAAAAATTCTATAATCAAACAAAAATTCTGAATAAATGGAATTTTCGTTAATTTATTTAATTGGGAAATACAATTTTTCCTTTTAGTCTCCCTAGTTACAAATTTAAATTAAAAACTGTAATTAGGTTATTCCTACAATAGGACACATACCTTCTCTCATGAACTGATACATATGTCATACTAATTGAAGAATTAAGAATTTCTCCCTCTTTAAGTAACAAAATCTCATTTCTCAACCTTTAAATAACAAAACTTCGAAAATTTAAATTGTATCCCAATCATAAGGGCAATGAAGGGCTTGTATGATGGTCACTTTATGAAGAAGCACATTTTTAGCTTAATAAAAGAGTAAAATGTAGAATGAGTTAAAGTACTCACTGATAATAAATTACATAAACATCGTCTTTAGTGTGTCAAATATGCCAATGCCCATTATTAATATTGTTTCATGCTGCAATATTCAGCAAAAAACTTTTCAAAGAATACAAGTATTTAAAATGTAAAAAAAATTGGAAAAAGTATAATTTGTTACTAAAATAATATTTTTATAAAAATAAAAATTGAACGAGGGTAAAAATAATAGTGTCATGACAGAATAAATTTCAACTTTGAAATTATAATTTAAAACCCAAAATCCAATAACTATTTCTGCTATCTAAGAGCCGATCTAGAAAATTAATAATTTTCACAAATCATAAATTCGAAAAATGTTTGAGCTGCAAGTAGGAGGGTAAACATTTCCTATTTGAGGATTGTACACTGCCTAACAGTAAAACATAGAAGTCGGTGCCTATGGTAAATCGAACCATTCATACTTGCGAAAAATCTTAACAGAATAAAAAAAAAGACTCTGTACGAAGATAGAACTCATTCAAGTACTCTAGCCCTTTAAAAATTTACATTCTTTACAAGTAAAATCCACAAAATAGCATTCCAGAGTTAGTGTAATGCATAACAAAGGTATAGGGGCCGTTCAAAATTGTCCAGGTGCATTGGCCTTCAAAGAACCAAAATGCCAACCTAGACAGAAAGCATCTCCGAAGAATTTCAATTGATTAATTAATCTCAAATCCCACTAACACCATAGAATTACTCCAATTTCCCAACAGAACCAAATATCCAGATATATGACGCGCAGTGCAAAGGTATAAGTACCTAATCATTTATCAATACCAATGGATAGCAAGGAAATGTTTCGAGGGAAGAGGATTGAAGTCAAAAAGCAAAACAATCCCGATGGTCATTTTCATTCCAAATGTTGCTATTACTACAAAGGATTATACGGGACGTATATGTTCCCAATACTAAGTGCATTGGCCTTCAAAGAACCAAAACGCCAACCCAGACAGAAAGCATCAGAAGAATTTCAATCGATTAATTAATCAAATCCCACTAACACCATAGAATTACTCCAATTTCGCAACAGAACCAAATCTCCAGATATATGACGCAGTGCAAAGGTATAAATGCCTAATCATTTATCAATACCAATGGGTAGCAAGGAAAGGTTTCGAGGGAAGAGGATTGAAATCAAAAAGCAAAACAATCCCGATGGTCATTTTCATTCCAACTGTTGACATTAATAAAAAGGATTATACGAGACGCGTATGTGCACCGAAGCGTCGCAAGAGTTCCTTTTTAATTGGTTACCCCGCGGGCTGGGAGATACTACCTTGTCATTAGGCCTGTTTACACGGCCCCTGTCACTGGAAGAGCCTGGGACACGCGAGAGACTCTGCCCGGGATAATGGTTCGACTTTCCATCACGCTACGCCTGCATTCTTCGGGTCGGAACCAGGGCATTAATTAGAAGTTTCGTCCTGCAGCCCTCCCCTCATTGCAAACCCACCCCCCTTTAAAGAAGAAGACTCTGCGTGTGAGCAGAGATCGGCGGTAATTAATGTCCAGCGATCGGCTTTGGGTTTCGGTAATCGGTCAGGACACGACACCGATCCCCCCACCCTTCGACTGTGTCACGAATTTTGTTTTTAGTTAATTGCGAGTGAGCTTCTGCAACTGCCATCGGGACAGGACAGTCCAAGCGAAACCCTGGAGGAGCAAGAAAGAAATAAAAGACCGAAACCGCGAAAAGACATGCACCATCGTCTTTCGATTCCGCCAGACGCCTTGTCTATAGATTCATATCAATCATATGGGTATTTAAGGAGTCTCCACAACCCGCTTTGAAGATAACCGGGCATTTGAAGGTGATCAATCCAGCAGCTAAGAAAGCATCACGTTTATCTTTGGATTTATTCATGGACTTACGAATGTTTGTCAAATCTTCGCCATAGTATTTCGAGGGAAACAGTTGAAGGTTTTGAGTATCAACGACGGAGTTCACTTTATGGAGTTTTTAAACGGAACTGGTAAATGAAAATTGAATAGAAATGCTGCTCACATTCCTCTCCACAGCCATGCAAAGATAACTGTTGTTGGAAAACGACTAAAGTCCCCTACGATTTTCAGCCAGAATGATCTAGGTCCACGTGCCATGTAGCACTGTAATGCAAGCGGTACAACGTCGAAACTCGCAAAACAATTATAAAGGCGATGGAATATTGCAGAATTTAATTCTGCTCTTGTCTATCATCTGAGACAAAATGCAAACGGTTTTCAAGCTTTTAAACAATTTTTGCCCTATGACAACTTTCCATAATCGATCAATGATCAAGATGATGGTTAAGGACAGACTAAACACTTTTTATTTACTTCACGACTCTGCCCGGGATAATGGACTTCATTCACGTTTTCAGTGGTGAAAAGGCTCAAACACATTATCATTAAATCTCATTTAAACATGTATTTTAACACTAAATTTGTAAATACCTATTTTTATCGAAACAAGTTAAATGACCCATTTCCCATTTAGATGCAGGTAACAGTTGAATTAGTGCTTGAAATAATAAACAAAAAAAAATTTGTAATACTAATTTAATAATTATAAACAAAGTAAAAAATATTTACTAATCATAAGTAAGATATTATTTTGACTCTGTTTAGTAGTTTCACTTTTTTGAGTATTCGATAGTAAAATATCGATTCATTTGCCACATTTTTCATAGATGCAATGTTGCTCAGCTAAACACTTTCCATAAACATTTCTTGCAGAGCAGGTTTTAGTGACTTTATTTTCACGGCAGTATCTTATTTGGCATTTTTTAAGCACATTATTTACTTTGAGCTTGCCGATGCTGCCATATTACTTCCTCTTCCTGTGTCTCTTTTTTTATTATTTTTGTACAGCAGTGTATATGGAATGGTTTTAGAGTTTATGTTGTTAAAACACATAAAATATCAAACCAGTCAAATGACCCATCACTGTAAAAATAGGTATACTTCATACGAAGATCGGAAGCAGAAAGAGATGGAGTGAAACGTATACTACTAAATTAATTTCATAAACATCTCAGGAAAAGTCGTTATTTGAGGAAAAACGATAAAACAATTTAAGTCAAAATTTTAAAACGGGTCATTTCACCAGCTAGGTAAATTTAGTGTTAAACCTGGCGTCTTATAAAACAGAAAAATTAAAATCACTAGATTTTAGTAAATTTAAACTTCCGTGTCAAAATTCACAAAACATAATTTCAAAGACTTGAAGAATTTGACTCTCCTCTTGTCCTATCATCTGTGAAAATATACAAATGGTTTTCACGCTCTTAAACAGTTTTTACTCAAACGCCATGATTACAACTTTCCATAATCGATCAATGCTCAAGACGATGATTAAAGGTAGGAAAACTATTTTTTTGTTTATTGCACGACCTTCACTCCGTTTTCAACGGTGAAACAGTTCAAGCATTATAATTACAATTAACAAAATACCATTTCAACGTATACTTTAAACCTTGCGTTGCAAAACTTAAAAATTGAAATCGTTAATTTTCAGTAAATGTGAACTTCCATAGCTTTTATCCCAAACCCTTAAAAATTGCAACACTCAAATGATGCCTTTCCTACCATCCGTGATCAGTCTTAAACCTGTTGGTAAGCTGGACTGTCTGGATCAGGCAAGATGCAAGCTCAAATGAGTTGTACTCTGTGTGTGATTGACTAAACTTTCTAGTAATGAAGGAAAAACTGGTTATCAAATCAATATGTATGAAAATAACATTATTAGTCTTGTTTAAAAATATGTTTATACTTATTTGACCTGGATAAATTAGCACTCATGATTAAAACTGTGAGTGACAACCAAACCACTCAGTGTTCCTTCCAAGCATGTTTGAAGGATCCGCATATTCATCCTTGTTTTAATTGGACTGAACAGCAAGGAATGATCGTTGCGTTACGAATCCAAACCAAACATAATCGTACAGTTTTCACTTTCATTATGAACGTGATACAGACTTCCTTAAAACACAAAAACGGATGCGTATTTTTAATTTACCGAAACATGTGAAATTAAATTTTATCATCGCAAAAATAATTTATGCACAAGTCCAGTTAATAATTTTATTTTTTACTGGTGATAATTTACCAGGGATGACCATTTATAGTTTTCAATTCAATCGTTCTTGCATTTCCTGACTATGAGTAAATTGTATATAATTTACTCATAATCTAGTTATCGAACTATGTTCTGCTGACAAAGTACGTTTGAAAAACAACATAAGACATTCTGATATCTTCATCTGTATGAGCTGTCAACACAATTTATGATTGCTTCTGAATAATTTGAGCTTTATAATGTTTATAAGAACATTTAAAGCTAATCAAATTTTTTTCTTTTTAAAAGTAAAAAGAATATCGTTTTGAGGTGTGAAAAGGTTCTAAACTCTTTATTTGTTTTGACCGTCATTTTCACGTGCCTTACACAACAGTTTCTTTATTGCCACTGGATGCAGCAAGAATGACAGAACAATGCCATAATCAATCAGTACATTTCTCTAACGTGTTTGAAACTTAATGCGTCTAACTTAAATTGTACGCCAGTTATTAAAGTCATCAGGGCAAATAGAATTGTATCTGCCATTAATGTTGTCATTATCGCTTAACCTTGAGCCACGATTGTTCAGAAATATGCGTCAAGCAACGAGAATTAATTTTGCTAATATAGATGCATTGTTCTCAAGAAGTCAGCAGAGACCAACAAGAAAGGAAAAGATAATTTCAGAATCACAGCAGGTTGATTCTAACTATTCGCGTCTCCTACGTAACAGAAAAATAGGAAGTAATGTAGTTAAGTGTTTTGGGGTCTGTGTGTGGTCAATCACTCAGCTACGTAATAAAACAGTCAGCCACGCTATAAAGCAATCAACTGCACCATATAACAATCAAAAGCAAACATAGTTTGTGATAAAACAAAAAAATGCGATTGCTCTATTATTTAAAACAGACTTTTCCGTGTGCTTCACAGATACGTTGAAGCAAAAGTTTATATCGTCACGTTTGAGTGCACCTGCGAGTATAACTTGGTAGTTTATTTACCTGTTGGTTATTTCGAATAATTTATATTTGAGTGCAACTAAATAAAACACAATCATGAAAGAAGATTCAACATATCAAAAAAGTGAGTAGTATTTTCGTTCGAAACAATGTTTTGGAAATGAGGTATTGAAGTTGAGGTTGGTAAAAAGGAGCAATTTTACATTTTGTTTGGATAAGCTTCCATGAAATTGGAAAAAGAAAATGATTTCAGTTTTCTTATTCAAAATATGGGGAACATTTTGATATTGGCAAAACATAACACGGAGAAGAGACAGTCATTCGGGCCAAATCGATTCATCATCTGAAGTAAACTACCGTAGTCACAGGGACATATTTGAAAATCGGTACACATCTTTAAATGGAAAGCCTTTTTTCTGCCCTAAAAGGCTGAACTGAAGAAAAGTTTTGTTTACGACTGATTTCATTTTTACTTTTCAAGAAAAGAATATCCATAGTTCAAATCAATGCCTAGTTACCAGTCCATTTATCTGGAGACAAATGAAACTTAGATGTATGAGTATAGAAAATGAGTATACTTTTATGAGCCCTCAAACATTTTATACTGTATTACAATTATTTCTTGTGACTGCAAATTCTTCATCACTTGAAGAAACATGTTATGCTATTAATTGTGGGATTTTTCAATGTTTTTTTGGGGATGCCTATAATAAGCTACTTCGGCAAGAAATGAGAGTACCTGAAGCTAAATCTAAAAAACCCGAATTGGATTAATTAAAAATTTATTTTTCTGTATTAAGGAAAAATTTAAAGATAAACGGAGGTTAATATTTGAGTTTCCAAAGACGATTTTCTTGATTAGCCTTTTTTCTTGATCTATTCGTTCTGGGGATCCAAATATGTGGGCTTTTGTTTTTGCCATTTGAAACCGAACTGAAGGCAAAGTTCTTTGTTGTAATCACGGATGTATTTATGTAAATGTTTATTCTCATTTATACTAGAAATGAATAAACAATGAAGAATATATAGCAATAAAGAATTTTACCCTTAGTTCAGTTACAAGAGGCAGAATCCCAAAGTTTGTGAACCCACAGAAAGAAGAGATTACGATTGAGTTTTTTTTTCAAGTGTTTTATCCCGATTATCATAGAGTAATGCGGGGGTCGTCGTGGCTCAGTGGGTTTGCCCACTGCTCTATCAATCTGTGAGTTGTAAGGCGACACAAGTTCGATTTCTCTCTGGGTGTATTTCTCTCTTTGTTAGTAAAGCTTTCCTTGTGGATGTGTATGCCCATTTAATTCACGTTGTTCGAAGCAACTTGGCCGAATGTGGCCTGCGCCATAAGAACCCAACCACTGTGTATTGCATAATACCTTACAATTTTATAACCTGTTATTATGACAACTTGGTTATATCATTCAGTTTTTTACTTGTAGTTTATCAATTTAGCTTATTAAACTTCAATAGTATAAACTTTTTAGGTCCTGAAACGGGGTATGAAGCAATTTTTAAAGTTTCTGTGAAAAGTTTATTTTTCGATACATTTATTCTTTAATTGCTATAAGACAAGGCAACTTATTGCCACTAAACCTTTCTCTACAGATGGTACAGATTTTCCTTTTTTTGTCTCTGAAGATGGTTAAGTATTCAAAATACTCTCATGAGAGTCAATACAAATTTACATAGCTAAGGTTTTTTTATTTAGTAAATATCAAACTACCGGTGTGGATGAAAAGTAGTTATGCAATTTCATTTTGTTCAATGTTTTCTGGAAAAAACGATTTGCCTGAAATCTGATAATTAAAGAAGGGTTTTAATTAAACATGTTATATATTCTACATCTCACATTCGCTTCACATTTTGAAGAATTTGTGCTTTTGATGAAACTCTTCTTGTTTTATATTCATTCATTCAGTTCATTTAATTATTTTTTATAATTCTTGATGCTGAATGGTTATCAATTTATTAATCTTTGCATCCTTGTAAATGTATGATATAATGCCGATATTTCGGTCGCTTACCTGGTATAATTGTAATACCCTTTTCTGCCACTCAGTAGGTCCCGGTATGTAAGCTCATGGTTGTTGTGGATTGTCCCTGTTGGGGGCAAAGGTAGCTTTCCCACTGGGTGCTCCCTCACAAACAACAGTCAGTTCACCCCTTGTAAGTGCCAAAGGCTAAAGAGATCGGTATTCGGACAGTAAAAATCTGAAGTAAGCTCAAAATTAAATTTGTTTGACAATTTGATTGGATATGGATGCCAAGATCGGTTGGTTGTTTCTGGGTTTTATTGTGCAAGGGCCATATTTGGCCAAGTTGCTCCAAACACAAGACAAACCAACGCTAAGTAAAAGATGTCATGGAAAGAAAAAAGTTGGCGAATAAAGTAGTTGGACAAAAGCCAAAAAAAAGATCGTTTGGGTATCCCGGAAGCCAACCCCCTTGTTTACTAAAGACAGTAAACCCCATGATAAAAGAAAATATCCCTCAGTACTATAGATCTTAACCTTCCAGGTAGTTTCGACGAGATATCTCGTCTATCAAGATCCGAACAATTTTTATTAATGATTAAATATATCTGTATTAAGAGACATTACAGATTTTTTGATGATAACAAGATCAAGATCTGGTCAGTTTTCTTCACATGACGAGATATCTCGTACATCAAGATCTGGTCAGTTTTATTCACATGACGAGATATCTCGTACATCAAGATCTGGTCAGTTTTTTCTAATAACTAGATGCCTCGTCAAGACAACCACCAAGAGAGTTACGGTAAATATTAAGTGTTTTTCAAACTGCATGTGTTTTCAATACAGTAAAATAAGAATAAACATTCAAAACGAAGAGGTTACATGCTGACAAACTATCCTTGCAAAAACAAAGAACATGAAGCGAAACCTCTGAGACATTGAAATAAAAATAACTAATTGATCGGAAGTCGGTGGAATAGTGGAAGAATCGTTTCTCCAAGGATTACGTGTAACAATCTAAGGAAGCGTTGCGTGAGCCATCTGCATTAATTAGGACGTTTTCATAATGTTATGTGGGACTTGGAGGTACCAATACAATGGATTCAGCGAGCACGATAGCGCGCAATTCAGCGAATTTTTTAAGCTTTCTGCTTTAAATATGTGTTATGATTCATTACTTCAAGCGATTGCAATAACTGGACGCCAAAGCTGAAACTTGAAAGTATGAACTCAGTAAGTATTGTTCCGGTGTAAAAAATAACTATGATCTCTTATATTTGCTCAGATTAAGAAGGAGAAAAAGCTTTTTTCTGAATATAATGAAAGGAAACGTAACCTTTCCTGACTTGCTTTTATCGTTTTGAGGTATCACTTCACAGCTAAAGGATTAGAAGAAATCGTAAACGCTTCCGAATTGAATAATAAAGCTATTATACGAAATCAAACAGGGAAGCAATAATAAACGTGAAAGAAATTTTAAGTTAATTCCTCATTAATTTTTCTGTTAATTCCTCATTGAGTTCTTCTCTTTTGTGATTCTCAATTCTCTACTTTCAAGAAGTAATAACAAAAAATAATCCGATCTAATTGCATTTCTAAATCGGAATGCTTAGTCTCTACATTTAAGTCCAATTTAGGCTCAATTAAAAATATGTATCACTTGAAAAATATATTGTAGTGCTTAGTTATAGAACTATTATAAATATATTAAGGAATATTAATTTTCAGAAATTTATATTTAAATACATTCTACAAGTTAAAATTAAGACAATATATTCATAAAATAGTTTAGTTTATTTTTCAGTTATCAACTTGAGGAACAATGCATAACATTTTTTTTTAATTAGAAAACGCGGACCTTAAATTATATCACTTTCTTATATGGTGGATGTTTATAATCGTATAACTTAAGTGTCGTTATTTTCTGTTTTAATTATTTTAGTGACATCAATTTATTTTTCTGTAAATACCGTAAATTTTACCACTGCCCCAAACTTTTTAGTATTACATTAATAAATTCGTAAATTATTGCATTGCTTTAATTTCCTGTTTAATCGATGCTATTAAGAGGTTAATACATTTTCATTAAAGCTAATTATTTTACGAGTTTTTATGAAAGGGGAAAATTTAATCAATGGTTCTCCAAATCGTTCTTTTTAATGGAATATTTTGCAGATTATAGTTTTCGAATTCTAAACCAATCAATAAATTTCTTTTAAGTTGAGAATGAATACTGTAAATCGATACAATACGATTTCCGATACCAATTATCAGCAACTCGTACCTGTATTGTTGAAAAAATTCCTGATTTTGCATTTTCCTTCCGTCCAAAAAGTTTATGATAAAACTATTCTTCAATAGAGAAAGAAACCATAAAAAAATTTCCCGGAAAGAGTTGGCATATTTACATTTAATGCAAATTCGGGAAAATAAATAAGGAATACGAATTTTTATAAGTTCCTTTATTGCACATTCAAAACACAAGGCGGGAACAGTGATTGGAACTCAAAATATGGGCCTTTTCTCATTAAATTATTCTTTTATATTTTCTTTCCCGTGTTTTCAAGGATGTGTACATGTATGGATTTTGACTTACCTTTTTGATTTACAGATTAGACATGTAATTCACTAGAAATATGTTTACTCATCTTTTATCTTGTATATTGTTTGCTAGCTATTTATCCTCAATTATGAATTTTTTATTTAACTGAATCAAATTGTAATTGTTCGAATGAAAATGTATAGATGCTATATCATTAGTTATGTTATCCCGGTATGGATATGGATGTTTGTAGTGGTTATCCACTTTAAGCAGTAGGTCTCTCCTGATTAGGCTTTCTGTAGCAGAGTGGTAAAGCAACAAACAATTAAGCATAGAGCAGCAAAACAATTAATACATTAATTAACAAATAAAAACTTGTACTGGATTTGAGTTTTACATATTTCTATATTTGTATAAGGAATTCTTTTCATCCATGCACACAGCAAAAACAAGGTAGGCTTGAGTTATTGATTATAAATTGGTACAAATTTTCAGTGCAATACAATCCTAGTGATTCAAACTTTGAAAACAGTGTATACAGTTCAGTATCTAGTACTCTCTTGGAATGTATTCATAAAATTTATTTTATTAGTAACCTTTAACTACATAAGTTATAAATTACTAAAATTTTGATTTGATCAATACTGTTCTTTTCCTCTTAAAGGGAATTTATTGAATTTCTTTTTGAAATATCAACTGTAGGAATGCATTTTCATTAAAGCTGATTAGTTTGTTAATACAATAACAAACAATTAATTTTTAAACGGTCAAGAACCTTTGTTTAAAATAATTTTTTAATTTTCGTTCTACTAATTTTTTATTTTTAATTCTAATCCCTGACCACTGACCTCTTCCGCATTACAAGGAGCGAACTAATGGCTATTTGAAAAGGATCACTCAGTGGGTCAATCGCTGATACTAACAGGTACAATTACCAACATCCATGCCCTTATAACCTAGGACTAGAAAAAAAGCCCTTGTGAGGTTGGCAGATAAAGCTATGACCGCTAAAGGCGACCAACTAGGCGACACTTTAGTAATTTAGACAGGAAAACTTTATAAATCTTACATCCATGATTTGTAATACTTGATGATTAATCGAGTCGTGTTATTTTTAGGGAGGAAAACTATTGCTCACCAAATACAGGAAGTCTTTGATGTTTTTTACCATAGGAGGTAGTACAACTTAGAGCTTTTAAAAAGGAAGCGTATGAACTTAATAGAAAAATGAATAGTTACTGCTGAAATGGTCATTCCCTTCAACCGACTGGGAAGACATTCCAAGAGGATAAAACTGGTAGCATAAAAATTGAAGAAAAATATGCATCCGAAAAAAATGCTTCTTCCAAATTGGGTATAATCAATAAGTAGGCAATATTAAAATGCCTCATCCACTTGAAAAATCCCCTCACCAACAAGAACTGCGACAGAAGGATAACAATGCTTAGTTTCTAAGAGGAAAAGCAGGCTCGGTATTAGAGAAGAAAAGGAAAAAGAGACGATAGACGCTTCCACCCCTTTCCAATCTTTATTACCGAAGAGAAGCTATAATAAAAAAGCAAATCTCCAGAGGAACTGCAGCAGCAGATGCGAATAAGCAAATCAGCAAAAGTCGTCGAAGCCAAATTGAAAAGCCTGGTTTCAAATTACTGTTGTAGAGAGCCGGGCTAGCTGGCAATCTTCATTCAAATAATACCGCTTCCGAGTATTGGGAGGACGGACTATCTCCTGGAGATTGGAAATTAACAGGCGAGTCACCAAAGGTCGCGTGGTTTAACGCTGAAGCGAAGTTGCGCATCACTGATCAGCTAAGGTGAGCAACAAATTCGGAGCATTTTTCTCGCCTTTTTGGGCACTGACTTGCGAAGTAAAAAGGAAAGCCAACCCGGGGGAAATGGCAGTCCAGAAGCTATCTTGCTATTAGTGCAAGGGGGCGGCAAAAATAAGCAGATGAAATGATGTGGTCTGAAAGTATTATGCTTGGGTAAACATGGCAGATGAAAATTTTTTCTATTATGGGTTCTGGTGGTGGGGATGGGGTCTCTTTTCCTACCCCCCGCACCTTTCGAGATTTTGAATCGAAAGTTGTGATTCCGTTGCTTAGGATCCATTCCAAAACAGTGTTTATCCGATGTGGGGAAAAAACGTCCTTTCGGCAATTTGGCGACCGGAAAGTAAGGATGAAATGTGTCATTTTGTTTGATGGGATAAAAAATTCGCGGACGAGTTCAAAGGACCTGGAGTAATATGGCGTGAAATATGTTTTATTAGTACTGTATGTTTAAATCCATTAGATCCACTTGTAAAATATTTTCCCTTTCCTTCTGTTTTTCTTTCCCTCGACTAGAAAAAGTTCCAGCGTCACTGCATGGCGGAAAATTGCAGCCAAAAAAATCTGATGAGGGAATATAAGATCTGGTATCGTGTAATTTAATATTTTCTTGCAAATTATCTGTAATGTTTAGCTCTTAAATATGCATATAGATTTCTTTTTCTTTGCATATCCCTGTTTAAATATTGTTTTCTTTGAACAACAGATAGAAAAGTGTTTTTGAAATATTCGAAACCAAGAACGAACGAATTGTAAGGGAAAGTTTTAGAAAAAGTGATGCGCCATTTGATTTTTCTTGAGAAGTGATGTTTTTAAATTTCCAATTATGTAATAAAGTGTCGGTGACACTAGGGAGTTCTTGTTTTGCAAATTGCAGATTTTGTCTCGTAAAAACATTTGACTAAATATTTCAAGAAAATAATATATGAGTAGATAATGAGTAGATGTAAATAATATTTTCTTTAGGTTTAGTTAAAATGTGTCTGTGCATCATTGACAGGTTTTTTAGTGAACATTATCTAAATATAATAAAGTTTATAATTTGTTCAAGAACTTATGTACAAGATCTGCAAATATACCTGTTTTGTGATTGTAGTAAGTTTAGAAAAATTCTCTCTCATCAAGTGTTTAATTAAATTTTGCAAACATTGTAAGATAAATTCTGCAATGACATCCATAATCGTCGTTTAGGGCAATTTTCACATATTATAAATATATTTATTTTCTAATAAATGAATTGCCGATAGTAATATTCAATATCATGGCGACCAAAATCAATAAATATTTATCATGAATTTTGCATATACATGAAAAAACATACTCTATAGCTATATCTTCAATTGTTCGGAACTAATATTTAGCATGACAATAGATCGACTTTCACAGAATAATGTTAAAAATATTTGCATCCCCATCATTTTATGAAGTTTTTTAATGATCTCTACATATTGGAAAAAGCTCTACTTGATCACGAAAAATTCAGCCGAGGCAGATAAATGTCTAAAGACAAAGAAAAGACAGAAAAGATAAGTACGACAGTAAATATCAATTAATCAATTTTGTTATCATTGTAAATTTATTATTAGTTAGCAATTTAAATTTCTAATAGTACATATATTTTCGAAGTTTTACATAATATACTCTTCATGCCAACTGTCTGATATGGTGTGAATACAGATTTCAAATTGATAAGATCCTGGACAGATTTCAAATTGATAAGATCCTGGACAGATTTCAAATATAAATAAAAATCATGCTTATGGTTTTTACAAGTTTCAGTCTTTTCATTATTTACGAATATTCTCATCGCACTTTTCACAAGTAATTATTTTAATTCGGACTATCCTGGAACGAATTTGTGTACACAATTTAAAAAAAGAGGCTGATTTCATTTGTATTTCGTTAGTATAGAGGTTACATAAATTGGGAAAAGGATGCGTTTCAAAACATGAGCAGTACGTTAAAGGCCTATCATGGTTGCAATCTTGGTTGTCCATCAACTTTTTGAAAAGATACATAAATCGTAAAAAGTGAGGATATTATTTGAGTTTATAGAATGTTTTGTCAAGCGAAACTATAAGAAAAACTTGAAATCATTATCTCAAGGTTTTTTGGATTTAAGCTTAGCCCAAAAGACTCAAACTAGCTAGTAAATAATTTCTTTCGTCTTCGGACACGTGGATTACATTATCTAATTTACGTGACTCTTTCACGCATGCTTTGCTATTTGTGATAAAAAGAATTCAACGAATTAAAACTAGTCTTTCCTTGCAGTTACCGAAATAAAACTGTTTTTAAAACGTGACATGTTTTCAAAATTATTAAGTTGACATCTTATATTTTATTTCCACAATCTTACGAAATAGAAATTTCATGATCACGGAGAGTTATAGTTAAATATACCTGTCATAATGTCATCTTTGCGCGTAGTTATCAATGTGTCAAATTTGGGTTTTCATAAAAATATTAAGAATTTATTACTTTTAAACGTGATTGTTTGTTATTTAAAGTTGCTTTCTGTCACAAATATAACAGAAATTCGAATTTGTATCTGTAAACTTGTTTTTAATTTTAGATACCTTCCTCCGGGTAATAAGTAAATGTTCTCATATTTAAACTGATTATATTTTTTGATACAGATATTAATACTAATTCTCAACAATGTTTGCATGATCCCATAGCCAAGTTCATTTCTGAGGTACTTAGTTTTAGATACTTTCCTAATTTCAGTAATAGGTAAATGTGCTCTCTTAAACAGATCACATTCATTGATACAGATATAAATACTAATTCTGAACAATACCCCATGATACCGTAGCCATGACCATTTCTGAGGAATTGGCCTCAGAAATGGTCCGGAGCTATTTGCAAACCTCAATATGCCTCAAAACCGCTTAAATTTCGAAATATTTACCCTAGACTAAAGGTTGTTTTTTACATCGCCCTTCATCGAAATTGGCAGAGCATGTGGGCTGAGTCGCTGCCGTAAAATTTCTTAAGGATAAGTCACATGGGCTTACGAATCGACTTGGGCCGATTGGCTACCGAAGCTCAGATTAGTGTTTTTATCCACGCTGGTAATCACTAATTGGCAATTTGTCTCGGATTAGGATTCATGCATTTTCCCACGTGACAGATCTTCAAACCTAGAGACCGGAAAAATAGCTTGAAGCTGCGTGCACGTACTCCCTCTATTTCAACAAAAGGTCGATGGTTTATGTAGATGGAAGTTAAGATCACAAGCATAGATGAAATATCAGTATCATTTTTCGAAACATATGAAGCAGTAGTTTGTTAGCTTACAGTTATAGAGATTGAGTTACATTGCAGTTTAGTTATTTTACATTTTAAATTGTCCACCCCTATTTTATTCCTGACTACGTACAAACTAGTGACTACATGCTCGCCCAGTACACCACTCAAGAATGGCTCTGCCTGTGGCTGTTATGAATTGTAGAGATAATTTAATTTTAATTTGCGATTTTGTCTAGTCTACCAGAATTCGAATTTCTCCTCCTGTAATTCAGCTATTGAATCCACGAGATGCTTTTTACAAGCACACTCTACTACTAGATATTTGTAGTAGAGTGTGCTTCCTGTCGGTATTCCACATAACCGGAAGTAAAACCATCATCTTCTGGTGATTTGCTTTCACTGAAAATCTCTCATAACATAAATTTATGTCTAACTTAAAAAAGAAAAGTAAAAACGGTAAATCGAATTATGGTAGGTAGATAGTTGAATTAACATCGCACTGAAGCGACACAAGGCGCTATTGGTGGGGTCCGGTATCAATCCCCAAGGGAAAGATCCGTGGACAACTCGTAATTTCTAACCACGCTCAGATGACAAGGTCAAAACCTGAGCTGGCACTTCACTTCACAACAAACCTTCAACTTCCACACCACGCCAACGTGAGGATATTTGAAGCCTCGACAGATTGCATCTCGTGCACCAGCCCCCCCCCCCCCCCCCGTCCACGACGGTCTTTGGTTGTATCGTTGCGAACTCGCAACCCTCCGATCCGCGACTAAACCAAGATGAACTGCTGCGGCCCCAAAATCGAAGTATGCTCCTGTAAAGTTGCAATAAAGCATATGGATTGGAGTGGATGTGAGGTTTTATGGCACAAGGTCTGGGAAATGGACAAGCATGTGTATGAAATTTGGAAAAGTAATGCATTTGATTTTATTTTGATCTAACAAATATAAAGGGTATAATGGATATAAATATAAAGGTTATAATGGATGCACTTTCATAACAAAACATTGCATTGTCCTACTCTGCCCCCCATACCGTAGTAATAATTTCTTATAAAACAACCTACAAGAATGGCAGACACTTTTTCGATATTTAGAAACAACGAATTTTTATTTTTCTGTGATCTACTTTTTCACTAACTTTATCCAATTCCTTTTTGTTCTCTTATTTTCTGTGGTGATCTCTAATTCTAATTTACGTTTGCTTAAATAACATTAAGTTTGCTTAAATAAAATTAAGAAGTTAGTAAAGAAAGCGAGTGCCTGAAATATTGCTTAAATAACGTTAAATTTGCTGAAATAACATTCAATTCGTATCAGCGTACTGTTATTTTACGAAACAGAATAGAAAACGGTTATTCTCTTTTAAACACCGAAGGCCAAAATCTTCATTTTCGAAGTGAGATCTCAGTATCTATTTCATGCACTGAAATGTCTAAATTGGTTTGATTTCGATTGGATTTCGAGGCTTATAGAGCCGGGTCTGGGAAAGGGACAAGTTGTACCAAACGCGAGATTATACAATTTAAACACTGTTTTCCAGTTTTCATAAAGATGTTTTTCGTGTATGAAGAAATAAGTTGTTTGGTTGCGTTGAGTTTTATGGCGCAAAGGCTTAGGTAAAGCTGTTCCAAGCACAAGACTGACAACGTCAAGTAATGGACGTACACACATAATGATAGTTTTATTGACACAAAAGAAAAAATTACACCCAGAGAGCAGTCGAACCTGCTTCGCCTACAACTCACAGGTTGCAAACGCAGGTATGAAATAGTGAGAAAAAAAGATCATAAAAAAATTAAGGACTTGCATATTTCAATGTGTTTTTGCGCAGGTGGCATTCTAATATTATCTATATCGTTCCAATTTTAATATCTGTACTGCCGAAGCAATCCCTCGTGGTGCACCTGGGTAAAACAAAATGATTCACTAATCCACCCATGTGTGTAATGCTATAATGATTAATATTCAACTGGCAGGGCATCAGAAAAAAATTTGTGTGCGCTTAGTTTTAGAAGCCATTCACCACCAAGTGTAAAAGCTCTCCAGTTTTGATCCAGACATCGCATAGTTCAATGATTCCATCACAAGCAACCGTTTTTTTAAAACACAACAGTTACAGATTCAAGTACAACAAATAAAAAGAAAAACGCCAACGACGAAATCTCCAATAGCAATTATTCCAACTGCAAACTCCAGAAGAACGGCGTCTTCCCTTTTCCATGCTCCGGCATTAATCTCGGAGCTTATAAAAGTCACACTCGCGCCATTCGCATTTGCGTGAGTGCCTGAAATATTGAGAAGGCGGCGAGGTGGGGGGGAGGAAGAACGCCTTATCCCAAATCTTAAAAGATCACACATATGAGCCAAGGACAGGCCTCTAATGAGTGCTTATCTGAGCCACCCGACTCATACAGATGCCTTTTTAATTGATTACAAGGTCAGCGGGATTACGAATGCTCCCCACACCTCAGTGGATATGCCTTAATAGTGGCATAAATGCGCAATGGTAAGTCGGGACTCGTAAAAAGCTGGAATGGTTTGAGGAAAAGCGGGTAAAGTGCTGGCGATTACGTCGCTTTGCTTTTTGTTGTTGCGCTTCTGAACCGCGCCAGCCATTCAAATGCCTGCTTTGCCGCGGATTGAAATTCCGAGCGGTGGGCATTGCAGCTTAGTTATGACTGCTGGATAATTGCGGGTAAAGTGTTGCAGATAAGGAGCACTTATCATATGAAGCCAGATTTGAGACGAGCGCCGATAAAGCATTCCGATTCCGACGCATATTTTCCTTAAACGCTGTTATGTTAATGATTTTTATGCTGACGCGATTTTAAGAGAGAAATATCTGCGCGAGAGATAAAATACTGACTATGTGTGTGTGCGCATTGTGCTAAATGGAGTTATATTCGTCCGTTCTCCGCTTTGGAGAGTAGTATTTCCACAATCCTGCTTGCTCTTTTGGCTTTTCTTTATGTTCTCCTCGAACTTTCCTACCCTGCATGAAATCATATTTTGTTCATAAAGGGAACAATTTTGAGTGTGTTTAAATTCATCGAGGCTTATGAAATAAACGTGACATAACTTTTGATTAAAGTTTAGGTAGGTAGTTAATTAACGCCACACTGGAGTTACACAACGGACTATTGGCGAAGGTCCGAGATCAATCCCAAATGGTAAGATCCTTGGACAACGCCACATAATTTTGAACCACGGTCAGATGACGAGGACAACACCTGAGCTGTCACCCCTCTCTCCAAACATCCACACCATGCCAGATTAAAGTTTCGGAATTTGAAATGCAGTCTGCTGTCTTATTAAAAAACGCATATTTATGAATTCGCTGTCAAATTTCTTAACATTGCACTAACAATTTTAATTTAGTAAAATTTCGCTAATAATTGAATAGGAAATTTTGAAGAGGGAACTTCTCGGATTCTTTTGCCCAAATTACTTTTTGATGGTTGGTTGAGTTTTATGTGGCGCATGGTTATTATTTAGTCATGTTGCATTAAGCCCACGATAGACAACATGAGGTAATGGATATATACATAAAGTATTACTGACACAGAGAGAGAAATACCTAGGATAAGTTACAAAAATCAAACATGTACCGCCTACAACTCACAGGTTGCTAGCATAGTAGGCATATATCATTGACACACGACGGTCCCTACTTTTTGACGGAAATGCAATTTAAATCGCAATTTTATTGCTCAACATTCTTAGGAAAAAATGCACAATTCTGGGCCCTTTCCTGATCTGGTTTAAGGCATAAAATGGGTTGTTTGATGTACATTTAGAAAAGGGCACTCAATTTTTTTCCCTAGCTTTAGAAGTGCTGTTCAACTGAAGAGTCCAGTCACCACTTCATTTACTGGCTTCTTAAGAAGATTCATTTCCCAACAATATTTTAAAATATCATCTATTCCCTCATTCAGCATTAAACTGTTATGTTGCCTCTTTTTTAACTGTTATATTAACAATTTTTTTACCAAACATTCGGAAACGGTAAACGAAGAAAATCGCCGGGTAAGAAACGAAGAGTATTCCATGTATACTTTGATTTATTGTTTGACAGATTTCAAATCGATGATTGCTCCAAATAAGAGAAATTGAGAGTAAACTTCAAGGATCCTCATATTAATGATGATAAGAGTCACCAGTGGCCAATTAGTTATTCAAAAACGCAGGCTCCAATTTTTTTTTATTATCAATACAGCATATTTCTAAAGGGTAATCTGAAAGTGAAACGTTTTGGGGATTATCATTCGGCTACCTTCCACACCTTTTGCTACTTCCATCCGGAAATATTTTATTTTTGCATTAATTGGTTTGAAATCAATTAAAAACGTTTTTCTCATCCTGAAGGCCAGAATCATTACATCAAGTTTGTTTCCGAAGTAACTGAGCATCAACTGCACTGAGAGAACATTTGTTTTACGATGTCTGCCCTGGTTCAAACAGAAAAACACAATCATCAGATATTTTTACTCAGCTTTTCATCGGGAAGACACATGAGGAGGTTAAATCAATAGTTTTCGCAACGAAAACATTCATACAGTGACTGCGATTGCATCTTTGTCGGTAAAGGAAAAAACTAAAAGAGCATAGGCTTATGCATCAACAGTATAATGAGCTTATTGAAGAATCCTCCAATACCGAAACAATGATCTTATCCTCTTCAAGAAGTGATTATCATTGAACTTCAAGAAAAACCACTGTCACTCATAAACCATGGAAACAAATTTTCCAAGAACAGGAATTGTGATTTCGTTTCACTGATAAATTTGAATTTGTCCCCCGAAAGCTGATTTGTCACGTGTGACTCGTAATTATATTGGTAATACCTACAATAACAGAGGAAATGTACTTTTTCGACAAGAGGTTGCCTGGTTGGATTTAATGGCAAGGGCCATGTTTGGCCAAGCTGTGCCAAACGCCAGATAAGCAACGTCAAGTAAATCGAAAGTAAGAGAAAAATGTAATAAATTACTATACATCGCATATTACCTATAAACACTCTGAAAATTGCAGATCTAGAGAAGTTAAACAGTATGTGAGACAATAGTTTAGAGATTTCATGGATGAAGTTTTCTACTTGCCACAAATACAAACCTGGAACTTCCATATAAAGGATGAATTGTATTTGTCAGTCTCGTTGTTTGAAGTGTTTATTACCTTTTTCTGCATTATCAATTAACTTATCAATCCTTTTTGTTTGTGTTAAAAAGGAATTTTACTTGTTCGATTTTTAATACAAATGCCTCCGATTTTTCTCACCATTTCGAAAAGGACCCATCTCGGGAAAGTTTAATGAATATTTTCATTGTCCTAATTATTTTTTAAAACAGGGATTCTATTTTACTATGACTAGATTTAATCACTTGTTGAAAGTTATAGAATTTATGGGCGATGTGCTCTTTTTGAAATTTTCTATTTAATTTTTTGTTTTAAAAAGTAATGTCGCAATTCGATTATAATGAATTTTGGGTTCAATGAACTAATTGTCTGCCCCTTTATGTTTCCCTTAACTGAGAGTAGACATCATTTCTTCGAAAAATGTAAAAATGTATAAAATTATAAAGTTTTTCGAAAGATTAGAACCAATCCAAACTTGAAGAACAGTTTTCCAAAACTAGAATATTTCGTAGGAATTGATTTTAAAATAATTCCACCTCATCAAAAGTAACTAATTATTTAGATTATTACGGTACACTTAAAAAAGTTAGTAAAAGTATTAAAATTTGAAAAAGAATTAAAGTCGATCAATTAAATTAATTGTTGAATTGAATGGGTATGATATTTAATTATAAGACCCAATAAAATATTTTTTCGATTCTATTGTATAACACAATTAAACACGTTACTTATTATAACTATTTATAAATCAATTGGTAGCAATTAGAATATTAAGTTCAAGTATTCCTCATTATGTTCAAGTTAAAATAATCATGTTAAAATATAGAACAGCCAAATACCATATAGCTTGAGTTGTAGGCGGCTCAGGTTCGATTCCTGTCAGGTGCATTCCTCACTGGGTGTATTTCTCTCTTCTGTGTCAGTAAAACTATCATTGTGTGTGTTTGTCAATTACTTGATATTGTACGTCTTATGTCTGGCACAGAATGGTCAAATATAGCCCTTGCGCCATGAAACCCCAACAAACCAACCATAAAGATAGAGTTAGGACCCACGCTCAAATCTTAAAATCAGCACATATTTTGATAAAGAACAGCAGTTAGGCAAATATTTATGTATTATCACCTTATAAGCTAATTTATATTCTGGAGCAATAGATGTTTATTGAAATTGTAATCATTAAAAACCTAAATCAAGATGGTTAGATACAAAAGTAGAGCTTACTCATTTTAATTTAATATTTAAAACTAAAAGAAGAGGTAAAAGATTTTGTCATGCATTTATGGAACGTATTATATAAGTGTTCTGGCAACTTCAATGAGAAAATTTAATTGATGAATATTTGTCGAGAAAAGAGTTTGAGTCTGATCAACTATTTTTATGCTTAATTATCAATATCTCTCTCATTGATCTGTAACGTTCAATACTCTATATCCGTATCAATATTTCGAAGCTCACTGTATGTTCCTGCCAAGTTTATCAATGCTCAAATATGCGCATTCGTGTTTAAATTCCTGTTTAATGAATACGAGTCTGTTAAATCAATGCTCAACCTGTTTTGATCTACCTATGCTCAATTTTCATATGAATACTCCAATAGTCAATCGAAGTATCTATATTCTAATGCTTAATCTATATATCGATGTATCCAAAGCGTATTAATTCCTTTCTTAATTACGTTTTAATGATGTATGGACTCAATATCGCAAAGGTAAAGAGGGCTTATACTAGTATATAAAAATAGTTCTAGGTCCCCTATTTAGGCTAAGATACAAATTCTTTCATTTGATATTCTTATCTCAAGGAGTAAGACACAAGGTGTCTCAACTCCCTTGATAGTAACGGATTGTATTAACTCTCGAAGTGGTTTCGGCGAGATATCTCAAGATCTGACCAATTTTGCTAACGGTGAGATACATCGTAATCAGATATTGCATATTTTTTTATGAAGAGGTCAAGATTTGGTCAGTTTTTCTAATGACGAGGTACCTCGTTGAGACAACCACCAAGAGGGTTAATCTATACAACAACCTTATGAATACATTTTGTGCATAACGCACAAAATGTATTCATAAGGTGGTTGATTCGTATTCATAAAGCTTTATTTTCCAAAAAAAGATAGATTATTAATTAACCTCATATCATATTAATCGAATCTCACATGAGACTAACTGGTTTTCGCACTTTGTCTCTGAAGTTTATTAAACTTGTTTAACTAGTTGCATTAAATAATATGTCATCTGCTTAATCTGTTGCTTACCAATCAATTAGTTTAAATCGATACACATAACTCAAGGCAAATAAAATTTTACTATCATGAGAAATAACTCACAATAGATATTAAAGCATTGATTTATATACAACACTATTACCCTTACATTATCAAAAGTAAACCACTTTAATAAAATGAAAGATCGGAATTTCAAACTGACTCACGATGCTCACCTTTATTAAAATGTCTGTTTTCAATTTCTCAAAAACAGATGATTGATTACGTTTCTACATACTTGACTGGAATTTTTCTGAATGGTGCTTATTTCCATAAAATGAAATTTATTAACGAAATGCACAATCAAAATGTATCCATTTAAATGGTAGGTTTCGAGCAGACAATTTTTAAACCGATAACCACATAAGCGCAAGGCTAATTAAGTCTACTTAATTTTCTTATTTTTTATCCATGCCTATACCTGGAATCTAGTAATTCCTTTAAGATTTCCTCTATAAGCCAAAAACAAACCAAACTTCCTGTATGATAGCACAATTATTTCTCGTTACAAAGTTGTAATGATTCATTTTCTACTCAACTGTAGGAAATTAGAGACGTTTTATAGGCAACAGTCATTGCAGCAAATTCGTTTAATAATTGGTTGAAAAGTTCCTCCAGGTTCAATAAGTAACTTACTTGAATTATGTTTGTTATTTTTATCCAACGATTACGATTTTTAAAACAATTATGCTATATTGTGAAATATAATAAAAAATAAGTTTATGTTTTACCTAAACGAAAAATTTCACTAAAGCAGTTTTATAACTTATATGTGGAGGGGAACTTCAATCAAAATTTTATTTTAAATTCAATTTTGACTACATCCATCAAATGATAGTTATGTTTATTTATTTTTGAAATATTTTAGTTTTTCTATCAGTAACGTGGAGCTGCACTGGATAAGGTTATTTTAAGGCCTTACTAAGTTCAAATTCCTGTAAGTCTCAGGAAAATTCACATCAGTATCGATATACTTATTAATTTAAAGAAATTTTTAAAAATTATTTCGCATTGTTTGATGAGACTATAATATCAAGGTAGCTTCAGTGGATCAGAGATCCTTATTCTAGAGGTAAATAAACAGCTAAGTGTTGATTTTTCGAATGACAAACTGATGATTCGAGTTTAAAAATATGTTTCTATTTTGACAAATACATGATTCTGTAATGTAATTTAGTAAAGGCAATGAAATTGCTTTTCCTTGTTTGGATAAAAAGGTTTCCTCCTTGGGATAAAACGATTTTCCAATTCCAATTCATCAATAAAATCTATAAAATCGGCTAGAGTATTTTGAAAGAGAAAAAAAATTAGAAGACAAAATATAATCTTTTCAAATTGATAAATTATGTTTTGTGTTTACTCAAGTCAACGTTTCCGCAGTAAATATAAATTACTCTTCGCAAAACATTGGATTTGTTCTGATTTCTCCTCAACTTGTTAATTTATATATTTATTGCATGAGTCGGATCTGGATAAACTTTATCTAAATAAAAAATATTTCAAATGAAATTGGAATGTAGTAATAAATGCATATTATGCATTAGATATAAAGTGTAATTGATTTTAAGGCTTTTATTTTCGTATGCTACTCGCGTAAATGGAAATAGCCATCTAAATTTATATACTGGACCTCAACTTACTCATTATTCAAGTATTAAACTGGAAACGAAGTATATTATATAATTTTATCTTCTTTACTATAACTTATCAATTAAAATCCATATTAAATTAATTAAGAAAAATTCTCTTTGAAGCATACACATATGACTCCAGGGTAATACTATAGTATTATGCAAATGCATATAATCTATTACTTTTAACATTACTATTGTACTAGTAACAATTATAAGGTATCATATTTTTATCATTAAGTAAATAACTTAATTTTAAAGAAATTAACTTATTTTCTTAATAAGTTAATTTTAGTGCAAATCAATGTTTGCAGATATATATATTCTTTGATTCTATTCATAAAACTTTTATATGGAATATCCACTTGAAAGGATTTGTGAATCCATCATCTGACTAATTTTATTATTTATAACCATGTTATGGTTTTAAATAATAAAATTTAAATGCTAATTTAATACATTTACATAAAATATATGTAGCTGAATATTTTCAATGGAAGGAAATTAAAGATGAAAAGATCGTGACAGTTAAGAGACTTCTTTAAAGCGGTAACAGAAAGTTTTGTAGGTCAGTTGCTGCAAAAGAAAATTTTCTCATATGACTGTAAACACTGGGACCAGTATTTCTCATAATTAAGGTCATCACAACGAAACTTAGCTGAAATATAAATAATTACGTCTACTCAATCACTCCGTTCAATTAACACTTTTCAACTAAATAATAGCCAGAGAGATGTGAGATTGATAGTACTATTAAAATAAACATAACAGGAATACGATTTCATATTCATAATTTAGCAATAATAGTTTATTTTCTTATGAAAGCAATATTCATTTAGATAAAATACAAATGAATGCATAAAATTGTCGCATTTACTATACAATTGTTGAATGAAAATCCAATTTAAAACGATAAAAATATTTGATAAATTACCTAATAATAATTACCCTTCATAATTTTCTTAGAAAATATATACAAATTTTTAACTGAAAATCTTTAATAAGGTCAATTATGTGTTAGCTTTCTTAATAGGCTTACATAGTCTCTCAAACTATTATACGTTGTCTATAATTCACGATATCATGAATTAAATTTTTTTTGCTCCTTATAAATGCTAAATTATATATTGAGCATTTAACAAAATAAAACAATTAATTAGTTTCATTTTCTCTTCATATGTGGAATAAACAAATACGAGAACATGCATTTAATAAACAAAGGACATAATTTAGGTCTTTAACTTATCGGTAGTCAATTCGTAAGCATACAATATAAAATAAAAAACACTAGTTTTAAAAACACAAAAAAAATTTATAACATAAACATAATTAAATCATTCCTTAGTTCAGTTCACGCTATTATTCAGTTTACATTTTTAAATAACAATCAATTTCCAATTCGCTAAAAAGTTTTCATTGCATTTTTCTATTTTGATATCTATCTTGAATTTATTTAAAAACTAATGTTCATACATACCTAAAGTACTAACACCTAAAGTTTATTACAAATAAAATGTAAAAAATTAAAAATAATCTTTAAGTGTAATAAAAGCACAACAGGTTATCGTTTAACATTAGACAGGGGTATCCATCGTCTAGTAGCTTACATTTGTTTAGCAATGTGTGGATGTGCAATGATTTTTTTTAATTTCAAGGCATCAAATATGCAAAGAGAAAATCAATATGTAATGTTACAAAATCCGTTATGGCATACATCGTCAAATGGGACATATTTTAATTACCTATATACAACGCATTTTATTACTACATGACATATAATCCATTATCTGTTGTTTTTCAAGTATCTCTTGTTACTGCTAAATTAAAGAAATGTCGGTTTACAGATTCGTATAACCATTTATGTTTTCTAATACAACGTCCCCCTCTCATATCAAAACCAAGAAATTTACACATTTTTAGATTTTTCACTGAGGTCACTTTATTACAATTTTAAACTGATAGAAATCAAGAAGAGTAGAAAAATAAATCAGGGTCAAAAATCAATCATCAATGTTACAGTCGTTCCTCTTGCAAATGAAACCAGGGAAGAAAAATTGTAAAATTTGCAATTTCGTGGTTGAAGAATAAAAGGGAGATGAATCTGCATATGGAAAACTTGTTAACTTCTTTCTTATAATTTCATTTTAAATATCACTGACCTGATTATTATTTTGGCAATTCTTGCCTGCAGCACGTCGAATCTTAAACGATACTAGATAATTTTCAAAGAGGATGAATTAATATATTCAAAACCTGACGATTCTATTTTAGTTTCTTCATTTTAACGGTTTTTGAGTCTTTTTAAAAATAGTTGAAGAATTAATTTTTGTCTAAAATTGCCATTGCTGTAATACATAATTTATTTCATTAATATTTGCACAACTGATAGTAAGTTTAAACAGCTGGTGAAAAATTTCATCCAAAGAACATGTCATCCTTGGAGAATAAAGGGTTTTGATTAATACATAGCCTCTGAATCAATGCCAAAGTGCACTTATATCAACAAATAATATCTATTCGTCAGTAGACAATCTATCAGGGCTCTAAAATAATATACATATATCATCCTAGACCAGATATTATTGGAGGGGAGTTTGAATCAAAAAAATTTTAACAGATTTTGTGATTTTTAGAGATTTTGATAATATATTTTATGCTCTTTTAAATCTGCTTCAATTTTGTATAAATGTAACTAACAATATACTAAAATAAATAAACTCAAACTCTGAATGCAGTTCGATTTTTACAAAATGAGCATATTTTTATCATCGAAGTGCCTTTTCTGAGAAACTGTTTTAACCTTGTAAGTACAACATTTTCAACATGTTCAACAAGCAAGCATAATAGATGATACTGTAGTAATAATTTCTGCTACATAGTGTAATTATTTTTTTACAAATTTTTACGAGCCAAAAAGCAAACTAGGTGACTTTTTAGTGAATTTTGTATAAATATTGTTTTTAAATAGTAGCAATATGATATTAAATCCTCACTTTTACATAAGTAAGTGTCTACTGAGTACACACAATTTCAAACTTATATCTTCAGCTATGTATCTGTACCTTGGTAGAAAAGAGTTAATGTCCGAATTTGCTGATTTGGAGTTAAGTATAAGCAAATCACTTCAAAGTAAAGAAAGTTATGATAGAAAAAGTGCCAATGTTAATGCATTACGGAAGAATCGAAACATTGGAAAACATTTTTTGTACGCTGTACTAAAAATTGAAAAGATTAAAAATTACTAAATCAAGCGTTATCAAAAGCCTGCAAAATAAACATTGGTTCTTTTCTACTAAGGTACAGATATATTCTTAGGCACATAGAAATCAACTCAGACTTACATAATGAAAGAATCAAAACATTGGAAAGTATTTTTGTTCGATGTATTAAAACTTAAAAGGATAAAAAATACTAAATCAGGTGTTATTAAAAGCTTGTTAAAAGGATATTGGTCCTTTTTCTACCAAGGTACAGATATATTCATAGAAACATAGAAATTAAAAAAATTAATTGTCGATATATATGAGGCCTTCCAACTCCCCTTAACAAATATAAATATCCTACTTGCCCTGAGACAACCTGTCTTCAAGCATTATAACTTAAATCGATGGGCATGCATCATTCCATATGAATATTCCATATAACACATACAAGCATGCATTCATCATGCAAATAAATAAAAGTAATGGACTGTTGAATCTGTTAAACACACACAGAAAATTTCAAATCCTTCAGATATATATCTGAACCTTAGTAGAAAAGGTACCAATGTATATTCACAAGTTTTTAGTAAGACTATATTTAGTAATTTTTATTATACTTTTATCTTTCTTGCAGTATACAAAAAATACTTTCCAATGTTTTGATACTTTCATAATGTATTGACAGGACATTGTCACTTTTTCTATTGACTCATTACATTGAAGTAATTTGTGAAAATAATTCAACTCAAATCTCTCGACTTAAAACCAGCGAACTTTGACATCGTTCCTTTTTGTTACCAAGATAGAGATATACTCATCGGCACGTATAAATTAAGCAAATTAACATTGTGGGTATAGGACCTTCCAACTCTCTCCTTAACAAATAATTAAAAATAAACTATCCTACTCGTCCTCAGACAACCTTATTCATAGGCACATAGAAATTTAGCACATTAACACTATCGGTATAGAACCTTCCGAGTCTCCTTGACAAATAATTAAAAAATAAAATAGCATACTTGGTTTCAGACAACCTTATTTATAGGCACTTGAAAACTAAGCTTGTCGATATAGGACCTTCCAATTCTCCTTAACAAATAATTGAAAATAAAATGTCCTACTTGTCTTCAGACAACCTGTTTCAAAGATAACAAATCGCCGGGCAAGTATCATTGCACGTGAGTATATGAAATAATAGACAAGCATACATGAAAAAGTAAATAAATAAAAGCTATTGATGATTGAGTCCATTGAGTACACAAATATTTCAAACCCTTCAGATATTCATAGGCGGCACATATAAATTAAACGAATTAACATTATCGGTATGCCACATTGCAACACTCCCCCAAACGAATAATTAAAAAAATATCCTAGTCCTCAGACAACCGATCTCCGAGCATTAATAACTCAAATCTTCCGGCAACATGAGTATTCCAGGTACTACGGACAAGTATATATTCATCAAGCAAATAAAAAAAGAGCACTCACCCGGAAGGAGTCCAGTGGTGAAGGCCGGGGAATCGATGGCGACTCCTGCTGAGGATGCGGAAGAGGTGAGGATGCTGCAGGTGGACGGCGGGACCAGGTCGGCCGGCCTCTGCGGCGAGGTCGCGGCGTTACTGCCGGGAGCCGGGAAGTGCACCATGCCGGGGATCGTGGGGACGGCACCGCCTGGTGAGGACACGGGAGACGACGGGTAGAGCGACGGCGGCCGCAGGGGGGCCGGCTGCGGGGGTGTGCTGGGCCGCTTGGGAACGCTTAAGTCCATGAACACACGACGGGAGCACACGGGCAACCGAGAACAGCTATCCGCATTGCCGAGAACAATCCCCGAGTTGTAGCCGCTAGACCCGGCACTGCATTAGGTTAGATCTCCGATGGATCAGTGGTGAGGAGGATCTACCGAAGAAACTTCTATCGATAACCACGCCGGTCGGTGGTATGATCGAGTTGGTGACTTGGATATCAGGTAGGTGAAGTTCGGTAGGGTGATCAGATGCCTGGTCGTAAGGTACAGGAATTCTTTTCAAATATTTGAGAGCTCTAAGTCACTTGTGTCTTGAATGCGCCTCTTCCCTTTGGACGTAGGTTTAGCTAAATATTTTTCAAAGGCTGTTCGTTTCCCGTAAAGTCACTTGTATTTGTGCGTATATCTTCTCGATTCGGCGTAGCTGAACGTAAGCTTTGAAGACAGCGCATGCGAGGGAAGATGTAAACAAAGATGACTCGGCTGTTCACTCGCTCCGATTGGCTAAAAAGTCGTCACCGTCTGGAAAAAAGGGAAAAACACAGGAATGTCAAATTCGATTGAGGAATCCACACGTCAGCGAACCGTCAAGGCAATTTCGCATGCGAGCAATCCGACTCAAATCTCTGTCATGACTAGACGCATCAACAAGCAACACCAGAAAGAAAAACGTGTCACTCGAGTTAGGGTGATGCTCGGGCGAGAGTGATCGGGAGGACTTTCCCCCGCAAGTGGCCGAGCGAGGAATGATCCGCCGCTCCGACGGTGAACAATCCCGGGGAGTAATTAAAGCCGGTTGCAGCGGGGAGAGAGGAGAAGAGAGAGAGAGAGCCTCACCAGAAAGAGAGAGGTGAGCACGGTCGCCTCACTTCGGAGCTTCACCTTGAATGGAGAGTTTTAAAAAGTTGCCTCCATCAAGGGGAAGAGTTGGAACTGGACAACGAAGCGAGACGCTTCGGTGCACCGAGAACCTACCCAGAGTGGTAAAAACCAAAACAAAAACCAACTTCAATGGGGAGGGGGATGATATCATCTACTCCAGGGGTAGAGGGGAGGGTCGACGATTAAAATATGTCTCGCGGCCTGGGGTTGGTTTCAGAATTAGTCATCCTGGACGGCTACTGGAAAGTCGGATCTCGCTCGCTCAACAGGTGGAGGTAGAGTGTTTTGTTTTCCCCCTAATCAATCGCTTTAATAATCATCCGTTTCTCGTAGGGCGATTAATTAGGTTGCTCACCATGGAAACGCAGCTCAGTGTGAAGTTGAATTTGAAGGGGAATTGGCGCTGTAGCCGGCTGTGCGTAATTGAGTGGCTTGTAGTTAGGGTTATCAGTTTTCGGTGGTTGGGTAAGCTTCGTCGAGCAGGTCGAGGAAGAACCGATCAGTTAATTTGTTTACAGGGCGTTTATGAGCCGCTTATTGCTTTGCGTTTCAGTGCTGTTAGAAAATTAGATGTTTTGGCTCTATTTTCTCTAATAACTAATCAATCCGGGTGGGATTGCGGGGATCCGGGGTCCATTTGCGATAAAGGGACTATTGCTTGTGTCTATTGATAGCAGTGTGTTAGCACCATTCTATCATCTCTCTTATATGTTAGATTTGAATGTCATCAAAATGCAATGTAAATCAATTAGCTATGACTTTATTTTTATCATTTTTATTGTGTTGCGTATTAAAATAAACTAAAAAGCTAAAACTTCTTTAAAGACATGGATAATTATTTTCAAATTATGAAATAATTTTTCATGACTTGGAAACAAAATAGAAACATTTAAATGACTAAATGCAATTTAATTCATGGTTATAAATCTTATGCGAAAAGACAAATCATGCAACAAGCCAAAATAGAAAGTAAAATAAATAGGCATTGGAAGAAAAAAATGCAATTTTTATTCTGCATTTTACAAGATTCAGGAGCACAATTGTAATATATATATATATGAAAAATTGGCTTGCCTGGTCGATTTGGCATCTTATCGTCTCATTTGGGCATATAACATCTTATGGCAGGGAGGATGTGTGCGAATGCGCATTTCTATAGTGGCGAAAAAAATGGGGAAATCACCAAAGTTTACTGCTATGTCACACGGACCAATCAGATGATGAATCTATGGATGGTCGTCTTCTCCCGTCCAGTGGACCAATCAGACCATAAATGTTCGTTTCCACCCGGCAGACGAAAGAGTCTAAGGGTCACGTTGCTACTAGTTTTGGTCACTTGGTTCTGGGCACATAAAAGGATTACAATTGTTCACTCTACTTTTACATTTCTCCTATGGACCCGCCTAGCTGAAGTTTTTTTTTATTTGAACTGTTACTTTTATTTGATCAATAACAAATACATATAAATTCCAATTATGAAAGCAAATTTATTCATAGGATCTCTTAGAAACGCTGTAAAATCAAAAATAAGAAATCGAAAATTGCAAACTCCTTATTTTTCATTTTACCTTTTCCAAATCTAGCAATTTTTATAAAGTTACCCGAAAGTAAAGAATTGGTTACTACCCTACAAGAAGCCGAAATCTATTAAAACAGGTTTATGCTTATTATTAAAATGACATTTATTATCCCTTATCTCAGTAAAATATGTCTAGGAAAGAAGCAAGTGCCATCAAAGGTAGCAATTGTAATCACGTTTTTATATTGATAATAAAATAAATAGCCGTCTGTCGATCAAGATTAATGTGTTATGTATTCAAAGTGTTTTCATATCAGCTATAAAGGAGGAAAATTTGCTTAGAAATATCACAAAAGTGTTATGGTTATTGATATGGTAACGACTGTGTTGATAAGAAACAAGACAGTATATTTATCATTACAATAGTTTTTGCATAATGTTTTCATCTTTTTTATCTTCACTAAAGTTCATTTATGTACAAGTTATCAATGTATTTTAATACTCGTGTGTGCAGATCAAAGTTAAATAGTTAAATTTTTGAACAATATCTTTCCCATTAAATTTTAAGATAAAATATGCTGAAAATTATGCAAACTTTTCTGCGGGTCACTTATATTTTGCAGATAAACAAAATTTTAATTTCCTTGCTTATGTGCAGAAATTATCCTTTAAAATACACGTCATATATTTTAAAATACTCGTACACATAAAACCATACCTTTATTGCATGATTTACTTTGATTCAGTAACTATTAATAGATTTGATTTAACCCTTCTGGTGATTGCCTCGATGAGGTATCTCGTCATTAGGAAAACTGACCAGATCTTGAACTCGTCATTATCTGCAAACAATCTACAATATCGTGTTGACGATCTCGTCATTAGAAAAATTGTTTAGATCTTGATGGACGATATATCTCGGAGAGAAAAGGCTGTACCAACTATAATTTGTTAAATTTGAAGTTTGATAAGTAAATATATTGATCCTTGGTGGGGGATTTTATTTATTCTATTTCATCCGCTTACAGTTCAATGGAATATGAGTGTGATTAACTTCACGACTATCACAAAATTGATTTTATTTTTTAAACCTTATAAATAGGATCATAGTATTATAACCTTATAAATAGGGTATAACCTTACAAATAGGGCCATTTCTGAGGTATGAGTTGCTCACGTGCAAATCTCAAGAAGCCACCCTTTTTTCTCGAAAGAGTTTTATTTTCTAAAAGAACGTCCTTCATGAATTCCTTGTTCAAGAAATAATTTTGTATGGCCCTGTTTTCTCTGCCATGGCTCCCTGCATGCCGTAATTGCGTTTTATTATTTTTTAGTCTATTTTCAGATTATTGACGAATTTATGTGTATATTTTACCTGCAATGTATGAAACTTCGATTTTTTTAATATAAATATCTTCAGTGTGTAATTTTGATAGCTTTCTAATTACAAAATCTTTTAGGAAGGATTGGATCCCCATGGACACCCTCACTGAATACGTCCCTGACCCTGATGAGTACTTTTTGAATATAGTAATATAAAATAAGGACAAAATATGCTGATCCAAAAGCATCTTTTGTTACAATCGCAAAAAGAACTCACAAAGACGCAGAAGCAAAAATGTAATAATAAAAAGTAATTACTGTGTATGTTTATTTAAAGTTGGGGCATCCGCGTCTTCTGTCGCTTCTATTTTTTCTGACAACGTGTAAGCTCTCACGAACAACCATGCTAACGAATAACTACCTCATGCAATATATTGGATAAAGGAAAATGGAAAACAAACCTTTAAACCCTCTAACCCAGTTTTAACAAAACTTATCCAAAGATTCAGCAGGGTCAACCAATTACAATTCACATGCATTTCAAAACAGATTCCATAGTATGCTAAATGCTTTACTTTTTAATACCGCCTTCAGTGGGAACATTTCTCTTTAAACATTCCCCGGATTTTAATATTGACTATTCGTGATACAGTTGACTTTCAAAAATATTTAATTTCTTTTTCCCCTTTTTTTGTCGTCAATTGTATTGAACTGTTGAAAAATTTGAAATATTAGAAGATAACAGTATTCTCTTGTAGGCAATAAATTAAATTAAAGCAATAAAACGTTAATAATCTAATTGAAAAGTGAGCAGTCGTGCAGCTGATATTGATTTTTAAAAGGTTTGATAACTAATTTTCGTTTATTGTCACAATTACTGCTGTGTAAACCTAGCATTACAGCATTGGCTTTTATCAGACTAGTTTCATTTTTGAGTAACAATTATATTGTTATTACATTACTTTTATTCGAAATATTTATTAATATACTGCATTTAAGTTTCTTCTTTAGCTTCTGTGCTCTATTTAAATGCATTTTAAACGTTAATAATTTCATTTAAAGCTAACTTACAGAAGTAAACACATTTTCATCCGCGTAATAATTAGTAGCCCGATTGTAAGCTCATCGTTCTTGTAGGCGTTGCGTTTGAAATATGTCAAAGTTAAGACGATTCACAAAGTAGTAATTTACTTAATTAGAAATTCAAGCAACGTTTCAAATGGACTGTAAATCAATAATGCTTTACTTTGTAATTAATAAAATGATGAACGCCCTTTCCAAGTTTTTTAAATGCGGTTAGTATATACTTAACTCATTTCATGTATTCATTTAAACATCTCACCAAACATGTAGCGAATCAAAAAAATTCTGAGTGGTATGTTCTACTTAACCACAAATTTAAAAAGTTTTAAATGAAGGCTACTTACAAATGGTAATTTATTCAAACCAATAGCATTCAATGCTTGTCGGTTGCTTATCAAATGAATGACATCAGCACCACGCCTCTGAAATCAGAAGCTTTCTTGCGATTAAAAAAAGATACTGTCATAAAACGCTCTAATTATGGGTTTGCGGACAAATTTTTTAAAAAACATCCCTGCCTTGTTGCAAAGAAATATCATCTAAATCAATCACTTTTCTGCTATAATTATAGTCAATAAACTACACATTAAATGGGGTGTGACCAGATGAGAATGTCCTTTTCCCAATGTCTATGCTTTCCTGCCCCTGCAAATTAGTCGGCAATGAGAAAGTCGAGACGAAAAGGTGACGAGAGGCTTATTTATGACAACATGGATCAAGAGTCGGTCGGTAGTGTAAGTCACCATTGAAAGAATGACATAATTGGTTGGTTAAACAAAGCTATGGGCCCAGAAGAATTAAATATCAGCGCAATGGGAGAATAATCGAATGGATTGCAAAGTGGTGGCTCAATTGTTTCCATAAGTATCGAATTGGAGGATTCGTCGATCACCACTTGAACGACTTACAATAGCTTGCAATTTTGTTTCCAAAACCATGTACTCACTGGTGAATCTTAATGCTTCACATGTGGATAACACATACACAATTACTTTGATACCTTGAAGGATTATTTTCTATTTCGATCATACCGATTAACTTATTAAAAGTCCAATGCATGTTATTGAATGGGATCACTTTGTAAACAACGGCAGACTTATCGGTCTTCCGCCAGTCGGCCTATCTGCTAAGGAAGTCCTCTCTTGGTATTTACGTCATCACTGTAGCGTCTATTATAAAAAATAATATGCCATTTCAATAAAAAAAATCTTCCTAGGTATTCAACCCTCTTATTTCATTCTTAGATTTTATCTTGAAACTTCTAAATAAAACAAAACATCATGAAATGGCCATATCGTCAACTTAAAAGTGAAACACTCAGTCAAAACACACAGTTCTGCGAAAACGAAAGCGAAAAAATTCTACTCACTGTGCTATACTCATTAAGTGAGCTTCTCAAGAACACACACAAATCTAAGTTTCATGCAAATATGACGTAGTGGACTTCCACCAGTCTAAAAATTGCCACATTCGGGTCTTTAAAAGCTGAAAAAACTCATATCTCGGAAATTTTGACTTAGTGCGCTTCATTTGTAAGCCGATGATATATTTTTCACAATCAATTATTTTAAGAATATTAATATACGAAATTAATGCAGCAAAACAAAATAATTCTGCTGCTAATGAGAAAGTTAAATTGTAATTTCTTTTTGCAATCGCATGTATACATTCATTTGCAGAATAAAACAACTATCTACTAAAAGTACTGTTTTATTATGAGCTTATTAAAAATTCTAAAACTATTTAATGAAGAAAAAAATCATATCAAGCATTTTATAATAAAAATTCTTACTGGGACTCATATACTACTAAAATTTAATTTCCTTTTTAATTCAAAACTTAGCACAACAGATACAATAATCAATGTGCGAATTGATGTTTAGACACTTACATTTCCGTTAAGTGATTCAGCGTTAATTTATTCATGGACATGTAATGGGATCATCGTTTCATGTAAAGCGAATCATTTCGTAGTTCAGTAAACGTGTTTATACTTTGAACTATCCTTAGAGGTACAACCAGAGCTTTGGGTGCCCTCTAAATCTTAGTTTCTTATTTTAGCGTTTTCAAATACAATATTAAGCGAATAGAATACTTTCGTAAAATAAGATTAGATTTATTCTATACTTTGATGGGAAAAGAACCAATGTCCATTTTGCAAGTTTTTGGTAGCAGCTAATTTAGTAATTTTTATTTTTAAAATTTACAAAAACGGACAAATACTTTCTAATGCTTTGATTCTTTTAGAATGTATTGGCAGAACATTTGCCCATTAGTTTGGTTACAACTATCATTACTTTCTAGTGATTAGTGGACGTAACTCCCTCAACTTCGGGCGTCGGCCTTTTTTCAAATAAGGGTACAGAATTAATTGTTTTTAAAATGAATAATTTTCTAGAGTATATGGAAATATAAAAATTTCAGATTAACTATATATGTACAGGTTTCATATTGTGAACTTAGGAAAGTACTCTGACTGAAGACACATTGGAACATATCTTGTTTTTCTGTAAAGAAGAGAACTTTCAACAAGATCGTGTTACCCTGTCAAATTTCCCTGGGCTTCCTTTCTCGAGTTTTTATTTGGCGGCCATTGTTTTTAGATTGCATTGTTCACACCATTAAATCGAAACAAATGGCACGAGACTCACTTAATAAAGTTGTACTGTATTGTATCACTTGTGATGCGTCACTTTATTTTTACACAGCCTTACATTAATAACCAGATAACCACCAGGACAGCCCCCGAATTCGTCCTTAAAGGGACTTAACAGTTTAATGGGCACTCCTGGGTACTTTATTAAAAGCAAAAAAATTAGAGTGGGGATTATGAAAAAGGAAATCAACGCTTTGGTATTACAACCCTTTTCGCAGAAGGGATTGCCCAATGGAACAAGTTTACAAAAAATAACGTGTCCATAAACAAAACAAGTGAAAGAGACGAATAAAGATGTAGTAACTAAAGACTAAGCTACTGCTGCAATTTCGTGTCCATACTTCAGCAGAAAATGTATTAGTCCACAAATTTGCTTCTCTGCCTCTCTGTGGCCAAAGGCAATTTTTTTCCAAGCGCTGTCCGCTCCACTTTCGTGACAGCGCACATGGAATTGGGTCGTGAGGGGACATCGAGTAGAGCACAGTGGAGAGGGGATCCTACCGACCCACAAGCACATAGATCTGACTGCTGAAAAGGGCCATGGCCAGTAAAAAACATGATAAGCCTCTTGTCTTGGATCGCAGTGTGGTAGGATACTACGGGAAGGACCTCGAAAAGGGGACGTCCAGTATCCTCCAGTTCCCATATATCTCTCGTTCACACGTATACGCTCCCTCAAAAATGCTTTAAGGTGACTGGCCGGTTTTGAGAGGTGGAATGGAATGGGAACGGAGGGGTCGTTCGCTGCGGCTTTTGCAAGGGGTCTGCTTCCTCATTTCCCTCCTGAGCCTTACATTAATATCAATTTAGTCGAGTTTAGTTTAGTTCAATACCGGCGTCATCTGACCATGATTCAAAATTACGAGGTGTTGTCCTCAAATCTTTCCCCTCGGGATTGATCTCGGACAGTGGCCAATAGACCGTTGTGTCGGTCCAAAGTGACGCTAATTCAACTACCTACCATTTTAGTCCTTCTAGTAATCAGGGTGCTGGTTTCTGACTCGAAAGGTTCCTGATTCGAATCCGGGGTAGGACATGGATGTTTGTCTGTCTGGAATGAATGTGTGGCCGCTCTATAAACGGATTCTGCCTAGAATGTATGGTATGTAAGTGAAGTGTAACGTGAATCCAATTGACGTACAGTGGTACACAATTAAGTCCCTCCAGGGCTGTAATGAGTAATGTTCAACTGACTGGACATTAGAAGGGGAAAATAGCAATATAGTGATAAAATATAAGTATAGACATTTAGCGAACATTTAAATAAACTTCTATCAAGTCCATTTCTTTATATGATATGAATATTGCATTTTTAATGTTAGGCTTCCTCCAGAAGAAAGTTCTGGTTTTGCTACTGGTTATTCCTAACACGTCCTTAAATAACATCCGAATTACAAGCACAAGCCGAAATCAATTACATTCCGAAATCAATAAAACCAAAAGCTATTGAATATATCTAAAGTGAGTGTAGCGTGTTCTCTTCTACTGAAACAAATCATCAGGTGAGTTTACAAAATCTCCTTTGAAATCTTTTAACCTTGCACACCCATTGGACAAGCCTTTTGGCTAATTAAAGCCTCGTTTCTAACATGTAAGGAAAACATTAATAGCATAATAATAACAGATTAAAAGTCGACTGATCAAGTTTTGAGTGAAATGCATGAATATGTTTGCTAACATAATTGTCGCAAATCGACTTTTAATGTTAATCAGAAGCTTTTTAATGCTTTTTGTGTTCATATCGTGTCTATGATGTTACCGTATTAGAAACTAGGTATGCAAGATTTCGTCACCGTTTTTAAAATTGTCAAGTAATTAAAAGAATTCACAACATTTTACAACGGTTGTAATCATGTTAGAAATATGTGTTTGAATAATTATTTTGTGAGAATCAAGGTGAAGTATTTATACAAATATTCCACTGAACTCTGTGGCTTTCAATATAAAAAAATTCTCACTTTATATGTTTCAGGATGTTTTACTTGTTTCGCAATCCAACTAATAACGTAGGTTGGTAGTTTAATTTACGTGGCACTGGAGCAACACCACGGTCTATTGTCGACCATCCGGAATCAATCTCGTAGGAAAAGATCCGAGGACAACACATTGCAATTTTGAGCCATGGTCAGAACGGGTCAATGTTAACACCCCATTTTCGAAACTTCACCACGCCAACATGAGGACATTTGAGGCCCCGACAGACTTAACATGTATCAGCTCCGACGTACACCAACTAATGAGGACATACTTACAAACAATAATGCATTATTGTTGCATTATAAATGCATGTTCAAAGAATAATGTTAAACGAATTTCAAATCAGAGAATATTTTGGTACACAAAATATTCCCTCATTTCAGATTCTAATGTCAAGGTCTACTCCTAATGGACTGTAAAACAAATATTCATTTGAAATAATTTAAGTAATTGCCTAATAATCACAAAATTTCTACACAATTAAAGGAATACAAATTGAATAGCAAATATGTTCAGATAGTACGTTTTATTTTTAAATAATCTAAAATAAACAAAATTTTCTCTCCAAATTCGAGTGAATATGGGATTGTCGTGGCTCAGTGAATTCGCCCATTGCGTTTACAACCTGCAAGTCGTAGGCGGCCTTGGTTCGATTCCTCCCTGGATCTACTTCTCTCTTCTGGGTCATTAAAACTTTCGTGTATGTGTCCATTACTTGACGTGGTCTGTCTTGTGTTTGGTGCAGTATAACAAAATATGTCCCTTGGGTCATAAAACCCAAGCAACCAACCATTGAGTGCATATGTGAAACAAGCAATGAATTTCAAATACCGGAAGATTGAATTTATTGTATTATTATTGTTTACTTTGTCATTATTTGCGCTCTATTTTAAAACTTAAAAAAGTCTAGTTTATTTTGTGTAACTCGTTTTTATTTTCATATGAATCAATTGTATTTCGACGGCCCGTACGGGGGCTGACCAGGGGCCTTCCAAAGCTTTTCACCCTCTGGGGAGACTGGAAGATCAGGGTCTTAAAAAACCAAGCTAAGCCAAGCAAACGATAAATACCATAGAAATAAATAAAATACATAGAAACCAAAAAATTTTCATTAAAATAGGCTTTATTACTCTCTATCTCTTCCATTCCATCAATGCCAAATAAAAGGTTCACAGACCAGAACTCTGCTTTGGTCAGGCATAAAAAATATATGGAACTGCAGTATGTGTTTAAAAGCAGACAAGATAAAGAGGGATAGGCGCTCGAATTAATCAAAGGAGGAAGGCATCTGGATGGGTGTTATTGTTAGAGGCGTCAAATCGTGGTAATGAATTAGGGGTAATTGGTTGAGCCGATGCTCTATTTGGAAAAGGCGGTCGTGATGGGAATATGTAAACCTTACCCCCAACAGCTGCTGGTGCTACCATCTGTAGAGTGGCTTAGCGGGCTGATAGCTCTCTGCGCAAGGTGTAATCAGGTGTTAGGTATGAGAGGCATTTTCTGTCAAGCTAAATGTAGGTGGCTGTAGTGATTCTGCGGTGGAAACTTACATCGAACATGGAGGTCACTTGGCTTGTTTTTCCAATACGATTTCAGCATGTCGCCAAAAAAGTTCCAAAGAATGAATTCCGAATTGATATACGATAGCTGATTTGTCAACGCCAGTCAGATTGAATACCGAGTGTCGCCAAAATGGCGATAAACAACATTTTAGAGTAACTCGATATGTATCATGAGAGATCATTTTGGGTAGCGGAAGTAAAATCGTATTCAATCTGGTTTGTTTGCTTACATTGAAAATCCCACTCATAGGCATTTAAATACCAAGAAATTGGAATTAATAGTTTAAGGGACAGTTATTAACATTAAAATTTTCTGTAACTGGTACTCGCGTATTGGTTGCGGGTGAAAATTTGTTAGGTTTGTGTCTTGTAATATAGTACGTAACAAAATGTATAACATCTCTCTAAGAGAGAATTTCTGTGAAAATTGCTTTGCAGTTTCTTACTTATAAAGTAGAAAATCTGTTTGTCAGAAGCAGCAAAAGCTCTTTAATTCTGAGCTCTGGCATCATGAAATTCGTACAGCTTATTCTGTTTGGAATATGTAGGTCAGCGGAGCTGTTTTCAGCTCTCTACGTCGTTCAATTAAAACCATAGAAGTAAAATATAATACAGAACATTGCGCAAAAAGAGACCAGTCAAGACAAAACACTAAAACCTATCAAGGGGCAAGCAATCGGAAAGTTAAAAGAACACAAAAACACAAGCACATGAAGCGGAGAAAGCTCAATAAGTTGTTTGACGATGCAACGAAACTGCTTAGGAAGCAGAGGCACGACTTGGTTTGTTTGAAACAGCAAAAACTATCTGGAAAAGATAAGTAGTAAAGCTAATAAATTATTTTCCAGTTTAATATCGATATTTATTTATTTATAAAATAACTTTATCTAAATGTACTAAAAGCAGTGAAATGAATCTAAAATAGTTATCATTTCGGCTTCAGTTGAGTCATAAATATTTTAATAAAGACTATTTTTGTCAGACAGTGTAGAGGTATTTTTATCATTCTTAAATGGCTTTGCCTCTCCAATCCAAACTCTTTTTAATCTCTCTTGGGAAAAATATTCTCAGTGTTTTACTTGATAGATCGAAGTGTGTAAATATTTTATGATTTCTACAATAGGTAAAAAATACATCATTAATTTACTCATGAGTATTATATGCCAACATTTTCTGGATCAAAGCCATGTGACAGAAACTTTTTCACAGCGATTTCAATTGGCATCTGTTAAAATATAACTATCAGTTTTCAGATTTTTTACGAATGTGTTATAAAGTTCAGCTTGTGCCAATTATTAAATTTCTGACAGAAAGACTAGTTTCACATACGTATTGAATCCAGCCATCATATCTGAAGAGTTTTAGAAAAGAGGCTTGACTTCTGTCTTCATGTGTACGTTAAAAAGATTTAAAGATGTGGTGTTAAGGTACAAGTGGTAATTTCATTTATTATTAATAAAATATCGAATTAAAAAGACGCCATATTAAGACCAAAATACAAAACCCAATGACGAAAAGTTTAACTCAACAGAAATTCATAAAAAGTCAGAAAATATTGAAAAGTTTTTAATAGTTTCCAATTCATTATGAGCGTATATTTTATTTCGAGTGTAGATATGCATTTCATTCTGCTTAATTTAATTAAAAAGACATTCTAAGATAAAGAATAGGTCGAACATCAGTTTGTTTCCCAGTATATAAGTCCATTGGTTCTCAATTTATAATATCGAAAGGCGAGATATAAAGATCAAATGGTAAAACTAAACCAGTAGGGCACGAATAACCCGATGGTTTGTGGAATTTCCAAATAGATCTAAGGGGACAGCCGTCGATCACGGGGTTTACCTATTGCACTATGTTGGTAGGTAGGTAGTTGAATTCATGTCGCACTGGCACAACTATTGGCGATCAATCTCGAAGGAAAATATCCGAGGACAACACCTCGTACTTTTGAACCACGGTCAGATGACGAGATCAACATTTGAGCTAGCACCCGACTCTCCAAAGTTCCATACCACGCCAACGTGGGTACATTTGAGGTCACGATAGATTTACCGTGCACCAGCCCCCACGAACACGACGGTCTGGTTGGATCGAGTTTCGAATTCACAACCCTCCGGTTTCTAATCCGATACTTTTCGAACCGGTTTACCACGGCCCTTCATTTCGCTAACAAACCTGAAGGTTGTGTAGGTAGCGTAGGTTCGATTCTTCCTGGGGGTATTTCTCTCTTCCGTGTCAGCAAATCTTTCATTTTGTGTTTATTTACTCAACCTTGTTAGGCGCAGCTTGGCCAAATATGGTCCTTGCACCATAATACCCCGAAACCAAACATGCTTAAGAAACTCGTGCATGATAATCCCGCATGAAAGGCCCTGATGGGTGCGAATACCAAGTCAATTACCCCTAGAACGGAGATCTTCCTTGAAAAGGGCCGACCCCACTCCAATGTTCCGTTTATCATTAAGTTCCATTGAAAAGTCCCATTCTCCACGCTCCTAGCGTGCGATCTCATTCAGAGAAAAACTGTTACAGACATCTCTATTTCCACCTGCTCTGCAGCAACGCGTAAAACGTATCCGGAAGGTATGAAAACAAAAAGAACGAGCGGTCGCAGAAGCGCTAAAACACGTATTTCGCGGTCTTAAAAAATGATGCTTTTGACGGGGATCAACCTTCACCTTCAAAGCGCAAACTCGGTAGGTGCCTCTAACCCTGCTTCCTCGTTCGTTTATTCATGGGTCCAGCAGGTGATTCGGCTTCGTTTGCGCACCTCTGAAAGGTCGCCTGCACCGGCTGTGTACAACCTGCTCGCATAAGCGGATTTTAATCTCTGTTATGGCTTCAAGACAGATGACACTTCTGTTAATGGGGTTACCTCAGAAGAGTGCCTTGCAGAGACCGTTAATTGTTTCTGCCACGCTAGACTTCACGCTCTCGTGTGTAGTTGTTTGCTGAATGTCTTGAACGATGGATCCACTATGGATTAACCGTGCAGTGTTTTCTCGTTTTATTTAAAAACGTTGTTTTTGAACTTTGTTTGAAGGTACAGATTGAATAGTTGTTTTGCCCACACTGATACAAGTAGATTGGTTGGCTGAATTTTATGGAGCAAGAGGTAGTATTTGGCCATGTGATAGAAGTGAAACTGTAAAATGCTCAAGTATTTCATCTTCACTAGCAGATCCTGTCATAGAATCTGCGCTTAACTTTCTTAATTGCTTTAATAAAGGGCAAAGTGTTGTTACTCACATATCATATTTTATTGCAATTCATTTATAATGAATATAGCAACCATATTCACGTAAATGGATTTTATATTTACATCAAAATTAAATAAAATTATCCAAAAATATTTTTCAAAATTCCGCTGGAGTTAAATTCTTATTTCTATATTCAAACAAAAGCACACTTCAATCATGTTACCACAATTTGATTCTGAACGATTGCTCCAATTTCATACCATTCCCTTGTTCAAAAGCGATTCGGCATTTTTAAACGCTAAACCTATATTTGCTTATCTTTTCTTTTCTCTGCTGCTTTTTATCTTTCAAATTTCTCATCACCCTCTGCGACCATACTGCTGGAGAATTTCAATAGAGCGACGAGAACTCTTCCGTGCAATTCTACTCATATTATGTAGCTTCATAGCTCAAATTAATCATTTGAAGCGAAATTGACAAATTAACCTCGTAGTGGTTGATTTTTTGGTTGTTTGGTTGCTTTGGGGTTTTATGGCGCAAGGGCCATATTTGGCCATGCTGCGCCAGACACAAGACATACAATATCAAGGAATAGACACGCACAAAGTTTTACTGACACAGAAGTGAGAAACACATCCAGGGAGGAATGCACCTGACAGGAATCGAACCTGAGCCGCCTACAACTGGAAGGTTCCTAGCGCACTGGACATACTGAGCCACGACGGCCCCGGTGTTGACGCGGAGGTGAGCTTTGCAGAGACCTTTGACCTTTATCTGGAACTCTTGTGGGATGTTTGCTGAATGTCGTGAACAGATTGCTCTTCTTGGAATTAAACGCAGTGTTCTTTCGTTCGTAAGCAAAAACTTTTGTTTAAAGGATCGAGTTTATTGTCCTATGTTTGAATTCACGTAATATTTCGCAAAAGTCGAATTCGGGGAACATCAGCTTGTTTATAGCTGCTTTGAACTTGCGAAACTAGAAAACAGAAACTGAAGGCAGAAGGAAGATTAAATTGATTTTCAGATGCTGTTTGTGTAGAAAACTAGTTTTTTCTCGAGTCGTTTAAACGATTAATATCTCAATAGTGATGTTTTATTTTCCGGCTTTTTGGGTGGTAGTAGGTTTTATGTAGAAAAGAAAAAAATTTGGTTGTTGGATGAAGGAAAAACAAATAACAGCCAAACATAATATTAATGGTGGAAAGTAATTGAGGCAAGCAGATTGTATTTTACCGATCTGAAAGAAATTGTATTTGCTTAAGTTAGTTTTATTTCAAATAAAATATGTATCTTGCCAACGATATATCTGATCATTTCTTTACAAAAATATTTTTGTTTCATACATGTTTACCGATTAGTATCTCAATAGTGTTTTATTTTCCGGTTTTCTGAGTGGTATTGGATTTTACACTGTGAAAAAAGTAATTTGACCATTTCTTTGTAGGAAAAACAAATAGCCAAACATGGATATTTATAGAAGGAAATCGAGGCAAGCATATTATATTTCTTCGTTACTATAATAAGGGCATTAATAAAATTGTGAATTATAACATGCATTCAGATACGACATAAAACAATTTATCAAGTTCAAACGTTTATCGTGACTTAAACTTGATTCTTAAAGGTCTCCTGCTTGAGTTGCATCATCAATTAATTGAACAAAGTTCACCATCAAACCGCAATTCGTTGACAAATCACCTTCATCACTTTTCCACTCCAATCCATTGTTCCAAGCTTGTTAATTAAAGACCTTCTCCTGTCTTGAGCACTGAATGCTCAGCGATACCAGGACAAGTAAAAGCTTCTGAGCCTTTAATGAGCACGCCATTGTCTCGGACTATCATGGTCATCCTCCTCTGCAAAAGGGACCAGAACCTTCACAATCAGAACCCATTATAACTTTTAGATGCTTAATGAGATGAAAACACCTTGGCCTAAAACAATTAAAAAAAGAATGTCTCAGAAAGTGAAAGTGACTCAAGGACGATCCCGATATTGAATTTGGATCCAATCTCTCTTCCAGCCTTATCAGCATGTCTTATTTGTAGCGGTGTTGTTCCATTCAGCGTCATAATAACAAGGGAAGCTCTTTTCTTCTCGCTCTATGCTCACTGATTTCCAGATCGGAAGCCTTTGTTGTGGTTCTCGGCTCATAAAGGAACGAATTCGAGGTGATTTGAAAACTCGCCAGTTTGCTTGTCCGTCTGCGGGCGAGATAGGTTGGAGCGCTCCTTTTAAAAAGGAGTCCTGATTGGTATTGTTGTGCTCTTCGAGGTTGGAACCCATTGATTCTTTTGTGTGGATGAGCTTTTATGTTCCTTGTTCACATGCGGCAATCGGTAAATTGAATCATCGTGGGAGAAAACGAAACAAAAGTATCGCTTCTTGGGTGTTAGACAAGCAGGGGTGCAGCGTCCATGGAAACCCAGAAGCCTGGTATCAAGTACTAAAAAAATAAATTTTGGTTGTAAAAAAGGTAACACCTGAAGCAAAAACGACGATTTTTTAAACGCAAATCTAATTGAGACGTCAGTTTCTATTTAGCATCCTCGATTTTCATCACAATTAGCCAACTAGGTTGATGCCCGATCCTTTAAGCCTCAAATGGTTTCTTACTGTAATTGGTTTATTACATTTGTCATACGCAATGAGGACCTTTAGCACAGACTCTTCTCCCCTACCACATGCTTCCTACTGAGGCTAGCATCCAGTCCAGATAATAAGCGCATTTGGTCCTTGCGCATGATTTATCTTTTCTCTATTTTCTCATCTTCTCGCCTTTGTAAAAGACAGCCTCACAGGTATGCACACTAAGTTGCCATGATTGAGCGCAGATGCACCTTTGTGATCTCTTTAACATTCCAAATGGTTTTGACGAGATATATCGTCCATCAAGATCTGATCAATTCTGCTTACGACGAGATGTCTCGTCCATCAAGATTTGACCAATTTTTCTGATGACGAGATCTTGGCATCAAGATTTTGCTAATTTTTGTATGATGACGAGATCAAGATCTGGTGAAACTTTTTTTAATGACGAGATATCTCATCCATCAAGTTCTAGTCAGTTTTGTTAACGAAGAGACACCTCGTTCAGACAACCACTAGAAGGGTTAAAATAGAATTAAAAATTATTTATATTATACTGCCTTTGAAAAAATAAGACAACGGTGAACCCAGTTGACTTATAAGGTTGTCTGAAACTAAGCATTAGATTTTTTCTGCTTTCGATCCAATCTCGGTATCTCCAATTATCAATGTCACGCTATGTTATTGAAGACTAGTGATGATGAAGTTTCTAAGCTTTGCCTGAAGAATCTAGACTAAATCAAACTGATCTATATAAAAAAAACATTTCACAATTTACAATGTGTCCAAGTTTATGATAGCACTGTGGATACTATAATGAAGGGGATATAAACATTTTGTACCAGTAAAAAAAGACCTCTGATTTGCAGAAAACATTTTAGTGATGGTTGATATCAGTCTTTTTAAACTATAGTAAAAATGACTCTCAGAATTGGAGATGTCACTGAAACTATGAATCTTAAGTATAGGAATGAAACGACTATTGTTATTCTGCAAATCCAAAGCGTCTTGCAAAAGGGTTACTACTCAAGTGGAGTGGTTTGGTGATCACTCCACACTCACTTGGAATTATGTACACAAACAAGAAAAGACAATAGTGGCACGCAAAGGGAATTTAAAACATCATCAGGGCCATCGCACAGCTTCTTGTCTCTCAACACCACAACATTGTGAATAGATAAGATATTTTTCTTGTCCTTTTTAAATCCAAGCAATTTTTTTTAATTTCATCCAAAATTGTGTTCTTGCAATGAAAGCCCTAAACGCAAACACATAATTTTAGTCTAATTTGCAAATTTGAATAGAATCCACTCACTATTTTGATGCTCGCCAAAGACACCACCCGTTTGTCCATGTAAGTGCACCTATCTGGGAATTTATGTTTCACGCCTAATTTTTGGTTAATAGTGTACTTTTTAATGCCCGATCATTGACCTCTTCGGCCTTCGGTACTTTAAGACGCGAATTGATGGCTATTTGTGAAGGTTGGTAGTGTCTTATGATGCAAGGGCCATGATTGACCAAGCTGAACCAAGCATTACAAACAACATCAAGAATGACCATACACACAAGGAAAGTTTTAGTGATACATAAGAGAGAAAAATATACCTAAGGAGGAATCAAACCTGACAGGCAGTAGGCATTCCCACTGCGACTCCTATTTGTAAAAGAGCAACCAATCGGCAGACCAGAGATTACTCCTAATAGGAACAATCACCAACATCTACGAGCTTTCAAAGCGGGATTCGAACCTGGACCTACTGGGTTTCAGACGAACGCTATGACCATTGTACCATTTAGGCGGCACAGTGTATTTACTGCATCGAGGAAAAGGAAACAGTTATAATTAAAAATAGCGAAATTTATGAGAGATAACTAAACGGTACTTCAGAACTGTTTACCAGGAAAAGCGTTATACGACTCGCAACCTATTGATTGCATTGGTTTATCTTCGCTTCGAAAACTGCCCTGTAAACTTCGAAAGGCCCCTTCGAAAACTGCCAGCCTCTGGTGTAAAACCCTGTTCCAAACTGTCATCAGTTCTGGGCAAAGGACAATTTGTTTTTCCCATTTGGATCTTCAGGACTAATAGGCCAGTTTTGTCTTGATGAGATATCTCGTCCTTAGCAAAAATGACCAGATCTTGGACGAGATATCTCGTCGAAACACTTGGAGGGTTAAGAACTAACAAACAACCAATCTCAAACAGCATGATAAATAGTATATTGTTAAAAGAAAACAATTAATCGCTTTTCCGAATATATGATATTATTCTCGTATAAATTACTATGCTCTAAAAGAATTTGTTTTTAAATAACATTAATCAGACATTTTTACCATCGCAAAACTTCTAAACTACGAGATTAACAACGATCCAGTTTTATTTTCAAATTAAGCGAATAACAGCACGGAAAAGAAGCGGCAAGACAGCATTTCCTTGAAACAAAGGTACGAATGGGAGTATTAGCGGTGATACCTGGACCGCTATTCTATATTCGAGTAATCGTAATGTGTGTAAGCCGACCAAATAGCAATGGTAAACTAAACCGAGAAACAAACCGAACAGATAAATCTGTAAAAATGTTTGCTCGAAGCAATTTGAAACGATCTTCTCTGGTCATTACTGGGTTACTTTTTTCTCTCTTAATCCCCAAGATTCGCCATATTTTTGTATTTTCAAGCTATTGTATCCACCAACGTTGTCGATTTGCATGCGCAAAAAGGTACCTTTTCGCTAATAAGAGAAGGAAACATGAAATTAGCTTCGGAGAATAAATATCGCAGAACAAAGCGAAATAAAGAAGATTACAATGGGATGGTCCGAGCTCTGGAAGAGAAAAAGTGGGAATCAAAGAGAGGAGGTCAGAAATTACATGTCGTTGAACATTTGGAATTGCTGATGTCCTGTTGTGAGAAATTTAGTAAAGCCATTTAGAGTCTAATACTATTTGGAGGGTAATAAAAGAACTTACATTTCGGTTGCGGAAATAATTTTGTACAGTTAGAAATTTAATCATAAAAAACAATAACCTACATCCTCGATAAAAATTTAAATATTATTTTGTTCGCTTCGCTTTTTAATCCCTTTCACAATTCGTTAAAATAATATGCTATTACTAAGTAAACCAACTCTTTAACCCTCACAATCATCTCGATCATAACATCTTTTAAATATTGCATATATGCCTTCATAAATCTTACTAAAGTATACTTCCAGACCCGCGCATAGCATCTGCACTTAGGTTTTTAATTTCTTGTATACAATGATAGCTGTGTAGTTACTCATATTATACCATATTTAAATCCTTTTGTAATAAGCACATTACCTTCAAATGAAATACAATTAGTCAAAAATATAAAATTTAATTTTATATTCTTACTGGTAATTCTTTATTTTCAATACCCAGTTCATGGCAAAAAAGTTTCACATCTCAGTCAAGTTACCACAATTAACTTCTAACTGCTCACTTCAGTTACATCCCATTCACTTGTAAAAGGCAATTCGGCATTTTTTGACTTTTAAAACCTATTTTCGCGTTCGTTCACGTTTTCTTTTCTCTTCAGATTTCAAGCTTCCAGATTACCTACCCTTTGCCTTATGTCATCAGTGCTGAAGGATTTCTTTAAATCAGAGCTCGTCCATGTGGAATGCCATATTATGCAGTTCCATAGCTCCAATCAAGCATATTTAGGCACATGGCAAAATTGGCTAGACTCCCTTGGTGATGGATCTTGTTTTGTTTATATCTGCCTTGTTACCATTCCCTAATATGCAAATAAAATTGATTTCTATACCACGTAGATTATTGAAACATGATATGGAAGTTATATTTTAACAAATACATAAAAATTCCTTTTATCGCCACAAAGAAACCTACGAGTTAAAGACGGCACAGGTTCGATTCGTCCCTGTTTGCATTTCTCTTTTCTGTATCAGTAAAACTTTCCTTGTATGTGTATGCCCAGTATTTGACGCTGTCAGTATTGAATTTGCGCAGCTTGGCCAAGTTAGGCTCTTGCACCATAAGAGCCCAACCATCATTCAAAAAGATGAAACAATCCGATTCGTGGATTAATAAGGACCAGAGCATGGTTTTAGATTCGTGTATTTTTAATAGGAGTGCACACAGTGTTAAGTTACGCGAAAAAAAATCTATAAAATTCGAAATGGAACTACTATAAAAGCGCATACATTTAAAAGCCTCCGAAGAGAGTAGGTTTCCTTTCCTATGAACAAATTTAAATAACTACTCTTTAAGGGGGAAAAGAAAGCTGGAAGGCATTTTGAGTAGGTGTGGAAAACTGAAAGAAGAGTGCATGAGAAAGTGGCGAAGATAAGATTTTATTTTTTCTCCCTCGAAAAACCCGAGAGCAAAAAAGAAGCATATGATGAAGAAGGAGTGAGATTGGATCCTTTGTTCGCACCTTCTGTCCGGTGGCTGCAGGTATAATTGCTCATCAAGCGAGGAACACACCCAGAGAATCAATAGACTGGAAGATAGCCGTCGCTACCGTACAGGGAGACGTGCAAAAATTGCGAATACCGTAAGTTTAGGTCTGCTCTGCGGATATTTTTATCTTTAGAAAAACCTTTATATATTCGGACTGGCTACATTGGGCTTCAATATGTTATATATATTTATTTTTCACTAATCTACACAGCACAGAACCCGATATTATTTGTATTTTGCAGAATGGCAACAGACGGATATAATTAAGAAATGGATATAAACGTAATAAACAATATAAAACCTGTTGCTACGATATTAGTTCTCCAATTTAGCCTCAAAGTTTAAATATGTTTAATGTGAGCTAGAAGCTGAATAATTTTACTAAAACTTCATGGAGGACCTCTTGCCGCCCTTGAGAAATTCTTCAATGGTCTGATTACAGAAAGCGATGAGAAATCTGGAAGATAGCGGAGAAAGAGGAAAATCTAAGCCAACACGAAAATAGGTTTGGAGGTAAAAAAATATCGAATCGCCTTTGAGCAAGAGAATAAGGTGCAATTGAAGGGGACGTTCAGAAGCTAATTGTGGTAACACATGACTGATTTCTGAATTTTATATCATGCACTTTGTTTTAAATAAGAATTAGAACCAGTAAGAATACTTTTAAAAATGTGAACAAAATGCCATTTTTTTTTACCAATTTTTTTTAATTGGACGTAAGAAATGTGCCTATCAATACTTATATTCATTATAAATGGATTTAAAGAAAGTATCAAATGAGAGACACAAAAAGAAACTTTATTGGTAAATAACATACGTGGTACAGAAATCAACATGTTTTAAACATTGACGAATTGCTACAAGTGGATATAAATAATATAACATCAACCGCTGCGAGATTCCTTCACCAAATTTATCAGAGTTTAACTATGCTTGATTAAGAGCATAAACTGAAAGACTACACGGAAAAGTTAGAAATTCTTTAGCAGTAGAAATACTCCAGAAGTCTAATTACAGAAAGCTATGAAAAATGTGGAAGACAAACATTATCAGCGCAGAAAAGAAAATGTGAGTGAATGAGATTTAAACTTCGAAAATTTCCGCATCGTTTTAGAACAAGTGAATGGGATGCAAAGAAAGTGAACATTCAGAAGCTAACTGCGGTTATACGACTTAGATTGTAGTTTTTGCCACGAGCTTTATTGAAAACAAGAATTAAAGCCAGTAAGATCCTGCAATGTTGCTTTCATTTTTTGTTAATTGTATTTTATTTGGAGGTGGGAACTGTACATATGAATTCCAATATTCATTTTATTCGTAAGTAATAAAGGGCACTACCATCAATAGATATAAGCAATCAAGACACTAACGCAGATGATATGCTCGAGGAGTCTGCTAGTTTGTTGCAATTGACGTTTTAGGGAAGTTTCAGTATAAAACTGGTGCACTTTCAAATTTAAACACAAAGAAAACGGAATGGCACTTTAATGTATAAAAACGAAATAACGTGTTAAGTGAATTGTGTTCGAAGGGAAATCTGGACAAGACAGAATATTGTGTCGAACGTGGCATATTTGTCTGAACTGAAAGTTATCAAGATGATTTCACATACATTATCATCATTAGGAAATCTGAATGGAGAGTGATGTGTATAGTTTCGTACCCAGTTTCTCGGCAGTCTTGCAAATGTACAATAGACGAATGCTAAAAGGTTGCCCTCGTTCTATTACGAAGCATGACGGCTGTTATTTAGAATAGCAATAGCACAAGTGATGGACGCATCATGATTGTTCCGTTTTCGAGTTGACCCATTTCAAGGCAGAAACGAAGAAACCTCGAATAATTATAAAAAGATGTCTGTAGCAAGTTAAGCGATATCTCCAAAGACCCATAGTCTTCTTATAAGAACTAGTTTAACTAACATCTTATCCACAGAATTTAAATGATCAATGGACCCTTGCTTTCTTCGTAAACGAAAGTTGATCTCGATTCTTAATGTCAGTTCCTCTGGTGCAGAAGTGGAGCTTTACCATTCAAAGAATGTGCAGGAAAGGGAAGTTAGATTGTAATCTTGTCCTGGTGTACCGAATCCAGATTAACCCTCCTTGTGGTTTGTCTTCGCGTCGAAAACTGCCCTGTATTGGCCAGCCTCTGTTGCAAAAACCTGTTCCAAACTATCACTAGTTCTGTGGGCAAGGGACGATTAATTTTTCCTATTTGTATCTCCATTCTCTCATGGTGTAATCAGAAGATCTTTGTCGGCCGACGAGATATCTCGTTCTTTACAAAATTTAAAAGATATTGGACGAGATATCTCACCGAAACACTTGTAGGGTTAATGAGCCTCAGGTGTGCTGGATTTTGTAACATGCCTCTGAAACAGTTCTGATTTCAATGTTAATAAGAAATTAAATTATTTCTGAAAATTACAATTTAATAACCCATCTATAATTTTTAAAAAATCGTAAACGTTTAAAAAAAATAATATGAAACAAATTGTGTAGAAGAACAATACTTAAAAGTGGAGGTTAGTGGTGTGACATTATATATTTAAAATACATTGCTAATAATATTTAGGATAAGACATAAGAATAGTTGAAGTCCAGGAAGCTTTTAAAATCCAGATTAATTCCAAGATGCATTTTACCGGGCAACAGCTATATTTCCCCTAGCAGCTTTTAAAGATAAATTAAAATAGAAAGAGGAACCCTCCGCACGTGTTTCTCAGAAACTTTTCTATTTGCCGGGGGTTCTAGCCTTCTCACTTTGAACCGCAAATCATAATCATTTTTCTTTTACCGAACCCACGGCCCGAGCTGAGCTTTCGAGCCTTTTAAAAGCCCTAGGAATACGACTCGGCCTTTGAAGTAGGCAGGCTTCCTCACGAATTAGCCGGTTGCAAAGCCGCCGCTCACGTGGGAAAAGGTGCAAAAAAAGACGAACGCAAGGAAATTGTATAGAAATGAATTACTTTTCGCTACATATTATTTGATATTTGCTTTGTAGGGGTATATTTTAACCAGTGTTGGTGGCTCTTCGGTGAAAGTACTGATTATAACGCCACCTTCCTCTGATTGAGCTGGCACTGCTATGTAGTTTCCCGTCTCGCGCTTCGGGCTCTTTTATTTTTCTCGGGCTATTGGTTAAGACCACACGCACGAGTTTTCATTTTTCTGGCTCTCTCGTGTGATTAAAATTGCTACTTGAATAGACCTTGATTTCGGGTTAGTTACAATGATTCCTTTTCAATCGATGATTTAGAAGAATTTGTTACTTAATAGCAATTTTTGTATATCGACCTTCTAATGAAATAAACGGAGCATGTGGGTGGGGTCGCTGTCGTAAGATCAAGGTTTATGTCACGTGGGCTTGGGAATCGACTTAAATCGGTTTAATTACGCTTGATACACAAACCAATTAATAATTAGTTCCACATTATTCTTCGTGCTTTCATTCAATACCATGTGACAGATCTTCAAACCGAGAGATCGGGAGAAATAACAGGAAGCTGAGCGCCCATACTCCGTCTATTTCATTAGAAGGTCGATGCTCTTGTGACGAAGCAGGACTTTTTTAAGCATCAACCTTTTAATGAAATAAACGAAGCATGTTCGCGCAGTTTCATTTATTTCTTCCGATCGTTCGGTTTGAAGATATCCGGATGAAGGTCACGTGGTATTGGGTGAAAGAACGAATCCTAATGTGGGACTAATTATTGACTGGTTAATGCAATTATCGAACGTGATAGGAACACTAATTTGCGCTTCGATGGCCAATCGGCCCAAATCAATTCCCTGAATTCCCATCGATCTATTCGTTATTTCTATTCCGTCTATTTCGTTAAAAGGTCAAAGTATTTAAATTTCTGGGCATATCAAAATAATGAGTTCTTGCATATCGCTCCCCTGGAAGCATTGCAACTCTAATTAGAATTAATTTTTATATAGGGTGAGTTGGGACAAGCGTGTTCGCAGGGTAAGTGCGTCTATTAAACATAAAAATAGGAACTGCCATCTGCTAGAAATGCCTTAAGGAATCCTATAGATTATTTTAACGTTAGAATTTCAACCGGGAATTGGGCAGACCAAAGGGCCTTATTGAAACTATATGCTCTTGCCCAAATCACAACACTATGGCATTGCAACAAGATAACATCCCATGGTATGCGCTTCCCCCATCATGTGGATATGAAGTATGAAAATATGAAGTTTTTAAAAATTATTGGGACATGGTAGTAATTGGTTCAATATGAATTCCGGATATTTGGGTCCATACTTGCCCCACTTCACCCTAATTCTAAAACACCGATTCCATTCTATTTAAAATATCTTGTTAATCAAACAAATGCAAACAAGGCTCACACAGACATACTTGAGTATGCTTTAATTAATTCGTTAAAGAATATATTTAAAGCATTAAGTTTTGAAAATTAGCTTCCAGATTTTTTCCGTTTCAAAAATTCATTCTCAATAAACTCAAATTCAAAAAATAAAAATATTTTGAAAAAAATTGAAAATTTAATCAGTATGTATGCATTACTCACACTTATATGGCAAGGAAAAGTTAAAAACGTCTATGTAATCAGCCTCATCACTCTCATTCATCGTGATTTTTGCTTTATTATTGAGAATTTTGATGTGTATGTAATCAGATATTTCCAACAAGCTGCATTGCGATATTAATGGTTCATACATAACTGCCAACTGAAGTTATTCATACTTCTGAAATTTACATGGAAATGACGAAAATATATTTTTATCGTTACCTTTCTTTCAGAACACTATTGAATCAAAATTTAATTAGCTGTAGGTGACTGTGTTTGTATTTCTCTCATGCGTGTCAAATTTTCCAAATTGGTATTATTTGTCCATGTCCGTTTATTTGTGACGAGAAAAACTTTACTTATCACAGCTTGGCGAGATCTAACCCTTGCAACATAAAAACCAACCAAACATCAAAATTTAATTCTGAATAACTCGCGTCTGAAAATTTATTTATGTATTTGTTTAACTAAAAACAGTTTTCTCAGTACTGAATTTTTATTATGGCTTATTTTTTATTCAAAATTTTCTGGAAAAAAATCCAGTTTAATAATAGTAGTCGAAATTAAGAAAATAGTTAAAGCTCAGTCAACTGCTAAATGGTGACTCTAAGCACGAAAGAATTTCCCGCCTTCCTTTATATTTATGAAAATATACGGTTTGAAATAATTTGTTTTAGTTTCGAAAGCAAATTGACCTTCCATGAACAGTAGGACGTCTAGTATCCAATATCCTTGAAACGGGTATGGTTAGGTTTATAAGTTTACTGGGTACATTAATGCCACAGAGATATATAAATATTCTCCCAGTAGATATTCTGATACCTAGGAGTGCTCTGGATATGGAATGAAACAAAAGAATGACGACCACACCATAGAATATCGAAATTTTTGTTATGGGGAGAACACCTTTTTATAAAGTGATAAGTTGTTATGCCCACAAAGATTTAAAAAATGTTTGATTATACTACCCTTCAAAGGATTGAACAATATGAAAATCTGTTTGGAGGATTTCAATCATTAAACCGTAATCTATGTTGTTAAACTACACACGGAATCTTTCTGTAAAACATCAGAAGGTATGCCATTTCGTGAAGAATTTTAACGCAAAAATAAAAGTTATAGTCTAAGAGGCAGAGGCATCGATATCGCCTGGGGACTGTTAATCCCTCCGCTGCCTGCCGAAATCGTCCGGCCTGTCACATCTCTCGCTGCTCACGAGAATCGCCCACTTGTTGCTGGATAACAATTACCCACCGTCGCAACATTAAATTAGGGTATTTTACGACATCGGTGTGATCACAAACCTGTTCCATAACTATCTTTTTTCTCCTTCCATCCCCCTTCTACGCGTTCGACCCCCACAGATTTTCGAGAACTTCTTCCTTCCTCTGGCTTGTTAATGAGTCGTTATTAACTTTCCCCAAATGAGAACTCGGTGTCACGCATGCGCGCGGGAATGCTTCTCAAAAGAAGTGTCACCTGTTTTCGGCGAGTAATGCGATAATTTGTCTATCTTCGGTGGGATTAACCCGAGAAATAGTTTCGATTGAGAATGCGAATGGGCTGACTGAATCCCCCCTGGTTCGAAATCAATCTGCTCTGGGGCTGTAAAAGCAGTTCGGTTAATAGGGTGAGAACATGACTGGGCACAACGAAGTGAAATTATTTTTTTCTTCTCACTAGGACAGAATTTCAGCGTTGAAGCCTTTGGCCGAATAACGGCCTGTGTTACATAGATATAATTTTACAGAAGGAGCAGAAAACGCTAAACAATATTATATTATATGGGTCTTGGTGGATCCATCATTCTATTAGATCACATAGATCCTTATTCCATTCAACGTTTTGTAAATTTGGCTAAGTTGTCTTGGAAATTCAAGCCCGCGATTGACCAGTATTGATAAATTTCAACTTTTGGGATTGTGTTCAGCATTAGGAGAAGAATCAGAGGATCTAACCGCAACAAGCGAGAGGTTTAGCGATTCCAAAACCTTCCTCGTAAGCAAATACGAGTTCGGCAGTTGCGGGAGATGATTGTTGTAACATTAATCGCTGTTCTACAATCGAGCGTGCGATTCCATGATATTAAGTCCCGACCCACAACACCATCTAATGGGGACGATGGATCTAACTTGGGAATTAATTGTAATAATCGGTGTCTGATTTTCGAAAAATATGCACATAGATTGATATTCGACTGAATTCTTCAATTAAAACAAAGCAGAGTGCATATTTGTAAAAGCAAATACTTTGTCGATTTACTACTGATGTTGATCACGTTTTGTCGTTATCTAGTCCATCCGACATTTTTATTGAAATTTGTCGATACCGCTATTTTTTACGTATAGTTTAATTAAAAATTTTGAACTCAATTGACATGTTCCAATTTGTTTAAAAACACATCGGAAAACATTAATTATTGTGAGATAGGGATGTTAAATTTTAGAGTAAGTAGCCTATCTTACATGAGTAACTGTATTGGTTGCGTAACTACATTTTTGGACAAAGAAATTCCTGAGTGTATTACTTAGTTTCTAGCATAAAGCTTTAGGGAATAGTACACGCATAGAAACTTGATTTGATTTGTGTGAACCAATTGGGTGACTATGTATTAAGATGGATAACCCTTGATTGAAAAATGACTGCATTGGTGATCGAAGGAGCCACTTAGTTCTGATAGAAACATCGCATATGATACGCATAGGAAACTAGCATTCCTCATAAATGTTTTGAGTTCGAATCTCTTTCCATTCATGAAAGTTCGTGATAGCCACAACCCCACTACAGTTCTTGGTCTAAATACCCCTCGTATATATGTACACGAGAGGTATTTGTATTATTACTCGACACCTTGATATACCTCGTGTATTTTTAATATATTTTTTTAAAGTCAGTCGAGGCGAGAAATCAAACCATTATCCTTATAGTCTGCAGGGAAGGTTTTAATATACTGATGAATATTTATGGTTACCAATCCCCTTAATCAAGATGTAACATAGACCAAGTCCAAAAGACCATGTTTTGCACAGCGACCAACCAAGAGCTGTCCTGTTCATCCAGAACTGTCCCACAGAGACGCCGAACCAATCTAAAATAAGGGAAGGAGCTACTGAAGTTGTGGAGTATGAAAAAGTTGAGAAATTCATAACTCCACTCTGATGAATATTTACTTCATGTATTCGAATTTGTTCAGTGAATTTCTGAGATTTCAAATTTAGAAATAAAAGGGATCATATTGAATTATGATAAATGATCCTGAATAAATTAATATTTAGACGAGATTTAATGAGTATTCATTCACTATAAATTAATAAGATGCTCAAGTTGAAGATGGTGGGTGATATGCTTTCTGTTACAAAGCCTTCAATCGATGCACATTTTGCGTTTATTTTGATTTACTTTTGAATTTTTTTGCCACTCTTATTTTGAGTTTTTATGTAAATACTCATTAAAGTAAGAGGTCCTAAAACTTCTAAACCTGATAGACGCTGTTTTTGTGTATGCTTTACGTTCGTCTTGAAAAGCACAACGGAATTTATATTCAATGGCCAAATCATATTATGAAGAAAGCTTTTCAGAATGCATCGTGCTTGTTTATTTTATAGCGTCACAATGTAATTATACGCGCTGTTTAAATAATAAAAAAGTGCCTACTTAAACGTTTTTGTGTTGTATCATATCACAATTAATAAATGTTTCATCTTGAATTTTCTTTTGTGAGGCGGATGTCTGAGAAAATACAACCCTTTCTGTTTCGAATGTAAATAAGTCGTCATCTTTAAGCGCACGTTATGTTGCTTTTATTGAACTCATAAAAAGTTCTATGACAACAACGAAACGGAGATACAAGTCTAATTTCGCTCACGACAATGAAGACCCAAACAAAAAGGGAACCACGTCAAAAGAAACCGCAGGAATTCTGAATATCTACATTTCTGGAACAAACCTGCATTGCCCGTTGTTCCTTCTTTAATAAAAAAAAGCTCCCCTCTTCTCCCCATTTTTATTATAATAGCGTCGTTACTATCATCAATATTAATCAGCTATCTAAGCTTTCCACTGATTATGATGTCTTATTTTAACTGCTGCTGCTGTTAGAAAAACTGCATATGAAAAATTTTGCTAGGAGTCGAGGAATGTTTTACGATGCTGAAATAAAATACACATTCATTCTTTCTCGTCCTTAAAATTTTGCAATTACTCTGCACTTGCGTAAGAAGCAGTGAACACGAAATTGAATTAGTTTCTGAAGCTTTTCTCGACTGCAGTAACTTCGGGTGTTTGCGACCTCAAGGTCAAGCCTCTTCACTTGCTCTGAGACCATAAAAGTTTACGAGATGCTCATACAACTTTCTGAGTCCAAATTATGGTATTTTAGATGTAATTTCGAGACCTAAAATTAAAACGAAATATAGAAATGAAGACTACAACATTTCGATTAATGAAGACTACAATAAATTTCGTTTAACCCTCCAAGTGGTTTCGACTATATATCTCGTCCAAGATCTGGTCAATTTTGCTAATGACGAGATATCTCGTCCACCAAGATCTTGTCGGTTTCGCTAATTATTAGATACCTCGTCGAGACAAAACTGTCCTATTACTCCAAGGGGTGATGAAGATCCAAGTAGGAAGAACAAATTGTCCTTTGCCCTCGTAAGGACTGGCGGCAATTTGGAATAGGTTTACGCATTGGAAGCTGGACTTTACAGGGCAAATTTCTACACTAAGACAAACTACCAGAAGAGGTAATGAAGATTGTAACAAGATTTTAATTAAGAAAGATTACAACAAAGATTTCGATTAATTAAGACTTCAACAAGATTTCGATTGATGAAGACTGCAACAAGATTTCGATCGATGAAGACAAAAGTTCGTTTGATGAAGACTATAAGATTTCCCCCATTCCTCAAAACAAATTAGTTCAAAAATTTCACTCAAAAGGGAAATTTGTCCGATAATGTCGTTTTAACACCCATATTGGTTGGTTTGTTGCTGTACGGTAATTGAGGCGTTGACATGGAAAAGCATGTAAGTCACAAAACCAAATTTTAAAGGACATGCAAAAAACGTTTCTGAGCCTGTTAAAAGGGAATTGTATTTTTATGAACTAAAAGAGCTGCAGAAACTAAACTATTTCTTCTAGCGACTTACTGGCTTTACCATGGCACTGGCATGGGTTCTTACTATCTTATCCGCCAAAAAAACTAATTTTCTATATTTTTTGTGACTTACATCCTTTTCGATGTCAACGCCTAAATGTTTTGCTACACAAGGGTTAATTACATCGGGACCTACAACTTAAAGTCCTACATCATGTTGAGAGAGTTATAAAATTATGCATTGAGAGCCAATGCGATTATAGAGGAAATGAATTGTTCAGATATTTTGTTTAAAGTAGACTCAAAAAATATAATTAAGATTATAAGATTTCGATTAATGAAGACTACAAGATTTCAATTGATAAAAGACTACGATGTTTCAATTTCTAAAAAAATTAGTCCAAAATTTTCACACCATTTAGTGAAATTTGGTGATAATGTCACTTCAACAAGCATATTGGTGGGTTTGGTTTGTTGTTCTACTGTCATTTGTTTTGCTTTACCAGGGCTAATTCGATTGGAACCTACCGCTTAAGGTTCAACATCATGCTGAGTGAGTTATAAAATTATGCGTTGTAGCGAATGTAATTTTGAAGGAAATGAATTGTTCACGTATTTTGCTTAAAACAGAGACTCAACAAACATAAAAACGAAGAATGAAAATAGCGTTAAGTCTCGAAAAAATGAATACGTCAGGTTTTGAAAATAGACGATTCATTTACCAAATGAGATTTCTCTACATGAGCAGATTTTATTTATTTTGATCATTCAACTGTTTATTTAATTTAATGATGGATGTAAAGATTCATTGTTGCTCAGTATAATTTTAATTTCCTTGTCCAAGGCCTTTAGATTCTTGTTATTTTTTCTTTGCCCGGTGCTTACATGAACCGATGCTAATCTATGGTCATTATTAATGATGACCATTTCTTTCTGATAGCTATGAAGCATATCAATTTCAGAACAATACCTCTAGCACATAATGATAACCATTATCTTTTTTGTTCCTGCACACACAAGTAGGTAATAGCAGATAAATACATTGTTTGATGAGTTGTAAGACGTTATTTTGATTACAGTCCTTGTTCGTCTAAACGGGTATTCATTCACTTAAAGAAGAGGAAAGGACTTGGTAGCAATAAATTCTTTTACTCAAGTGTTCGACAGAGATAATTTGTTACTACCATCCCGCGTACATAATGAAATTTCGGTTCAAATATTTTAACGAAACACGTTTTTTTTTCATAAATAATGTATGGCAATTTTTACACTGACTTACAGATCCTTAACTTGAGAAATCCTGGGAACGATAATTTGAAAACATCAGAACTGCTTAAATAGGGTAAGGTGGGGCCAAGCGGATTATCTGGGTAAGTGCGTTCATTGAATATAAAACGTGTCAGTGATTAAAGTAGTGCCTGACTGTCAAGTGGAAAATAAAAAATGTAGAAAAGACAGCGACTCTCATGTTTCACCGTAAAGATCCAACCAAACTACCCTTACTCAAACTTTACGGACAAACCATCCCTTGGACCTTACAGAACAAATACTTAGGACTCACCCTAGACTCTGAACGTAACTGGAAGCCACACATACAGTATTTACAAGACAAATTTCGGAAAGTTTCCTCAGTCGTGTATCCACTCACTTCTCGGAGCTCAACACTATCAACCGACAACCAAAAACTTATTTATTTATACTTCGTAAGACCAGTCATAACATATGCTTGCCCAATTTGGGGAGGAGGTACTAATAAAACAAATATTAAAAAATAGAACAGCTGCAAAATCTCTTTATCAGCCAAATCATCAAATCCAGATGGCTTTACCGCAATAAAGATATTTTAAATTCGCTCAAAATACCTTCCATCCAACTCTTCATTAAAAATTGTAAAAAATATCTTCAATCAAATTGAGAGCAATAACAATGCAGCTGTTCTAGAAATTGAAATATATGATCCCATCCTCCCTCAAAATAAGACCACGAAGTACCCTTCTTCTGGGCAGCTGAAAACGCACTTTTCATATTTCAAATTTTTAAATATTAATCTTGATTTATTTAACTTCTTCCGATTACTTTTTATTGCCTTTCTGCAATGTGTTACTGATATGAACACTAAGAATTAGACTCCAATGATCAATTGCTTCACCCAATTTTCTTATTATTTAACTACCAGGGAAAAATCAAAATGTCAAGCCTCAATTTCATCACCGGAGATTAAGGCCGCTTCGTGACCATGTGCTCCATAAGCCATCAACACATCCCCCAAGTAGTGACTAACACCTGTTGGAAATACTTGAAGGATTAGCTATAGATTAGCTTCACCGTTAGACCAGATAAAATTTCGGCAGGAAATTTGCAGTACAATTGCCACTGACAATACAGTCACATTGCAAACAAGAAAATAATCCTACATGCCCCGTCATATAGTGCAAGAGCGTACCATGAAATGATATTGGAAAGTATTTCCATTGACATATTTTACCATCCCAGAAGTACCATTAATATATATTTTTTAATTATATCAATGGTAAGTTGAAATAAATAAGACTACAAACACATTAGTAGAATCTAGGAGTGTGTGGTAAAAATAGGAAATTTATTAAATTACTGGGACAGATTAGTAATTGGTTCAATATAACTTTGAAGATTTTGATTCGAACTTGCCCCACCACATCGTACTTGTTTTGGCTATCCATCAAGTCCTGTTTGACATGATTTGAGTCTACAATCGTTTTTATTAACTGATCGAAAGATGGGTGAAAACATTTTTTATAAACAAGGATAATGTTGTGTCTATTAACTAGCACATAACAAGGAAATGAATGAAGTCAATAGAGAGAAGGAATCAGAAGATAAAATCATTTAAAATAAAACAACTATCGCTATAAATGATGACATTTAAAATAAACACAGTGCGGAACGAAGTTATGAAAAGAGCTGTACGTAAGAATAACCACAATTCCCACAAAAATAAATTAAATCTAGCATTGTTCCTAAAGGAGAATGTTTAAAGTAACATTATATACTCTTCGCAGAAATGAGAATATTTAAAAGAAAGACACCTATTATATAAAATTAACGTGCAAAAAAGAAATATATGAAATAAAACATTAAGAGTGCTTCTAAACACGAACTTGAAGTTCATGAAGATCAAACTGTATATCTACATAATATATAGATGTACAGTTAGTGAAATATAAGTTATATATTTCACTAACGTGGCACAGAAATCGGCGTTATTTGTGTATTGGCGAATGACAACGAAAGGATGGGAAACATTTTAAATCAACCTCTAGGAGATTAATTCACCAATTTTGCAGCAAAGTTTTAATATGCTTAATTTGAGCTAGTAGCTGTATAACATTACTAGAACTATACGGAAGTGCCCTTGCCACTCTAATAAAATTCTTCAGCAGTCTGATAACAGAAGCCTTTGAGAAATACGGACTGTCGAAAGTAACGCAGAAAAGAAAATCTGAGCCAACGCGAAAATAGATTTAGAGGTAAAAAATATCGAATATCGCCTTTGAACAAATGAATGAGATGCAATTGAACTGGACGTTCAGAAATTAATTGTGTTAATATGACTGAGGTGAGAGCATTTTACCATGCGCTTTATCTATATAAATAAAAATTGAGTGTTTGTACATTCAATACTTTCAAACCATTTCAAGTTATTTATCCTTTTTGGGCCTTCTAATGCAAAATCGGTGTCTTGCGCTTTTGGTGTCTGCCCATTTGTCGGTCTGTATGTGTGTTCCCGTACTATGTACAAACAGCTGGATGTATTTTCATGAAACTTTGCATACTGTGAGTACTTACACTCATTTAGTGAATGAACTTGGCTGCATTGGTCTGTCTGTCTTCCCATTTTACGTATGTTTTTGTATCTGGTGCTTGTGCGAGTATCACAAAAAACAGTGTCCTGTATTTTAGTTTAGAAATTTGAATCATTGCATGGTAATTTTGAGGAAATCTTTTGTTTTTAAATGACATATAATGCATTTATATGCATACTCTCAATTATTTTACGCATTCTGGGTAACATTGGCACACTCTAGAGACTTCTTTCTTACTAAAAATTTAAATTTTAGAAAAGTGTAAAATGTTAAATTTGACATTAGGTACACATTTGTGAAATTGTGTACCTTTATTAGAGTGTGGTAGTTGCTACATGTGATGAATAGGAATTACAATTTATTAAAGAATATGGAAGTTAGTTAATAAATTGTAACAAACTTCCTCCAGTAAGTAGTAAGTGACGTCGGGTAATTCTGCTGTTGGAAATAAGGATTAACACAAGTAAGAGTTCCTCTGAATAACGTGAACAAATATCATTTTATATTTTTGACTAATTTTATTTCATTTGGGCGCATGAAATGTGCATATCTATGCTTATTCATTATAATTATGCTGATGCTTATTCATTATAAATGAATTTAAATAAGGTATGGAATATGAATAACACTGCCCTCTTTTAGTTTTAGCAATAACACTTCTAGTGGTTTTATCGACGTGGTATCTCATCATTAGAAATAAAACTTGGCAAACGTGGTCAGATCTTGAAGGAAGAGAAATCTCGTTGAAACCACTTGGAGGGTTAAGAAACTTTTGGGTACGTGCTATGCATGGGTCTGCTAGTTTATTTGAAAAGCGTTCTCATGTATCAATTCTAAAATAAGGAAATTTAAATTCTTATTTTTAGAGGAGTGGGAATTAAAAAGCGTCCCCATCTTCAAGCGCTTACACAAAAACGCGACAAACCCACTTGAAATTAATAATCCGAACCCACTTAAAAGATTACCGTACCTACAGTCATCAGTTGCGGGAAGGGCACAAGAGCCGAAGGAAACAAAACTGACGTAACGACGGTAATTAACGGTACATTACAGACGCGAGACCGTCACATAACTCATGCAAGTAACGAGCACCTTGGGCTAATTAAAGGGTATGCGACGTTTGAGAGGGGGGGGGCACATATTTTCGTGGAAGAACCGGTCAAGATTGATCATGCTCAACCAGAACCAAGTTTTGGGTAACACAGGTGTTCCTGGAATTCCAGTTCAGGTAGCGACGAAGAATCGCGACAAATAATTACAGTCTTTGGGAGGATTGGGACTGTGGGGGCTAATTTTGCGACAGCTCTAATGGTTTTTCCCATCCCTGACCCCCTGTCTAATCACAGCGTTTCGGATTTTTAATGGGCTGCCGGTATTTCTCCAGGCGATGTCACTCGATGCAGTGGAAAGTAGGGGATGCTGGCAACGTGTGGACTGCGATCTGTCAGACAGAAGTCACCCTTCGTCTGGTGTGCGGTTTCTTCAGAGGCAGACTGTTTATTTTCTCTTCGACTGTGAGTGGACAATGGGATGGGTCCGTTTCATCGCAGAAAGTTTTTTTTGTCTGAAGTTAAAACCACAAAATCAGTGTGGGATATTTTCAACTCTCAGCAAATACAATATTTATGCGTAAAATCTTACAAATACCATCCCAAAGTATTATTGAAACTTCGATAAGTGTGCGATATTTCATAAGTATTCATTTCAGATTCTTCCAGTGTGAGTAGATAATGCAAGATAGGTAGGTACGTAGTTAATTAACGTAGCATTGGAGCAACACAACAGACTATTGGCGACGATCCGTGGACAATCCCTAATGGAAAGATCCAAGGACAACTTCACGTAATTTTGAACCATGGTCAGATGACGGATAATGCGAGGACTCAATTCATTTGAAGAAAGTTATTTAATGCCTAACATAAAATCGGGTTGCAAAACCTGTTATTTCGAATGTTTTACGAATACAGTATCCTTGTCGTCAGACATTATAAATACCATATCAAATCGCTAAAGAGACTTGATCTAGAGTACGATTTCATAGCTAGACTTTACTTGAGCTTCTTCAACTGTGTCAATGGGAAGACTCAACTCATTTGTAGAAAGTTATTTAATGCCCAATAAAACCAGGTTGAGCGCGCGGAAAATCAGTGCATTTTTTAACATTTTACTAATACGATATTTATTGCCGTCAGACTTCTTAAATACCATCCCGATGAAATATTGCGACTTTATCTGGTGCATAAGTTCATGACCAAACTGTTTATTTTCAACTTTGAGCTGACAATGGGTTGTTTGGTGGTTTTATGGCACAAGGGCCATATTTGGCCAAACTGAACCAAGAACAGACAATGGAGGAGATGCTGTTCATTAAAAAGTTGGAATAAAGTACAAAAAATTATCAAGCTTAAAACTACGTAACAAAATCATTGTACATCAATACTAATGTCGTCAAACCTTAAAAATATCATTCCAATGTTCTATTGAGATTCATTTAGTATAAATGGGTTTTTTACGCCATTTAATTATTTTAAATTTAAAAAAATGTTACTTACAAATTTTAGTGTGCAGTATAAATTGTGTTAAACTTTCGATTCGTAAGCGCCATTTATTTTCGTACTAAAGGAGACAATGTTTGTTCTTTTCTAAAATTGTTTGGACAAAACTATTGACGTTTTCATGCGTATTTAAAAAGTAATAAGCATTAAAGCTCACTTCCTTTCAAGTAGTATTCATTACCAACCCTCATGGATTCAATATCAACTCGCATATTTATATTTTTCAAACCCAATTGCTCATCATGTTACATCCCCTTAAGGTCATTCGAGTCGGTCAATTTCCGTGTCGAATTATGGGAATACATAAAGTCATAGCGATCACTCTTGATTGAAAGAAGTTCTGGTTAGTTGGTCCCATAAGAATAAATAACTGTCAAGAGTATTGTGAACACAGGAATCCATAAATTTAGTAGTAGAAAGACTAATGGAATAATAATAAAATAAAATTATATTTTTTAGAAATGGGAACAAGGAATTAAATAATTATATTTTGTCGGCGGTTCTGGTGGTAAAGTAAACACCTCTTTCATAGTACACGGAAAATTAATGGTTGCTGGTTGATTTGGGGTTTTATGGCGCAAGAGTCATATTTGAACAATCTGCGTCAAACACAAGACAAGTAAAAAATGTCGTGAAAGGAAAAAAGAGGGATTACAGTTGTGGCGTGAAAGCAGAAAAAGATCGCGACTGTAAACCACATTGAAAAAGGAAAGATCACTAGAGTACCCCGGATCCGTGAAGTCCTCCTAATTTTGATCATGAAAAGAAGTACACTTTCGCTATTTCAATTTTTTTTATGAATAAGAATGGGTTTCATAGGCATTTTGTTATACTTTCTATGCATCTTTCCATTTTTATCTGTTTCATTAACATATTGAATTGGATTAGTTTTCGTTTAATAACTTTTCTTTGTAAAATCGGGAATCATTATGAACGTTGATTCAATTTTCATTTTTGAATTTCAAGTACTTTTGGTACTGAAATAAATAGATTAAATTATGAACAAACAGGACGATACCTAATACATATTTCGATCACATAAATGTTAACCATAAAAAGACACGCTGAAAATATTAATTTTATTTATAAGAATATTGCCATTTTGAACAATTTAACTAGCTTACATTTTATCAAATAAATTAGAGATTGGAAGAATAGTTCCACGCACCAATACTTATAAATAGGTTCCTAAAATGAGCTGCAAGAAGATAGAAGCATTTGAAGAAAAAAAATGTGACCGATCGGGCAATACAATGGGTTAAGCTGACGATAGATTTACTTATAAGACACTTCTTGGGGAACGCAACAAATTTCGTGTATTTTTACCGCTACTTTTCCATCTTTCCTGAAAATTACCTCGTCATCCTGTGAGAGGTCAAACCCCTCAGGGGTGACAGAAGCCGTCTGAAAAGAAGACGAATGATCCACAACTTAAATATACACACATGCATAGCCGGTAGCTATATCGCTACTTTTTTCGGTTTCCACCGTTTTCTGAAGATATTTTCTAAATATTTGGATGTTTTTCGTGCAACCAGTGCCCAGTGTAAAGGTTGTTATTAAAATGGAATCGGGTATTATCCAAACGACAGCCTCGTTAGCGAGAAAGTTTCGGTTGCCCAAAATCCCGCATGATATTTGGAATAATTTGCTGGGACCGCTGTTGATTATATCCTTGGAAGTCTACAAATGTCCTCCAGCGCAAAGAGGATCGATTTCTATATTTATCCGACTGCAAAGTGCACTTTTCGTATAATGGAAGAAATATTGAAATAGGTGTTGAGAGAAATGACACGAGGCCAAACGAGGTGTGTGTCTTTTCTTGTTTAGTTGGATCGATAAATATTTGTGAGGTCATTAGAGTTACGATGCAAGAATAATCTTGCGTCCCGTCACAATAATTATTTCAATACTTACGTAAAAGTGGAAAGCTACACAAATTTTGTATTCTCTAAAGAGCGAGTTGGGGTTCATCGTTATAACATTTTTTCCCTACTACTCACTTTAAACAGAAATCATTGAAGACTAAACAGCTCCCTCAATTTCTTCAGCCACACTCTGATGTTCTGATCCAGAGGATAATGCACCCAAATGGTTACACTCAGGACATTAACTCCATGGGATCCATTTTCAACAAAAAAACAATAATAATAATTTCTGAGATACCAAGTGTATCTTAAGTAGACAATGAAATCATTTTCTGAGGAGAGGACTTGAATAGGTTAAGATAATTAGAACATAGAAAAATGTACTTAATGGTAAAAAATTTGAAAACGCTGATTTAGATTAAAGACCTCGATAGGACAATAGAGCAAAGTAAACTAAAACCAGTGTTAGGTTCTGGATGCGTGAGACCCCAAAGTATTGGTTTCTGATACTTATCTCTACAATTAGAATGCTATAGATGCATAAAATACTTTTTTAATATTTCACAAACATTAAGACTTACTTTATTCTTGAAATGAGAGCCGTAGTAGCCCAGTTGGTAGAGTTGGATTAGAAATCGGAGGGTTGCAAGTTCGAAACTCGATCCAATCAAAGACCGTCGTATACATAAGGGCTGGTGCCCGTTAAAACTATTGTGGCCTCAAGTGTCCTCACGTTGACGTGGTGTTGAAGTTAGAAGAGTGGGGTGCCAGCTGAGGTGCTGAATTCGTCATCTGACCGTGATTCAAAATTACGAGGTGTTGTCCTGGAATCTTTCCCTTCGGGATTGATCCCAGACCGTCGCCAATACCTCGTTGTGTTGCTTCAATGAGATGTAAATTTAGCTACCTACCAACCTATTCTTGGAATGACTAGTATTTAGTGTAATATTCTCTCATATTTCGTAATGAATGATTAAAAAGTATGCTTATGAATTATTTTTTGACCATATAGTAACACATCCACATATCTATATATCGTATTAATCCAACAGTGAGAGTAATAAAAAACTAATTTTAAGAGAGGTAGATAATTGAGTTTTTACATCGCACTGTGGAACAACTCAACGAGCTATTAGAGAAGGTCCGGAATTAATCCCGAATACAAAGATCATAGGACAACACGTACTTTTGAACCATTGTCAGATGACGAGGTGCATACCTCAACTGACACCCATTCTCCAAAGAATTTTAAGAGATTTGATACTTTGCTTCGTTCTATTTCTCTAAATTATTTTGTAATTGTTAGTGGAACGTTCATTCGTGTACTTAGATCAATGGAGATGTGTCACTCTTTATGCGCATGCAAAAATTATTTTTAAGTTCATAATCTGGTAACAAAAATGACATAAGAAGGCTGTTTAGAAAAGTTATAAAATCTTTTTTCGGGAGCAATTGACTTTTTCGGTCTTTGGCACTTCAAAGGGCAAACTGGTGGCTATTTGCGAAGCAGTGGGTAATCAGCCATTACTCCTAACATTGAAAATCATCAGTTACGTTTATGAAAAATTCGAACCCGGGATCTACGGGGCAGTAGAGACTAACCATAAAGGGAAAATATAAAAGTAGATTGAGCAATGGAAACCTTTTTATCTTCCCGGGATCATGTGAACAAAACTAGATGTAACGTGACCTTTAGATTACTTTCATCTGCCAGGTGGAATCTAACATTGATCATCTGATTGATCCAAGGGATGGGAGACTATCGATTGATTCATATCTAATTAGTCAGCGTGACATGGTAGTACATTTGGCGATTCCACACTTTTGTCGCCACTCTACATAAAAGCATATTCACACACTTATCCTGTCATAAATAAATCGCCAAACGAGGAGATAACATGAAGATAAGTTGGAGATAACCAAGATAATTTTTCTCACGTGACTACTAGTCGATAAGTTGGTCAAACTTTTTGAAGCTCCTCTCAAAATAGCAATGCTCAATCTGAACATTCTACGTCTCTAAAACAAACGCTATGATTACCGTAATAGTTTGGCGGCTTATTAGTGGTGATTATAGGATCTTAATTTGGCAAAAACGATTTTTAAGTTTTAGTCTCCTCCAAAACAAAATCCTGGCTACACCACTGCCTAATCCCATTAGTCTTTGGTATGCAGTGGGAGGCACACTGACTCCATCCAAAATTTCTAAATTCACAGAGTACCCTTTACCGCTCTCACTCATTCATTTCTGATAGAGACGCATCATTAAAAAGATCCTTGTCTAATGGACGGGCAGTGTGCCTAACCCTAACTTCCCAACGCCCCAAATTAATTCCACTCCCTGTCCATCCTACAGCGCTCTTTAACAATGTAATTTGCTGCCCTTAATTCAATGCACTGATCAGCCGCGCGCGATGAAAAATCGGCATCAATCAATAAGCAGATTTGGGATAGAGATATAATAAAACCTAATCTCATCTTCATTAGGGAACGAAGGGGGGTTTTCTTAATTAACCCCGGCATTGAACAGAAGAAGGCGGGGCAGGCCCAGAAAGTCGTGCCTGATGCCGAGGCCGAAGGGCGACATCTTATTATTTTCTCGCCTCGTAGCCGTAAAGCCAATCAATCGAATTTGATTACAATGATAAAAAATTAAAGGGTAATTGGCTGATGTAGAAGACGCTTAGAGCACGTGGGCGATCTTCTTGATGGGGAATTTAAGGGGGTGGGAATCAACCCCCTCCCAGTGCTCTGCCTCAAGGGAGCAATGAAGCCCTAGTACCAGTTGGTTCTTACCTTTCCACTATCGGGATCCCATTATGAGGCTGACGACTCTGTTCAAAGGCTTAATGTTCCCTAGCCTAAGCAAAATGAAAAATCAATTTTCTTATTACTGTTTTTAATTAATGAGGATAGTTTAGAAAAACAATCTAGTTTCCTACCACAAAGCCAACTGTTCCAACCTCCAGTTTAGAGTTAATTTTAATAAATTCGTTAGAGGGTTAATTGAGAATTTCATTAAGGATTATGTTTTTAATTATGTCTTTAACAAACAAATTGATATGTCCCGATACGCCTCTTCGGCCTTCTCATGCTTGCTGCTTTGGATCATGTCGCCTATGAGCTTGCCTTAGATATGGGGTTGAAACACTAACTGATACCTATGAGTCTACAAGTGCGTGAAATTTATATTTCATTTGCATTGTCATAGTTTCAGTGTAAATAATAATGGGGTTTAATTCCATTATACTTATATTTCTCTAAAGTAGCATTATAACCCACACTCTAGAATAAGATTGATGGAAACAAAAATAATAATCGACGTTTTCCATGTGAACCAATTTAGAATTGTGGTGGTTTTTATTTACAGATGGGAGTAAACCATGATATTAAAAGAAAACTGTAATCGTCTAATCACTATTTTGTATTAATAGGTACTACCACAGGTTTTTATATTTAACTACAGTGCATATTTTACCCGATGCGTTCTAACTTCGATTTTCAGAGATGTAACTAGCTTGTGTTTTTAATCGCCTTTCAATTCCAAAGCATTTCGGGAAGAATTCGAGCCCCGTAGGCATTGTCCCTGAATGCAGCCCTACTTTTGGTGAGTGCTTTTTGAATATTCTGTATAATATGTAAATTAAGAGAAGACGCAGACGTAAGTGTCAACCAGTAGATTACCTTTTTGACAAAATTAAATTAACCTTTGGGAACTAACACTTCTTTACTAAAATTTTCATTTACACTAAATTGTGGTAGAAAATTTAACAGCTTGGCCTACAAATTTTTTTAAGGACCCAAACGCATTTTCAGTTCTATTTCTTCTTTAATTTAGTTTCGATCCTTTGACCGATAACAATCTTGCATTCGTGACTGATAACCAAGTGTAGCGGTGCTATATCATCTAAAATAACTGTAGTAAAGTTTATATTTATACCAGCCACTCTGTTCCCTCTAATGTCTTCCCTATTACGACTACATATCTTTGATGGGCGGGAATAACAGTACAAGTCAGTTGTGATGCGCACAATTTTCTTGGTAAGAACTTAAGTAACTTAATTTTATCACAGGGCCACGTCCAAAATTTATGCTAATTTCCCTTTTAAAGTTATCAGACATAAGGTGCAGAACTAATTATATAAATTTTATTCATTCGCAATATGGAATATTAAATGTTTTTTTGTTCTAAGAAATGTCATTTTTTGACTTGTACTGTTATTCCCGTCCATTAAAGGTATTATCATGGATATTGAAAGAATACAGACATTTTTTTAGAACTACATATTTTAAGAATTACGAATCTTCAGGTGTGCGTTCTTTTGAATTGCGAGATTATTTCAGCTTCATTACTTTGAAGATGAGTAGACATTGCTTTAACAATTTTTTTAAGTATTGTAGTAGTGTAACTTTGTATTATTGTAGTATGTATCGTATTGTATTGTTTAGCCCAATAATTACTACAATTATTATGCTAAATAATTCAAGTAAAGTTGATATATATATCAGCCTCCCTGTCCTCCATAATTTTAAGAATTCTTTTTTCTTACATTTTTGGATCATACATTTTTATTCGGTGTAATTGGATATTTTTCTGTAGAGAAAAAAGCAATTAAATAAATCCATAAATATATTCAAAATTCCACAATTCCATGAATACAAACAAAATAATAGGGAAAGTTTTTCCGAAATGCTAAGTATTAAAAATCGCTTAGACGCTGAAAATTCTTAACGGCTACAAAAATGGGAGTGGAGAAGTCATCGATATATTACCGTCTACCAAACATTCAATCATACAATTTCCTCAAATCTAGACAACATTAAATCCACCTATATTCCCAATTACTCTCTGCTTAAGCCTCGATATATTCCCCACCTTTCGAATCGTAATAAACTCATAATTATTACCGTAACGCATTCCATAGTCAAGGAATTCATGAATGTTTTTTCCATACGCTCCTTCAATATACGTTTAAAAGATTATGATTCGAAGCAGTGAGAACTGCTTTTCATGGTCAATAAAATAGAATAGCCCGAGGCAAGCCTTTGGGTCATCTGACAGTACGACAATCTGATCCCAAAGCAAAATATAAAATGGAAGTGAATTAAAAATGACAAAAAAAAGCGCGCACCTGGTGCATGTACGGCAGAGACAAGGTCATCCCCGCTCACATTTAGTGTCCAGGGGAAAAATGCATTCATAGATGAGGAAAGAAAGAAAAAATGGAAAAGCTCCGATGTGCTCAGAAGTGAACGATAACCATTAGAAAATGATTCGAGTGTAATTGCTGCTGCAAATGGACGACCGCTTAAATGCAGCATATGTCGTTTCGCCCCAGGGATTCTGCTAATAGTTGCTCGTTATGCGATAGCCAGGCACAGAAGAAGAAGAAAAAAAAACCGCACATATTTATACACCGGAGTTTCTTTTACAATTTGCTACTACTTTGAAACAATGGTGCTCACACAGAAACAGAAGTAAAAGAGGTTTGACAAGCAGGTAGGAGAAAAATACATCGGTTGGAAGTAATCATTCTTGTTTCTATTATGGCTCCTGAAAACACCGAAATCTTGCCTCCATGGTAATTAGTTATAAGTGCTGAGGTAGCTGGGAAATGAGATTTCGAAGAAATCGCTACCTTGAAGAGAGACAGAGAAATTCTTTTGTTACTCTCAAATGCAGTATCATAGATTCTTGATCCTAAGAAAAAAATTGAGATACATATGGATATCCATAGCTATCTATGGAGATATGGCTATCTATAATCGCAAAACAGCAAGCATAACTGAATTTATTGAAATTGGTTAGAAAAAGAACTCATGTTTATGATATATTGTCTGTGAGTGCATTTTATGCTCAGAGTTTTTTAGCAACAACACATAAAAAATATCAGAATTATATTTTATCTTTATAATTTTTTCTTTCTATGTCATGAAAGACATTTTGCTTCAACAATTGAAAGAGCTCTTAAAGTACTTATATTACATAGCAAAGCAATTTTTGATAATAGATTTTCAATTATTTGAATATGTTTCAGGCTCATCTGCTAAAAAAATAAATCCCAGAGTTGAGCAATTAATTATAGACAATTTGCAGTTTTTCTATCCTCACTTAAAATTTTAGGGCATCCATTAATATTTCCAGAACAATCAAGTGACCATATAAAAACAATTATCCATTAATATTCTTTAATATTCTTCGTCTAGTTGATCTGATAGTTGATCCTCGTGAAACAAAAAACGTTATCATAAAATGACAAACCCAACCAAAACCAGCCCCGAGTAGATCGATGGCGGTTGTGGTCTAATTAGCCCTCGTGCAGCAAAAAAGTGACCGTAAAGAGCCAAACCAACCAAAACCAAAAACAACCGAGTGTCGTTAGACAGTGGATTCGACCTTATTAACCCTCGTGTAGCAAACTAGTGACGATTTAGCGACGAACCCAATCCAAATCACCTCGACCCCTCCCCCATCCAAAACCAAGCCCAAATCTATAGACAGCGGATGTCTTCCTCGTGCACCAAAGTTACCGTAGAGCGACAAATCAAACCAAAAGCAACCCAAAGTCGATAGACAGTGGATACTCTAATTAGCCCTTGTGTAGCAAAACTTAAACCGTATATTGGCAAACCCAACTAAATTCAGCCTCGAGTGGACAGGCTTCGGATGAAGTTTAATTAGTAAACTAGTGACAATAAAGTCACGAACCCAAATTAACCCTGAGTGGATAGAGGAGTCTAATTAGCTCTCGTGTTGCAAAAAAGGGACCTTAGAGGTGCAAACACAACCAAACCTAAACCCAAGATGATAGACGTTGGATGTGATCTAATTAGCCCTCTTGTTGCAAAAAAGTGACCGTAGAATGACAAACTCTACCAAAACCAACCCCAAGTCGATAGACGGTGGATGTGATCTAACTAGTCCTCGCGTAGCAAAAAGTGACCTATAGCGACAAACCTAATCCAACCAAACTCCGAGTTGATGGACAACCGATAATTCCGGAGTCACACACAAGCTCCTTTCATTAGCAGAAAAAGAAGCTGTGCGTTGCTTTACCTGCCAGAAGAGTTGATCGACGATTCCTGCTATCTTAATGGCGTCCACCTTGAACAGGTTTGCCAGCAATTTGTTCCACTAAAAACCGCTATCTCGACCCTATTATATCCCATTCGGCAGCCGCATCGCGTGATCCTATTACATTACCGGCCCACCCCGCTCAGCGAAAAAAGAAACAAAACGCGGCTCTAATTGCGAACTGTAAGTCTTAAAAGTATAGCGATTGTGAGTGCGCAAGCGTGCCGAGTGCGAGTTCGTGCTCGCAATCACGATGATTTGCCTCCGTCTTGTTTACACTTCTACAAAACGCTCGTCGCCGACAAAACCAACGAATCGGGACAATACCTTAACTAGCGCGAGTGGACGGCAGGGGGAAATCATTACCAAAACGCGTGCAGTCCTGCTCGAACAATCAAACGATTATCGAATATTTACCGCGGAAGAATCTATGGTGAGAGTTGCTTAAATGAGGTGGTGGTGCTTGGTGTATTTGCTTATGATAATTGGATCTGACTAACAAAATATATTTGCATGGCAGTGTCAGGAATAATGAAATTTGTGGGCACATTAGGCCGTCAAAGTCATAATAAAGTGCTTAGAACTTTACGGGATCCATAAAATTGTATGTTTGAGATGAAATTTCATTTGTATTCTAGAATTTCGTACTAGGTGGTTGGTATCCGTTATAACATTGATGTACGATCTTTTATAATTATCAGAAATTATTCATCATTTCATATTGTATAACGATATATTGATATCTCTTCGAAACTACTCTAAGGGTTAAGAACATTTGATTTTCTAAGAGAACGCTCTTCATAGCCTTTTTTAATTCCAAAGTTATTTCAGGAAAAATTCGACCCTTGTGGGCACGCTACTGAATACATCCTTACCTTTGATGAGTGCTTTCTGAATATTCTAATGTAAATTAAGAGAGAGCACAATATATATAGATTCATAAGTGTCTTTTACTAGAATCACAAAAAGAACCTACAAAGATCGAAACAGTATGAACTAATAATATTCTTCTATTAGTCTAAATAATAAATATTTCGGCCTCCCTATTTTTTTGACAATTTGAAAAAAAGTGTACGCCTACCACACACCACTCAGGGGCGGACCTGAATATATGCAATATGCATGGTACATAGTATATTTGTAAATAAGTAAACATCATTGGTAATTCAATGTATTATTAATTTTACATTGTATCTATTTGAGCAAATGAAATTGGAGACTACAAAATTAAATTTATAAATATGAGTAGGATAAATATAGAGCCACGAGAAATGGAAATACAAAGTATGATGCATGGAATTGCAAGTAAAAATTGTTATGCAAAATTTTCCAGTTCAATTGCTTTGTAGATAATTTACATGCAGATTTATGAGGACTTTGAATTTATTTTCCAATTACAATAAATAATGAAAAATCGTATTGGTGACGCAAAAACAGCACTTAGGGATTTTATATCTGGTAGAAACCATTTCCAAATCATTTACGGATAACGTTAAAATCCTTCAAATGTAACTCAGTCTGAAATCAAAGCTTGAACAGTTTCTCATCATTAAGTATTCTCATCGACACTTTTCATTCTTAACGCGGTGGGAGATGTGCCTCAGATAGAAAAATAAACGATCGTGTTGGGCATTTCCTACCCCACACTCCATTCGTACTAAGAACGCCAAATTCGGTACCCAATTGGTTGCGTAACTCAATTTAAATGTCATTCACTTAATCATTTCAACATAAAAATAAAAAGTAGATAAAGGTAAGCGACGCATCTCCTACTCTTATTGAGGGCACCGGTAGCCCGGTTGGAAGAGCCGCGGATTAGCAACCGGAGGGTTGCGAGTTCGAAACTCGATGCAACCAAAGACCGTCATGAACGTGGGGGCTGGTGAAATGCTAAATCTGTCGTGACTTCAAATGTCCTCACGTTGGCGAGGTGTGGAAGTTTGGAGAGTGGGGTGCCAGATCAGGGTCATATTGACCTCTTCATCTGACCGGGGTTCAAAATTTCGAGGTGTCCTCTGATCTTTTCCTTCGTGATGATCCCGAGCCAATAGCTGGTCGTGTTGCTCCAGTGCGAGATTAATTCAACTACCTAACCACCTTCTCCTATTGTTATAAATTCGTGCAAACTTCATTTCTGAAAGACCGAAGGGTTTTGGAAGGGAAGTCGAAGGGAAAGAGAAATGGTTTTTAAGATTAAAAGGGGGCAGATAAAGTCAACAACTAATGTGGCAACTGGACACATACACTGCTGGCCACCGTAAATGCAACACCCTGAAGGAAGCATGCAAATAATATGAAATTTACAACATGCATTAGCGGAGGTGAGATATGCAAATGATTAGAATTTCAGTGCAGACGCACATCACGCGCGCCTGTGGCGCCACTTCAAAGCGCTATTTAAGGCTTGGAGATTTCGACGATTTCAAGTACGGCAATTGTGTTTTTCTTGTGGTTTTTTCAAAAAAACGATCAATTATGCCTCGTAGAAAACAGCGATCATCTTTTGATCAAGTATCCGAGTTCGACAGAGGAAGGATAGTGGCCTACCGAGATTGTGGATTATCTATCAGGGAAATCGGTAGTCGTGTTGGACGAAACCAAACAACTGTAATGCGGATATGTGATCGTTGGATGCAGGAGGGTACGACGGACCGACGTGTTCGATCGCATCCACCTCAGTGCACCACTTCACGTGATGACAGGCATATTGTGCGTATGGCAGTGACGGATCGCTCAGCCACATCACGAACCATAGCACAGCACATTCAGTCTGTACCGCATCATCCAGTGTCTGCGTGTACCATTCGACGCCGTTTACAGCAGAGTGGTCTGTCCGCAAGACGTCCATTGCTTCGTCTACCCTTGACGCAGAACCACAGACGTTTCCGCCGCCAATGGTGCGATGAAAGAAGGATGTGGACGGCAGAATGGAATGAAATTGTCTTTACTGACGAGTCACGCTTCTGTCTGCAACACCACGATGGTCGGATTCGAGTCTGGAGACACCGTGGAGAGAGGATGCTGAACAGCTGCGTTATGCACCGCCACACTGGTCCTGCACCGGGTATTATGGTATGGGGAGGTATTGGATATCACTCTCGCACTCCTCTAGTACGCATTGCCGGTACTTTAAACAGCCAGCGCTACATCTCCAAGGTGTTGGAGCCAGTTGTCCTTCCTTACCTTCAGGGCTTGCCCACAGCCATATTTCAACAGGATAATGCGCGACCACACGTGGCACGCATTGTCCAAGGGTTCTTCGTCAATCGCCAGATTGAATTGCTTCCCTGGCCAGCTCGCTCTCCGGATCTTTCGCCGATAGAAAACATGTGGTCCATGGTTGCTCAACGATTGACCCAGAATACATCCCCAGCTGCCACACCAGATCAACTTTGGCAACGTGTGGAAGCTGCTTGGTCTGCTGTACCCCACGAACACATCCAAAGTCTCTCTGAATCAATGCCGAGGCGTGTGGCAGCGGTGATCTCCAACAATGGCGGCTACTCTGGCTACTGATTTTGGCAGGAACCACACTTCACAGAAGTCTATAAATTTAATCATTTGATACTTTGTCAACATGTTATCTACAAAATAAATTTTGTTGTGATATCTCTTGTCTTTCTTGGTGTTGCAATTTGGGTGGCCAGCAGTGTATGTGGTAAAGATTCGTAAAATTTCGTTCTACTTCAGTTCAGTATTCATGACACGAAGAGGCACACTGGGTACTACCTACTCCTTTGTTAAAAATCCGTGTGAACTTCCATTCTAAGAGACGAAACTCGTTTTCAGATGCAGGGGAGCATAAAGGGGTTCAGCGACTAATGAGATCATCCCTTTCTCAAGATAAGCATTCTTAGAATTTCGTTTTATTTGAGGATTTGGTTAGGACATACCCCATTCGACCACTCCCGGTATAAAAGATATAAATAAATCACGAATACAATTGGACAATATCTCTTATCTCTCACTAAACATGTTTTTAAAATCAAACGCAGTGAAATTAGATTCCGAAAAATGAATAACACGAAAGCATTCGGCAATAAAACTGCATAAAATTCAATAATCCCCGTGGTAGTGCATATCCCCGTATAACAGAACCTAAACCTTCTCTCGGTAGATCAAACTGTTGTACAAAAGACCTCCAATTATAACCGATGCGCTTTTACTTACGATACCGAGCTTAATGACCTATCCTTCGGTTCACTCGATTGTGAAAGAGGAGCGCAAAAAAGGAACTGAAAAAACCGTGTAGCCCTAATTATCTCCAGCAAGTAAGCATTTTGATCATCATCAGATATGATCTGCTTGTATGAGAGGATGCTCTTAACAATTACGACTTGTGTGATTGAAGGGAGAGGGAAGGAAAGCGGTTACTTCAATTAACCGCCTCTGATCTTTCAGAGTCAGGGATTTGAAGGCATCAAAAGAAAGTGAAACCATGATCATTGGCGCCCATGTGTGTGTCAGTGGCCTCTCACAACATTTCTTTAAGAGTTGGGGTTGTGTCACATAAGTGTCCTGTAAAATATTTTCTTCGACAATCCCACAAGACTGCTGATTGTCTATTCTGTGAAGGTTCGTGACAAATGTGGTGTGAAAAATCCCAAACAGTGCATTGTCGGGATTATTTTTAAACTTGATTAAGTCATCTAAACTAGAGTTTAAGTTCGTTTCTATGGGGGGGGGGAGTATTTCAATTAACGTTACACTGGAGCAACACAATGGGCTATTGGTGACGGTCCGGGATCAATCCCAAAGGGAAAGATCCGAGGACAACACCACGTAATTTTGAACCACGGTCAGATGACGATCGTTTCTATGGATATTAATAAATGTATTTTTGTATTTTCAGAAAACTGCGCCCTTAAAAAGGAAGATGAGCAATGAGAAACATTTCTGTCGAGTTATATGTAGGGGGCGGTAGTGCTTTTGTGGTGGAACGAGCTTCCTGTACGTACTCCGGACGTGACGTCACTTGGCTTGCTTTTTGAATACAAGTTCAGTACGTCACCAAATGTAATTCCAAGGACTCAATCCTGAATTGATATATGATAGTTAATTAGTCAACGCCAAATTAAATTAAATGCCAAAAGTTGCCAAAGTAGTGAAAAACCTCCTGGTTTGTTTGCTCTGAAAATCTCTCTTCTAGGTGGCTCCGGTGAGAAGACAGATGACTTTAATGAAGTCCATTTGCAGAAAGGTGGAGAGCTCGTCAGGGTAAAGAGCTGTTATACCCAAATTCAGGTATGGCGACTGCTTTAGATGATTATTTGTTTCGATAACTTGTAATCCCTGCTATGACTCCCGGCATGGAACGATAAACTCGGAGTCAGATACTCTAAGGACGCCAATTGTGAGAACTCATTGTTTAGATTTAACCAGCTCCCTAATTGAACGAAGATTCGTTCAAACTCACATGACTCAAATTCACTAGAGCCATATACTGGAATACTGCTAGTTCCAGATTAGTCATTCAGATCGCTTATAAGAAAGCTAAGATACTTTATTACACAAATTTTTCATTGAAAAACATTCGCCCATTCAACAGTTTTTCAGATGGAGTCCAAGATTACGAGGTTCAATTTAGTAAAGTCAGTCTGAAAATCTCCTTCCTATGCAAGAAAAATCCTTTGGGATGAAAATACTGATTCTCATTCCACTGAGAGGATAACTTGGATCGTTTATTGCAGAAGTCAAATTAGTCAGTATTTTTATAATTATTGTGAAAAAATGATTTTGGGTATAAAATAACAGTTTTACACATCAGGTAAGTACAAATGGTAGAAATAAGGAAAAGTGAAATTACATTTATTGCTGAAGTCCCTAATTTATGGGGTTGCTATTTTCAGAGATTTTATTAATCTTAGAAAAGAAATTGCTTTTCAAAATGTTTACCTTGCCGCTGAAGGTAAGATTGTTTTGGAAAAGAACTAATACATCGTTTCAGAATTTTATTTCTCACGGATTGAATACCTAACATTAAATAAAAACGCCTACATATCAATACTTTCAAGTGTATCATTCGATTACAAGCATAATGCTAGAGCCACTGCAATAGATTTAATCGATGAGCCTCTAATCATCTTCAATTCGTAATTCGAATTCCGAAAATAATGTTATCCGTGTGAAAGAATCAGGAGTCCGATCGCAAGACACGACCTTTTGTGGTATGATACGGTCACCCAAACCCTGAGAGTCCTGCACAACAGAAAGAAAGGAAAAATAAGAGACTCCTCTAATTAACCTCAGCGGTTGATCTTTGTAGGCCTTAACAATGGACCTTGGTTGGAATAATAATGAATGGAACTTTCGCAGTTTCATGCGATTATCTCCGTAAGATTAAAAGAGATTGAGGAAAAAGAAAAAAAGAAGATTGTGCACACCAGCTCAATTATAAAGCGCACACCATACTGTCAATAAGTGCCGGGAAAGGAACATAAAAAAGAACATCGGGGTACAGCAAATTGGCGCCAATGTCACTGCATTTCTGGTCTTACGCGATCCACACAATGGTCTCGCAGACCCGACCATCAACAATGGCGACCGTCACTTCACTTCAGTTTTAATTAGAGAAAGTCAGCTATATACGCGATAATTCCCCCCTTGTTCCTTTCTCTTCTAGCTTTTCGAGAAAAAGAAAGCAGAGGAAAAAAGTCATCGTTGGAAATAAAAGAAGGAAAAAATAAAAGATATTCTCTAACGGGCAGGGGCTATTCATTGACTCCCCCTCCCAATATACTTTTCGTGAAGTTTTTGCGGCTTGAGGCACCACAAAGAAGGTGATCAAACCTGGTAATCGTATAGGTTGCAAGGTTGGCGTGAAATTCAATTAAACGCGGGCTCTTCGCGGTTTGTTGCGGCGACCTTTGTTTGAAAGTAGGCTTTGACTTGATATCTTTTGTTTTGCTTCATATCTTCAGTTAAGAACTATGTTACAAGCTTTAAAGAAATTTCCAGGATAGGAAATCAATTTTCAGGAAAGTGTTATTGTTTCTACCAAGAAATATGTTATTGTTTCGAGGAATAATGTTTCGAGGAATATGTTATTGTGCGAGGAATATTTTCCAAAGTGGGCACTGAAGGAATCTCAGGGGGCAATGCTGGACTCAGGAGAAATTGGGGGGTCGTAGAGGAGCTAGAGCGGGCAATAAGATGCCATAAAATTTGTCGTTTAAAAACGTTTTAAACAAACGCTTATTCTCCCGACCATACACACTCACTAAAGCGGTTCATTGGCATTAATTATTTTAAGTAGAAAGAGGTAGTTATGTAGATAGGTAATTCAATTTACGCCGCACTGGAGCAACGCAACGGGCTTGGAGATCAATCCCCATGCAAAAGAACCGATGACACAACACCTCGTAATTTTGAACCACGGTCAGATAATTAGATCCAACAGATAATTAGAATCTGAGCACAAACTTCCATACCTTACCAATAATTAAAAAGAGGAACCGACAGCAAATAGTTGATTGTGGAATTAGAACGTTGCTGACGAAAATAGATCCTAATATAGACAAATTGGTAGCCCATCCACTAGGGTCAAACCTTTTCACATTAATGATTATTTTTATTGTTCTGATTTCTTCGATATTAAATACTTATAATAAGTAAACAACCTTGTGTGATTATATACAATTTATTATTTTTATTTTATTTTAATAAATAGCTTTATAATTTAAGTTTCAAGTTGTTTATTTCCAAACTAGCTTTCTGAAATTCTAAAATTACACACATACCTTCATAAAACGTTGATGATATTTAAAAATTAATGGTCCAGCTACACTGGAAATTTAGATAGAGTTTTCCAGAGGGGACACTGAAAAAAATCTCTGAAAAGGGGACGTTGGGTCAAAAGGTTTTAGAAATCTATGTGTAAGATGAAGGAAAACATTCGATGTAACCGTTATACCAGTAAATAAAAGTTTTTTGTTGAAATATCAACATAGGAATGTATCAAATGTGAACTTATTTCCAATAATTGAAATAAAATAATTGAATCGAAATGCAATCTTTGTTTTTTGCAATATTTGTCGGATCTCTCTTCTGGGTTCTTCAAGAAATTTCATTTCTTTTTAAGCCAAAGTGTATCCTTTTATCTACCTAATGTACTTCTAAATTTGAATGCCCTTCTCCGAATTTGATGCAATAAACTTAAAAGTGCAGGACAGTAGATTAGTTTATTGTGTCCCAAAAATAACTGAAGACAGTTAAGAGAATTTAAATCTTCATTAAAAATTAATGTTCGAGAATAATATTTTAATAACAAATTTGCATGGCCGTTCTAACAAAAAAAATCGAAAAGCTATTGAAGAAAAGTATGAAAGGTTTGTGTGATATTTCAAAAAAAATTTCACTCTTGAATTAAGTTAACTTAATTATAAGGTTCTACAGAGTTAAAAGTATAATAATATTCTTACGAATTCTTTTTTAAATATTTGCAAGGAATTCTCTCTTTACCTTTGGAAGTAAAGTTAAAATTTTAACAAATTCAAACACAGGGACTCAAATTAAATTTATGAATGTGAAGAAGGATATTGTGTGAAAATATTGAAATATTGAATGGAAAGTATTTACTCTGGAACAATAACATAAAAAAGCGATTCGATTAAACATCCCCGCCTCTTATAAGCCGAACGTTCGCCATGAACCTTTAAGAGTTTATCTCAAAACCTTTTGACAAGCAGCAGACATCTAATTGGTAGGTCAACCCTTCAACTTTACCCGTCCCTTCTTCTATTTCACCCTCTATTACACGCCAAATGAACGCGTCTGACTCGGCCCTTGCAGTAATTTTTTATTACAAGTGCCGAGTTACACTGGAAGCGATGCAAACACATAAAGCGAGATCTCTCTTAATTCCGAAACACTACAGAGAAAACGATGATGATAATAATAATAATAAAGTAACGAAAATGAAATAAAAGAAGCAGCGAGATGAGTAATGGGCTGACTGCATAACTAGAAGAGCAGGGGTCGGCACCCCACTGCGCGGCCAAACTCTACCTGACACCTGTTGATGGTGGGTTCTGTTAAATGTCAGTCCGTCTGTGCTAATCACTGACAGCATTTGCAGTGCCTCTTCGCCATTCAATTCCCATTAGCATTTGCTTACTCCTTCCCTGTTCGCTTCTTTTCTTCCCCTCAATCAGCAGATAAACAAATCATCTTGCGCGTACGTTTGTAACAATTAGAGAAGTAAAGTTTGCTGCTACCACTTGTTGAGAGACTGTTGCTCCATTGCTTGCTCTCCTTTTCGCCTGGTGGTTTTCTTTCTTGAGGTTAATGTATTCCATTGTGATTAGGCTCGTGGCAGCTGTCAAGGGCACGTTAAGCACAATTTATCTAAAGGCGAGAGAGCTATTGTTGTGTGAATGCAAAGATGCTTTTAAAAAGTATCGGTGCTCACAACGTGTATAGTGTTTGCGCGCAGGACTGGTTAAAGGTTAGCTGATTTTTCAAAAGGTAGGTAGTTGAACTAACGTCGTTCTGGAGCAACACAACGGACTATTGGCGATGGTCCGCGATCAATCCCTATGGGAAAGATCCGAGGTCAAGATCCGAGCCTTGCAGTTTAAACCTCGGTCAGATGACGAGGTCAACACCTGAGCTGGCACCCCGCTCTCCAAACTTCCACATCACACCAACGTGACCACATTTGAGGCCACGGCAGATTTATCGTGCACCAACATCATACACGACGGTGTTCAGATGTATCGAGTTTCGAACTCCCAACCTTTCATTTGCTAATCCGCGACTCTACCACCTAAGGCTACCACGGCCCAGATTTTTCAATATAAAAGGCCAATCAATCGTTTTTCTGTTAAGTAAATTAGTCATACACAAGGAAAGTTTCAGTGACACTAGAGAGAAATACACTAGGAAGCACTACAAAGGGGATAGGTAAGGGGAATGTTATAAAAATATAGTTCTTGAAACTCTACAAAAGTATTTTGGAATTAAATACATGCTGAATAAAATTTTAAATGCAATTGAAAATTTTGAATATTTATTTTCAACTTAAATATTCTATTGTTTTTATATGATTTTCTGTAATCTCTTTTGGTACTTTTTTAAACTCATCTAGGCATTAGTTTTGGATTTCTTCTTATATCTGACATTCAGTAAAAGAAATGGACAGACAAATGATTTACGTTGTTTGTCACATGTATGCAAAATAATTAATCAGGAATTCATTCATAGAGGAGATTAAATCAGGAACATAGACATGAATGTCTACACCTTTTTCCCACAATTACTGCATTTCGTAGTAAACTAAGCTTGGTACTTTATAAAGAAGAGAAGTCATATTTCTATTTCCCTTTTTACAGAACTGAAAATATTCTAGCGCTATATAAATGAGAACACAGACGAAGGGGGTTCTTTTACGTTGTACACTAGCTAAATGTGTCATAAACAAGAACATGTATTCTTTTAATCCAATGGCCTTTTGAACACAGAATTAAATAAGACTAACAGTCTAACAGTATGATTAGTTAACATTCAAAAATTTAAGTCATTAAATATGAGGGTTCCTCCGTAGCGTAATATTGATAACTGGGGATGCCGAGATTGGATGGAAAGCTAAAAAAATTTGGTGCTTAGCTCTAGACAACTTTATAAATCAACTAGATTTGCTGTTTCTTTTCCTCAAAGACAATAAAATGCACATCCTTTTAAAACCTAAATTAAAAGGAAGCTCAAAAAGCGTAATTACGCCCAGTCTTGGCAACTCTGTGTAGATGATACAAGCATTTAGAGGTTGAGGTTGTCTTTTATATCGAGGAAATGAAAGAGAACAAGCAGTGAATGATATACCATGCGCAAAAACACATTGGTCATATTATCTAGGCAGGATGCTGGCCTTAATAGGAAGCATGGGTTAGGGGAGAAAAGTCGGTGCTGTAGGTATTCATTGAGTATGATAAACGCACAAACCAATCATAGAAAAGAAACCATTTGGGGCCAAAAGGATGGGGCATCTTGCGGTGAAAATCTATGATGGTAAATTGGATCTTTCGGGATTGATTCCGAACCGTCGCCAATAGCCCATTGTGTTGCTCTAGTGCGACGTTAATTAACTACCTACCTATGATGGTAAAACAGAAGCTGACTGCACTCAGATTATCGTTACAGATATAGTGTAAGCTTCAGATTTTATCCATTTATTTTGTTTGCCTCCGAATTTTAATTTTTTTATTATGGTATGTCGGGCTTATGGAGTTCAACAATGGCTGGGCTTCAAACGCTACGCCACTGAGGTTTGGAAGTGCCACGACATCATGACTGGCTGCTAATGCCTATGTTTCTATGACCGTGGGAAGCCAATCTTGTTTTAAGCCGAAACATTACTATATCTCGGTCGAGACCCACCGAGTTATTCTGTCGTGATTATTCCTTCACATCTGTAATGGTAGTCATTGCCATGGACCAGAGGAGTTATTTCCCCATAAAAAAGGCTACTTGAGACTGAGAAATAAATATATTCCTCGACTTTTTCTCACTCTTTAAAAAATAAGATTGCGCAATATAACCACGAATTGCTTTCCATCATTAAGCTTACACGGCGAAAATCGTCTAATAGAGACTCCATTTTCTCACCTAATAGTTCGGCCACACAGCGACTTAACGCTTTAACACCAAAACCGTGATGTCAGAGATTAAAACCCTGTTTAACGCTTCGGCCGAGTAAAGAAAAAAGGACGTGTCGTAACCGATTTTGGGATCGAATCGTGATTCAAATCTACGCGTGGGTGATCAATAAGGGTTGATTCGATTAATAACCTAAAAAACTGGAATCGTGACGCAAGGTTGCTGAGCGCGTTGACCACCTCTCAGAGTTGCGTGCCTGAAAAGTATAACGATTTGCATAAGAAAAGCTGCTTTAATCAATGATGGTGTTTTAAATATATCGTGGCGCGTTTGCTATATCACGAACTTTTCTCTAGAAATGACAGGAATTAATATTTATTTAATGTCTTTCCAAAGCATAGAGATTAATGGAATTCGTAATGAGCTTTTCAACAAGTTTCCTAACGATATATAGGCCTATGGGACAGAGTTTTTACTTAGCAGTAGAGCTTAATATTGAACTAGTATAACTATTAATTTTACTACTGTCTACAGTAGTTAGTTTCAGATGACGCTAGCTTGTGTTACATTTATTTATTACGGCAGCATCACTTAATCTATACGTTAAACTATTTGGTAAAAAATTTATAGTGAAAGGGTTTCACAGTTTGGTGAAAAGTATCGGGAAATTTAAATTTTACAACACTTACAGGGAAATAAATGGAATTTAAATCTCTCAAGAGTATTTTCATCTTGAACATATTTCTGATTCATGCAGTCGGTCGTGAGCAAAATATACAACTTTATAATCTGTTTTATTGCAAATATTTTGTGAATTAGTAGAGTTTCTTGGATATATGTGTGTGAAATTCGTAAGAGACAGTCTATTCCACTTATAGTTTGATTTCACGTTAGTCGAATGTTTATTTTCCAAATAAATAGCTTTTAAAATATGCATATATATGTTCCTCTAAGACCATTTAAAAGTGGAATTTGTTTAAGAAGTGAACTAACTTTTTAACTTCATTTATGTTAATGTATTTGTTATTAAAAAGTTCATAATACAGTTAGCATATCTTTATCAAAATATGTTCCGGAACACGAGGCTGTTGATACGTGGGTGGATGCTAGAGGATTCGCTCATCAATACCTATCATTAGGAATGTCTATCATTTAATAAATATCATGCTTAAAGACAAGATATTTTAACTAGATAAAATTTAAACTAGATCGCTTTAGTAAAGAAATTAATTTGCAGTTGAGAGAGTCGATTGTTGGTCCACGTCGTTACAGAAGGCAGCTCGATTTTGAGCTCCTTACATAATGATGGTCACGGCCAGAGAGAACATTCACTATACTATGTCTACGTAACTGAAGATGTAAAAGAGATCCTGGGAGTATATTTACAATGAGCGCTGAGATAGCAATATTCAAATGAGATTATTCAAATGGAGTGTGAGAAAGAGGAAACGAAAGACGAAATTTAAAAAAATGCTAAGTGAATTACGTTGAAATAAGGGGGAAATATTTTAAGCATATTTTCATATCCCTTATATTTTATGTAAGATTCAAAAAGATATTAAACAGTATTAGCATTTTTATATGAATCAACTACTCTTTCCAAAGGAAACTACCTAAATCTGCCGGATTTGCTTCGTTTGGATGATTATCCGTAAAAAAATAACCCTGGTACGGCCATTCTCATTCATCAAATAATGTAATTTCTGGACACCATGGCATTAAACAACAGAATATAGTATTCCTTAAAGATGATATCACACACACTTAAGCTAGTTCATCAAGATATGAGGAACTAGATGCTTGTCTCTGGAGACACATCTTACAAGCGGGGCTAATTCCCTCCAAACGCTTGATTCCATACAAATCAACAGAAAATTACCCCTCCGACAGCCCCGAAGAGTATGTAAATCACTGTCCGCGTCATGCCGCGTACCATTCGTCATCTCCGCGGCCCATCGCAAACAGAGATCGGTGCTTTTGATAAATAGGGGATGTGTGGCCACGGAATGCGAGATGTCGCGGCGCGGGATGGCCATCTGCCCCGCTATCTGTCCACCTAACGGGCGTCCTTCGTGTTCCCCGGGAGATGGATCGTGGCCCAGACCGGCAATTAAGAGGGTCGTCCGCTCACCCTTTTAATTATCGGACTCCTCGTTAATTGGCTTCGATTGCGAGAGGAAATGATGCCCCGCGGGAGGTGGATTTTTTCTATCTGTATATGTAGGGCTACGGAGCGTTTCCTAACATGTGGCGCATGCTTCTTAAATGAGAGTGGATACTCTTACTCTCCTTATCAGGGGCAGCGGTAACCCAGTTGGTAGAGTCGCGGATTAGCAATCGGAGGATCGCTAGTTCGAAATCCGATCTAACCAAAGACCGTCGTGTACGTGGGGGCAAATGCAAGTTGAATTTGTCGTGGCCTCAAATGTCCTCACTATGGTGGGGTGTGCAAGTTTGGAGAGTGGGTTGCTAGCTCAGGTGTTGACCTCGTCATCTGAACGTGGTTCAAAACTAGGAGATGCTGTCATCGGATCCTTCCCTTCAGGGTTGATCCCAAAACAAGTCCGTTGGGTTGTACCAGTGCGATGCAAATTAAAAACTACCTGCCTATCTATCCACATGGGAGTATTCTAGATCTATACCTCCATTTGTGCATAGATCTACAGTATAGCACCAATGGAGGTAGAAAACAAGGTGCAAGGTTTTAAACGGCAAAATAATCTACGGTTTTAGATGGACATCCGGCACCTTCAAATTTGTACTGCACATTTTATTCTGGACCTCAGCAACCGATATTGGGAGGCTAGAGGATGGATGAGAGCTAATTTTTCTCTTTCTTGTCTTACCTTTTCTTTAATTAACTATGCATTGTTTTTGTGTGTACTTTCGTTACTAACCTTTATATTGTGATATTTCAACCTGCCATTGGAAATTTAAAACAAAACTTTCTTTATCATGTGGCGTAGTTCAGAGAAGAAAAATCGGTATAAGGGTAGCTACATTTCTGACCAGCCTTTGAAGCTATGATAAAAAATCTTTTTTGGAAAAACAAATCTTTATGGGTGAATGCTATCACCTTGCGGACCACATATCGTGGTTCATACAAAAAATATCATTGGAACTATATTTGACGAATATCGATTCTAAGTTATTGTTCAATCCGAAGTACATAAAGAGTGGTTCTTGAAAAGGAACGTTGGGCGATGTCTATTATAGCGATCGAAAGATCAGACCCAAACTGACCAATTGGCAATATTCTCTTCACCTGCAAAGCACATGAAAAGTTACGGCAATTAAAGAGTGGCGCCAAAATCTGTCACGGTAATAAGCCCGGCGCGAATATATATAAATATATTTCGCCTTTGCATATAATAAAAATATAAATTTTTATGAGGTATAGTGCCTCCCTCCCTTATGTCTCACCACCCATCTAGAACAATGACATCAGACTATCAAATAACATAATATTTATATACCCCTTAGCAGCTTTAACATAATCGGAGTCCAGCGACTCCTGTGATTAACTCTTAAATTTAATTTTGGTAAAGAAAACTGTATCAAATGTTGTACAATGTTTCCTGCGTGTCCTCATATGGGTCAGGTTAAATAAACATATCATAGTTTTACTATCAAAACATCGTATGTCTTGAAATCAAAATTTTTCAGGAACGATAAAAAACTGGATACCAAATTGTAGAACAGTTGTGGTACGGAGTTGAATTTACGACACAATGGAGCACTTGCGTCGCACTGGAACGGGCTATTGGTGACGGTCCGGGATGAACCCCCGAAGGGAAAGATCCAAGGACAAAACCTCGTAGTTTTGAACCGCAGTCAGATGCCAAAGTCAATATTTGAGTTAGCACCCCACTCTTCAAACTTCCACACCACACTAAACGTGATGATATTTGAGGTCACGACATATTTAACGTGCACCAGCCCCCACGTATATGCCAGTCTTTGGTTGGATCGTGTCTAGAACTCGCAACTCTCCAGTTACTAATCCACTACTCTGCCTAATGGTCTACAGTCACCCAGACCAGTTATGAGATATGAGGTTTAAAAATTCATACGATTGAACAAATTGGACGAAGGAGGTTTTGATAGGAAAACGATTATATGTTCCTAATCTCAACTATTCCAAGGAGTTGGGAAGCTAAACTTTTCATTGCCTTTAAAAGGGTTAAAAGTAGAGTGAAGAATAGTGAATGAAATGATAACAATATTTTTGAATACCTTTCTAAATACCTTTATGACCTATCCAAAGATATACAGAAACATACGAACACCCAGAACGTATTTACAAATAAATCATAAAAATTTACAAGTATGATGTCATATCATCCTATAAGGCTTCTCTGATCCGTAGGCTTCGATCTAATTAGTTCACTAATTACCAAAAATGATCGTAGACTGACAAACCAAACCAACTTCGTTTCTTACAACGCTACTCAATTATGATAAATACCTAGCAGAATATGACATACTTCAAACATTGCTAGAATTATCTATGATCACTCTTCCAACCGATTGAAGTTCTACGTTTTTATTTAATTATAATAATCATTTTTAAAGTGCAATCTTCCAGTTTTAGTTTTGCTAAAACGAACACATATCTTGTTCATTTTTATAGCTTCTAGCGCATTTTAAAACCACCGTGGTTATATTTTGAAGTAGAAAGTAGACTTGTAAAAACTTTCCATCAAGAAATCAAATGTTTTCATGGGCCAATGCATAACTACTTCGCATGAACTAAGTTGATAAACTCTTCATGCATCCAATTCTTTTGTTGATATATATAAACTCCCAATTAATTGGTACACAATTACATTATCAACAAGTAATTGTGTGTGACATTCATTAATTGCCACACACAATTACTTTAATATGTTCTCCAATTAAATCATCCCTGCAAATACAACCAAGCTCTTCCTCCCATTTGCCCAATAGGGCGGTAACTTTATACAAGTTGGAAAATTCCCCATCCTAGAAAGCGGTATTTGTACATTATAGACTGGACTTAGGAAGCCATTGTGTGGTGGTGGAATAAACACTGACATGGGCGAATAATTCAAATGAGCTGCACGCGTGCGCCGATATGTGCAACAATTAAAGCAGCGATTCAAACGGATAATTACTGGCGCACCTCCCTCATTAAGCAAACTGCGCAACTCGAGCGAAGCGCCGGCGCGTGCGAAGAGCAATTAACCACTCCACGAAATCGGGGGAGTGAAAAAAAAACCAGCTTACATAAATACAACTTCATCTCAGTACTCCCATGGCTTCACGTGACATTATCACTCACAATCTGCCTTATCGCTAACTTATCACATTCGGGGATAAGACTTAATAGAGGGATGGTAAAAACGAAACGAACCATTTTGCTTGGTTCCGTGCTACGAGGCTGGTTGCACGCGAATCCGACTTCTTGTTGATTCGAAGGTGAACAATGATCGGGGGGACAGAACAATGACTTGTCCACCTCACGCGATCTTCAAATGATCTATTTAAATAATGCCCAGCTTTAATTATTCCATTGTCTCACGCCGTTAAGTCCTTTTCGGAGACCTAATCAGAGGTGGCTTTGAAACACTCCAATTTGCATAACTGAAAATTGACAAGGCTAAAGATGTGATTAGGGGTGACGTGACTTGACTTGCTGTTGTGAGCCCCAAGAGCTTGTAACCTTGAGTTGGAATGGAACTGGACGGCTTCTTAATGGATAATGCTCAAGTCTCCTAGATGAGTATCTGCTGCCACAAATCTTGGGCAACGTCGTAGGTTTCTGTGCATGCAACTTCTGCAGCGCTGCCTAAGTAGGGCTCATTGAAGTGCTTTTCAAAGTAGTTGTCCAAATGCTTTACAATGTATAATTCCTTTGTGAGCATTTGACAGTCCTCTTGAATGAGGTATTCACAAAGAATATGAAATGGAAGGTCCTAACTGCCTGCATTGTCCAGTCTTAAAATTGACCTTCATAGCATCAAAGGTTACTGAGGAAAATTCAGGTATCGGTAGTAAAACTATTTCTTTTAGGCATGCAACCGCTTTTCATGACAATTTTTATTAAAATACGATTCTCAGTAAGTATACGTTTGATGGTTGGCTGGTTGTTTAGGGGTTTCATGGCGCAAGGGCCATATTTGGCCAAGCTGCGCCAAACACAAGACAGACAGCGTCAAGTAAAAAATGAAAAAAGAAAAGAGGGATTGGGAATAGAATAATAGGACCAAAGCAGAAATTATCGGGTATCTCGGGGAAGCGACACACGTGTCATATTATATACGCATGAAAAAAAAAGACATGCTTATTGAAAACTATGGTAAAATACTTTATATTTTCTTTCAAAACTGCAAATATGTTAAATTTTTAACATTATAACATTATTTTTAACAATAAAATTTTTAACACTATTGTAAATGTTATATTGTATGCCTGGAGTCGGAAACTCATTATCTGGTTAACGGAAATTGTTACTGTACTTAGTTTTTAGGATAAAAACAAAGTTATATGCACTTTGATAGTTTTACATATCCTTTAAACAGATTACAATATGATTACGTATTTCTCATCATGAAAATAAGCATTTAGTGTTTCCTAAAAGTAGTCAATTAATGAGTTTCTGCTCTAATCCGACGATATATCGTATTGAAAGAACAACCAGGATGCTTTGATGATTCAATATATTAAGGTAGGTACGTAGATAGTTGAATTTACGTCGCACTGGGGGAGCAACACAACGGGCTATTGGTGACGGACCGGGATCAATCCCGAAGGGAAAGATTCGAAGAAATCTCGTAATTTTGAACCACTGTCACCCAGTATATTAAAAAAAGGTTGCAAACAGTCAATTACAAAATTTTAGTGGTGAATAAATGCAACAATGTAGTGTGCAATATTTGAACAATATGACATTTTTGTAATATTAGGTGACGATTCTTTTGTTGATCATGGTGCATATTTCGCATTTTAGTGTAAGTTGTTTTGTGGGACTTTGAGAGTTCAGTAAATATTTCAGTATTTCCTGATAACACAGGAATATATTTTTAAATGATTATAGAAATATATTTTCTCTCCTCTCCTAAAAACTTGCTACGGCGTACTTCAATGAGTTTTGTTTACTTTAATTTAGAATTGAAGTTCTAATTATAGGACAAATAGAAAGGCAAATCTCAGGTTTCGAGATTGTTTTAGGTATCTACCATGCAATTCAATTTTCATCATTCAGTAGATTGAACTGAGAAAATTTTGGGGAAAGTAAAAACGTGAAAAATCAATTTTTTTAAAGTGTGTTAGATCAAAAAGCAGCCGCCAAATTCGTAAAAATAAGAAATATTTAGTCGAACTCGATCAGAAGTCGGACCCTTCAACTCAAAGACACGTCCCTCTTCCGTTTCTGACTCCAGAAAACAATTTTCTCAGAGTTTAAAAGTTATTATTCAGCTATGGGCGGCATGTAAACAAATTTAAATCCTGCCAATAGCAGATCTCAGCGACTCAAATTCCTCATCCTTACATGTGAGAGGAAAAATAATAAAGTTTGTACGAAGCGAAGCGAAACACTATGTGGTCAACACCAGCGTAAATGCTATATCTATTTTTCCAACTCGAAAACACAGGTTTCGTTCATGAACGCCATTTTTAAATATCGCCCAAAGTGTTGAGACCGTAAAAATTATACACAAATACAAAAATTTCAATTACCGAGGGTCCGAAAGGACGGCATGGTAAAATCTTTTTATTATGGCATCGTTTTTCTTTAACTACCTTGGCTATATTCAAAAGTTCCGTCGAACCGTATCTAATGCCAAAATAATGAGTTTCAAGTAGCTAAATAACACAAGAAACCCCGTATTGTACGTCGAAGATTGCAGTTATGGAGTTATTTCTGCTGTTTTTTCTTTTATTTCTCTCCTCTCTGTGCTTGCCATTATAAGTAAATCATTATAATATTTTCTGTTCTTTAATGGCTAAGCAAACAAAAGGATTGATCCGGTTGGACTCCTGATGCGTTTTGTCGCGGGTTGTTCTGGCTGGCTATGCACAGCGAAGAATTAAGAACCTCCTTCCCTCTGCTCTCTATGGTTGAGAGTATCTCGTTTTTTGAATGAGACCTGAAAGTGGCATATCATCCATGGAAGTCCGAAAGCCCGGCATCCCCTAATAGATAAATTATAATTCTGTGGCAAAAAATAATAATTAATTAAACATGAAGCAAAACTGACTTTTTTTTACGCAAATCAAGTGAAATAACGCTTGGCGCAGCTTGTTCGTTTTTGGTAGGTAGGTATAGAACCCAAACATCCAATCCTGTGTGAGACGTCAATTTCCATTTCAGCGTCCTTGATTTCCACCGCAAATTTACCGCCTATTTTAGACACCCGATCCCAGTGGCGTATGGCCATGAACCCTTCGTCCTCTAATAAAAAATATTGAAATTCGCAATTTGAAAAAAAGCAAAAATTAAAAATTGCGAGTTTGAAATTCAATCCAACCAAAGAACGTCGTGTACATGGGGCTGATGTATGTTGAATTTGTCGTGGCCACAAATTTCCTCCCGTTGGAGTGGTGTGGAAGTTTGGGGAGTGGGTTAGCTCAGGTGTGACCTCATCATCTGACCCTGGTTCAAAATTACAAGGTTTCGGAACTTTCCCTTCGAGAACGATCCCGGATTGTCGCCAATAGCCCATTGTGTTGCTCCATTGTCACGTTAATTAACTACCTACCTACCTATCTTTGCGACAAGAACAAAATTGAGTATGAAAATTCTAGGACATTTGTTACAGAAAACAAAAAATGTCAAAAGAAATATTTCTGAAATCCCGCCCTTTTAGGCATTGACCCTCGGGGCTACCACCACTGTCGTCCCCTATAGCTACGTCTCGGACTATATAGCGTGTACACTCAATAGATGCGAGTAATCTCAATCATCTCTATTCCATTTACGCGGATTAGCATGTCATCCGTGCTATATCGGGATTTGAATTTTGTAGAGTTTTGTCAATTCCCTCGAGGTGTTTAAAAACTACTATACATATGCCTACGGTAGTGTAGCCAAACTACAGCAGACATATTATAACAAGTTGTATTTGTAATAAATTAAATATAAACACTGGTTCTCATTCTATTTCCTTGTGTGATTGTAAATACAAATACATGCTCGTAATCAAGAAAATGCACTTACTTGATTATTGCAAACAAATACAAAAAGTAATAGAAATCGTTCAAATTCGTTTCAGGAATTGTATTTTGTTTTGAACTCGAGAAATGTTTTAAACACTTATTTGGAAATAAATTTCCATATTTAAGCTGAAACAATTTACTTCGTTCGATGTGTTTACAGACCAAAAGTTTCAGTTTTCTTACCAAGAGTTGATGCTTCTAAGATACTTCTTTAAAAGGGCCACCTAAAAGATATTAAAAACATCATAAGCAATTTTTGCATATATATAAATTTGTTGTAATGCATTGCACAGTAATACATATGATAATTGATAAAATAACGTAACGTTTGTGAAAAATTACACTAATATATATATATATATATATATATACGTAAAACTATCACAAAACTCAATTTCAAGAATCTTTTCAAACAGGACGATTCAATTGAAACTACGTTATAAGGTGAATTACCCCCCCCCCCGGGGAATCTTGAATGCCGAAAATTAATCTGGTTAGTAAATTCGTTCGACAAATTAAATTTTACTGATTGATTATTTCTTGAATGTGTGTCGAAAAATAATTTAAATCATGCAGTTTCATGAATCTAATTCGAGAATCATAATACCACATAAGGGGATTGTCGGTCCCATGATACGGGGCCCAACATCTAAAGGGAATGACTCCGGAAAATGTGAAATGCTAGCAAGGAGTACAGTCCTGGTTAATTACATTCAACCAATTTATCATAATTTTTTATTGTAGTTCTCTACATTTTTACTTCTTAGAATTTCAAAACTTGCAGATGATTTCTCTGCGAAGGGACTTAATTCACCGAAATCGCCTCACAGAAATAACACCAACGGCGATAAGATAACACTCGTCACTCCGCATTTGACACAAGTAGCGAGAAACAGAAACAAATATTAATAAAGACCCAAAGGGAAAACCGTATGTCGGTCCAACTCCCCTCTTCCAATTTAATACCCTCCATAAAGTAAAATTGTTTGTTGGAAAGGAATAATCGATCGTGACCAGAGCTATACTTAGGACCGAAACGGTATTAAAAAGGGAAAAAAAACACGAACCGATCGTTAAGCAGTGAAAAAGAATTCTTTCGGACTTCATGAGCTTCTGCAGATTTAGGTGCACGAGACATCGAAATATATCAGAGGGACTGTCAAACTTCTTGCGGTCACGCGACCATTTCGCCGTAACCTCTCGGCGTCCTTTTGTCGAACTTGGGTCGTCCGTAATGGGTCCCCGAAATGCCTTTCAGTCCTTTTTTGTTGGGTTCTTAATCAATTTCCCTGAGACCTTCGGCGCCGTCTGCGGACCTTTAAAAAGATACGCGACTACCACTGATTTCGGGGAGGCTGGCAGAATGAAAGAAGGAATTGATGGATTTGGATTTAATTTTTTGTTCCCTCGGGAAGAGATTGAATATGAAAGCTTTGGGTCGGGGAATAAATCCATTCAACGGGAAGACCGATCTGAGAAAGATTGAAGGTAAATATTTGCAGAAAGAAAAAAAATCTCCGTTAAATTATTAGCTCTCTGAAATGGCTCTCTTAAATTGTCCTATTACTTCACTTCCTACAGAAATTCAAAAATTGCTTTTTCTGATGCTTAAATAAGGGTTTGTTATTGTGGTCCTAGAAAAACATTGGATTACAAAAACCTCTATTACTGAACGTACAAGTCGATGAAGAATAATTTTTTAATTTGAAAAACAAGTCTAAATGGCGCATCCATTCTATTGGAGGATGGTTTCGATACCTTTTTCAGCTCTACGCCAATTGTTTTCGGCCGCCCTCCTCTGGAAAACTATCTCAACCAACAATAAATTTCTAGTATAGCTGTGCCCATAAATTTTAAATTTCACCAAAATATTTATGTAGTAAAATATTATGTGTGTAAAATTTTATAATTTCAAAATGCTGGTTTGAAAATAATTACAACTTGAAACTGAAATAAAGTTATCAACTAAAATAAAATATAAATTAATTATACATAAACACTTTAAATTAATCACTATTATTATTTATCAACTAAAATAAAATATAAATTAATTATACATAAACACCTTAAATTAATCACTATTATTATTATTAATATCAAATCAATCAGTAAAATAATCACTAATAAAACCGATAAGCGTGTTGTGCTAACAATTTGTCTGTAAGGGGCTCTATACGGAAGATCTATAACAACTTATTCCCCACACACAGAACTGCAGATTGAAATGAATATAAAGCCCCATCTTATAAAAAGCGTAGGAAGATATCTCCGAAAATTTTATGTGCGTCACACTAAATTCTTTTACACCATTTCAATTTCATTGAGTCACCATTAAATTTCATCAAGTCACCATTTAATTCCACTAAGTCGTCATTTTAATTTCCATTGAAGCCATCCTGTTAAATTAATTAATTCACCACTGAATTTCCTAAAAAAGTATTTTATATATTTATAATAAACAGCTTTTACGTAGTTTAGTTGTGATTCAAATACATGAATACAAGGTTAACAGAAAAGTTTTTGTTAGCAACATTTATCAAATTTTTATGGCATGGTCATTGTGGTCGTGGATGTCGTAGCAAGAGATCTTTGAACTTTCTGAAAAGTTCATTTTTGTAAATTGTTAAAAAATAAAGAAACATCAAAAATGTATTCAAAGAAGTTACTAATGATATTTTTGGGTAATAGCAACCAATTCTAATAATGATGGTGGATATTGTCTATACACTATTATAATAAGTAGTGAAAATCGCATCGTAGGCAGTATTGTCTTAAGATAGGATCGAATTATGGATTCAAACCCCTGCGGTACTTCGATTCATTTTTGTTGAGTATTTATGATATGAAACTACAGAATAACAAATGGAAAGGAATATTCAGTGAAAAAAGTTTAGGAAAATCATCTAAATTACAGATGAATTTCAAATGGTTTCGACGAGATATCTCGTCCATCAAGACCTGGTCAGTTTTGATAATGACGAGATACCTCGTTGAGATAACCACAATTAGTCTTAACACAGTGGTGCCTCCATCGCATAATAAGAAATACCCTACAATTTCCTCTGAAAACCAAATATTCTTTTCGCCACTCAACACTCTTCTGCTTTCTTCATCAGTTGTTGTTTCCCAAGCTCAAACGTGACGTCACAGAGAAACCGTCGGAGGTGTCCACGGCCACTCCAAGTGCGAAATACAGTAGCTCCCCTCGGAAGAAAAAGAACGAGTAATAAAGGGCACGAAAAAAGAAAAGAAAGTCGGGCGGGAAACGAAGTGAAATGGGAGAAAATATGAAGAGGTGCGTCGTCAGCAAAGCGTGAAATTGAAGATGCAGAAGAGTCTCCAGAGATGCCCGCAGCGTTTAACTGAGAAATGACATGCCATCGCTATGCAGAAGTGTGAAGAAGAAAAGGGGGCAAAGAGAGGGGGCCCCCAATGTTTGCACCTGTCCATCCAACCAGTCGACGTCTGACTTTACTTCAAACCCAAAACCTTGATTACTCTAATATGCTTGACGTATTCTCGCTTTCTTCCACGTCTATCTTCATGTCTTCGTTTTTCTCACCCGCTCCTATGTGTTTGAGCATCCAGCAAACATCTTTTGTTTCCTTTCTCATACCATTTCGATCCAATACCTGTCGGCTTGAGCTGATGGTGGATCTCTGCTGTTACGACGTTCGAGAGAGAAATTGATTTTCTGTTGAATTTTTCTCTTGGCAAAGAATTTTGCAATTTTTAGAGAATGACGGATGTTTAAAAATTTTTTTAAGATATCAATAATTGTATTAAGCTTAAAACACTTAAATAGTAGCTGAAGTAACGATATTAACAGTGGCAAAACTGGACTTTTTTTGGGTTGGTTGTTTTTTATGCAAGGACTATACTGACGAAGCTTCGTCAAACGCAAGACAGAAGACATCGAGTAAAGGCTTTTCTGAGACTGGGGCAAATCATACCCTTCATCCGAAACATTTTTGCATTTGAAAATGTTAAAGACGTAAATCTATCAAAATATTAAAGATAAATTATCCTAACACATATAACCATATTAATTTTCATTAACCTATTATAATACACAATATTAATTATCAATTGCAGTTTATAACTGTTTTTAAGTAAATAAGTATCTCCAATATAATTTCTAATCACAGGTGAATTATGTTTGCTAAAACGAATTTGCCTCCCCTCACAGCTTTAAAAATTACTGGACACGAGTATATTTTAACAAGTTTTGTGAAGCTGTGATGAAAAGAGCCTAGTGAATCCCGACAAAAGTAACTATCACTAATTCAACCATTCTGTGAAGTCAGAAGATAAGAGACACAAAATATTTCTAGAAAACATGTTTTTCCAAGAAAAACCTCGACTTCAATAGAATATCTAAATTGTCTCCGCTTTAGAACCTGCCACTAGGGGGCACTGTCCCTATCCCCCTTACCCCTACCCTTCTGGATATTAAACATATATTTCGATGTTCCCTTTCTACTGAGAGATATTTCTACAGAACTCAGAGATATTTCTATAGAACTCAGAGATATTTCTATAGAACTCAGAGATATTTCTATAGAGATATTTTTATAGAACAGAGATGGTTGAGTATTAACTCGAAATCGACTCATCTACAACTTAAAATTCTATTCATGACAAACAACTTACTCATCACTTGTGACTTTAGATGTTTTAATGAACGAGAAACAACATAAAACTAATTAGTAAAAAGTGAGGAAATTCTCTAACTTTTACAATATTCTTATCCTGGCGCTTAGAAGCTCTTTCATTGGATGAATATATGTTTTTAGTATCAAATGTTAAAGTAGTGTTAAATAATCTGAACTTATATAAAAGCTATTCAAATATTCAACAGAACAGGTGAATGCTTAATAGTGATGCGTAAGGTGAATGCGCAAAATTGAAAAATAAGCATAAATACGTTTACAAGTTTGAAAAATCTGTAAGTAAATTACATCAACTGCTGAAAGTTTTTAAAAGTTGACTCAATTGCTTAACAATTTGCAAGATCATCTTTTCGCAATCTTTGAAACTATCCTGCATAATTTTAATTTTACTCAGTTAATTTTACTCAAGTATACAGAGGACTCATTTAGTTTTTGAGTAGCCTACTGTGATGAACTGTAAAAACTATTTATGGGTAATATAACGTTAAGGAATATTTCACTAGTATATATAACATCCGAATAATTCGACTCAAATTGCGTAAAATTCAAAACCCTTACAGTGCACAACTAACAGCAGTTTCAAGTGAAATTGCTTCATCTCTTTTCCAATAAATGGATAATTTATATTTTATTGTTTTTTAAATTTTTTGTACTAGAGATGTATGTACATATGTTTGAAGTACAAACACTTAATGAGCTTAATACACTACTCTCATTTTAACCCTCCAAGTGATTTCGACGAGATATCTCGTCCATCAAGATCAAGTCCAACTTTTTCATCAAGATAGTGCCGATTTTTTATGATGACGAGATCAAGATCTGGACAGATTTGTACTAATGATGAGATATCTTGTCCATCAAGGTCTGGTCAGTTTTGATAATAACGACCACCAGGAGGGTTAAAAGAAAGTAAACACTTTAAAATCATATATAGTTGTTATTTATTCTTTGTTAACAGTAATTTTAAAATAATTTAATACATTTCTACAGATAAATTATACTTCTCCAAGTTTTACGAAGAACCAATTCTGCAAAACTCGATATTGAGTGGTATTTAACCCAGAATTGCAAGGGAAAATAATTTCATACATCATATACTTCATTTTAGCAAAGAAACAGGACCATTCCTGAGTTAATAACTACGTACATGCGAATCTCAGAAGGCCGCCTCCTTTTTTAAAAATCAATTCACTTTCTAAAAGAACACCTTTCATCAAGTATGTATTCAGAAAATAATTTGGGGTGTTCCAGTCTTCTTTCTCCCGGTTCCCTAAGTGCCATAATATTAGATAAACTTTTATTTAATAACATTTTCCACTGATTTCCGTAATGTAAAATTACGAATTCAGACATAAATTTTATATGGGTGATTTTCGAAATTTTGATTTTCTCTGTTATAACTAACTAGCTTCAGCAATTTTTTATTAACTTATAAATTACTAAATAATTTCGGGGAGGATCTGAGACCCGTGGGCTCTTCTCCGGAATACTTCCCAGCCTTTGATTATTGCTTTTTAAAAATTATAATCTAAATAACAAAACATAGATTCATAAATACATTATCGCAATCGCAAAGGAATCGACAACGATCGAATAAGTATTAATCGAAGTATAATTTTCCTATATTTTTAATTTATAAGCAACGAATAAGTTAATATATAATATCGGAAAAATTATTGCTGGACATGTTTAATCAAATTTGAAGACATATTGTGGTTGTCTTTCGACCTTCCCTATGTGTTCTGACTACGCGGTAGTGTCCACGTCCCAGCACACCACTCAGGATTGGTCGGTTGTTTTGAGGTTTTATGGCGCAAGGGCCGTATTTGGCCAAGCTGTGCCAAACACAAGACAACGTCAAGTAACAGATATCGCGAACAGAAAAAGAGATAAGGGAACTGAATAGTAGGATGAAAGCAAAAAAGATCGCTTGAGTATCTAGGGAGAGCGACTCCTGTTTTTACTAAAGACAGTAAACCCCATGGGAAAAGAAAAGATTACTAGAGTACCTCGGGTCCGTGAAGCCCCTAAAGGAGATGTGCCCCGGATGAGGGCTGGTCTTTGGAAAAATAACAGATGAAATACTCTACTACATTAGGTTACACCTGTTCCGATCGTCACCTTGTCGACAATTGTACGAGGAGTACACACCAATCAGGAACTGCACTGAATAAAAAACAAAGTTTTTTTCATGATGTATAACTTTCCAGTCAAATAGGAATAATTTTTTATCTCCCAAAGAGCGTTCTTTTTCTCTTGCTACATTGCTACATCGAAACGAACTCGTTGTAGTAAATCACCGAAATCGCCGATGCCTACCATCAGTACCCCATGTGATTTTGAAACATTTCCTCATCTCAATAGTTGTCAACACCAGTGCAGCTGAAATGACAACGCGAAAATCTCTTGATGATCTCCATCGAAAAAAAATCTGCCGTCACAATAGATTTTCGAACGGGGGGTGGGGGCGCGAGCGGAAATAATTTAGTCCAAATGAGGATTGGGGAGGGAGGCGATCTGGAATAATGAATATTGCGCGCATGTGAAGTCACCTGTTGCGGATAGCCGTCCGTCCCTCTCCAGTTACACATCAACCCCTACGCTCTACACATGTCTCGTGAGGAAATCAGCCCCCTACTATGTTATTAAGCGAAGAAAGATATTAAATTGAGTGCTGTGTACAGAAAGGGAGAACGTCCCTATTGCGATCTGTAAAGTATCGTGTTGGGGCTCTATGTAACACAATAGGGAAGATGCGTGGCCCCTTGTGAGAAAAACAGGAATAGGAACAGATTAAGCCTATTGCCACCTGTAGGTTAAAGAAATTGAGAATACATTGGTATCTGTCAACACTCCTGGGGGTTGTCACGATAAGGTATCTCGTCATTAGCAAAACTATTAGCAAATCTTGATGGACGAGAGATCTCGTCAGAAGAAAACTGACCAGATCTTGATCTCGTAACCTAAAAAAAAAAATCGGCAATATTTTGATGACGAGATATTTCGTCATTAGCAAAATTGTTCAGATGTTGATGGACGAGATATCTCGTCGAAATCACTTGGAGGTTTAAACAGAACGTGTCAGCCTTCTTGAAATAACAAAATGCTGTAATTTGCATTAATTGAATAGTTTGAATTTAAATTTGGATCTAGTACCTTAATCGGGCAGCCTCATATATTATGGTGTAGTATTTTTTAGATGCAGCAACCACTCGTTATATCGCATTTCAATATACGATGCATTTGTATGTATCGCTTAGTTGGTCCTTGCGCATGGTCCATCATTCTCTCCTCTTTTTCCCACCTTTAACCCTCCTTGTGGTTGTCTTAACGAGATATCTCGTCTCTTCTTTACCATCATTAGTAAAACCATTAGCAGTTCTTGATGGACGAGGTACCTCGCCATTAGAAGGAAACTGGCCAGATCTTAATGAACGAGATATCTCGTCAAAACCACCTAAAGAGTTTAAGAAGAAGACTGCCTCAAGCCTGAAGACAGTGTCTTTACAGAGTTGATAAGATGGGCGCGATTCTGCCTTTGGGACTCCTTGTAACTTAGGACTAAGATTATTTGTATTTTGTAGTCTTTGTGGAAAAGAGACTACGGCGAATGGAGTTGTAATGTTTCCTAAAGCTAAGCATAAGATTCGATCCTTCGATCCAATCCCGGCATCCCAAGTTATGAATGTTACGCTACGCTCGTCAGATAAACATGTTTTTCTCCCTTCGGCAAATGGAGATTCCCTGCAAAACATTTAAGGGCTGACAAACAAACAGCAAGCCGGTGTCGGAGGGGTAGCCCTCCCGTAAGAGCTCTCCGGTCTGCTGGCTTATCTAATGGCTCCCGCCACTGACGATTTGTGAACACACTTCTCGCCTTCTGATAAAGTGGGAACTGCCGAAAGTTACACGCCTTCATGATTCCTAATGGCTGATTCCTAAAACAAAAAGTCCCCTCTCGGCTGCTGCCATTACGGAGCCCGCTTGACGTCCACCGTGATGTATTGCTTGCTTTGCGATTCGCTCGACTAATGGCCATTGTTTTGGCCAGTTTTGAAGAGGGTGGTGAGCTTTGATGGATTGGGCATAGTCTTTGTTTCCAAACAGAAATTGCTTCCCATAGTAATGAGGGTGCAACAAAACTGACGCAAGTTTTATTTTGAAACAAAGTAGACAGACTCGTAAAACTTTTTAAGTAACCTAAAACAGGATTTCAAACGTTTTCGATTTTTTTTTAATTACTTCTTTTGCCTTTAAAATTCTGTGCACCAGGATCACATACTACACTGAGAAATATTCATTTACGTCATTATTACTATTTTAAAATTTTGATGTGTGACAAGTGCGTTCCTGGGTAACTTCAGGGGCGTCGTGGTTCAGTGGGTATACACACTGCGATAGCAACCTGCGAGTTGTAGACGTCGGAGGTTCAATTCCTGTCAGGTTCGATTCCTTCCTGGGTGTATTTCTCTTCTGTGTTAGTAAATCTTTCCTCTTATGTGTATGTATGTCCATTACTTGTTGTCAACCTTGTGTCTGGCGCAGCATGTCCAAATGTGGCCTTTGCGCCATAAACCAACCGGGGGTGAGTTCGTCCAAAAAAACACGATTAAAGTATAAATTAAAGTGAATATAAAGTAATTAAAGTGAGGGTTGCCACCTGCTGGAAATGCTTGAGAGTCCTATAGATTAGTTTTACAATTAGAGCGCTTCGAATTTCGGCAGGGAAGTTACGTAGACCAAGGAAGAACATGAATGAAAATATATTATCGTGCCCCACTGATAGTATTATCACATTTCAAATAAGAAAACAGTCCATGGTATGTGCTTGCCTCATCATGTGAGCAAGTACAACCCACAAAATGGAAATGAAAGGTATTTTTGAATTATATGAATGGCAAGTAAACAAATAAGAGTGTAAATATATTTGTGTAAAGGGTCTGTAAGTGTGTGGTAAAAATATGAAAATTTTGAAAATTACGGAAACAGTAGTAATTGGTTCAAAATGAACCTGAAAGATTTGAGTTTCACACTTGACCCACCTTACCGTATAATTAAATTAACTGATTCCTTTTCAGGAAAAGATCATGTTTATTCTCTATACACTAAATAAGTTTTTAGTTGAATAATTCATTTCATATTTTATACACTTTTTGTTTAATGTACTTATATATTTAATATTACTTAATAGTACTTATTTTATATACTTATTGTTTAATATTGCTCCAAACTTGTTCTTATTTATTTATTATTAGTTTAATTATTTCAATCTGGCTTTCAGAATGATTCATTTTGTTTGAATCAGTATTTTTTTCAACATATGATTTGTTTTTATTTATTCTCCCATTTGCTATTTGATTTAATTTCTTCGCATGCATTATCTGTATTGAATACATTATATTTCCACGAAATTCTCGTTCCACGTTCCTCCAGAAACGTTCAGTACGAACTGAACTATTACAACTCTCCCAACATGATGATTCTATCCTGATTTTTATGGAAAAGGTTTTCCCATTTACGATAAATCAACTAATAAAGAACTCTTCAATTATGTTATTGCAAGCGTAAGAACTCTTGGCCAATAATATTCAGAAGTTGAGATTTACTTTTGCTCTATAGTGCTTTTCAAAAAAATTTTCTGCGATTATAAAATAATTCATGAATAACATTTTAAAGTAATGTATAATATTTTGCTAACAACATGATTTTAGGCTATAATCACTCTTAATTCAAGCTCAGCACAATTTGGGGACGTAATCTTTGTACAAAATTTTCAGAAATGCAGCAGATCTGCATAATAAAATTTTCAGGACAATTTAAATGGGAAAAGTACTCTTGTCCAATATTAGACTATTATTTAACTGTTAACATCTAATCAAACATTTAAAAAAGCAAATTGTTAAAATTACATATTCTAGAAACGCTATTTAATATGAACTTTTAAAAGCGTGATTTGAGAAAATTGTGTAAATAAATATGACTAATAAGACTAGAAAATACAACTCCGCATTTTTAAATAATTCTTTTAACACACCACAAAATGTACAAATAAATAATCATACATAAAAAATGCATGCTAAAAATTGAACAAAATTCTTTAAAATAGTAAACACGAAAAAATTATGGTTAGTTAATTCAGTTTTAGTTTATAAAAAAATCAAAAGGTTCATCAGATAAACTATAATTTATTCACTTCCCTTGATGTTCTGTCCGTGATAAAAAATATGTAAATAAATATTTATAGCTTTTCATCTCAAAATGTATTATATTAAATTTAATATACGATAATATAAATATTTCCATTAGATTGATATTATTCAATCTTAAAATATATCTAAAAACGTAAACACCCAAAATATATTATCATCCTTCATCGAATAAGGAAGTAGTTCACCTTCAATACAATAGATGGCAGCACCAAAATTTTACCAATCTCAACTCGGATGAATGAATTGAACCAGAAAGCGACTCGTCAATAATTCTCAAGTTCGACTACATTTCCCAACAAATGATCGTTTTTATCGAATTTCAAAAAAATTTTCTCTTTCATAATTCGAAAAACATTTTTCTTGAAATACTTGAATAATTTATAATTTGTAGATTTACACATGATTAAATCTATTCTCGCGCAAAACGTGTATACATAAATGTAATGCAAACATTAAAATAAAATATTAAAAATTCTCTCAAGTGTCAATTACAAAATATATATAACTTCTATTTTCTATGCAAAGTACGTAATTTGATGTTTATGTTGAAACTTTTAAACTGTTTTCGTCCATAAAGATTTTTCGGGGTCGCGGTAGCCCGGTTGGAAAAGTAATGGATTAACAACCGGAGGGTTGTGAGTTCGAATCCAACCAAAGACCGTAGTGTACAAAGGGGGCTGGTGCAGGCTAAATCTGTCGTGGCCAAATGTCCTCAAGTTGGCGTGGTGTGGAAGTTTGGAGAGTGGTGAGCCAGCTCAGGTGTGACCTCGTCATCTCACTGTGATTTAAAATTAAGTGCTATTGTCCTCGGATCTTTCCTTCGGGTTTGGTCCCAGACTGTCGACAATAGCCCGCTGTGTTTCTCTAGTGTGACGTTAATTAAAATACCTATCTACCTACCATAAAGTTTTCAACATGAGTAGAGCGTTAGTGAGAACATTTATTTATTATTTGAACGTAGGTGATTATAATTTATAAAATTAAACCTTCGGGAAAATAAAAAAAATTTAAATAACAATTGATAGTTTCCAAAAATATGAGGAACATGTAGGGCAGATGAAATATAACGAATTAATTTATACTCTCTGCAATAAAACACATTCGGTTGTACCCATTGCAAAAAACTGAGGTGCAATTTTTGTGACTGATTTGACAAGGATCCGCACCTTAAAAATATTTATTTCGTGTTCGCCTTGGCAGGAAAACAGAATAGCTAGATACAATCGGATGAGTCCAATAGTCGTGTCACTTTTTCCGGTCGCAAGAATTACAAAATTTGCCCCATAATCCCTCGAAATCAATTAATTATGTTAGAAACGTAACTATATGTTATCAATATATCTTACACACGTTTCCCCAAGTAAGAGATCGGGGATAGGAATTCAAAAGTTCATCTTTCAGCAATAAATTTTCCAGTATGTGATAAAAAGAAATTTTACCAAATACTTGGTGCTATATACGTCTTATTTTCGGCCTGGTAGCCGAGTGGCTATAGCACTAACTCTCCGTTCAACGGATCCTAGACAGTGGTGACAGCTTGTGAAAATTAATCTGGGATGGGGCAATCCAGACTCCAGATGCGTCACAAATAAGTGTTTCGGGACAATTGGTTTCGATTATACAGATCATAACCAATATTATCGGTACGTTTGTAGTATTTATCCCTCAGGTTGGTGAGGGGACCAGGTACCAACCATAAAAATATTAATGTCCAAAATGTTCGGACACCTAGACTTGGCGCCCCTGTCTCCTGAAACAGAGATCATGCAATCTAATAAATAAGGTTGAGCCTCTCCATATTAGTTACCCACAGTACCTATAATACCTGATCCTCATATTTGGTCAAATGGACCTCAACCATAAAAATACGAGGGCACAAGGGGCACAGGTACCTAGGACTTTACGCCCCTAGTGTGGATGTTTTATTGAAACAGCTTATTTAATTACTCATAGGTAATGTTTTGTTCATCCTTCTTATTATTCATAGGTAATATAATGTTCACTCTTCATGTTTCCCCCGGTTTCTCATAAAATTATTCGTGGAAAGGCAAGTGGCTTGGATTCCCAGAGTTAGTGCCCGTTATCCTGGACAAAGGCTTGATGGGATAGCCAATGTAACAAAGGTCAAAAATTCAATCAATACTATTATTGAAACACTTTCTTTTCAGTTTTCGACAAAAAATTGATAGTGTATACTTCTCCAGTTATATTCATGACTTTATCATAGTATATTTGATATTTGCAGTAGAATTAGTAGTAGGTCTCCGTCTATTAGCCCTTGTGCAACACAAATTAACCGTAAAATCACAAACACAAACTAAACTGACTAACAAAGAACTGTGAAAATGGGGAAAATTTGTAATTCTAGAATAAAGGAGTTACATAGAATGCTGTTGAAATTTTGGAAATATGGTTGAAACTGCTGCACTCGAACGTTACTTATATTAAAATATTAATTTAAGACCAGTTTTAGAGAAAAGGGAGATATCGAAACGAAATTTTGTCAGTGAAAAGAAAAATCAGAGTTCCTTGGTAATCAGCACTTCGAACTGTGATACCCATTTGGCTTTCTCTGAACGAAAGGAAACTCTCTGACACTTTCCTTGATTACCATCATATGAATCTACCCCTTTCCATTCAAAATGACAATTTTCTGATATTGAGTAGAACTTTTATCTTTTTCCTTCATAGATTCTCCATATTCAGAGTTGGAAATATAGAAAAATTGAATTTCAAAGCGATTTATTTAAGTAATGATATCATACAAAAATTAAGGGAGACACCGCATCCTAAAAATAACCAAAATATTGACCAATTGATATCAATCGTAGAGTTATAAAGAATATGTGTGCAAACTTTTATTGCTATACCTCCATTATTTAATGAATTTTAAGTGTTCCAATCGAATATCAGTACTGAAACCGACTAACTTTTAAAGTCTTTTTTTCAGCTTTTTGTTTTTCATGACTACGATGCATTTAAAATTCTAAAGCTTTTTTCCGGAATTATAATAATTTAAAGTACAATGCGCAAATTGTGGGAAACAGGAAAGTAAAGAAAACAAATTAAGGAAAAAAATTGCAAGAGTGGTAATTTGAAAAAATTTAAATATTAAGTATAAAATATTTAAAGAAAAATTTAAACATTTTAAATATTTATTTTAATATTTTCATTGTTATATGTAAACAATAATTGAAAATATAAATATTGAATTTTTAAATAATTGTGTATGTGTAAAAAGGATTTTTTATTTCGTAATGAAATAATACCTTATTTCATGTTATAGAAATAAGGTATTCAAAAAGATTTAGTTGCAAATGTAAAATCAAAAATAACTATTCAAGGGGATTCTGTGTATCCACTTAAAAAAATCTTAATTTTTACTCAAGGTCGATTACTAGGAATATTTAGAGAATGAACTTTAATTATGAGAACGACATTCCGATAATGCGCTTGGAAAAAAATATTTCTAAGATACTTAACCATTAACAACGCAGATCAAACAACCCAGATATATCCAGATGTTAGTGATGATGATACAAACCTTTCGCATTCATGTGCACAAAACTTTCCTCCTTTTTCGAATAAAAACGGGCAATTATGCTTGCGTGCGCGCTTTTCAATTACACCTGAATTCAGAGAATCAAAGTAACAGCAAATTGTAACGATCTGTGACATTTGGACCACCTGAACTGAAGAGGGGAATGATTCACTCCGCTATCAACAGGTGGTGCTTTAAAACGGAACATGTGGTTGGCTGTGCGACGCATCTTTTTCAGCGGAAATGCAGAAAAGTCACCCGAGTAAAAAGATATTGGAAATGAAATGCACTACTGTAATGAATAGTAACCATCACAACCCGTTGCCGTTATTTATTTGTGATCTAGTAGTTAATGAAATTCTGAATTCGCTTATATCTAACGCGGGAAGGCATTATGAATAAGGAAAATCTTTTAATTTAATGGATTGGGTTTCGGATTTTATGACGCAAAGTCCGAAAACGGACAATCTGCTCTATTTTTAATGTAATAATCGATATTTTAAAGTTTACACAGAAAAGGATTTAAATACATTGGCCACAGTTTTATTAACTTGAATTAGATAGTTTTATTTATAAGGAAAACATCTCGCCAACACAAAATAAAATCGTATCAACCGAAGAAAGGTATTACATTTTTGACGTCAGACTTCCACATCTGCAGTCTCGGCCCCAATACTAAGTTGGATGATGGATCGTTATACAAGTTTAGATGTCAGGTCCAGTACCAGTTAAATCTCGAGTACTTATTCTTAACATATACAAATGTATAAATTTTTCTCTTATTTTTCTTCGTGCAATCAACTAGGCCAAGTCTGGCCCTTGCACCATAACAATTCACACAACCAACTTTTATACATTTGGTACAAAGGTTGATATTGTTTTATTCATTTCAACTTAAAATAATAATATCCTTTTCGGTATTGGCTATTCTGCGTGAAGATATTTCAGTGTGGGAGAGAAGATTGCTCCTCATCATGTCAAGCGACTGACTGAAGATGGTGTCAAGGTTTTGACGCAACCCCAATAGAAGAGTCTATCAACTGCTTCCCTGTAGCGCTAATCCGTTACTCTTCCAAACGGGCTACCGCTGGCCCAAATACTCGAAACATCAATGAATGTAAGCAACTGTCATTTGAACATCTCAGATTCTGCTCACTTTTTTCATTGATGGTTTCATTCTTTTCTCAGATCATGAACGGTCCGAAATTCGAGGCTCTAAAGGCACTTGCCCTCCTTGAAACTCATCGGCAAAAAAACATCGATAATTTTAAAATGATGTTTTTGATGGTAATCCCCTCAAGAAATGTTTTATGTTTTTAACGACTGTCTTTGAGATTGAGACAGTAAAAATCCTTTTTTATGCGCTTTTATGTAGCAAATCTCATTCGAAACGTAGAGTTAAGATCAAACTTTTTTCACTAGCTAAACAATTCTGTTGATTTAGAGACAAAGCACACTGGAAACAGCTTCTGCTCTATTCGCTGTATGGGTAGTTCCGAAGAATTAGCTATTATGGGTAGATGTGTTTGATCGATAATCAAAATGCGTATAACCTGAATGACGCGGGAAATTCCTCCATTACGGTATTCCACATTAAAATTAAACTATTCCGAATACGTCGTTGGAGCCGCCGTGGTTCATTGAGCTAGCAGCTTTGCGACAAGGACGATTTTTGATGATGACGAGATCACGATTCGGTCAGTTTTCTTCTAATGCCAAGAAATCTCATCCACCAAAACCTGATCAGTTTTGGAAATGACGAGATACCTCGTTGAGACGGCCACCAGGAGGGTTAAGTGAATTCTGAACCACTACGAAAATCCAGTTTCAACTCGACAAGAGTCTTGTGATAAGTTACGTCATCTGACCGTGGTTGAAAATTACAAGGTGTTGTCCGCAAATCTTTCTCTATAGGACTGTTCCCTACCGTCACCAATAGCCAGTTGTATTGCTGCAGTGCAACGTAAATTCAACTATCAACTACATACTTGTTATAAGTTCTGAGTTTAATTCCCAATAAAAGTACATTGGCCCGCTTGATTTAGTTCATACATTGCAATACAAGAAATAAGGTTTGATTTTACGGTCAATTCAGTCGTGCATAAAAAATGACACAAGCATTTCTCATGAACAATGAACATAAAGTAAATCGGTCTCAAGTAATCAAAATTGGAATTTTTACAGTGCACACAACTGGATTTTAACAGTCAACTCAACGCCACTATTTCGTATCTAATCTTGAAGCTTTTGGAATAATTATTTTACTAACATTTTTTCTCAAACTATGCTCTTCATTACATAGTAATTATTCTTATCTGCTTGTAATGTTTGATAATTGTCATTCAGATTCGTATTAACTGAGCTCTTTAGTTGTCATCACAATAAAACATCCATACACAATCACAACAGTTAACATTTTCAACTTTCAGTGACAATACGCGTACGATGACAATCATAACAAATCTTTATGAGTATGAGTGTAAGAACAGAAACTATATCGAACAGGTTCGTTATGTTGTTTTTAGTAGATAGGTAGATTTGTGTTGTAGTAGCTTGTTGGTAGATCAGTTGAATTTACGTCTCACTGTCGCAACAGAACGGGCTAATATAGACGGTTCGGGATCAATCCCGAAGGGAAAGATCCAAGGATGAAACTCATAACCTTAAACCACGGTCAGGTGACGAGATTAATACCGGAGCTAGCACCCTACTCTCTAGACTTCCACACCATGTCAACGCAAGGATATTTGAAGTCACGACAGATTTAACGAGCATCAGCCACCATGTACAGGACGGTCTTTGGTAGGATCAAGTTTCGAGTTCGTAACCCTCCGATTACTAATCCGGTGCTCTTCTAACCGGGCTACCGCGGCCTCAGGTAGGTAGTTGAATTATCGTCGCACTGGAACAACATAGCGGGCTATTGGCGACAGCCTGGGATCGATGCCAAAAAAGTAATTTAGGAGGGTGTCCAATCTTCTCTCCCGTTTCCGATTCCAATCAAATGGCCGAAATGCTAAATGCATTTGATAATTTGTTTTGCTGTATTCAAACACAATTAGGTTTACTATATCTGAGTGATAAAGGAAACTTATTAACTGATTAAATTGGTCTTCAGCAATCAAGTTTGATTGTTTCATCAACTAAAATATTTCGGGGAGAGCTTCATAAGTAGGCCCTTCTTCTGAATAAGTACTTGTTCACTAATGTCTAGGTGGATAGGCAAGATATTTTTCTCGAATTGCCCAAGCCCTTCCGATTCAGACACCTATCACATTGATGTATTCTTCATTTGCTTTAGCAACCGAATACTAAATGAGTGGATCGCGGTGGCCCGATTGGAAGAGTAGGGGATTAGAACGGGAGGGTTGCGAAGTCGAGACTAGATCCAACCAAAAACCATAGTGCACGTGGGGGGCTGGTGAACGTTAAATCTGTCGTGGCCTCCAATGTGCTCACGTTGGCGGGGTATGGAAGTTTGGAGAGTGTGGTGGCAGCTCAGGTGTTGGCCTCGTCATCTGACTGTGGTTCAGAATTTCGAAGTGTTTTCGGTACCTTGGTTCGGTGTTCGAAGTACCTCGGAATTTTCCCTTCGGGGTTGATCCCGGACCGTCGCCAATAACCCACTCCGTTGCTCCAGTGCGAAGTTAATTTGAATATCTAAATACTAAATGAGCACTTGATTTGCAAATATAATTGAGTATTTTGGACCCATCCACGAATTTCCTAGTTATGAGTATAACAATAGTTCTATTAACATCGATTGAATTAACTTTTATTTATACTGATCAAAAAGATTTTCCTGAGTGGTGTGCTCAGCATACACTTGCACGTAGTCAGGAATAAAATAGGGTCGACCTAAAAAAGGTAGTGTCCCCGTAATTTAAATAAACATCTCCAGCAATAAATTTTCCGCTATTATTTATTTTATACTTATTTGTTCTTTGTGGTTTATTTTTTGTTATTGCAATAAAAGATGCATATGAATCTGAATATTTTGTTCCAATTTTCATTAGAGTATCCAAAAGGCAATCAATATGGGCAGGGATGTATTCTGTTCCCAATGAGGTTCAGAGCTTTCCCAAAATGATTTTGGAATTAAAAAGTTGTCGAAAATTCATGTTGATGCTAGTTATATCCAAGGTTACACGTAAAATATACTTACAAATACGTCGTCTAAGAACTATCGAAAGCAAATCATTAAACGCAGTGCTCATTTAATACTATGACATTTAATGAACAGAGATAAAGAAGACTAGGTCATCTATTTTGTGTTGTATGTTTGATGAAGGACATTCTTTTAGAAAATCAAATGTTTCTTTAGAAGAGGAGACGGCTCGCTGAGATTTGCAGGTGGGCAGCTAAAACTTCAGGAACGTTCCCGGGCTCCATGAGCCCCCAACCCCTCTGAATGCACCCGTGAATTGAGTTAAGACCAACAGAATTCTCTTAAAAACTCTTGGTGGTCTGAAGTTGACAATATCAGTTGCGGTGTTCCTCTTGAACGGGGTTGGTATGTTTTCCAAAGTGGATTTTATGAGCGAAATTGTCGTACAGGTATTGCAGCAATGTGACGAATTTCACTGAGATTAAAATAGCCGTTGCATCAAAACGCAGGATGACTTAAGTAGAAAACCTTGAGTTTACGTAATGAGCCTTAAGTAGTTCTTTACGTAACCTGATTTATGGTTCAAGTATAAATATCCTTTTTAAATAGCTAACGTAATCTATTTATTATTTACTCTGAGAATATAATGAAAATCGAACTTAGGCAGATATAATCTTACCTTACAGACCCGCTATTAACTTGCAGGTTAATTAATTTAAATGTATGAGTAGTACTAATAAGATCCATTGGATTGGAAATGGAAATACACGCAATGACCTATACAATCGTCATAAATTAAACGCTATCTACTGATCGAAACCTTCAGTGAGTCCAATTCTATTTAAGCAACTATATTATTTAATTAATTGAACATTTAAGTTATCTAATGCGTTTAAGAAGGTAAAGTTAAAATAAAGACGAAAAAATCAGTGACTTTCCATGTGAATCAAAATTAATTTAAATAAAAGAATATCTACTAAAAAGAGAAAATTATTGAATAGATATGAAGAAAGACAATGATGCTATCTATAAATGTAATATTTTTATAAATACAAATTTATTTTAAAAAAATCGAAGTTTTGTGAAAAAATAAACATAATATTAAAATGTTAAGCAGAATCTGGTTATCAGTACTCTTTTGAAATCAAATACGAGTTTAATATAATAATTATCATTATTTAAAAAGGAGATATATATCACACAAATATCTGTCCGATCTTAAATGAATTGAGCTTTGATTATCAATGAGAGGCTGAATATTTAAATTTGCTTAATACAAATGTGAGGTAAGATGTGTTATCGTGCTTTTAGAGTCCCTATTCTCCTCAAAAACTAATCATTTCTCTCTCACTCATTAGTTTTCCACTTCAGATCGTTTCAGAGCTCAACTTTGAGGAAAGGCAATCAAGCAGTAAAAACATACAATATTCAAGCAATAAAAATACAAGAAATCATATGATTAAGAGAAAAACTATTTTCCGCTCACAAGAGAACAAATAATTTAGTGAAACATGTATAGGGGTAGACTAGAACACCAATAATTTTTAATCTAATAGCAACAGAGTAAAATGATGATGTGAGCAGTTTTTTTACTTCTAAAAATTGTTAGTTTCGGAAGGAGATTTTTATCATCAAGAACTGAAGAGAAAACTTCTGTTGAGTAATCTAAAGCTTCAAAATATATTTTTGTCGTTTAAGCAACGGAATGACTCTCTAAATTCGTATATTGCTATACGAAGATTCGTATAAAAATTTTGATAACGTAAGATCCGAGCATAAATTTTAAACTTATAAAAGTTTATTTGTTCTCGGTTATTGAAAATAACATAGGACAAAAGATAATTCTTTCATGTAATCGAAATTGTAGTGGTTGGGATTTTTTATGACGCAAGGGCCAGGTTTGGCTAAGTTGAAATAAATTATAGTGTGACTAACATATCCTTTAACTATGTACCCGTATCACACACCAGTAGTAGTCATCATGTGTTGATAACTTATGGCAAACACTTAAAAAATAAGCACTTGTTATCTTATCCCGGTCTATCCTAAATAAAATACTCGTGACAAAGGAAAAGGGAGAATATTAAATGTTAGATTTTCTTCTTTGATAGGCTTTAACATGCCATTGATTTTAAGTTGGATTAAGAGGTTTCTGTTATTGCAATCCAAAATAAAAACTCCGACTTGACCATGGTTCAAGGAGGTAGGAAGGTTCCATAGAGGTTCAGAATCCACTTTAAGCATTAAGTCACGGTCTAATTTTCCCCTTAGCTCTTGCGAGAAGATCTAAGCTAAAAGAAAGCAGACAGCACGTAGCCTAAAAATTCAAAATGTTTTCACAAAGAATAGAACGTCATCTGACCATGGTTCAAAATTACGAGGTGTTGTCCTCGAATCTTTCCCTTCGGGATTGATACCGGACCGTCGCCAATAGCCCGTTGTGTTGCTCCACTACGATGTTAATTCAACTACTTACCACAAAGAATAGAATAGTGAACTTAAGTTATGTATACATCTACATCACGTTTAATATGATATAGATGTATAAACACCATCAAATTAAACGTGATGTAGACGGTTTAATACGGTGTTATGCATACACATTTATCAGTTATACAGTATCTATTAGTTATACTTTAGCTCACGATATGAAAAGGTTTTGCTTCATACATGAAGCTGATCAATGGATGGTAGCTTTAAATTTCGTTCTCGGAGTTGACTGCATCGTTAAGATGCTAGGCACCAAGGGATAACGATTGCTTAAATAGTTTTAAAAGTTATTATAAGATTTCCCCCTTGTCAATGGTGAAAATGTCACGTGAAAAAAATGAAAGTGAATACATTAAAGTTCAGAACCTCAGAGATTCCAAATGGCAAATTCGATGCTTCATTTCAACCAAATCGTTGATTTGAGAAGTTATAGAAATGTTTGTTGGGTCTATACGCAAAGTCCAAAAATGGATCACAGGTGGTCGAAAACAGTAATTCCTACGAAAAGAATGTATAGCAATTTTTGTGCATCAAATAGAGTGATTTGAAGAAAAATGTTTCTGAATTTTCTCCACCTATATGTATGGCATACCATTAGGTAAAATAAATTGTCTAGTGCAGTATTCTTGCATCAATCGTCGAAAATATTTGGAAAAAAAATCGTTTTCTCTAACCTATTTAAATGAACACTCCAGAACTTTAATTTATTCGTACATGTGAACAATTAAATAACATAGATAAAAAACAGTCATTTATCAGGTTAAGTTAAATTAATTTTCTAGTTACACAATTTTTGCTATGAAATGTGAAAAATGAGCCCTTTTATTTGAATTGGATGGTTTTGGGGTTTTATGGTGTAAGGGCCATATTCTTTTGGACAAACTGCGCCAAACATAAGACAGACAACATCGAGTAATAAACATGCCCATACAAGGAAAGTTTTACTGAAACAGGAAAAGAAATACACCCAGGGTAGGTTACAGGAATGAACTCTGAACTGCCTACTACCCCTTTGTCTTAGATGAAATAAAAACATTCCCATGAATTTAGAACTGTATATCATCGGCTCAAGTGAAACTAAGTCAAAAATCATAGTTCTGAGAAAACGAAGAGAAAATTCTCTCATTGAGCTAAACTCCCAAAGTGTGTTTCTCGAAAAGAAATGTCATCTTAGAAAAAATGACTTTTTGGACTTTACCAGTCTGAAGTTCACCACTACAAAAACTAAGAAACTTATGTAATAAAAATTTTGACTTAGTGTAATTCACTTGTCAGCCGGCGATATATTTCATCGATAAATAAAAAAAATTGTATAAAATGTTTATATAAAAAATAATTTTGTTTAAAAGGTAAGTTAAAATAAGAAAATAAATTAAAATTATATATAACATTAAACTTAAAACCGAAGTTAGTTATAAATCCTATTTGAGAAACACTATTGAACGATTGGCGTCTCCAAACTTACCTTGTCCAGATGCGTTCAAGTGCTCTTGAATTACAGTTGAGGCAGGTTATGAAAAACACTTGAAGCGCAATTCTCTTTCTGCCTAGGTACACTTCAAGAGAATTGACCACTGGCGCCCTCTATCGTCGGGAAAGCGGGACGCTGAGAGATCATGTGCAACTCGAGAGAACACAGCGACTAACACTGTGCGATTCTGATCGCCTAGGTTACTGTTAAGCGGCGTTCGAGTCTGCTCATCCAATACCCGCCCTTCATGCTTGCCCAAATGCAATTCCCCGCCGCAGCATTGGCTGGGCAACGCGCTCTTCGCGGCCAATGGAAGCTGTGGGCGGGACTCCGCGACGGGAACAAAGAAAAGAGTTGAGCCGGTTTCTGTGATTATGCCGTTTCGGTGCCTCCCCCCCTGGGATCGGATCCCGCCCTTGCTCTCTCATGATCGATTGCCGGAACAAAGCATTTCATCCCGATTGGCTAGAGAATCCCGTGAAGGTGAAGTTGACAATGGGGTCGAATGTGGGGTGGCTGTGGTTGTTTCATTCAATGTGAGGTGGAATCAATATCACTGGTGGGGTATATGGGGTTAAAATTTTGACTTCGTTTCTGAAAAAGCTCTGCGCCTTTTGTCATAATTGTTGGGTTTTATCGATTGAAGACAGAGTTTTATACATTAAAAATAAATTTTATTTCGTAGCCAAGTCTTATGGTTTAAAAACATACATTTTAAGAACAACAAGAAGTCTGATCAGCTCATGATCCCCAAAAAACTTCACATTATCTCCTCTCTTTTATACATTCAATTTACACAATTTTCCATATTGATGTGCCCCACACGGCACTATAATTGGAGGTTTGAGACCGATTCCAACATGCGGCCCCATCGGTTGTAAAACCTCAGCAGATGTATTACAATTCAATATATATATATATATAAATCTAACAAAATATTTTTCTAATAATATTTTTAAATTTATTTAACAATAAAGGCTTTGTTAAAAAGTCAGCCAAATTATTTTCCGATGAAATATAATTTACGTTAAATAGTTCATCTTTTATTAATTTACGAATAAATTTGTACTTGATATCAATATGTTTAGTTTTCTGATTTTCCTGACTATTTTTTGAAAAATAGATAGCAGATTGATTATCACAATATACTTGGGGTCTTATGTAATCACACAAACTTAATTCATTTATAATTCTACTAAACCAAATAACTTCTTTAGTGCAATCGGTTAGTGCAATAAATTCAGATTCCATTGAGCTAAGAGCTATGCACTTTTGTTTAGAAGATTTCCATGATATTGGGATGTTACCCAAATAAATTAAATAGCCACTGCTTGAATGTCTGTTTGTGAGACCACATCCCCAATTTGCATCAGAAAAAGCAATCAAATTTGAACTTTCTACATTGGAAAGATTAATTTTAAAATCCTTTGTAAGAAAAACATAGTTCATAATATCAACAACGTAAGACCAGTGTTTGTAAGTATAACCATTACAAAACTGAGACATTATATTAACAGCAAATGCAATATCTGGTCTGGATCTATCTGACAAAAACGATAAACATCCTATTAAGGAACGATAGGGAAATTTCCTCATTAAATCATTTTCAATTATTTCTTCCTCTTTAACCTTATCAGGTAAGTTACAACCAATTTTAAAAGGCAAATTCACAAAACTTTTAGGAAGATCTTTGAATTTTGACATTAATTTTTCAATGTAGGTAATTTGATGTAAATAAATCGAATTTTCATTTTCTTGAAAGTTTACGCCTAACAAATATTTAGTTTTACCTAGGACTGTAAGATCCAATTTTTTGTCCAATAATTCGATTACTTCATTTATCAAATGTTCCCTTTTTGAAAACAAAACCATATCATCTACATAAACAATTAAAATTACATCTTTAAATTTGTAGACACAATTACACCAATTTAACTGAGAAAATCCTAATTTAGTTAAAATACCGTCTAATTCCAAATTCCATTCTCTACCACTTTGATGCAGACCATATATAGCCTTTTCCAATAGACATACTTTGTTTTCGGATCCTTTCAGCACAAATCCTTTTGGCTGTTTCATGTATATAGTATCCTTAAGGTGTCCATATAAATATGCACTTTTCACGTCAACTTGACAGTGATACCAACCCAACATAGAAATCAATAGTACAAACAATAATCTAACAATAGAAAAATTCACAACTGGTGAAAAAATATCTTTAAAATCAATGCCGGGTTTTTGCTTAAAACCTTGAGCAACAAGACGAGCTTTATACCTTTTAGGTATATTGTTTTCGTCCATTTTTATGCTGTACACCCACTTACTTCCAATTATGGTTGTATTTGGGGGGGTGTCCACTAATTTCCATACTTGCCTATCCTTCATTATCTGAATTTCTTCATTCATGGCAGTATTCCATTTAATTTTATCCTTACTTGCTTGCGTTTCTTCATAACTTTTGGGGATTTCGACATTGTAACACTGATCATACATGTCGTACATCTGTTGGTCTAAAAAATTAGATTCATCACTAGAAGTAGATGGCACATTAGAAATATCCACATTAGGATGTTCAGTTTCTGGCTTAAAATTGAAATTTACAGGATCAAACCTAATCTTATTTTTAGTACAGTACTTTTTAATATCATTTAAAGATCTCATTCTCAAATTTTCAGGAGAATAATAGTATACATCTATCCTATTGCTTTTATTTCTAGGTTTTTCGATTCTTCGCCAATTTGAAATGTTAAGACTTTTTAAGTCCTCAGTTTTAACTAAATCTTTAGAATCTAAAACTTGAGTTTCACTTTCCGATTTTACTTTTATATTTTCATTTGATTGATAAATAGGAATATTAGAATTAAGATCGAAAGAAACGTACTCAAAGTTTTTACCAAATAGTACATCAACAGCTTTCTTACTTTCGTTGATATGAACATGGACAGTTTCAACTATTCTCTTCTCGTTTGGTACATATATTCTGTAACCTTTAGTTTTCAAACCATATCCTGTCAAAATACCAAGTTTTGCTCTGGGTTGTAATTTATTTCTCTGTATTTTAGGAATATGAACATATGCCAAAGAGCCAAAAATTCTAAAATGTTTTACTGATGGTTTGAAACCAGTCCATATTTCGTTAGGAGATATACCCTCAGTTAATTTGTGTTCGCATCTATTTTTAGTGTGAATAAATGCTAAAAGTGCTTCTGACCAAAATTGTGGTTGTAAACCACTGTCCTGAAGCATAGCTCTGACACAATCTATGGCTGTTCTATTGAACCTTTCTGCAACGCCATTTTGTTCAGGGGTATAAGTTGAAGTTCTTTCGATTTTTATTCCTAGATCATTTAAAAACTTTTTAAATTCTTTGTGACAAAATTCTAAACCATTGTCAGTTCGGACACATTTTAACTTAACATTTAGCTGTCTTTCAGCTTTAACCAAGTATTTTTTAAAGTAATCAAAAACTTCATTCTTATTTCGAATAATATAAACAGTTACTTTACGTGAAAAATCATCAATAATAGATAAAAAGTATTTGTTTCCACCTAGAGAGTTAACTGGAGCAGGACCCCACAAATCCATATGGATCCTTTCCAAAACATTTTTAGTTTTCCTTTCGTACATATAGTTTCTTTTTAAGGATATTCTAGTGGATTTAGCAATAGCACAAATCTTACAATTTTTATCTATATTTTTACAATTAAATTTTTCAATTCCTTTTACACAATTAATTTTACTCATATTTTCAATTAAGGGCATGTTAACATGACAAAACCTACGGTGGGCTTTTTCTAGATCTAAACCAGTTACATATGTATAATTTTTAATCTTGGGATAACCTTTCAAGATATACAATTTTCCAATTCTGGGAACAGTAAACAAATATTTATTATAACTATTATAAATAATCATTTTGTTATTTCCTCATTTAATTTGGTTTCCCACAAGGTCAATACGAGCACCACTAATTAAATTTCTTCTCATATTAGGCGAGTATAACACATCTTTTAAAGTTATATCATAATTTCTGTTTCTATCTAAAACTGTAAATTGAATATCACCCATACCTAATACTTCCGAGGTGCTGTCCTTGTCTCCGACTAGGATCTTCTGTGGTGGTAGTTTTCTGAATGTCGTAAACATATCGCGTTCTTTACAGAAGTGGGCAGTTGCAGCAGAATCAATAAGAAATTCCCTCGGTCTTTCATTTGGAAAATTTGAAACTGCATAGGCACGTTGAGGATCAGTTCTTGGATTGTCCTCCATATAAAATAATTCACCACCAGGTTTCTGCCGATTGCTTTTCTTGAAGCACTTCGATTCGTAATGTCCCGACTTTTTGCAGTAGTTACAGAATGGTCGCGGCCCCATACGACAAACTGTCGACTTTCTTGGGCTTGAAGGAATTAATTCAGGGTCCAGTACGCATCTGCTGTGATCAGGAGTAGACGCCCGTGTCTCCTTGTATCTAGATGACTTGTTTCTTGTAGCATAAGCATCGGCCACGATACTTAATTTTGTGCCTTCGTCTTTCCGCTTCAGCTCGATTCGGCTGGATTCTGTTATTAAATGTTTAGACAAATTGTCTAGCGTGAACTCGTTGTCATCCATCCTGTATAGCAATTGTACCAGATTATCGTATTCGTGAGGCAAATGTCTTATTAGTTGAAAGCAAACTAAAAGGTCTGGGATTTCGAATCCACATTCTTTTATCTGTAACAGCTTCTCATGCACTCGTTTGCAGAAGAGTCCAATGGATTCGTCCTCCGGCTGGTAGCGGATTGAAAAGAACTCGTCCACAAGGCCTGCCAATCGTGCTCTAGATGCTGGTTCAAAGTTGGTCTTTAATATATCCCAGGCTTCCTTACCGTCCTCAGTAGATGAAATTAAGACTTGATATTTCTGTCTATGCCCTGGTAGATAGTTGTGTATGTCCTCTGCTTCCTATAACGATAGTCTCTTTTTTCTTGTTCTGGAGCATCTTCCAATAATAGAGGTTCCGTTTTAGTGATAAATTCCCAGCAGTTCCGGTCCATTAGCAATACCTTCATGTCCGTCTTCCACGTGGCATAGTTGAAATCCGATAACTTCGGGAAGGAAAACATGGACATTTCTTGAATACCCATCATACTGGATACCGGTAGTGGCAGAATTCAGGTTCAGCTTAAGGTCTGAGGCCCATAACCAATTGTTGGGTTTTATCGATTGAAGACAGAGTTTTATACATTAAAAATAAATTTTATTTCGTAGCCAAGTCTTATGGTTTAAAAACATACATTTTAAGAACAACAAGAAGTCTGATCAGCTCATGATCCCCAAAAAACTTCACATTATCTCCTCTCTTTTATAGGGCCGCGGGGCCGCGGTGGCCCGGTTGGAAGAGTAACGAACTAGCAACCGAAGGGTTGCGAGTTCGAATCCAGCCAAACACCGTCGTGTACAAAGGGGGCTGGTGCACGTTAAATCTGTCGTGGCCTCAAATGTCCTCACGTTGGCGTGGTGTGGAAGTTTGGAGAGTGGGGTGCCAGCTCAGGTGTTGCCTCGTCATCTGACCATGGTTCAAAATTACGTGGCGTTGTCCTCGGATCTTTCCCTTTGGGATTGATCCCGGACCGTCACCAATAGCCCGTTGTGTTGCTCCAGTGTGACGTTAATTGAAATATAAAAAAAAAAAAAAAAATATAGGGCCGCGGTGGCCCGATTGGAAGAGTAACGAACTAGCAACCGAAGGGTTGCGAGTTCGAATCCAGCCAAAACACCGTCGTGTACAAAGGGGGCTGGTGCACGTTAAATCTGTCGTGGCCTCAAATGTCCTCACGTTGGCGTGGTGTGGAAGTTTGGAGAGTGGGGTGCCAGCTCAGGTGTTGCCTCGTCATCTGACCGTGGTTCAAAATTACGTGGTGTTGTCCTCGGATCTTTCCCTTTGGGATTGATCCCGGACCGTCACCAATAGCCCATTGTGTTGCTCCAGTGTGACGTTAATTGAAATTCCCCCCCCCCCTTTTATACATTCAATTTACACAATTTTCCATATTGATGTGCCCCACACGGCACTATAATTGGAGGTTTGAGACCGATTCCAACAATAATTTTGTTTCGCGCATGTGATGATTCGATGCTTTACAATTCTGTGATGGGGTTATGCTACGCAATTTCGAATATCTTATTCGAACGCGCTAACTTTTATTCAATTCCCAGGGGATGACATATCATCTGGCAAATGCCTGAGGGACCTGTGCTAAAATGGGTCTCAGATCCCAATGAAAGCTTTTTCGTGATTTATAAACTTTAAAATACTGTATAGATTCCCGCATGGATGTGCACACTGAGGCTAAGTTAAATAGTCATAGTAAGTTCTCCGTGGTTCAGTAGTTTGCCCACTAAGCTAGTAACCTGCGATTTCTAGTCGGAGATGATTCTATTCCTCCCTGGATGTCCCTCTCTTTAGTGTCAGTAAAACTTTCCTTGTGTGTATGTGCAGTAACTTGACTGTTTGGTGCAGCTTGGCCAAATATGGCCCTTGTGCCATAAAACCCAACCAACTTGGTCGAAAATCTTTACAAGCTCTAAAATGTTCTATTTGAAAAAATCGAAGCGAAAATTCTTCAAGAGATATTTTTGAGCTTTCTATCTACTTTTTCCAATTGTTACATCTCAATATTGTTAAAACTGTTTGTCGTTTTTTATCGCACTCCTACAAGAAAAGTGACACAAGTCAAGAACATGACATTATTCTGGAAAAACCTAGTCATCCAAAAATTGATAATAGATGACTATCTGAAATATCCTTGATGCGATCTTATTTTCAATGATCAATCAGTCGTGTCATCTTCAAGTCAATTAAAATGTTCCTTAACGATATTTTTTATCCCCTTAAGCCCCTATTTTAAGATGTGTCATTTTCCCTATTTGTGGTTTGTTTATTTAATGATAACAAACTATGCCGAAAGAAGTACAATATTGTAACACGAAAACGCTGACACAAAAAAATAATTAGTAAATAATTTACGAAGCTGTCATGAAACGAAATGTGAGGTTTTCCTTGTCTGATTACGGTTATAGATAACGCAAGATGCAATATGAAAAATGACAGAACCTGAGGTAAGACATTTTCCTGAAGGAACACACGCGTCATCAATCTTCAAATGCTAAGACCCAACTACCTTGTGACACTCTTGTAGCATCCTATAACAACGTTGGGGTTAGCGAAAGCTATATTTGGGGGATTTTCGGAGAACTATTAACATTAACTTGCGAGTTTTCTTGATTTATAGACCAGCTTGAAGGCCTTGAAGACCAGCGTGCTCGAACATAATTCGCATAAAAACGAAAAATTTGGATCTTCCATGCGAGGATGCGATATGTAATCCTGTACGGTTACAATATGATCAAACACTTTTAGTGTCCATGATTTGGTTAAATACTTTTTAATTCGATTTATAACAAAATAATGTAGTTTCTTATTTATTGACAACTATATCAGTTGTTACTTTATAAGCATTTCTCTGATTGTTTTTATGTGGTTCAAAATTACGTAGTGTCGTCCTCAGATCTTTTCCTTCGGGACTGATCCCGGACCGTGGCCAATAGCTCGTTGTGTTTCTCTAGTGAGACATTAATTAAAATACCTACCTACCTGCTTGTTTTTATTTTAATACAAGTTAAATTGCTACTTGAAAACATTTAGCTCTCCATAGTATTTAGTGAAGAGTTTAAAGAGAGAGGTGGTCCTGAGATACCAAAAATAAAATTTTGACCCATTCACCACTGTCCACTAGTTTGAGTCCACAACTAACCACTAAGTGTACACTGGTTTTGCTGATTTCAATAGCCTTTACAAGGTGATTAAAATCAGTAAAATTTACATTTATTCTACCATGTTTCAAATTGAAGTATTAGCTTTTATTGAAAGATGTACTCAATGGTCACTTAACTATATATATAATTCGGAACAAGTACGTGATTTGCATTCAGAAACCGAATCGAATTGGAAAAAAATACCTTAAGGATTAAATTTGAACCTGCACGCCAGTTGGATTAAAGACAATTTTAAATGAAACTGCCGGTTTCGGAAGATTATTAACGTTAGAATATACCCTAACTAGGACTTTCTAAAATTAAAAGCATTGTCTGTATGACAGAAGGTCGATGTTGCGTACGAGTTGAAACAATTCTTATGCAACTTGAAAAATGTTTGTTGAAAAGTGATTCTCTTACAAAAATTGCTGTCAAACGACTTCCGTTTTCTGAAAACATTTCCTCTATTACTTTTGCTTTGTCTAGGAGAGGGATTTTCAGAGCAAAGAAACGAACCACCAGAAGACGAGGATTTTACTTCCGGTTACGGAATACTTACAGGAAGTGCGTTATACCACAGACACTAGCGCTATCAACATTTCGATTTACAGAAAAAGCCTATCACATGGTTAGTTGATTGGTAGTTGAATTTACGTCGCACTGGAGTAACACAATGGACTATTCCTCTCACACTAGGAGGACATTTATTGTTATTTAATGTGTCGACGAAAATTTTCAAGTGTATTTGCTCTAAAAGAAATTAGTCTAATCATCATATCAAATTATTTTTTATCTATTCGTTAATGATGGAGAAATTCAGAAATATCGCATCAGTGATATAAGAGTGCCGCAAGTCAAAATATTAATAGGAAAATTGAGCACAAGACTATTCGCTAAAGGCCCGTCATTTCAACGCAGGATAGTTTTTGGCTGATTATAAGTGTAACGAAGATTTAGACTTTATTATAAATATATAGAACATTAGAATAAGACTATGGGGATTAACCCCCAGTTGCTGTTAGCTGCCTCACACTGGCTAGTTGTGACACTGGAAGAAATGGGCAGATTACGTCATGAGTTTTTCTCCTGGCAGGGTCATCCTAGGCTTGACGACCATTCCAATATTCCCAGCTAAATGCTAACCCAAGTATCCATTGAGGACAAGTCAGAGTTCAGCGTTTTCGGGTGCCTTTCAAAATAAAGCTTCAACTGTTTTCCATCCCCATGGATCAGTCGCCTTTTGAGTTTAATCATACTTATCAGAGGTCTAGTCCTTTGTTAAACCTAAAGCCCTCGGACTCCCGTACCCATCATTGGTATCCAGCTGAGAGGGCTAGATTTTCTCTTCAGTTTAGTGATCTTAGCAATCTACTTTGGAGAGACTCGGAAGTGGGTACACTAAAGGATGATTTCCAAGGACAGAGACATGGTTTTTTCCACCTTGCTCCTGCGCCTCACTTGCAACTCCCTCTCATATCCTTGATTGCATCGGTGCCTCTTTGTATTTATTGGTAGAAGACCAGGAGGAGGCCAAATTCTCTCCTTCTCAAGCGACAGGATCTTACGGACCTGGACAAGTATTTCTAGACCAGGAGTATAAGCAACGAAGATTTATGAACTTTAACCCTCCAAGTGATTTCGAGGAGATCTCTCGTCCATAAAGATCTGACCAATTTGATAAATGACGAGATCTCTCGTCCATAAAGATCTGACCAATTTGATAAATGACGAGATGTCTCGTCATCAAGATATTGCTGATTTTTCTATGATGACGAAATAAAGATATGGTTAGTTTTTTTCTACAGACGAGATATCGCGTCGATCAATATATGGTCAGTTTTGCTAATGACGTGATACCTCGTAGCGAGGCAACCATCAGGAGGGTTAAAATTGAAAATGGACTGCACATCACAGAACAAAGAAAGCTTTCAGTCCCGTTACCGATACCCAGAGGAGGATCACCCACTAGGCCCGCGTCTAGGATGTTTTTTTACAGAGAGGTTTCACAACGGGAAAATACTGTGGTTAAATAAGAATTTTTCAAGTAGCTCCAAAAAATCTAAATTTTTCTTTTTTAATTTCACTTTTGCTAGAAATTATTTCTATTACTTTCGTTTAATAGCATTAGTGTCGTTGGACCTCTTTTGCTCCTCCTAACAATCTGGATCCATCAGAGAGAGAAAAAGGCAGATTCCATTGACTCTCCACTGATAAAAATTCATTAATTTCAATGGGAAAACCAGACTTCCTAAATGGGATGTCCACTGCTATGTAGATACTGAACTCCTGTAACGTCCTCCTTGTGGACATTTCCTCTGATAAATTTCCTTATGCTGGAAAGACCTCAGAAAGGGTGGGAGGGAACAGAGAGGGTTCAAGTCCAGTAAGAAGAAAGATTAAGCCCACTTTGAAATATGTACTTCGATTATTTCAAATCTTTCTTTCTAGATGCCCTACCGTCTAGTTTTCCATCTGGTTTTTTTGCACTGAAGACCTATCTCTCTTGTATAGTGCAGTTTGAGTAATAATCAATTTTGTTAATATTTGTATTGCCTCTAATATATCACATGGAAGTTCAATAGTTTGAATCCCGCAGACCAAGTTTTAAATCAAGCGTCACGGATATTTTTATTTCTGCAAACGGATTTCAATTCCCCAAAAGCGATTGAAAATTTCGTTACCTCAGTTTGCATTATCATCTGCTTCTGTCACTGCTAGTTGATTCAGCATTAAATCCATGAAAATTATTTGACGAAACCACCCACATTTCGTCGAGCTGGAGGATGTATCTGTAAAATATGGATTGTTGTAGTCTTTGATATATATCTTGTGCACCTAAGAAATAGCTGAAGATTCGAAATTGGGTGTGCGGGTGTTCATGATCTTCATAATGAAACCCAAGATATGAAGGACGATATAATTTAATTTCATAGATGTTTGAATCTTTTTCCAAAATGCAATGACCACAAACGCATCATTAAACGAAGATTTTTAAGGAAAATGGTTCGTTTCTCTGTGCCATCCAGAACAGGGACGGCCTCATAATAATTTTATAGGCCGCCCCTGTTTATCAAGATGATGGGTAAAGATGATGCAATTGAGGTAATCCCAAATTTTCCAAAGTCCATGTTAATTGTCGCTTCATTTTTCGCTACAGAATACCCAAGCTTAAAATTATGAGGTTGACCGCCTACCTGGTATAGCGGTTATAGTGTTTTTCTGGCATCCATCAAATCCAGGCTTGTAAGCACATGGATGTTCGTGGTAGGCAAGTAGTTGAATTTACGTCGCACTGGAGCAACACAATTTGGATATTGGCGACAGTCCGGGATCAATTCCGAAGCACCTGAGCTGGCACCCCGCTCTCCAAGCTTCCACACCATGCCAGTATTTGAGGACACAACAGATTTAACATGCACCAGCCCCCACATACACGACGGTCTTTGATTGGATCGTGTTTCGAACTCGCAACCCTCAGGTTGCTGATCCGCGTCTTCACCAACTGGGCTACTGCGGGCCCTGTGATGAGTAGCGGGGGCGCATCCATTAGGTGCTCCTTCACAAGCAACATTTGGTTCTCCCCTTGTAGTGCCGAAGGCGGAGAGGTCAGTGGCATTATAGGGAAAATCTGTACAATGGTCAAAGCAGTTCTCTGCAACCCAGTAATTATCGGTTTCGAATCCTGGTTTGTAAGCGCATGGATGTTGATGTTAGGAGCAATGGTGGCCTATCCACAAGGTGCTGCCTCACAAATAGCCACCAGTTCGCCCTTTGTAGTGCCGAAGGTCGAATCAAATTGCTGCAATGAGTGGGACTTTATATGTGCAAGAAAATTATTATGATATAAAAAGTAAAAGCATGTACTCTAGGATAAACGATGGGCTGGAGAGAAGACTGATCCCTTCCAGAATTTGCTTCTGATCCTGAAAAACGTGTTCAAGTAACCAACTCAAATAATGGGGTGAATTCGAGCTAGCTGCTTCAGTTGTCAGTATTCTCAATCGTCGTATTTCTGCAAAAACAAGATAACTATTTTTTCCTTTTTGAGTAACACTTTCAAACGTATATTTGTGCTTAGTACGTTCTGCGAAAACAAAATAAATACTGTGCGCTTAACCATCAAATGCATGAACAGCAGAAATTGCTTACAGCACCTTATTATATAAATGGGAAAGTGTATTTAACTCAGAAAAGGGAAAAAAATGAATAATCTTGTTTTTGCAGTACGCCGACGATATTTTAGTGGGTACAACTTTTAAGGGAAATTAGGTTATTTTTTGTGTTTAGGTTATTTTTATTAATTAGGTTATTTTTATTAATTAGGTTATTTTTATTAATTAGGTTATTTTTTATAAATTCTTTCAAGCCAATCCGTCAATCGACTGACAGACGTGTTTTGAGATTGAAGTCCACTGAAAATTGTATGAAACCCTCCCCCAAACAAAAACTCTTTTAAAGAAACTAAAGTCGATCGACAAGAAATATAAAGATCCTATTTTGACACTCGTTGAGTATTTGTGTACTCAAAATATTAGTCAATAATAAAAACAGTGGATGAGTTTGAAAGAGATTCAATTTGAGGTCTCTTTCAAACTCATGATCAATGATTGCCAGATAGGCTTCGAATTTCAAACTGATCTCACAAGTAATGCATAGTAACGAGGAAAAAAATCGAACCACATCACTTTATTCACCAGTTATTTACTGTGGAGCAAAATCAAAGATGAAATTGAATAGGGAATCGTGTTTTCTGTATATTCATTTTCCTATGAAAGCATTCCATCAAAATACATGAAAGTTGCTGTTCATAATGTGTTAAAGATTGATTTCATACTAAATATTGCAAGCCAAAAATTAATTAAAAATAACATTATTTAGATTTTGTTTAGATTCTTTGATAGTAACATAGTAAAATATTTCAGTGAATAGAAAGATCATTTCGGAATATATAAATGAAAGTCTGAGAAACTTATTAACATTACAAGTTACAAACTTTCCATGCTCTTAATCCAGAAGCGTCTGCAGCAAAATGACTTGAAACTTGGTAACCGAAGATAAATTTTGAGATAAAGTTGAAAGTTGTCAAAATTGGATGTTGTCATTGGAAATAACGAAGTTCATGCGCAACTTATATGCAAATTTCATGCATATGAAGTTTTTAAATGTTATTCTCTGTTGTTGGCTTTCCCCTGGTTTGGAAAATGCTAGACCAGGTCCATAAGATCTTATCGCCCTAGAGAAGAGAAGCTGCCTCCTGGTTTTTCCATCAAATCCAATGAGGCACCGATGCAGCCATATTAGTTGCAAGCAAGCAAGGTAGTGCAAGAGGAAAATGGAAAATCCTTGTCTGTGTTTTTCCATATTAAATGTAACCTTTGAATTTGCTTTATAACGAACGACGCGTGAGTTAATTCGATTTTTTACTGAACACTTCACATTAAAAAAAAACACTTCACATTAATCCACTGCTAAAACCATCTCCATACTTAATTTTTTATAATTTATTTTCTCATATCTCTCTACCAAGGTTTCCACTAAACCACTTACACTGTTCACCTACCATAATCATTATATCATAAAATTCTCTGTAAACTTCACTGGGAAGCTAATTTTATTTTCCTTACTTATCTTCTCGATTCTTTCTTTATTCTTATTCAGAATAACGTCTCTTTCAAACGCTGTCATTCGCAGACCCATTTTTCGATGCAAAATGTTTTGACAATTTTCACATTTCGGGGAAGAAAATCTTACAAAATTGAGGTATTACAAGCATATATGATACCACTCATATTACTGGAAATAATATTTATGCTCTACTCTATTATACCTATTATCAGTCTGGAAAAACTCTTTCATTAAAAAATTTATGCAATGCTATTCACATCATTGATAATAGGATTTTAAACTGATTCATTGTTTAAGTAACATTGTTTTTCTAATTGTGATATTCAACCAATATATTCAACATCCGCAACGATCTTTTGTAGTTTTGAAAATCCGGTGTGTCGAGTTAAAATTCAAAGACAACGACTTGTAAATTTGAACCACGGTCAGATGACGAAGAAGATGATGAGTTGGCACCCCACTCTTCAAACTTCCACACCACGACAACGTGAAGACATTTGAGGCCACGACAGATTTAACGTACACCAGCTCCCGTGTACATGACTGTCTTTGGCTGAACCGAGTCACGAACCCGCAACCCTCCGCTTGCTGATCCGTTGCTCTTCCAACTGGGCAACCGCGGCCCCGTAATTTTAGGGGAATGTTGTACTTTTCATATCTGGAAAGTACTCGGTGGATTTTCCCAATGCTCTAGCAACTTGCGAGTTGTAGTTGCGCAGCTTCGATTCCGGTCACTTACCCTGTGCTATTCTGTGTAAGTAAAACTTTCCTTGTGTGTAGGTCCATTACTTGACGTGTTCTGTCTTGTGTTTTTGGCGTGGTGTGGAAGTTTGGAGAGTTACCAACTCAGGTGTTGACCTCGCCATCTGACCGTGGTTTAAAATTACGAGATGTTGACCTCCTCATCTGACCGTGGATCAAAATTACGAGGTGCTATCCTTGGATAATTCTCTTCGGGATTGATCCATCGCCTGGCGTTGAGATTCATAGAGATTGGGACCTTTCAGCTTCCAGTCTATGAATTGTAGTGCTGCCCGGTCACCTAACTAAGAAACCGAGTTATAGTTTGTCGATTGTAGCGCTCGATTTGGTGAGCAGAGCTACCCCATGTGACGGGAGCAATAGAATAGTATTCCCCACCTGGTCGTGCCGCCCATGTCGCCCCGTCTGTTACCAACCTTAAGATAGTGATAACAGTCAGGTCTTTGTTGAAGGTTTGTCCCTAAGGAGCTTACTCGAGTTGAAATACGACCTGATTTTCAATAAAACTGTTGACAAGATCTTCAGATGTCTTTTGGTTTTTGGACCATGTGACATTAAACTACAACCAACAACCAACCTTGTCTTTGTGATCTTCGTGAGGCTGCGGTAGACCAGTTGGTAGAGCAACAGATTAGCAACCGGAGGGTTGCGAGTTCGAAACTAGGTCCAGCCAAAGACCGTCATGTACACTGGGATGGCGTGGTGTGGGAGTTTGGAATGGGGTGCCAGCTAAGGTGCTTTTCTCGTCATCTGACCGTGGTTCAAAATTACGAGGCGTTATATCCTTGAATATTTCCCTTCGGGATTGATCCCGGACCGTCGCCAATAACCGTTGTGTTGCTCCAATGCGACATTAATGAACTACCTACCTACCTCGTGATCTTCGTGACTCCTCGTCTTTGGCAGGAAAGAAGACACTGACATTTTGCAGTGAGATGATCGTGTCTATATTTCAGGGTAAACCTAAGTTCCGTAGATCTAGGACATATCTTCTATCGTGATTGTTTCAGGATCAACATTGAGTGATAGACCAGAATATAATCCTGATATATTCCATAGAATAAATACATGAGAACATTCCGAAACCTATATCCGAAATCAATCTTTCAAATGTGTCATGTGCTTTTATATAAAATCCCGGGGGTACAAAACTATGGAGGACCTCAAATATTTTCATACCCAAACACCTCAAAAATAGCTAAAAATAGTATTAATAAAAATTTAATTATCTTCAAATTATTATTAACTTTAGTTGTAGTCATTTAGAAATCGACAATTTTATTGATAATTAAAATAAGGCATAAGAATAAAGGTTGTTTCAGATGTGTGACTGAATGAACTCTGTATTTTGACTGTCAATCCAAAAGATCCTGGGATCGAATTTGGCGGGGCATGGATGCTAGATGTGGTTTGGAAACCACTTTAAGATGTACGTCCCAATCTAAATAGTGCTTTTGTAGCAAAAAATGACCGTAGAGCTTCAGTAGACCGGAAGATCCACTTTCAGTGAAGCTACCAAAAAGTAAACATATCAGCATTAAAGGATAAACAAACAAATATTCTTATAAATTGTTATGGCCGACGTAGCCTAGATGGTAGAGTCGAGGATTAGCAACCGGAGGGTTGCGAGTTCATCAGCATTAGCAAAACTGACCAGATCTTGATCTCGCCATCATAAAATATCGCAATATCTTGATGACGAAATATCTTGTAATTAGCAAAATTGATCAAGTCTTGATGGTCGAGATATCTCGTCGAAACCACTTGTAGGGTTCAGGAATACCCTCGTTCAAAACCACGTGACTCCAACGCCCCCAACTCGCCAGAGCCGAACTATAACACCCACCATCATACTAAACATCAACTACGTATCACCCATTGCTGACATTTAAGTTACGATTTTTATTTCCCAGAAATGTTTTCCCTTTTCAAATTTAAGTACCATAGATTTTGATGTTTCCATCGTTTTCTTATGAGAAGTTTCAGACAGGACTTTTCAGATGCTTCTACATTTTCAAAACTTTCAAAATCACTTCTACTCAATGAAAGACTCGAACTGTTACATAATCTGGATTCTACTTGGATTGCATGAGAACAAAGTTTAGATTGAGGTTGCAGCAGGTGGTGTCCATATCCTACTGGACTTCAAGCTGATCGATGACAGCTGATGAAGCAATGTTTGAACCACTAAAAACAGGTGGTACAACTTTAGCTGGTGTTGCCTTGATTTGGTGTCTCGATAGAGAGTAATTTTTAGTATTTCGTATATCGGAATGAGGTGTGCTGGGCTTGAACTAGCACTTAATCAGGAGTAGCATAGGGATGGCCAACTTAAAATAAAAACGTCTGCAGTTGTATGAGGTTAATGCTTCAGACACTAAATGTTTGTAAACTAAATAATCTGTTTGCTTATGTTTCGATAAATGATACCTATGAATTTGAGAGTATTTTGAGGTGTTGTCCTCGAATTTTCCCTTCGGAATTGATCCCGGACAGTCGCCAATAGCCCGTTGTATTGGCGACTGTCCGGGATCCAGTGTGATGCTACTTCAATCTACCTACCTACCAAATAGAAGTGTCAATTCTTCTCGATACAACATTTTTGTTAAAAAATAATGTAAATTTTCACTTGTAGTTTCTAGAATTTTGTGACTGGATTTAGATTTGAAGTGTAGAATCATCCAATAAATTCAGTAAAAATCATTACGAATGCTTTGAGACTGAATTTTGCATCAATTTTTAAGCTGTTTTTAGTCTCAAGTATCCAAACAGTGCTGATTTTTATAATGAATCCAAGCAAGTAAGACAACGCAACATTTTGTGTTCTAACAGACCTCTTAAATACTACCCTACAAATCGGCTGTGTCCCTCCAGTGCTACATAAATTCAACTACCTACCTACTTGACCAGAAGTCATAATTCTTTGCCGACAAGTGTACATCTCTCAACTTTTAAGTCTTCTTTTCCGAACAAATTGATCGATCTCTTGTTATGGTTTTGGACCATAACGGAACACAATCTTTCGTTATGGTTTCAGACTGCCATCAACCATTTTCGAGAACGGTTACAGTGTCCCATCCAAATAATTACGTTTCACGCATCACATGCATCAAGTGTCACCACCAGAGAAAGACCTCACCAAAAGACTCATAAAACAAAAGAAAATATCCTCATGCTGAAACCACCTCACTTTCGTTTCCAAACCAGTTCTCAGACTAGGTGATATTTTTCGTTCTTGATGCGCGTTGAGTAGAGAAAGAGAAAATAACAAAACAATGATTCGAAAGCTTAAATGCATTATCTACTTTCTCTACCCATCGCTTTAAGATAATCAGTTATTTGACCTCTCACTTCACAGTTTCGGCGTGGTGCTGAATACCCAATGAGCACTCCTCATGGCCTTCCTCGCTCTTGACGGAAAGTGACAACCGGCTGATTTTTGTGTAATGCTTCGTAAGGAGAATAGACTACATTGAAAAAGCTTGCCACTGACGGCTTTGAGCGATCGTGACTTTATATTCAGTTTTTTCTCGGGGGATTTGGGCGTACGGTTTTTATCAATTTTAAATACTTGTTAGGTTTGGCGAACTTATCTAAAAGAACTTTGAACAGTGTTGAGAGTTTTACGAACTTGAAAGGATCAAACGTGTTGTTGAATACGTATAGCAGTGATTCTCAACCACTGTGCCGCGGCAATTTAGTGTGCCGCGAGATTCTTGAAGTGTGCCGCCACTGAGAACATTCAGAAGAATCAATTAATTCGTTCTGATTATCCCACAATCTCAAAAAGCCTTAAGTGTGTTATTACAATTTTCCACATCTTATTTGTGCGAATTCGGATTTTCGGCTTTGACCAACATAAAAACGAAAAAAAGATCCAGACTTTTAAATCTGGATCGAAATGAGAATATTATTATTATTTTTACGCCCAAATGTACGCAAATAAAGTTATCAAAAAACACCAAGCTCAAATTTCGCATTAAATGTAATTTGTAATTTATCATTAAATAAACATTTTGTTTACTTTGTAATGGAATTTCATTTTATATTTCATTAAAAATTATTATCGTATGCTATTTTTACAAAATATATTTTAGGTACATCAATCAATTAACCAAGTAAAATTCCTTTAAATTTATCTTATTGTTAGTGTGCCGCCAAATTTTTAAATTATTAAAAGTGTACCGTGACAAAAAAAGGTTGAGAATCACTGACGTATAGGATACGATTCGGAGATGTCATCTTTTCTCTTTTATTTGTATGCTTTCTATACTTAAATGGGACTTCTATGCTTACTATACTTAAATATGAATTCTACGCTTTCTATACATAAATAAGTATTCTATGCTTTCTATACTGTAAATATGAATCCATGCTTTCTATACTTAAATACGAAATTAATGTTTTCTGTATTATTTTGAATATTTAAGTTATAAAGTTTCGAATAACGTTGAATGAAGTTTCAATAAATTTGTTATGAAATAATATTTAAACTAAGACAGATATAAAATTTAAATACGCCGCATTTAATCTGAATCAGGGGTGAAAAATCCTACTGATCTGAACCCTTCAACCCTTCCCATATTTTATGCGATCTTGGCCCCTGTAAATGAAATGCATGCATAAATGTGTATGTATTCATTGAATATGCATATAAAGTAATTAGAGACGTAATTTATCCCCTTTAATAATTTTTCCAAGTTGGTGATACTGATCTGAATAGAATGTGATGATGGGAGTTTTTTTATTACTTCATCAAAGTATTTTAAATTTGTTAATTTGTTTCAACAAGCTGGAGTCATTTGATTAGTATTTGTAACAAATATGTCACGATATTTTAAATGGCCTTGTTTGCAGTGTGAATCACCATTATTTTAAGTGTTGATTGAATATTACTGGCATCATTTATGTTGATTCTGGACGGGAAGTTTTTCATTCTGACGCTTTCGTTCTATCTAATAACTTTCGTTGTAGGGCTTAATCTGAATTTAATGAGTGTTTATGCAAAAAAATGTTTCCGAAAGGAATGAGGTTGATTTGTGTTGACTCTGTCTTATCTCTTGTTAATTCGTCTTACCTTTTCTCTCCTCAGGAGGCAAAGATCAGGTATTTCTTCTTTTGTTGCAGTTGTACCAAGGTCTGAATAAACTCTGACTAAACCTTCCCACTTCTGAATAAATAGACCTAGTGCTATTTATTGAGTATGGAACCACAGAATAAATGACATCACCTGGAACGATTTTAACAATTAGTTGTGGCGAAAGAAATGGAGTCTAGATGTGTGAAATCCACAAGACCGATTCCATCTCATCAGCGTAGAATAAAAATAGAACGAAAACTGGTGTGGAACGTTGTAAAACGCTCTGGAGCAGTCTAAAGGTCAATTGCCAAGGTGCTACACCTACAGTGGGTATGGCATCTATTTCTGCTAATATTCGATTGTTTGCTTCCACTGAAACGTAACAGAAGGTTCAACGCCCTAACTTCAGTTTCTGTTAATTTATTCGAGCGATCCTAAATTCAGCTTTGACACATTACCTGTTGTTAGTATCGTGTTTTGTAAAATTAGTTTATATATAATTCACAGCCTTTGCATTCATATTTATATCTTTTATTTATCGATAAATTAATTTGATGTTCTTTTGTGTTAACGAACAGTAGCTATTTTATCATTGCTATTTTAATATTTATTTCGAGTAAAATAACTTTAAAACAGATGCTGATTGAGTAATTGAAAAACGAATTTCAAGTATTTAATGATCTTTATCACTTTGTACATTTTCTGAATCTAATGTGTTATTTTAAAGCAAAAACAACTAAAATGGGAATTTTTAAAGTTCATAAATGGAATTTCAATCAAGCATTTCGAAACTATATGTGAGGATAAGTGCTAATTTTAATAAAATAAAATTTATAAGATTAAAAAGAGAACTTCCATTTTTCGAATAATTCTTTAAAAGATTTTGAGTAAATTATATATTTTACATATTTTTTAAGAACGTTTTTATGTTTTCGTTACTATATCAATATTTAATTTGAAATTAAAAGTTATACATGCATATGGCAACAAAAATCAGGCATTCAACTGATACCATAAGATAGATAGTTTTACCTGATTGTAACCAAAAAATGGTTCAGGTAAACTCTGTGCCCCAAAAAAATCGAAACACTTTGAAGCTAGTGTCCAATCGGAATGAAACTTAACATGTGTTATACATGGTCAGATAAATAAGTGTATGTTAGATCAAGAAAAAGAAGGAATTGAACTATTTTAACGTTCATGTAACGTCACTTTCTTTTGTAATTTTTGTTGGAACGCGAGAGGATTGCGTATTAGGAAAAATGTAACCGAACTTATATGTTGTATTTTGTGCTGTAATAAATATATGTGTGTGTTTGTTAACCCTAGACTTTTTCATTATTCTGCTACGACATCGGTGATGTCCGACCTGCCCTAGATTTGATGGAAATTAGTTCCAATTGTTAGGTTTTAACAGCGATCACAATATAATATATAGAGGACTCTTTATTATCCTAAGGGCAATTTTATATAACGTATTACGTTTTCATCAGATCTCATTAAACTGAATAAGTTTATTCTAAGTACCCGATGCTTAAATTGAACAAATGTGCATTTATCTTTTTTCCTTTGTACACCCGTACAACTTTATGTTGTTTTATCCTACTCTAAGAAAAGCTAGATCAAGTCTGAGTTCACGCATCTTCCAAACGTTCAAGACAAGTATAGGAATATCAGATTCTGCCTGAACAGTCCCAGATTAACAAGGAGGTGACCAGGATTTACTTCCTTTATCTAGCATTTCCGACAGGTCGGGAAAATCTTAATACTCTGATCAAATTAAATTTATCTCAAATGGCCAATGGCCAGTCTAGAGGTGGCAGTCTGCTGATTTCTATCACCCTCGAACTTCAGAACTTTTTTCTGGTACCAGTTATGGGTGGGAGGAATTTCCCAAGAGATATTATTCTGAAGTTTCTTACGAAAATTTCTAGTTGGAAAAGTAATTTATTGAAATGAGGGGTAGGAGAGTCTGAGATGCCTTCCTTTTCCTAGGTATTTGCTACTTAATTTCCACTGAGCCGCACATGAGAAGCGATCCATTGTAAATGTATCTTGTGGTACACTGACAACTGCCAAAGTTTATCTAGTATACCAATTCCAGTCATATCTCCTATTTGTTATAGCTCTTTAAATTTGTATGAAGCTACGGTTCTTAGTAATTAACAACTGTGTTATAATTATTCATAGATTTTCTATAATTCAGTTCTTCGTCAATACTTTACAGCTTTATAAGTGTAAGAAAATATTTATAAATTTTAAAACAGATCGCACATTACAGCATAAAAAATCCTAGGCCTGGTGCCGGCGTCACCCTCTATGTAGAGGATAAAACTGCACATCAGAGCTTAAAGTTAAGAACAAAACCCCTCCTATTCCGAATCACGTTTTAAAAAATACGGATTGTATTTTCAAATAGCGGTATAGTTAACTCTTTTATATTCAAAACATGTGCGACTGGTCATATATCAATTATACCAATGTCAGTTGTCACTGTTTATCTCTATCATAAAATGTGATATTAATAGCAGACAACAATACCTACATAACAATAGCTGCGCATACAAATATTCGCGTTGTGTCCGCAATCGAGTGACATTCCGTCTGTCCGGTACCAGTACTGGCAAGCGGCTAATGAAGTGGGAAATGTAATCCAATTATAAGTAGACGGCGGAGAGCGGACGCATTTCCATCTGCAGAGTCGTGTATTGTGTCTAAAAAACTAATTAAAAGACTTGTTAGGTGGTGATCGTGGTGAGACAGCTGTGTGAGACCTGGATCGAGTCATTTACATTTTGAGCTCTTACACGCTCTAACAGCGTCGTTAATTTGCAGGATGTGTCGGGAATAGATGAGTGTTCAGTGGAAGAGTGGCTCATCGCAATTCGGTGTTCAGACGAGACGTGGGCGTATGGCGTGGAATTCTTTCGGTTCTTAAGAGAACAGTAGGCTTTCAAAATCAGCAAAATCGAATTTTAAATTTTGCTTTAACCCCCCAAGTGATTTTCGACGAGATATCTGGTCCATCAAGATCTAACCACTTTTGCTAATGGCGAGGTATCTCGTCATTAAGGTATTGTCGTTTTTTTAAGATGACGAGATCAAGATTTGGGTCAGTTTTTTCTAATGACGAGATATCTCGTCCATCAAAATCTGGTCAGTTTTATACTAATGACGAGTTACCTCGTAGAGGCAACCACCAGGAGGGTTAAAAATTCAGGTGCCACATTCTATAGATGATAAATATAAAATTTCACTTGTAGTAATTTTTCGCGAAGTTTCATGGGCAATAATTCAAAATGGAGTGTTTGTGCATTGAATATTTTCGTCTCTTTTCAAGCTATTTTTCAGTTGTTTCCCCGTTTGATGTCAATTTGTTTGTTTCTATGTGTGTGCCAGACTACGTCCGAACCGCTGATACATTTTCATGAAATTTTGTATACTTTGAGTATTCACAAATACTTAGTAACTGAACTTCATAGCGTTATCTTGTCAGTCTTCCAGTTTATGTCTGTTTTTGTGTTTGTATGTTTGCGCAAGTATACCATTAAATCTCAATTTAATATACTTTTATAAAATGTTATGTTGTTTTAAACATATTCTTAGTTAATAAATACATTATATAATTTTTTTTTCGCTACACTTTTAGGCAAGTTTAACGTTAAAAACTCAACACCCATACTTAAATCAACCTTAATTTGGCAGTGCTGGGAAGCTGGGATGTATATTGAGCACTCAGATTATTTTACCAGTACTACTGGAAAAGTAATTATTTTTCCAAAAATTATTTTTACAGAATTTAAATTCTAATTAAATTCTTATTTTTAGCTAATTTTTCTTTGCGAAATATAAATAATTTCTGAATATTTAGGATAGATAATATTAGGTAGGTTGGTTGGGGTTTTATGGCGCAAGGACCATGTTTGGCCATGCTGCGCCAGACACAAGATACACAATATCAAGTAATAGAGGTAATATCAAGTAATATCTAGGCACACAATGCAAATTTTACTGACACAGAAGAGAGAAATATACCAGGGAGGAATGCACCTGACAGGAATCGAACCTGCGCAGCCTACAACTCGAAGGTTGCTAGCGCAGTGGGAGATAATATTAGGTTGGTTGGTTTGTTGGGGTTTTATGGCGCAAGGGCCATGTTTGGCCAAGTTAATATTAGGAGAATAAAACATTCAATTTTGCACTAGGCATGGCAGAAATAAGTTATTTTATGTCCAATATTGCTAAAGACGTGTTAATTGCTGGACTGCACATGTGCACATTTCGACCAATTTTCCTCAAAAGTCCTTATAATACGTGGTTGTAGAATTCCGTTGTTTTTTTCATGCGGTTTTGTTACCTTTGCTTTGTCTGCATGGAAGACATTCAAATTTAAAGCAAGTTCTTTTGCTATGGCATGTGCCATCAAATAAAATTTTTAAGAAAAATGTATTCGCTTTTAAAAATTAATCATGCATATCTGATCAAATTAATTTGTCCTATTCCCTTAAAGATGGTGAAATTCGAAAATGTCGCATGCCTGGGGCAAGACTATCACAAATTAAAAATTGCTGGTAGGAAAACAATGTGAGTGCTAGAGTATTCGCAATAGATTCGTCATTTTCACGAATTGAGTTACGGCAATTCTACGGTTAACGAACTTGAAAAGTGGGCATTCATAATAACCCTCAACTCAATGTTGACTTTTTGTAGTCACCTTAGTGTCACCGCTCGTAGTTTTGTCATACATCAGAGGTGTGATGTATTTGAAACGTATTATATGGATGGATATACATGTATACAATTTGCGTCCAAGTTGCAGAAATTATAAAAAAAGTCGAAAATGTGCTGAAAAAATTATTTTCCTGACACTTAAAATAGCCCGTTGTGTTGTTCCAATGCGACGTTAATTTCCTACCTGACACTTAAATGATGTTGCCATTTTTCTACGAAACAGAAAAGTCGTTTTTCTGTTCAATTTTTTAATCTACAGTTAACCGATTCAATCCAATTAAGGTTGAGTAATTCTGCTTGTAAAATATATAGAAGATTAGTTTTGCAGGTCCACTACAAAAACTCTTTTTCTCTCCGATTGAGATTTTTTTGACATTATTCTAATTCCCTGAGCATCAACTTTTTCATCATTTCCCTGAATTTTGGGGGGAGGGTAATCCTCGCAATCTGTTGCATATATTTAAGCGAAAATGAGAAATCCACCATGATCTATATTTTTGAAATTTTGTTTTAAAATTAATGTTGCTTAAGCTAGGTTTTTTGCAAATTGTTAGGTGTTTTAGAACAAAGTTTTGACTTTGACAACTGAGTGATACTCATGCCAGATGGAATTGGTTTGGTTTATGTGCATACAAACGATTATGTAAATCAAAATAATGACATCACAGAAATTAATGCGCATGAGAGCTATTAATTTTTTCTAATTTATTAAACATTTAGACCATGTATCATCTAATAACCAGCACAACTCAATAATTTTGAATCGAACTTAATGTAGGATTTCCAGTGGAAAACAAAGTGTTGAGAAAATTTTATAACAATAACTTCAAAAGTTTGCTTGTGAAGCCCACTTCCCCTAAGCAATGTAGTTGATTATGAATGTAGATTAGTTGCAAGACAGTGGGGTTGCCAGAGGGAACTCTGGGGAAGCAGTCCCCCAAAGTAGTATAGAGTTATTTTTATCTTTATTAATTAATTAAATTTTATGAATATATGGAATAGTTATGTATTCATAATATTTATTAAGTTAAATATTATGAACATATGTAATATTAATGTAATATTTCTTAAGGAGACAGTGTTCTTCCAAAATCAATCAAAATCGATATTATAATTTTAGCGTTAAAATGAATTGAAATCAAACAAAATAGCTAAAATAGTTTTTCAGTTACTATAATTTTTGACGGGTAGGTAGTTAAATTTTCGTTTCACTGGAGCTACACGCGGGTTATTATCAGTTATGACTGAGTTACATATTCAACAACATAAAACATATAGTAGGTAAGTATAGTAACTACGACAAAAAAACACATTTTTCTCGATAGAGATGTTTTGATATTCATCTGATTTCGAAATGCTCCCGGCACATCAGGTTTTAATTGGTTCCTTAAAAATTTTTAGATAATCCTTGTATATCTGTTGTATATCTATGTGCAAATAAGAAATTCATCATGCTTCAAAATTTTAAAATTTTGGTTTAAAATGTTGCTTAAGCTATGCTTTATTTGCAAAATTGAAGGTGCTTCGGCACAATTTTTTTAGGTTTATAAGTGAATGCTGCATTTACCAAATGGAGTTAATTTGATTTATATGTATACAAACTACTATTTTAATTAAAATATTGATAATGCAGGGAAAATTAATGCGCATTATATTGGAGCCTATCAATTTTAGTAATTTATCAAACAATTTTTGATCACATTTTATGTAATAACTTTTGCACAATCTGCTATTTTTCAATCAAACTTCATGTATTGGGGTTTTAGTAGAAAACAAGCAATTTGAGCAAATTTTATAATAATATCGTAAAAAGTTTTTTAATATTCCCTTAAATGAAATAACAGCTATTCAAGTAGTTTAGTTATACATTCATGAAGAAATATGAAAACGTAACAGGTAATGAATTTCGAAAAATCAGACTTGAATATTTGCTTGACGTTGTTTATGGTCATTGTAAAACATTGGGAGAACACAACCATTCTTAAGTGATTTCTGTACTCCGATCTACCAAAGGCCGTAACTTTTTATCCGACAGTAATTCTTTACCTTAGCCAATATGAAATTAAATCTTTTAGTGAAACTTTTAAATAGAATTACAAAAGATAATTTTTTAAAGTGCTACTATTTGGAGAGTGTTAAGAAACACAAATTCCATCTCGCTTTCTATCTTAGTATGCAGATTTCATTTGGTTTGTCAATCATTGATAATTTTTTGCTACACGAGTGATAATTAGATTTGCTTAAAGTGGATTTAAAAATCACTACAAACATTCATGCTCTGTACAGAATTTGAACCCAGAGCACACTTGAACCGAGAACCAGAGAATTAACTACTCAGCTTTCAGGTAGATACACTAATTAGTCCAGTGGTTCTGTTAGAAGGTTTGAGTAGGGAGAATTGTTTTTAAGAAATTATTAGTAGGTGCTTTAATAAGAGCTTAGTAAATATATCTGACTAGGGTGGATATCCGCCATCCTGGACGTTTTCCGGATATGACGTCATCCAAGATGGCGACCACTCGATCAAACAGCTCACATCTCTGCTAATAATTGCTTTTCATGAAACCTTTCAGTAATGCTTAGTAGGGATCTTACTAGGCGTTTTTGTCTTGCGTTGACATTGTTCGTACCATATAGTTTGAAACTGTGACGTCATCAAAGTTGTCTGCCATTTAGGATGACGTCATATCCATCCAGGATGATGGGTGTCCACTCAAGTCAAAAATGCTTTTTAAGACACCTATTAAGCATTTCTGAAAATCTTCTCCCTACTCAAACCTTCCTACAGAACCGTAGCCATATCTAGGACTAAATATTATGATTACGGTTGTTAGTTTGTGTATCTGATTGTCACGAGTTTGATACACGTAGATGACTTATTTCCATTATTATTCAGATGTAATCGCTTTTTTTTTGGAGTTTCTCAGTATTGAACTCATTAAACTGTTAGAAAAATTAAATACCCATAAAATTAGTTATCAGAGGGTCCATATCTTTATTTCCTTAACGTATATTGTGAAAAGGCTATTACAATATGAATAGCATAATAAAAATAATTACGAGATTTCGTATTAATCTTTAATGCATTGTTATGTCCTTAATGATTTTTGTACCTATGTTGAGATTTTATAAAGAAGTGCTTAAATACAGAATATGAAACTCATACGTTCAATATTTTGACCTTTAAGTTTCTTCCAGTGTGTTTACCATTACAGTGCCAAAAATAACATGTCATTGTGTTACTTGAAAATCGTAGACGTGTTTTGCCAAAAATACATTAGTATATTTAGGCAAAATAAAAGGATGGTAGTGTTGGTTTTAATAACAAATTTAACAGATACAACCAAGTAGTTCACCTTGAATGATTTATTGAATAGAAATACATACGAATTGGTAATTAAATTTATCTCAAAATGAATTCTATAACGAGAAAAGATTTCAATAGGCAAAGGCATTTTGCTTAGTTGTAACGGCTTTGCTCTTCTTACTTTTAATCACTTTTCAACCTGGAAAAGAAAACAAAATTAATTTGGCGTGCATACAAAAATATAGGTATAAATCTGGAATGGGGTTCTCCTTGGTGATTTTTGTTTTGACATTAATCCAATTCGTCAACTACCTATTCGGACACACAATCCCACTCTGCTCTCTACATAAAAACGTTCATGAAGACATACATTTCAAGTATTCAAAAGCGAAGTCAACTAATGTACAATTTATTTGGATGAGTCACTGAATATCTAAAGGATTTTGTAGCTCTACGGACCATTTTGGAACGTTTTCAAACGGTTGAACTCGAAGAACTCTTGATTCGAATTTTTCTGTCTTAAGAAATGCAATGCTGGAGGAATTCAATTCTAAGACAACTAGCAATCAAAAATGTATCACATACATACGAGACTTCATGTACTGAAAACAGAACAGAAGAATTTTGATCTGTGTATAATCTTCTCTTCCTTAATTTAAAATTTAACTTAATTTTTTTTCTTTTATTTAAAACATTAACTCTCTGTATTACTAATTTACTAGACTTCAATTGTTCTATTACCAAACAAGAAATGACCATAGAGCGACAAAGCAAAAACCTTATGTGATTTATTATATTTTTAACGATGTTTATAAATATTTCATTCACACTATTTAAAACTCAGATTTAACGTACAAAATATATTTTGGAAATGTGGAAAATGAATAAAATTGAGCAGAATAAAAATCTGACGAAAAGTAGATATGTTGTTATTGTTGTTTTTGTTACTTAGTCCTTAAGGCTAAGTTAAACAGTCAGACCAGGTCTAGGAATCCGAACACGCCCAGAAAGTATGGAAATGGTCTTCGGTTTGAAGTTCGGTTCGAAGAATTGCGGCTTCGAAAAGACTCGAGTTCTGGAGTAGTTGAAGGTAGAAGTCCGACTTTTGCCCCGTCACCTGCTAGCTTTATCTAGGCATAGTGGAATGGCCTTCATGTCTTGGGAAAAGAACAAGAGAAAAAGTACATTTTCTCGCATATAATTAGTTTCAATCCCTCCATTCAGATGCATTGTCGCTATCAAATGCGAAGCAAAAGAAAAAATATCCTAAAAACTTAAATTAATCAATTAAGTAACATCATTGCACAAATGGTTTTAATTTCTTATGAAATAAACAGATAAAAAAATTTATGTAGTGCTCTTCAGAACTATGCCGAACACTACATTAGAAACATTAATGTTAGTTTATGCAAGCTCAAAAAACATTTTTTAGGATAAACTATACAAGTGCAAAATTGAGATAGAGATTTCCTACTAGGTGGTAAAAAAATCTGGAAAAAATTGTGTAGGCTTGTGAATGATAACTATAGCATTAGTGACGTAACCCTCCCCCACCCAGATTGTGGCGTGCATGAAAAAATAGATCCTAAGAAAAAAACGTACACTATTGTGAAAATTACATGCTGCGTGTGACCACACAATGTACATTACCGTGATGACGTTAACTCCAAGATAGCAATTTCATTAGCCTAATAGCTGATTCGAAAGAATGTATTAATGATAGGAGTATTAATGAATTTAAAATAAGAAACGAATCCTATCTACTGCAAAACCATGTGGATGGAAGTGACAATGCATAAATGCATTGTCATTACAATGCATAAATGCATACATCATTTAAAATGAGGATGAAAATGTTACCTCGAGGTAACTCAAAGCAAGACATCCAAGAATGTTACCATGAACAGACGACTTGCTAAACGCAAAATCAATGATTTTATACCGTTCATTGCGATATTTACCGCAAGTGTCGGTGCTGTATTATTGTGTGAATAGAACTTGAATGACGTGAGGGCTACAAAAACTTAGAAAATTGCTAAAAGCGTTTGATGTAGACATTATCGGGCTGAGTAAATGCTTTGACAAGTACAAAAAATTCGAAACTTTTGTACACGATATGTCTTATACACTCAGAAGTGGAAAACCCTGAAAAGCTAAAGATGCTGTACTAAAGTGGAGTAGGATCAGTGGAAGACCGGCATCCCTTAATTAAAATTAAAATTCGGTGACAAAAAGAAATTTCTAAAACCTGAAGCAAAAATAACGATTTTTAAGGAAATGTGAGTGAGTCGTCAGTTTCTATTTTAACCATCCTTAATTTCCACTACTAAGCGCCAACCAGGGTGCGATGATGCTCCATTCTTTCAGCCTCAAGTGATTTTTTTCTATGATTAGTTAATGGCGTTTGTAATGCGCAGTGGATACCTTTAGCACATAATCTTCATCCCTAACCCATTGTAAAAGACAACCTGAAGCGAGCTTGGATCATCCACACAGATGGTTGGTTGGTGTTGGGTTTTATGGCGTAAGAGTCGTATTTGGCCAAGCTGCGCCAAATACAAGACGGACAAAGTCAAATAATTGCGAAAAGAAAGGATGGAGAGAAGAAAGAGAAAGATCGCTTGGGCATCCAGGGGTCACTACCCTCATGCTCACCAGGGGCAGTAAACCCCATGGGAAAAGAATAGATCACTAGGGTACCTCAGGTTCGTGAGGCCGTACACACCTAAAGAAGATGTGCCCTCGAGGGGTCATCCACACAGAACTGCCAGGATCGGGTGCGATTGCGCCTATTGGACTCCTTTTTGACTTTGGGCTGGAAATGAACTGTATTTTCTTATTACTTTTTCAGAAAAGAAATAGAGACGAATGGAGCTATCTAACAATGTTGTCTGAAGCAAATTTTTCGATCTAATCTCGCTACCCCAGTTATCAATGTTACGTTACGCTAATGCTGTACTGCAATATGTGTAAAAGACAAATCCTAATGCTACATACGGGAACTTGTAGGGTAACTAAAGACGTCCCCAAAATATCAAAACCCGAATATGGTATATTCTTCTAAACTGTAAATGTTTTGCCTCACAGAAATAGTAAGCAACGAAAGAGAACGGGAAGGCCTTTGCATCGTTTGGTCATGATTGACAAAAATATATCACATCTGAATGTTACGTGAAAGATCATGGACACCAACAAGAACAACCACTCTAGCTTATAGAACACAGTCAGGTGAAAATTGTCTGGCTCCGTGAGTGGTTGATAAATTTCCTATAGTATCGAATGAAAATTATCCTGGGCAATGATTTTTCGACAACCACGTGCTTGCTAATCTTGAATCGCCAAATCCTAGAGCCATTTTTTTTAAATTTCATTTGCCATTCTCAGAGCATGAATGAAGTGAAGCATATGGAAGAATGCAGGATGGCAAGGTAGGTAGGTAGGTATTTAATTAACGTAGCACTGGAGCAATACAACGGGCTATTGGTGACGGTCCGGGATCAATCCCCAAGGGAAATATCCGAGGACAACACCACGTAATTTTGAACCATGGTCAGATTAAGTATGCGGATGGCCAATGAAATTTTAAAAAATAGTCCTATGCTTTGGCGATTCAAGATTGGCAAGTTAGTGCTTGACGAAAAATCATTACACAGGTCAATTTTCATTCGATAATATAGGATATTTCTGAACCACTCACAAAGCCAGGAGTAATAAATACTCCCGAACAACGAATAAAGAGTATATTTTTTAATTCTATCTTTGAAGTATCATTTTGCTTACAAGTATAATTGTATATCAAATATTTAATCGATGTTTTTCTTTTATTCTTAATGAAAAGTCAGAAACACTTAAGAATAATTGTACAATTATTATCTATCTAGTATCTATCTATACATATAAAGCAGAGTTGGCGTCTGTCTGTCTGTTCACTGTACAAATCTACACCGTTTGACCAATCCACACCAAATTTGATACACTAATACTTTAGAACCCTGTAGGTAAAGTAGGCGACAAATTAACCCCTTTTCTATTTGTCGTAGGGGACTAAAAACAATTCGAAATCCTCATAGGAATAACATTGAGTATTGCTAGGGGGCGTTCTCTCCCAGTCTGGCTGTGCAGATGACGTCAGAGTTAACATCTACAGGAGTCACCTCACAAGATGACCTTGGAGGTTTTTAGAATCTTAGAGTATGATGCAATCCAGATGGGTCGGTTGCGCTGAAAATCGCTCGTATCATATCGTTTACGTATCCCGTCTGTAAAATGCGGGATGGAATTTTCGAGCATAAAGTGTAATTGCTTGAAACGTTTATCATGATATCGTATCAATATAATTTGACAGTCTTTCAAAATAATGACAGAAATTTGCATTCCTGATGCAAGATGCTACAAATAAAAAAATATTGATAAGAAAAAACTGACTGCGATAATACGATGTATGTCATTTTTTTAAGAAAATGAACTTAAAGGGCATTCACAATCATCCAAAACTCACTCAAAATCTACTTTTGTATAGTCATCTCAGTATCAGTTTTTGTAGGCTTTCTTACCTATAGTATGTAATGGATCTAAAGTAAATTGTAGAAGCTTGAAAATCTGTTTCAAAAATCATTTTGCGCTCGCTTATATTTTCTCTATATTTGCATTTTCTATGACAGAAAAGTGATTTTTGGGATCACTTTCAATCGACGTTTAACCAATTAAACCCGAGCAACACAGAGTAAATTGAGCTAGTCTACTATATAGGACGTGTTAACTTTGCTACAATATTATGACAATCTGAATCTGTATACATACGGCTATCATTTAGAAAAGATACAAAATAAATAAAAATTTACACAATTTAATTCATATAGAATTTTCAGATCAATTTCCTACAATCTTTTTAGCTATATGAAAGCTAGTTTTAGATTTTTCTGTGTTTTGATTTTTAGAACCTGCAACATAATACGATATCAAAACCAAATAAAGATTTTCTAAAAAAAAATTCATTTTAATATCCGACAACTAACCTCTTTGACCTTCGGTACTACAAGGGTTTATTTGTGAGGGAGCACCCAGTGGGTAAGGCGTTGTGTTGCTTCTAACAGAGACAATCATCAATATCCATACGCTTACAAACAAGGATTTGAACCCAGGACCTACTTGGTGGCGAACAGATGCTCTAAATTAAATAAAGTTAACCATACTATTATGATTAACTAGTGGTCGCCCAGTGGTCGAAATTCGACCATAATTCATTTAATTTTTAAGTTTGAACGTTAATAAAGTTCTTTTGTCAAAGAGTATATCTCTATATTCATTGCATATAAGTTTTTGAATTTTGTTCTATTACGTAAGATGCGAGCATGTACAAATACGTCATAGGAAAAATGCGGTATAGTTTGGTTAAGCCATATCTAAAAAACAATAACGCGTTGTTTGACATTTCCTTGGGTTTTTTTATTGCTATACTGGCCACAGGTTTCGCCAAGGCTACACAGTTAATTTGCCTATCTTTTTCAAATTATATAAAATTTAAATAAAAAATAAATCCAAAAAATGAAAAATGAAATAAGGAATACGTGCTTCGTATTTTTTTTATATATTTTTTATTGAAACGAAAAAAACGGGTGGTTAAAAAAATAAATGTTGTCCACTGAACTTGAAATAGTTCAACAATAAATTTATTGATTCAAAACTTCTGTGTAGACGATGTTTTTTGTAAAAACTCTTTCATCGTTTGCTAAATGCCCTTGACCGTTATATTCTGAAATATAAAATCTCAAACCATCGAATGATCGAACTCTACTTGCTGCGACGTACAATTGACCATGTGTAAAAACTGGCTGCCTCAATAAAATTCCAATTTTTTCGAATGTTTGTCCTTGAGACTTATTTATTATCGCAAATGCAGGTATAATTAGAAATTGAGTTCTTTGAAAGTTAAATGGTAAAATAGTTCCGGAATATGTTAAATTTATACGTGGAATCAAAATTCTCTTATTGCGTGCGGTTCCAGTTAAAACTTCTCAATCAATAGTATTACGATGCATAAATTTGATGCGCATTCTTGTTCCATTGACTAATGCTTCCTTTGTATTTAAGTTTCTGATCAGCAAAACGATGCAATTAACTTTAAATACTAACTTATGTGGTGGCAAATTATGCCAAATCTCATACTCCTCCGTGCGCGCAATGTGCTTAAAAAGGGATACAAAGTTTTTTCTTCAAGTATTAATATATAGATGATTAAACTAAATAAACAAAAAAGTAAAGCATAATATTTGCCATCATAGATAGTGTCCGCAGATTAAACGAAACTAAAACAAACTAAATTCCCACCAAACAAATGTCTCTCCTATTTTATAAATTATTAAACTTAGCTGTATGCTGGGTTCAATAATGTCCCTCAAGTACGCATTCGGGACAAAAAATTTTTAATGTATTAAATGATTTTATCTAAACCACTGTGCCTCTAAATGGGCTATTAAAAGAGATGTGTTTTGTAACGAACCTAATGCACACAAGGACGGATGTCGCTAACGAGCACCGCCACACTTAACGCCTGATAGGTCTCCCATTTAACGCTTCAGTGCTGGATGACACCCCTTGCGATAACTCCATCCTCTAACAAGTATGACGAAATGTTCCTCTATTTGCTCTCAAATACGAGAATGGTTTATTGCTTTTCTCCCAATCATAATACTAGTTATCATTGGTCGATTCGAATGACAAGAATAACTTAACAGAACAAATCATTCGAACGATAAGAATAACTTAACAGAACAAATCATTCGAACGATTATTTTTATTATGTTTTAAGTAAAAATTCACATCAATATGTTTTGTTTATTTTTTATGTTTTTTTTGTGTTAAACGACACATTTTAATCTATATTTACTATTTTTATTCTTTCACTAGCAAAATTGCCCGATCTCACTCGGGTTGAATTGGTTGACTATACATTGAAGGTGACCAGAAAATAATCACTTTCCACTTTCGTAGAATAATGCCAAATCATTTAAGTGTGAGTAAAATAATTTTTTTAACACCTTTTCGACATTCTTATAATTTCTACAACCTACTCTGGACAAAAATCCTATACATACACTGCTGGCCACCGTAAATGCAACACCCTGAAGGAAGCATGCAAATAATATGAAATTTATAACATGCATTAGCGGAGGTGAGATATGCAAATGATTAGAATTTCAGCGCAGACGCACATCACGCGCGCCTGTGGCGCCACTTCAAAGCGCTATTTAAGGCTTGGAGATTTCGACGATTTCAAGTACGGCAATTGTGTTTTTCTTGTGGTTTTTTCAAAAAAACGATCAATTATGCCTCGTAGAAAACAGCGATCATCTTTTGATCAAGTATCCGAGTTCGACAGAGGAAGGATAGTGGCCTACCGAGATTGTGGATTATCTTTCAGGGAAATCGGTAGTCGTGTTGGACGAAACCAAACAACTGTAATGCGGATATGTGATCGTTGGATGCAGGAGGGTACGACGGACCGACGTGTTCGATCGCATCCACCTCAGTGCACCACTTCACGTGATGACAGGCATATTGTGCGTATGGCAGTGACGGATCGCTCAGCCACATCACGAACCATAGCACAGCACATTCAGTCTGTACCGCATCATCCAGTGTCTGTGCGTACCATTCGACGCCGTTTACAGCAGAGTGGTCTGTCCGCAAGACGTCCATTGCTTCGTCTACCCTTGACGCAGAACCACAGACGTTTCCGCCGCCAATGGTGCGATGAAAGAAGGATGTGGACGGCAGAATGGAATGAAATTGTCTTTACTGACGAGTCACGCTTCTGTCTGCAACACCACGATTGTCGGATTCGAGTCTGGAGACACCGTGGAGAGAGGATGCTGAACAGCTGCGCTATGCACCGCCACACTGGTCCTGCACCGGGTATTATGGTATGGGGCGGTATTGGATATCACTCTCGCACTCCTCTAGTACGCATTGCCGGTACTTTAAACAGCCAGCGCTACATCTCCGAGGTGTTGGAGCCAGTTGTCCTTCCTTACCTTCAGGGCTTGCCCACAGCCATATTTCAACAGGATAATGCGCGACCACACGTGGCACGCATTGTGCAAGGGTTCTTCGTCAATCGCCAGATTGAATTGCTTCCCTGGCCAGCTCGCTCTCCGGATCTTTCGCCGATAGAAAACATGTGGTCTCTGGTTGCTCAACGATTGACCCAGAATACATCCCCAGCTGCCACACCAGATCAACTTTGGCAACGTGTGGAAGCTGCTTGGTCTGCTGTACCCCAAGAGCACATCCAAAGTCTCTTAGAATCAATGCCGAGGCATGTGGCAGCGGTGATCTCCAACAATGGCGGCTACTCTGGCTACTGATTTTGGCAGGAACCACACTTCACAGAAGTCTATAAATTTAATCATTTGATACTTGGTCAACATGTTATCTACAAAATAAATTTTGTTGTGATATCTCTTGTCTTTCTTGGTGTTGCAATTTGGGTGGCCAGCAGTGTATATATCCATCTATGTCATACATTTAACATATATCGCACCCTTGCTAAAGGTACACTCTGGAACACCAGATTTGCGACATTTTCGAATTTCGCCATCATCAAGGGAATTAATTTCATCATAAGATATTTATCACTAAGTTTGTTTAAAAGTGAATACGCATTGTTTCTTGAAAAGTCCATTTTGCGGCACGTGCAATAATAAAGGAACTTGTTTTAAAATTGAATGTCTTCTGTACAAAGGTAACCTATTATAATTACCATAACCTATTACCATTATTTTTTAAATGGTAAATCGATTTGATAGTTTCTTTTAAAAAATCATTGTTTTAAGAAAACCTTCCTTATATAAGTTGCTTAAGTATAGCTTTGATTCGTAAAATAAGCCACCTTGACTTTCTGTCGCTATATGACAAAGATTTTGTAATATTTCAAAAGTCCTAGTTCGGATTTTTTTAACATTAACGATCTTTCAATAATGACAAAATTCCACTTAAAATTTGCTTTAATCTAACTTACATGCCGCTTTAAATCAAATACATTGCGGTGGTGTTGCCTGTGAGGAAAAGTAATCACAATTTATTAAAATAATAAATATTTAAAACAGAAAAGCAATGAAACAAAATAAAAGTTGACGGGAAAAAAGTCGTTCTTTAAGATATCAATTCGTGATTCTTTTTTACCTCTTGATCTCGCACAATTGCCACAACTTGCAACTAAAAATTAGAAAAAATTGAAAAATACGAAATTCATTGCGAGCGAAAGAAACAGAAAATATAACACTGCACGTGGCAAACGAACACGAGTTTTCGTTTTGTTGCAAATTATCGTGTCCCAAATATTCGAAAATACTTTATAGTTCGCAAAGAAAAAAATAAGGCTCAAAATACACACAAAAGTATTATAATTTAAATTCCATGAAAATACTTTGAAAAAATAATTGATTTTTCAGCAGTACTAGTAAAACAATCCAATTAATTGCAATGGTCAATATACCTTCCAGCTTCTTCAAAACTACAAAATTATTGATTTAAGTATAGTTACTCAGATGTTTTAATGTGAAACTTGCCTAAATATGTAAGCAAAGAAATTTTAGATTAAGCATTTGCTAAATTAAAATGTGATGTATCAAATATAAAACATCAAATTAAAATATATTGAGCAAATCTTATGTCATGCTTGTACAAACACACGGACACAAAATTGAACGTAGAACGAGAAGATGGACAGACAGACTTACGCAATTAAGTTCAGTCACTAAAAGAATGTAAGAACTCACAGTATGCAAAGTTTCCTGAAAATATATTCAACCGTTTGGACGTAGTATGGACACACAGACAGACACCAAACGCGCGAGACGGATTTTGCATCAGAAGGGTCCAAAACGGATAGAAAACTTGAAATGGGTCGAAAATATTCAATGCGCAAACACTCCATTCTTATTTATATAGAATTAATTTTTGCTTCTTTAATTTAATTCGTATGAAAGTTTGAGTGAAAATATTGACTTCAGTTGAGTATTTTATTTAGAATAACCTTTATGGGCATCGGTTTATTTCAGGCCACAATGACGGGGTTTCAACACGGTTTCGAAACGGTATGTTATAATTTAAACTCGCCATACTTCGAGTTAAGTAGTTGAATTAACGTCGCTCTGGAGCAACAGAACGGGCTGTTGTCGACTGTTCGGGATCAGTCCCAAAGTGAAAGAGGCCACCTCGTAATTTTGAACAACCATCAGATGAAGAGGTCAACACCTCGTAATTTTGAACCACCGTCAGATGAAGATATCAACACCTGATCTGGCGCCCCACTCTCCAAACTTCCACGCCAAGCCAACGTGAGGACATTTGAAGCAACGAGAGATTTATCATGCACCAGCCCACACGAACACGACGGTCTTTGGTTGGATCGAGTTTCGAATTTGTAACCCTCTGGTTGCTAATCCGCCACTTTTTTGGATTACCCCAGTCATTTTTCAAAAAACATAATGTTTGTACCTCTTCATGAGCATTTTTCTATTTTAATATACAAGCACATTTCAATATTTAATGTATATCAAATAAATTCAAATAAAATAACGAGAAGTAAATAAAAAAGGCACGAAGAAATAGTTTCTGGCTAATCAGGGAAGCAGTAACATTTCGATAACCTGAATCCGTCTATACTTATGTTCCCCGATTAAGATTATTTCGTTCCAAAATGCAAATACTAGGAATAACTACGTGTGCATTTACATGCATTAAAAGGTCACATCAACCACTAAATTTATGTGTAATTTTATTTTTATTTACAGTTAATACATTGCTTTTAATATATTCCGCCATTTTTTAGTTTTTTTAAAGAAATAAATAGATGGTTGATGCGACTTTCTAATTTCAAAAACGGATAATTCGGCTTGCATTTTGGTCAAAGACGTACCTATGCGTGCTGCTAAACATAGAGCTACCCTTTGATGCTATAATAATTTTAGTAAACATTTGTAAGCAAATAATATTAAGATTAAGTGTCTAGTAGCTTTTTCTGGTTCTTTTTAAGGCAACCTGCCGATGTTTCCTACCCGGCATATTTTAAAAAAGAGTCACGTTTCTTTATTAATGAGTAATTGCGTCTTATTGCAAAGGGTCTAAAGGTTAACGAGTTTTCACTAAGTTTATGATTTTCACGAAAGTGAGCTTTGATGGGGCTTCATTTATGCAAAGATAAAAGAATTAGCAGCTAATCATGTTCTTTAATTTCGCCAATGCATTCAATTATCTCACTACTTAAATTTCAACCCTTACTATAGTATGAGCCATAAAAAATTTCCTCTTAATTTTTTTAGTTCTTTAGGCTATAAGGGTAGTAATACAACCTGATACCGAAACGCTTCCATTGGGTATAAATTTAGTGGGTTAAAGGTCTTTTTTTAATAAAAAAACTTACAAATTATTCAGCGTTAAAGTGTGATCTTTTAGAAATCTAGGGGATCAAAAACACTAGCTTTTGATGATTTAAGGAGTGTAAATAATAAAATACTTTTTTGAAGAGATATTTTCTAATGTTCAGTATTTAAGGCAAAAATATATTAAAACAGTTGGTCTTTAACATTGATTCAGACAAAGATGTACTTATATTAATTATATATATATATATATATATATATATATATTAGATTAATTATATATTTGTTTTGCAATTTTATGTAAAAATTAGTAATGGTCAGATATATGAGAGATTTTCAGTAGCAACAAACAAAACCAGACGAAAATTAAAATTTTTATTTCCACTACTCAAATGCTCTTGCATGATACATATCGGGGAATTACCTTAAACTGTACTTTATATCACCATTTTGGAGATGTTTGGTATCCGATTGGCGTTGATCAATCAACTATCATATACCAATTCATAATTTATTTGGAATTCTTATTGGCGAATGCTAAAATCGTGTTCGAGAGACAAGCCAAGTGACATCACTTTCTGAATACATACGGAAAACACCATCCGCCGCAGAAGCACTACCACCACCTATATTTAGCTTGACGGAAAATGCCTCTCCCATACACAAAAATACTTATTTTTTATAATTAAGTAGATATATGTGACAAAAATAAAAGGAGAATTACTTGAAAAAATACATGATTACGTACGGAATCATTATAGCCAAACTTTCAATGGGTTGATGAAAAAATCTATTCATTGTATCTGTCAGTTTTTAGCAGGTTTTTTGTAAACAGTTTCTTGTATTGCCTTTTTGTTTATTTCTTTCCTCTTTTGAGGACAAATCGATTGGAAGAATACAAGATATAATAATATCCCTTCAATGGTCCAGGTGTATTTAATGTATGGTTACGGCGTTGTGTATCAAGAATACTTTCTGAGGTATACCTGTTGTGTACTCAGCAAATTTACCTGTTTATCTAAAAATCCTAATTTAAATATTCCAATTGACATGGAAGGTTTGATTAACATTAAATTGACCAGTTATTTCAGCAGACCTCTCAACATTTCTAAAAAATTACCAGTTGTATTTCCATTTTTAGTGTTGCCCGTTTGTTTGGGTACATCTATGATCAGGACGATTCTGCCTACATGACAGGCGTCGCAGCGTTTGTCTGCCACCCAGTAGGTCGCGGGTTCGAATCTCGGTTTGTAAGCGTATGGATGTTGATTGTACCTGTTAAGAGTAATGGCGGCTGCCGCTGCGTGCTCCTTTATAAATAGCCGCCTGTCCGTCTCTTGCAGTGCTGAAGGCCGAAAAGGTCGGCGGCAGACTTAAAAAATTAACATGACGAACACATCTTTAAACTTATCTTTCCCTTGCTTCTCTTTTCGGCAAGTTAGTTTTTATTTTCTAATCCCTGAACGTGCCACGATTTAATTTCCAGCCTATATTAAATGTGAAATGTGAGATGGGGAACACAATACAAAGAAAGGAAAATTTAGTCTGCGATTTTTTGTGAAACAATATTCAGTTTGTTCATTTCGTTTGGATTTGCTCCACAGATAACATTTGTTTTACGGACTTGCTGTTTCTACAAGGTTTCTGACTTTTCTTTCTGGTACTTGAATCTAAAATTCTAGAAAATTATTTTTTTCGAGACCTTTCATGAATATTTGTCAAATTACTTCGTGAATTACTCGATAGATTTTGAATCGTTGGCTGAGGAATGTAAGAAGAATTATTTCTCGGGTATAGTTCTCTATCTTCCCTCTTTTCTCCCCTTTTGCTCGATTTTTTCACAGAAATTTCTAATTTCCAGCTTAATAACACCTTAATAAAATCGTTGTTTGGTTACGAAAATTCAACGAATTCTCGAAAAATATGTCACAGTGGCATCTACTGTTATTTGCTTCAAATTTATCATTCAAATGAGAAAAATAGACAGGCGAGAAATTTCCATAGACACTGAAATTTAATGAAAATCTATTATTTTCGCAAACTTTCCCTAAAAGGTTTTTATGCTGAGCACTCCATATTAGTTTAGATTTAAACAAAATATAATAGCACTATAATATGCCTTATTATGTTAAAAGGATAGTTGTAATTCATACTTAGCAGTTGTGTGTGTTTGATGTCAACTAACTGTGGTAATTCAAAAGGGACAGAAAAGTAATAAAATAGTATTAAAAAATAAAAGCACATAAAAACATGCAGTATCATGTATAAATCAATAGCTAAAAATATAGAATCTATACTCTTCAAGTAAATAAATCATCTCTAAGTATTCGCCAAAATGGTTTTACCGACAATCAAGGTAGCACGATTTTGGACCCATGTATTAATTGTAAAAAGCCATTTCTCTGAAAAATACTCGCGTGGACTTGATGTATTGCTTTTACCATATGATATATTTTGATAAACTTGAACACTAAGAAGATTTTGTCCATAGAAGGCAACACTAACACTGCGCGTTGCTCGGGTTGAATTTCTCACCAATACTGAATTCTGTAAGTTGAAAAGAATCGAAATTCAATATACACCCCCCCTCCATTAAGATTCATCATTTTAACAAATTAATCTCAACCATCCTTATTCATAGTTAGTTTTTCAGAATTAATTTATGATACAACACGAAACCGTTTCACAAGTATTTCCTAAATGTCACCAATATCATCAGTGTTCTAATTTAATAACTTTTAATTAATTTAGTGCTATATTAGTCATGTATAAAATTTTCCTCTATTTATTCAACTTAAATCTTTGAGTATTATAATTATTTTCGCCTTTAATTTCCTCTTTCTCCTATCGCCATAATCCCTATCATTTGAATATTATTATAGCGATAATCGTCACTTCTCTGCCAAATAAGGCTCGGTCATGATAACAAACACATACCGCAAATACTTTCCCATGATGTCTTCAATAACATTCGCAGCCCCGTAGACATATTGTGTTAAAATATCTTCCTTGCTATGGTCACCATCATGTGAGGAGCTCAGAGACGAAATGCTTGGAGTGAACCCTCAATTCTAACGTTTGACCCACAAATGCAAAACTATTTTTTAATAAATGATACCTTTAAAATGTATTCATTTCTTATGTGTTTAAGCATGATATTTTCATACTCGTCTCGTCGGGTTGGTGGATTGCAATTTCTAAGTTCAATCAAAACTATCGTTGTGCAAATCAACGTTTATTGAAGGAAAAATATTGACAGTTAAATACAAAACGAAACGAAATGCTCCATGGCGCTCTTCAGTTCCAGTCAAAGTGCTTTATGAGATTACATTGATAACGGTAAATTTTGGCAGAAAGTGCTTCTTTGGGCATTTTTAGGAGGTAAATATTGGTCCTTATTACACCACCAAAACTTGAAATTTGCGCTTTCAATGTAGCAATACTCAATATTAATTATAAGGAGATTTTCGGAGATTTATCTGTGCACACAAGAAAATTCGAACTTTTATACAAAAATTTACCCACGATAATATCCTGTTAGTGACACTACATTTTGCAACACTCACTGAAAAACTGGTTTTTTTATATTTAAGGCGTACACGAACTGACATTCATATAATGCAATGGCCCCGTTCATAAATGATTATAGTTTGAATAATGTTTAAAACAATACAAACCACCAATTTAAAAAATATTTTTTCACCTTTGACGAATGTTAAATTCTAGTTTCTTGTTTCGATAGTTACGAGATACAACCTAAGAGTAATATCAGTGTATAAACAGTTAAATATAAAATAATGAAAATGCCCTCTTACTGCAAATCGTTTTAGAAAAATAATTGTTGGAGTGGGTTATATATTTGTTTAAAGGCAAAACATTCCATGGACGATACCTGTTTTAACAATTTAAACTCTAAAATAAATTAAAGAATTAAAACAAAGTATAGAAAATATGCATTTGGGGTGAAAACATTCACAATTGTAGATTCATGGTTTGGGCGTCGCCGACGATATCCTTCCTGTGTAACCAACACAAACCTAACCTGATTTTGATGAGACTTGGTTTTTGTCAAAACATTTACCAGAAATGATTTCAAGAAAACTTATTTAAGGGAATGTGTCAAAACAAAAACTGGTGCAATATGAGTCTAGCAGTATTATTTCTGCATAAATGGAGTTATCCAGATGCGATTATCTGTTCCAGAACATTATTAATTGGAACCCTGATATATCGTATCGTCAATAAAAATAAAAACTATTTGTTTCAGATAAAAATAATTTCTTGTCATGAAACTACCTTTACACATTGAAATTACTTAGCCCCCCTCAATGCATTTCGTCATACATATCTTTCATCCTTCATGCTTGTATAGAAATGCCTCTTTGAAAGTAATGCTCTCATCATTATGCTAAAATTACAGTTTCAAAACCAAGTATAAAAAACTATGTTTCAAAAACAAAAGTAAATGAATTTTCAAATCTTAAAATTGCTTAGCCACACTAAGTACATTTCATCATACATCCATTCATGTTTGTATCCAACCATTAATTATTTCATTCATTCGCGTTCGTATAGCAGTTTAAATCTTTTTGAAAGCTATGCTCGTATTATTCGTCGTACTTAACCTACATTTTCAAATATTATCTATGTCAAAATACTCAAATATGTTTTAAAAAAGAGCCTAGATCGAAGCTTCTAAAGTTTTAAGAAAATTCTAGAAACATATATATTTTTCTATTTTTATAGGATACGATTATTTCCTCGATCACTAAAATAGAAAAAAAGCTTTTTCGTCTAATAATTTTGTGGGAATCACATCAATCTATACGCTTATTCTTAAAACCTATCCTTTTTCTGAAAGGTGCCGAATTTTTTTCTATTCACCTCCCGGAATTCACCGTGTAATGCAAGTCTAAAACCTGTCTCACGTTTTCACCTAAGCGCGATTTCTTAATTGAGCTTCAACTTCTCCAATGGGCAAGTGTCTAACCCCTGTCACCTTCGCTTAATGAGATCACCCTGGGTAATGGATTAATCAGGGGAGCTGTTAAGAACCTGGGTAATGCATAAAGGCCGGGGGCAAACTACTGTGGCTTGTGCTACAAGAATGAATTAGTCAAGGCCATGGATTATAAATACGTTCAAAATGAACAAAAATTTAGTGAGTTTTCTGTTCTTTTTTAATGTACTCGGTTCTTCCTTTTTTGTCTTTTCATCCCTCATTTTCAGAAAAAGTTGTCTTAGATATAATTTAAAACCATGCAAAATATCTAGTGATTTTATTTTGTTGCAATATTTTGGAAAAACTTTAGATACTGAACGATGTATCTTGCCTTCTTCGTTTCGGCGAGGTGCACATATCGTCATCTGAATGCAACAACTCAATTGCTCGGGTTTTGAGGATAAAGATGAAAACATTTTGCCCCAATCCCAGTTTCATATATACCGCCATTTATCATTAACCGATAGATAGAGCTTAAATGGTCAGTTACCTACTGCTTGCATTAAATTCTGTATGATCTCAGTTTTACTAATTTAAGTGTAACTCAAAATGCACCACTTTGCAAGTTACCTGCTTCTTGCATTAAGATGACGATATGTGGAGACGTCCAGTTTCGCTTCTAAACTAACTATGGCCAAAATTCTTTATGGAAACCATTAATGTAGACATGTTTTTGATAGAAGACTTGCATGTGTGAATCGAGTTTCAAGAGACGAAGCAAAATGTTCACATTTGTGGATTTCTGAAAGAAAGAGGTTTTATTGGCCTTTGCCATCTTTTATCACCGAGTATCATTGTATAATTCGTTGTACCTTAAAGTTTATAACATGTAGTTATGACAACTTGGTTCCATTAGTTTTATTTGTAGTTTATTGGCTTATCTTATTTAACTTCCATTCCAGAAATTTTACTACAAATGTTGCGTTGTTAGACTTTGAGATAAGGTATGAAAGTAATCTTAAAGTTTCTGTGAATAGCAACTAATATAGAATTTATTTATTCCTTAACTGCTATAAGATTGGCAGAACTCTACAGAGTTCTTTTTTGTGAAGCAGATGATAAAGTATTCAAAATATTCCAATGACAGTCGATATCGATTTATAAGCTAAATTCTTTTGATTTAATAAATGTAAACTTTTTGTGTTGCTGAAAATTAGGTTCAAGACTTCATTTCGTTCGATGTTTTCTGGAAAACAATTGAATTTTCCTGAAATCTGGCAAATAAAGAAGGATATTAATGAAGTGTTTACTTTTCTACATCCCCTACGTGTTTTACATTTTGAAAAATTTTTTGATATTGATTAAGTTTGTCTTGTTTCCTAACCTAGCTCCTGAAGACAGTTTTAATAATTATGAATACTGCAAGGATCGTCAAGTAATTTATATCTTTGTATTATTCACATTGCAAATACACTGTGTAACTTTGAGGTAAGCTCGAAGTTTGATTTGCTTGACAATTTGAGTACGGGATTTTAGGTAAATGTTTGAAAGATAATTTTCAAACTTCATGTTCATAATTCTGTAAATAAAAAATACAAACTTTAGGTTTATCTAAGCTTTATATGTTCTTTCAGTTATTTTGGGTACTTGCCCTCAGCCAATAATTTTCCCAAACTGGCGCCACTACTTGGATATATCGAAGTCCGCCTGCCATGTCAACGTCAGCCTTAGTCTACATAATCTTATCGTTGAAAAAACATAATTAAGCATTGAGATTCATGTCTTCCAATGCATCGCAATATCCTATGCTAACTACCCTCGGTTCCATCCTACTTTGCAATTGAAAGGAAGGTAGAAAAAGTGCTTATCTCTGACCTAACCTGCACGGGGTCATTCTTCTGGAAAAGAACAACTGCCATCTACCTGGGAGGGCTCTCGGGACGATTCGAACCCCACCGTGACAATAACAGCAAGGGTGACATCATAATATTATCGACCGATAATTTAACCGTCAAGACGCAAAGTACGCGCATCAGAACCAACGTGTGGCCGTCCCAGTCGCTGGTTGCTCAATGGAAGGGCCGAAAAAAAAAGCTTTCGACAAACCTCTGTTTCTGAGAGGTGATGGGTAAACCAGAGGTTTTACTTTCGACGGCCACAGTGCTACTGTAACCGGAGTATCGGTGTGAGATACACTGAAGTAAGTCCTACGATAGGTGATTCAAAGGAAATGAATAGAAGTTAGTGTGCATCTAAATAGAAGTTAAATGTATTCGAGTTAAACAACTTTTATGCGTCAGTGCTGCAAGAAGCTTCAGGTTTTGGAGGAATTTCTTCGATGGTGCAATCCACATCCCCCAACATAATGGGAGGTCGCCGGGCTTTGATACTGAGAAGAAATGCGAAGTACTTTAAATTTGAGTCTTCTTTTTTAAGGTTTAAAAGAATTATAAATATTTTCATCGTATTTATAATATTGCTGTACAAGTATGCAAAGGAAAAGAGGGAAAATTTGCATTCAAATTTGAGCAAAGAAGCATAAGTTCTTAGACTCTGCATAAAATAAACTCAAGCGCAATATAGTAAAATACTTATTTCGTATGGAATCCAACATTAAAAGGGAAACTTATGCGAAGAGAAGATTTTATAGGACATTAAAAAAGTATTTTTCGTGTTATTTTTGGTGATAGACTAATAACTTAAAAATACTCTAAGCGCGTATAAAAAGAGACAAATTCTCGGTCTACGTAAGTACACGAAAGATTGTACAAAGATAGTTCTAAAAACATTACAAAATAAAGACATCAATTTGTATTAAATATTAGAACCTTATTTCCGGAAATTCAATTTTTACTTTCGTGTTACAGTTGTTTATGAATAAAATAAATACTATTTGATTAAAAGAATATAAAAGTATTTCATTTTATTCATAGATATTTCAAAAATTAGAAAGAGCAACGTTGTCGGGGGGAGGCTGAAGCCCAGAACCCCTCTTCTGTAATCACCAGTCATTTAATCCGAAACTGAGTATCCAACTAAACGCAAAATTTCTATTAACTTCATTTCACTTTATGGAACCAGTTTAGAGAAATGATAGTAGTGAATTGTTTGGTTCTAACGTAGTGATAAAGCAACTCGGTATGTGCAAATATAATAACTGTATGTTCAATGTAAAAAATGAGTCCTGTAGCACAACTTTTGTTTTGTAGGGGTAGTAAGGAAAGATTCTTGAAAACATTTACTTTTCGTCTGCCATGAAAAAAATAATTATTGATATATATCTCAATTTCAGAAATATTTTTAGTAGTGAACAATAATGTACGGGGAAACCGTGACAGAGACGTCTGGGAAATGTGTAATATTGCTAGTATCAAACTTTTCGATATATAATATTTTGAAACATAAGAACTAGTCTCTTTTTATCGCTTGTAAATTCACAAAGAAAGAGGTTGGTTGATTTTTCATGGCGCAAGGGAAATAAATGTCTTTTTCATCAAGTAAATGGATATACGAACACACAAGAAAAGATTTTACTGATACTGAAGAAAGAAGATACACCCAGAATAATAAAAATCGGACCTGCACTACTCATTGATAATGCAGTGGGAAAAATCCAGTGAGACACTCAGAGAGAAAGTAAAGTTAATACTCACAAGTAAAATAAAAATTATTGGATCTAAACGAATAATTTTCAAAGATAGAATGCAAAATCTGCTTGTCAATTTATGAATTCATTAATGACACATGTCAGCATATTTAAGGACTCTGGAATCTCAGTTACACACATTGAAACATCTATGCGGGTGACTAATGGGCATTAATACTGTGGCTTCAATCACCCCAAAATAAAAATTTTCATCGAAGTGAAAACATTATCAATTCGTGTTTAGAGGATTTTCTAAAAACATTCTCTCCAGCCAATCTCATTTTTCAGCTGACAATGTTCAAAGCTCGTTTAAAAGCAGGGATTTCTTTCACTTCATGGAACCAGTAGAGAAATTACCGCAGTAAATTGCTCGTTTTTATTGTCCAAGAAAAAATGTTCAGCAGTTATGGAACTTCTAAGAAACATTGATTTTTTTCAAGCGAATTTTTGATAAATTTTGTACATTAATTTCACACACACATGAAAGTTTAGTTTTAAATTTTTTTAATTTCTTATATCACTTTCTTTTTGCCCTAAATGGGAAGAGACTGTTGTATCAAGAAATCAATTGGGAAGTAAATTGATTGTAGATAAACAGGTAAAAACCTTAGTAAAATTGGTAGTAAGAAATGCAAACCTTTCGAAACAACGACTAATAAAGATTAAAAACAGAAAAGATCGCCTATGGCCATTTCGGTAAAGCAAGACGTCCACCATCATCAGGAGTTTTGTCTTGATCCTCCAACATCAGGTCAGCTGTCTTGATGATGGACGTTTTACTCCACCGAAATGGCCATTGACGATCTTTTCTAAGTTTTTAATATCTTTTAGTGGCTGTTTCAAAAGGTTTTCATTTTCTACTAAATTGTCACTAACATGGTGATGACCACATTCTCAGCCCATCCCAAAGAATAATTCTAGATGAGCGCCTGGTTACACATGCCTCAATGTATAAGCCCTGTTTCCTAAAGATTCTGTTCCGACCATTTCTTCGGTGGATATAAACCATTCTTCCACACAATCACAGTTGTAGAAAAAGACACCAAAAGCACTGGTCTCATTTTTTCCAATCTTTTTTGTGCATACTAGAGAGACAGTCGGTCTCGGTCGTTTAACGACTTCTCTGACAGTTGAACAAGCCAACCCCACACGCTTGGATTGACATCAATGCTGATAGAAAATAAACGGTTTGTGTTTTTGGGCGCCTTGCATTTCCCACGAGAATGTAATCTTAACTTCTACCACTTTTTTCCTATTTCCAAGGAGCGAATTAACCTTTTTTTCCCTTGATGTGAAGAAAATAACAGATATCTTAAAGGTATTACGTTTTTCCAACCTTCAATTCATATTCGAAAACCCTAGTGTTTAAGTTGTCATACTTTGTTTCAAAACCTTCAGTGTTTTTACTGCTTGGAAGCTATTCTTTCTTTGTGAATATATTATTTACAGCACGTTTGAGATTACTTTCAAATGTCTGGACTTGTATCTCTATATCAGACAGGTTATTAAATCATAACTTAATAAAAGAGTAGCCTATTCTTAGCGGTATTTACATTTTGTTTCTTAAACCCAGTAGCGTAGTCAGGATTTTACCCCGAAGGCATAAGCTCAAAGTTGGAAATTCATTCTTTAAAATAACATTATGAACCTCTTTTCCGCTTTGTATCTCATATTTGATTTAAATTAAAGGATTTTGTTGGCATAAAAAAGTGACACATTTGGGTTGATCCGAGTACAGAAATATTCTAAGAATAATTGGTTTCATCGAATGTTTACAATTACAAATGTCAGGCTGATATTAAAATCTGATTTCTCATGTAATTTATTTAGCATCTTTATAATTTTATATATATCGTTCTGAATGAGTAATTTAATAGACTTTTAATTTTTATATAACCTATCATTTCATTTAAGGAATATTTCAGAAGTATATATTCTTACATTAATAGTTATTTAATTTATAATGATTATATGTATAAATGTAAGAACTGTTATCTTATTCTAAACGACTAAAACTATTTACATAAAATTACAGTCATACATCAGTGACAAATCAAGAGCATATCACTACATAGCATAGATCATATCATACTCTGATTCTAAAAGAGTAACTATGATTTCTGAATTAACTTCCATTTTTATATACGTTTTCAAATTTTCTTAATTAGAAATTGTGTTAGTGATAAATACCAGACGTAACAAGTTTCTAATCAAAGACATAAATTCAATTTGGTTGGGTTTTGTGGCACAAGGGACAGAACTGTCCAGCTGGGTCAAACTACTTGGTAGATAATACAATAAAATTTATCAATACATCAGTCATCGATACAGTTCCAATTGCAAAAGGTAGACAAGTAAGGCAAATTAATGGATGCACATAACTTCTTTTAGACAAAACTACTAGTGAAGCTACTGTTTACAATTTGATTAACTTCAGGAGCAGAGCTACAACATTTTTGTGTCGTTATACGTCGTACTTTCTATGCATTAGAACAGTTGTTTGGTTTGGAAAATCCATTCTCTATTTTTAAAGATGTCTCATCTTGCACAACCTGGAAAAGAATTTCGTACATTGCAAAATCCCTGAATAAATTTTACCTCTAAGATAAGAATACCTCCATAAGATAACATAAAACAATACAAGGAAAGTAAAAAGTTTGAAGCGCATGAAAACTGCCACCACATTCAATCGCTTAAGTCAATCAAAAATGGCACATCCAAATGTTTATGAGCATTTTGAGGGTTGGGAATGTCAACTTTCCTGGCGACAATACTAATACTCATTCATAATGGACCTTTCCAATGGTGTAGTGGTTCAACGCTCGCATATCTTGTCTCCAACCGGAGACCATATTTCACAGAATCTTGAAGATTCTTTTGCCGCATTTTTACAGATTAATTTAGATGTCAGACTTGTTTTCACACTGTGAAACTCAGTCACGAGAAGGATATCGGATAAGGTATCTTGTCCATCGCATGGCTATTCCTATTACATGTATATCGTATACTTTCCTCAGATTATCAAAACCAAGAGCATTTATTATTGCAATCACAGAGACCATCACTGAGCCATGATAACGTCCAGAACTATCTGGTATGTAGAGATTACCTTTGATACAATTTACTACTGTGTTACGAATTCAGAACTCCTGTGTCCTCATCCAATCGATGGATATCTACCGTGGTTAAACAAAAATGTTGTAAAGTATATCATACTTTGATAAGAATCACGTTTGGAATTGCTTTCGCGACCTTGAGACTGATTTGGAAGATTAGGAGGAACATTCTCCTTGTTGGGCGATTGGATCGTGGGTCTTGTGCTAGGTAATCTCCATTTCATTTGAAAAATGTACTCGTGACTGTTGGAAATCAAAGGTGTCCGTTAACATTTTGAATTCAGTAACGTAGCCTAGTATTTACAAATGGGGATGCAGAGATTGAATATATTCAATTCGTAAAATATATTCTATGCGTAAATAAAAGGGGGTGGTTCGAGTTTTTCACCATATCTGTGTAGCTTGTCATCCTAAGAAAACCTTTCGTTCCTTGATAGAAATGTCAGTACGTGATTTTTGGCCGCAACTTTGAAGGATGGGGAAGGGAGTATTTAGTATTTAAGAGGTTTGTTAGATCACATAGTGTTGTGAAAAATTCTTACTATATCATATTTATTATAAAAAGCGGCAATGCTCTTGATACTTGAGAATGAAAATTTAGCTTATAAAAGCTATGTAAAACTCAAAATTTCAAAAAAATTCGGAATATTTTTATTAAAATATTGGATAATTCTACACTTCAAATCTAAATTCAATCATAAGGATTTAGAAACTACAAGTGAAAGTTTATATTCTTTTACAAAAAAAGTAGAATAAAACTAATTTTTGTATCGAGAAGAATTGGTACTTCCATCAGGTAGGTAGTTGAATTAACGTAAGACTGGAGCAAACACAACGGGCTATTGATGAATGTCCGGGATCTATCCCGAAGGGAAAGAGCCGAGGACAGCCCCTCGTAATTTTGAACCACGGCACTTCCATCAAAAATAAACTCTCTTTTGGAGTGGGAGCTCCAGCCCTCATAATCTCTCTTTGGTTCATACAAGTGGTAATTGAAGTTTGAGCAAAAGAATAAACAAGATGTTTCTAAAAGTAGTTGGTAATCAAATGCTAAAAAAGTAACTTTTACTAATAACAAGAAATTATTAAATTAAATTAGAAAACTGAATTTTAAGAGATTCAAATTAGTGGAAAAATTTGAAAAAAGTAAAAAGTTGTTTTTATAAAAAAATTTATAATCACTTTTTGGTTGATTTACACTGTAAAAGTCGATTATTAACGCCACTTTCTAAGAGTCAATAATAATAGCCATATACTTATGGTTATTATTAACTCTTAGAGAGCTACCAGCTGTTAGTGTTAGTTGCTTACTGTTAATAAAATTGCTATAAAAGCTATTAAATGTTATTACAAACTAGTATTAATTTAGCACTATTATTTAAAAAATTGTTAAAAAAAACGATTTTGCTCATCTCTAGAGGCTAGCATCAAGGTAAGAGAGGGTTAGGGGTGGTTTTAAGGGTAGTTACTGCGTATGACAACAGCACTAACCAATCGTAATTGAATCCTAATTGAAATCGTAAGTGATGACAGCTTTAGATTTGCTTCAAAAATAAACAGCTTTTACCATCCTGTTTTCTTGATTCAGTCGATGTCTAACATTTTTTTTCTACACTGGATGCCAGGCTTCTGGTCTTCAATGAACGTTATATATACGCCACTGATTGTATTAATAGAATGAAATAAAACAGTTTATTTATATTAATGGATCCCAAATTACGTGGTTTTGTGTCTTACTTTTATAACATAAAATGATACCATGATAAAACACTGCAAACACATTTCTAAGTCGAATGTTATCATTTCATGTTATTACTTCTCATTTATTCTCATTGCATACAAGAGAAACTTTTCTGGTAGGTTGGTTTTGGTGTCTTATGGCGCAATGGCCATATTTGGCCATGCTGCTCCAGACATGACATACAATATCAAGTAATAGACACCCAAGAAACTTTTCTGGATTCTGCCCTTTGTGATATTTATTTACATCGTAATTGATTCAACCTTTCAAACTACCTCACTACTTTTTACATCAATTTTTTTTTAACAATTACGTTATTTCCCCCATCTAATGGTGAAATGAAATGCTACCAATTTAATTTATTTACAACAATTTTTATTCGATGCATCATTCTCTTAGTCCTACAATTAATCAAGACCGTTATTACAAATACGATATGAATAACTGATCAGATCTCATGAATTTCTGTTTCGAAGACTGAATAACTCGTTTCTTTTTTTTAGTTTAAAGAAACACACTAGTATGGTTTCAGATTTCTCACTAAGAGTGAATTTTAAAATAATGTTTGGTTAGTGTTTTGTTAACTATGAGAATTAGACACTTTTTGTTAACTGGTGTTAATTACTTAGTTATTTTTCCACCATGTACTTATTTGGTATCCATCATAATTATTGATTGAAATATCTCTATCCTTGTCATAATTATACCATTAAACTATTATACCCTCATTACTAGATCGTTTGTGTATAATATTAATTATAAATTGGGCTAGATGCACCATTGAACATAGTAACATTTTGGTTGGATTGGAGTTCAGATTTCAGGGCACAAAGGGTCCAAAACAGAACAAACTGTGCCAGGCGGAAGATTATTTATAAAATGAAACAATAAAGAGCAACGTGAAGTTAAAGACCAAAAAACGAGAAATCAAGAATTGAGCCAGATATAGAAATATTTAATTTACGTGTATAGACATTTTGAAGATTGAAATTTCAAAATTGAATTTTGAGAAACAGTAACACATATACATATATATATATGTATGAAACAATACCTAAAACTAACCCCCTAAATACAATTCTCACCAGAGATCAGTGCCTTAATGTTCCCGTTTTCTCATACATATAGTTCAATATTGCAAAACCAAACAATATATACACACACACATATATATATATATATGTATATATATATATATATATATATATATATATATATATATATATATATATATATAATAAGTAAAACTACCCTAAGAATAGAATAGATTTCCCCGAGAAACAAGATGAAATAAAATATGTAAATGTTAAGTGAGCCTGCCTACTTTTTCAAAGGGAGCAAGGCCAGGTTGTCACTTAAAAATGCGATGCTTTGAGTTTTTTCTGTACTTATGTGAGGCCAGGCCGAAGAGATCAACAAAAGTTACCCCCGAAAACTCAAAGTACTACCAGAGAGAAAAAAATCATGAAAATAATACCTGTTACCAAGGTTAGGAATCAAAAGAACATAGCCAACGTAATACCTTACCAAAAGTTGCCGCCCAAGCTAGGAGAGCAAAACATTGCCAGATCCGTATTATGTAGAATAACGGATTTAAAAACGAAAGAGGGTGGCTTGGAGATAATGTGAACAAATTAGCGCAAATGAAAGGGAGGGAAGAAAGGTAAATTTTAACAAGAAAATAAAATTGTGACAAAGAGTAAAGATTGTGGGCAGTGATGAAATTGAAAGAAAAAACGAGGGAAAAAGTGAAAAAAATAATTATATAGTTATATTTTTCGCATTTTTAAGTGACAACCTGGCCTTGCTCCCCTTGAAAAAGTAGGCAGGCTCACTTAACATTTACATATTTTATTTCATCTTGTTTCTCGGGGAAATCTATTCTAGTCTTAGGGTAGTTTTACTTATTATTTCCCTTTATTTGTTCTCTGCGGCTTTCAGCGCTGTTCATCTAAAGGGTCAATATTATTGTTGTTATTTTGCTCCATTTTTGTTCTTGTTATTATTTGCATTTTGTTTTTGTTTTTATTTGGTTTCTCCTTTTTGATTTGTGGTGATGGTCTATATATATATATATATATATATATATATATATATATATATATATATATATATATATATATATAGTAACGGAAAAGCAGTCCAACAAAACGCCAAAAGGTCAAAAGTGTACACGTGCAAAAGCCAGAAGGCTAAGGGGCCAGAATACCGGGGTATAAAAATAGTCAAACAGAAGCCAGAAAGCAGAACTGTCCATGTGCTGAAGCTGCAGACATAGCATGGATAGCAATATAATTCAATATTACATAACAAAACAAAGAGAAATTTAGGAATTTAAATTTAAGAATACCAAGAAAATTTCAAAAAAAGTGAAGAAGTGTTGTTGGATCAGGGCGTCATGAGGGAGGAGCCTGACCCAGTCAACACAACGTGGTGTTTTCTGCGCGTGGGCCAAAAGAAGCCCCACACCCCTCCAAACACCATAAGTAGATAGGCAAAATTAAAAAATCCAAACCGGCGATATACAAGGACACACACCAAAGACAAGTACAATACAAAAATTGTAGAAGAGAACACAAACTTACCCACATTAATAAACCTCAACTCGACAACAACCAGCCGCAACCTACATGAGGACTGCCAGCAAATGCCATTCATAGCGCCCAAAAATCATATTATACATCAAAGTTGAGAATTCGGAACTGGAATTCTTATTCGGAAACCGGAAAGATAGTATTCAAATCCAGTCTTTTAATAAATTAACAGTCCTATTATAGTTACTATATTAAATAGAATTGATAGTCAACAGAAAAGAATTGTTTTTAATGATAGTAATTTTGCTAACCTATGGAAATCGATATACCCAGATGAATTATATTTATTAAAAACTAATTCAGATAACAATAAAGTCATCTTTCTAGACTTGAATCTATCCACTCTAAATAATAAAACTGATATTAACTTTCATGATAAGAGAGATTTTGAAATTCCGGTTTTTAAATTAATATATAATGGGATTCAAATAATTCTAAAAGAATATATTATGATACAATTGCTAGTCAACTGGTACGTTTCAATAAAATTTGTAACTCTAAATCTAACTTTCTTTTTTGCAATGTAATAATCGCATTATAACACACTTTTTTTATAATAAATACCCTCACTCTTTTTATAAGATTATTTTTGAAAGATTTAAAAATATTAATATTTATTTAACTGATGATTAACCATAATGGGTTATTTTGGAGACTTTCCTGTTGACTATCAATTCTATTAAATATACTAACTATATAATAGGGGAGACTGTTAATTTATTGAAAGACTGGATTTGAACACTATCCTTTTGGTTTCCGAATCGGAATTCCGGTTCCACTAAACCGATTCGGAATTCCGAGTCGGAATCGGAATTCCAGTTCCGAATTCTCAACTGTGATGTATAATATGATTTTTGGGTGCTATGAATGGCATTTGCTGGCAGTCCTCATGTAGGCTGCGGCGGGTTGTTGTCGAGTTGAGGTTTATTAATGTGGGTAAGTTTGTATTCTCTTCTACAGTTTTTGTATTGTACTTGTCTTTGATGTGTGTCCTTGTATATCCCCGGTTTTGATTTTCTAATTTTGCCTATCTACTTATGGTGTTTGGAGGGGTGTGGGGCTTCTTTTGGTGAACTACCGCCCACACGCAGAAAACACCATATTGTGTTGACTTAGTCAGGATCCTCCCTGATGACGCCCTGATCCACCAACACTTCTTCATTTTTTTCGAAGTTTTCTTGGTATTCTTAAGTTTAAATTCCTAAATTTCTCTTTGTTTTTTTTTGTAATATTGAACTATATTACTATCCATGCTATGTCTGCAGCTTCAGCGCGCATACGTGGACAGTTCTTCTTTCTGGCTTCTGTTTGCCTATTTCTATACCCCGGTATTTTGGCTTTTTGCTTGTCTGCATTTTTGACCTTTTGGCGTTTTGCTGGTCTGCATTTCTGTTACTTTACGTTTTAATATTTTGCATGCTTGATTTTTAATGTTTTGTAAGTTTGATTGCTTATTATTATTAGAAAAAAAACCAGAGGGCAATTTTAATAATATTTAAAGAATGAAAAGTGGAGTTGGTGGATCAGGGAGGAGCCTGAGGTGCATTCCTCTCTGGGTGTATTTCTCTCTTCTGTGTCAGTAAAACTTTCATTGTGTGTGTCTATTACTTTATATTGTATGTCTTGTGTCTTGCGCAGCATGGCCAAAGATGGTCCTTGAGCCATAAAACTCCAATACCGATCAACCAGGGAGGAACTTGACCCAAGATGGTGTTTCTGTGTGTTGGCAGAGGTACGACAAGTTGCCCCCACCACAATGAACAAAAGTGAAAAATAAAGGTGAATAATAAGGCAAATTAGACAGAGTCCATGCGTTAAAGTTGGAACATCAAAAAACACCACAGATTAAAAAATACCGTAGGTTAAAACAAATACAATAGAATAATAACAAACACAACACTGGACTGTAAAACATTGCAAAAAAGAAAAAATACAGAAATAGCTTACCCATATCAATATATATATATATAACCGCACTGAGGATCTGCACCTGTGCTTTTCACACTTTACCCGTCAAAATCCTATACGTGATATGCCACGAGCCTCCATCGGCTTCCACTCGTCTCTTCTTGTTTCTGAGACTTTACTACCGCATTTTGTCTCACACCAATCATCCACTACATGATTTACTCTGGACCACCTCTTTTGATCGCCTTTTTATCAATCACCCATCAGTCATCCAACATTTTAGTTTACGCATTCGAAATGCCATCATTTATCTTTCAATGCCATTACCGCTTCTGAGCGTATTTTTCACCCATTTTCACCTTGGAACCATCCACACTTTCTTGCGCCCATTCCTTGGTTATGAAAAATCAAACCCCAGTGCTGTCATTATCCGTCAGCTTTTTGCTTCTCATCACCACGACTACAGAAATTACACAGAGGTTTACACAGATGGCTCAAAAACCACCCAACAACGTCGACTCAGTCTTTGTGTGTGGATCAGACACTGTGCGTTATTCCTTATACTGTGTGTTTTCTATTTTAACGGCCGATTTCTATGCGATATATGAAGCACTATAACCTATCACTCAACTCAGGAGCGGCAATTTCATTATCTATACAGACTCCAAAAAAGTCTTAGAATGCTTATCATCAAACTCCCCACAGCATCCTCTGGCTCTTGCCGTTTTTGACATCAATCGGCAATTCGCTCGACGTGTTTTTGATATTTGTTTTTGTTGGATTCCTGGCCACGTCGGAATTCCAGGCAAGAGGCTGACTGATGACACAGCAAAGAATGCTACTACACTTTTGAGTCCTCACGTCCCATACAATGATCTCCCACAAGCTGTCCGAGACATTATATTGATCGGATAAATTAATAACAGCTACAAAACTTTTTATGAAAAAATTATTATAGAGAAACAAAGTTCTTAAATGTGGAAAAATAAACATCAGTAAAGAGCAGTGGCCAGAGTCCTCAAGAGAAGCAGCAAGATGAAAGATAAATATTTCATGTCTAAGTAATGGACGATGAAAGAGAACACGATTGGTGTTTTGAACAACAGAATTGTTGGTATTATATAATGGTGAATCGAGAGGTGGAAGCGATGAAAGTAGAGATTGTTCTATCCTGTTACCCTTGATGAGTGCTTTTTGAATATACTGACGTAAATTTGAAACAAATACGCAGATTCAAAGTTATCTTTTGTTACGATCACAAGAACCTTCAAAAACCGATTGCGTTTAAATTTAATATTAGAAAATTTATTGCTGAACATATTTAATGATTGCATACTGCACCTTCGACTGCCTTTACTTTTTTTGACTACGTGAATTGCATGCCACTCAGGAACAGCCCTATCTATACTTCAAAGAAATCTATTTTGAATTAAAAAAACACGACCACTACATTTATGGTTCGCTTAGCCAGACACGTCTTAGAGTGGTGAAACACGGGGCGTTTTCTGAAGCGCGACCCAGGACTTCTTTTTGTCGCGATTTGGCTGGCGACCTGGGTGGCGCTTTCCCGAGTAATTTTATTCCCTGTCAGGAAAAAAAGACCGCTGCTCAAGTCGTCTTGTGTGTCACCCATCCAAGAAAACAGTAGGTTGGAGATATGGCCCGTCTTGGTAAATCGCGACTGAGTAGGGGTTGGTCGACCGTCGCGCGCGATTTGATGAGCAGCTCTACCCCGAGGGACAGACGCATTAGAAATCTACTCATCCGATCGCGCGACCCGAGTCGCGCGTCTCAGAGCACCTCGTGTGTCACCCACCTTAATTTACTATCCCCCGAAAATGATTATAAGAGGTGCCCATGAGATCAAATGTCTATTACACCAAAGACCATTATTATATTTATAATACTTATTTAGTTTTAAAGAGTATAATTAAAGTTTCGTAAAAGAAGAGACAAAAATTATGCATCATTGTTATTTTTAGGTGCTAAAAATATCATATTAGGTTCTATAACTTATGTTTTTGGTTTTTCAAGATTTTTAAGACTATTTTAGTAATTATAGACTCCAACAAAATTATCACTTTAGGTCGAAGCATAAGATTAACACACTTTTTCTGTGATATAATGGCAATTTTCAAACGATTACTCGGATTTTAGTAAATGACGTTGCGTAATTTAACAACTGTCATAGAGATCTAGTGGAATTACAACCTATTATGCTATTTGAATTTGATAATTAATCAGAAAATAGGTAACCAAAAAACTACTAAATGAACTTAAGAACAGGTCCACACCTCACAATAACAGCTGGAGTAGTTCGTGTGTTTTTCCGATATAAAGCAAAATTAGCCAAATACTATAGTATTGATGTAAACTGAATATAAATTGGTATTCAACATCTGAAATAGAGGACAGAAATCCCTATAAGACTCAACAAATTCATCTCTAACTATCTAGCTGTGTTCCTGTGGTTGGTGAAAGGTTATCTTTCTACTATACCCAACAAGATATAATATGCAGATCTAATTTTTCAGAATAGAGTAAATTTTTAGACTCATTTTATTGTGTATAATCACTCATTTTAATGTGTGTGCATAATTTTTCTGTTCTGCTATTTTGACAAGATACAAAATAGTTTTTAGACGTTTTTTTTCATATACGTTGGTGCTGATTTTAATTTTATCTCAATGAGAAATTATATTATTGTAAAAGTTTTTTCTCTCTCTTATTAAATAACGATTAGTTTCATGACAGAATTAATGTAAAATGAAAATTAGTGATACAATCGATTATTGAATTTTGATATAAACTGTTTAGTTTCTTTTATGTCTAATTCGTTTTTATCTTCAATTTTTAACTTTCTAAACCAATGCTGTTCCTGTCGTAGTTATTCACGGGGTAAGTATTTTGTAACACATTTTCAAAAATCATCTGAAATGTAAAAATACTGTGGAAATTTGCTGTCTTAAAAAACGACAAGCGTGAAATTTTATTATGACAAATTTGAGAATATTTCATTTTCTTTTAAATTTTACAATTAAATTTGAGAAGAGATATGAGCCCAAAATGATTTTCAAAGATGAAAGTAGTTGCATTGGTTGTTTTTTGTTGTGGAATGTATGCTATGTATATAAAAAAGCCATTTATTTATGAATTAATAAGGTTTATTAATGATTTTTATAAACACATTGAAACCTAAGATATTATCTTTCTTAATATGAAATATTTAATACATTTTTTGTTAAATTAATTAATTTATTTTTATTTTTTACTTAACATTTAATTAATTTTTTTCTTCGAACTTTTGAATTATTATGTTGACTGTTCAGAATTACTATCTAACATTTAATTTTATACCAATATTTTCACTCTTTAAGATCCAATGTTTTGAAACTAGCAGATTTACCCGACCTTATCCGGATTGAATTCGTTAACTATACTTTGAAAGTGACAAGAATAAACAATTTTCTCTTTCGTAGAAAAATGTCTGATCATTTAAATGTGAATTAAATAATTTTTAACACCTTTTCGACATTTTATAATTTCTACAGTTTACTTTGGACAAAAATCCTATATACGCATATCCATAAATGTAATACATTTTACAAACATCGCACCCCTGCTGTAGGACAAAACTACAAAATGACAAAAGGTTTCACTAAGGTAACTACTACAAAAGACGATTTTGAAAGGGGTTTGGGGGATTAGGAATGCCCTTTCTTAAGTCCTTTTCCTGTAAAATTGCCGTATCTCAATTCGTAAAAATGATAAATCTACGACGAATACTCTCGCACTCAGTTTACCTATCAATATTTTTTTACTTGTGGCACTCTTGTACCAGGCATGCGACATTTTCGAATTTCGCAATCGTTAAGGGAAGGATGACAATTTAATTTGATAAGATATTCATCAAATTTAAAATCAAATATATTTTTTCTTGAAAATTCCATTTTGTGCCACGTGCAATAATAAAAGAACTTGTTTTAAAATTGAATGACTTCAGTAAAGACCTACAAAGGTAACCTATTACCATTTTTTAAAAAATGGTAAATTGGTTTGACGTTTTTTTAAAGGAAAATCATTGTTTTCAATAAACTTTTAATGTGTATAATAAGTTGTTTAAATATAGCTTAAACTCGTAAAATAATCCACCTTTACCTTATGTCACTATGACAATGAATTTTTAATATTTCAAAAGTCCTAGATCGGATTTTTAAATATTAACGTTTTTACAATAACAATAAAATTCTTAATTTGCTTTATTCTGACTTGCATGCCACTTTAAATCGAATACTTTATGGCGTTGCAGCGTGTGATGAAAAGGAATTACAATTTATTAAAAAGATAAATATTTAATAAATCTACAACAGAAAGCAGAGAAAAAAACAACTAATGTTGGAGGGAAAAAAGCTGTTCTGTAGATATTAATTCGTGATTGTTTTTTTTATCTCGGGATCTCGCACAGTTGCCACAACTTACAACTAAAAATTGGGCAAAATTTAAAAATGCAAAATTAATTCCTAGCGAAAAAACAGAAAATATCATTGCACGTGATCGACCAACATGAGTATTCGTTTCGTTCCAGTTCGTTGAAAAATAACCTCTGTTCCAAATGTTCGGAAATCGTTTACATTCCACAAAGAAAAATATGACTCAAAACAAATGAAGTATCAGAGTTAAAATTCCGCAAAAAAAAATAACTTGGAAAAATAATTGTTTTTTCAGTAATACTGGTAAAATAATTCAAGTAATCGCAATGCTCAATATACCTTCCAGATTCTCCAAAACAACCAAATTATTGGTGATTTAAGTATACTTACTCAGATGTTTTAGCATGCAATTTATATAAATATGTAAGCAAATAAAATTTAAATATTGTATTCATTAAACTAATATATGATGTATAAAATAGTAGACAATACTTTAAAAAATGTGGAATAAAATCTGTGATACTTGTACAAACACACGGACACAAATTCAGACTGAACGGGAAGACAGACTAACGCAACTATGGTCAGCCACTAAATGAATGTAAGTACTCACAGTATGCAAAATTTTATGAAAATATATTCAACCTTTTGAGCGTAGTACGGGCACACACATACAGACACCACATGCGCAAGAAAAGGATTTTGCATTAGGACCCAAAAAGGATAGAAAACTTGAAAAAGGTGGAAAATATTCAATGTACAAACACTCCATTTTTATTTATTTAGATTCTTATCATTTAGATCTACCTTATAATTGATTACTATAGTCCAAAAGAATATATTTGAATGTTTTATAAATGTGTTATCTGTATCTGTTTTCTGTTCATCAATGATACTGTTATTGGATTCTACCTACACTGTCATTGAAAAAAAGAGAATCATTTGTGTTTAGTAACAACAATTAAATTATCATACCAGTTCTTATTTTTTTAAATATGAATTTACTATTTAAAATATAATCCACGATTTGCTTCCTTAAAATTTAAAAACCTCCACTACCCCTTAATTGGGCTGTTTATAGAACAAGAAAATGTAATATCCAACCTGAATCATGCGAACTTTGTCACCACAAATAAGGGGAAAGAATTTCTATACCAAAGCACAAAAAACGACAGCTACAACCAAAAAACCCGAGAAAGTTTTCCCATGACCATCTTCCCCTAACCACAAAACTCCAATTGTATTTCAAGTGGTAAATTGCACATCCAAACCCAAATACCTCTCAGCATCATCTTGTGGGAGTGAGCGTCAAACTGGCATTTATCTATAGTTTCGTATATAACAATTATATGGCCGCTGACAATACTGATCCCACGTGAAAAAAAATTGGCTACCGACGTCGGCTGACGTACGGACAGGGTCATTTGGTGGCTTCCCACCTTTCAGGCTGGGAACGAGGAAGCTTTCTCTCGACAGAGGTTCCCTCCACTGTTAGCAATTCTTTATTTTTCGGTTGAGAATTGCAAAGGAAGAACTGTGTTCTTTAACTGGAAGGGGAATAAAGAACTGGTTGACCTTTAGTAGAAAAAGGAATTGTGTAACTGCCTTATCGTCAAGAACAGTTAAACGACTGATTAACTATAGTTTAGAGCGGAGTCCTATTTTCGGTTGAGAACTTTAAAGGAGGAACTGTGCTCTCTAACTGGAAGGGGAGGGAGGAACTGGTTGATCTTTAAAGAAAAGTGGAATTGCGTAAAGGTCTAACAGATATGCGGTTGATAATTATAATCATTGAAGTTAAGAATGAAGTCCTATTTTCGGTTGAGAACTTTAAAGGCAGTACAATGTTCTGTAACTGGAAGAAGAGTAAGGAAAGGTTGACCTTTAAAGGAAAGTGGAATTGGGTAACTGCTAAATGGTAAATACAGTTATATATAAGCGGTTGATTAATTATCATCATTAAAGTTTAGAATGAAGTCCTATATTCGGTTGAGAACCCTAAAGGCAAAATACTGCTCTAACTGAAAGAGGAATAAGACCCTAGTTGACTTTTATTGGAAAATGGAATTGTGTAACTGCTTTATGTAAAAACAGTTAGTTAGCTGATTAACTATCAGCATTGAGGCTTAGAATAAAATCATGTTTTGCCTTGCGAGACAAAAAGTGTATCTCTAATTTTAGGTTTTAGTTAACGGTTGATAAAATACTGAGAGTCCTATTCCTCGCAATTCTTGAAAACCAAGTACACTCGAACAACAGTTGCCTTATTCAAATGTTGTAAAACATTAGATAATGGAATATGAGCACGTACCAATCGTCCACTCACAGAAAAACAAATTTGGAGTGTCTTGTTTACAAGTAGCGACATTGTTACTTATGATTTTTTTTATTTAATTCAAAATCATTCGTGTTTCATTTTTAGTACAATTTATACATTTATAATTTTTGCAAATAAAAGCATTGTCCTAAATATTAAAACTCGCACATGTTTTCTTCGAATTCTTTTTCATTTATTAAAACTTCACAGACTTTTCATTATCTACTTTTTATCATCAATTAAGTTTTTGAAATGCTCTCGTTTGCAGCCCGAGTTATTTTATTTAAATTATTCTGCTTGGAAACAACACTATATGCTTGTTTTTATTTATTCTTCTATTTCCTTTTTAATGTATAAACGCCATATTTTAGGTGATCACAATTTGTTTAGTTAATGTTTAAGGTCATTAAACAGTTTAAATAAAAATCTGTTTACGTCCGAATTTTAGCTTGACTAAGTGGATCCACTTTACTGCAGAAAACAAAATACACAACCTTACAAATGTTCTTAATAACAGCTTGAATTGTTTTGTTCTTTCGATTTTCTTTCCTCTTTAATATATTCCAGCTTGAAGACAGAAATGTCTCATTCTTTATTATGCTACCCTTGCAAAGACCCATGTTATTATGCTACCCATTATTATTGATTCGTATGAACATTATTGGTAAGTGCATAAAAATGCATCTAGATGTTCTGATAAATATTTTCCTTCGTTTGTTTTATATATGTAAGATCCTATCGTATCATGATAGTCATTCGATGATAATAGACATATAAAAATGCATTAGTGAAGACAGATATAAAGGAGAATCTTGTGTTTCTTATGTTTTCCTTTTGTCCTTGGATGAATTTGGACAGGCGAGTAGTTCAATGCTGCGTGATAAGTAGTTTAGTACATCTCTTTTTTTATTAAAGCAATTTAACTTTATAAACCCTTCAATTTAGTTCAAAGTTTTGGATAGAAGAATGATCCGCTTATAGACCCGTATTTTTCCCCATCTGTTTATGTGTGTGTGGGGAGGTTCATTTGATGTTTCATTTAATATTTAAAGAAGCCTCCTAACTGGTGTAGTGATCATAGCGTTTGTCTGCCACCCAGTAGGTCCCGAGTTTGAATCCCGGTTTGCAATGGCATGGAAGTTTGTGATTGTCTCAGGAGTAACGGCCGCTTACTCGCTGGGTCACCTTTAGTTCGCTCCTTGTAATAAAAAAGAATAAATTCAAAATGGACATTTCACAAAGAATACATATACTTGACATCTTTTTTGAATGATTTATATATAAATGATATTTGTCTTCTGGTGATGAGTTTCAGTATTCAATCAAGTATATTAAGATCATAGTGTATAATTCACTGTTTGTCGTGTAGGTGTAGTTTCTAATAAAAACTCGTCTATTTAAGGAAACTAAAAATTATAGATATAACTCAAAAGTTACAACAGATTGAATTACAATTATTTAACTATATTTTTTGGCATGTGATACTATTACATATTTTCCACATACATGAACTACTAACATATTTTGTCGCATCAAATGTTACTCTCATCAATACGAAAAGTATTTTTAATTTTTTTTTAAATTGAAAACGCTTACTTTTTAGAAATCATACGATTTGAAGCTATTCATCACCTCGTAAGGAGTCACTGCAGTAGCGTATCAATGATAGGGTGGACATTGCATGTGGCCTGGGAGTCATTTGAAGAAGTTTCAGTAAGCTGTCGCTCTAAAAATCAAGCAAAGCAAAGAAAATTGCTTCTCAAACTTTAAAAAAGGAAAGAAAAAGGGAGATCTTATTTTAAAGCGTTTTTTGTATTGCAAAGGCAATTAGACAAATACATCTATTAAACCCACGTGCCAATAGTGATACATGAAGTTAGAGCATAGAACAAAAAAGTAATATAACGATAAAGCAGAGTTCAACTACTTCAAAAGTTCTTTAGCCTTTCAACAACGTGCAAGAAAGTCTTTCCGATATAATAACAAACACTCTAAGAGGTGGCCTACAGTCCACATCAAACATCCCTCTGTCCAATACATATTTAGGTTACTGTAGATATCAAAATGATGTAAAAACCTGACTTTCCAATCATGTCCTGTAAATCTAAAAGCCGCCATCGTTAAACAGCTAGGGACGGCAGGGATGTTGCAAATGGAATCTCCCACTTTTTATGTTTTGTGTTCTCAGCCACTCGCGAGTTACATATATTCTGGTTTTAAAGGTTGCACTAATGCTTTCGTTTTTGACAACCTCTATTTTCAAGGAAGACTATAAATGTGCTCGATTGAGTCGTAGAAAGATAATAAACTTTTTCTCTAATGCCCAACATTTCCGCTGACCAATTCGGCACAACCAGGGGCAACTGATGGCTAATTGTAAAGGAGCTGTCAGTGGGCAACCGCTGATACTACTAATAGGCAGTCACTAACATCAATGGGCTTAAAAACCGAGTTTCTAACCCCGTACCTAATGGATGATAGATAAACGGTGACTCCTGTACCAGTTAGGTGGTATGAAAAAACTGCAAAAACCGACTTAATTACAGGTTTGACCGATTTACATCAAACACGATAGTACAGCAAAGAGAGTGAAGCTACACTTTACACATAGTGCGTAGTATAATAAAGCAAATAATAACAAGTTTGAGTAGATAAAGTTGTCTATAAGATAGATGTTTGGACAGAAGCAGTATTTAAGGGTTTGCACTGGGTTTGGTTTACTTTAGCTACGGAATGGGACGTAAAGTTTTTGGGCACAACACAACAGTTGTCTCTAATTGGTAGCTAATACACAATACACAGCTGAAAGTTACAAAGCCTACAGCGCTCAAAATGATGTCGTCCCACCTGTTAAACTTCCATATTTCATTTTAGTTACGGCCGTCGAATGTTTCCCTCCACACCTTCAGCTCGTTCAATCATGCTCACAGGAGGAACCAGAAATAAGATAGCGATGGGAAGATTAGAGATGATAAATGGGACGAAAAAGCTGCACACTATACACACATGAAGAGGATTAAATAAAAGTTGGAACTAGAGTTATTAAATGCTTTCGGTTTACTTCCTCAAACATAGGGCAGCCGTGTGGCAGCTTCGACGTGTCATGCTGATATAAACTTTTTTGAGGTTCATGATTCAGCGTGCCCTTATTTCCCGTGTTTCTTTTAGAATGGCAACACTGAATGAGTTGGATTTATCATTGGGGATATTTTTATGGAATTGTGAAACTGTAAAGTGTGTGAGATCGTTATTAGCAGGCAAAGTTTTATGATTTTATGTACCAATTAGATATTTCATCGTTATTATTGACAGGCAAAGTTTTGTGATTTTGTATACTAACTAGATATTTCATATTAAGTTTCTTTACTTCGTTTACTTTCTTAAAATGTGTCGCGCTATGCATCTCCTTTACACTTAAATTCAATTGGTTCTGTCCTGTGTGTTTATCTATTAATTGACATCCGTCTTGTGTTAAGCGCTGCTTGGCAAAATATGTCCTTTCGCCCATAGTACCCAACCAATCTTTAAATTCATTTGGGTTAACATAATTTTTTTATTTGATTTGTGATAGCAAATTAAATGTTGCGTAAACCAAGTGTTTTCAGATTGCTTTTAAAAATGTGTTTATCTTTACTGACAAATTTGTTCTCTTACAAAGATATATATTGTATCAAAGGAGAAAACTTGAATTAAATTAGAAGTTCAAGAAATACTTCAAATAACCTCCGGAAAATCTAGTATCTCCAAATTACCTAGAGTGATTTGGTGACTGAAGCTATTTTCCGCTCTCTTTTTTTACATTTTATCTCTTCTGAACTCCAAAGAAATTTATTACAATCTAGAGGTCAAACAACCGACATTTGTCAACAACACAATCTGGGATCGGACTGAAAACCAATCAAATTGTCTTTAGCTTAGGAAACAAATTTTAAAACTAATTAAATTAAATGACATAAAGAACGCTACAACTATTATTTGAAACAATTTGGCCGCTCTCCGAGCTGTTTAGAAATGGGCATTAACGTAGTCCAATGGCCTAGCGCTAAACGACCGACACATTTCTAGATCAACACAATCTGCAAATTGGGCTGATAAACAAATTGTCTTCAGAGTAGGATCCCAAATTTTAAAACTAATAAATTAAATGCACGTAAAAACAATCTCTTTCTACAATCGTAAAACATCCGCCTTCGACAGCCGAATTCAAAGTCTGAGAAGTGACATTTTCATGCTTGGTTTGCTACGAGGCAAATTTATGCATCTTCCTTCCCATGTCCCTTTATTACAGCTGTGTATGTTATCCGTACACGGCAAACAATCAACTGTGAGTGAAACACACCGTCCAGAACTCCCACACCTTGGCATTAAAAATAACCGACCAATGGAAAAATCGACTCCTAACGAAGAATTATTCCATTCATCGTCCTGGACGGCAAGGGAAGCGAGTCGGATGATGTCACTTTTAGTACCACTTCACCCCGGCGGTACAGCGGTTAATTATAGAGTAATGAGACAACTAAAAGAGCCCGCAAATAAGAACCGAAATTGCATCCTTCGTTAAGAGTGAAGGCGTGCGCGGAGTTGTCAAAGTATACGCGACGAATGAAGAGGGGGACCTTATTAAATTCCTGGTCCGCTTGACGTTTGATTGAGGCGAAATATAATGACGCTTTTTCGCATACATGGCTGAACTCGCCGTGCAATCCTGTCCAATCAAATGATGTCTCTTTTGCGAATGGACACGCTTCGCTATGAGGTGGCCTTGTTTCCTGGATTCGCTCGTAGACTAGGTGTGTTCATGTTGGTCCAAGATCTGCCAGTGTTTGAAGTGGTGCAGATCAACTGGAAACAGGATGGGACAACGCCTCTTCCGAGAGATCTTTTGTTTCCGCTGGGACAAAGTCTGATATGAGCGTATGAGCAAATTCAAATAAACCGCGATAGATTGTGGCCGATACGAAGTAGAGTACGATGGCCACTGCGCGGAAATTGTATCTGGAAGACAATTGAAATGTATTTTATCTGGAAGAAATTGTATCTGCGTGACATTTTCAAGCTGCTAATCTTGAAGAGTTTTTAGTTTACAATATTCCACTTTCAACTACATACATGTCCAAAAATTAAGGATAATATTGAATTCGCATCAGGCAAGGTCACCTGATTTCAATCCAATAGAATATGCTTGGAATGCTCGCAGATGTCGCATTGCAGCCTTTACATTCCTACCAAGGATTTCACAAAAGCAAAGACATGTTCTAGTGTACGAAAGGGACTCCTTGCCACAGAAACTCTTGGGAAGTCTTATGAAAAGCATATCTTCTCGTTGTGAGGCCTCCTTTAGGTTCTGAAGTCACCATAATGTCTATTAGATTGCTTTTAACAGAATAAAAAAAAATATTTTTTTCACATAACTAAACCACCTATGTGGAACGATCCTGGCCATTGATCTTCCCGACCCTTTTAATTTCAATAAACATTGCAGAGAGCCAAGACATTAGTATACACGACTGAAAGTGTTTCGTTTCGAACTAGGTCAAAAAAGCTATACGGTACCCATTATTTCCTTTTAAAATCATTTTCAGTTAATTCACTTATTTAACCAACTAATACGTATTGACATTTTAGTAAAATATACAGAAAAGAATTTTAAAGGCGAAAATTTATTTCTAACTTCATGCTAAGAAATGTAATATAATATTCACCAAAACAGACCAACTTTGAAAGTTTTAATGCATAACATTAAAACCTTATTATTGACCCAAGTGGTCGTATAAACTGTATTTGTCTTATATTAATATGTAGGTAAGTTTCTAATTGCTACTAAAATTTCTCTCACCAGGTACACAATAAACTATAATTTACCAAAGTAAAATCGAATCACCGAAGTATTCATAAAAAGTTCTAATTAATAAAATTCCAGATAAATTCATAAACAAAGCAATAATAAGCTCATATCGTTCTGAAGTAGGAAGAGCAAGATGATTAGTAGTGTGGTCCGTATCTGGCTCGAAAACTTGTTTGCATTTTTATTACTCTTACCTTCCTAAATAGTTCCTTGTAAATAAAAACAAAGATATCAAATTTGAACAAAAAATATTAAATTAGAGGTAGTGTAAGAACACTCAAGAATGAAAAAAACATTTGTGGAGTTCTGCACAAATAAACAGAATTTTGTTTCCGATTCAAAGTCTCTTCCAATATTTTTCTCTGTAAAAGTATTAAGACCAATCAGTGCGATTTATGCAATTATTGCTTGTTTTTTCCCTGCATAAGAAGCTATCAAAGATTCGGAGCTTTGAAATGTAAGCAACTATTCAAACCAAAATATCATACTTTTGAGTGATTAAAGGATTTTTGTCCTCAAATGAGCCTTTTGCATAGCATCAGATGTCATAATCATAGCATTCATATTTTGAGTGCTTAAAGGATTTTTGACATCTAACGAGTAGTCTGATAGCTATCAGATGCCGTAATCATCATCATCATAACAATAATAATCATAATCCTAAAATATCCATAGTAATCGTGCTTGTGGAATCTAAGTTCCTCGAGCAGGAATACTAAGAAATATTAATTTTACGAGCAGTTCTAAGAACTCTACTCGATACTTTGATAATCTTTTTGGCTGTTATTTTCCAACAGTTGATCGCCAAATTCTAGAATTGTGTCTTTGATATCTTGTTAAAGTGCTCATTTTGTTAATAACTGTTCTATATTTTTGGTCAAAAATCCCAGTATGTTTGAAATTATTTAACCCTCTGGATACGGGGACCGGCCCAACCGGCCGAAAGTTTCGAGTCCCCTCGTTACGAAAGGCTCGGATTCTTTCAGACCTCAAACTCCTGAAGAATCGCCGAAGCCCATTACGATTTCCATCCCCTATTTTCTGTGCTACAAAGATATCCGCGCGTGAATAGCCTTATCTGCCCGTAGACAAAGATGTCAGGGTTATCGACGGGGAGCCTTGCAAATTGTTTATCCTCGAGCATCTAGTCTGTGAGAGTAAATGAAAAGAGATACACTTAAAAAGTCACCGCCACCCTTTCAGTTTACTCGGGAAGAATCTCCATTTTAGGCATACCCATGACCCTACAATAGAAACCGGCACATTATGTGATAATGGGACGACACATATTCCTCTCGTCCTGGGGAAAGCATTGTAAAGGCCGTTTCGGCCGGTTTCAGTAAGTTGCCTGTAAAGCCCTTGGGTCGGCAGCCGTAACCAAAGAAGGAAACAATATTCTGCCCCGACGTATGCAGAGGGTTAAAGTATATAAATTCTGGAGCCCCTAAGAAATTCTGAAGCAACTGTTATAAGCAGAACATATAATCAATTTTATATTATAACAAGGCATTTTCTAAATATGTTTCTTGTCTATTTCCTTCAAGGCACATGCTCTATCATACTATCGGGCAACGGTAGCACATTTCGATTGAACCAAAGACCATCGTGTGCATGCAGGATGGTGTACTTTAATGGAAATAGATTGAGTTCCATTTCTAGAACAACAGGAAGGGACAGACTTTTGTGCCTGGAGCAGTTCTTGTAGTAGACAGACAGTACACACGGGGAAATTTTTACTGATATAGAGGAAATACGCCCAGGGTAAGTAAACATTTTCCGCCTACAACTCGCAGGTTTCAAGCACAGAGGGCAAACCCTTTAGGCCACTTAAGATACTTTAAGACTCAGTAATGGCACAAAGTATTATAGATATTTTTAGTCTGCAAGATGGGTCCCCATGGGGGTAAAGGACCTAAATGCGTAAATAACCCATATGGGCACATTACACTCATAAGTTAGAACATTGGTATTTGGGGTTCTTAGGAATTAATGAGTATGTTATAACGTTCCGAGGGGAAAATGATACTTAAAGTATCTTACGTTCTATAAGCTGGCATTGTAAGTATGGGAATTTCCATCTTGTATTTCTTGAAATTTGCCCCACCAGTGACCGAGCGTCTAATCATGTCGCTCTTAAGAAGCTGGTAGACAAGCGCTTGACTGCTAGTTCGAATCTCGTATGTTCCGCAGTTGGGTTGGCTGCTTGAAGTTTCGTGGTTTCTTCAACATGATGCGTAAATGAGAGCCAACTTTCCCCCAAGTCCTGAAATCCCTCCCCTTCCCCTAGATCATGGTGGGTGCGATGTGGCAGCACCTTCCATGGAGCTCCGCGGTAAACCGTCAAGTTCTCACCAATTAGTGTTTAAAGTTCATTATGATCCATAAACTAGCATATTGGAAATGTGGGAATTTCCACTTTGTATATCTTGAAATTTGCCCCCTCCAATGGTAGAACGGCTAAAGGTGTCCGCTGTTAAGAAATGGTAGACTGAAGCACTTGACTGCAAATTCTAATCTTGTACGTGCAGAAATAGGGTTAGCTGCATGACGTTTTCTGGTACCTTCGTGACGACGGACCCCTAAGGAAGGCAGGTCACCCACCCCACACACATAGTTCACGGTGGATGCGATGGCAGCACCTTCTATGGGACTCCTGAGTAACGTAGAGGCTGCCATGTTCTCAACAATAAGTGCTTAAAGTGTCATGCGATTCATAAACTGAAATAATTCTTGAAATTGAAAAAATTCTGGATGATGCGATAACTTCAGTCAATATTTTGACACTGGTTTAAGAATGAGAAGCGCAGCACTCCCATCTGCAGTCAGCTAACACCATTTAAAAACTCTTTTAGGACTTTAACAATTAGATGCGTTGTTTTGCAGCTGCTTTTTAGCACAAGGTCAAATTTCCGGCTTCCGCGGATCAGAAACAGAAGTTCGCATACAAAGTAAGCAATAACGATACACTTCCATTGTCTCGGCCTATTGAGAAGTGTGAAGAAAATGGGATAAGTGAAACCTTCGCATCATGGAATACATAAACAGATAATATATGCATAGATATTATAGCATCTCCCCCCCCCCACCTCGTAAAATTGCATCTCAAATAAGCAAAAAAAATGTTCATGTGAATTCAAGGGCAAAAGACAGTTTTGAGGTAACGAGCATCTCTTTGTCCATAGTATCAGGAAGTCCATACGTCTCTAAATACATCTGTTAAACGGCAATTAGTTGCATCATAACAGTGTCATCGCTATCCATCTCCGTGGAGCTGACATGTGCTCGCAGAGGGTCCGTCGCGTGCTGCGCTCGTGCGACCGGTGGCCAGAGACCTTGAAAGTCAAGACAGATGTGTAACGGAACCCCGGGGTCTCTTTCCTAAGGTTTGACTGTTTGTCCGATAACGAGGCCTTGGATTTTACGAGCAGGTGGGATATCTGATTCTTGATCTGTGTTATAAAAATAGTATTGGTATTGAAGGGTGTAAACTGTCCAGTGGTGCAGACGAAGGGGATATTTCGGGATGCACTTCGGGGATTTTGATTTTTAAAATATATCCACAACTTTATTGCCCGACCTTGTACCTTGATTATACCAGCTCCGATTAACCGAATGTCCGTGTTATTCGAACTGAATTTGATACTGAAATTTTTCTTTCAAGGTTTAAACAAAGCACGAGCGTGCGCACTTTGTCCTTGACTGGTGAAGTTTGACAGCAAAATGCTGTCTGTCCCAAACATAGAGGAAATATAAATGTAGAGTGAGTATGGTAACCTTTCTGTATGCCTAGAATAATGCGACCAAAACTAATAGCGACCAAAACTAATGACCCTTAGACTACTTTCGTCTTACAGGATCAAACATTCATCATCTGATTGGTCCGCGGGACGGGAGACGGCCATCCATTGATTCATCATCTGATGTAGCCTCACCACATAGTAGACTTTGGCGATTTCATCATTTTTGTCCCCACCTTATAAAAATGTACTTTCACAGATCTACCCTACCATAAGATGTTTTATCGCCAAATGAGGAGATGAAATGACAAATCGGTAAAAAAGTCAATTTTTCGCATAGCAGTCACGTGACAACTAGTCGATATGTTGGTCCCAATTTTTGTAGATCTTTTCAATAGAAATGATCAGTCTACTTATGTTTCAAGTCTATGGTCACAACATGAAAGTGACTCATTGTAATAGTATCACGAAAAATACATACTTTGATACAAAATCGAGTTAGATTACTTTTATTCCTTGCTTTATGAATCTTTCAATAGCAGTAGTAGTAGTAGTAACATGTAGACCAGTAAATTCGTTCTGTATTTCGTATAGGCTGTTTTGTGTTACTACGTCCGTACTATCCGAGTTCCTGGTTATCCGAGGTGGCTTTGTCCACATTACCTCGGATAATCAAGATTCCCCTACTGTACTATAAAATTATATTATCTAAATTAAAAAATATAGATAGGTAGGTATTCAATTAACGTCGTTCTGGAGCAACACAACGGGCTATTGGCGACGGTCCGGGATCAATCCCAAAGGGATAGATCCAAGGACAACGCATGGTAATTTTGAACAACGGTCAGATAACCGAGAACACCTGAGTTGGTACCCCTCTACAAACTTCCCCACCACGCCAATCAGTTAAATAATACAGAAAAAATCGCATTATTAGATTAGTTATTTTCATTAAAGTCAAGGGGACAAAAGGCTATCAAATTCTAATTTTTTTTATAAATTTTATCTGCTCTGTTTACAAAGTGGCATGTGCTAAAGTCGTATTTATTGACATGTGGTTTTTAGAATTAATGTGTTTTACTTTACGAATATAAATTTAGATTTTAAAATTTTCTAATGTGAGTGAGATAAAAAAAATCATTGTAGCTTTTGCAGCCAACATCATTGCATCATTTGCAAAACATCAAACATCATTGCAGCAAACACAGGCTTTGAGTTCTACACCTGTAACTAGTTTTCGTTGCCATTTGCCAACTAAATTTGTTTGTTAGCATCAGGAAATGCATTTTTTTATCATTGGTAAAACCATTTTATACCAGAAAGACTTTTTCGTGTACAGAAGTTTTATTTATTTAGAAGTTAAAAGGAAACAAGATACAAGTTATCGACCTGTCGGATTTAGGAACAGCCCATTCTCGCTTGTAACTAAGGAAATGTGAGCTTAAGGTGAACCACACTCTGGTCCTACATCAGTCCTGTGACTCTAAATTGACTGAAATACGCATGCGTACAGACATGCTTTCAGAGTAGAAACATGCTCATGTACGTTTTGTCTCATATTGCTCCAGTTGTGGCCGGGATTAGAGAAACTGGATGACATGGATCAACGGAATCAACTTTCATGGGAAACATAGGGAACACTGAAAAATGAAAAGAGGACGAAAGACAAAATTCGCAAACTGTGTCACTGTTATTGAGAACATCTGTGCAAACGAAATTTAGAACTACTTTAAACCGTGATAAGTTTTGGTCCTTTTTGCAAAGCAATATGATTGTAATGGTTACAGAACTTTTTTTGAGTGAACGCAATCATATCACGTGTTTACACATCTACTTACCGCAACAGTGCTATCAAAGTTTTCATTTGATTTTCTGATATAATATTTGAATATTTATCATGCGTTATTGATTGTGCGTGAGTGTCGTCTCAGATCAGACAAGATGTACTTCGGATTGATCCCGGACCGTCACCAATAGTCCGTTGCGCTGCTCCAGTGCAATATAAATTCATCTACTGATCTACCTACCAGACAAGATGTATCATTTTCTATGATTGCGAAAATTATTTGAAATCCAATCTGGGGTGCCGAAATATAAAAGATTTATAGAAAAGCATTTTGGAGTGTAACCTTCTTAGAGAGAAATAAAGCTCATCTTCGTTAGCCATGAAAAATTGTATTTGTTACTCCGGCTTCCTCAAAAATAAAATCCTGGATGTGATACTACAGGTGATTTGTACAGTTCATTTGCACTAATGTTAAAGCGATTGAGTTTAAAGAACAATTTCATAAAGATGAAATGCCGAGATAGCCCAGTTGGCAGGGTCGCGGTTTAGCAACCGGAGGGTTGCGAGTTAGAAACTCGATCCAACAAGGACCGTCGTGTACGTGGGGGATGGTGCACGTTACATCTGTCTTGGCCTCAAATGTTGGTCTGGTGTTGAAGTTTGGAGAGTGGGGTGCCAACTCAGGTGTTGACCTCGTCATCTGACAGTGATTCAAAATTACGTGTGCTGCCCTCGGATCTCTCCCTTCGAGATTTATCTCTGACCTTTACCAATAGCCCGCTGTATTGCTCTATTGCGACGTAAATTAAACTATCTGCCTACCATAAAGATGAAAACCACTTATTTTCCTCTTAGAAATGCAATTTGTTTTTAAAAGGGAAGCATTGAGCCACAAACTTAATTGTCATAAATCTTGACTGGCAATCTGACATTGGTCAACGCTGTTCCATTTCAGTCTGATTGTGATTTAACTATTTTTCAACAAATACTCTTTGCATTTAGCGTCCAACAAGACAATTATTCACTCATTGACGTTTATTATCATCGTTAAAAGAAAAAATATTTCTCCGAAATTCGATTTTACTCAGAAAGTACAAAAAGCATCAAAAATATTGAAATGTATTCCTAGAAAATATGTCGAATTGTTTGTGAGTTCTGCAATTGCTTCTTATCCCCACAAAACTGGCAACCTTACTAAATAATGTTAAATACAATATATCGTTTTGAATACATGATTCTTTCATATAGTTTTTACAGTCTTACACCCACGATGCATCTTATAGCAGTGAATTAAATCTACAGCATAGATCTTTAAACCGCGCGTGTTATTTCCAAAAAACAACACGCTTCTATACTAAAAAGTCTGATATCAGTTTTAGCCATGAATTGCAAAAATGATAAGACAAAAATTCGTTGTTTCAAAGACGATTGTGTGAAAAGTTTTCAATCATTATTTATCTAGATCAAGAGTTCAATAATTTATACACATAATTAAACATTAATATAATATGTACAAGTCACTTTTGAAAATGAATTCAGACATTTCGTAAATCATTTTATTTGTTTTAAACATTAATTTGATCAAATTAGACCTCGGATAGAAAAACCTTCCTCTTGAAAATGCGAAAATCTGAAGTTTTATTTCGGTTGACTTTCTATACATCTTTATGATCTAAAGCTAAAATTCCTTAAAAGACAGTGTGTCATTTTAAATAACAATACAAATATCCTTTGTTTTTCGATATCTTGTGTAATTAATCATAAACTTTATTTGTCATTTATTAAATCTCGATTTCATATCCAATGTGAACTCAGCAACAATTCCTACTTAAGATACAGCCTATAAGTAATAGTTACATTGTTTACAGACTATAAGTAATAATTATATTGTTTACAGCCTATAATAATAGTTACATAGTTACAATTGTGTACCAAAAAACAGATATTTCTTAGCGCAGCTTTTATTAGTGGGAACTCCCTCACGTATCTTGATTGCATCTCTTTCGAGAAGTTTAATTAGACATCATGTATTTCTGATAAGTAACAAATCAAAAAATTCGTCTCAGAGAAGTTTGAAATTGGGGCTCATGACATTCGATAAAATGTTTTTCGAAGAAAAACTGATGAGAGGAATTAACGAAACGAATTAACGAAAGAATTTTTGTGACCTTAAAATTGTGCAATCGGAGCGATCGAATACTCAATGAACCCCTTAAGAATCTGCATCCAATACTCGTTTTTCAAAATCAACATTGATCTATTTTAATGTTATTCGATGTAATTTCAATTTTATAACACTGTTAAAGCCAAACAATATTTTCTGTCTGATATGCTATTACTACGATCTTCCCCTAAGGTTTGTAAACACATGAATCCCAAAATTTTTATAAATTCCTAACAGATGATTGATTGCAATTCAAAATATATTTAATTTAACAATAAAGTACATTTTATGAGTCTATTTAAATGTTGATTAGCTGAGAGTGATAACTTGGTGTTCTAAAAACTGATATATTTACTATGAAGCAAAATTTTAATTCTATCATTTTAAACAATTTAAATGTTTTTCTTCTGACAGTTTGGAAATTTATGCTAAGTAACAATTAAAGTTTTATTTAATTTTTAGTTTAAAAACTTGTCTATGTTTTCGTGTAAGCTAGATAGCTAGAAATAGGCATTACCGCTCTTTTTATGTTCGCAGAATAAAAATGAAGTAAAAATTTTGATTAAGTATCGGATATGTTCAGTAAAAATAGTCAATAAATATTTCGTTGTAAATGTAATAACTTTTCAAATGTAAGAAATATAATAAGAATTAATAATAATACAATTCCTCAAAATTTTATTGATAATTTCTATACCTAAATAATTACTGCAAAAAAAACCTAATGAATGTGTAAATCAGTGGGTCACAAAAGTATTTGCCTACTTTTCGCCACTCACGTTTTGACGTGAATACGACTTTAAAATCGAAACAGTACAGAGGGTATGCATGAAAGGTCGTGTTACAAAAAGCGTTACAACTGTTTTGTCTTATGATTTCAAAACTAGAAGCATCGAAAATATAAATAAAGCATGACAAAGAATGTCCATACCTGATATGACCTTCGGATCGAGTGCGCAGGTCCACTGAGCGCGGGAGGGGATCCGCAATATATTGAAATTCTACGGTGCTGGGCAAGCTTTGGGCCAATGTAATTTTGGATTGTTTGGAGTGAGAACTGCATAAGTGGTGTCATTCGAAAGCTACGCTACAATTAATATTGGTCAACAATCTCTCACAAATAATTAATACTAAATTGCACTTTCGTTCAAACTATAAAATAATTGTTGAATATTCACAATAAACAATCGTTCAAATTTCCTGTCTGCTTCATTCATTCCACAATCCATCATCAGGCCCGAGTATTCCCGTCAAAACTACGGTTTGGGTCCTCGGCACAACATACCAATTTTTTACTGTTTTCATGAATTTTATAAGGATGTAGCTAAAATTGCCAATTAAAATTCTACCACAAAAAAGCTATCTTTTTGTTTTAACCTACCATCAAAATAATTGGAAAATTATTAAACGTTTTGCTAAAAAGTATTTAAAATGTAATGTAACCCATGAAATTAGACACAAAAATATTCGGCCACCTTCCGTAAAAAGTACAAATGTTTAAAAAAAATTAAAAATCAATGTCTATACTGATTATATTTCATTTTGTTTAACATCTTAGATTGTATTAAGTCTAAATATCATTGCTCGCAATAGGTATTTGGTAAACTGGAACCAATTTCATTCTATTCTTTTATTACAGTTTGCGCAAATTAACGTTCTGAAGCTAAATCATGTAACTGTTCACATGTATCAGTAACTTGCTTCACCGGACAACTGAAAATGAAACATTGCATTAGCAAAATGTGGTATTAAATGCATCTGCCTCATCTAAAAAATGAATCGGTATTTTTCTTGAGTAATGTTTCAGAATATGCTATCATATCACAAATAATTTATTGTATTTGCTTCATTGATGAGAAAGCATATTCTACCCGCTGCAGTTCTGATATCTTTACACAAAGTTTTCGAAGCACGTGGCAAAGATTGCAGCATTCTTTTTATCGGATATGGCAAAGATTGAAGCCTTTTATTTTTCTCATTAGGCAAAATTTATAATTATTTTCTTAGCTTGTTGCCAGTATACATAATCCTCTGTACTGCTGATACGATCAATTAACTGGCGTATCGTGATTCCAAAATTTGAATATGTACCAGCTTTCTACTGCATGTCCTATGTTATGCAAATCGTCATAGGTTGTTTCGTTTAATTTTGAGCCGTTTTTCGTAACCTTTGGAAATAGTGGTGTTCCTAAAGTTTTTCACACCATTGTATATTAAGTTTTATTTTGTCACCAGGAAACTTGTTTCTTCAAAACATTCAATACCCGTGTGAGAATGTCTGCTATAGATATCTTTAGAATTCCATCTACAACAATTTTAGACTTCCTAGAAAGTATTATTGCTAAATAGAATGAAATATGAAACACACATCTTTTGAATTACAAAGATTTGAATCAAAAATTGAATCAATATCGCTATATTGCTTAATATAGCAATTATATATTTTTAGGTAATTAATTAATTTCACTCTTCACTTAATAGTTTATTGTTTTTAACTGAAAAAATATCTTATTAGATGAAATATGCGATCTGATATTGGCATATTCATTAGCAACAAAGCACACTGTTACTCCTGTGGAGATCTTAAACGAATCTTCTATACACTCAGAGAAAATTTAGCAATTTATTATGTACTTGTGGTCGCCCAGTGGTCGAAATTCGACCATAATTCATTTAGTTTTTAAGTATGAACGTTAATAAGGTTCTTTTGTCAAAGAGTATACCTCTATATTCATTGAATATAAATTTTTTGAATTTTGTTCTATTACGTAAGCTGCGATCATGTACAAATACGTCATAGGAAAAATGCAGTATAGTTTGGTTAAGCCATATCTAAAAAACAATAACGCGTTGTTTGACATTTTCTTGGGGTTTTTTTATTGCTATACTGGCCACAGGTTTCGCCAAGGCTACACAGTTAATTTGCCTATCTTTTTCAAATTATATAAAATTTAAATAAAAAATAAATCCAAAAAATGAAATAAGGAATACGTGCTTCGTATTTTTCATATATTTTTTATTGAAACAAAAAAAACCGGGTGGTTAAAAAAATAAATGTTGTCCATTGAACTTGAAATAGTTCGACAATGAATTTAATGATTCAAAACTTCTGTGTAGACGATGTTTTTTGTAAAAACTCTTTCATCGTTTTCTAAATGCCCTTGACCGTTATATTCCGAAATATAAAATCTCAAACCATCGAATGATCGAACTCAACTTGCTGCGACGTACAATTGACCATGTGTAAAAACTGGCTGCCTCAATAAAATTCCAATTTTTTCGAATGTTTGTCCTTGAGACTTATTATACTTGCATTTGCGATGACAATAAATTAGAAATTGAGTTCTTTGAAAGCTCAATGGTAAAATAGTTCCGGAATATGTTCAATTTATACGTAGAATCAAAATTCTCTTATTGCGTGCGGTTCCAGTTAAAACTTCGCAATCAATAGTATTACGATGCATAAATTTGATGCGCATTCTTGTTCCATTGACTAATGCTTCCTTTGTATTTAAGTTTCTGATCAGCAAAACGATGCAATTAACTTTCAATACTAATTTATGTGGTGGCAAATTATGCCAAATCTCATACTCCTCCATGCGCGCAATGTGCTTAAAAAGGGGTACAAAGTTTTTTCTTCACGTATTAATATATAGATTACAGTATATGAACGTAAACAATGAATTTTATTTTGTTTAATTTAATATATTTGTAACGCATATTATACATTAATTTTATCTTTCTGCACTCCTCCATATGAACTTTAATTATGCCAAATCTCATACTCCTCCGTGCGCGCAATGTGCTTAAAAAGGGGTACAAAGTTTTTTCTTCACGTATTAATATATAGATTACAGTATATGAACGTCAACAATGAATGTTTTATTTTGTTTAATTTAATATATTTGTAACGCATATTATACATTAATTTTATCTTTCTGCACTCCTCCATATGAACTTTAATTATGCCAAATCTCATACTCCTCCGTGCGCGCAATGTGCTTAAAAAGGGGTACAAAGTTTTAATTGTTGGGTTTTATCGATTGAAGACAGAGTTTTTATACATTAAAAATAAATTTTATTACGTAACCAAGTCTTATAGTTTAAAACATACATTTTAGAAAACAAGAAGTCTGATCAGATCATGATCCCCAATTTCTTCACTTTTATACATTCAAAGATTTACATTCTTCAAATTTATGTGCCCCACACGGCACTATAAATGGAGGTTTGAGACCGATTCCAACATACGGCCCCATCGGTTGTAAAACCTCAGCAGATGTATTACAATTCAACATATATATATATAAATCTAACAAAATATTTTTCTAATAATATTTTTAAATTTATTTAACAATAAAGGCTTTGTTAAAAAGTCAGCCAAATTATTTTCCGATGAAATATAATTTACGTTGAATAGTTCATCTTTTATTAATTTACGAATAAATTTGTACTTGATATCAATATGTTTAGTTTTCTGATTTTCCTGACTATTTTTTGAAAAATAGATAGCAGATTGATTATCACAATATACTTGGGGTCTTATGTAATCACACAAACTTAATTCATTTATAATTCTACTAAACCAAATAACTTCTTTAGTGCAATCGGTTAGTGCAATAAATTGAGATTCCATTGAGCTAAGAGCTATGCACTTTTGTTTAGAAGATTTCCATGATATTGGGATGTTACCAAAATAAATTAAATAGCCACTGCTTGAATGTCTGTTTGTGAGACCACATCCCCAATTTGCATCAGAAAAAGCAATCAAATTTGAACTTTTTACATTGGAAAGATTAATTTTAAAATCCTTTGTAAGAAAAACATAGTTCATAATATCAACAACGTAAGACCAGTGTTTGTAAGTATAACCATTACAAAACTGAGACATTATATTAACGGCAAATGCAATATCTGGTCTGGATCTATCTGACAAAAACGATAAACATCCTATTAAGGAACGATAGGGAAATTTCCTCATTAAATCATTTTCAATTATTTCTTCCTCTTTAACCTTATCAGGTAAGTTACAACCAATTTTAAAAGGTAAATTCACAAAACTTTTAGGAAGATCTTTGAATTTTGACATTAATTTTTCAATGTAGGTAATTTGATGTAAATAAATCGAATTTTCAATTTCTTGAAAGTTTACGCCTAACAAATATTTAGTTTTACCTAGGACTGTAAGATCCAATTTTTTGTCCAATAATTCGATTACTTCATTTATCAAATGTTCCTTTTTGAAAACAAAACCATATCATCTACATAAACAATTAAAATTACATCTTTAAATTTGTAGACACAATTACACCAATTTAACTGAGAAAATCCTAATTTAGTTAAAATACCGTCTAATTCCAAATTCCATTCTCTACCACTTTGATGCAGACCATATATAGCCTTTTCCAATAGACATACTTTGTTTTCGGATCCTTTCAGCACAAATCCTTTTGGCTGTTTCATGTATATAGTAAGGTGTCCATATAAATATGCACTTTTCACGTCAACTTGACAGTGATACCAACCCAACATAGAAATCAATAGTACAAACAATAATCTAACAATAGAAAAATTCACAACTGGTGAAAAAATATCTTTAAAATCAATGCCGGGTTTTTGCTTAAAACCTTGAGCAACAAGACGAGCTTTATACCTTTTAGGTATATTGTTTTCGTCCATTTTTATGCTGTACACCCACTTACTTCCAATTATGGTTGTATTTGGGGGGGTGTCCACTAATTTCCATACTTGCCTATCCTTCATTATCTGAATTTCTTCATTCATGGCAGTATTCCATTTAATTTTATCCTTACTTGCTTGCGTTTCTTCATAACTTTTGGGGATTTCGACATTGTAACACTGATCATACATGTCGTACATCTGTTGGTCTAAAAAATTAGATTCATCACTAGAAGTAGATGGCACATTAGAAATATCCACATTAGGATGTTCAGTTTCTGGCTTACAATTGAAATTTACAGGATCAAACCTAATCTTATTTTTAGTACAGTACTTTTTAATATCATTTAAAGACCTCATTCTCAAATTTTCAGGAGAATAATAGTATACATCTATCCTATTGCTTTTATTTCTAGGTTTTTCGATTCTTCGCCAATTTGAAATGTTAAGACTTTTTAAGTCCTCAGTTTTAACTAAATCTTTAGAATCTAAAACTTGAGTTTCACTTTCCGATTTTACTTTTATATTTTCATTTGATTGAAAAATAGGAATATTAGAATTAAGATCGAAAGAAACGTACTCAAAGTTTTTACCAAATAGTACATCAACAGCTTTCTTACTTTCGTCGATATGAACATGGACTGTTTCAACTATTCTCTTCTCGTTTGGGATATATATTCTGTAACCTTTAGTTTTCAAACCATATCCTGTCAAAATACCAAGTTTTGCTCTGGGTTGTAATTTATTTCTCTGTATTTTAGGAATATGAACATATGCCAAAGAGCCAAAAATTCTAAAATGTTTTACTGATGGTTTGAAACCAGTCCATATTTCGTTAGGAGATATACCCTCAGTTAATTTGTGTTCGCATCTATTTTTAGTGTGAATAAATGCTAAAAGTGCTTCTGACCAAAATTGTGGTTGTAAACCACTGTCCTGAAGCATAGCTCTGACACAATCCATGGCTGTTCTATTGAACCTTTCTGCAATGCCATTTTGTTCAGGGGTATAAGTTGAAGTTCTTTCGATTTTTATTCCTATATCATTTAAAAACTTTTTAAATTCTTTGTGACAAAATTCTAAACCATTGTCAGTTCGGACACATTTTAACTTAACATTTAGCTGTCTTTCAGCTCTAACCAAGTATTTTTTAAAGTAATCAAAAACTTCATTCTTATTTCGAATAATATAAACAGTTACTTTACGTGAAAAATCATCAATAATAGATAAAAAGTATTTGTTTCCACCTAGAGAGTTAACTGGAGCAGGACCCCACAAATCCATATGGATCCTTTCCAAAACATTTTTAGTTTTCCTTTCGTACATATAGTTTCTTTTTAAGGATATTCTAGTGGATTTAGCAATAGCACAAATCTTACAATTTTTATCTATATTTTTACAATTAAGTTTTTCAATTCCTTTTACACAATTAATTTTACTCATATTTTCAATTAAGGGCATGTTAACATGATAAAACCTACGGTGGGCTTTTTCTAGATCTAAACCAGTTACATATGTATAATTTTTAATCTTGGGATAACCTTTTAAGATATACAATTTTCCAATTCTGGGAACAGTAAACAAATATTTATTATAACTATTATAAATAATCATTTTGTTATTTCCCCATTTAATTTGGTTTCCCACAAGGTCAATACGAGCACCACTAATTAAATTTTTTCTCATATTAGGCGAGTATAACACATCTTTTAAAGTTATATCATAATTTCTGTTTCTATCTAAAACTGTAAATTGAATATCACCCATACCTAATACTTCCGAGGTGCTGTCCTTGTCTCCGACTAGGATCTTCTGTGGTGGTAGTTTTCTGAATGTCGTAAACATATCACGTTCTTTACAGAAGTGAGCAGTTGCAGCAGAATCAATGAGAAATTCCCTCGGTCTTTCATTTGGAAAATTTGAAACTGCATAGGCACGTTGAAGATCAGTTTTTGGATTGTCCTCCATATAAAATAATTCACCACCAGGTTTCTGCCGATTGCATTTCTTGAAGCACTTCGATTCGTAATGTCCCGACTTTTTGCAGTAGTTGCAGAATGGTCGCGGCCCCATACGACAAACTGTCGACTTTCTTGGGCTTGAAGGAATTAATTCAGGGTCCAGTACGCATCTGCTGTGATCAGGAGTAGACGCCCGTGTCTCCTTGTATCTAGATGACTTGTTTCTTGTAGCATAAGCATCGGCCACGATACTTAATTTTGTGCCTTCGTCTTTCCGCTTCAGCTCGATTCGGCTGGATTCTGTTATTAAATGTTTAGACAAATTGTCTAGCGTGAACTCGTTGTCATCCATCCTGTATAGCAATTGTACCAGATTATCGTATTCGTGAGGCAAATGTCTTATTAGTTGAAAGCAAACTAAAAGGTCTGGGATTTCGAATCCACCTTCTTTTATCTGTAACAGCTTCTCATGCACTCGTTTGCAGAAGAGTCCAATGGATTCGTCCTCCGGCTGGTAGCGGATTGAAAAGAACTCGTCCACAAGGCCTGCCAATCGTGCTCTAGATGCTGGTTCAAAGTTGGTCTTTAATATATCCCAGGCTTCCTTACCATCCTCAGTAGATGAAATTAAGACTTGATATTTTCTGTCTATGCCCTGGTAGATAGTTGTGTATGTCCTCTGTTTCCTATAACGATAGTCTCTTTTTTCTTGTTCTGGAGCATCTTCCAATAATAGAGGTTCCGTTTTAGTGATAAATTCCCAGCAGTTCCGGTCCATTAGCAATACCTTCATGTCCGTCTTCCACGTGGCATAGTTGAAATCCGATAACTTCGGGAAGGAAAACATGGACATTTCTTGAATACCCATCATACTGGAAACCGGTAGTGGCAGAATTCAGGTTCAGCTTAAGGCCTAAGGCCCATAACCAATTGTTGGGTTTTATCGATTGAAGACAGAGTTTTTATACATTAAAAATAAATTTTATTACGTAACCAAGTCTTATAGTTTAAAACATACATTTTAGAAAACAAGAAGTCTGATCAGATCATGATCCCCAATTTCTTCACTTTTATACATTCAAAGATTTACATTCTTCAAATTTATGTGCCCCACACGGCACTATAAATGGAGGTTTGAGACCGATTCCAACAGTTTTTTCTTCACGTATTAATATATAGATTACAGTATATGAACGTAAACAATGAATGTTTTATTTTGTTTAATTTAATATATTTGTAACGCATATTATACATTAATTTTATCTTTCTGCACTCCTCCATATGAACTTTAATTATGCCAAATCTCATACTCCTCCGTGCGCGCAATGTGCTTAAAAAGGGGTACAAAGTTTTTTCTTCACGTATTAATATATAGATTACAGTATATGAACGTAAACAATGAATGTTTTATTTTGTTTAATTTAATATATTTGTAACGCATATTATACATTAATTTTATCTTTCTGCACTCCTTCTCCATATGAATAATTATGCCAAATCTCATACTCCTCCGTGCGCGCAATGTGCTTAAAAAGGGGTACAAAGTTTTTTCTTCACGTATTAATATATAGATTTTTATTTATTCATATTGCCATACAGAAAAATCCATTAACATGGCAGTAGAAAACAATCCCAAAAAATGCAGAAGGCAAATCACAAAACACAATATAAAAAAGCACGATAGATCTTCAGGAGTAACTGTAAAATTCAAATAAAATCTGTCAAAGCATTTAAAATTTATGAAAAATTGACAGACATACGTTAATTTTTATGCAATTTACTTTTACACTTTCTTGGTAGGATGATTAACTTAAGGAAAATTAATTTTTAAAGTGTAAGCCTAACAGGAAACAGCAATCAAATTGAAGGTCATAAAACATCAATATATTGTCACGAAGAAATAATTGAAAGTTCGAAAGAACATTTAAAGGTTTGGTGTTAGAAAATGGAAAAACAGTCAAGCATAAGAGAAGTGGGGGAAAATGATAAATAAATAATTATCAGCGTTATATAAAATACTAAACATCATTTGATGCTTTAGGTTTGGTTACAAGAAGCTTCTAGAAAAGCTCTATGATGGCATTAAAAAAATACAAAATAAAATATTTAAATTTAAAGGAACAAAATAGGGTGAGAGGAAAATATCGTCTGTCATCAAAGTTTAATGAAATTTTTGAACCTGGAACTCTTTCTATTTTCTTTTAGTTATTTATCGTCTGCACAGTTAAGCTTATGGCATTTTTAGTCAAAATAAACCCAACAAAGCAATTCAAATCGTAAAGGAACGAAATGCATTTATTAGCCATGTGTTCTAACGCTTAGAACTTCATTGTCAGTCTTGTTTCAAGTTTTTCGGTTTTTCGATTTTTCTCCAAGAATTAGAATAATTTAGGTTTTGTTATTTGGCTATGTTAACTTAGCAATGTGTCTACTTAGAACAAATTTCGACCAAATCTGTCAATTGGTGCTTTCATAGTAGGTTAATTTTACAAATATTTCTTTATACGTAAGGATGTATTGCAAACGTACCAGTTAATGTTTATAAAAATAAATGCAGAAAATGTAGTTATTTCCCCAAATGATTTTCTTTACATTAGATTAACATCGTTTGAAAGGAGCTTTGTAAGAACAAACTCTAAATAAAATTTCTTCATTTTAAAATTTTATGAATATCGTCGGCTTAGAACAAAAACTGATTAACTGACATTAAAAATAATTTACTGTACAGCTGCTTAAAGACTAATTAGCAGTTTTAAGGTAAAATAATTAAAAATATTGGCAATTTGAAAGTGTTTTGTATTTTTTAAACTGATTACAGCATGACAATGTGTTTATTATAATCATGAAAATTAGCATTTAGTGTCTGCTAAAAAATATCAGTTAATGAGTTTCTGCTCTAAGCCGACGATATGCATATATATTTAGCTCCAAAGAGAACTTAAAACTATAGAGAATATTCGGTAGATGAAGCTTACTTTATTTGTATTATTTTTTTAAACATATTCGTCAGGAATATAAACAAAGTAAGAAAATCAGTCCCTTTTGAGAGTATTGAAACTATTTGTGAACGCACTAATCGCAATGTGTATGAATTTCTCTGTATTCTGTGAACGCTAACAATCAAGAAGTAATTTAAACAAAATTGGAAACTTTCATCACAAACAAGTAGTTAAATACAATATTCCCATATTAAAAAAATGTCCATCCTAAATAACCTAAATTATATATAACAATCCATTTTTCTCAGAAAGGTTTCTTGATTAATGGATATTCACTTTGTTTTTTACCGTGGGAATTTTTAAATTATTTATAGTTAAAGTAAAACGTATACTGGATAAGTTTTATTTGAAGTTGGAATTAATAAAAAATATAATTTATCGGTGTATCATTTAAATTGAAAAGCTTCGGGCAATACAAAAATAAGCCACTTTTCAAACTAGCGATTTTCAAATTTTAGAAAATTCCAAAAGTTTAATAGATATTCAAGTGGTCATGTTATCTTAAACTTTCAAATATTTTGATCCTCTTGAATACTTTTTCATAACACTTTCATTCAGGGAATTTCAATTCTGTGATTTATCACTATGTTATCCCTTTAATTCATTAAAGCCTTCCACGAAAAAATTTTAAGCACCAAGCTTTTCATTGAAACAAGCATTTGAAATTCTAAAAAGGTATTCTAATTAAAGACATGCACTTACTATTCAACTTCAAGATGAACATGGAAGAACGCATCCTGAATATATTTTCTCTTTCTCTATTTTACCAGTTACAATACGAAAACGGTACGATGAAAAAAGAAAGTCCATGAAAGTACCCTCCCCTCCCCAGACGTTCGTTTCCCCCCCCCCCCTTCTCCACAAGTCTCATCCCGGTAGTCCTTCCACAGGTGGAGGAACCATTCGAATTTCCACCGGAAGTTACAACGTTCGAATGTCCGAGAAGTCCCAGCCGTTTGTCAGAACAGACGTCCTCTTTGACAGCAAATTGAGTGTCGAGACATGGGAGACGTAATAGGGTGGACTCCTCTGTTGAGAAATTACCAGTCAATGTCAGAAGGACTTGTTGAATCGCTCTCAGGTTTTATTTTTCTGCCTTTGTTTATTGTTCGGTTAGTCCAAAAATGACGCATCGTATTCAAGTGCCCGGATAATCCGAAGACGGATTTTAGCTCTGTTTCATGCACGGGGTGAGAATTATTATTTTATACAGGCTTTCTACTAAAGTTTACAGATTACCTACCACCTCTCAATGCCGTTAAATTACCGACTAAAATTCCCGATACCTGTTTATAGTTCCACTTTTTTCAGTAACATGGAAACATCGACCTTCTAATAAAATAGACGAAGCATGTGTGTGGAGTCAAAGTCATAAGATCTCAGAAGGGTTAGTTACATGGACTTACGAATCACCTTGGGCCGATTGGTTGTCGAAGCTGAAACTAGTGTTTTCAATCATGATGGATAATCACCTCAACCGATCAATAATTTGTCCGACATTAGGATTCATGCTTTTTTCCACAATTACGTGACAGATCTTCAAACCGAGCAACCGGAAGAAATAGCATGAAACTGCGTGCACATACTCAGTCTATATCATTACAAGGTCTGGACATGTAGTTCGTACTACACAATATTGAACGAAAGAAATTCCAAATGTTCAAGGGAATAATGAAGAATAATCTCAAGGTATTTCGAGTATTGCATACAGGAGCATCATCATGAGAATGTTTTTTAGCGATATGCAGTCCAGACCAATTATTTTCGAAAAGTATATGGAGTTGTATTTGTCGAACGTTATTTTTGAACACTTGATGGTGGACGTTTTGCTCCAACTAAATGATCATTGCCGATTTATTCATAGGTTTTAACCTTTACTAGTCAGTTTTTGAAGTTTTACATTTTTACTACCTCTTTGACTAAGGTTTCCTTTATTTATTGATCCGTTGGTTCTCAAATTGTAATCCCCAATGTACAGCTGTTTGGGCTCATTACATAAATCAGTTATGCGGATATTAAAATTTATTGTACTAAAAAAGAAAGGCCATGGGGGAGAGAAATAGATACAGAGCTTGAGACACACCTTTTTCTGTGGGCCATAAGTGCCTTTTTGTGAAATCGTTTTGATTACGAAATTTAACGGGAAGTGAGTGATTTACTAAATATTTTAACCGTTTTTGCTTTAAAACCTTTCAATGTTCAATGCTTCACCTCTTGTTAAAGAGTTCCTTTTAAATTGAAACACTGGAATCTGATGTAAATATTTTCTCATGCCTTGATAAATTTAATTTTTTAACCAATGTTTAGCTAACATTTTTTCCCTTAGATACTTTAATAGATTTAGTTAAAAAAACGACTTTTCTCATTTTAGTCTACTTCTAACCAATTCTCTGCTTAGTACTGTAAAGGGCCGCGGTAGCCCGGTTGGATCAGCAACAGATTAGTAACCGGAGGGTTGCGAGTTCGAATCCAGCCAAAGACCGTCGTGTGCTAAGGGGGCTGGTGCAAGTTAAATCTGTCGTGGCCTCAAATGTCCTCACGTTGGCGTGGTGTGGAGGTTTGGAGAGTGGAGTGCCAGCTCAGATATTGCCTCGTCATCTGACCGTGGTTCAAAATTACGTGGTGTCGTCCTTTCGGTTCGTGGTGTCGGTTCTTTCCCTTTGAGATTGATCCCGGACCGTCACTAATAGCAATTGCCCGTTGTGTTGCTCAAGTGTAACGTTAATTAAAATACCTACCTACCTACCTGCTTAGTATACTGTAAGAGTTTAAAACTTATAATAGATTAGCAAACTTTGAACAAACAAAATATGAGCTTTTAATGCCTATATTATGCGTCTTATGTTATAAAAATGAGCTTCACACATAAGAAGTTGATAGTTCAGTATTGTTTTTTTCCCATCTCGCATTGAAATTTAGATGTCTAGCTTTAAATAACCATCTTATCACAAAACATGACCGTTGCAACGTAGTAACTGGGCGAGTGGTCTTTGACAAAACAAAAAAAACAGCTAAAATATAAATCTAACTACACTTTGACATATAGTGATATTTGCATCAAAGTCACAAGCATTTACGAGCCGGGGAAGCCAAATTGGAAGATCAACGGATTAGCAACCTGTAGGTTGTGAGTTCAAAACTAGGTCCAGCCAAAGACTGTCGTGAACACGGGGGCTGGTGTCGTGGCCTCAAATATCCTCATATTGGTGTGGTGTGGAAGTTTGTAGAGTGGGGTGCCAGCTCACACAGGTGTTGTTCTCGTCATCTGACCGTGGTTCAAATTACGTGGTATTGTCTTCGAATCCTTCCCTTCGAAATTGATTCCGGACCGTCGCCAATAGCCCGTTGTATTGCTCAAGTGCGACGTTAATTAACTACTTGCCTACCTCAAGTATTTACAAAGCCCCACGTATTCCCAAAGTATTTACATCGAGTCCCCTTTGGACGTTTGAAGACATGATTTCTTTGACATACCTTAATCATTCCAAGCAGGTACATAGGCCTTAATAATTCTCTACCTAGAGTATGCAGTCTAAAATAAGAATGAAAAGCCTGTTGGATCAATATCGGAACCACGGATTCCTTGAATCCGAAAAATGCATCGAAAGATGTTTACTCATCTGGGTATCCACTCTTTACGAATGGTTGTCTCTTCTTCGTTCTCTGACAGTCTACTGTCTCTCTGTGACGACGCCAAATGTTATCAAGGTATACACACCCAAGTATAATGAGTACTGGTGTCTCCTCTCTTCAGAAAGGAAGTGGTAGGACGGTACACCGTAGAACAGTGATTCTCAGCCACTGTGCCGCGGCACTTTTGTGTGCCGCCAAATTCTTAGAGTGTGCCGCCAAATTTTAATAAAACTATTCATAAAATTGTTATTGACCATTTGACAACATTAGAGGAGAGAATTATTCATTATTTCCCAAATTTAGATATAAAAAAATTTGATTGGGTTCGTAATCCATTTGTGATAACGAATACTTCTGTATTTAAATTAACTTTGAATGAAGAGGAAGACCTAATTTCGCTTTCTAATAATCGAGATTTAATTTTAAAATATTCGGAAGAATCAATTAATTAATTTTGGATTAACATTAGATGCGATTATCCCATGATAGCCAAAAAAGCTTTAAAAATATTATTACAATTTTCTACATCTTATTTGTGTGAATTCGGATTTTCAGTATTAACCAACATAAAAACGAAAAAAAGATCGAGACTGTTAAATGTAGAAGACGATATGAGAGTAGCATTGTCATTTTTACGACCAAATATAAATGAAATTATCAAAAAACATCAAGCTCAAATTTCTCATTAAAAGTATTCTTATTATTACCTTGTAATTAATCCCTTAATAAACGTACTGTTGTTTTTGTAGTACATATTATATTATTTTATTTTACATTCACAATTATTATCATAAACTATTTTACAGTGTATTATAGGTAAGTAAACAACTTTTAAACTTACCCTTTTCTTTGTGTACCGCCAAATTTTGAAATCGTTAAAAGTGTGCCGCGACAAAAAAAAAGGTTGAGAATCACTGCCATAGAACATCAAACCATTTTACTGAAAAAACGGTCATTAATGAGATTTCTAACAAACTTTCGAACCCATTTTTTCAACCATGGTTTGACTATGCAGTAGACACCGAAAATGCTTTTTTACCTATTAAATACGTAAATGCTAAAATTCGCCTAGATAGCATGTGCTAAATGAGAATTAGGGTGGGTCACCGTTGTATGGAAAAAAAATTTCTGATTTCTATCCGGCACAAGAAAAGAGTGCCAAATGATGTTTTTAGCTCACATATAAAATTTGATTAGATTGGTATATCATCTGCCTCCGGATTGAACTTTAGAGAACACATATTTTGAAAAAAAAACTTCTTTTTAATGAGTTGTTACAGCAAGGTTAAAAAAGTTTAAAAATGTGCGTATAGAAGAAATTGAAATTGTATGAGTAACATTTATTTATTACAAGAAAAAGTTTACAAAAATGACATTTATAATATTATAATAATATTTCAAATAACGCGAAAATCCTTCTTGCTATCGAATTTCGGCATGGCTTTTCGAGACTATTTAGTTTTTTATGAAGTCTTCTCTTTCAGATTTTTTGCACAATGTGGCTGAAGCTTCTGTCACAGTCTTGACTGCCCTTTCCACGTCTTGTGTGTGACATAGCAGGGGTAGTAAAGACAGTTCTGCTTTTGGGGCGACAAACAGTTGGATGTCTTCGTCAGGTATGGTTTTCAATATTGGTGGATCAGATATATTCTCCTGCCGGTTAATGAGATCGGTGTAAGATGATGCATCAAATTTTACAGTAGGAAGTTGAAACAGTCGGAGTCTATTTTCCCGAATGCTGCGGGCTTTCAAAATACGACGGGTTGCCAGTTCACGGATGTGCGGTTCAGAGTCAGTCAGCATTGCGATCAATACATTTTCAGGGAGTGCGAAGTAACTGTTTCTTTGAATTACGGGATCTATTTTGGCTTTCAGTTCTGTGGGCAAATATCTAGTTGTAGCGATGAGTTTTAACAGGTGCCGTGCTCCATCTTTACAGGAAGAATGAATTTCGATAGCAAACCAGGTTGGAGCGCAAACCTTGACGACATACGTTGCAAGAATTACAAAGTTTTGAGGAGATTCCATCGAAACGTACAAATGTAGAATTCGATTAGCACGAGTTAGCCATCGGGCATGAGACATTTTGCCTGGCGATTTGTTTATTAAATCCTTAGGAAATATGCCTGTTGAAACCGCTGAGACTATTCTGTACAAATATGTTAGGTCTGTGATAATACCTTGAACAGAAAACTCGAATAACTGTTGAAATACGGTGAAACCGAACAAAAGTACTTTTTTTCACACATTTCTAGACCTTTGCCGATTCTGCCTGAAAATGTCTTGGGTCCCGATGTGCTGCCATCAGAATGTAGAAACAAGTGTCGGAAGGGTAATTCGTTCATATGCAGTAGGCAGATAATCCACTGTAACGGTTTATCTAACCTTCTTTCAAGCAGACGTATGACACCTCCATATTTACCAACGTTCACGTTAGTTCCATCACACCCAAACTGCCACCAAAGACTCAATAGATATTTCTGATTCCAGGAAGAAATTGGTGATTGCTTGTTCTATGTATTAAGATGTGTCAAAAGCTGGTGCAATATAACCCAACAACTTCGTCTCTGGTTCCATTATCAACGAAATATACTCTTCAAGAATACTCTACAAGAATTCTTCCGCGGCAAATTTTCGTGCTATCTTGCGTTTCCGGCGAAGCTTATTTTTATCAATAATTTTCGAAGTGGAAGTGTGAAGAACTGCTGAAACAATAGCTGCCCCAGCCCTGTCTGATACTCCGTATCTATCACACATTCTTGAAATTAAAGCGTAGTCTACTCTACTGTTTGCAGCGGTAGGCTTATCGACAGGAGCCTTCGACGTTGAGACTTGTGATTGTGGCTGGAATAAATCGGCACTGCCCGATTGACTAGATTCAGATGAAGTCGACGCATTAATCTTCTCTGTGCTTTCTTTTTGAGGCTGAAACTGATTTTTGCCTTAGCATTTTCCTTTTCAAAGTGTTCGTTATTTTATTCGTTGTAACAACATCTACGATTCCGATCACCATTCTTCTAGTGGTTCGTTGGTCGATTAGGAAGCTGTTCTCTGACAGGTAATTTTTTTGTGTCTGGGACAAATGCATTCATCCATGTTCTTACACTTGCAGGATGAAATGTCAAACAATACTTTACTGGTACGGCTAAACTCTTCTAATTTCTTCTTCAATATTTTAGGGTGAGATTTTAAAAGATTTTTGCATTTCAGATGATACGCTTCAACATCGTTTTCACTCGTTTTTTTTGGACAGTGGGAATGGAAGCTCTTGACCATATTTCTTCAATTTTTGCCACGCCAATGTCCTCTATTTCCTTATACGTGGAAGTTTATTAGTTTCATTATCACGTTTCATCTTTATGCCGGTTCCACTCATAGAACTTCATAACATCTTCGTAGGTTGGTAATATATTGCATATAATATCACTTGAATAACCAAACAACGGACATTTCCACTCTGAACGAGTACGATCCATGATAAAATTGGCGCAAACGATCGCAACACAACCTCGTCTTATTGCAGCCGGAGCTATACTGGAAACGTGGGCGGGGCTCGCGCATGCTCAGGGTGTTCCTCGACTCTCCCCCACTCATCCCACCCACCCCTCACACCTATAATCATGACGCATTGTCCATGTGTGAAGAAAGTAACATTTATTGGTTGAAACTCTGACTAGAACTTACCTCGAAAAAATCGAAACTACTCTACCAACTGGGCTATCACGGCCCCGAAAGGCATTGGGAAAAGATGCATTTGTTATTTTATCCCTAAATTATTTACCGACTCATTAAAAGAATTACTTTTACTTTAGAAATGTTTTCTATAGTCAACTACTCAGTGCACTTCATTTCAAAAAATGTCATTAAATTAATTGTTCGAATATTTTGAAGACCCCGTCTGAGATTGATCGAATTGGCCCCTGCATTCGTAAGGCAAGCCCTGGGTATCCGAGAGATGTGGAAATAACTTTGTACTGTAATAAGCAATCAGTTTTTATGAGATCAAAATTTGTTTCCTTTTTTATTGTATTTGTAAATATAATTATACAATGCGTAAAGAAAAAGAAATGTGCAATTTTAAACTATGAATAATTTTTTCCAAAGCCAGTTTATGGATGTAAGAGGGTAAGTCAAAAATTGTCCGCACTTTCGCTATAACACATCTTTAGTTTTGACGCACTGCCTTCTGCGCATGCATGCTTAGAGTTGATACTACTGAGGTGACGCTACCGAAGTTTGACCTTGAGAGCATAATTTTTCTTGCATCAGAGTAAACATGGCCGCTCCGCTAGCAGTGAGCACCAAGAAGGAATAAAGAGCAGTTATCCGATTTCTATGGTCGGAAAGTGTGCCAGGGGCTGAAATTCATCGGAGGTTTACAACACAATACGAGAGCAGTGCTCTACCACGTAGAAGTGTCTATGAGTAGATCGAGAAACTTAAAAGAGGCCGGACAAGCGTGATGCACGAAGGAGGAGCAGGACGCCCTTCAACCTCCACCACTGACGAGAAGATTCAGCAAGCTCGAGAAATTACTGGCGAACTGGAGAGTTACCATCGTCGATGCAGCATGTTCTCTGCAGATTAGACGGACAAAGAAGTGGGGGAATCGATGCATAAATGGTTGGGTGGCCAACCGAAAACCTTCTTCTTGGAGGGAATACTCAAGTTTGTGGACCGCTGGACCAAGTGCATTGAAAAGGAAGGAGACTATGTAGAAAAATGACGAATTTGTTTAATCCCTACATTTGTATAAATAGATTGAAAGAAATAGATTGCGGATAATTTTTGACTTTCCTTCGTATAATCCTTCTAGCATTCGTTGGTGAGAACGTGACAGTCTCAGTTTACTTGGGACATCATGGGAGGTACTGCCACATCGCCCCCACAATGAGCTGGGAAATCTGCCTTATCGGAAAACTTCGAAGAAACTACCCGCATATACGTGTCTTCTTGAAGAAATCAATAAACTTTAAGCAGTCATACTTCGGCACATACGAAATTCAAACTAGCAATCAAGCGGTATAATCTATCAGTTTCCTAAAAGCTGCATCTTGAGCCGCTCGGCCAATTGTCGACAGCATTGAATACTTGGAAAATCTATTTGAAGGAGCCCGTCATTTAAACTAGCTCTGGGAACCAGATGTGGGGGCTGGCTTATACGTTATCTTTAACCCTTTGAATGTCACGAGATTTTCTAACAATGTAGAATTGCTTTTCCCCTATAATACAGAAATCGCATAAATAACCACGTTATTGTTTTCTTAGGGTGAAAGAATTCGTAGAAAAATTCTATTGGTCAAGAAGATCAAAACTGCTTAGAAGTCATGCAAGGAAGATTACATATCGCAAAACAGATATATGTGTGTGAACCCTCAGAGGGTTAGTTATAGTAAATGTATTTAAATAAGTTTTTTGTGTTACAACTGCCATATGTTGTATTGCGCCATTATTTACAGAACGCAATGAAGTCTCAGCTTTTCCAATCATTGAGACAGGGATCACCGATCGAATTTGCAGCAGTTTAAGTGCAGATTGACAAAAAATATGACGTCTAGCAGACTTGACAAATAGACATTTTCGATTAGCGTGATTTGTAAAGGTTTCCACGGTTTGCTACCCTTCGAGGTCAAACGAAATACCCCCTGACTTCAGCTCAATTCACAAGTTTCAAAACGCAATTATCAATGCTTCTTTTAATAACTCCTGTAACTCACATACACAGATAATTTGTCTTCGACCCTATATATAGAAACTAATAAAAACTACCCTCATCGATTGATTTTTTTTCTTAGTGCCACAAGCATGCAATTCTAAAATGGTTAAATGACGCGTAGACAAGTGCATCATTGTCATTAAGCAATGGTGTGGACATCTGTTCCAGAAGTGACTTCTGGTGGACATCATCCACTTGCAATCTTACCAGAGGTCATAACAGAATCCATTTAGTGAAAAAACTCATTATTAATCAATAATTGCTGTTCCAGGGAGCGTTCTGTGCTACTTCCAAGAAATTCAAGTAATTAGGAGGCCGTCGCAGGGGAGATGAACTCCATCAGATAGAGCGATCCGTCGAGTACTATTGTTTCTCGACGCACATGCCACATTTATTTCTGCTTCATCACTCGCTTAATCAATCACGATGATCCAGCTTAACGTTTGATTGACAAAGTGAAGGAAAAGAGGACGTCAATCATGTGCCGATTTAGGCATGAGGAATATGCTCATTTATCAAGTACGTCCATCTATGAATATTAGTGGAGACAATTAGATAGCATCATTTTTTGCATCGTTAACCACATCTGCAGCATATGACATTTTTGATGCACTTACAAATCTAAACTCACTTAGCTCCGAATTTAAATAAAGGCACAAGATATATTTAGTTTTTAAGAATAAATTATTTTACATAATAAAAAAGAAATTTTAATACGACCTATAAGATATTTTCAATGTAAACAAGCGAAATGGAAAAGGTATGGTAGGTAGATATTTTAATTATTGTCACACTGGAGCAACAAAACGGGCTATTGGTGATGGTCCGGGATCAATCCCAAAGGGATAGACCGAGGACAACACCGCGTAATTTTGAACCACGGTCAGATGAAGAGGCAACACCTGAACTGGCACCCCAAATGGAAAAGGAAATTTTACTTCCTGGCGCCCAAATTCTATCGCACGATGCATATAGACGGTGCTTTAAAATGTAGTTGATCGCCGTTTTGATGATGTTTTGCGTTTAATCTAATCAGTGTTGTTCAATAAACTATTATATTGTCGGCTTACAAGAAACACACTAAGTCAAAATTTTCGAGGTATAATACTTTTAGCTTTGCTAGAGCAGGATGTGTTGATCTTTAGACTAGTGATGTCCACTAAGTCATTTTTTCTTTTCATGAAGGTCAGATTTCTTCTTGAGAAATCACGTTGACTTGGTGTGGAAGTTTGGAGAGTGGGGTGCTAGCACCTGTGTTAACCTCGACATCTGACCGTGATTCAAATTTACGAGGTGTTGTTTTCCCTTCGGTGTTGATCCGGACCGTCGTCAATAGCCCATTGTGTTGCTCCAGTAAATTCACCTATCTACGTCTTGAGAAACACATTTAGCGAGTCTAGAACAGAGAGTATAATTTTTTCCCTTTCTTTCCTTTCTGTTTTATAACTTAGTGTGTGTCACTTGAAGGCCGAAGCTATATCAATTAGGTAATGGTAATTGTAATTAATTAGCTTCCCTGGAGGAACAACAACGGGTTATTGGCGACGGTCTGGGATCAATCCCTAAGGGAAAGACCCTTGACAACACGATGGTCAGATGACGAATTATATCAATTAAGAATACATTTTTTGGAAATTTTTATGAAGACATGCTAAAATCCTATTCGAAAAACAATCCAAGTGACATCACGTCCGGAATACGTACAGGAAGCACGTTTGGATTGAAAGTCACTACTACCACCTTCATTCATCTTGAAAAAGCCTCTTATAAAACGCTTTGAATCCTTAGCTTTGATCTTTCCCTTTGGGATTGATCCTGCCTACCTACCTACTTTAGCTGTGCAGAGGTCTGATTAATAAAGATAAGACTCAAACATTTACAGCTACCCAAACTTATGATATTGGCCGCTTTAACATCTCAGATCTTTTTGTTTTATCATTCGGTAGTTTCTAACTAAACTAGGTCAAATTTTACCGAAGTACACTACTTTAAATACACTCATGCTCATAAATTAAAGATAAGGACAGTTTGCACGAATTAAGTCTAAAGAGCACAACAAAATTGCTGTAAACATAAAGCCTGTTTAATAATTTAAAAAAGGTACATAACAAAAAGTGGTACATGTACCACAATAAAATAAGGGAAATTCTCCCTGGGGCTAATGGAGAATACATGTCTTGTGTAGAAAAACTAACAGTATACGGTTTGTATGAATGTTAATAGGTTATACATGTGCTGCATGACAGTCAATACAACGTCTGGTCATGCAGAGCACCAAATTATCCAGCTGGTCTTAGGGTAGGTCATCCCACTCTTAAATCAATGCTATGCAAAGTTTCGGAATAGACCTAGGAAGTGGATGACGTGCTGCAACCCGTCACCCGAGCATGTCCTATGCATGCTCAATCGGGTTCAAATCGGGATAGAAAGCCGGCCATTCCAAACGGGTGATATCCTCTTCTTCAAGGCATTCGTCCACGATGGTTGCACGGTGAGGACGGGCGTTGTCATCAAGAAAGAGAAAATCTGCGCTCATTGTACCCCCGAACAGACGAACGTGTTGTTGCAGAATGATATCCCGATAAATCTCTCCTGTCATGGTTCCGCTTTGGACATGGAGAACTGTTCGAGAACCCAGAATAATGCCACACCAAACCAGAAGTCCAGCGCCACCTTAACGGTGGTGTTCAATGACATTTTCTTGGTTGTAACGGGTCCCTGGTGCTCTCCGTATGAAGATACGACGTGAGTCAGATTGTTGGGAAAACCTGGATTCTTCAGTAAACAACACACAGGCACACTGTACTGGTGTCCAGTTAACATGTTCTCTGCATCAGGCTAACCAGCACCGGCAGTGAGCTGCTGTGAATGGAACACAGGCCTGCGGGCATATAGGCCATACTCTCCCAACCGTCTGTACACGGTATGCCTCGAAACTGTGGTACCCATGGATGCCGACAGCTGTCGGGACAGGTCTTCTGCTGTACAATGCCTACTTCTTTGGCAGTTATTGCCAAATACCGGTTGTCTTGCGGCGTTGTAAGCCGGGGACGACCCGTGCTGCAGCGTCTACTTACGTTTCCATCCTCTTGGAACCACTGCCACAGCCTCGATATGATACTCCCACTATGAGTGTGATTCCCAGTTCCTGGGATACTTCCATCTGCGTGCGGTCACATTCCAAACGACCGATAACAATCTCAGGTTTACATGCCGATTGTGAACTACACATCGTCACAGCAATGATTCCTTTTATACAATCCACGGACTGCTCTGTTTCTTATGACGTATTTTCAGCGCCATCTTGTTGCTTACTTCAGCTTGAAACAAAAGCACATTATTCCAGAAGAGATGTGTGGTTCTATTCCATCAGAAATTCTTGCTCTAATGTACTTTTTTCTGCGATTCTCAAATATTCTTAATTTATGAGCATGAGTGTAGCTTCCAACAGCTTCTAGGTTTTGTTAAAAAAAATTACTGAAACAGGTGTTTGATTAACCGTTTTAATCACGTTAAAACTAATATTTTAATATTGTGAACTTTCAATGCGATTCTAATGTCATCAATAATGCGTTTTCTTTCTTTTTTCGTTTAGAATTAACTTAAATGAAATAACACAGGAAATATTTTAAGGCTTAATTAATTTCAAGTTAAATATTCAAAATAGTCAGTCATAAAATCTTATCATAAAGTTTTCTCGAATCAGTAAAATTCTGCAGACAACATCGTCATCTGACAGTGATTCAATATTAAGAGGTGTTATCCTCCTATGTTTCCTTTCGGGAACAAAAGGTAACCATTTTTTTCGTCTCACGTCTTAGGAATAACAATTTGAAAAGCAAATTACACAGGAAAGCCAAGCTTGAATATCTAAGCCTATTTTACTTATCAATTTGAAAGCGTAGAGCTCCGTCATATCTTCAATAAAAATTTATTGCATATTTTGTTATTTGTTTTAATGGTGTTTTCGAGTTTGATAAATCGGGGAAAGTAAAATCATCCTTGTAGTTGTGTCCTTTTCGCGAGAAAGTGACTCTAAGTTGATGTATTTGGATTACATGGCGCAAGGTTCTAAATAGGCTTTAACGAAAGCAAGGTAAAAAGCAATCCAATCAAACAGTCAAAAGATTAAAAATAGCCAAACCAACAATAAAAGGTAGATTAAAAGTCAGGCAGGTACCTTAATACAAAGATAAGTTAAAACTAATCCAGAAGGTGAAAATAGTACATTTTGTGTAAAAAATGACTTTATCAAAGTAGGTAGATATTTGTATTTACGTAGCACTGGGGGGGAGTAACACAACGGGGTATTGACTTCATCAAGGTACAAAATAGTAAAATGATAATTTTAAAAATATTGAAGGTAATGATTATTTAAAATATATTAAATGTGGTGTGGTTTACAAGACATGATAGATAAAAACATTAAATCATCGGTTTACTAGTGAAACTCCTTAAGTCAAAAGGAATGGAAAAAAATTCTACTCACTAGCTTAACGCACTAAGTGTGTTTCTCAAGAAGAAATCTAACCTTCATGCAAAGAAAAATGATTTAGTGTAGACGTTACCAGTCTAAAGATCGCCCCATTCTAAAAAAAATTGCCTCGAAAATTTCGACTCGGAGTGTTTCAATTGTAAACCGACGATATATGTACTCTCTAAGAAACGCAGGCAGTAATCTAAACCTTATCAACTATTTTCATCTTGACTAAATGAAAAGTTCACACAAATTCATAGTCCTATCTTATGCGAAACACAAACCCGACGCGTCCCACAGAGAACATCGAAAAGTACACGAAGAATCAGTTTGAAAAGGGTTCATTGAAAACATACAAAGAGAAACCTTGACCTTCACTCGGATAATTCACCAACCCAAAACATCCTCATTTCTTTATCGCTCAGACAAACAGGCAATTAAGACGGTCCCACACCAGACCCTTAAAATTTATATTCAAAACCGCCCTCTCTCTCCTGTGTGAAAATATACCCAGCTCCCAGGAACTTGCCCAGCTTGCTCCCACCCGCCTCCATTCGACTCAACTGCGACACGAGCCACGATCTAAGAAACAACAAAGAAAAGAAAAACACCGAGAAACAACCCTCTTCCACCTTCCTCCTATGTATGTCCTCGGGCAATCGCCGTCCCGTTACCTGAACATTTCTCATATGACTTCGCAACGGTCGGTTCTTCCTGTTGGAAGGCGACTTCTCTGGGGAAGGGTGGATGACGGCGTCCACCTTTCGCTTCTAGAGGTGTGTTTGATGAATGACTTTCCCACCAGAAGGTTTCGGTAGGGGGCTAAATTTAATTGCTTTCACTTATTAAATGCGCGCTGAAGTTTCTTCACCCTGGGTACAGAGGGAAAAGGCACCTTCCTGTGAACAGGCATTGTTAACCTTGTCAATGCACACTGAGAGATGATATTCGGAGAGATCTTTTTTCTCATTTCTCATGGAAACGTGCTAGTCCCGGATGTTCGTTCGTCCATTCTCATGTGGGGAAATCGAATGAAAATGTTTAGGTCAGTGGTCATCCTTTTTTTTTTGCGCCATGCCCTGCCTCGATTCAATTTTTTTAATGCCCGCGACCACTGAAATAAAAAAAATTAAAAATGACCTTTTCGGCCTTCGGTACTACTAGGAGCGAATATTTGTGAAGTACCCAGTCAGTAGGCCACCGTTGCTCATGATGGTTTTTTGGGTTTTTGTGACGCAAGCACTTCTGTTATTTATTAATCCCCTTGGTCAAGGTATAATCTAGACCAAGTCAAAGAAGACTGTTTTACAAGTCACATCACGACCATTTCCTGTTTATCTAGAAGCTGTCCCATAGAGACCCCGATACAATTTGAAATACTGGAAGGAGTGATTTGTGAAGTACCCAGTCAGTAGTCCACCGTTGCTCATGTTGGTTTTTTGGGTTTTTGTGACGCAAGCACTTCTGTTGTTATTAATCCCCTTGGTCAAGGTATAATCTAGACCAAGTCCAAGAAGACTGTTTTACAAGTCACATCACGACCATTTCCTGTTTATCTAGGAGCTGTTCTATAGAGACCCCGATACAATTTGAAATACTGGAAGGAGTTTCTGTGATTGCAAAGCATGGACAAGTTTTAACTCCTGCCAGAGACAATTACCAACATCCATGCGCTTACAACCCGATTCGAACAAGGGACATACATGGGTGGCACAGACAAACGCTATTACCACTACCAGTTAAAAGAATCTGACTTCAAAAAATTTGATGACCATAAATAAAAAAAAGAGATTGAAAAGTATGTTAAAATTTTCAAATTAATACAAAGCAACTGATTTAATTACTGTCACCAATATTTCAAATAAGCCCTAGGAAGCTACCAGCCCTAGATCATCCGGTTCATGTCAAGTCTTACTATCTCTAGTTAATTACTTGATCTTTTTGTGCTGTATTTGACCTTGAGTATTACATGAAATGATCGAAGAGCGATAAATCAAACCAAATCCTTGACCTTGGTGTTTGCTACAAATGTCATATTTTTAGCCACAATTTAATTGTGGTTAAAATATGTCCTCTCGTTTTGTGATTCCATTTGGTTTCTTTTGCACAGCACTGAAATTACATTCCACTAAATATGAAGATGGAAATGGTTAGTAGTAGTTCTCATGCCATACCACTTGAACTTGGCTTCTAGTTCCTGTCTAATCACAGACTTAAGTTTTTTATTGTACCACTCCCTAATTTTGTCCCTATGTTTAAATCGTTTCCGTGTAAGACGCATGTCTAGCGTTGAGAATCACGGTTTTTAATACATATTACATGATCGATTTCCAACAACTAAAGCGAGGTTTATTGTTAAATTAACAATTTTTGCCAAAGAGTTTAAATATTTGCATTTGACATACTTCTCCCCCCCCCCATGCTGTGGTGAAAATATTAATTTGAGATACAGATACACTTGTCTGAAATTTTTTTGATCATGACTTAGTCATGATTACCATGTATGATCAGGGCATTTTCATTCAGAATGATCCTCAAAACTGAGAAAATGTCGTTCAAAATCTGGATTGATCGATTCCTAACCATTATAGCATTTTAAGGATGCTTTTTTATGATTACATTCAGAAAATATTTCTTAACATAAATAAATTCTTATGCTCCCTGGATAGAGATCTGTGTGTTTTGTTAAGTTTATGAAAATATTTTGAAATCGGAATTATGGTTTTATAAAAAACAAGGTATGGGAAAGAACCGGGTAGCTCTTTTTCTATCTGCTGGTGGAAATTTGCACTATCATACTAATTATTTAATACTATCATGCTAATCAAGAAGACAGCATTTCCAAGTTTTGTCTCTTTGAGTTGACGGTTGTTGCATGCTGAACATATAAACATCTAATACTTAACAATACTAGACAAGAGTAAGAACACCAGTCACGTCCATGCCCGGCATTCCCTTGTAAAAAAATTTAAATTTGGAAGCAAAAAATGTTTTTAATCCATTAAACCTGAATTAAAATCAACAATTTTTTAAACGTAGATCTGAGTGAGACGTCAGTTTCTATTTCAACGTCCTTGATTTTTCACCGCAAAAAGCCAACCAAGGACTACCGATATCCCATCCTATCAGCCTCAAATTATGATTGGTAAACGATACTTGTCATGAGCAATAGGTACCTTCAACCCTGACTCTTCTTCCATACACCATGCTTCTTACTGTGGCTGATATCCAGTCCAGATAATACACGCATTTAATCCCTGCGCATAGTCTATTAATTGGATTTGTTTTGCTTCTTATTGAATCTTGGCATTATATGTTATCAATGTTACGCAACTTCAAATTACTTGCAACTGTAATAGTAACTTTAGTAACTATAAGCTGCCCTCTGCATAACAGGCTCTGGATTCGAATCCTGGTTTATGCATGGATGTTCGTAGTGGTTCGGAATGGACCGCCGTAGGCCCTGTTCAAAAAAATTAGACCTCTTCTAACAAAAACAATTACCATAGAGACAAAACATCCCCAAAAATTTATAAATATGAAAAGATAATACAAAGGTAAATTCAAGGTTCTTTATTCAGAGAACTTTGAGCTTCATGCTTCAAACTACATACTGTCAACAAATAATTACAGAAGTATTTACACTTTATCAGCATATCATGGAGCTAGCTCATGTTATGCTGTTAAGAAATAAAACATATCTGATATTCCTGCCACTGATTTCATATAACTATCCTACGTGTACTTCTCTCTTCTGCTTCAGTAAAATTGTCCTTGTCCATGTTCATTTACTTGATAGAAAAAAGAAAACATTGCTTGGCGCAGCATGACTAGATCTGACCATTGCGCTATAAAAACCTATCAATCAATAAGTTCCTACTTAGTTACCTTATAACACTGCAACATTTTGCTACACTGATTGTTTATTGATGATCGAGACTGGAGGAAAGATAAAAGAGGTTAGTTTTAAGACAACAACTATCCGATTTTCAATCCTATCCATTCCGAACCTAAATGTAAAAAACAGTGATTTTTCGATATCATGTAATTTTAATATATTTTGACAAAAAAATTAACACTGTTATTAAACGTTTTTATTAGAAAATCTTTATTAGAAACAATGAATATTGAATATATTTATCTGTTAAACAATTATAGACGTTTACTTACAAACCGAAAAATAATAATGAATATTTACTCAAATAGAAAAGTAACTAGCTCGTTCGACGAGAATTTTTAAGGTATGAAACATGTTTAGTTTAAGAACCGGTCCGTTTAAGAATACTTTTAAGTCATAAATCTCTGTTTCTTACTTTCATGAAACAAAAATTCATATAAATATACTCTCGTATAATTACGACATAATTACCGGAAAATAATTCACCCAAAGTTTAATCATACATCTCTGAAAATCATTGGCACAAATTGGTATGTTTTGCCATCAATGGAATATTTTCCCCGGGACATTGCTGAAGGACAAGAAAAAAAGAACAAGTGAAAGCTGTTAGAGGTTAACCGACGGATGCAACCTCTCATACAAAGCACCGGCCGATGTTCATTAGTTAACTGAGTCACGTAATCAAGGTCAATTACATCGTGGCCATTTATTTTTCATCGAAACTGACACCATTTGTCAACAATCGTTACATCTTCTGCTCCGATGTGAAACAGGTTTGTCAAAATTCTCTTGTGAACTCTTGTTGTGTTTCACAGAAAACATGAATCAAAGGTTGAAGTGAAAATACTGATGTATTTTAATGGATTTTTATATGCGTTTTCAGAAGCATAGTTAATTTTAGAAGTAACAAGGTATTTCCATATTTAGTATTTTAACAAATATTGCGTACTAAGATCTGAAGGCAGTACATTTAATTTTAAATATAAAGTTAGAATATTATATTTTCCCACCTTTGCTATCTCAGGTATTGATCTCGTCATCTGATCGTGGATCTTTCCCTTTGAGATTGATTCCAGACAGTGGCCAAGAGCCCATTGTTTTGTTCCAGTGCAACTTAAATTTTACTTGCAGCAAATTTTAAAAAGGTACGGGGCTCCGAAAGAGAGAGGTTGGAGTATGCCTCCAACTTTTAAATAGCGAAAAGTTTCCAATATTATTAGCTTTATGTTCTTTGTTGGTTCTTTTTGCTATTGTAGTAAAAGATACTTATTAATCTATATATTTTGTTCTTAATTTACGTCAGCATGTTCAAAAATCACTCATAAAGAGAAGGGAAGTATTCAGGGCGGCTCGAATTCTTCCAGAATGATTTTGGACGAAAGATATCAAAGATACACATGCTGAAACTAGTTATATCAAAGAAAATCCAAGTTTCGTAAATCACAGTCAAATTATACGTAAATAGCCTGAAAGCAATCGAAAAATCATGAAACGCAATGCTCATTAAGAGGTTTAGGGAACCAAGAGAAAGAAGATTGGGCCATCCGAAATTATTTTCTGAATTCATGCAATGATTTGGTATTTGGTATTTTCAATTAACGTCACACTGGAGCAACACAATGGGCTATTGGTGACGGTCCGGGATGAATCCCAGAGGGAAAGATCCGAGGACAACACCACGTAATTTTGAACCACGGTCAGATGACGAGGCAACACCTGAGCTGGCACCCCACTCTCCAAACTTCCACACCACGCCAACGTGAGGACATTTGAGGCCACGACAGATTTAACGTGCACCAGCCCCCTTTGTACACGACGGTGTTTGGCTGGATTCGAACTCGCAACCCTTCGGTTGCGAGTCCGTTACTCTTCCAACCGGGCCACCGCGGCCCTCATGCAATGAAGAGCGTTCTTTTAGAAAATCAATCTTTTTGAGTAAAGGGAAAGCCTGTTGAGATTTACACGTAGGCAGCACATAGTTTAGGATCGACTCTGTCTTAAAGATTAATGGTTATTTAAATGCTGCGTATCAAGAAGTATCTGTAGATGTCTCCCAACCCCAGGAAACAGATCGCACTTAATCAATACTGGTTGAGTGATCATACAGTTATTCAGTGTTGTTAAGTAGTATTAGATGCTTTGATATGTACAGTATGTAGCAATCGTCAACTCGAAAAGACCAAACGGAGCTAGTGCCTCTGAATAGCAAGGCAGTATCTGTTTCACTTTCAGTTGCCTTTGCCGGCTTAGAAGCAAACTGCATTCGTTGATAATAGCCCTTTTATTAAAAAAAAAATACTTTTTAGAGATTAAATTTGTGTTGAGATTTCGACAGCGATACGGCGGATCCCGCTTAAAATAGTGTTGCTTTGAGGAAAAAACTGATGAACTGCTTCTATTCTAACTGTCAAAATTAAATATCTTTTATGATCTGAAATGATAAAAACTGCAATAGATCATGCCTTTACTTGATTAATTGAGAACTCCAACGTTTTACATCGAGTTCCATTACAGGATAAATTTTGAAATAAATTTTTATCTAGAATTTTCTGCAGTACCGTATAGAGGACTAGAGTGTTGAAATGAAAAAGGGAATTTTGAAGGAAATGATTCTTGAACTATTTTGTGTGTACACTTCATATATACAATAAATTATAGCGTATAAAAATGAACTGGATCTGGAATAGTTTTTCAAATGAATGTATGCAACTACTTATAGGGTAAATATGTTAGGTTGGTTGGATTGCATGGTGTAAGGGCCATATTTGACCAAGCTGCGAAAAACGACGTCATGTAAATAGACATACACGCAAAGGAATATTTACTGACACAGAAGAAATACACCCAGGGAGTAATCTACCTCAACTTTGGTGCCTCACTTATTTAATTAAACATGCCTCTTCTCAGCATTACAGAGCTTGTGTATACTGAGAGGAAATATTTTATCGTTTACGATACCTTATAACTGCTGTATATATTATAGCTACACAGCTACGATATATTATAACTTCCTGTGACAGCTTCGTTTGAGAGCTCTCACCGGGGATTCTGCCAAGACCAGACTTTTATTTTTATTGGGAGTTAATCAACCCTTTCATGGCCTCACTTAGTTTTGAAGGAGGAGTCATCGGGCTGAGCACCTGGAGTCCTAAATCAGGGCAAATTAGCTCCTTACAGCTGGACACATTGTCCTTCGTCGTGTGTGCAGGTGAGCATTGAATACGCTTAGCCGGCACCTGTCCGTTAGAAATGAAAACTGCTCAGGTCTGCTATTGATTGCTTTTTATTTCCTAGTTGTCTTGAAGGAAACGGGACATCTCTCCCCTTTGGTTGTATGTCATTAGGGGTGCCCGTTGGGTCTCGGGATAGGATTGTATTGATTTCTGTTGGGCTGGAACGCTGAAGTTTCAAAAGTAGCTATATGAGAGGGATTTTCTATCAAACTAAATATAAGAGGCGGTAGTGTTTCTGCAGCGATACGTGTTTCCACTTTACGTGTTTAGTTTCAATGCGTTTTCAGCACTTCACCAATAAAAATTCTAAGGAATAAATCCCGTATTGGTATAGGATAGTTGATTGGTCAGCACTAATTAGATTAAACACCAAACTTTGCCAAAACGGCAGAACTACATTCTAAGGTAACCCTGATATGTATGATACGAAAGCATTTGGACAACAGAATCAAAATCCTCACAGACTGTTTGGTTTGTTTGATAGTGACATCTTAAAGTGAGGGTTGCGCGAGAGCCCAGTTAGAGTTTTTGATTAGCAACCGGAGAGTTACGAGTTCAAACTGGATCCAACCAAAGACTGTCGTGTACTAGGAGGCTGGTACACGTTAAATTTATTGTGCTCAAATGTCCGAAAGATGGCTTTCAAAGGGCTCTCGTCAAGAGCAAGGATGCATGCAAGGACAGTGCCCACGGGGACACAAATTCTTCCAGGAATGATTTTGAAATTAAAAAGTTAACCGACACAAGCAGAAGCTATAGTTACATCAGAAAAAAATCGAAGTTTCCTAAATTACACTCGTAAAATATGGGTCTGAATATGTCAATAGTTTGAATAGTAAAAAAATCCCAAAACTCGATGTTCATTTAACATTACGGCATATAGGGAACCGGGATATAAATCCCCGGGACTGGGTCATCGAAAGTTTTTCTATTTTGGAGAAAAGAGACAGCTTGCTGAAATTTCCACGGAGACAACTAATACCTCAGGTTGGTTGGTTGGGGTATATTTGGCCAAGCTGTGCCAAATACTATACAGACAACTTCAAGTAAAAAATGTCGTAAAAGGGGAAAAAAGAGATTGAGGTATAGAGGGTAGAGCCATGAAAGCAGAAAAAGATCGCTTAGGTATCCCAGGAGCGCGAACTCCGTGTTTTCTAAACCCCATGGGAAAAGAAAAGATTACTCGAGTACCTCGGGTCCTTAAAGCCCGTACACACCAAAAGGAAATCTAAAAATAAATGGAATAACGTATGTCAAATATAGTCAGCACATAGTACTAAACTTGGAATTTTCCTCCTAATTCTGATCATGAAAAGAAGTACACCGTTTTGCGATTTCAAATATTCTTATGGTTATAAGTAGGTTAAAGGAGATTTTACCTTGAGGGCCTCATACTTCAGGAACGGTCCTGCTGGATAAGAAAGTTGGAGTACTTCAATATACAAGACAGTCTAGTTATTTCAAAAATGCATCACTTTAAGATGCAACATACTAGTTGTATTGTTTTGTTTGTATTATAACTTGCCTTGTGCAAATGTTGCTTCATTAGATAGCAAATCAAAAGAACTGATTTAAATTTAAACCCCGAATAATGTAGCTATATTATTTACGTACAACTTATTTTTGCGCTAGTTTTTCCAAATTTCAGAGCTCGCTCCAGCGGGAGTGCTTGACAAAAGGAGTAATTTCTCTATTTAGAAGCTCTTCAACCTCTTAATCTCCTCATCTGTCCCTGTTTCTTTTGAGCCACGCGAATATTGGTTTTTCAACTCCTCTAATTCATCTCCCACGAATAACTGCCCAGAGGACCTTTTAACACTTTGAACCAGGAGGTCTTAGAACGGATTGACGCATGAATACAGAGGAAGAACGAGACGGAATATTTATTTACTTTTCTCAAATTCCTCTCAAAGCTCGAAACGGCACGTAGAACCCGATTCAGAGGACTCGCTCCCCCTTCTCAAACAGCGACATAATCCCCACTTAACACCGCAACGGGCACCATTCCGAGGTGTTATTCTACCCTGGAACAATCTGTCGCTCGGGAGAAGTTTCGGAACACATAAAAGCCCACCACGCGGACTGCTTTCTTGCGAATGGTCTTTCCCTTGCAATCCAAAACAAAACAAGCGTTATTGAAGTCCGAAATCTGCCGGCCGATTATTTCTGTCAGAGGGAGGGGTCTTTGGAGAGAAAAAAAGACCCGAGCCTCCCGTCGGGTCTGGCATTGAGAGAGTGACCGGTTAGTGCATTAAAATTCGAGTCATACGCCGTCTCGAAGGTATCCCGTGACCTCGAAAGATTATTCAGGATGTTTTTAAGCTCTGGTTTTCCATGGAGAGAAAAAGAAACTTCCCGTTGAGGATGGGAGATATAGGTCGCTAACACCTGCTAACAGCCAAGCCTTTTCTCTCGAAATGGAGAATAAAGACTGAGAGAATTGGCAACTGTGAAGAAAGAGTTTTAATTTTGAATCGCCACAAGCTGTGTGAGTTAATCTTGGGAGAAAACTACAGATCCCCGAAATTGAAAGAACTATTTTATCCTGTAAGATATGTTTAGTATTCAGGTAGCGCGCACGCGTTGTGACTACATTTATGAGCTTATTCTCGGATTCGTTTAGTTTGTTTTGCAATTTGCGGTAATTTTTTGATTACACAAGGGTTTAATTGGTTCTGGACTTGAACATGTTTTCTGTTTCGGTCAATTTGAATTTGTATGGAGGGTAAAGTCAGTTCCTTGTATTTTATTTAATTGGCTGGTTGGGTTTTATGGCGCAAGGGCCCTATTTGGCCAAGCTGCGCCAAACATAAGGAAAAGCCAGGTAATGGATATATACACAAGGAGAGATTTACTAACACAGAAGAGAAAAATACATCTAGGGTAAGTTACAGGATTCGAAATTGTCCCGCCTACAAGTCACTTTTATTTAATATCAATAAATGAAACTATATAAATAGTTTGACAGCTCATAAGCATGAGGCATGGTATTGCTTACTGCTTATTGAAAAGCTACTTTGATTTTCAAATATTTTTCATAAGCTAAAAGTGTTTTAATGCAAAGAAATAAACTTTTATAACTTAATGCTTGTACTGGTCTGCTTTTCCTATTCTGTGATAGGAGTAGAAGCAGCGTCTGTCGCAGAACTTCAGACAGTTGGAAGTGGTGTACCGCACATTTAAATTTAGTTATTCTTCGTTGATTATCCACCGAAGTGCGAGCCGATTGTGGCGAGTGCCATCTGACTTGTTTTGAAAGTGCATGTGCTCATATACATGTCCGTGTCACCACCTGGCAATACAATGTAACTGAGTCCACCAAAAAGTGTTCCATGGTAGAGATGGGATACACTGCTACATATACCAGGTGATCCCAAAGCAACAGAAAAAGTAAAATTTGAATAATTCGAAAAGTATAGACAATAGCACGATGCGGTTTTCACAGAAATGCACAGACAGACATGGGATTTTTTTTAATAACGAAAATTTTTATTGACAGAATAGTTACATTTGACACCCACTGGTGGTGGTGCTGTAGCTGTCCCGGAGCTGCTGTCTGTCGCTATTTAAACAGATCCACTGGTCGCCACTACTCAAACGGAGCGAGACTGCGAACATGGATCAATCTAACTTTGCCGTGAGGTATGTAAATTTCAGATGTAGTGAATACTAAAGTTAAACTTTGAACATTTAACGTTTATTACCGAAGTTAAATGTTCTGCCAAGGTAAGGCATGTTATCGTTACTAGATAAACCACTTTTAATTAAGCTGTATCATCAGAACTCCGAATGTGCAAGTGGACTTTGCGCACCTATCGTTCGATGCGGGGTATTAGAAGTGGAAAGGGACCGATGTCTTGTTTCTCACTGATAGCTATGATGGAAAGGTTTGAGGACACTGACAGTTTGGGAGCATGCGCAAGAAGCCGGGAGACTTAAATAACTATTACAGTTGTGCACGAGGTCGACACACAATCGGCAGCTTCCGCACGTGGGGAATACAGTGTGCGTGAAATTTCAAGACGAAGTGGCATTTCGTACGGGACTGTGACGATCACCCTCAAGAAGTATTCTTACAAAATCCAACACGTACAGGAACTGAAACCAACCGATTTCGACAGACGTCATAAATTTGCAAATTGGGCTTTCAAGAGATGGGAAACAATGAGGACTGGCTGTCAAACGTCCTGAGGACTGACGAGGCGCACTTTTCGCTTAATGCACACAATTGTCACATACGAGCGAGAACCCACACGCGATTGTGGAAACCCCTTTGCATCAGCCAAAGATAGTGTGGGCTCACTGCGTCATTCATTATAGGCCCCTTTTCCTTTGAGGAAGTCCACAGCGGTACATTTCGAACTGTTTCTGTCATAGGCGAGTGTTATGCAGCGCTTTTAAGAGACAGCATCATTCCCTCCTTGCAATAGAGGCAAGCGCCCCACAGTGTAACATTCATGAAGGATGGAGCGCCTCCTACATCACAGGTCCTATACAGCAGCTGCTGCGATCGGCATTTGGCAATGACCGTGTCCTCACTCGCTCTTTCCCTCACGAATGACCACCAAGATCTCCAGACCTAACAACTTGTGACTTTTGGTTATGGGGCTACTTGAAGTCACAGGTAGGCCGACGTCATTGGCCATGTTGAAAGAAGCAATTCGCCATCGTGTGACTGGAATTGCAGCTGAAACCCTCTTCGATACTGTACAGAGTGTCGTGCCACGTCTGACGGCCAGTCTCATGAATGACGGCAGTCACATTGAACATTTCTAATCCTAGCTGCGTTGTGAACTGTGCTGCGCCACTGTTCTAACTATTGACACAACTGTAGCGCCACCTGTCGGTAGAAAATATAACTATTCTGGCAATAAAATTTTAAGATTTTATTTGGCAATAAAATTTATTCTAAAAAATCCCATGTCTTTCTATGCATTTCTGTGAAAACCGCATCGTGCTACTATCTACTTTTTGAATTATTGAATTTTTACTTTTTCGGTTACTTTTGAATCACTTGGTATTACTGTATTGTTAAGTTAATTTTTGAAGTGGTGGCTAGGTTCCCATATTACACCTGGAGAAAAATATGGGTGTGTCAGCCTGAATTTAATCTCTTTTAGAAAAAGTGCAATGCATATTTCGATACATTATACTATTTCAATTTGGTAAAATTCAAAAAGAGGCTTCGAAAGAACAGATGGTTTTGTGGTAAATAAAATTTTTTAATATTTTTCATTCCATGTTTTATTTGCTTTAAAAGAATCCACAGAAAAATCTGAGAGTAAGTGCACTAAGAACCAAATTTGAAAGGAAATCAAGATTTTTCATTCGCGAGAAGTTGAAATCTATTCTTTTCAAAACATCTTAATATTATTTCATTTACTGCAAACGGCAAATTTACGATAGAAATTCCTATTTTCGGAACATGTGATTCAGCACGTAAACGGGGTGAAACTAATAAACCTTTCATCGTCAGCATTTACTTGAAAGTTACAGTAAATGTATTTCCCTCAAAAAGTGACATCCATTCTCTAATGTGCTCACTGTTGCTCAATGCTAAGCTCAATGAATGTCATGCCTAAGCTCAAAGAAACTGTACGTATAAACTTTAAAATCAAAGATTTAAGAGAACAAGGCTTCCTCGTGAACAATCTTTAATCTACCTACCAATTTATATTATTAATCAGAAGCGTAGGGTAGCATTTACAAGTGGGGGTGCCATGCACGAATAAAATGGGGATGGTTTGATTTTTTCCCCATAGCTATGCTAGTCGGCCAAGGGAACCTCTAGTACCAGCATAGTAGAAATATCACTTTGTTAGTTTGGCCCGCATCTTCGAAGATTAGTGAAGTGAATCTATTGGTTTATAAAAACGTAATTGTTCGTAGGATAAGTGGCGTTCAAAAATCGCCATAAAAATCTAATAAAATTTCTACTGTTATTAAAATATTCATAAAATTCCGCTCAGGGGTACATCTTCTTCAGGTGTGTGCGAGATTCATGATCCCAAGGTACCCTTGTTCCTACACATAGTGATCTATTATTTTCCCAAGAGTTTTACTGGCCTCTGGTAAACACGGGGATCGCCACCCCAGAATGCCCAAGCGATTTTTCTCTACTTCCTACTCCATCCTTTCTTTTCGCAATTACTTTTCATTATCTGTCTTGTGTTTGGCGCAGCTTGGCCAAATATGGTCCTTCCACTATAAAACCCCAAAACAACCAACCACATTCATAAGACTATTACACTAAAGAAATATTTGATAAATAGAACACAAGGAGTGGAATAATATTATCTGCAACTCGGCAAGGAAATGTTAACAAGCGAGCATTGATTTTCATGCAGAAGACGCGCTGTCTTGAAACTGAAGTTAGATACATGCGTAAGGATCAACTGCTCATATAAGCTGCACTTGGGGTTGGTATCTGTGTGAGCCTGGATAAGGGAGGAAGGTTAGGGGTACCTATTGCGCATGTCAAACACCACTAACCGATTATTTACAGAAATTATCAAACCACCGGATGATCGGGCATATGCGTGCTTCAATGGCAAGAAGCCAATAGCCATGGCGACTGATAGATAAAGTGAAGTAGAAAGTGGAAATTTAAAATCAAAACTGATGTCTCGCTAAACTTTGGAATAAAAATAAACTTTATTTTGAACATCAGGTTTTCATAATTTTATTTATAAGTTTATACGTCTTTTTATAAGTCTTTTCATCAGGGGACGTCGAGCGAACATGAACGGTGAGCCCATGTTATTAACTCTCTGAACGTCACCAGATTTTCGAGTAATGCAGCATTGCTTTTATCCCACAACACACATAATGACTAAAAAACCACATCCATCGGTTCAAAGAATCCCAAGAAATATTCTAGAAGATCAAAAGGTCAAGAAGGTCAAAACTGTATAAAAATCATGCAGGGAAGATTGCATAACGGATCTATGCGTGCGAACCTCTCAAAAGGTTAATACTAATAATGAAAACTTTTTGAAGATTTATGTGGAGAAGGCACAGAACAGAACTATGTCACGAAGGGTAACAAAGAATGTTTCGATACTTGAACACTTCCAAAAAGCGCTTTATTCGTTATTCTAATGAGAAGCTAACTATATTTATATTGTTCGTGAATTTATCACTTTAGCACTTTTGTACTAGTTATCAGCCTCTCTAAATCTGATAGATATGCCCGGTCACGATGATTTGACAAATTATTGCAATTTCTACAAAGAGCTTGCGTGATTTTACAAAAGTAAACTATTTCATACATGACTAATCATTTTCAATTTTAATATCCGAAGTGAAATTATATATTCGTTCAATTTTTAAACTTCAATTTTATCTTTCTGAATCGGTTTCATTCGTGAGAGATTAACTTTATTGATATTCCTATTAAAAGGCAAGGACACTAGATGTGATTGCTAAGCAGTACGTAACACCACTGGCATGAATCACCGCTTATTTCTGATTCAGTTATCGAAGCTGACTGCCTACTATGACTCCTAAGAGCCGCGGTAGCCCTCTTACGAGTCATAACGGACTAACAACCGGAGGATTGCAAGTTCGAATCCAACCAAAAGACGGTTGTGTACAAAGGGGGCTGGTGCACGTTAAAACTGTCATGGCCTCAAATGTCCTCACGTTGGTGTGGTGTGGAATTTTGGAGAGTGGGGTGCCACTCAGGTGTTGACCTCGTCATCTGGCTGTGGTTCGAAATTACGCGGTGTTGTCCTTGGATCTTTCCCTTCGGGTGTTGATCCCGGACCGTCGCCAATAGCCCGTCGTGTTGCTCCAGTGTGACGTCAATTAAAATACCAATACCATATGACTCGTAGATTTATTTGGGTTCTATTAAAGCGTATTGTCTACCGGAAAATAAGGGGACGTTTTTCTTAAAAATATTTCTATATTAAGAACAGTTTACTTTGAGATCAGGATACTTTAGTGTGAATAAATTGTGCATAGTAGCGATATCAAGCTTTTCACTCAAATAATCTACCTTCTTAGAGGTGTAATGTGCCATTTTTACTGGAAATTATTAAACATGTTCTTATATAGCATCCGTTATATAGCCTAGAAGAACATTTTCAGTAGTTGACTTACCTCTAATGTCGTTGTAGGCTCCATTCTTGTCAGATTCGATTCCCCCTGGGTGTATTTTTCTCTTCTGTGTCAGTAAAACCTTCCTTTGGGGGCGTGGAGAGATTTCATTCTCATTTATTTCCGAATCGGAATCCATTTTCAAACGACCAAAATAGCATAAAATGAAGAGCAACAAGTATCAAACACCAACAAGGAACACAAGGACAACAAGTAACACGACTAACGAATGTTCACTAAAAGTATAACGTATAACATGTCTATTACTTGAAATTGCCTGTATTGTGTTTGGCGCAGCATGGCTAAGTTTGGCCCTTGCTCCATAAAATCCAAAACCAACAACCTCTATTGTCGATGAGTGACTTTCTACAGCTAAGAGAGTACAAAGTGCTGTTACCTTGTCAGATGATAAGGGTTGTTGATCCTTTCTTTCGTTTTGGGGGCGTGGAGAGATTTCATTCTCATTTATTTCCGAATCGGAATCCATTTTCAAACGACCAAAATAGCATAAAATGAAGAGCAACAAGTATCAAACACCAACAAGGAACACAAGGACAACAAGGAACACGACTAACGAATGTTCACTAAAAGCATGCATTCACTGAATAGCATAGAGAAAGCGAACTTCAAACTCGCTCGGCGTCAACGGCATAGGAATGTGGTAAACTTCACTAGTACGTGACTTATGGGGTTTCTCGAATAAACTAAAATTGGACTGGCGGGATTCCTTTTCTAAGCCATGCGTCTATCCCTAAAGAATAGATTATTACTGAAAACTCGATTTCGACAAAGATGTGACTTATAGGGTTTTTCAAATAACTGATTCAATTGAAGAGATAATATGGGGAAATAAAGTATGAAACGGGAAGTAGAATGTTTGTATTTAAAAATGTTTCCTTGGGATCTCTTTTCATATGTTGTACTTCATTGCAGGAATTAAATTCAAGAGAAAAAGATGATTCATAATTGATATACGAATGTTTTGTTTTTTGATCAATGAATTTAGAAAGTATTTGTATACTCAATCACCAGTGGTATGTACTGCTCTAATGAGAAGGCAGATGATCTTCAGCTAGTCCACTTCTAGAACGCTGGTAAGCCCGTCAGGGGAAAACTCAATATCTGGTATGGCGAACCATGGATCGTGGAAATGCGGATCTTTAAGACACCTGCTCCTCAACTTAACGAATAAACTCATTTAAATCCACTTGACTCAAATCTCAACTAGACAGAATTGTATTATATTTATTGTATATAAGCGTATACTGAGACTGTGCTAACTGAAGCCAGGTATCAATTGTACCTTCTGCAATTTGAATTCCTATACATGTTTTCTAATAATTAGATAACGTTTCACTTGTAATTGTGTAATACGAAGTCAGACTGCCTTTGAGATAAATCATTTGCATTAGAATTTTATCATTTGTAACAGTGACAGTTTTCAGATGAGGGTCAAAAGTTCGGCTGAACCCCTCTGCATTGCTGTTTTATTTCTTCTCATCTCACAATTGAAGTATTTTTACATAAACCAAATATTTGTAATGCTTTTGTAACTCATATGGAAACTATAAATTGCTGATGACAAGTTAAAATGAATCGTCGGCTTAGAACAGAAACTCATTAACTAACAAAACAGTACTGTAGCACTGTATAGGCTGTTTAAAGACTGACTGTTCGTTTTAAGGTCGAAATATGAAAATTATAAGCATTTTGAAAGTATTATATATCTTCTAAGCAGATTACATTGTGATAATCTATTTCACATCACTTCAAAATAAGCATTGAATGTATGAAAAAATGTCAGTTAGGGAATTTCTGACTATATATTATACATCATAAATACATTTTGTGAATATTAAATAACGAAGTATGTTTTAAACTAACATGGCCATTCGAAAATATAGATTCCACCTTTAATCACATCGCCCTGGTGAGGCTTTATAACATTATTTTGGATCCGCCAGTGCTGACCAAATGCACCCTGGTTTATCAGAATAATCTTGATCTGCAAATAATCAAATTTGTAGCTTTTTTCCATCAACAGCTAAAATTCTCTCTGGTAATGTATTAGGTTAGAGCCGATCACAGAAAACGTCATCCCATTCGACATCCATATCCGAACAATATGCCTTGTTTGAATAGGGATTAGTTCTGTGAAAATTAATTTCCTGCACATCCGTCTATTGTTACACTAGTTGTAACGTCTGTTCTGCCTTTCACATCTACGACTGTGAGAAAAACTGTTCACTCATTCAGAGAAAGGTGAAAGAAGAGAAAAGAGAAAGAAGGCAAAAAAAAGTTGTGGGTGTATGATGTTATTTAAGTGGAATCCTGTGGAGGAGACGTTCGATGTCTCTTCCGCGCACCATTGTTTGCAACAAAGAAATAAAAAGTATCGAGGCTTCGTCTGACTGCCCAGAACAGCGTGAGAACAGATTAAATACATTCTAATATGAAATTTAAAGAACCAATGAAGCTGGCCTTGATTCTAAGAAATTGGCAGTCATTTTAATATTTCCTTCCGGTAGTTTCTCACTATAATAAATTTAATAATTGCAATTTTTAGCCATTTATTTTGCCAAAAGAAATTACTAACATCTACTAGGAGGAAAGAGCTGCAATTTTGAGTGGTCTAAAATAAAATGTCTGAAATGAAAAGAAAATGTCTTTCTGACTTGATGTCCATCGGAATATATGTGAAGGTTACTATTCATTATTTTGTTTTTAATTATTCCTTTCATAATTGTGGGCCGCGGTTGCCTGGTTGAAAGAGTAGAGGATTAGTAACAGGTGAGTTGCGAGTTCGAAACTCGATCCAACCAAAGACCGTCGTGTAGGTGGGGGCTGGTGCATGTTAAATCTCTCATGGCCTTAAATATCTTCACGCGGTGTAGAAGTTTGAAGAGCAGAGTACCAGCTCTGGTGTTGACCGTCTCTGACCGTAGTTCAAAATTACAAGATGTTGTCCTCGAATATTTCCTTTTGGGATTAATCCCGGACCGTCGCCAATAGCCCGTGTGTTGCTCCAGTGCGACGCTAATTAACTACCTACCTACCTTCTTTCATAGTTAATATTGCGAATTCAAAATTTAGCTTAAAATGATCCATTCAGTAGATTTTGTTAGGGTTCTTTAATAGTAACCTAACAAAAATTTTCAGCACAATAGGAAAATTATTCGGAAGATATGAGTAGAAGTGTAGGGTACAAATTTAACAAGGGGTGCTCCAAATGTTCCATATCCATATTCTAGAAACGGCTAGACCAAATGACGGAAAGGTAGATATTTTAATTAACGTCGCACTGGAGCAACACAACGACCTATTGACCATGGTCAATCCCCCAAGGGAAAGAACCAAGGACAACACCATGTAATTTTGAACCACGGCCAGATGACGATCAAATGACGGAAAACTGGAATTAATAAAATTCTGATATATATTCAAAATTTCCGTTCAAATGGGGTCTTGTCATTGAAAAAATGTGACGTTTGCGTGCAATTCGATATGAAGACGGTCCCATATGCAAATTTTATGCATATGAGTTTATAGGAAACTTAATTTCCTATCAAATGGTACTTTTGAATTTGCTCTCGCACCAGACATGCGACATTTTGGAATTGCATCATCTTTAAGGAAAAGTAGGACCAATTAATTTGATGAGATATTCCTGATTAATTTTCTAAAGAAAATACATTTTTCTTGAAAATTTGATTTAGCGGCACATACAACAAAAAACGTGTTTTAAAATTGAATGTCTTCAGTACAGTCAAAGCAAAGGTAAGCGATTACCCTTTTTCAAAAATGGTAGGTCGATTTGAGAGCCTTTTTTAGAAAATCACTGTTTTTTCAACGAACTTTTAACAAGTGTAAGTTGCTTAAATATAGCTTTAGCTCGTAGAGTAGACAATCTGATCTTCTGTCATTATGACAAAGAATTTTTAATACTCCCAAAGCCCTGGTTGGGATATTTTCCAACATTAATATTCTTTCACTATAGAAAATTCAATTTAAAATTTGCTTTACTTACTCTATTTTGCATGCAGTTTAAAATCATATCCTTCAGACACGTTTTTCAATTCATGGATTCAGTTTTGAATGGAAACCATGTATTTGATTAGAATGAGAATTGTGGTGTCACTTGCTTATTTAGTGCAGCTTTCTATAAAATCAAGCAATTTTATTTGAAACAGAAAATAATGAAAGTTTTAATGAGTTTAATCGTTTGGGGAAGGAAACTTGAAACATTATGAATAAATTCGATTAGCTACCAGCATTGGTTCAAAACGTTTTGAATTATATTTTTACTTCTTTTATAAAACCGGATTTTACAACCGATTGTGTTAAACCAAGGACTTTTGAGGTTCGAAATGTACACATACCTGACAGAAATAAACATGCGTCCTTAGCAATATTGGACACAAAATAACTAATTTTGCCAAGCTGTAGTGCAAAATTGAATGTTTCATCTCTTCATATCATCTATACCAAATATTCGGAAATTATTTGTTTTGAAAGAGAAAATAAGCTCAAATAAGTAATGTATTAGAATTTAAATTCTGTAAAAAATAAGTATTTTCCCAGCTGTAGCGATAAAACAATCTGAGCATCGCAATGTTCAATTTAATACCAACTTCTCCAATGGTACTAAATTAAAGTTGATTGGAGTAAGGGTAATTAAGGTGTTTTACCCAAAAACGTAGACAAAGGAAATTTAGATGTTTTCACTTCGTTGGGATATGTTTTATGAAATATAACACTTTATGATAATATATCACATATTTTTACACTTGCACAAACATGCAAACACACATATTGGCATAAAATGGGAAGACAGACCAGACTAACTCTGTTAAGTTCATCCGTAAGTTACTTTAAGGTCTTAAAGTATGCAAAATTTCATATAAAGTATATCCAGCCGTTCGGAGGTAGTACTGTCACACACAAACAGGCAGATAAACGGACAGGAAGACAGACACCAAGCACTGATTTTGCATTAAAATCCCCAAAACTGATAAATAACGAAATGGAACGAAAATATTCAATGTACACATTCCAGTTTTATTTGGGCTCGAATACTTCCCGCTGTAATAGTAACTCGTGCTGCCATCTATCCTTTTCCTCAAGAACTCACATCACCACCAACCAATTATATGAAAGTGAAGTTTTTCATTATTTTTTTCATTCCACAACTTACTTAATTGGAAAAAAAAAAAGAAATAACGACTAAATTTTCCCATACGCGATGCTTTTTCATTCAAATCACCCGAAATTGAAACATTGTGTATACTGACCAATTAAGACTTGTAGACATAACTGTCACAGGTTTTATTAATAATCCTAATCTTTTATGATCTTGATACTGGATTGAGAACAAATGCTACGAAAGGCATTTTCTGTAGATCTAAATGTCGATGGCTCTAGTGTTTTACGGTTAGAACGTGCCTCCTATACGTATTCCGTATCGGGTAACAGGACGTAAATCCTTGTCTTCAGGTGGTTTGTCTGTTTACACTGAAAATCCCTCATACGTGGAGTGCCAATTTCATGCTTTAAAAATAAGATCTAGACTTTAAATTTCAATCAAGGATGAAAAATAGTGAAAATCTAATAATCGTTATCTTCAATATCATTATGATTAGATACTGATTAGTAAATCATGCATATAAAAATATACAAATAGTATTTATGCGCAAGAAAAAGAAATGCAACGCACAAAACAAAATCATTTCCTATTTGTTGACATTGACTCATAAAAAGGGAAAAATTCAGTGTTCTCTTTGTTACGCACATAGTTTTACAGAACTCAAAGGAGTAACAAACGCTTCTGTAATTGGACAATTAACGTATCCTTTCTCTGTTTATTAAATTCATTACTATGTGAAAATATAAATTTAGAGTTTACTTTTTTACTGTCAGAGAAGCATGTTCTTCTAAGAGCTTAACCTTTTGAAGGTTGTTCTGGTAAAAATAATTTTAATTTGTTCTTTTAACTTAATGGGCGATGGCCTACCATCTCATATGAATACAGGGTGTCCCAAAAAGGTTATTCCGCAATTTATCTTTTTACCATTTGGAGATAGGTACGCAATGTAAATTGCAAAAGTGCACCAAATAAGGTAGGTAATTAAGATATGTGAATAAAATTATCACGTGATAGCAATTTAAGCGGATTCAGTTTTTAATTTTTATACAACCCCTCTAGATAAAAATCCGAGATAGCAAAAATGTTCCTTACCTGCATCCCTATCGTTAGCAGAAAACTGCATTTCTGTAGGTTGAACAGTAACGGAGGCATAATGACGCAAAAAAGTTGACTTATACCGCTTGTGCACAGCTGTTCAAGCAGTCAGATTAGGGACCGTATACACAATGCTAAAAAGCACTTTTCGGTCAGAAAGTGCAACATTGTGCAAAGTAATGCAGTATTGCAACTGCAGATGAAAATCGCACTGAATAATAGTAGACAATGTAATCTTCAATAAAAATATTGTAGAAAAAATGGTTTAAATAAAAATAAAAGGAAATTTACAACGCATGTTCAAAATGTTTTCCATCTGCAGCAATGCAGAACTCAGCTCTTCATTTTTGGCCATCGTTCTAAATTAGATACGGCCCCCTTAAAATAGAAACTCTTGTATCTCCGTTACTATTCAACCTACAGAAATATGGTTTTTTACTAACGATAGGGATACAGGTAAGGAACATTTTTGCTATCTCGGATTTTTATCTAGAGGGGTTGTATACAAATTAAAAACTGTATCCGCTTAAATTGTTATCACGTGATAATTTTATTCACATATCTTAATTACTTACCTTATTTGGTGCACTTTTGCAATTTACATTGCATACCTATCTCCAAATGGTAAAAAGATAAATCGCGGAACAACCTTAGTAACCCATCGTACCTTGGAAGTCTTAATTTACCTAGAATATTTATATAAGTGGCGATACCCCGTAACACTTCTTTAAATCACTCTATTTTATTCGCTATTCATTTTTAATCGAGTTCCTAGGAACAGAATCATTTTTAATTCAATGCCATTGCATTCTACTCTCCGAAAATATGTAAATCAATCTATCCTTGATTTTAGAGAACACTGAATTTGTCCACAAATCTGCCATAAATATTCATCTTTCTACCTAATTTTTAAAAATATTACAGTATCATAACCAATGTTATTTGTAAAGGGGGCCTTCAATTACATTTATACTAGCTTTTTCTTAGTTGAGGGCGCAGCCCCTCCACTGCGAATAGATGAAGTCACTACAAATGTAGGAAAGTCCCCGAGAAAAATGTGGCAGAGATCTCGACAGATTCTTACAAGAATCGTTATTCACAAGTGTGTGAAACCGGAAAATTAGACATCACTCGCCGACCACAGGCTGGCAAGTTTTCTTACACGTGTTTATAGGTGACTAGAGGTAGGTCTTAATTGGGGCGCAGTCCCCCCCCACACACACACTCCGATCAATTTAGGCCCCTACAGGTTGAGGGACAGACCCCGAAAAACAAAAAACGATGCGTGCGGATTATATATATATATATATGTGTGTATATGTATATATATATATATATGTGTGTGTGTGTGTATATATATATATATATATATGTATATATATATATATGATCATATTGCTTTCAAAGAAACTTTAACTATAGAATAATTATAATTGAACATAATCTCTACTTTGTTGGCTTAAAAACTTAAAATTAAATATAGAGTAGTGGATTTTGGGGCACCTTACAATTTATCGAATATATAATAGAACGCTTGTGTGCCCGGTCTTTTCATATTTATACGTGCGATAGTGTCCACCATGTCTAGGGAAGGACCCAAGTGTCTTACAAATTTCTAAAATGGTCTGTATTGCGATATAGTGCACGTTGAAGCTACACTGGAATTCAAAACTACTAAATTCAACAAGATATTTACTACAACTGTATATTTACATGACACCGACTGCTCTCAAACTGACGACCCTGTTCTAAAAACTAACCCCCTTTATTGTTCTTCCAAATCAGTATTCCAATTCCTGTTATAAATAAAATCAAAATTGCGAAGAAAAGTTGCAAGCGGAATAAATATTAAAATGAAAATAAATTGAAACATCAATCAACGAATTCGAACTCGCACGCTCCAACAGATAGATATGGACATTGTTCTAAAAAACAAAGCCAAAATGACTCAATTAAAATTCTTATTAATAGCGGCATTTCACTAACAGCATTTTTATTCATTTATGTAACTAATGATTTTATATTCTAGGTCTCTAATCCCGGTCAGTTCGAAAATGGCATGAAACTTTCCTGAAAGAAAAGAACCCACGACGGATTCTGTTTCTTACAATAGGCATTTTTCATTCTCTTTGATATTCATTTATAATTTTCTGTAAAATATCAACTCCATTAAATTGCCCTTCTGAGATAATTCGGGTCGAACACAGAAATCACAATTAATTCGAAGTTGATCATCTGGGATGGGATGTATAAATATTAGAAACATTTTAGTAATCTTATCTATTTATACTACACAGAAAAGTTAACTTTTCTGACTCTTCTTTTTTAATCTTACCAAGTAAAAAATTAATGCCTAATAATTTTGGGCACATAAATTTTTGTCTAGTTTTTTTATGAACATAATATTATTTACTTTTCGCGAAAATGTTTTAAAACCAGTGACAGTTAATTATTCATTTAAACAAGAATTAAAATTCTGTATTTGTGCAAAAATATTTCTGTGTAGTTTTCATATACTATACTGCTCTCGCTTTCTGAGATAGTTAGCCAAGGTGCTTCTCAATATTTGTGGATTGTGATGTTATAAAAATTCTGATCATTTCATCAGGGTTACATAATATTAATGTGTATTTAGGTATAAATGAATCCTTTTTGGACTTAAAATCTCTTAGATTCACCTATTGATGGGCATCTAATGGGCAACCCCTTTTCCCCTTTTTTATGCAACATTCTTAAGCTCAATGAAACTCAAACCAATATGTAATGATTTATGTAATAATAGTTCACATTCTGCAGATTGGAATTTCATTAATAAAGTTATTGTCCTTAAATCTAAAAATTTTAGTTTTTGAAAAATTAGTTTCACATGTCTACTTTTATATGTTATTTACCTATCTTTTTCTATCATTATCTAAAAATTAATCTAAATTGTTACTTTTTGTGCTTTTCTAGCTTCCACTTAACAGTGTTCTTAAAATAAGAAAAACTTCAATATTTTAATTCTTAAAGAAAATCACCTCCCGAAGGTATGAGTATACCCTAAACTTTTTTGTCTTGTTGCAAAAGATAATTATTCGACATGCCGGATTCGACATCTCCACCATCCGGGTTTATTGTAATTTTTCTACATTGCAAAATTGTACTAATTAAGCATTATTTTCACCATATTATTAGCTAAAAATCGGACTTTGATTGGATGCATATTTTAAATGTATAATTTGATATATATTTAAAATTTAAACTTAATTAAATTTAAGAAATTAAAACTCGAAAGAAGTTACTTCCTAATGCATGCACATGAATATCTAAAACATCGGCAATTAAGTTACAAAAATGTTGAGCACAGGAACAGATTTAAATGAAACATTATTTTTTTCCAATGTCCAGGGCACATGAACAAGATACGAAAACACTCAATAAGAAACAAACAGATACAAAATACAAAAGGGAACAATCAGAAACAGAGGAAAAAGAAAAAGACAAGAAGCAATTGATGGTTGTCCGTTTTGGTTTTAAGTTACGGAAAAGGGTAGAATTTTAATCCACAAGAACTGGGGTGACTATTTCTCTCAAAATTTATCAGCAAATATATTTAACTTCAGTTGTTGTTATCAAGTTGATGAACATTTAATTTGTCTGTTTCTTTGAGGGTGGTTGAAGCCCATCACCCCCAAGTGCGCCACTGAATGATTGAGTTCAGTTTTTAATTTAATCCTATTTTAAATTTACATCGTCACGTCAGCGCTACTCTCCACTATTTTATAACAGTTAATAAATATTCCCAGACAAAACTTCAAAGGTTACTTTCACCTGCTCGCTGCAGGTGCTCGAAATTTCAAGGTCCTTTGCTTTTGCTTCCTACGAAACTATCCTGTTTTTTGTTTACTATGCACAGTTATGAAAACTCTCATCTGCACCGGAAGCAGCTCGGAAGCGTAAATCCCCTCCTGTCTGAATTTTATACGAGAAGATGCAATTAGCTAAATACCTTAAAAATAAATTGGTAATATTCTTCATAAATGAGAATCGGTGAACATACGGAAATGGTAATGAGGCCTTTTGTTTTCTGGGAAGTTCGTGATGTGAAACTCAATGACGTTAGTTATAATTATAAGTTTCTTTTTGGTTTAAGAGAAAACAGAAAAGAGGGTTTAACCTTTTCAGGTGTGGTGAGATGTCTGGGGTACTTGAAATGGTTAAGGCCAGGTACATAAATGTTCTAGACAAAGTAAGGTTACTAAGGTATAGAAAATGTCTCCCATTTGATATTCTGATCTCTAAGAGTGTTCTAGATGAGGGGTCATAGGATATCGGTATTCTATATGAGGACTGTTCCTGGGGCATGTGCCACCCACGTGCAAACCTCAGCAAACCACCCTCTCCACTCAAACACCTTCAAGCATATATTCAAAAAATAATTTCGAATGGCCCTGTTTTTTTCTCATATCCCTAAATACTGTAATGCCAAACTTTTGTCTGACCCTGTTCCCCCTAATTTGCCACGACATATTGCTTCGGCAAATTTTCGAATTTTAACTGAACACGACTTTTTAAGAGGACACTTACACCAGATTGGTGTGCATGCTTCTCCTGACTGCCCCTTTTGTTCGACGGGAGCTTTAATAACTATTTTGACTGTTTCCAGATTATGGATGAATTATAACATATATTTTACCAGTAATGTATGAAGCTTCGATTTTTTTTTACATAATTAGCATGTGTTTTTTAGATAGCTTTTTAATACCAAAATTATTTCGGAAAGGATTCGAACCCCTTTGGCTCTTCCCTTTAAAAAACATCCCTGCCCTCGATAAATGGTTTTTGAATATACTAATGTAAAATAAGAACAAATATGCAAATTAAAAAATATATATTTCATTACAATCGGAGAAAGAACTTACAAAGACAGATGACCTATAAATTAATAATATAAAAAATGTATTGCTGACCATATTTATATTTAATTGCAAGTTGATAGAGCGAAGGATAAATAAGTCCGTCTGCGACCATCTAAAGCTTAAGGCCACGGACAAAATATGGAGTAAACTTTTGTCTGACCCTGCTCCATCTAATTTGCCACGACATATTGCTTCGGCAAATTTTCGAATTTTAACTGAACACGACTTTTTAAGAGGACACTTACAGCGAATTGGTGTGCATGCTTCTCCTGACTGCCCCTTTTGTTCGACGGGAGCTTCATGGATTTTAGTCATCTTTTATCTTGTACTTTTTATCTGACGATCGCATCTTAGTTGACGATTTTTTAGCCGGGCTAATTTGTACTGGGCTGCCCGTAGGAAATTATGGTCCCTGGACTTTTCCCGACGTAGAAAAAAAATGTTTATATTTAAAGTTCGAGGCATACTGCACTTTACCTTAGGCCTCCCCTATTTTTCTGACTACATGCAAGTGCACACCTAGCATACCACTCAGGAATCTGCCCTGTTGGCGATGAGACTTCGCCTCTAAAAATAATATTTTTGTTATGTACAAAATACATTCAAGTCCGGTGATAGGTCTTTACCCATAAAGTTTTTTCTCTTTTGACAGTGTTTTTTAAAGGTTCGAGCAATTAATTCTATTAACACTTGTTTCGAATAGGGACGAATACATTTTTGACTTAATTTTTTCCAACAGTATCTCAAATTAACATGGCACTTAAATACTTGAAACTAATATCTAAATCTATAGCTTCAGCAACATAAGAAGTAAAAATTAGTGTACGCAACACGGACATACGTGGTTACTGGCTTAGATAAAAAGGGATATAACCGGACTTTCAGTTACCCCGTAAATTCAAACAGTTATCTGCGTTTTTATATTCATCGAATCTAATAAAACATCAAGATGTTTCCATTTTATTTCATCAGCATTACACAGCATCATTACAATATTTATTTTCAGAATCGTAATTTATTGCAACCAATGCAGAAGAGGATTCATAGAATTAAAATTTTTTAAATCTCCATGAAACGAAAGCGAGAACCTTTAATTCCATTTCTTACGCCAATTTATTTTTTCAATAACTCTTAAATTTTTTTCAAGTACAAGAGACCTTACTGTCTATCAATACTGATACAAAAGTATGTAACTGCGTTACTGCGTACACAAACCAAGGGTGACCAAAAATTAGTTCCTTTAATTCCATTTCTCATGCTTTTTCTATTTTCAAACTCTTAAATTTCTTTCAAGTACAAGAGACCTTGCTGTCTAACATTACTGTTCCTAAAATATGCATCTCCGTTACTTCGTACATAAGCCAGAGGAGACAAACCGAGCTTAAAATTTGTGGGAACTCTCGTGAAGGAAATCTTCCGAATATCATTATGCTAGTGTCCACCAGTCTTCCGTAAGGTCACAGCAGTAATTATTTCCCCACAGTAGGTCTTCAGAAGACCACTGCTAATCTGCGGCAACCATGTTCCAGTATAATTGAAACTGTTGAGAAATGTTTTTTCCGCCTATGGAGCTTATGCCTATTCGGAACAGTATGCCCTTCTGTGTGGTCTTTTCTTCTTCTTAATGAAGGGGACGAAGCAAATTGCAGAGAGCCAGACAGTTTGGTATCCTCATTGGGTACTTGATTCGATCCATACATCATAAAGAGTTATGTTTGTGTTTCGTTGGTTAAACGCAATTTATATTTGCACTCAGTCAAATATTAAATTGAGTTGAGTTATACGTTGCTGAAAAGCAAACGTATGTCTTGGTTTCCAAGACTTCTTCAGATTAAAAAAAAGCTTGGAATTGTATTTCAAACCTCTTTATAGGATTTTTAATGTCATGTTGAAAACCTTCTTGAATCGTAAAACTCAAATTAGTTGTATGTACTACTGAAGATTGAAGTAAATGCATCCAACTTCAAAATCCAACAGCCTTTTCCAAAAGACGTTTTTACAGCCTTCTAAATGTTTTTTTTTTCTTGTGATTCGAGCAGAGGCAGACGTAGGAATATAAAAAAAATCACTATTATAAAAATTATACCCCCTACACTTTATCATAATAATATCCATAAAATGCTTCATTTTAGTGTAAAACTTGGTTAGCTTTTCTCAAGGATACAAATGTTTTGCTGTTTAAAATTATTTCACTAGATCTTTTTGTCCTCTGGTTTCGCATAAAAGAAAATTTTCAATAGTTCTATCCTGCATTACAAATATATGTGAGTGCTTATGGAATTAAATTGGGGGCATGCATTAACAACAAAAACAGAAAGCAACATAAGACAAATTGAAGCACTGAATTACAAACGAAAGAAACAAAACATCACACTTACGTCAAACTCATCCGAAAAAATTTCTCCTTTCCCATGTCCAATTCTTGTAAAATTTAGCAAATGGGGTTCCTTGACCGCCTTTTCAAGATGGCGCTCAAATATCAAGAAACGTAAATGGTCAAAACCTTATCTTGTTCCCCCATCTTATCAAAACCCTGCTATCTTGTTCCTCTGCTAAAATGTAAACAAGCGGGGGCCATCTTGGAAAGGCGGTCAAGGAACCCGTATACTACTTTTAGCAATATAATTTTAGTTTATGTCTGTTGCATGCTGTAAATTGTTTCAATTTAAAACTTTTTTTCTACTGTCTGACAGGAAATAAAACAAAATGCACAATACAAACGTTAGTAACAAACGTACGCACAAAAGAAATGGATAAAATAAGGGAAGACAAGAAATTTAAATATTAGCTGCTCATCCGTCCTCTAGCCTCCCAGTATCGGCCTCAGAGGTCCCGATTAGAAAGCACAGTATAAATTTGTTTTTTATTACCAGCCAGGTGTTGATTTTTACCCACTCATTTTTTGGGTACTTAGAATGGATGGTCTCTAAAGCAAGGAGTTTAAGAACTGTTTGATTTTGTCATCACTCTTCAAGACAAGCTGTAGTGTCCAGATAACATGTTGGTGGCGTAACTTCACATGGGTTCGTTGGTAATGCTGCTGTCTTCAATGGATTTAAAATCATCTCTGCCTCTAGGGCAATTTCCACGCAACCCAATTGGGTCTTAAGAGATCGCTGAATTATTTTAGGCTCCTATCCGTTCTTGAATGGTATTCTAAATAACTTTTCATGTAATAATAAAGTTTTTTCCTTCCACAATTGACTGGATCATTCTATTAGTAAGAAAGAGTGTTGCATATAGGTGGTTTTTGTCGCTCCAGTAACTAGACGGAGGCTTAGTTTTGTAGAGTATCAAGTTTTCTTAAAGTACTCTGCGAAACAGTGCTCAGAGCTTCATAGCAGTAAGTCAGGAATGGGAAAAGAAATATTTTGCATGTAGCTTTTAGTATTGTGTGAGCACAGCCCCATTTGCAATCTGCCAGGCGTTTTAAGATGTCTAAACGTCTGCCAACGCGTTCGACGACAAAAAAAAATGTGCCATTGCAATTTAAAACTGAACATAAACAACTGAAAGGCTCCGGGTGACATAGTGATGTGTCACAAAACGTTAGGTAATGAAAAAATTAAAAACAAAATATTCAAGAGGATCAAAAGAATTTCTGATTGTTTAAACGAGTGCCTAATACTTTGATGTTTAAGATAACATAACCTTTTGAATAGTGGACAAATCATAGTTATTTTGGAATATTTTAAAACTTGGAAATTGCTCTCTTGAAAATTTTGAAAAGTGGCTTGTCATTATGTTATCTAAGCCCTTTAATTTGCTACAGTGGTGGATACTTTCATACGATGGCAATTGTAAACGTATGCTGGTAACTTGAAAAGACAATAATAAATTCAAGAGGATTTTTTACATAATTTATTGATAGGACATCACTCATGTCGGATAGACAAAGTCAAGAAGTTCTAAAAGAATTCTAAAACATAGGCCTCCCTTGCTTATCAAGACATCAAACTCACTCGAGATTCTATATTAGAATTCGACTCATTAATCCCGTGAGGATGTCGGATGTCACTGCTCTAGCAACTTGCGAGCTGCTGGTTCAATTTCTGCATAACTTACCCTTGATATATTTCCTTCTTCTGTACCAGTAAAACTTTCTTTATGTGTGTATGTTCATTATTAGACGTTGTATGTCTTGTGTTTCATCCAGCGTGGCCAAATATGACCCTTGCACTATAAAATCCAAACAACCTTTAATCCCGTGTTTGAAATCGATACCATACCGATCAGCAACAGAAAATTTTCCTTGTAGATAAAGAGGGCTAGCCAAAGCAGCGGCATTTTTTATGAGAATCAATATAATTTATATTGCAAACCAGTTTGTAAAACTAGTGTGTTTAGTAAAATGCGCCAAATGTTGAATCTAGAATATTCTCACATTAAAAATTATAGTCTACTTTTCAAAGGATGAACCATCCCTGACATTTACATCTATTAAAATAAGTTACGAATCTGAAATTAAAACGAAAACACACAGAAGTATTTTCAAATCATCTTTCTAACTTTTCTATAATTTGGCAGTCAACCTATTCATTTTTTCTGAACATACATTTCATGGCGTTCGATAATATTCAATTATTTTTCAAGCTGAGGAAATGAAAATAATCTAAGTTTCAAAAAGTCGAATTTAGCTCACTGAATTTTGTTCTCAAACAATCAAATCTTCTCAAGCTTGTGATACTTTTCGTCAATAAAATGGAAGAGGATCTAAAAATAAGAATAGTCATCTAGCAACAGTATCCCCAAGTAAATATTGGATTCTTTTTAGCCACTGAGCTCGGGGTTCTAAAGTTTACTGCTGCCATACCTGACCCTCGGTGTAACTGCTCTCCAGGTGTTAATGTAGAGACTTATTTTACTGACCCCAACACAATTTTTTCATCTGAAGACCCATTAAAAGCAAAGGAAGGACATGATTCGATCGACATGACGTCCCAAACGGAAGTTTCAGTAAACTGTGTGAGCAGGCATTCCTTGAGGTTAACCTTTAGCCTCTTAACAGTGGGAGATTCTTCTTTACTTCATTGATTCCCGCCGGTAGCTTGGTTATATATGTAAGTACATGTTCCTCTTCCTCATCGATTATAGACAAAAGCTTGGAACCGTTATGAAGGAGAGTGCTCAGAACATTTCATTGCACTAAGCATGAAAGCACTTTAGACCTAAATTTGAACATTACATTTGACTTCTGAGAAATATTACACAAACTCAGAGGACTTTATTTAACACTTTGAAGGGAACTACGTGAAAAAAACGTTTTTATGACATCACCATATATTAGCGATTTCCAACCTTTTTCATCTCGTGGCACACAAAAACTAATTACTCAAATAAATTCTACATCACATCAAAAAATATTTTTTCCCGATCTGAAATAGGTGTTATTTTGTTTGCAGACAAAATTTACAGTAATTTCTTTACCTTTTTTACAAATATCGCACATATAAACTAATTACTAAAATCTTGAGGCACCAAAAATAATTTTAATTTTTTACCCCTCTGACAAAAAAGGTATAATTTTGATTGATTTATAAAAAAGTAATAGAAATTACCTCTCCTTCCTCTTTTTCCACTCCAATGTAGTTTTAAAAAATCTTTTTGAAACAATTTATTTATACTTTGCAATAAAAAATTTCTCAAAATTGTTTATACACACATCATTTGAAATTATTTGAGAACGCACTTGTCAAAAGTTCAAAACCAAACCGTTGAAATCTTACACGATTTAAATTGTTTCACCATCCGTAAGGAACACTGCTACTCTCAAGGTACACCAGTTAAAAATCGTTGCCACATATGAATGTATCTTGCACATAACAAAAATTGAGACCTCCTCATATGTCTCATCGCCCATCTAAAGCATTCCTAGACATCAGAATATAATATAAAATGACAGAATACTTATAAACCTTTTTCCAGCCTACCTATAATATTTATACGTTAGCTTTGATCTTTTCAAGTAGAAGTTAAGCGAGACTTTGGAAATTGGAGCAAATGTGACTGATGCCGCCCTCTATTTAAAACAAAATTCACGCATTTAAATTTTTATTGCATTTAATTGTTAGCTGAGCATAGTAACAAATTCCTACTCTTTAACCCTCAGAGTGGTTTCGACGAGATATCTCATACATCAAGATCTGGCCACTTTTGCTTATGACACAATATCTCGTCATCAAAAATGCAATTTAAATTTCGAATGAGGAAGTTATTGCCGTGTTTGATGACTAGATCAAGATCTAGTCATTTTTAACGACTAGATCAAGATCAAGTCATTTTTAATGACGAAATATTTCGTCCATCAAGAGCAGTTAATGACAAGAAACCTCTTCGAGACAACCACCAGGAGTGTTGAACATATCGTAAGACATAATTATCTACACAGCCTTGACCTGGGGGCCAGTATCCCCTCTCCCTAAGTAACAAACTCCTACTCTTTAACCCTCAAAGTGGTTTCGACGAGATATCTCATACATCAAGATCTGACCACTTTTGCTTATGACACAATATCTCGTCATCAAAAATGCAATTTAAATTTCGAATGAGGAAGTTATTGCCGTGTTTGATGACTAGATCAAGATCTAGTCATTTTTAACGACGAGATCAAGATCAAGTCATTTTTAATGACGAAATATTTCGTCCATCAAGAGCAGTTAATGACAAGAAACCTCTTCGAGACAACCACCAGGAGTGTTGAACATATCGTAAGACATAATTATCTATACAGCCTTGACCTGGGGGCCAGTATCCCCTCTCCCTAAGTAACCAACTCCTACTCTTTAACCCTCAAAGTGGTTTCGACGAGATATCTCATACATCAAGATCTGACCACTTTTGCTTATGACACAATATCTCGTCATCAAAAATGCAATTTAAATTTCGAATGAGGAAGTTATTGCCGTGTTTGATGACTAGATCAAGATCTAGTCATTTTTAACGACGAGATCAAGATCAAGTCATTTTTAATGACGAAATATTTCGTCCATCAAGAGCAGTTAATGACAAGAAACCTCTTCGAGACAACCACCAGGAGTGTTGAACATATCTTAAGACATAGTTATCTACACAGCCTTGACCTGGGGGCCAGTATCCCCTCTCCCTAAGTAACAAACTCCTACTCTTTAACCCTCAAAATGGTTTCGACGAGATATCTCATACATCAAGATCTGGCCACTTTTGCTTATGACACAATATCTCGTCATCAAAAATGCAATTTAAATTTCGAATGAGGAAGTTATTGCCGTGTTTGATGACTAGATCAAGATCTAGTCATTTTTAACGACGAGATCAAGATCAAGTCATTTTTAATGACGAAATATTTCGTCCATCAAGAGCAGTTAATGACAAGAAGCCTCTTCGAGACAACCACCAGGAGTGTTGAACATATCGTAAGACATAATTATCTACACAGCCTTGACCTGGGGGCCAGTATCCCCTCTCCCTAAGTAACAAACTCCTACTCTTTAACCCTCAAAGTGGTTTCGACGAGATATCTCATACATCAAGATCTGACCACTTTTGCTTATGACACAATATCTCGTCATCAAAAATGCAATTTAAATTTCGAATGAGGAAGTTATTGCCGTGTTTGATGACTAGATCAAGATCTAGTCATTTTTAACGACGAGATCAAGATCAAGTCATTTTTAATGACGAAATATTTCGTCCATCAAGAGCAGTTAATGACAAGAAACCTCTTCGAGACAACCACCAGGAGTGTTGAACATATCTTAAGACATAATTATCTACACAGCCTTGACCTGGGGGCCAGTATCCCCTCTCCCTAAGTAACAAACTCCTACTCTTTAACCCTCAAAATGGTTTCGACGAGATATCTCATACATCAAGATCTGGCCACTTTTGCTTATGACACAATATCTCGTCATCAAAAATGCAATTTAAATTTCGAATGAGGAAGTTATTGCCGTGTTTGATGACTAGATCAAGATCTAGTCATTTTTAACGACGAGATCAAGATCAAGTCATTTTTAATGACGAAATATTTCGTCCATCAAGAGCAGTTAATGACAAGAAACCTCTTCGAGACAACCACCAGGAGTGTTGAACATATCGTAAGACATAATTATCTACACAGCCTTGACCTGGGGGCCAGTATCCCCTCTCCCTAAGTAACAAACTCCTACTCTTTAACCCTCAAAGTGGTTTCGACGAGATATCTCATACATCAAGATCTGACCACTTTTGCTTATGACACAATATCTCGTCATCAAAAATGCAATTTAAATTTCGAATGAGGAAGTTATTGCCGTGTTTGATGACTAGATCAAGATCTAGTCATTTTTAACGACGAGATCAAGATCAAGTCATTTTTAATGACGAAATATTTCGTCCATCAAGAGCAGTTAATGACAAGAAACCTCTTCGAGACAACCACCAAGAGTGTTGAACATATCTTAAGACATAATTATCTACACAGCCTTGACCTGGGGGCCAGTATCAAAAACCCACATTAATTATATAACTATTCTCTAGTTTCAAGGAGGAGGGAAGGACACTAAACAACCCACCGTCCCTGAAAGGGTTAAATAGGTCATTTTAAATTTATAAGATTAGTATATACACTGAGAATTAAAAGGTCATAGCAGAGGGGAAAAGAAACTCGGTCCCTTTAATTTGTGAGACCCTCCATAAATTAAAAATTGAAGAAATTGATAAATAAAACTAACTATATTAAGAGCTAACGTTAAAATCTTTAGTTTGTGAAGTATGAGTAAAGTCGTCGAAAATTGAGACCCTCTTAATATGTAAAGCCGCAAGTCAAGTGTAACTAATCAGCTTCAAATATGGATGGTGCGTTCTTGGTGAATAGTGGATCTTTTTTCATACCCGAGTACTGATCTCTTTGGCACTACCAGTTAGAGAATGTCCGGGATCAATCCAGAAGGGAAAGATCCGAGGACACCACCTCGTGATTTTGAACCACGGTTCAGATGACTAAGTGAACACCTGAATTGGCAACCCACTCTCCATATTTTCACACCAACGTGAGGACATTTGAGGCTATGACAGATTTAACGGGCACCAGCCCTCACTTACAAGATCTTTACTTCGATTGAGTTTCGAAATGGCGATCCTCCACGACTAGCAACTGGGCTACCACGACAACTATGAATGCAGGAGTGGGTAAGCTGTCCTTACTCCTATCAGGGACAACCATCAACATCCATGCGCTTACAAATCGAGATTCGAACCCGGGACCTACTGAGAGGCAGACAACGTTATGACCACTGTTCCACAATGATGCATTCACGTCGCACCATCATCAAAATCGCTAGCAGCGAAATCTACAGTATTAAATTAGAAATAGGGAAAGAAAATGCTACAATTGAGGCAACGTATATCGATAGCGAATAGCATCACTAGATCAAGATTTAAAGAATAAAGTATAAAAAGTTAAAGCTACATTGCCACGGAACCACTTCAAGCCTCTTTTGTGTTCGTCGATAAAACCGATATCTGATGGGATCTCTCTGAAAAGTTCGAGGGAGTTTCATATGTTCCCGAGAACTTGTTTGTAAGGCGTACATGTTGTAGAATTCTACTCGTGGGGGAACTTATCCACCACTACACAAATTAACTTAACAATACAATAGTATCAGTGCAACCACTCTCTACCATGAAATGCTTTTAGGTTAACTGACGTTGCACTTACTTTCCATGTGTTACCACAATTGGTGACTGGTAGATGTGAACAAACGCACTTAAAAAGTGCCAGAAGACGCGTCCGACAAATTACAGATGACGCGCGGATTGCGATGGATGGTTCACGCTGAACAATTGAATTACCCATGCGATGCGCATCACTTCCAACAACTAGGTGCGATAATAGACACTGCTTTTACTCCTGTCACGGCTTCACTCTCCGTTGCCACTCAGCCTTCACACGGCGCCTCACCTCGGCTACTGAAGCAACACAATACAGTCCACGTTCTCGATCATCCATTGCATGATCACTCATACGAAAATCTTAATACAGCTCCCACGGTTTCAAGCAACTGGCGACCTGTCAGCTAGTGGTAGGTAGAATCTATCGAATAATACTGCTTAATTCTAGTAGGGAAGCATCGCCAGGAAACTTAGTCTACTACAAAAATTAACTTACATTACAGTAGTACATATAGCAGTGTAATCTATCTCAAAGAAACAATGCTAGTATCAAAATTTTTAGCTATTTAATCTTCAATAGATGGATAATAATTTACTTCCCTAAATAATAAATGTTAAATAAGTTTTTTCGTGATTTATTTGATTTTGCTTAGAGAATCGCTCAACCCTCTTTTCAAAACATTTTTTAGGTTCCCCTCAAAAAAATATATGAATAAATTGCAAGTGTAGATGCGCCTATAATTCTTGAATGTCACCAAAATGTTTATTTAGATGTGTGTAATTTTAGAATTTAATTTCGAAAAGCTAGCTTTAGAGCAAAGCAACTTGAAATTGAAATTATGAAGCTGTTTATTGAACAAAAATAACAGAATAACAAAAAATTGAATATAACCACGCTGGATTACTCACTATTATTTATAATTGATATCAATTAAATTAGGAATTTTTTTAATGATCACCAATGATAATAAGCCTGCTGTTGTGCTACCAATTTATCTTTTGTTGACTCTATTCTCTTCAGCAGCATCCTTACAATTTCACATTCAGCTATTTGTAGTCAATTCCTTTTTAGTTACGATGACAATGCATCACTGTATGTTTATATGGTCAAGTGGATAAGTTTTACAAATTTTTTTCGTATCTTCTAGCTGACTTTTGTTCCTCAAAGTTCCTCTATTTCCCCTGAGTCCAACATTGCTCCCAAGATTCCTCCAGTGACCCTCGGAGAAGTGGGTAGTAGCACGCACTTTGGGAAACTTCAAATGTATTATCTTAATAAAAATCTATTTATATATACGATTCTACCCAGTAGATGGCGCCACAACACGAAGAAATTTAGCTCAAGTTAATTTTAATTTACTGTGAGTGGTTTGTCGTTCTGACACTTCTGGCAAAGTAGATCGGACCTACGTATTCACAGAATTTCACCTGTTGACCTTTCCGACTTATGAAATATTTGTCTAGAAAAGAATTTTTTCACCCTACCACCAGAGGCTTATCTAGACTTCTTTAAGACCGGGAAGAATAATATTGATGCGCCGCCCTTCGTCCGAAACAAAATTTATGAATCAAAAATGTAAAAAATTGATCCATTAGAATAATATAGATAAATTATTATAATTGTTACCATACCAGTGGCGTAGCTAAGGGAGAGCTACAAGGGTGGTGGCCCCTAGCGCCAATGTCCAAAGGGGCGGCATTTAATAGTGGGGGGTTGCAAAACCTTTTAAACATTTGTCCTTTTCACTGAAATATTTTCCTGTGATGTGTGTGAAGAGAATGTGCTTTTTGCAGTCCTCCTGAAGAATACGCGTCGCCAATAACCCGTGCGCTGCTCCAATGCAACGTTTATTCAGCTACCAACCAACCACCCTTTAAAATACGAGGCTTAAAACGCAATTCTCCTTTAATTTGGGGCCGTCGTGGTTCGGTGGGTATGCCCACTGCGCTAGCGACCTGCGAATTGTAGACCGGCGCAGGTTCGATTCCTGTCAGGTGCATTCTTCCCTGGGTGTATTTTTCTCTTCTGTGTCGAAAAAACTTTCATTGTGTATGTCTATTACTTGATATTGCACGTGTGGCCCTTACACCATAAAAAAAGCGCCACCAGCAACAAACCTTTTCATCTACCCCTACAATTATATTACTATTCAGAAAATAGAGAAGAGACAAAGTATTTGAATTGACTTCTAACAAATGTTTGATAAGCATAAGGGACGCTTTTTCTTACTTCCATCCTGGAGATCCATTGACAAAGTTCGGCCTTTTGTTAGTCTTTATGCATAGCCAATAATTGCAAAAAAATAATATTGAGAATATTTATATATTTACATAATTAATATGATTATGAATATATTTTATCTTAATTACTTCATTTTAAATATGTAAATTTTGTTTAGCGCAGGCATCAGCCACATTTATCCCAGGTCCCAAAATGTCTAGCTACGCCTCTGTACCCTACTAATTATCATAATCCAATCGACATTTGTGCAATCAGTGATTATAATTATTTGCGTGTACTTTTATTTCTTTTAGCATAACTTCTATTTACTGATAATTATAATTTTATGATAGAACTTAGTGAGAAAACGTATGTAAATATTAGTATACAAATCTTATGCCTTGCTAAAGTTGTTTAGAAACCTTTCTGTACATCTTATACAATGTTATAAAATGATTTTGATTATTTGAGCTATATTTAAGTTCGAGTTATTTCAAAAGAAATATTGTCTTACGTTCCTTGAAAAGAAACTTTATGACCACAGACGTAGTTGAGTTCAAAATTTAATCTAATAGAAATACAATTTCATTATTGACTTTTTAAGGCCATTCGGGACTGCCCAGTTGGAAGACTCGTGGATTAGCAAATGGAGGGTTACGAGTTGGAAATTTGATCCAACCAAAAATCGTCGTGTGTGTGGAGACTGGTGTACGTTAAATCTATCGTGGTCTCAAATGTCCCCACGTTAACGTGGAGTGGAAGTTTAGAGAGTGAGAGTGCCACAGCTCAGATATTGTTCTCGTCATCTGACCGTGGTTCAAAATTACGAGGTGTTGTCTTCGAATCTTTCTCTTCGGGATCGATCCCTGTCTCCTATCGCCTGTTGTGTAATAATAAGGGATATCCTCTTTTTGTGTGAAAGATAATCCTTTGAGGTGTTTTTCTGTGCTTATAAAGCACAATTAGTTGATCAATCTCAATAACTTAAACCAGTACAATGCTTTAGATTTAGTTTAAAATGTATTAATCATTACTATTCTTATAACAAATCCCCTTTGCAATGTATTTTGTACTAATGAAAAATTTGCACATGTGAGTTTGTGCATGCAGTCATTAACAACAGTAGGAATCTTTGCATGATTGATAAACAAAATGACCATACCTCTCATCTCAGATAGCCGTTCCTATCACTACTCAGCCCTGAAAAGAAGCCCCTGGCAAAGATAAGTGAAAGGTAATGGAGGGTTTTCCTTGCGGACATTCAGAAGGGTTGTTGCGTTTTCGCGGAAGATCCTGAGCGTCAGCTCTCTATCTCCGGTTGGAAACGTGGGGACTGAAGATCTTGAGTTGTCTGAACGTTGAGGTGGTGAGGATGTCTTCTGGAGATCCAGTCTAATGCAGGCGATATGGACACGTGACGAACCTACTTATCATATGAGCCAAGGAGGGGTAGCAAGTGAGGGGTGAATGCTTAAGGATGCATCAGTAAGATATGGGCGGAGTTACAGATAAAGTTAGAAATTAAAAGTTTGCAGTTAAGAATTTAATGGTTTAAGATGGCTGTTGGCCATTTGCGATTAATTCTTCGACGAAAGTCATATCTAGGGATTTGCTGTATCGCGGTATTGTCAATTGCTTCCATATTGCAAAAATTTTATGGCTAAATTAGTGAAAATTTTACTGAGTTCAGATACACTCAGGTCTTTGCGAATTTGAAGGTTCCTATAGAACCATGGGGCGTTTAAAATTATCCTGAGTGTGGAATTTTGAAGAGATTGACGTTTTTGTATGTGGGTCTTTGCTACATATCCTCAGACATGACTGGCATAGCTGACTGCTGGTCTTAGCTTGGTTTTGTAGAGGAGCACTTTTTTTTCAATAATTTTGAGTTTCTAGCAATTAAGGGGTATAGGGTTGTTCTAGCCGCTAGAAACTTTTCCTAAGGGAGCTAATATGCAAATTCCAAGTTAGTCGCAAGTCCATCGTGACACCGAGGTATATACAATTAGGGAACCATGGAATAATGTTTCCATAGAGTTGAAGGGGGGAGGAATTTTCCTTTTTCTAGTGAAGAATACTGCTTGGCATTTGTCCACATTAATTTTAATTTTCCAGGCGGTAAGCCAGGACTTAAGTGCTTGGGGGTAGTTTGTTAGTGAGAACATGATTTCATTGTTATCGTGATTTCTTGCTAGTATAGACGTGTCGTCGGCAAACATGCAGAGCATAGTGTTGAAGCCTTGTGGGATGTCGTTCACGTAAGTAGATAGAAAATGCGGGTTCTAAATCAGTGGTGGAGAAAGTGGAGAAATCGAGTGGAGTTGAGTTGTAACTGAAGTGACGTCACGAACGGAAGTGACGTCATAACCGGAAGTGGAGTTGAGTTGTATCGGAAGTGACGTCATAACCGGAAGTGGAGTTGAGTTGTACCGGAAGTGGCGTCATACCTAGTGGAGTTGAGTTGTTAGTTTCGTTTTCAATGTTGAGTTGAGTTTAGTTGTTTTCTTCCTGCTTCGAGTGGAGTTGAGTTGTTAGTTTCGGTTTCTCGGATTTCGTCGAATAACACGTGTTTACGTTTTGGACTTGCGAATTTCAGAGGGATTGGATTTAAGGCGAATTTCAGAGCGGTTGGATTTAAGAGCTGATTTTTCTGTAACTCGTAGCGCCATCTATTAGTACTTTTTGAGTAAAAAAATAATAAAATCTTTAAAACATATTTTTAAAACTAAAAGATGTGATATTTTTTGCTGGGATCGAACTGACTACCAAAAAGTACTCGTAGTCGAGTGTTAGTTGGATGAGAATATAACCATTCGGCCACGAATACCTGGTTACTTACCGAAATATAATCAATTTAAATCTGAATACATTAAGTGCGTAATTGGCTGTTAAAATAGTATAGATTGCTCCACCACATCAATAAGTTCGATCAGTTTTTATCTGCGTTTCTGACATAGAAAGGTGAATGTGGTGGAGAATGACGTCATTCCAACGTGTTCAAACGTGGAATCAAACACGTGGTGGAGAATGTGGTGGAGAATGACGTCAATCTAACGTGTTCAAACGTGGAATCAAACATTTGGTGGAGAATGACGTCAATCTAACGTGTTCAAACGTGGAATCAAACATGTGGTGGAGAATGACGTCATTCCAACGTGTTCAAACGTGGAATCAAACACGTGGTGGAGAATGTGGTGGAGAATGACGTCAATCTAACGTGTTCAAACGTGGAATCAAACATGTGGTGGAGAATGACGTCAATCTAACGTGTTCAAACGTGGAATCAAACATGTGGTGGAGAATGTGGTGGAGAATGACGTCAATCTAACGTGTTCAAACGTGAAATCAAACACATGTGGTAGGCAATGAAGTCACTCGAGAGTAGAGTAGAGTTGAGTAGTAAGTTTACCTCCGCGTTTCTGACATGAAAACGTGAATGTGGAGAAGAAAAGTTTTAGTACCGAATCTGGCAATGGTATGTAATAAGGTTATTTGTGGACTCGCAGAATGGCAACACCTGGACCCATTCTAACAGGTCTGACCAGTAAGATTCTTTTGACTGCAAAATATCCCAGAGGAGGACGTGTCGCTGCCCTGAAATCTTGGAAGTGATATCACTTGTATCTTCAAACGTGTTCATTCCTGTTCCTTAGTGCTTTTAGTGGAAAAACATGAAGCGATCATTTCCTTTTGGATATACTTTACCCTTTACAGATCAAAAAGTGAATATGCATTCTGGGGCCGATGTACTTTCATCTCAAGTATCTGATTCATCAATGAATGAACTAGGTCCAAATAGCTTCCATTTGGGTGATACCAAATTTGCTGTTGTCTCTTGCTTCAAGGGAATTATCCGCGTGCATATTCGTCATTATTACAGAGATCAGCAGGGAGTGCTGCAGCCTTCCAGAGAGGGAGTTTCTTTGCTTCCTAAAGTCTGGAAAGCCTTCTACGGAGCAATTCCTAGCTTTCGCTCAAAGAACGCTAGCGATGTTATTATCGTTTCAAGAAGCCTTTTACTCTCCAAAGAAATTCGGGGAAACGAGAAATGTGTGAGTTTTCAAAATATGTTTCAAAAGAAAGACTGTGCTTTTCAACTAACTGCAACGCGCATTCTTCTCTCTGTGAAACAATTGGATCGACTGGAAGCTGTATCGGAGGAAATTACTGAAGCCATTAATGAAGGATTTGTTAATGAATCCCTCGATTATTTTGTGAAAGAAGAATTCGTGAAACGTGGAGCAGGAACCGATGAGAAATATTACGGCGATCCTGATAGATCTGAGAAAGTGAGCGAACTTACCGACAGAGTGGCTAAACATCTAAAAGTACTCATTTCGGAAAAAATAAAGAAAATGATGAATTGTTTTGGATGTGAAAACAACTTTGAAAATCAACTTGGGCATGAATGTATGACTATGAGTTTAAGTGAACGTTACGATCGGTATTTCCTAAACGCTTTATATGAAATCGACTGGAATAGATTCGGAGAAACTTTAACTTCGGAGAATATGTCCTTGAGGTATTTATTCTTTGATTTTGACGTTCTACGTTTTGTAAATACAACAACTCTGTACGAAACAGTACGGAGGCTTTATGTTAATGATAAATCTGATAGTTTTACATGTTAAAGAATATAAATATGTTTTGTATATATATATATATATATGTATAATCAATAAATTCTTTGTTTATCTTTTTCAAATGTGTCTCTCTTTATTTTAAAATGTATAAGTACTTATTTTATTACTTTTCTTTTTTTTTTGTATTTGTATACATACTTTTACTTACTGCAGTGTCATTTGACACATTTAGAATTGTATATTATACAGTCTGTTATTAGAACTAAAAAAATGACAAACAAGTAACATATTTCTGTAAAAGACAAGTTTATTCAAACACAGACATGTACACAAAATAAACATTCCCTTACAAGCTTCCGTGTATTTAACATTTAATAGATTGCAAGTTCACAAATTGAATAGATTTGTAACATTGACATTTTTTTCTCTTTCAAAGATTTTCTGAAAAACTTTCTAGAGATCTTTGACGCGGCTGTTTCTGTTTTGGAGAATGAATTGTAATTTTTCTTTCTCCAGGTAGATGTAATTCCATTGTATCATTACACATATTTAAAGAGTAATCATCTATGATTCCATCACTATCACAAATTGTTACATAACCTTTATCGAGTATCATTGTAAGGCCAAATATGAATGCTGAGATTCCCATGAAAATAAGAACAGAAAATGCTCTTCTCTGGATGAGTTCCATTGCTTGAAATGAGACATATACCTTGATTATAATCAATATATACTGCTTGAAACTTGAAAGCCTCATCTACTTATGGATTTTTATAGCGGGGAAATAACTGATGATTTACAGAGGAAGCCAATTACAGACTCGTTTTGGAGTTGGGGTAGGCATCACTTCTTTCATTACCCTCACTGCCTTACCGAGTTGTTGAGGTATAGCAAATTTATTTTTTACAAAGGAACTGGGGAAGTTAATTTCCTTAAGTGCATCTTTAAACTGTTCTTGTCCATTCACGTACTTATCCATCTTTCTTTTTCGCACTAAACGGTCTATCAGGTCAACAATATTAGAACTTTTCACTATTTTACCTTTATACACAAATTCTCCATTAGGCATCCAAGAAACAACCTCTTTATTGCGTTTTAAATAAAGAATAATATTTGTAGTTAATCCAATTAAGTTTTTGGGAACGGTCTTGAGCACCATCTCCTCCACATTTAACGTTCTTTCTTTCTCATTCGCAATATCTGTTTCCTTCTCTGGATTATCTGACAGTTCTGAATTAATTGATACAGATGGTGGATTCAATACATTCACGTTAATCCTCCTCTGCAATACTTGATTGTATAACTTAATTTTTTCATCATCATCCATTTTATTAACTAAAATACTTTTCATCTCACAATCTAATTCACTCAGCTGTTCGTCTGAAGGTATATGTCTTGATAATCTCTCCTCTGGAACTAAAATCATTTTCCTTGCATATTGCATGTTTTTACTTGTTAAGTAGAGTAGTCAAGACAGTGAGTGCTGCGGGTATTAAGATATTTAAAAACCCTCCTTTTTGAATAATAATTTTTCGCTTTTTAGTGAGGGTTACTTTTTTATCTGCTAGGTCTCTAAGCGTATGCTTATGACGAGAAAGTTTTTTCTTCTGTTCATCTGTTAAAGGAACATTCCCTTTTAAAGTGTTCAAACAACATTCAGCTATGCAATGGATGCTAGATTTCGGAAGATTTTTTAAAAAGGCTTTCCGACATTTTGTGGGGCATACAGTTAAAAGTCTCATCCGTTGCACGTCTCCTTCTGTTAAAGGCATGATGAACAATGAATTATTTGCAAGTTGGGAGTTTATTTATTTTAACTGATAAACACAAGTTTCTTCTCCTGGAAGGATTTTTGTACGCAGTCGCATACTCTCTTCTGTTTCAGATTTCAAATCTACAAGTAAATAGCTGAAAGGCTTTTTCGTGGCGTCCTCAAACACTTCAAGAAAAAAAATGTAAATTTCGAGGGTAGAGTTGTCGACCGAGGTGTATAATTTGACTTACATCACGTCGCGATTTAAATAAAAACATGTAATGACAGTTTAATGAAATTTCTCTGAATTCTTTTCCTTTATGAAACAAATTTTGCGTTACAGTCATCACAGATAAATTCATATGATGAGATCCTTTTGTATACAAGTTTGTTATTCTTTTATCACTGCCACATTCAGAAATTAAATCGTCATATATAAAAAGTGTATTATATCCTAAATATTGCTTAAAGTTTTCGGGTATTCCTTCTACAAAGATGATATTCGGCATCTCATCGTATAACTTTTGATAGATTCCATAAAACCACACTATTTTATCAAGGGTAGGATGAATTATATCTGTGTGGCTGTTTATCAATTTTTTCAAAAAATGCGACTTGCCTGATGATGTAGGTCCACAGACAAGAGCAGTGAAAGGATGCTTTAAAGCGAATGAATTCATGGTTACAAATGACAGAAGTAAAGACTAGGGCGATTACTTATACTTTTTTTATTGAAATAAAGGTACATGTATATTCGAAATTTTTTTCACAAAGTTATACACACGTATATCATTATTTGTAGACTGTCTATCAAATAATTTAACAGTAAATTCCATAGATCTACTTCTAGATCTTTGATACAAAAAGTATACACAATATTGTCCACAAACAGCAGTTTTAACACTTTGAAGAGGTATGTCGTTGTAGACCACATGCGGAACTTTTTTGAAGTAGTCATGTATGTAGCCCAAAAAATACGAAGGTGGTTGACCGAACGAATCGAAAAACTCTACACTTGTTGGTGATTTCATATAAACAGCTAACCAATGAGTCCCTGGTTTGTGATGAGGATCGGTGTTTAAAATAAATGCAGCCGGAAAACTCTTAAAATTCTTGGGAATTCGATCACTTGGGAAAACTCCAACAAAATATAAACGTGTGTATGCATCACTTCGTAAAATGTTATTCAATTGTACCACATTCATATCGAAAAATCACACAAAATATTTCTAGACTTCGTAATTTCGATCACGTTTTGAAATTCTGCATACCAGCACTGAAACAGTTTTCGGTAAAGCGTTTGCAATCTTTATTTCAATGCGAAGATTTCCTTGATGAATTAAATTTAAATGGTTGCCATCACCCAAGTCTGGTGTTAAGTCAAAGGCATATAGCGTGTACCCTTCGGAAAACTCATCTCTGTTAATATAGATACCTTTATTGGATGAGAGTTTTTCACTTCCTAGGAGCAAACTATTGTAAGCACGAATAAATTGGCCGTCGGTATAATTAGGATCCAAGGGTTTGTAGCTGATAGGATTTCCATCTACGTAAACGCCTATGAAATTTACATGGTTATGCTTGAGGTAAAATGGGTTTGTTGGGTAAGTGCCACTAAATGAATCATGATCGACACATGTTACAACTATCCGTTTCGGGAGTTGCCCAGAAAATATGTTATCCTGTGAAAATGAGAAAGAACCTTTCGATACTGAATATAGCTTACACAAAACTCGATCCATTGGATATTTTGCAGATGATTTTTCTAAGGCTTTGGCATGTCCAATTAAAACACCTGGACTGACTTTCACTTTCCGGATGAAAAGGGATGCATGTTCAATAACAACGTCATAATTTGCTTTTTGAGGAGCAATGAGACAAAACTCCGGTTTGCTGCGTATTAACTTTAACTTTAAGTCTACCAAGTTGAGTAATAGACGATCTTGATAAAACAAGTCGCAATGTAAATTTCCAATCATATCTAAAACTTTACTCTTTTCAATCATAGAAGCCCGTTTCTTCAACCCTGCATTTTCACTTGAAGGATCGGTTTCATCAAAGTGTCCTGCTGTATCTTTGTAGAAGCATTCTGAAGTTAGGAAGCTTTTCTTATAATCAGAGCCGTAATTGAGCAAAGTCTCAATGTAAGCTCGGTAAGGGTAAGTGTTACTGGATGATGAAATTAGACGCTCATTCAAACTCACATCGACTTGGGAAAATAACGAGTGAAGAAATAAGTTACATGGAGCAACTTTTTCATTTTCTGGTAAAACTGCATTGTCCTTTACAACTTTAACTTTTACATAGAGTTGGGTTGCTGATAAATCGATGTATTCCTCACCACTACCGATAGGTCCACCATCACGAATATTAGCTATAGGATAAAATTCAGACCACTGCCCTTTTTCAATAGCTGTTTGAGTCGGTGGCATAAGAAATAAGTCAAGTTCAGATTTCACAGAGGGTAGGGAATCATTTCGTATTAAGGCCATGCTAAAGATTATGAGAATATGTCAGGTGCACACAGCTTGCGATACTTCTTTCGAATGATGCGTTTCTTATTTGTGCGTTTCCTTTTATTTCCTCCAACCATTGATTTCACTCGAGTGGATACTTTATCGGTTAAAGTTTTCGTTGCTTCTTTAGCTCGGTCTTTGATAGCTGACTTTACATCTTTACCTTGCAAGTAATCATTTGCAATATCCACCCCAGATCGAAGTGCTTGCTTTCCCAATGCTTTCGCACCTGATTTAAATAAAGGAAAAACCATCCTAAACATGCTTCGAAAAATTCCACCCAAGCCACTTCCTTTCTGCAGAGAGATGCCTTTGTAATATGACAAGCCATTACCTGCTTGCTGAGTATAATAGTCTTCAAATGTTTTGGTGCAACAACGATAAGGTTGATACATTTTGTTCTAGAGATTACAAATGTCTCAAGCGAAAATGTAGTTTCACTATCAACTTCCCGCGTTCAAATGAGACGTAACGACCAGTGTGTGTCCTTATAACGATTTCAATCGAGTCAAAATTTTTTCTGGAAACTGATAAATAATGAGGTCTCTCAAATTGTTCTTGAATCATGTCACCATCTCTTCCCTTCACTGTCAGAGTTCGTAAAAGAGGAGCTAAGACCCCACCAACAAATTCAGGCTGAATGATATCGGTGTAAACGTACAGCAAATGTAAATCAACATTAGGATCCGCAACAAAAGGACTCTCAGTGATTACTGTATCTATGCCTCCATTTCCTGGAATAATATTTTCTCCAATCACTTTATTAGGTTCAAAACCTAAGTTTTCAGCTAATCCCTTGGATAATCGCAGCTTTGCTCCGTTAGTGAGCTGCAACACCACCTTTTTTGTGTGTTTGTTATATTTCATTTGAATTTTTATGTGCTTCGGAAATGCATTTAAAATGTCAATCGGAGAATCATAAAATCCGCACGCTATTTTTCCATTCGTTTTTACTCCGTTTCCTAAATCATATTCGAAAGAATTTTCACCATCAATAATGTTATTCCACATTCTGGGATAAATTATTTCAACTAATCCAACTTCCCATTCACCTGAGAGTTCTAGACGTTTGGGGAGTTTCGTGTAGAAGTGAGACATTGTGTTGCCAGGATAAAACTCGATAGAGCTGTCGCTGGGCAGTGTGACGTAGAAACTCATTGTGGGTTATGGAAGCGAAACAAATTTAATGAGCAGATTCAATTTATCGAAAATAAGTCTTTGGAATGAATCCAGGCGTTAAATTTGCGAGGATAACCTCTAAACTTGACAAAGTATTCCAAACGTTTCTTAACTACTCTCTTCTTTAAAATTTTCTCAACATGAAAAGAATGCGATTTTTTAACTTTCTGCAGTTATTCTGAGTAAAATGTACCAGTGATTATTTCTCCCATTAAATCTTTTATCTTATATACTGGTAGCTTTCTACGTATACAACGCTGAATCGTAAATATTTCCTCGGACCAATTATTTTCATATCCTTTCTCAAATGTTAATTTAGTCTTTGCAACCCTAACGAAGTCTCCAACCTGAAATTTGAATGGAATCTCCTTAACATTAGTTTTATTTACATCTCCATATAAGGTATTCCACACTTGTTTTTGATTTTCAACTGTTACATTAATAGGTTCTTTTTTTATGCTGCGATGGAGTGTATGATTATAACTGTGTACGAGTTGGTCTAAGACATCTATAAATCGATAGGTGTTTTTATTGGTAAAGTATTTCCACATTTTCGTTTTCAAAGTACGATTGAATCTTTCAACAACACTAGCTTTGGTTTCATTATTTGTCGTGAAAAACTTTACTTGGACAGATTTTAAATAAGATTGAAATGATTTATTTGTAAATTCAGTTCCTTGATCTGTTTGTAATTTTTTCGGTTTTCTTTCCTTGAAAATTGACTTAAATGCATTTACAATGCTAGATCCATTTTTCCGTTTCAAAGGTATGACCCATGCATATTTAGAAAAAATATCTATACATGTTAACAGATATCGATAACCATCGTTGTATTTTACAACACTTAACATGTCTACTAAATCCGATTGCCATTGAAAATCGATTCCCCCAACAATAACTCTGTTTCGCAGAAAGTTGCGACGAACGCTTTTATGTAGGGTGTATGCATTCTGACTCTCCAACCATTCTTTGATAGTCTTTTTTGGAACTTTCCCTTTCATTGCTTGATACAAGGCATTTATTCCACCAAAGCTCCCTGGTAAGCTAGGGTCTTCATAATACTGAGCTAACTCGTCTTTACCCATTCAGTCCAGTTACAGAGATGCAACTTCTGTTACTTTACTGATATTTCTACTAGAAATAGTAAAAAAACTCAAACTATACTTCCTTAATTTCATCTACTTTCTATCAAAAAATATATATAAATATTGTCCAATGGTAGATTATATATATACATGCTTTCAAAATAGTGGTAGAGAAATCAGTTTTCTAATGCAATAACTTTTTCATAACAAATTGCAGATTGTAACCATAACATGAGAAAAATACTTGTTTGTAAGTTTAAATAAAGAGAGAAACATTTTTTTTAAAGAAAAAAAAATCGTTTATTAAATAATCATAATCAGAGCATGTATGTAAACAATAATGTACCCCTCAATAGTAAACTGACCCATATGGCCAAGTCATTAATACTTATTTTTTCTTTTTTTTTTTATAAGCATAATTCCATGTTCCTTGACAAAACACAATGAATTTCTGGGGTAAAGTTAGGGAAAATATTTTTAACATCTAGTATAGTAACACATAGAATTTATATATATATATATATATATATATATATAATACATCTCATATTAATTTTTTTAAATCAAATACAAAAGCAATCAGTACAGCAAAATACGAAAGCATTCAGTACAGCAAAATACGAAAGCGTTCAGTATAGCACAATACGAAAGAATTTAGAGCAAATATACATATATACATTACATCAGACAAGCGAGTAATGCCCCCAAGGTAGCTTATGAATACCATCATCGAGAACGTATCGTTTGGAATCAGTGGAGGAGAGGGCAAGTTTATTTTGGGTTATTGAATACAAAGTATGATGCTTGGATTTGATTAGATTCATCTTTGCATGCTTATTTCGTTTATGTAATAGGCATTTTAGATAGTCATCAAAGTTAATGCTTTGTTCAATTGACTGTTTTTTGATGCCTTTCAGTTTCTTAACTACCTTCCTACCTTCGACTTTGTACGAGTACATTTTTGACCTTAACCCTACGAATTCGGTCATAATACTACCACTATTCTCGTCCTTCATTTTACCTACTATTTTCTTATTTAATTTGGGAATATCATATTTATTGTTTTCTGGGAAATCTGAAGTGTCATAAAGGTCCAAATTTTTTTTAATATCTTCGAAAAAAATCATTTGTGCGAATATGATAAATAAAAGAGTCCGTATCAGTATATAATAGTTTTGCTTTTACGTCATATTCATTTTTTATCACATTATAGTGAAAATCAGTCATTAAAGTTTTGGATATGTCCAGTATTGACATACCAATACAGATGGGTTTGTTAAAAATTAGTTTAGTTTTTTGCATATGAATGGCTACTAAATTTTCTGAAAAAATTGTCCTGCGATTAAAATTAGGTTTAGCTATCAATTTTGAAGCGGACTTTTCGTTTGAGCATAACCGAATGTCAACTCTTCGTCGAATATTTTCGATGGTTTTTCCAAATATAGAGTTGTTCATGAGTTTAAAAAAATCTTTTTCAAAAGAGTTTTTAGCTATTGCTCTCATATTTGTATTCAGTTCTATATAAGTTTTTAACCAATCTGTTTCTATAAATTTTATAGCTCTGTTAATTTTTTTTAATTTTAGACCTAAATCCAAATAATGCAAAAGAGATTTATGATGAATAACATACCTCTCCTTGTGAGTGAGCGTTAGTAGTAAGCGATTTTCCTTATACCCAGGAGGAACGGCATTTAGGGCAGCTAATGGATAATCACTATGTAGATCATGGAGTTCCTGTGGATACTCCAAGTCCACATCTAAAATGTATCCATTTTGGTCATCATTACGCAGTGTATCTATATCAATAATGTTGCACCACTCAAATCCTTTGAGAGGTAGTTTCTGGGACATCGCCCAACCATACAAATTATTGGCGTCTAGGTAGAGAAGGTAGCTGGAGGGCTGAGAATCATCATAATTAGACATATATTTATTATTTGCTTTAGCATGTCGATGAGAACATTGAGAAACTCCTCCCCTGATTCCTTGTTCGACAAACATAAGCATGTCATAATCTGTTAAAAGTTCTATTTTCACTCCGGTACTCTTCAACATGGCATCCCAAGATAGTCCTGGAGCGGTATAATACCATAGTAGATGGAAAACGCCGGTTCTAACTCAGCGGTGCCGCGGTGCCGGAAGTGACGTCACACGGAGTCGAGTTGTTTTCTCCTGCTGCCGGAAGTGACGTCATAGACCGGAAGTAGAGTTGAGTTGTTTTCTCCTGCTGCCGGAAGTGACGTCATAGACCGGAAGTAGAGGTGAGTTGTTTTCTCCTGCTGCCGGAAGTGATGTCGTAGACCGGAAGTTGAGTTGTTTTCTCCTACTGCCGGAAGTGACGTCGTAGACCGGAAGTTGAGTTTAGTTGTTTTCTTCTTCTGCTAAAAATGACGTCATAGATTATAGGTTGAGTTTAGTTGTTTTCTTTTTAGTTTTTTTTGGGATCTGGCAACACGAATATTTATCCTTCGCAGAATGGCAACGAATTTATCATGGGAAGTGCATGTTATGACCAAATTGCGGTGCCGTGAGTGACGTCACAGTCTGGATTGAACAAATTGCGGTGCCTTGCGTGACGTCAGACTCAGTATACGAGAAAGGACTCATTCTTACATGTCTGATCATGCTCTCAATGCTGCTATGACGTCACAGACTGGCGTGTTCGACAAATTGCGGTGCCTTGTGTGACGTCATGACTTAGTGATACTTTCGGTACCCGTGGGGCCATCTGGCGATCACTTTTAAAATGAAGAGACAATTTTTTAAATTTTATATAGAGAAAAATTATCTACTTTTTCAGGACTTGAACGCGTGACAAAAGATACTCGTCTCAGAGTATTTGATCAACTAAACCACTCGGCCACGAATATCTACCGATCTTAGCTACATAAATGTATTAGTCTTCCACAAAAAATAATCAGTCATGGAAGAGGTGAAGAAAGTATTCAACGACGTTGCTCATCCTGCTGGATTGGGAAATGTTCAAACCTTAAAGAAATTTTTTAAAGAAGTCCCTGCTAAAGACATAAGATCTATGCTTCAAAAGGAACGTGCATATACTTTACATAAACCAATTAGAAAAGTATTTCCCCGTAACCGCGTTTACGTTTCAGGTGCACAAGTGCAGTATCAAGCAGATCTAGTTGACTTAAGAAGTCTTTCCAAATTCAACCAAGGATATTGCTATTTGTTAACTGTGATTGACGTATTTTCGAAATATGCATGGGCTATACCTTTGAAATATAAAACTGGTAAAAGTATAGTGGAAGCTTTTAAAATTATATTTGAGGAACGCAAACCTTTGAAATTGCAAAGCGATCGCGGTTCAGAATTTTTGAATACACGATTTCAGTCCTTTTTAAAATCTCAGGGAGTTCACTTCTTTTCTACATTTAATGAGACAAAAGCAAGCGTTGTTGAGCGTTACAATCGCACACTTAAAACCCGTATGTGGCGATATTTTACTCATGCTAACACTTTCAATTACATTAACAGTGATATGATGTGCTTCAAATGGGCTGTTTTATCAGCTCTGCATCCAGCTAGAGAGAACTCCTGCAGACAAGCCAACTACGAGGAGCATGCAGACTCGTTAGATTTCACCGGTATACCATTTCCGGTAAGTCTAACTAATATATCAAAATTTGAAAGACTTAATAACATGTGTATAAATGTATTTTCATATAACAAGAACTTTAAAATATTTCCATTGTGTATTAGTAAAGTAGACTATTCTACCCATATTGACTTACTGTACATAAAAAGTAATGAGAATGCTCACTACGCGTGGGTCAAAGATCTTTCACGCCTAGTCTCTTCGCAAATATCTAAGCATGAAAAGAAGACGTATATCTGCCGTCGCTGCCTCAATGCGTTCGGTTCACCCGAACTTTTATTAAAACATCAAGGGTTGTGTTTCGAGCATGATGCAGCGCGGGTGAAAATGCCGTCGAAGGAAACTTTCGTTCACTTTAAAAACATTAAACATCAGCAAAAAATACCATTCATTATCGTAGCCGATTTCGAATCGTTAACTGAAAAAATCGATGGGTGTCAACCAGATCCTAGTGCTTCATTTACTTTCGCTTATCAAAAGCATAAACCTATCTCCTTCTGTTATTATATTTTATATTTATATGGATCATATAAACCACCTGTGGTGTACCGAGGTGCGGATGCGTCTCAAAAATTCATGGAGATGCTTATGGCTGAAGCCATTGAAATTGAGGAAATTTATAAGAGGGTCGTACCTATGGAGTACCTATCAGCAGATGCAAAAACTCAGCACTACGCTAAGTCGATTTGTTATCTCTGTGGTGGTGGATTTTCTGACACAAATCCTAAAGTTTTCGAACATGATCATATAACAGGATCATACCGAGGGGCTGCGTGTAATACCTGCAACTTGAAACTTAAAAGGCCTAGTTTTATCCCAGTTTTCATTCACAACTTGTCCGGATACGATTCTCATTTTATCGTAAAAGAACTTGGTATGGATGAAAAAATGATTAGTATAATAGCCGAGAATGAGGAAAAATACATTTCTTTTAGCAAACAAGTCGGGAAAATGCAGTTGCGGTTTCTAGATTCTTACCGTTTCATGCCTAGCAGTTTGGAAAAATTAGTTTCAAATTTACACCAGGACGAGTTTTGTATCATGAAAACGTTCTTTCCATCTACGAAAGTGGACTTGCTTCTGAGGAAAGGCGTGTACCCTTACGATTATATGGATGATATATCTAAATTCGATGAAGAGTCTCTTCCGAACAAGGAAGCCTTCTATAGCCTCCTCAACGAAACCCATATAACTCAGGATGAGTACACGCATGCCCTCAATGTTTGGGAGCAATTTGAAATCAAGAACATAGGTCAGTATACAGATTTGTATGTTAAAACAGATGTTTTGTTGCTTGCCGATGTCCTTCAGGCATTTCGAAAAAATTGTTATAAGACATATGGTTTGGATATGGCCTGGTATTTCACGGCTCCCGGCCTCTCTTTCTATGCCATGTTAAAGTTTACGGGTGTCCAAATTGAACTTTTAACGGATTATGAAAAGTTGCTATTTGTAGAGAAAGGCATTCGAGGTGGTGTCTCGCAATGTAGTCACAGATACGCCCGTGCCAACAATAAATACATGAGTGAGTATGATGCAGGAAAACCCGAATCATATCTGCTCTACCTCGATGCTAACAATTTGTATGGTTGGGCAATGAGCCAACCACTTCCCCTTAATAATTTTCAATGGGTGGACAATTCCATGAATGTATTAGATTCATCAGATGATGATGAATTCGGCTACATTTTAGAAGTAGACCTGGATTATCCTCCTACACTTCACGCTGCACACAATGATTACCCTTTGGCACCCACCAATCAAGTTCCTCCAGGCTGCAAAGAAAAGAGACTTCTTCTCACTCTAGAAAATAAAGTTAATTATATTCTACATGTAAATAACTTAAAATTTTATTTGAAGCATGGACTCATTCTTAAAAAAATCCATAGAATTCTCCAATTTAGGCAATCAGCCTTTTTAAAACCTTATATTGATCACAACACTCGCCTCAGAGCAGCTGCGGTAAATTCTTTCGAGAAAGATTTTTATAAACTCATGAACAACAGCGTTTTCGGCAAATGCATGGAGGACGTGAGAAGGAGGAAGGACATTCGTTTGTGCTGCAGCGCGAAGCAAGCGGAAAAATTGATTGCCAAACCAAATTTTCATGATAGAACAATTTTTACCCCCCAATTGGTTGCAATTCATCTAAAGAAATCAGAAATTATATTTAATAAACCGATAGCAATTGGTATGGCAATATTAGATATTTCGAAAACATTAATGTATGATTTTTTTTACAATCATTTGAAAGAAAAATATGGAGCAAACTTTCGTCTTATGTATACGGATACGGACTCATTTATCCTTAAAATTGAAACTCATGACGTTTACGAGGATATGAAAGGTCATCTTTATCTCTACGATACATCAGACTATCCAGAAAATAATGTGTACGGATTGCCGCGAGTAAATAAAAAAATGTTAGGTCTTATGAAAGATGAGTGTGCCGGAAACATCATGACTGAATTTGCGTCACATCGTAGTAAAGTGTACAGCTACCAAGTGCAAGGGGGAGATGTTATAAAAAAACTAAAAGGGGTTAAAAAATCAGCATTAAAAAATAGAATAACTTTCGAGGACTATAAAAAGTGCGTGTTGCGTGGCACACAGAGTTTCACAACCATGCAAAGTATTCGAAGTGTAGGTCATGAGATTTTCACTTCGAAGATGAACAAACTTGCCTTGTCCCCAGGTGATGAAAAGAGGTTCGTTTCGGAGGATGGCATTTTCACCTACGCTTGGGGTCATCATGAAATACATGAGATAAACTCAACTTAATTGTTCTCTAAAGTGTTGTAAATATTCACCTTAGCAATTAATTGTATGAGTATATATATGTATCTATTTAATTTTGTAAATTTTTTTATAAGCAACACATGTAAATTGAAAGCACATTTCAGCGCGTTATATGTAGATCTTATATATATATAGTATATATGTATGTATGTAGATATTCTGTATATATGTTGATAAATGTCACTACATGATATTTTTTAAAATAAACTATTCTATTTGAAACTAAATCTCAATCATGTTTCAAGATGCAAAGAATCTCATTCGAAAAATGTATGTTAAAAGAACCTAACCTCAAAATTGTAACTTTTTTCTTTAAAGTATATGTGAAATAAAATTCGTTATTTTAAATACTTATGAATTTTTATTGTGTTTAATTTTTTAAATCCTATTTTTTTTTCTGAAATAGCTTCTATTATATTGCTTAAAATGTTTTGCTTAAAGAAAAGACATAGTAATGTAATTCTTATGTTAATCTGTTCTAAAAAATAAGACTTAAAGACATTTTCATTTTGAAGCATAATCTGTTCTAAAAAATTAGACATAAGGATATTTTCATTTTGAAGCATTTGATGTGATTATTGATTACTTTTAATAGAAATTTTCATGGGAAATAATTTTTGAGAATAAAAAAGAAATAGTGTTTCTAAGATCTGAACTAATATTCCAATTTCTGAGTAAAACATTTCGCTTAAAAGAGTTTCTATTTCTAGTAATTAAGTTAAACTTAATTTTAGTTCATGTTCTTTAAATTAGATAATTAAAAAAATGTAAGAATTCTTTGAAACCTCTCACAGTAATTCATAATTGTTAAAGAATAATTTTAATAACACACCATTGAAAAACATCAACATTTATTAAAAGCACGTAAGATGTTACTCAGTTACATTTGTTTTAGAGAATACATTATACTTATTTTACAGATCTTTTACATACATATTTCTGATATTATTGAAAACATCAGTTGTATTCAAGCATTCAAAAAAGTCACCCTCAAATATTATATAAAAAAAGTTTATAATTCCATGGTTTTCTTTCACAAAGTTAAAAGCAAAATCTTTCCAGTTTATAGAATATAAGGCAGGAGTAAAGAATTCGCAAAAGCGTTCATCAACACTCATGCTCATGCATGTATGTACAGATTGAATGATAATTTCATTTTTACAACTTAAACAGTCCAAAAGAACAGTAATGTTAAGCGCTATAATATCCTTTAGGCACTTACACAATGAAGTTGTAACTTCTCTCCAACCCTCGGGGTTATCAGGATCACCATAGTAGGGTTTGTAAATCTCACTGGGAAAGTTCCTTTGCACTTCCTTTTTCACATAATATGGTAGGGAATATTTCAAAAGCGATATTTTGAGTATATCTGATACATTCTCATAGTGTTCAGTAGCCCGTTGTGTTGCTCCAGTGTGACGTTAATTGAAAATACCAAAATACCAAATACCATAGTGTTCACACAGTTTAAAATACTGATCAGAATTCAGAAAAATAGAGTTGGGTAGGAATTGTAAGGAGTGGTCTCTTTTTTGAAATACTCTTCGTAAAACCAAGTCCATTTTTCCGTTATCACACACTTTCGAAAGACAGACTTCTTTCTGTAAAACTTTAACGTCAGAGTCAGCAGCATGTGCAAAAAAATTGCTTACCTTTCTCATCAGAATATCCCATGTTTTTGGATGTAGGGAGATACCTTCCTTTGTTGGTTGCAAGTCACCATTTCCATTCAAAGCAAATTTTCGCACATGCACTCGAGTAGAGCCGATGAAATTGTTAATCAACATAAATGAATAGTTTCCAAGATGAAACATGGTGTCTGGAAGTGACTGCATCGTTAATTTAGAAACTTCAGATTGTACCACTTGATCATCAAAATGAACTCTTTTACACACTTTAGGTTGATTGCTGAAACGCTTCATATTTTTTCCCTTAGCTTTTAGGTTGAAAGTTTTTTTTCACGAAAAGGTTTTCAGTAAAGCAAGAGATAGAGTCACTGTTCACTAAAGGACCTCAGAGTTTAAAATGCGATGGTCAGATGAGAACGTCGTTTATTCCAAACAGAAAACCGGTTGGCAACCAATGAAAAAAACTGCAAGCAGGATTATTACAACTCACCGCAGTACTTAAAATGGAAATGAAATGAAAAACGGGCTTCTACGCAGGAACTTGTATCAGGGACATGATCTGACACGCAAAAATACCAAGGCACCGCAATTTGTCGAACACGCCAGTCTGTGACGTCATAGCAGCATTGAGAGCATGATCAGACATGTAAGAATGAGTCCTTTCTCGTATACTGAGTCTGACGTCACGCAAGGCACCGCAATTTGTTCAATCCAGACTGTGACGTCACTCACGGCACCGCAATTTGGTCATAACATGCACTTCCCATGATAAATTCGTTGCCATTCTGCGAAGGATAAATATTCGTGTTGCCAGATCCCAAAAAAAACTAAAAAGAAAACAACTAAACTCAACCTATAATCTATGACGTCATTTTTAGCAGCAGAAGAAAACAACTAAACTCAACTTCCGGTCTACGACGTCACTTCCGGCAGTAGGAGAAAACAACTCAACTTCCGGTCTATGATCTATGACGTCATTTTTAGCAGCAGAAGAAAACAACTAAACTCAACTTCCGGTCTACGACGTCACTTCCGGCAGCAGGAGAAAACAACTCAACTCTACTTCCGGTCTATGACGTCACTTCCGGCAGTAGGAGAAAACAACTCACCTCTACTTCCGGTCTATGACGTCACTTCCGGCAGTAGGAGAAAACAACTCAACTCCGTGTGACGTCACTTCCGGCACCGCGGCACCGCTGAGTTAGAACCGGCGTTTTCCATCTACTTACCATGCAGGATCTAGCTTGTAGGATGCCATGCATAGTTTTCGAAAATTTTCGAAAACGTCGCAGAGCAGTAAAACATCAGTTTTAACATATAAGTCCGAATATTCTCCGAGGGTTTTAATGTTGAAAGATTTCCACACATTTTTTGCATGAGCGTAATCACTATCCGTAGTTGCTGTTTTATTTAACACATTATAAAATTTTTCTTGAGATGGAAGTTGTGTTTCGGAAAATTTATCCATGGAATCCATGTAATCATACGGGTACACACCCTTTCTTATCATAAGTTTCCAATTTGAAGGAAAATGATTCTTCGTATGGTGAAATTCATGTTGTAGGAGATTATTCGCGAGGGTATCTAAACTACTGGCCATGAATTTCATTGTGTCCAAAAACCTCAAATTAAATTTATTCCCGGTTTTTTTGCTAATCGAAATGTATCTTTCTTCTGTATTCGGAATCACGGTTATGTTTTTAGAGTCCTCCGCTAATTCCCGAATAAAAAGATGCGAGTCATAACCTGCGAGGTTATGGAGAAAAACCGGGATAAAATTTGGCAGTTTGTAGTTGAAATTACATGACGCATGTGCCGGTCCTCGGTAATTCCCAGTCACATGGTCATGATCCCTCACTTTTATGTCTCCAGCTGAGATTGGCTTCTGACAGATGAAGCACACATTTGATTCATGGAGTTTTTTCTGCGACTCATTCAATTCCTTCATCGGCACAAAGTTTGTGTACTTTGATTCGATGATCTGCGCCTCCATCTGAAGGCATTCTATGAATTTCCGCGAAGCATCTTCTCCTCTATAAACTACCGGAGGTTTGGTTTCTCCTCGACCGACTACGTAATAGCAGAAGCTTACAGGCTTGTGCTTTTCGTACACGTTAGTGTATGAGCAATCATCATCAAAAGGAGCACAGGTGGATACTTTTTCAGTCAATGTTTCAAAATCAGCATAAATAACGTAAGGCACGTATTGAGAATGCTTGAAATTATTAAAAAAAACCCACTTCTTCTCTTCAGAAGGCATCTCTATTTTGCAAGGAACATTCATTTTGCAAAGCTCAGAGTGTAAAGTTAAACTATCGTTTGAACTAAAAAAGCTTAAACATCGTCTACAAATGAAATGTCTTCGCTTTCCTTTGGTTAATTGACTTGAAACAAGACGTGAAAGACTAGTAATTGTACAATAATGAGATTTTTCTTTCTCTTTAATAAATAAAAGATCAACGTGTTTATTTTTAATTTTGGGTGTGACTACTAATGGAAAAATCATCATATCTTTACAAAAAGAGTAAACGTTAATAGAAATATCATTATTGTTTTTTTCAAATATTTTTATTTCTTCTGGTTTTGTAGGGAAACTTATCCCAGAAAAGTTAAAAGCATCCTTAAAGTTGACATAGTTTGAAACTCTGGATGTATTTTGATCTGCTGGAAATAATGCAGCTAAAATGGCCCAACGAAAACATTCATTGTCTGAATTTCTAACATTTACAACCGCACGTTTTAATTTTATTTCATTTGGTAACTCTATAAAACTAGTTCCTCGTAAAGGTAAATATTTATTACATCGTATTTCCAATTTAACAATAGATTTAAGGGCCCAACCTGAATCCTTCATTTCAAATTCTTCGCTTTCTTTTAAAATTTTTTCTGAAGCAATACTGAAAGCGTAGTCAATTTCATTTATAGATAATAATGCAACATTTTTAGTTTTAAAAGAACACTCTTTGAAAAGTGAGCCTTCCGAGAAACGTTCATAGATACATATAAGTAGAAAATTTACCTTTACTGCATTCTGCTGATGAACAATTTCTGTAATTAGTTCCACAGCTGCGCTCCTCTTTGCCTCCATAAACTCGGAGACATCTAGTATGCCTTGCGGGTTCGAAAGAGTCCAAGTAGAGAGACGATTTCCAAACGCACTCTCTTTCCGTCGCACAGTTCGAGAAGAAGCTCCACTCGTTGATGTCGATGCTTCAGGATTCACTCCACCCGCTGATGTTGATGGTCCAGGATTCACTCCACCCGTTGATGGTCCAGGATTCACATTATTACCCCCTTGAAAGTTTTCACTGCGTCTGGGCCGCTTGCTTTTCTCAGGGTTAGCCTCGCCGGGTTTTTTTCTTTTTGGAGGTTGTTGATGGAGGCTTTTTTTATGTCGCGTAAGTGCGTCAAGTCTTGAAAATGCCTTATTGCACACATCACAACGGAAATCATTGTTTTCGTGTACACTGGCTACGTGTCGCTGAAGGGTTGATTTCCTATTAAAGTTTCGCTCACATAATATGCACGGAAATGACTCCTCGTTATGCACGGAAGAAACATGACGTTCCAAATTAAACTTGGAGCTGTAGGTGTTGCTGCAAAGTCCACAAACGTGTGTATTCATTACATATGGTATACTGGCTTGCAAAGTTCTATGAGAAAAATGAGAATGCGTCCCTCTCTCACACACAGGTTAAGTATAAGAGGCAGGAAAATGAGAAAGCGCTACACACGCTCACAGGATAGAATGAGAATGCGAAACGACTACACGTACTATCTTGAAATACAGGTAGGGGCCAATCCCTTGGAATGCAGGACAAGTACGTACAATGCTTTGGAATGCAGGAGGGTAGATAACAAAAGGCTAGTTTCTGACATGAAAGAGGGGTGTACTCAATGCCTTGGAGTTCAGAAGGGTAGATGACAAAAGGACTGGTTTCAGGACGAATCGGCCTCAGAAAGCATATCCTCTTTTTGATCTGTAAAGGGTAAAGTATATCCAAAAGGAAATGATCGCTTCATGTTTTTCCACTAAAAGCACTAAGGAACAGGAATGAACACGTTTGAAGATACAAGTGATATCACTTCCAAGATTTCAGGGCAGCGACACGTCCTCCTCTGGGATATTTTGCAGTCAAAAGAATCTTACTGGTCAGACCTGTTAGAATGGGTCCAGGTGTTGCCATTCTGCGAGTCCACAAATAACCTTATTACATACCATTGCCAGATTCGGTACTAAAACTTTTCTTCTCCACATTCACGTTTTCATGTCAGAAACGCGGAGGTAAACTTACTACTCAACTCTACTCTACTCTCGAGTGACTTCATTGCCTACCACATGTGTTTGATTTCACGTTTGAACACGTTAGATTGACGTCATTCTCCACCACATGTTTGATTCTACGTTTGAACACGTTAGATTGACGTCATTCTCCACCACATTCTCCACCACGTGTTTGATTCCACGTTTGAACACGTTGGAATGACGTCATTCTCCACCACATTCACCTTTCTATGTCAGAAACGCAGATAAAAACTGATCGAACTTATTGATGTGGTGGAGCAATCTATACTATTTTAACAGCCAATTACGCACTTAATGTATTCAGATTTAAATTGATTATATTTCGGTAAGTAACCAGGTATTCGTGGCCGAATGGTTATATTCTCATCCAACTAACACTCGACTACGAGTACTTTTTGGTAGTCAGTTCGATCCCAGCAAAAAATATCACATCTTTTAGTTTTAAAAATATGTTTTAAAGATTTTATTATTTTTTTACTCAAAAAGTACTAATAGATGGCGCTACGAGTTACAGAAAAATCAGCTCTTAAATCCAACCGCTCTGAAATTCGCCTTAAATCCAATCCCTCTGAAATTCGCAAGTCCAAAACGTAAACACGTGTTATTCGACGAAATCCGAGAAACCGAAACTAACAACTCAACTCCACTCGAAGCAGGAAGAAAACAACTAAACTCAACTCAACATTGAAAACGAAACTAACAGCTCAACTCCACTAGGTATGACGTCACTTCCGGTACAACTCAACTCCACTTCCGGTTATGACGTCACTTCCGGTACAACTCAACTCCACTTCCTGTTATGACGTCACTTCCTGTCTTGACGTCACTTCCGGTACAACTCAACTCCACTCGATTTCTCCACCTTCTCCACCACTGATTTAGAACCCGCATTTTCTATCTACTCACGTAGATATTGAATAGTTTGGGTCCTAATATGGAGCCCTGGTGTGCCAGCCTGAATGGCACGTGTGGTAGAGAGTGTTTGTTTGCTCGAACGACAAAGGGCCTATCGGTCAGATAAGAAAGTATGAGTTGTGTGAGTGAGACCGGGAAGCCCAATGTAACAAGTGTGTGGATTAATCCATTAATCCAAACCCTGTCAAAAGCCTCGGCTATATCTAGAAGGACTGCTCCTGTGCTTTGCTTTGCATCAAGAGCCATCGAGAATGTGCTCCGTTACTCGGAGCAGTTGGTGTGAGGTGGATAGCTGCCTTCTGAAGCTGAATTGCTGGTCTATCAAGATTTTGGCCTGGGAGCAATACCTCTCTAACCTAGTGTTGATAATGGATTCGGTTGGTTTGCTGATCATGGATAGCAGGCTGATGGGCCTGTAACTGTCAGCTTTGTCGGGTGGTTTTTCGGCTTTAGAATGGGGACGATGACAGCTATTTTCCATTTATTTGGGAAGTATCTTAGTGACAAAACGGAATTTATAAGATGAGTTATGATGGAGATGAATTTGAGTGGGAGCTTCTTCATCATTAAGTTAGAAACACCGTCGATTCCTGAAACTTTCTTAACCTTCAGTTTTCAGACATAGTCAGTTATTTCCGAGGATTTGGTAGGTCCAATTGTGTCGGGTAGTGTAGTTCTAAGAAAATTTTCGAGTGATGAATTAACTAGGTTATTTGTCTCGTGGTTAGAAATATCATTTTCCTGGAATTGCTTTTCCAGGCTGTCTGACAACATTTCGGCATTCTCAGCGTCTGTGTAGGCTGTTCTAGCTGAGCGGAATTTTGACTATTTTCTTTTTAAACAGTTTAACTGCTTTGCACAGAGAACATTCCTCTGCGGATAGTGATGAGAGATATTCAGTCCAATTTTGTTGCGTGTGTTTATGGATTGAGTCCCTGAACGTGTTCTGGGCCTGGTTCATGAGTTTTTTGTCATTAGGGTCTTTGGATCTCTGCCAAGTCTTTTGGGCTTGGTTTTTAATTTTACGTAGTTTTCTTATTTTGGAGGGTAAGGAGCTGCCGGGTTTTTCGTGCACGACTCTACCGGTCTCTTGATATACACTAGTGATTGTTTGTGTGATCTCTTCGGCATAGGAGTTAAGCTCCTCCCCTGAAGAGGTGTGAGGTATTGCATATGGAATGTTGAAAAGGGTGTCAGAAAATGTCTTCCAATTTGGTCGAGACACCTTTGTTACTCGAGGAGGTCGTTACTTGCTACTACTCGTTACTTACGTGTCGAAAAACAATATCACTGGGTTGTGGTCACTGGACAGCTCTGACAGCGAGTCCATGGTGCGACGGTATGGAAAATTTCTAATCAACGCCAGATCAATCGCCGACTCGCTCATGGGGCCATAACGAGTGGGTTTATCAGGTGCAGCAATCTCAAAACCTGCGCTAGTCGCAAAAGAATAGAGTTGTGTTCCTTGTCTATTAGTATTGCTGCAGTTCCAGTGTCGGTTGTGTGCGTTTGTGCCTCCAGCTACGACGATGTAACTATTAAGTCCAAGTAGGGATTCAAGATCTTATATATATGTGCATGGTGCTTTGTTTTTAATATAGATGGAAACTAGTGTTAGGGGGAAGGGGGTGAAGTGTAATAGTTATTACAGTGGCTTCGCAGATGCGAAGTCTTGGTGTTGAAACTATAATATGGAATAGAACTTGTAATGTGTGTAAATTCCGGTGCCGCCGCCTGGGCCAACAGATCTGGGTGTAATTCAAAATTCATAGTTGGGCAGCTGTGCTTTTTCGCCAACTTTTAGGAATGTTTCCTGAACTAACAGGGTATCGGGTGAGTGCTCGTCTACAAAAGCTCGTAGTTCGAGGAGTTTACTACGGAGTTCTTGCGAATTCCAGTAGCAGAGTTTCAGACCGGTTGCGGGGCCGTTCATTTTGAAATATCAAAATTGATATGATTAATCAGCACGAACAATTTGTCGGCATGTCTGGTGCAGCTTCGGAGCTGCAACAAAAGTTGACTGATGTCAGGAATGCAAGCGGTAATCGCTTTGATTTCCTTCAACAGTTGGAAAAGCTCATTCATTTCACCTACGGGAGGGATAGAGGAACCGGTCTCAATCTGGGAAGGTTCAGATTGCTTTTGAGCGCTGACTGCTGGAGCCGGCGTGGTAAGAGGCGGGTTAGGCCTAAGCGCTTGGATGTAACTTGTCCCAGCCGTTGCAAATTTTGCTGGAAAGGACCTAGGTTTAGGCACTTTCGTGCATCCGTGGTAATTTGCCGTGTGCTTCACTACAATTTGCACACTTCGGCTGAGTCTCCTTGTTAGGGCAGTCGATTGAGCGATGCGGACCGCTACAAATTACTCATCTTGTGGGCATCCTGCAGTTAGCGCTCGAATGATTAAAAAGCTGGCAATTGTAACAGTGCGGAGTTCCTTTACGGTTAGTAAATTTATCTACTCGCACCATAAGGTGCATAAACTCAGTGAGCTCATATATGGCTCCTGCGATGTCGAAGGGGTGCAATTGCCCCTGAAAAATTGGTAGCGGCTTTTTATCCTTGAATCTCTTGAGCTGGGTCACTTGGATGGACTTAATGCCAAGAAGTTCCAGCTCAGATTTGATCTTATCGCAAGACGTGCAGGTCGGTAGATCTTTGATTACAACCTTTACGGATCTTTGGTCTTTAGAAGACCTGTAAAAGTAGTCTCCCTGGTTCTCACCCAAGTACTTGGTGATTGCCCGGTGTTTGTCGGGCGTTCGTAGGTAGGTATTTAGCATTGTGCCCGATAGCTTCGCTACAATGTTTGGGTTGTTAACGTCTCGTCCTATCCTTTCCAACAACGTTTTGTAGTTGTTACTGAGATTTGCAATTATTGGGGATCTTAGAAGCAACCTGAAGCTCCTCAACTATGTCGTCGATATTTACGTTTTCACTTGAGTTAAACTCAATTGGTTTAGATTTCATCGACGAAGTTCGGTTAGGGTTAAGTTTTTTGGCCGGCGGGTTATCTACATTTAATTGCCTGTTGGCTACAATGTTTGGGTTGTTAACGTCTCGTCCTATCCTTTCCAACAACGTTTTGTAGTTGTTACTGAGATTTGCAATTATTGGGGATCTTAGAAGCAACCTGAAGCTCCTCAACTATGTCGTCGATATTTACGTTTTCACTTGAGTTAAACTCAATTGGTTTAGATTTCATCGACGAAGTTCGGTTAGGGTTAAGTTTTTTGGCCGGCGGGTTATCTACATTTAATTGCCTGTTGGCAGGGCGTTTAATTTTAACAAGGATTATCCTCTCCTTGGCAGCATAAGAAAGAGATTCGCACCGACCTTGTAATTCGGCGTTCCTCCCCCTGAAGTATTGCAGTCAGTTGCCAAAGATGACGTCCCCATCATCGATTTCACTCTTATCCATGAGGGCTGTGAGCATGACGATGAATCCTTTGCCAAGATTCATTTCTCCCTCCAAGAAATTGTTGCGTTCACGTTCACGCAACTCATACGTGGCCTTTTTCATCCACTCGGAGTCTAAGTTTATTGGGTTCACCGAGATTTCCATCTCCGATTGGAACCGATGAACTGGGATATTGTCGTTAGCGTTAGACATTTATTCTGTGATCAGCCAGTCCTTAAAAGGACTCAGGGAGTTCACTAATTACGAGACTCTTAGAGCAGCAGTTATGAGCGTCCTTCCTATATGGAAGCGAAATGACAAATGGGAATGGTGATCGACTGGGAATGGTGATCGAATGTGAATCTCGAATGAGAATGAAGAATGGGAATGGATTCAAGCGAATATTTGCGGACATTTCCCCTTACAAATTTTCTTTCGCTACTTGTGCTCTTATCTAAATAGACTTGATCCTCTTTGAAACCATGACGCGAATAGTATTTATCATACTATATAAACTAACAGTTATAATGAAAACGGCTTAATGATCCCGATATAAGTTACTAATAAAACTGCTCTGACGTCAGGAGAGAACTGCCGGGCCCTGAAAGGACTTGAGTCCGACCATGTATGTCGGAATGTCTAGGCGCCAACCTGCCCACGTTCCAAAAAGCGCGGGAAACATTTCCCAAAGACCAATCGGAGCACTTCCCGCCAGAAGGCGCGAACCCCGCAGACTGACTCCGAGCGATTTGATGTTAAGACGTGGCTTTGCACGGACGTGCCACCAGGATGTTAATCCCACTATGATTTGATGTTTAATCTGATATTTGTACATAATTGACCCCTGTAATTAACCCCCCTTTTCCCCTAGATTTTATTAAAACAATATTTAATAGTAATGATGCTCTCCTCAATTCACTTCTAACATATTAATCCACAACATGGGGGCTCAGGCCTCCCGTTGCCTCTCAATCGTAAGCTAAGTAGCTGTAAAGCTAAGTAGTGCAACGCCAAGTGTTAAGAAGATACGACGATCCGAATGGATAACGACGATGCCACTTTGCGATGCCTACAAATGGATACATTCTGTCTATGGTGCCTACAAGTGAACGAGATTTGACGAGCCAAAAACGACGGAGATTCTAACCAGGACTATATGTGAGTGTTTTCTGTTCACATTTTTTCGATTTCATTGCATTTATATTGAAAATGACGACTCTTGGAACAATTCCACATGTTGCTTCATCCATAAAAACGTCGAGCACGAAAAACGTGCAAATGCTGCATAAAATTCTATTTCCGAATACAGAACTTGACAGAAAATGTCGACAAAATCTTCGTAATTTTTCTGGTTTTTCTGATGATACAGACTTTGACTCTATCAAGAGTAAAATTCTGGAAGATTTCTCACTTCCACAACTGATTACAATTTGCAATATTTTGCACATTGAAATTTTAGAAGACAAATCCCTTTGCTGCGACGCGATAATTACTTCTTTAAAAGATTTTTCGCTTCTAACTTCGAATGATGATTCAGGCGGCGAAAGCGAAACGGAACAAGAAAATCAAAGTTCTTTTTCCCAGCGTGAAAGTTCTGCATTCACGAATTTAAATGCGTCAGCAATTGGTCAAGGCCACGAACAAACGCAGCGCTCATCGAAAGATACAAAACACATCTCCGAAACCGCTTTTGATTTTGAACCAATGCGGAATCCTTTTTCCAACGATTCGCAGTCTCGCAAAAAAGAAACTGTTTATCCTTTTGCGTCTGAAAATAAACAGAGTTTCAGCATTAATTTTTCTCTGAAGGATTTAGTTGAAACAATTCGACCTTTTTCATCCGAAGATAATTATCCCATTGAATTGTTTATCCAAGAACTCGAAGAACTGTTTTTATTTCATAATTTATCTAATGACATGCAAAAAATTGTTTTTACTAAGCATTGTCTATTGCACTCTGCAAAATTATATGCACAAACATTAAGAGGTATTGATACATTTGAAGCATTAAAACATTCTTTATTAGATGAATTTAAAGCATGTATTTCAAGTGTTGACTTACATAATCTTTTGCGTTCCCGTAAATTAAAACCTGGTGAAAATTTATTTGCATATCTAATAGCTATTCGAGAAATTGCAAGTCGTGGTAATATTGATTGTGCTTCAACCCTTGAATATTTTATAAATGGTATACCTGATAATTCACATAACAAAATTATTTTATATGGTTGTAAGTCTTTTGGTGAATTTAAAGAGAAATTAAAAGTGTATGAGAAGTTGTTTAATGTAAGCAACCATAAAAAAGATTTTATTGATCACTCTTATCGCCCAAGGTATGATTCTAATAAAAGTCAAAATTATCAAAGATCCAAGCAATCTTCTAATGTTGCAAAGTCCACTAATCACTGTTATATATGTGGTAGTAAATTTCATATTTCTAATGAGTGTGCACATAAAAGTAAAGGTTACAAATGTTTCTCCTGTAATGTATTTGGTCACCGTTCTGCAGAATGTCCCAAAAAAGCTGCTCAAACGCCAAAATTTACAAACTATTCCAGTGAACCAAAAGCTCAAGTTCATTCACTTGCTATTGAAGAACATTATCCCATAAGTCCCATGGAAATTGAAGTTACCCTTGGAACTGTCACATTTCGTAGTCTAATTGACACTGGAGCACAAGCTAGTTTAATAAACACTGATGTACACAAAGAAATTGGATCCCCACCACTTGAAAAATCCCAAATCACATTTTCTGGAATTGGTAACACCAAAGTTCACCCTCTTGGTTTTTTTCATGGTGATATCAAAATTGAAAACAGCAATTTTCCTTGCAAAATTCACGTTGTTCCAACTCATTCAATTCCCTACAAGGCAATCTTAGGAACTGACTGTATCCAACAAGCTGAATTTAAAGTGGGTAAAAATGGTATTTCTCTTATCAACGATGAACCAAATTTCCTTCTTAATGTTGTTAATGTAGTAGAAGATGTCAACTCCTTAGATCTTCAACATATAAAAAACAAAGCAATCCGACAGAAGGTTGAACACTTAGTTTCAAATTACAAACCAAACAAAACCGAAAGTACCGACTTACAAATGAAAATCATTTTGACGGATGAAACACCCATTGCACAGCGTCCACGAAGGTTGTCTATCGCTGAAAAACAAGAGGTAGACAAACAAATCGAACAATGGTTGAAGGACCAGATAATTTCTGAAAGTACATCCGACTTTAGTGCACCTATGGTTTTATGCAAAAAACCTGATGGATCAACGCGTATTTGCATTGATTACAGACTTTTGAATTCCAAAATAATCCGAGACAGACAGCCCTTACCGTTGATAGAAGACATCTTTGACAGCTTGCAAAATGCTCAAATTTTTTCTACATTAGATCTCCGGAATGCTTTCCATCATGTTGACATACATCCAGATAGCCGCAAGTACACTAGTTTTGTAACTCACTCCAATCAATACGAGTTCAACAAGGTCCCATTTGGATTAAACAAAAGCCCTTTAATTTTCCAGCGATATATCCAAATTGTATTTCGTGAACTGTTAAAACAAGGAACTGTCATAATATACCTGGATGATATTGTTATTCCTGCTTCTGATGAAGAGGATGGTCTTCGTAAACTCAAACAAGTTTTCAATACCGCCTCAAAGTTTGGTCTTGAATTTAACTTCAAAAAGTGTAGTTTTCTCCAAAGAAAAATTGAATTCCTAGGTCATGTAATAGAAGATGGTACCATTCGACCCTCTGTAAACAAAACACGTGCAGTTCAAAATTTCCCTACCCCGAAAACTCAGAAACAAGTTCAAAGCTTTCTTGGTTTATCGGGATATTTCCGAAAATTTATTAAAGATTATTCACTAATTGCTAGACCCTTAAGTGACTTGTTAAAAAATTCTACTCCATTTCATTTTGGCCCCGAACAACGAAAAGCTTTTTTAATGTTGAAACAAGCTTTATCCTCCGATCCTGTATTACACCTATATCAACAAGGCTCACCTCTCCAACTGCATTGTGATGCAAGCAAACTAGGTTTTGGATCAATCCTACTACAAAAAGATTCTGATGAACACTTCCACCCTATTCAATATATGAGTATGAAAACATCACCTCAACAGGAAAAATACTCCAGTTATGAACTCGAAGTATTAGCAATTATAGAATCCCTTAAGAAGTTTCGACACTATTTAACGGGCACTAAGTTCCAAATATTCACAGATTGTCAAGCATTTCAGAAAACAATGACCAAAAAAGATTTAACCCCCAAAATTGCACGATGGGCTTTATTCCTTCAAGGATTTGATTACGAACTATTACACAGATCAGGACAACAAATGCAACATGTAGATGCGTTAAGTCGCTACCCCGTTCTTGTGATTACACCTGACGAACTAACCCAAAAAATTAAAGAAACACAAGATAATGATGAGTTTATATCAGAAATTAAGAAAATGATAACAACAACCCCTTCAACTGAATTTTTCTTAAAAAATGGTATTTTGTTCAAAATGAACAAAGATGATGAACTCTTAGTTGTGCCACAAAGCATGCAAAAAGAAATAATTCAAAATACACATTTAAAAGGACATTTCGCCTCACGCAAAACTGAATCAATTGTTTCACAAGACTTTTACATCCCAAATCTTACACATCAAGTGCAAGAAGTAATTTCGAATTGCATCCCTTGCATTCTATCCTCACGCAAAACCGGTAAACCGGAAGGACTGCTCAATCCCATTCCGAAAGGCGACGAACCCTTAAGCTGTTACCACTGTGATTTTCTAGGTCCCTTACCATCAACAAATAAAAATTACAAATACATTTTTGCAGTTATTGATGCATTTACAAAGTTTTTATGGCTTTATCCAACTAAATCTACTTCTGCTCAAGATGCACTTCAAAAGCTAACTCTTCAACAAACAACTTTTGGCAACCCCTCAAGAATCATAACAGATAAAGGTAGTGCTTTTAAGTCAACCGACTTTAAGAATTATTGCAACGAACAATCAATCGAACATATACAAATTACAACAGGAGTGCCACGTGGTAATGGTCAAATAGAACGAATGTTCGGTACATTAATCCCGATTTTCACAAAATTATCACTTAACGAACCCGAAAAATGGTTCAAATTTGCCCCACATATCCAGCGTATAATGAACAGTACAGCTCCCAGAAGCACAAAATTCACACCCTTTGAACTTTTGATCGGAATAAAAATGAAACAAAAAGAAGACCTACACATGAAACAAATTTTGGACGAAGAACACTTATATATATGCTCCACAATAACAGAAAAACAAATTCTCAGAAACGAAGCTAAAACAAACATCTTCAAAATGCAAGAAGAAAGCCGACGACAGTACAATAAACACAGAAAAAAGGCCCACATTTACAAGGTTGGTGACCGTGTCGCCATAAAACGTACTCAGTTTGGAACACTCCTTAAGTTACGACTCAAATTTTTCGGACCCTACGAAGTTACAGCAACACACCCTCATGATCGTTATGATGTTAAAAAAATTGGTCAACACGAAGGACCAAATGTAACTTCCACGTCAGCTGATAACATGAAACTGTGGTCAAGAAACTTATTTTGAACTTTAACTTTATTATCTTTGTCATTTTATTTGTATTATTTTTTATTTTTGTGTCTACTTTTGAAAATGAAAAACTTTTTCTGAAAATTGTCAGCAAATCTATTGTGAATCTGTCAACAAGCCAACGAACTGTCACGTGAACATGTTTGCAAACCATGAGCATTTCCTGTGTAAATATTTACTGATGTCCACTCCTGTAAACGCCATCTACGATGTCCCATGGCAACGATGTATAGCTACATTAGCTATTAACCATGACCAATGGTTACGATGTTATTACGATGAAAAGCACACACGATGAGCAGACCACGATGTTCTCTTTGCTGCACCACTGCATTTATCAGTCCATGAAAAATTTCCCACAATGGAAGGCCGAAGCATCCCCACCATGCTCAATGTTGACAATCAATCTACAAATGCTGACATTGACAGATATTTTTTTTCGAACTTTTCCTCTTTTGTTTTTGCTTCTCGTTTCAGGTTTCTTCACTGCCCAGCGTGTCAGGAGGACCTGACATGTCAAGATGGACGAGTGTCGGAATGTCTAGGCGCCAACCTGCCCACGTTCCAAAAAGCGCGGGAAACATTTCCCAAAGACCAATCGGAGCACTTCCAGCCAGAAGGCGCGAACCCCGCAGACTGACTCCGAGCGATTTGATGTTAAGACGTGGCTTTGCACGGACGTGCCACCAGGATGTTAATCCCACTATGATTTGATGTTTAATCTGATATTTGTACATAATTGACCCCTGTAATTAACCCCCCTTTTCCCCTAGATTTTATTAAAACAATATTTAATAGTAATGATGCTCTCCTCAATTCACTTCTAACATATTAATCCACAACATGTATTTACAAGAAAAATTTAAAACTTACCAACTTTTATTTACAGTTACATACAACCTCATTAGATAAATGCCACCATGCTACTCGCTCGATGAGAGTCAGGTGGAAAGTGCATGCTTTTGTTTTTATCCTCAAAATGCACTTTGATGGCGTTAAACCAATCCGCACATGGCTGTGCTTTGGGGTTGATGACCACTGCACACTCTCCTCCCAATATTCAACTCGGTTAAAAACGATCTGGGAAGTGCAATTTGTGTTCTGAACGAGTACCTTGGTAGGGAACTCTTTTGATAGGGTAGACGGGTCAGAGTGCACTCTATCACCGGTCAAGGGAGATGGAGTCTAAGTTTACTGGGTTCACCGAGATTTCCATCTCCGATTGGGACCCATGAACTGGAATATTATAGTTAGCGTTAGACATTTATTCTTTAATCAGCCAGCCCTTAAAAGGACTCAGGGGGTTGACTAATTACGAGACTCTTAGAGCAGCAGTTATGAGCGTCCTTTCTATATGGAAGTGAAAGGACGAATGGGAATGGGAATCGAATGGGAATGAAGAATGGAATGGATTCTAGCGAATGTTTGCGGACATTTCCCCTTACAAATTTTCTTTCGTTGCTTGATTGCGCTACTGTGGTGCTCTCTTCACGAAGGATCGTCAAGAGAGCACAGAAGATAGGCAGGCTTCATCCTATTTATAGACGTAGTTTTCCCTTGCACCATGAGTTGGGAAAGCTTGTCAGACCTGCTGACCACAAGAAAAAGGCCCCCCTAGGGCTGATGAAGTGGGTGCTTAACTGTGTCGCATCTGAGAAACACATGATATATTGTCAGGAAGTCCGCTGGAACAACACTGCACGTTTTCTATGTCGAGACATGGGCGGGCTTAGCACACGTTAATTTCATGTGATCAAGTACTTTCTGCAAATAGCTTGTGGAATCATCTTGGATTTAGCGCAATCGAAAAACTAGTGTTCAGAGCACTAGGTAGCCACAATGGTGCTCTGAACACTAGGTCAGCTGAGGCACACTTCAGATCTAGTTTGAGTGCCGAACGTAGTCCAAGTAAAATTGTTGAGAGTATCGCAGCCCAACGCTCGGGTGCGTGCCCACTTACTTGCACTTTTAAATGGGCGATACCACTCTCCAATCAAACCATTCGCTTGCGGATGGTACATTATGTGTGTATTGCGAATACCTAAGCAATTTTACAACGAGCGAAACAAAGCAGACTCGAATTGTCTAACCTGATCCGTCGTGATGGTAGATGGTACACCATACCTGAATATCCAACACGTTAAGAAAGTTTCGGAAATTGTGGCTTTTTTTCCTTCGCCAGCTAATTATTTATGTGTTACTTAAGAATTATGCTTTCTCATCATCTTGTATTAATCTCATAATTAATTTTGTATCTTTCCCTTCAGGGTTGATCCTGGACCGTAGCCCATTGTGTTGCTTCAATGTGTCGTAAATTCAACTATTTACCTCAGAGCAATTTTGAACTAATTTATTTATTTTCATTTGTTTTTGCATCACCAATATTTTCAGGTGGCTCAGTGGGGTTGCCCTCTGCGCTAGCAGCCTGCGATCTGTTCTATTCCTCGCTGGGTGTATTTCTCTCTTCTGCAACAGTAAAGCTGCCTTTGTGTGTGTATGTCTTTTTACTTGACGTTATTTTTGTCACGTTTTGGCCAAATATGACCCTTGAGCCATAGAACAACCCAACCAACCAATTTTTTCAAAAGTTGATATTTTTCAGTATTCTGACCCACAAGAGTCAGGATGGAAACATTTTTAATATATAATATCAAGTTTCATTTTTTTAGCTTTTTTATGCATTCAGATTTATTTTTAAATTATATACATTTAAAAAGAGACAATCTTTATCGGAAAATTTAAGTTTCCGTGCATTTTTTTCAGCAATTCATTTTCATTTGAGACAACTTACATCACTCACATATCTGGCAACAGTTCAGTACAACTTATAATCCTTGTCTAACTGGAAACGCGTGCGTGGATCTCCGATTTTGTGCGAGTTCCCATATTTCTAAAATATGGTAAGTTAATAATTTAATTTATTTCTTCATCTTTGTAATTGTGCCTAGTGAACAAGTATTCGCTTTCTGAAAAGTGAATTGTTTGCTATTGTACTAACTTACTGATTCCTTATTCCAATGTGACCACGCGGTCACATTGGTATAAGGAATCCACCGAGTGCCATTTTGAAAATTTATCTTTCCGATTGAGTGCTGTATCCAGTAATATTCTCATGAATGGAAACAAATAAATGATTGATTATTAGGATTTTTTTGCTGTTATAAGCGAAACAGTAATTTTCCTGTGTAATACTTAAAAATTAAAATTTCCCACTTAGCCTAATTAAACCAGTCATGTATGCCGGATTTGGTGAAATCAGACAAAAATACGTACTTTACTCACGATCTTAACTTGGATTCTTTTTTATTTAGAAAAATTCTTTTCATAACTCTTTCTTCAGAATTGATGCTTTTCATGTACTAGGCCTAACACCATGCGCATCATCCATCCAATCTCGTCTCTTTTGATATATCTAAGCTAATTTCGAAAGCGGATTAATTTATTATTCCATCGCTCAGAAGTAGTGGCACTTGTGCGTTAAAAAAATCCAAAATATCGCTCATTACGCTGATCTGTAGTGAATGTATTTTGTTTGAAATTATGGAATTTCCATTTGAAAATTTAATGTGTAAGTCGTGGCAAGTGTTTCTCAAGACTTATTGCATTTACTTATTCAATATTTGCGATTTATATTATAGCCACCTAAACAAGATCAAAAGAAAAAAGACCCTAAGGTAGGGCAGAAGAAGAAAGAAGGAGGATCTTCTGGAGGCAAGGCTAAGAAGAAGGTAAGACAAACAATTTAAACATTATCTGTAATGTTGAACCAAATCTTGTTTTACTGATTCCAGGCTATTTTCTGATTGCCATAAGATTTTAGGCTTCATTTCAAAACTAATCTGCAATATTGTAATGTTAATGTACAGGAGGTTTCGCAACTTTTTGTTTCATGTATATCCAAACAAGTGAGAGCTTTCCGATGTCAAATATCGAAAATTAATTCTTGCATTTCTTGACTATTCTACAAGTAATTTTGTTTTTTGTCGCACCTGTGAAAAAGTGCTGTAAGTTTCATCATAATTGGGCAAATGAACTGCATTTTAATGTTTGATTTCTGATTGCTGACTTAGAACATTTTAAGACACTTCACTTATAATTTAGGCTTCACGAGTTTGGTGAACTTCAATTTAATGGATTGGTACAGCTGCAGTCTGCCGTGCGGAGTGGCAATGTGGGTTTTTTTGCGCACTTTTTGTGTCGCCAGTAGTGAAGTTTTGGTGAGAAGGCAGGTAACCTTAAGGAAGTCCATTTGTTGTTTGGTGGGTAAACTTTCAGGGATAATGGCTGCTATACTCAGTCATGTTTGGCAACAACCATTGTTTCACCAACTTGTAATCTCTTCCAGCGCCAAATAATTATCACTGGAGAAAGAAACTGTTTAAGATGCCAATTGTGGAAATGCATTGCTTGCGTTTTAACTTATTCAAAACAACATGGCTGAAGTGCCAACTTGCTGGATTGAAATTACCTTAAAGTTAAGAAAGACATCTGATTTTCTCTTTTAGAAAGATTGTTCTTGGGGTCTCAAAGTACAAGGAATTTTTAAACATTTGAATTCCTAGCCTAGGTTATTTCCAATTTTGAATATTAGTTAGCTTGAATCAGCAAAATTTTAGATTTAAATTAGTATACCCTCATTGATTAATGATAAATTAATATGCTCAATTTGGTAATAATTATTTTGTCAGTTTTTTGTGTAATTTATTTGTATTTCAACTTTAATTTGTTCGGATTAAGTTTGTAGCTAATTCTTTGATGAAAGAAAGGACTGAATATTCTGATGAATACTGTCATAACGTTCTGAGAATTGTTCTGACATATTTTTTAAATTGATCTTTTAATTTGGAAATACCTATAATTTAGCTTATATTCCTAACATGTTTGTAAACATGGAACAGATGTAGTATAGATCCCTAATCCATTTGGCGACTTTTTTCGTCACCAACCCTGACGTTACTTGGTGACATTATTTTAATCTCAAAAATATCAATATAACATCAGAAATAACATGTATTACAAAAAACTACATAAGTTGAATAAATGGTACAGCTGTAGTCTCTGCCGCGCGCGGTGGCAACGCGTTTTGGTGCGGCTTTTGGCGTAGTTATAAGCGACTCATGCAGGCTGATGGTAACCCATTTTTTTCTCGAATTTTCTCCTGGTTAGGGTTAACGTATTTTTATGGCAACCTTGCTGGCGTCCAGTTCTCATTTACAGTGAAATCTGTTAAAATATTAGAATAACTTATATTCTACTAATGTACATTTTTTTTATTCATTTCATTCATATGTGGAGAATGATATCGATTCACTGTTGGAAATCCGAGAACAAATGGGTTACCCTCACCGGCATGAGTCGCTTATAACTACGCCAAAATTCCATACATTTCATCCATATTTGCAGTGTTTTTTTATTCAAATGTTGTTTCATTCAGATTTACATATTTCATCCATACGTATGCAGTATATATTCGATGTTGGAAGATTTCCGTGGCGACATAAAAAGTGCGCCAAACACGGCGCCAAAAAAAACGCGTTGTCACCGCGCGCGGCAGAGACTACAGCTGTACCGAATAAATTTATTCTAATCTTATAAACAGATTTCGCTGTAAATGAGGGTTTCCTGTTTAAACGGGGTTGCTAGTCGTGAACTGAACCCTCAGTCACATCCCATTCGATTTTTTTTTTATAAAATGGAAAATGAAATTTCAAAGCAAACCATTATAGAAAAAATTCCCTGGATCCTAATCGCGTCCGACTGCAATAGCTACTGGTGAATGAAATTAAAATGGTTATAGTATGCAGTCTATACATAGCGTAGGGACTCTGTAGGGTTGCTAGAATGGAGTGGAAATAAGTGGGGGGTTACCGAAAACCACATAAATCTAAATTCAGGGTTGTTTCTCATTCATTTGGCCCAGGACAAAAATTGGTTTTGGATTTTGTAAGGGAGGCACGCTTGATAGCTAATGAGATCATTTGTTCAAAGTGCAATTCGGAAATGAAGCTAAATCTTAAATCAACGAAGTCTGGGTTTTTGTGAATATGCAAAAAAATAGTTGATGGGAAAGTTTGCGGTAACGAGAAATCGGTTAGGACTGGATCATGGTTGCTTTGAAATTTCGTTTTCCATTTTACAAAAAAAAATCTAATGAGGTGCGACTGAGGGTTCAGTTCATGACTGGCAGCCCCGTTTAAACAGGAAATCCTCATTTACAGTGAAATCTGTTTATAAGATTAAAATAAATTTATTCAACTTATGTACAGTTTTTTGTAATAAATCTGTTATTTCTGATGTTATTGATATTTTTTGAGGTTAAAATAATGTTGCCAAGTAACGTTCAGGGTTGGTGACGAAAAAAGTCTCCAAATGGATTGAGGGATCTATACTACATCTGTTCCTATTCCGGGTTTGAATATCTTAAAAGAAACTTGTTCTGATCTCAGCTAACTTGGTAACTATTTCACTTGCTGTTAAAGGATCATTTGAGGAATTATATTTTGGGTAAAGATGTAGAATCCGGGGCATGTTTGTCGCCAAGCAATTTTTGTCGCCAAATCAAGATGGCGTCCAAAGCAAGTATAGTATGTTCATTAAAAAACGTGGACTTTCCTACGCGAAAAACCTTTTGCATAGGGTTGCCATAAACCTGAAACAAAACACCAAGGTTACCATGTTTGGCGATAAATTGCTGGTGCCCCGGATTCGACATCTCCACCATATTTTGTATTAATCATGAAATCCAAAGGCTTGATTATGTCCATAAACTTAACATGTGTGCTCTGATTGATCTCTGCCTTTTGATCTGAATTGAATGTGTTGAAAGAAACATGCTCTGAGCTTTGCTAATTTAGCAACTGTTTCAGACTTAAAGGTATTTAAAAAACTGTTTTGTATATTAATCATTTGAAATTCTAAGGTTTGGTCATTACCGAGAATGTCAATGCATGCTCTGGACAATTTCATGCTTTCAATATCTGAGAATAAACTTTGTTTTGAGCTCTGCTAATGTGGTAGCTATTTCACATGCTGTTAAAGGATCATTTGAAGAGTTATGTTTTGCATCAATCATTTTAAAATCGGACTTATTCATGAATTTAAATGTGCTTTGATGAACTATCTTTCGGGTCTGAATATCTGTTGAAAGAAATTTGTTCTGAGCTTTGTTAATTTAGCAACTATTTCACTTTGTGTTGAAGGATCATTTGAAGAATTTTGGAACAGCTGCAGTATAGACCCCCCCCCCATCCATTTGGCGACTTTTTTTGCCGCCAACCTTCACTTGCGATTTGTTGTTTTTGGTAACCCCCACTTTTTTCCACTCCATTCTAGCAACCCTACGCTATGTATATATATAGACATATTTAACCCAGACTTATATATTGACTGCGATAACTGTATTTTTATATATAATCAAGATTAACATTATTTATTATGGCGAATGCAATTTCTTTGCACATAAAAAACGCCAGGGTTTCTATAATGGTTGCTTTGAAATTTCGTTTTCCATTTTACAAAAAAATCGAATGGGGTGCGACTGAGGGTTCAGTTCACAACAGGAAACCCTCATTTACAGTGAAATCTGTTAAAAGATTAGAATAACGTATATTCAACTTATGTACATTTTTATGTAATACGTCTGTTAAAAAATGTCGCCAAGTAACGTCAGGGTTGGCGACAAAAAAAGTCGCCAAATGGATGGGGGAGTCTATACTGCAGCTGTTCCAGAATTTTTTTATATCAATCATTTGGGGGGAAGTTCAAAGGATGTGTGCTCTGATGAACTATCTTTCGGGTCTGAATATCTGTTGAAAGAAATTTGTTCTGAGCTTTGCTAATTTAGCAACTATTTCACTTTGTGTTAAAGGATCATTTGAAGAATTTTTTTATATCAATCATTTGAAGTTCAAAGGCTTGATCATGGCCATAAATTTAAATGTGTGCTCTGATGAACTATCTTTCGGGTCTGAATATCTGTTGAAAGAAACATGCTCTGAGCTTTGCTAATTTAGCAACTACAATGAAACTTGATTAACTGTCAGTCCGTTTTATTAAAAGTTAAGTTATTAAATATTAAAAGTACGTACACACATACTATACTTCTACGTAAAGTATGTAACATTGCCGCTCAGAAAGCACGAGCCTCGAAGAAACAAAAGAAAATGGCAGACTATTTTAAAATTTGAATATGTATGTAAGTCTAGAGCGTAAGTTGATGTAACAATATGTACTATACTGTACTTAATGTAAATTGTTGGTTTCTGTAAAATAAAATAAATGTAGTATATTTCCAGTTTGTAAATGTGCCTTTTTATCATTCGTTCATGATGGGGTGGGTTGTTTAAGGTTTTTCTGTTATCCGTCTATTCGATTAACGACTGACATTTAATCAAGTTTCACTGTATTTCACTTTGTGTTAAAGGATCATTTGAAGAATTGTTTTATATCAATCATTTGAAGTTCAAAGGCTTGATCATGGCCATAAATTTAAATGTGCTCTGATGAACTATCTTTCGGGTCTGAATATCTGTTGAAAGAAACATGCTCTGAGCTTTTGCTAATTTAGCAACTGTTTGGACTGTTCAAGGTTATTTAAAGAATTGTTTTGTATATTAATCATTTAAAATTGAAAGGTTTGATCATTGCCATTAATTTCAATGTGTGCTCTGATGAATATTTTCACGCTTTGAATATCTGAAAATAAACTTTGTTCTGAGCTCTGCTAATGTGGTAGCTATTTCACCTGCTGTTAAAGGATCATTTGAAGAGTTATGTTTTGCATCAATCATTTTAAATTCAAACTTGATCCATGAATTTAAATATGCTCTGATGAACTATCTTTCGGGTCTGAATATCTGTTGAAAGAAACATGCTCTGAGCTTTTTCTAATTTATTAACTACAGGTGGCCCTCAACTTTCGCACATAATTGGTTCCTGAAAATGTGTGTGAATGTTCGAAAGTAGAAGGATATAAAAAAATGTATTTTAAAATATTTATTTATCAATTATATATTAAAAATATTTATTTATCAATATATATAATTAAGTTAACGAGGCGTGTTTCAGGTGTTTTCTTTATAAACTTGTCAAGAGTGTTAGTTGAATATCAACCTTTTTCTTTTCTTGATAAAGAGTTCTATAATATGCTGTGTCTTTCTCAATCGCCAAGAAACAATGTCAATTGGTTTTTAGAAGGTTTATGTACAGGGGCAACTGATTCTTTTGATAAGAATGTACGATTAGGCATTTTTTCCCAAAATAAACCATCTCGTCTACATTGAATATTTGGCTAGGAGAATGTTCTCCATCTACAATAACTTTTGACAATGAAGAAATAAATTCTTTTGCAGCATCTTTATCTGCATCAGCCGATTCTCCCCAGTGAATTCAATATTATTTAAAGAATATCTCATTTTAAATGTGTCGAACCAGCCATTACTTGCTTGAAACACCGTGTTAGAATCTTTTTATCTAGTCTTCCAATCTCATGCAAACTAAGAGCCCTAGCTTGAATCATGGAAAAACTCAGAGGAACAATGTTTTGATGTTGATCATCAATCCTTGATGACAAAGATATTTCCATTTCATCCATCACTATGCCGTGTCTTTTGGAAACAATCTTTGAAGATATATTTTCACAATTTTGAACGTATTCCTTAATTTTATTCTTGCTTTTCAAAATTGAACATATTCGCTTCCATGCAGCGCTCCGTGGGAGCGACTGCATGGAAGCGAACAATTTTTGCATTATTGACAAAAATCTTTAAAAAAATTGAATTTAAAAAAATGTGAGAAATAGCGAATTGTGCGAAAGTCGAGGGCCGCCTGTATTTCACTTTATGTTAAAAGATCATTTGAAGAATTGTTTTATATCAATCATTTGAAGTTCAAAGGCTTGATCATGGTCATAAATTTAAATGTGGTCTGATCATGGTCATAAATTTAAATGTGGTCTGATGAACTATCTTTCGGGTCTGAATATCTGTTGAAAGAAACATGCTCTGAGCTTTTGCTAATTTAGCAACTATTTGGACTGTTTAAGTTATTTAAAGAATTGTTTTGTATATCAATCATTTGAAATTCAAAGTTTTGATCATTGCAGATAATTTCAATTTGTGACACTGGACATTTTCACGCTTTGAATATCTGAAAATAAACTTTGTTTAAGGTCTAACTTGGGAACTATTTCACTTGCTGTTAAAGGCTCATTTATAGAATTGTTTTGTATTAATCATTTGAAATTCAAAGGCAAAAATTCATGGCCATAAATTTAAATGTGCACTCTGATGATCTATCTTTCGGGTCTGAATACCTGTTGAAAGAAACTTGTTCTGAGCTTTGCTAATTTAGTAACTGTTCAGACTGTTAAAGGTATTTAAAGATTTTTTGGTTTTGAATCATCTGAAATTCAAAGGCTTGATCCATGAATTTAAATGTGCGCTCTGATGAACATCTTTCTGGTCTGAATATCTGTTGAAAGAAACTTGTTCTGAGCCTTGCTAATTTAGCAACTATTTCACTTTCCGTTAAAGGATCATTTGAAGAATTATGTTTTGTATCAATTGAAATTCAAAGGCTTGATCATGGCCATAAATTTAAATATGTTCTCTGAACTATCTTTCGGGTCTGAATACCTAGAAAGAAACATGTTCTGAACGTTTCTAGCTTGCCAACTATTTAGTATCCTGTTAAAGGTATTTTAGTGAAATATATATGTATTGGGGGTATGAATCATTTTCTTTGAACCTTTTCTGTGTGGAATATCTAAAAATAAAACTTGTTCTGAGCTCTTCTAACTTAGCTATTTCGTATTCTGTTGAAGGTTATCATTTATAGAATTTTCTATTCTGTGAATCAATTGAAATTTAAGTTTAATCATAGACATGAATTTAAAATGTGCTCAAACTCTTGTCATAAAAAATTCTTCAAATGATGTTAAGTTAAAATTTTTGTTATTCTTAATATGATGAAAACATGAGTTTTTGATTTGAAATCGGGATCAAAACATTGTCTTCTGTATTAAACTTGATTCAGTTCTCATAAACAGTAGAAAAGGGCTGCTTATCTTTTTTCTCGACATTTACTTTTATGGTGATTCTTATATATTGATTAAAGCATTGTAGGCACATTTCTGTATAACTGAATCCTTCATGATTTATTTTATCTTGACCATTTTTACCATTGGAGTAATTTGATGTTTGACTAATGTAATTTTCCTAAAAAAAATAAAGGGCTGAGTTCTGATGCACGAAATATTTAGGAATCGATCACTTATCTGAAATGCAGTTCTGAATTAAAATTTACATATTGCATCAAATGCTGTGATTCACCCCTTCAAATAAACATACAACTACTACATTGAGGATCACAAATAAAACTAAGGCTTTCTAAAAACACTTAATTTAATGTCTGCAGGTTCCTTAGTTGAAACTGAATTTTAAGTAGAATGTTCAATTTTAGTCTTAAATGTCCTGTTTAAAGAATCTGGTTTAATAAAATTTAAGAACATTTGTTATATACTTATAATGGAAATTTATTTTGTTCAATGTATGTGCATTAATTTTCATTATCAATGTGCAGTGTAACAAAAATTGTCAAGAAATTCCTGGAAAATTGTATATATTTTGTATTTAATTGTTTCAATTGTGTTTTTATTTGTGGATAATAACCGTGCACTAATTTTCAATTTGTAGAAGTGGTCCAAAGGAAAAGTCAGGGATAAATTGAATAACCTAGTACTTTTTGACAAACCAACATATGAGAAAATGTTAAAGGAAATTCCAAGCTACAAATTAATCACTCCTTCTGTTATGTCTGACAGAATGAAAGTTAGAGGATCTTTGGCTCGAAAGGCTCTGGAAGAACTTCAATCTAAAGGTAAGAAAGTTTTATTTCAAATGTTTCTTAGTCTACTCTTAATTTGTAAAATCTAAAAGGCACTTTAGTCTTTAATTAGCATATTTTTTAAATATTGTTAGCCTTATTAGCCTATTTTAAATATTGTAACTTTGTTAACAGCAATTCAGTTGCCTGGTTAAAATCTTAATGACATAAGAAATCATGCCACCCTGTGGTCAAATAACTAGCCAAAATTATTAATTAAAATTACACGAAATAAGTGAAAATATTTTCTCCCATTTGGAAATGGAGTATTTTTTCAATTTATTATGATCCTTTGTATATTAATTCAAGTATTTCATTCATTGGGGTATATTTTAGAACAATTTTTTTCTTTATGAAACTCAATTTTGTAACACTGTCTCAGTGTCAAGATCCACATATTGAATTGCCATTGAACAAAATCACTTCTGTTCAGAGACAGATTTTATTTAGCAGCTGACTTTTATAACGTTTTCAGGAGGTTTAAACTTGTGAAATCGTAATATTTTCGATGAAAGTAAAATCAGTAATTAACTCATGAACATAATCATTTAAGGGTGTTTAATTTTAAATTATCTAGCTCTTTTGTGAGTTTTATGTTCTGAGAATATGAAAAGCTTGTGTCAGTGATTTCTCATCCTCAGATACCTCGTTGTTTTTCTGTCTTCCCTTCTATAACATACTTAATGAACAAAATTTTATTTTGATCCTTTTTGTTGTGTTCATATTGACTAGGCACTAAAAGAATCTTCAGCTATGTAATTTTTAGGAATGATTTAAATTGCACCATCTACTTATAGGTCTTAATATGAGTTTGTATTTAGCATAATTTGTGACTCCTTTGTTCAAACCACGTTTATAGTGCGGCTCTGACAAGCTCATTTGAAGTTTGCTGTACTGTAAAGCATGAATGATATCCTCATTGCTGATGCTCTCAGCACTGGGCCATTGAAAGATCATGAGCCCTCCCCTGAATTAATGAGACATTATTTGTTGATTTAAAGTATTGAAATTTTGTGAAAAGTAACTATAGTTATTTTTCACATTTTAATACCAAAAGCAGAAATAACCTTTCATATAAGACATGAAACCAGAATCCGTGCTGGAATTGCCTTGTTTGTGTTCCAACCTATCACCTAATAATCAAAGACCACATAACTTTACTGCCAACTTGCTGGAGCTTTGTCAAGTTTAGTTCTGTACTAACTTTTCAAACTAGGCATTTTCTTAAATTTTTGTAATTCTATTTTCCTCTACCCTTGTAAAGTATCTAGAATTAAAGAGTAATCAAAATGTTTTGTTTTACTGTATTTTTATTTCGCATTCTCTTTATTTTTAGGATTAATTAAGCAAGTTGTCAAGCATCATAGTCAAGTAATATACACCAGGGTGACAAAAGAAGAGGCATCATAATGTAGTATGGGACAAGAATAAAATTTTGTACTATACAAATTTGTTGGAAATATTTCTTTAAAATTGTTCCATTAAATCCAATCAAAAAGTAGTTTAATGGATACTTTCTGCAAACCTGCCAGTTTATATGATCTCAAAAATTTTAATTTTGGGCATTTTGTTTTTTTGGCATGGTACAAATGTTTTCTCTAGGAAATTCAAATATTTTTAGAATTTTGTGCAGTAACTTGAACTCTGAAAAAATGAGGGCATTTAACTAGTATTACATTCAATTTTTCCACATATATTTTTAAAGACAAATTAAAAATTTTGCTCTTACCATGTGCACACATTGGTTTCCATGATAACTGAGTCGTAGCAATTACTGCATCTTTAGGTAGTTAACTGTCATTATCTCAGGAAACAAGATACAGACTTGGGCAATTTCATTTTAATGGGCTATAATTAATTATAAAACATGAAGCTATAATTTCTTAATAATTAAATTTAGATATTTAAGAAAGGTAATTTTGAAAAAAAAAATTCTGTTTTATGCCATCTGTCGCTTATTTTCAACTGACAAACTTCTATGTAGGCATCTCGATGGATGGCAACACGGAAACTCAATCTTATAATCTTCATTTACAACTTTATATGTACTGTTAATAGATATACATGGCACCCTGTGCCTCTATCAATCGACCCACTGGTCCTCCGTAAAATAACATTCGCAACGGACGGTCCCAGACCATCTTTTTCTCATCACCACAGTCCAAGCATTGTTGATGACTCCAGTCATGCTTACTTTGTCCTCTGGTGGCACAAACTCAATACCGTGGCGACCTCTCGCGACAATCAAATTATAATTAAACAAGCTCACACATCCAAAGTTTCACATTAGGTTCTTAGGATCATACAAGGCGTTATGTTTCACATGGAAATAGTCTGCATACAGGATGTAGCTTTGAACAAATAGTTGGATTATTGAATTTTAAAAAATTAGATGGAAAATTATGAGTATTTAAATGTAATTATTTTTGAGCAGTGGCAAACAAATATGAATAGTTGACAAGAAAACAATAGTTTTTGCTTACATTAAAAAATTAACAATATTAGTCAATGTTTTGGTTGTTGCTCAACTCAAATTTATTGACCTTCTGCACCCCGAAGTGTTAAGTGACCTGCAAATTTCTTTCCTTCTGGTAGTACAGCTTGACATGTTTGTCATGAATGCTAACTTTGCAAACGACGGAATCCAACTGACAGGAGGTAAAGATTTTCATTCAAATTTAGCAAAAATCTAGAAATTTTTTCAGATTCACAATTGTCTTTTTCACCTGTTGTGAAGTAAAGGGCAATAGCATTAGGAATTCCAGGGCTGCCACAGGTTTTGCTATTCGAAAATTTGGCAACTTTTTGAAAATTCAAAGGTTTACATAAATTTTGTTTTTTAAAATTACGACAAAAAGTTATTTTCCAAGTGATGTCAGTTTCAGAACAAAAAAATAGAAAGTCAGACACCAAGAGCAAATATTTCACGCATCTAATTAAAACTAAATCCGTTGCTGTCCAAACAGATACCATTCCCAATGATGAAATTAAAAACAATTGTACAAAACAAAGAAACAATTCTCCAAGAAAAGATGCAACCATTAAAAATTCAACAAAAACATACAATCTGATCTTAAACACGCTTCTAAAACAAAATTACAAATGAAATTAGGTGTTATATAATAGAATCGATGAAAAATACTGGGAGACCTATTCATCTGGTGAGAAAATGGAAATAGACAAAAATAAAGAGTAGGCAAAAATCTGGAGGAATATAATGGTTAAGGTAATTTGAAATTGCAAAGGCTGCTGTAACCATATCGAGAATGTGGAGACTGATTGTTGCCATCATGTATGTCTTGGTCTGCAGGAAACTTTTTAACCCAGCAGTATGCACAAAAACTGGAAGATATATTGCAAGAGATAATTTAAAAAACAATCATGCTAGTGGTAGCGCTTCTGACTTGTCTGGATTGTTCATCTTCGGTTGTTTAAATTGCATACTTTCCAAATTTTATGCATTTTTATTTTGTACATATGTAAATTAAATTCTTCAGTCATTAGTTATGCCTCAGATGATCTTGTTTTTATTGTCTGACTGTTTAAATATTTTTATTATCATCTACATGTTTTAAATTTATCTGTCTTGGACTTCCTTTTTAAATGTTCTGCGCTTTTATTGGGCTATATTCTGTCGTGTTTGGCGCAGCTTCTCCACTTTTGGACTTTGCACCATTAAACCCAAATCAACCAACCAGGCAAGAAAATTTAAAGGAGCGTCGTTCCGTATGCGTTGGCTCCGCCCAAACGCAGACAACCGATAGCTGTCGCGTTACTAGTTTTGCTGATCCTGGGCACAAAAAGTAGCTCACTCTACTTTTATGCATCCTCTATAAGTGGAGTACCAGCTCAGTTGTTGACCTCGTCATGTCTTCTGACCATGGTTGAAAATTATGAGGTGTCCTTGAATTTTGCCCTTCGTAAGTGATTCCAGACTCACTAATAGCCCCTTGTGTTGCTCCAGTGCACGTAGATTCAACTACTTGCCTTGTAGAACTTCGCTAACGGCGCGCGGTTTGTATTTTGTCTGTCTTTGTTGGATACCTCAACTGCCTTAAGTAGTTACGAATTGTATGGTATATTTTCTCTTGGACTTTGAAATCTGGCCCCTCCACGATATTGATTCCAATTGACGCCATTTCAAAAGCCCTTATATTTCCGCATATTTTGTAAAAAAGCGTCTTGAATTAGGTAAAAAAGTATTTTCAAAGGCTGAATAAATTCAATAGAATTTTTCATTTGAACATTTGGCTCTATTTCCTATTTCTTGGCCCCGCAGTGCCTACATGGAAACAGGTCCATCGGGAAATTCCGAGGTCCGTTGTCCTCATGAGAAAATACCGTGGACTTGTCTGTGGGACAGAATGTATACTGAACAACAATATTTTTTCAACTATTGAAACGCGGAATTAATTCTGTGTAACATAATCTGTTTGAACAGGATTCAAAACTTCCCCGATAGCAATCTGAAATTTTATTTTTGCATTTCTTTACATAGCTGTTGATGTCAAATGAGAAGCACAACGGTTCGCTGATTTAGTTTTTTTGGTATATGCGTTAATGTTTAAAGTTAGAATCAGTAAACGTAATGTTTCAACGGTGTTTTTCTCTACAAGTATCTAGCATTTTATTCAAATAAGAGGGTGTTTTCGTTTGTCATTAGCTTTCCCTTCTATTCTTCGTTCACCAAATTTAAAAGTCTGACCGGTGTAGGACGTGTTGCTATTTTTAGATAAAAGAAACTAAGATCTACGAAAATATCTTGTGCAAAAATGGCGTTGTAATCGAAATTAATTGCACCTGGAATGCATCGTATTTATCCTATAAAGAATTTACCTGTTTCGATGGCTACTAAGTGGATTTCTTAATTGAACCATTGCAATACTGCTCTATATAAAGCAAACTTGGAACGAAATGAAGGAGTGATACAAGCAATGAGATTAGAAAGAATTTTACCTGAGGCATCTAGGTTTGTCTTGATTCTCAATTTAATCCATGTACGATATAACCCGATACACATAAATTTGAAAGGAAATACTATGCGCATCAATTAATTTTTCAAAAAACTCATTGTCATTTCAAATTTCAGTCAAATTGTCATTTCTAGGCATTTTTTAGATAATTTTAATGGTCATTCCATGTGAAACCGCACAGAAAAGGGTCATTTTCGACCCGATCCTCCGATTTTTTTTTAAAACGGCTAATTTGTTTCCCAGGATATATAAGAAATTCTGGAAATTTTTGGCTTCCATATTACAATAATTTTTTTATGTATATTAATTTTAAGTTTGAAAAACATAGGGCAATTTTCATGATTTTAGACTCGCTAAATCTCGACCTAATTGTCCAATCATACTGAATGAGCTTATTTTGCAAAAAAATGGACTCATTCTAATGACATGACCTTTTTCACTTTCAAGATCATTCAATTTTAACTTTGACCTACAATTTCAAAAAAGTATTTTTTATTTGTTTCTAAAAATATATGTTCAAGTTATACTCTATCTTAGCTTTCTGAAAGTTTCATATTTGGACACGCATGGGTTCAGTTATAAAATATTCGAAGTAAAAAGAAGCATGCAATCAGTACCCATAAACACCCATCTTTTGACCTGTATGTTCGATCGAGATGAGAGAGGGCGTATTTAGAAAAACGTATAGCCTTTCTGATGATAAATTACATAAAGATGTATTTTTGGAAAAAATAATGAAATACTTTGAAATTCAAGGTCAAAGCCTTGAATCTTCAAGGTAACCTTTCTGATGAAATATTACATGATACTATAAGACCTTAAAATCAGAAATGTCACTCGTAGTATGTCAAAAAGGTTACACTTTTTTCTATAAAATAAGCCCTTTTTCGTCTCGATTGGACAAACGTCAAAAGATACCAGGTGTTTATGGGTACTGATTACATACTTCTATGTACTTCGAATATTTTGTAACTATGAACCCATGCGTGTCCCACTATGAAACTTGCAGAAAGCAAAGATAAACAGTATACCTTTAACATATATTTTAAAAAAATACACTTTTTTGTAGTTGTAGGTCAAATTGAATGACCTTGAAACTTAAAAGGTGATACGCCATTAGAAAGGTACATTTTTCAACAAAATAAGCTCTTATTCAGTTTGATTGCACAATTACGTCCAGAGGTAAAGGAGATTTAGTGAGTAAAATCATGAAAGTTTTTCAAACTTAAAACTAATATACGTAAAAAACTATCGCAAGTTGGAAGCTAAAAATTTCCAGAATTTCTTATACAGACTGCAAAAATTAGCCGAGTTTTAAAAAAATCGGAAGTGGTCGGGTTGTGAACTGCGGTTTGACATGGATTTTTAGGTCAACATAATTTTAGGCCTTGGTTAAAAAATTTTTATTGCTTTTTAAATAACAAACATACATTAAAACAATGAACACTTGTAATTTTTTAAAGAAAATCTTAATTAAATTCTTAAGGGAAAATACTTTACATTTGAGAAGCTAAAAATTAAATAATTGGAATACAAGTATTTTTAAGAGTCCCTCGTCTAATTTAAACATTTTCTAACCTTTTATTTGGTCCCGCAGTGCAAAAGGGAAGGCTTCTGAGCTACACCTCTGAAACGTATTCAGATTGGAATGAGAATCAAGAGAAACCTAGAAGCCTCTACAAATAAACCTTTCTAATCTCATTGCTTGTATCACTCCTTTATATCGTCAGAGTACATTTTCTCAGAAATAATCTGAATATAAAAACGATTGAGTCGAAAAGAAATAACATTGTCTCCCAAACTATTTCTGCTAGATCTTTCTGTTTTTTCCAATAAAATTTTAAACTCTAAGAAAAAACAATTTAAATTACCGAAGTTTATTTTATTTTCTCACTCGCATGGGTATAACAACCCTACAAATTAAAAGATATTCCAACATTTATAGTTATACAATGAATAGAAATTATGCCTTTTCGGCAACACTATCTCCAGATGTATATGCAGTACTTCTGATTTTCAGCTGTAATAAGGGATTGAAGTAGCACAGTGAGGTTGTAGTCCGCCGACTACAGCTCGTTCGATTCCACCATAGGTCTGAGCCTTCTCTTCTGTGTTAATAAAAACTTTCCATGTGCGTTTATGTCCATTTACTTGACGTTGTCTTGTGTTTTGCCAAATATGAGTCTTACGTCATAAAACCCAAACAAACCGACAGTAAGAAAAAAATCCGCGCAGCAAATACATAAATCGAATACTTTTCCAAACGATGAATAGACATGTTTTTATATACGTGAAATCCGTTATGTATCTAATGCACCCAATTTATTTCAAGTTCTCGACTTAACACAGCAATAAAAATCCTATCTGGGTTTACTTCAATCTTCTTTTTCTTACCCTCACACCGATAAATTTGAATTAAACTAGTTTCCAATGAAACTAAATATCTAATATTTAGTTGTGTTAAAACGTTTGGATATATTAATCTAAAAATGATCTACTAAGCTCTTTCCGCGGTTATTTTCACCGAATATCATCAGCTGTGTTTATTGGAACAATTTCGAAAACTGCTTAATAGAGGTAGGTCAGTCAGCTTTTAGTGCTTAATATCAGACATTAACGAAACAATTTGGCCCTTCTCCACATGCTTTAAGTTTCAACCTCAAGGAAATGAAGTTAAAATTTCAATTTATATTTTTCTCGTTTGATGTGCTTTAATACAAGTCATTGAATATTATGCAAACATCTTTTAAAAATATTATTTTGTTAGAGCTTAGAAACAATACCAAGCCTTTTCTTCCAAACATGGGTCGTTGTGACTCAGTGGGTATTCTCACTGCGCTAGCAACCTACGAGTTGTAGGCGAAACAGGTTCGATTCCTCCATGGATGTATTTCTCTCTTCTGTATCAGTAAAACTTGCATTGCGTGTGTGTGTCTATTACTTGATATTGTACGTCCTGTGTCTGGCGCAACATGGCCAAATATGGCCCTTGCGCCATAAAAACTCAACCATCTTCCAAGCATAACCACATTATTCTGTGACAAACGGTGAGTAATTTTGGAGTTATATTTATTGAATCATGGTTTCATATTCTGGAATATTCAAAATTTTTAAATCGAAATTTCTTTACAATTTTTATCATCTGTTTAACATTTTCTAAAAATAAGTTGTTTAGTAGGCGTACAGCTCAAACCTTAATTGCATTTTTTGCATAAAGTTAAAACGTTACGCTTTAAACGTTTCGTAAATTCCCTTGAAAGTCTCGTTTTCGTGCGAGTTTTGAAAATGCTTGTTCGAAGTTCGAATTCTTCATAGAACCTATTTCGCGAATTCGGAAAATGTGAGCCCTCAAGTATTGGTTCTTTTAGGAGCAAAATTTACTAACATGAAATATTGATTTTATGACTTAAAAATTATCTACATCTAAGAATCCAACGTCAAATTACGCATTTCAGAATACTTTTCATAAAATGGCATCTTTTTTTACCACAGCGTCTCAAAAAGTCCTCTAAACTCCTAATTAATTTGTTCAGAACGCAATTCAATTTGTGTACAACTCATTTCTTAGCATAAAAATGCTGCAAATTTGCTTGGTTTTTATCTCTGCTTAAATTTTGCTTGTAAAATATCGAAATTTTAGTATATTACATGTTAATATGTGAAGAACTTTCCAGTAGTTGGAAGCTGTGGACAAGAGATAAAAATTTAGACTGCGTATTTTTCAAATGCCTTTCCATTTGAAACTACTATAAGATTAAATTGTTACCTTGTTTGAAACGCTCTTGCACAAGTGTAAGGAAGTAAAAGGCGTGGGATATTTTGTATATAAGAATAAAGCCTATTGTTTATTAAAAAAACTTATTTACGTTATAAAATGTATGTGAAACAATCTGTTTACATTACAAAATCGCATTAGGAGGTTTGAAAGAGACCATTAATATTGGCTAGAAAAATAATATACGTATTATTTCCACACAATTACGCTTCAGTTTTAGATGATATGCAGAAGTCCAATTGTAAAATTTAACTGGACGAATTCTGCGATATAGCGAGAGGGTAAGCATGCCAAATAAATGGTCCTTCGCATGAGTGATGACAGTTTTGCCATATATTTTTCAATAGCGCTCCGAGAGCATTAATTCCTTGGAATTGTACCGTGCATGCTGTAAAACATTTACGCTTATTATTGGAAACTTAGTTAAGACTATCCAGATATTTTAATGCGTTATGCTTAAAATTGCCATTCTTAACCATGATGAACTCTATATTGAATTATGATTAACTCAGAAATATAAAACGCATTCATTTTCCCTGCCAATTTGGTTAATGACACATTTTGCCGCATTTAAATATTTACTGATTGAACCAAGAAAATATTTCTTGTTCGAAGAACTATAGAATTGATTGAAGAATATAATTTGTTCTTTTCTACTGCCAATTCTATTCATGCCACATTTTGTGCTATTTCAAACTTTTGCTGACTTCAACCACGACTAACTGGATTGGTGAAAAACTGGATTTGAAAATTCCTTGTTGCAGCTCAAGTTTCACTTTGCTGCCACAAAGCGCTGTCCGCCAACCATATTTTATTGTTGCCACTCAGTGAAAGTTGAACGTGAACGTTATTGATATCGTATAAACGTGTACAATTATTTTGCAATCTCTAAATCTTTCAAATATTATTTTATTTTGAATCAAATGATTTTTTAAATTGAGACAAAGAAAACTGGCTTCATCTCATCAAACGAAATTCTAGTCACAAAGGACTTTTAAGGAAAGATGGTCGACACGTTTTAAAAGTACATTCACGTGTCAGCAGAATAGAAGTTTTAAAACATATTTCAACGTCTTTTACATTCACTAGTTCGCTTTCGAAGGAGGTTGGCGTACAGCGCTCCAAGCAACTATTTTAGTAAATACAGCTCCCATAGACATGTCGAAAACCCGGACAGCCGCTACTAGAAGCTGTTAGTGAATCCAGTTGCCCGTACTTCAACTAAGAAAATATTTTTCTTCTCCAAAAATAGAGATAATTATAGTTTGTATGATTATACGTATGTATTATTTGTTGAATAAGAACTTGCTATTTTATATGATGCAACAGGGACGGAATATTGATCGATTTTCTAAAGTTTCATACTTTACCGACTGCAGAAAAAGTTTTGTTATGTTGTTTTCAGAAGGAAGCAGACAGAAAAACATCTAATCACCTCTAAAAAGAATACATTTCAAGATAGCATTTTCAATACAAACTTTTCATTCTTGCTATACCTTTAGATTAGTAATTAGCAGTGCTGCCGTAGTGTCCATTAAAGCCGGTATCCCCTGTTGAAAAAATAGCAAACTATCGTCTGCATCAAGAAAACAGGATGTTAAAAACAAAGTTTACTTTTGACGCAAGTCTTAGCGGACATCAATTTCAATTTCGAACGTACACATTATCCCGTACTCCTCTATGGGGCCTTGCCACCGGCTGATGCTGGATTGCCTTGGAGTACAGTTAAGGGCTGTATCTGATTGGTTAGTGGTGTTTGCCCATGCACAGTAGGTAACCCTAATACCATCTCTAATCCTCTAACCCTTTCTTTCTTTGATGTTAGGCCTCTGGAGATAGGCAAAACTTATTTTATAACAGAGGTTACTGTTGTTTTAATTTGTGATAGTGGCCATTTTAACTGGTTTTTTAACAGTTTTGTTAACAGTAAGCAACTGAAACTAACAGTCAGCAGCTATTTTAATGGTTATTAACTTCAAGAGAAGGACGTTGACTGTTCATTATAACAGTCAACGTCATAAAAGTATGACATTTCTACTGATATATATATATGACATTGTGAATAACCTTTTTGAGTTTAAGGTCACTCAATTTAATCTTTGACCTTAAACTCCAAAAAACTGTACTTATATTTGTTTTCGAAAAAATATATATGTTAAAGATACACTACTTTTCTATACTTCTCTAACTTCTGTACAAAGCCCCTACTTAGGGTCGTTTATGTGCAGTCTGTTTTATAAATTTAAAAAGAACGTTCTAAAATTTTTCTAATAGAAGTGTTTTTTCATTTAAAGGAAATAGGAAAATTTTACACTTTTGTGCAAGTTATATGTTGAGCACTAGGGATGGATATTTTTCAAGGATTTGATTTTAAAAACAAGGAACTAGGATAGAGCAACTGGACCACCCCTCAAACGATTTTCTGCATGACATTTTATTTTACGACGAGTAGACAATTGGTACTGGGAGCTGTCTTTCAACGTATTAGTGGCCAGAGTGCAGATTGGGGCGGAATGGCCCAATGATGGACAAGCAAGGCCTAAATAACACAAGAGGTGGTTTTTCAATCGCAAAAAAGCAGAAGCTGTTTCATACACCTCGTGGTAACAAAAATATACTAACAATTATGCCTTTACCAAATTTTTTATGCCCCTTGCTGCAAATAGATCGCATTTTCGCAAACAAAAAGACATCACAAATACATCGTTTATATTTCTATCAAAAGACTAAACTGTTAACATAGCAGCGTCAAGAGGCTCCTTTCTAACTCACAGTTCCCCATCATATCCCTGATGTGTTTGGGTCATTAGCAGGTCCCCGCACGAAGGACGGGAAAAGATCCCCTATCAAATAATTTACCCTAGGAAAACAACACTACAAGAGCCTCCCCCAAGTCTTGGGAAGGGGAGAAGTCCTGTCCTTGTCGCAGTGCTTTAAGCCAGTTTCCGTTCAGTAGTAGACACGAGATTACTACATCTCCGTTGTTCACTAATTGAGCTCCATTGTACACTGATCTGTTCGTCTCATTCACACTGCAAACAGGGTAAATGTGATAGGGATCAAAAAGTTGTATGTCATTGACATCTGAGCGTCTTATTCACGTACATATACCAACAATTTCAACACCTCTTAGATACTTAGCTGTGCTACTTGGGTCCGGGAAATTCCTGTGGCCTCTTTAAAGGAAAGATACAAATGCTATGGGATTTGACAAGCAGTGTTCATTCTAAACCAAAATTTTCATATTTTAATTAGGCAATAATATATAAATGATGAAATCCAGTAGCTTGTTGCAAGTCAAGCCGTGTCTTAGTGGCCTTGGTTCAGGAATAGTAAAAAAAAATAGTGACAGGTCAAGTCAATCAATGGTAGTCGAGAATTGTTTCCCTGTCATCTTTTCAATCACAGCATCGTGCAAAGAGGGAAAAAGAAAAGATGAACTACTAATTGCAGAATCATGGAACCAATTATTGACAATGCAATTAGAATGGGTACTATCCCTCTTTAAGACAAAGCAACACTCATATTCAGCAGTTTATAAGGTATCAAGTAGTTTAATATTGCATGGTTTTCTTTTAATGTTTTCAAAATCCTGAGGCCGGTAGATAATTCCCATTTCACAAGACGATCTACCGAGTCAGTTAAAAAGCTAAAGAGAAATTAGATTATTTTCTTTAGTGATCTCAGAAAAACAATCTATAATAAACATAGAACTTAAGGATGACCCACTCCATATTTTCTCTAGGGAAACCCACAGTCTATAATATCCACTCATCCTATCTCGGACAGCGCTTACTCTACATTTAGTTACATAAGCACCTCACAGATGGCGCCGCTTGTTCGTCCGAGCCCGCAACGACTGCGGCCAGGGTTACTGAGTGCGACACCTGTTCAGGGCGGCCGTATCCTCTCCGCTTATGGAATAAGGCTGCGTGTTCGATGTAGTGATGGCGATTGGCTACCCCCGTCGTAGAAAACAAGATCCAGTTCTACAATTCCACCCGAAACCGTTTGTGAGGTAGAAGAAACGTTCTCCGAAGACCGCGGATACCCCCTTCCACCATCCCTCGAACATTTCGAAGAGAAAATGTGCCCATTCTGAAGAGTGTTCCACCGTTCGGGGATTGTTCGAAAGGCGAGAGCGCACGGCAGTGCCGCTCGTCGTCTCTCTCTCTTTCTTTCTCTCTCCTCTCCACTCTCTGGAAGCAGAGAGTCAAATCAGCGCCAGTGCTGTGTTTTCGAATGAAGAGAAGTGAAAAAAAATTATCGTCTGCAAATATGTCCAGCGAACACCGTGGATAAACGTTCCATTTCATTGGATTCGAAATCTTTCCCGAATCGAACCAGGAGTCCACCGCCAAGGGGAACTCTAGATGAGATGATTTTGAAGAAAACATGCCAGCTACTGGCGTTGTTTGTGTGTCTTTCGGCTACCAAAGGTAAGCACTGGTCGCTTTTTGGTGTGTTTTTTTAATCCTCAAATGTGCGTTCGTTTTTTAGTCTCAAGTCTGGATTTGAGTCGTGTGCGACCTATTTCTGAGGTCAATAAATAACACGGCGGAATTCGGTTGTAAGCGGCTTTTATATCACCTCGCTTTGATTTCAGCTCCATCTGCTGCCTCGTAATCAATTAATTTCTTCAAAATAGGGTTAAGGGAAGATAAACGCATTAAACGCAAAGTAAAACAGTGAACCATCGTTTCTTGATACTAGATCTATATCCATTAAAAAATTAGTTCAATTTTTCCATGGTAAATTAGGAGTACGTCTTTTATCTGTCTGTAGAGTTCCGCGTTATATTGGGTATTGAGAAAATATTTTTTACTACATAATATGTTCTCGTTTAAAAATTTAAAACTTTTTTAAAACACTGATTTTTTAATCATTTCCCTCAGAACTTGTTTTATTTAGATATACTTTCAGTGAAGAAATTTAATTTGAATAAACTCATTAAGAATACCCCTGTTTACTCATAAACTGCAGTGTTTTCCGAGAAAGATCCTAAGGAAATAAAAGAATGTACTCAGTGTATTTCAGCGGAAGTTTATATTAATTTATAATTGATAAGGTTAAATTTTAATGTACCCCTAGAAAATTCTATCAAATAATTTTACTTCAGATATCTGGAATAGAATTGTATAATGATATGATTGGAAATAACATTCACTATTATGAAGGTCGAAATGAAAATAAATTTAACAGTGTTCAAATTTTCAAACTATTTACTTTTAATGTACACGTGTAACAAGTAAGACCATTACACTTTTAACATACAGCTGAAGTATATCATTAGAATGAAATGCAAAATGCAGTAAACTTTACTATAAAACAAAATTTCATCAGAAATTAATTAATATTATAAATATTGGGTATCTTTTCATGACAAGTTTTTGTTGATAAAAGACATTTCATAAAATGTATCGAATTAGGTTTCACTGCGACGTTCGATTTTAATATATAAATAAATTTAATTTTTAAGAAAGTACTGAAATATTTCAAAGTTAATTTGGACAACAAATTCTTGACCAGAGAAAGAGTAATAAACCAGCTGCACTTATCTATGAAATGAACTTTTTAATCGTTTACTACAAATTTAATTGTCAGATTTCTAATCATTGTATTTCTAAGTTAGAAAATTGAGAAAGAATATAAAATGGGAAGGGCTTTATTTTTTCAGCAAAAAGAGGCAAAAGCAATGCTAGACTAGGATCTTTAAACTGTCCCCGTGTATTGTAAAGGCTATGAGAGTGAATATATAATTTTTCTCTGAAGGCATTATAATATATTTATTTGTATGAACAAATTCAATCACATTATTATTTTTCAAGATAACTACTATTATGAACATAACCAGCTGTTAAAAAATTAATGTCATGTATACGAAACCGGAAATATATTTTAACCATAGCGTTCAGGATCTATGATTACAATAGCTTTTATATTTTCAGAATTTAAATAATATGTGTTAATTAAAATATATTGGCGTGCTCTGAGATGTTATAATTATGTACGGGTGATTATTTTAAATATTAATTGTTGGGTCAAATTCAATTAAATATTACAAAGTTTTAGTTAATTGATTAAGCTTCGATAATATATATATATATATATATATATATATGCGATGATCAGTACATTTTTTCATTTAAATTTTTTAACTTTATATTTTTACTGTACTCCACATTTAAATTATTTACAAATTTATTTATAGCCGCAGGAAATTTGCTGTAAACATCTGTCCATTTATTTTGAATGCAATGCACGTGTTTTGTCTTTTGAAAGTAAATTTTAAGTTCAGTTACATCATAATTTTCAATGTACTTAAGGCTTTTCTAGAATACTATTTTCAAAGGCTATATACGTTTCGTTTTTTATTTTTGCATCTTTAGAACCATACAGGTACTCTTTACTATATAAGCTGTAGAAAGTATCGATTTTATACACAAAACACTGTATATATACGATACATTCTGAATTCTATTTTGATTAATTATTTTTCCTTTTACAAAATTCTTACCGTAATGAATTCTTTTATATTGTGACGGGTAATTTTTTCGTTATTCGTTATATGAATTTTCGTTCAGCATATTAACTTGGAAGATAATTTGCGCCAAAGTAAAACTAACTCCCTATGAAGATTGGGGGAATCAATTAAAGACCCCATAATAATTTTATATCTCACTTAATTAAAAAACGACAGCATAATAATTTCAAAATTTACATAAACGTATATTCCCGATATCAATACTTTAATTACATTTTATTTACGAATTTTTTTTTATTTCACGAATAAATAGATATATTTTTAGCACGCTAATTTTCTTACGTTTTATTTTCTTCGAAATCTTATTTGTTTAGAAGATGGCTTACTTATGTGAGACTGAAAGAACTTTCTATTTATAATCATGGAGATAATTTGGTATAAATAACGGGTTAATAATTCCTTCAGACACCTAATTAAAAGGACCAAACAAAGCGTTAGAGTATGTATTTGGTGGCTCATCTCTTAGAAATAACTGAACTTATTTTTAAAGTTGCTCTATTGGGCTCTGAATTTCAGAAAATATTTGTTATGTTAACTTTATTCATAACGATTTGAACGTTCAATTTAAACCTCATCTAACTGTAACTGTACTGTTTATTGTAAGACTTGTGTGTATTGCAATTGTTAACAATTCTTATTTTTTGAAGATGGAATATGAAGAGAATATAAAATGAATATATATATATATATAAATACACAATTTCTTTTCTAGTTGGAGTTTCGTTTGAATGTTTAAAATTTACTTTTGATCTATGTGTATTTTAAACGAAGAAAAGTGAATTCTTTACTTCATCAATTTTCCATTCATTTCAGAACTAAAAAGATTCATTCTCTCAGTTAGGCTTAATCGTTTCTTCCAAATTAGGCTTAACAACACATTCTTCTTTTGTTGGCTGATCTGTATCATTTTAAAACGCAATTTCTAAACCTAGTTTTTTAATAATGTTCGACAAGATGGGTTGGAGAACAAGGAGGATTTTTCAGAAAATGAAGGAACGCCGAAGGTTAGACCTTCCTATTCACAATCATCGATTCTTTTCCTCACGAAGTCGAGAGAGAGAGAGAAGACCCGCGCTCTGACATCCTGGCTTATTGCCAAATACTGGTTCCCCTTTGTCAAGAAACGTCCCACAATTTCAATTCCTCTCGCAGTTGTATTTAATCCTTCTTTTAAAAGGGACACACATTTATTAAACCAGTGAGATAGGGTTCCGGCTCTGGCGCATTCTGTCCGAGACGGATTGAGCTAGGCTTAATATATAGACTCTGGCAACAGTATCTCGTTCGTGTTTACGATGTCAGATCTGAGTCATTACATTGTATTTTGTTGTTATCTCTGAATACAATTTAATTTATATTAATGGTGAATTTGAAGGTTTTGTTTTATGTAATCGGTATAGTAGAATGAGATTACTATGCGGTGTATTGGCTTATTATCCTCTCCCTAAAACAAATTCTAATGCCATTTATTGGCTTATTTTGGTGGAATACTACTTGTGTCTGTTTCGCAATATGAACGATTTTAATGCTTTGTGTGTCATTATAACTTAAGAGATGTCCCAAATGAGATTGAGAATCTGAGTTACATTACTTAATTTGAAATAGTAATAAGAGGCCCAGAAGTTATGCGATTCGAACCCTGTTGTTAACTATTACCGATTTTAGTTTTATTTGCTTCTCAATTGATTTTTCTGCTGATAAATAACATTATTAAAAAGTTTATAACTGTAAGAACTAAAGGATAAAAATCATGTTTAGAATACGGTACCTACCATTAACATAGACCCAGACGGTCGCATGAATATGAACCATTCTTAGAAGAAACAGGAATTTCCCAATCTCTCAAAAATTAAATTTTCATAAAATATCTAGATATTTATTTTCCAAGTAGATATTTTGGAAGCAAATAACACTGAAATTTCCGTATTGATCAAACATGTATTTTTAAAGAATTTTTAAAAACAACATTATAAAACATGTATTTAAAAAGTTTTTTACAGAAAAACGATCGTAACAATTAGGTCCACGGGCGTGGAATACAAGAAAATGATTTGAATAAATTTTGATTTATTGACTTAGGATAGTTTGCTAGTAGAAAATCATTTTCTGACAACCTTATCTTTCATGATTGTGTGTGATATGTTACATGTGAAACATGTTCTTTTGAAGTTAATCAGCAAAAGTTGAGAAAATAAAATGTGTACACCTAATAAAATAGATTCAATCTATTGTTTTAAAACACTACCTAATTATTTGAATTTGGTTTGATTCACAGAAGTGATGAGCGTTTATATGTACACCTTCTTTTTAAGATCACAGTGCTTTAAATGAAATGGCATAAATCACCAAGAAAAAATAGGTTTATTTATGTTTGATTAAAATGGTAGCTTGATTGTTGATTCATCGGTAAATTGTGTTTAACGCTGTAATCTAGGGGAAGTTCATGGACAATTTCTTGCCTGTGATCTATTACTGGGTTACGGCTTTAAACTTTCAATTAAACAAGAGAAATAAGTTTAACTTTAAAGCTTTAGGAATAAGTTTTTAAAGTTTCCCTAATCCAATGTGTTAAGAGAGAATTCAAGTTAGTTTTAAGAGCTGAAGAGTAAAATTTTGGTTTTATTTGTAAAATAAAGCCCTGACAAAAAGAAGCGGTATGAGGTGACTGTCCACAGATGCAATAAATCACGTTCTGTAGATAAATTTTAACATTAACTTGAACATTTTTATATTAATTTGGCACTTCCATTTTCCAATTATGCATTGGTTGTATAAAAATTTTTATTAACAAAATTAACGCCACTTTTTCAAAGAAATATCAAAAATTATAATTTCCGCTTTTCAAAGAAAGAACCATACGAGAGGTTTTTCTGTAAAACGTAATACAAAGGGCGCTACTGTTTTCGTAGCTAGATTTGTAACTTCTGACGTAACTTGGCATGTTACTTGAATGCGATAACTTATTGAAGGAATCATAAATTTACGTCAAATATCACCAAAACGTTGATAAATCAAAATAGTTTAATTGATATTTATTTACCAATTTTTTGTAATTGTCTAAAGAAATCTTGAATTAGCCTGTTTTATATTATGTAAAATAAATTGCGCATTCTATATTGGGTATATTGATGCATATTTAAACTACTTTCCTGATCTGTGCCACTATTAACAGTAATTAGAATAAATGGAGATTTTAGCCTTTAATAAGGGATAACATATTTTTCGTCTTTAAACTTCTTGAATGCATCATACAGAGAACTTAATAGCTCACATACTAGATCGGATTATGTTTGAATTCTATATTTTCAAATATTCTACGTTTTTATTAATTTTAATCATAATATTAGTCTTAAGAACATTAATTTTTAAACCAGCAAGAATGGTCAATCCAATATTTGGACTTAAGAAGTAAAATGCATTTTGATAGCTTACTTAGGCATCAACAAATTTAAAATGAAGTGTGTATGCGTACTTCAAATAAGTATAGCCATCTAAATCTCAACTTTAAGATATATACCTATACAAATACAAAATGTGTATATACCTATAGACACATTTTGTATTTGAAACATGGAAGTAATTGAAAAGCTGAATTTATATTTCCTAAAATAGAATCCACGTCTATAGCACTATATTTTTAATTCGAAGCATGATTTTTATGCATACAATGTTGAAAATATTATAGCCCATTACATTCAAATAAGCTTCAGGGAAAGCAAATTATGTTTAAAAAATAAATTGAAGCTTTAGTTAACTAAAAAGATAAAGAACGTATGTACAGATCACTTATAAATAAGTGACACTTAGGAAAAAATGTGAGAAAATTACAATTTATAAATATCTCCTTTTTATACAAGCTATAAATCAAATCTCGCCACTTTTTTAAACTATCTTTTATTCGAATTGGCAAAAGAGTTAGCTGAAATCTTTACTCTTTTTACGATTCTGAATTGGAAGATAACATTAATGAAATCCAGGATGGTTTTATGCAACTGAAAGATCCTGATTTTTCTTCTTTTGTCATCGTTTATACCTAGCGTTTTTTTAAAGCCCACATAGATATGTAAGTCAATAAAGAAGTAAGCGACTGAAGTAAAATAATGTTTACTTTAGACAGTTGATGGAGTCTACTTTGATCTCGAGAAGAAAAAAATGCGAATGCGAGGGGAGAGAATTCGAATAGAATTGAGAAGAAAAAAAAGAAAGATATCGAAGTGTGGATCCCGTAATTGAAACAGCCTTCTCAAATCGTATTGTCTCAAGAAATTTTACGTCGTATCTTTTCCGATTTAACTTATTTTTATGTTATAACTTTTATTCAGGAATGAAATATTTACGATTCGAACCTTTAGCAAATACCCTGTGCAAAGATCTGTGATGAAGAAGAAGCGAAAATTGAAATAAAAAGCATATATTTTTAAAAATAATAAAATATTTATAAGCAAAATCTGAACTGTCAATAAAAGAATGTTTATTTAGCTATATCAAATTCTTTATACTGTATAATATTCGTCATCTTTTATAAGAGAAAATTTCGTAATGCAATATTTTGAAAATGGAATTGGATTAAATTTAAATGTTTTTTCATCATAAGATTGGGATAATTATTTTTATTCATTTTTTCATCAGTTCCTTTATTTTATTCAACTGCCCATCTGATAAATCATCTCATCCTATGAAACGTGATTTTTAAATTCTGATGCTGATTCTGATTTCAGAAACAAACACCATGTTTGCACATTTTGTTTTGTTTTATACACATGACATTTGCAATGAAATTTAGTGAATATAGTCAATATTTATCTTTTTCAGGTAGAATTTTCTATAAAATTATTAAAAATTGCAAAGATATTTCTCAGGTCAACACTGTAGATCTTATACTTATCACAGATTCAATAATTGCAGATATAGCTTGATGGCATCAGGCGGAAAAACGTCTGTTATATTTAATTTTTAATTTAACGCAAATATTGTGCACAAGTATTTTAGCTTTAATTCTTTCTCGGTTATATATTGAAGCACTCACGCACAAAAAGTGTTTTGTTTCTATATATTAAGAACGAGAAAATAATAATTAAAATTTAATGCATATTATTTTAAACTGTAGGTTAGGGGATTTTAAAGGTAGGTAGGTAGGTAATTAACGTCGCACTAGAGCAACGCAACGGATTATTGTCTAAGGCCCGAGATCAATCCTGAAGGGAAAGATCCTAGGACAATACCACGTTATTTTGAACCACGGTCAGATGACGAGGACAACACCTGAGCTAGCACCCGACTCTCCAAACTTCCACACCTCGTAAACGGGAGGACATTTGAGGCAAACTACAGATTTAACGTGCACTATCCCTCGTATACACGACGGTCTTTGGCTGGACCGAGTTTCGAGCTCGCAACTCTCCAGTTGCTAATCCGTTGCTCTTCCAACTGGGCTACCCGGCCCTATTTTAAACGGAATGCATGTTAATTATTCATTATATAATAATTTAAGAGCTATGTGTATGTAATTAATTTATTTATTGTAGATATACATTCATATATTCAGTTTTCATTCTCAGATTTTCATAGGAAATTATTAGCTCAGATATTCACAGAGTCCCCATGGGCCTTAAACTGCCTTAAGATGGCCTGATTTTTCACTTTAGTTCTTAATGGCCTTTAAAAGCCTTAATATTTGACTGAGGTCTTTAAAAACTAAAAAATCCTTAGTTTTTACAAGAACACGGAACATTTTATTTCACTTGAATTAAAAAAATATGATACTTATCTGAGGTAAATGTTATAAAAAATCAAATTGAGAACATAGCGTTCATAAGTTTACTTACATTTTGATACATGAGTCCGACGTATTAATGCCGATTTCACAATGTCTTCTATAAACCAGAGAAGCAAAATACACAAAATGAACATTAGAAAAAACAGCAAGAATAGAAGATGAAACAAATTTTCTTTAAGATAGTTCTAAAAATGTTCTCTCCCGTGCAGTCAAACAAGACATACTCCAAAGTCTCTTATTGGTTTAAAAATGTATGTTTTAAGAACTGGGTTCTTAAAAACTCAAACCTAGTACTTACGAAAGCTTCTTCACCAGAGCTCTTACCGGTTCATCTATTGCGATCTGTGTGGAATGTAGTCTTAAAAATGAAAAATAACCTTGGATAGGCCTTAAAAAGGCCTTAATTTTTGTTTTGCTTAAAGAGTGGGAATTCTGATTCTTAGAATATACAATTCTTATTAAAAATAATCAAGTCTCTAATTATAATTAATAATCAAGATAAAATAGTCAGCAAACAGTGTTCAAATGTTTTGGGCATGTCTAAGAAATGTGTCGTGATTTCAAACTGTCGCGAGGGGTTCGTGAATATTTTAAGTTGTTGCCCTGACACGTTAAAAATTTGCTTTTGCTATATTCTAGACAGGAAACCGTCTTCTAAAATTAGGTTAAGCTGATCATTGTTTTTGTATTTCTCTAAGACAGTAAGAAAAGTAAATTTAAATATTATATTTTTAAAGCATTTTATTGGAAATAAGAATTAACACCAGTAAAAGTTCACGAAATGCCGTTACATATTTTTGGATAAATTTCCTTTATTTAGATGTATGAACTCCATTTCATGAATATGGATGCTGTGTTCATTAAATGGATTGAAATAGGTATGAAATATGAGTGACGAAACTTTTCCATCAATAGACAACAGCAAGTAAGAAAGTTTAGAGCAGATGCTTAAGCGCGGTTCTTTGCTAATATTATGTATAACTTACAAAGAGCTTTGCATAGTTTCATAAATCATGTTGTAGTCCACAGTCTACGCACAGTTACCACTTAGAAGCGACCTGCTTCTTTCTAATTAAATTACGACAAGTCATAGCAAATTACTGGAGTCAGCTTTAACTTGGCCGAACCTGATCGTTACCTAAATAAAGCCCGCATGCCAATTTTATACGCTCTCATTCCTGGTATCTGATGTTACTGTTTTCCTGCGTTCGCGCGATAAACAAGTAATTTCAAACGCCCCATTAAAAGCGTTAGCCTTCGAGTTGTGCAATTAGTAGGATGCTACCTTCAATTACGCCATGTGTGCATAAAGTCTGTCCAGTGTCTCATAAATTGCTTCCTTCAGCGCTACTTGCGTAACAAAATAGATTGGCATTTATGACAATTTCGGTTCGGCAATGAAAAACGATAATGAATCGATCCCATATTTCTGTTTGTTATTACGAGGAACTGCGCTTCCAACAGAAATTTATAATAGCACGGATAGTTTTATAGCAGGAAGTGGAAGGGTTTCTGTGTGAGTTGCAAATACCCGTTGTGCACGTGTAAACCCTAAATAACCCTGACCTTGTAATGGAAATGTGATTTCATAAGGCATTCGAGAACTTTGGGGAACGAATGCTGGACAGCTTGATGTCTCTTCAACATTTCATATATTAGTAATTTTGCCTAATTTTGCTTCATTGGGTCTTGATCTAGTACAGGCAGATGAAGAGCTGAATAACTTATAGAACTTCCTTAATTAATAAGACCTTTGGTGGAAAATTCCAACCGCCAGCAAATTGCATGTTCATAATTGTAAGTCACATCCTTTCCCTCCTTTGAGTTGTTTTTTCTGCAATTACCCTACATAGGTTGAAAAAGTTGTTTTACAGAATGCAGTTCTCGCGTTTTCTCACTTGTGAAAAGTCTTTTTCTAAGTGGTATTCAAAATAACCTGCATGTCTAATTTCTTAGAATTCAATAAATATAGAGATTTTATGAAAATAAAATTATCGAATATTGTATCGTTACACAAATTCTTAGGGGTGTTAGATACAAAGTTTTGTATGTATGTCCCTTTTCAGGATCATATTAGACGTAAAAATATTACCACATTTTGAAATTTAATATCCCTTAATATATTTAAAACACTTGGCATATATTTGAAGTTTGCTACCATGAAAGTAATATAGAAAACCTTCTTTGTGTCAAACATGAATTTAGGGAAAGGTAATGACAGATTATAAAAGTCATCCATTTTAAGATTGCTTGATTTAATTTGTAATTTCATGCCTTAATAAACTTATTTATGAACTTTAAAGCTTAATAGGTCCCATAGTATGTATTTGCAAGAGCTACAACTATCCTAAATACTTCGTTTTCATTCCCATTGTTTTGATAATACTATGTAAAACAAGAGCACTTTTAAGGAAGGTATTAAAGAAAATACTAAAAATCTAAGGATTGAAAAGGTATAACATAATTTCAGCTTTATCGTGATTTTATATGAAGTTTTCGCGCTACTCGCTGAAAGGTCGAATTTTTGAAATTTATAAAAAAAAATTACTAATTGCAAATACTGCTACACTAACAGTCAATTTAATGAGCAACATGCTCTAATAAGCTTTCGTGTAATAGAAAATGACCATTGAACAAAAAAATTAAAAAGAAGCAATCGTTAAAACAAAAAATATTTCAGCTCATATTTTTCCTGTTTTTGTGATTCATTATTCTGATCTCTGCATTGTCGTTTAGTTCTTGAAAAGAAATAAAAGCGAATTAACAACTTTCGATTTCAAGAATGGAAAATTCCTATGAATAAGTTTTTGTTCATGAGAATAAGGCATGTGGTTCTTTTCCCTCTGAGTTGTTTTTGCTGCTGTTGTTCTGAAGAAGTTGAGAAAGTCGTTTTACAGAACAAAATACCGCATTGCATTATGGTTTTACTTTTAAAGCGTAATTCTTATCTCTGAAAGGAAAAACCCGATTAAGCCCCGTAATTCATAGTAGTGTTCATTCTTGAAACTCTTGTGTGAATTTGTAAAAAAAATAATAGAAAGAGGGTCATGTTTAACTGAATTTCGTTTTTGTTGATTTCTTACTCCTGCTTCTGATTTTAGAAATTAATATGGTAAGGATAATCAATTTTGAGGCTAAATTAGTTTTTAAAAAATTTTATACTGCTCTAGTTAAAACAATTTTCGGATAGTGTTTTCAAAATTGCAATGCTATTTTTAGAAATAACATTTATGTAATAAATTGTCTTAATCTTGTATGAATTAAGTTTCATTTATTGATGTAAAATTATTGATGCTTAAGAATTTGGTGAATGTTTAACATTTCGCTGTCCAATAAAGTATTGAATAAAATACATATTACTCAATTGTTACCAAGATTAAATAAAACTTATTCCTTTTCATATCACGAATTGATAAATACTCATCGAAAGACTATGAACTTCCTAAAGTCGAAATTTAATCGAGAATTTTCACAATATTTCTTTTAAAGACTACATTTCAAATGATAATCAGTAGCGATTTTTTATTTTAGGTATTTTGGTAGTAAAAATATAGGGTGAAGTTAAACAGAGAAAGAACACTTTTGTGATCTAATTTATAAAAGCAATGGATAGAAGTAGTGCTATTTTGAACTTTCTTATAGTAAGTGTACTATTTTGAAAGAAACATATCTGAAAGAACTATTTTTCATTGAAAGTCTCTCATAAATCATGGCTTATCAAACTCAATGCAACTTTAGTTTTAGCAATTAATAGTACACACAACATACATATAACAGTGAATCATACAAATTAAATTTACGTATATTTGTATTTAACTATCACATTTTCAAATATCGTGTTTCAAATATTAAATAAAGTTACATGTTTAATCTTTTTGCATTCGAATTTATCCTGCCATTTTCCCACAGCCATTTAGAAAGAGACAATAGACCTTTAAATTCACATCAAAATCCTTTGAAATGTAAGGTTCTGGAAATAGTTCTCAAGTGATTGTGAACTTCATGAAGGAACAGTATATTCATATAAAATCCACGGAAATACGGATATTATCTCCTAGTATATATCCATTGAAAGGTACAACTATGTACTTACATATATACAAGTAGTGTATCGTTGGCTTACAAGTGAAACACACTAAGTAAAAAACATAGTTCCGAGAAAACGAAGGGGATATTTGTAATTTTGAAGCAATGAAAAAATTGTGATTTTATCATTTCAGCAATTATTTATTACACTTTGAATTTACTCAATTTATCAATTATTCAGGAGAAAGTATTTTTAAATTATTATGTATTGCTATGACAACAAATGCACAATAAATAATGTGCATTTGTTTATGTGGTTATCAAAAAAATCTAACCTTCATGCAAAGAAACAACGGCTTAGTGAACTTCAATAGTCTAAAGATCTTCTAACAGTCATTTAGAAAAATAATAACTCATATTTGAAAAATTCTGTGCTTCATTTGCAAGCCGACGATACATCACTGTAGTAAGTAGTCGATATATCTAACTACATGATGTAGTTATATTTGAGTGTTATTTTTTTGGTCTATGGTATTTCTTTAATTCTTATGGTTGTTTAATGTCGTTACAGATAGTTTATAGTGCGTAGATTTTTTTGCATTGTTAAATTATAAAAAAATTAAAAATAAAAGAAATTGATTGCGAAAATTGAAATATATTTATTGCAGAACTGTGTTTATATCAGTAGACATAGTTAAAAATATATTTAATAACACATGCTTGACTTTTTTGTGTGACAATATCCGAATATCTTTGTGAGGTTAAAATAAATGTGAATAAAAAAACCTAAAATAGGTGATCGGAACAGCATATCTTAACCCCACAAAAATGTGTTCCACTTCGCATGAAGACCACTTTCACCTTTATTAACTCTTGTTTTTCCTTTTCTATTGGAAAGGCAGCCGAGACGCTGCTGTCTTTTATTTCAAGCCTGTGAATGACGTTAAGTTTGTCTAACATTTAGCGATTGTCAAATTGGGGGAAAGCTCCGGTTACAGTTTGTCAACATTTTTGACGGGTTTTCCTTTCCCTCCCGTTCCCCCTCCCAGACACACATAGTCTCTCTCTCTTTCTCTCTCCTCTCCACTCTATGGAAGCAGAGTCAAATCAGCGCCAATGCTGTGTTTTCGAATGAAGAGAAGTGAAAAATATTATCGTCTGCAAATATGTCCAGCGAACACCGTGGATAAACGTTCCATTTCATTGGATTCGAAATCTTTCCCGAATCGAACCAGGAGTCCACCGCCAAGGGGAACTAGATGAGATGATTTTGAAGAAAACATGCCAGCTACTGGCGTTGTTTGTGTCTTTCGGCTACCAAAGGTAAGCACTGGTCGCTTTTTGGTGTGTTTTTTTTAATCCTCAAATGTGCGTTCGTTTTTTAGTCTCAAGTCTGGATTTGAGTCGTGTGCGACCTATTTCTGAGGTCAATAAATAACACGGCGGAATTCGGTTGTAAGCGGCTTTTATATCACCTCGCTTTGATTTCAGCTCCATCTGCTGCCTCGTAATCAATTAATTTCTTCAAAATAGGGTTAAGGGAAGATAAACGCATTAAACGCAAAGTAAAACAGTGAACCATCGTTTCTTGATACTAGATCTATATCGATTAAAAAATTAGTTCAATTTTTCCATGGTAAATTAGGAGTACGTCTTTTATCTGTCTGTAGAGTTCCGCGTTATATTGGGTATTGAGAAAATATTTTTACTACATAATATGTTCTCGTTTAAAAATTTAAAACTTTTTTAAAACACTGATTTTTTAATCATTTCCCTCAGAACTTGTTTTATTTAGATATACTTTCAGTGAAGAAATTTAATTTGAATAAACTCATTAAGAATACCCCTGTTTACTCATAAACTGCAGTGTTTTCCGAGAAAGATCCTAAGGAAATAAAAGAATGTACTCAGTGTATTTCAGCGGAAGTTTATATTAATTTATAATTGATAAGGTTAAATTTTAATGTACCCCTAGAAAATTCTATCAAATAATTTTACTTCAGATATCTGGAATAGAATTGTATAATGATATGATTGGAAATAACATTCACTATTATGAAGGTCGAAATGAAAATAAATTTAACAGTCTTCAAATTTTCAAACTATTTACTTTTAATGTACACGGGTAACAAGTAAGACCATTACACTTTTAACATACAGCTGAAGTATATCATTAGAATGAAATGCAAAATGCAGTAAACTTTACTATAAAACAAAATTTCATCAGAAATTAATTAATATTATAAATATTGGGTATCTTTTCATGACAAGTTTTTGTTGATAAAAGACATTTCATAAAATGTATCGAATTAGGTTTCACTGCGACGTTCGATTTTAATATATAAATAAATTTAATTTTTAAGAAAGTACTGAAATATTTCAAAGTTAATTTGGACAACAAATTCTTGACCAGAGAAAGAGTAATAAACCAGCTGCACTTATCTATGAAATGAACTTTTTAATCGTTTACTACAAATTTAATTGTCAGATTTCTAATCATTGTATTTCTAAGTTAGAAAATTGAGAAAGAATATAAAATGGGAAGGGCTTTATTTTTTCAGCAAAAAGAGGCAAAAGCAATGCTAGACTAGGATCTTTAAACCGTCCCCGTGTATTGTAAAGGCTATGAGAGTGAATAGATAATTTTGCTCTGAAGGCAGTGTAATATATTTATTTGTATGAACAAATTCAATCACATTATTATTTTTCAAGATAACTACTATTATGAACATAACCAGCTGTTAAAAAATTAATGTCATGTATACGAAACCGGAAATATATTTTAACCATAGCGTTCAGGATCTATGATTACAATAGCTTTTATATTTTCAGAATTTAAATAATATGTGTTAATCAAAATATATTGGTGTACTCTGAGATGTTATAATTATGTACGGGTGATTATTTTAAATATTAATTGATATATATATATATATATATATATATACGATCATCAATACTTTTTTCATTTAATTTTGTTAACTTTGTATTTTTACTGTACTCCAATTTCCTAGTTTTATTGGAAAAATGGTGTTTTATAGAGGAACATGTACACATTTAAATTATTTTCAAATTTATTTATAGCTGCAGGGAGTTTGCTGTAAACATTTGTCATGTTACAGATGCATTTATTTTGAATGCAATGCACGTGTTTTGTCTTTTGAAAGTAAATTTTAAGTTCAGTTACATCATAATTTTCAATGTACTTAAGGCTTTTCTAGAATACTATTTTCAAAGGCTATATACGTTTCGTTTTTTATTTTTGCATCTTTAGAACCATACAGGTACTCTTTACTATATAAGCTGTAAAAAGTATCGATTTTATACACAAAACACTGTATATATACGATACATTCTGAATTCTATTTTGATTAATTATTTTTCCTTTTACAAAATTCTTACCATAATGAATTCTTTTATATTGTTACGGGTAATTTTTTCATTATTCGTTATATGAATTTTCGTTCAGCATATTAACTTGGAAGATAATTTGCACCAAAGTAAAACTAACTCCCTATGAAGATTAGGGGAATCAATTAAAGACCCCATAATAATTTTATATCTCACTTAATTAAAAAACGACAACATAATAATTTCAAAATTGTACATAAACGTATGTTCCCGATCTCAATACCTTAATTACATTTTGTTTACGAAAAGTTTTTCTTATTTCACGAATAGATATATTTATAGCACGCTAATTTCCTTACGTTTTATTTCCTTCGAAATCTTATTGTTTAGAAGATGGCTTACTTATGTGAGACTGAAAGAACTTTCTATTTATAATCATGGATATAATTGAGTATAAATAACGGATTAATAATTCCTTCAGACACCCAATTAAAAGGACCAAACAAAGCGTTAGAATATGTATTTGGTGGCTCATCTCTTAGAAATAACTGGACATATTTTTAAAGTTGCTCTATTAGGCTCTGAATTTCAGAAAATATTTATTATGTTAACTTTATTCATACGATTTGAACGTTCAATTTAAACCTCATGTAAAAGCACTGTAACTGTACTGTTTATTGTAAGACTTGTGTGTATTGCAATTGTTAACAATTCTTATTTTTTGAAGATAGAATATGAAGAGAATATAAAATGAATATATATACAGGGTGCAGCGCAAAGTCCGTACCCGGCCTTTATTTTCGGAACCGTTGGTCGTAAACATATGCTTCCAATTACAAAAATGTTTCAAATGAGGTAAACATTCATGTTATGACATTTTGAAATTTAAAAAACCAATTTTGTAAAAATTACAAAATCTAACTTTTTATACATTCCCCCGTTCCTTATAGTGATATTTAGTAAAAGTTTACACTCATCCTAACAAACGTAACACAAAAAGTTTCTCTTCTGTGTGACAAAAATTGACCGAGATATTTAATTTCAAAGTTTGGGATTTTATCAGATTTGTTTTGCCTTCATTGAGGGGTCGGTTAAAATATAAATTAGAATAATTCGAGATTGAAATCAGGGTGCAACGCCCCTTTTATAGCGAAAGGGGGTTCCCCGACGATAAATGATGGGTGCATGAATAGTAAAGTATACATACCCGATTCACTGAAAGTTGTCGCAGCGCCCCGTGACGAAACACGGAAGTTTGGAAATGTAACTTCGAAACTAAGCAAGGTAGACAGAAGATGTCAATTAGAAAGTTGTAGACCATCGTCGAATTATGTAAAATTTATACTCTGAAAATGAAAAATGCGCAAGAAGAACCGGATAAATGGCAGCGTAATGCAAACTACCAGCGGGGCTATAACCCCCATGCAAATCATGATTATGCAAATAGAATAGTACCGCAGCCACATGATCGGGATAAAAGACGAGCCATCCAGTAGTGGGCAAACTAGTCCGCGCTGAGATCATGATGGCGTGCTACACATCCGCGTAATATGACGAAATGATAGTGATTTATGGCGAATGTCAACGGAATGCCTGAGCTGCTGCGAGGGTTTATGGCGAACGTTTTCCTATGGATCGACGTCCATCGCATCGAACTATAGCTACTGTACTTTGCCGTCTCAGAGAGACCTGCGGCTTCACACCACGGCCCAGATCAGGCAGACTGACAAGATCGGGCATTCGAGTGACACCGGAGGAAGTGCTGGGATACGCCCTTGCAAATCCACACCTAAGCACGGCGGAAATAAGCGAGGCATGTGGATTCATGCGTCAACATATTTGGCGATTGTTACATGCGCATGGTGCGCATCCATACCGTCCGCTACTGGTGAAAGCATAGATGCCGGGTGACGACGCACTAATTGTGACTTTTGTAATTTCCTGCTCAACACGTTGCACGACATTCCTTCGTTCTTTTCCGACGTACTGTGATGAGTCGCAATTCACACGGGATGGCATAGTCATCACCCACAATGTGCATTACTGGGCTCTGGACAACCCTCACATGGGACGCACAGCAACCAGGTATGCTAGTCAACGAATGTGTGGTGCGGTATATGGGGAACCCATATACCGCACCACACATTCGTTGACTAGCATACCGGAAGATTGTTGGACCCATCTTCTACGACGGAACCTTAACGGGCAATCGTTACCTGCACCTGTTACAAGACACGGTACGTGATTGGTATGAACAGCTGCCTCTCCGAGATGCAAGTCGTGTGTGGTTCCAACATGATGGGGCTCCTCCGCATAAAGCAGCAAACGTTCGTGCGTATCAGATCATCGGATATGGTGGTCAGGTTGAATGGTAACTGCGTTCGCCGGACTTGACTCCCATGGACTTCTACCTCTGGGGTTACGTCAAGGAACAGGTATATGAGACTGAGTCGACCTCTCTGGATGATCTGAAACAACGTATCAGCCTTCCTTGTCGCACAGTTACACCAGCTATGCTCCAACGCTTCCACGATTCAGTACTGTCACGCATTCAATTTTTCATTGCCACCAATGGGGAATATTTTGAGCAGTATCTCCAGTAGATCTCTCCACTTTATGTATTGTTTTCCGCTGTATGCTTGTCTAACTTGTGCGAGTTAGATTTCCAAACTTCCGTGTTTCGCCACTAGGGGCGCTGCGACCGCTTTCAGTGAATCGGGCATGTTCACTTTACTATACATGCACCCATCGTTTATGGTCGGGGAACCCCTCCTTTCGCGGTAAAAGGGGCATTACATCCTGATTTCAATCTCGAATTATTCTAATTTATAGTTTAACCGACCCCTCAATGAAGGTAAAACAAATCTGAAAAAATACCAAACTGAAATTAAATATTTCGGTCAATTTTTGTCACACAGAAGTGAAACTTTTTGTGTTACATTTGTTAGGATGAGTGCGAACTTTTACTAAATATCACTATAAGGAACGGGGGAATGTATAAAAAGTTAGATTTTGTAATTTTTACAAAATTGATTTTTTAAATTTCAAAATGCCATAACACAGATGGTTACCTCATTTGAAACATTTTTGTAATTGGAAGTATATGTCTACTACCAACGGTTGCGAAAATAAAGGCCGGGTACGGACTTTGCGTTGCACCCTGTATATATATATATATATATATATATATACACAATTTCTTTCCTAGTTGGAGTTTGGTTTGAATGTTTAAAATGTACTTTTGATCGCTGCTGTCTTTTATTTCAAGCCTGTGAATGACGTTAAGTTTGTCTAACATTTAGCGATTGTCAAATTGGGGGAAAGCTCCGGTTACAGTTTGTCAACATTTTTGACGGGTTTTCCTTTCCCTCCCGTTCCCCCTCCCAGACACATATAGAAATATTTGCTTACTTTTTTCTGATTTTTCAGAGAACTTTTCGGAATCTGGATCTGCCAGCGCGAGGTTTCTGAGTACGCATACAACGGGAGTGATCGTCTGAGGCGTTAGACGTCACCGGCGCATTCCAGCTGTTTGAATAGACTTGGATCGCTGTGTTAGTTTTCCCAGACCAAAATCTACCACTCATGCCAGCGGCATCTGTAAACGCTCCCCGGGATTGGTGTGGTGTTTATCCAAACTGAAATTCTGCGGAAAAGAGGTTTTTAGAAAGGTTTTTCCTCCTAGATTTTGAAGAGCATGCATTTTTAAGGGAAGCTAGAACTCGATTTCTTAAAAAAATATCGACTTAAAGGTTCTTAGATATCTGGATAGTTTAGTTCGTGTTCTTTCAATTACTTCATTTTTGTTCCAACTCGTATAGGCAGACTCGATTTTCTCAAAATGAGCAGAAACAAATTTAACGTGGAAAGTAAGTTTCCTAATATGTACAAGCAACTTATATTATACTGAAGTGATCTTTCTATTACGTGCAAAGTAATTTTATTTTACATGTGACCCTTTTGTTGTATGTAAAATAATTTCGTTTTAAATGTGATCCTTTTGTTAAGTGTAAAATAACTTTTTTACAATTTAAGAAAAACCCAAGAGTTTTGTGATTTTCTGGAAAGTTTCATGTAAATACTTAAACAATGTTATGTAAAAAGCTAAAATTCAAATTTACATCTAAATATATTCAGTGAAGACAAGTCTAGTTTTAGCTATGTAAAATAAATGTTCTACAAATTTTAAGAAAAATCTAAAGAATTTGGGTGATTTTCTAGTAAATCATATAAATATTTTTCATAAATGTTTACGTTCTCCAAAATTTCATTACATTCTGAGAAAAGGTACGCTACCTATTTCACGTGTATCTTTGTCAGAATATACTGAAGACACCAATCGAAATTTACGAACTCCCATTGATAACAGTCATGCAGAGTTTGAAGGTCCAATAACGAAAACGTTAGTTTATCTAATTCACATGGTCGTTATTGGACTTTCAAACTCCCAGTGAGCACGGAGTCTTAGAGTAGAGTAGGTATTTAAAACTGATAGAAATCCTGTTCTGAAATAAGAAATTTCTCTTAAAACGATATCTTTTGCATATTTGTATCACAAAATGGAATATTTTAATCGAACACTGCACTTTGGCTATTGCTAGGTAAACGTTTTCATTACAGACATTTTTTATGGAACACTTATACTAGAATACCCTATGATATATCGCGCTTTTAGGATGAGAAGAAAGAAGCGCTATGTAACCGAGGGCTCAGAAAAACGTCCTTATTACACAAATTATTCATTGCATTACCTGTTTTTTGTTTTAAATTATGTAAAGCTATAATATGAGGCAATATACAGGGTGTCCCAAAAAGGTTGTTCCGCGATTTATCTTTTTACCATTTGGAGATAGGTAGGCAATGTAAATTGCAAAAGTACACCAAATAAGGTAAGTAATTAAGATATGTGAATAAAATTATCACGTGATAACAATTTAAGCGGATACAGTTTTTAATTTGTATACCACCCCTCTAGATAAAAATCCAACATAGCAAAAATGTTCCTTACCTGTATCCCTATCGTTAGTAAAAAACCATATTTCTGTAGGTTGAATAGTAACGGAGATACAAGAGTTTCTATTAAGGCGGCCGTATCTAATCTAGAACGGAAACTGACCCATGGCCATGAATGAAGAGCTAAGTTCTGCATTGCTGCAGATGGAAAAATTTCCTTTTATTTTTATTTAAACCATTTTTTCTACAATATTTTTATTAAAGATTACATTGTCTACTATTATGCTTTGCGATTTTCATCTGCAGTTGCAATACTACATTACTTTGCACAATGTTGCACTTTCTGACCGAAAAAAATGCTTTTTAGCATTGTGTATGCGGTCCCTAATCTGACTGCTTGAACAGCTGTGCACAAGCGGTATAAGTCAACTTTTTTGCGTCCTTATGCCTCCGTTACTGTTCAACCTACAGAAATGCAGTTTTCTGCTAACGATAGGGATGCAGGTAAGGAACATTTCTACTATCTCGGATTTTTATCTAGAGGGGTTGTATACAAATTAAAAACTGTATCCGCTTAAATTGTTATCACGTGATAATTTTATTCACATATCTTAATTACTTACCTTATTTGGTGCACTTTTGCAATTTACATTGCCTACCTATTTCCAAATGGTTAAAAGATAAATTGCGGAACAACCTTTTTGAGACACCCGGTATAATTTATACGATAATCTGTTGTGATTTTTTTTATCTCCCTTTCGGTATCCGACGGATGAACCCAACCTCCCTAACATGTAGATGCCGCTACGAAATTTCATATTGTGACTAAAAGGCCCGTTGAAAAAGCTAAGATGAATTGAAACATTTAACCTTCGAACTTCTAATTCAAAGGAAGCAAATTGGGATTTCCTCTGTAGTTAGCGAGGTTCAGAGCGTATGCCCACTGTGCTAATAACCTGTGAGTTATAGGCGGTTGTAGGTTCGATTCATCTCAGGGTTTTCTCTTCTGTGTTAGTAAAACTTTCCTTGTGTATGTCCATTACTTGATGTTATCTGTCTTGTGTTTGGCACAGCATGGCCAATATGGCTCTTGCGCCATAAAGCCGACCAACCAACCTGTAGTTTTCAAAATTCATAGGGTTAAAAGTAAAAATGAGCGATATAGAAAGCTTTACTATATTTTATTACAATATTGATATTTACTTTTTGATTTGAGGATAACTAACATTTTCAGTTACGAGAGTAACTAATTAATTTCTACTACAAGATAAAGGAATGAAAAACGATTTGCATAAAATAAAGCTATGAGAAGAGTCCACTAAAATAGCCTGTCATTCTATAACTTAACTCATTGAAGCGCATGGATTCTAATCAATGCTAGATGAGAAAGGAATTCTTGTTACAAATTGTAACAATTGAAATAATATTGAATTAGTGTCAGTGTTAACATATGGGGAAGATTAAAAAAGTTCTGGAATTTAAGATAAAAAAATTCTGAAAACAATGTGTGTGACTTTAACTTATACCAGAAAAATCTTTTCTTCTCAGAAAAATCTTAGAATTCTGACATATCCGCACTATTATCTGTTCCTTCCCTTTTCACTCCAAAATACAAGTTCCAAGTTTAGATTTTAGCAGAGGAAATATGTTGCTTTTAGCACTTCAGAATGTTCGAAAAACGCAGGTGCATTCTGAGATACTAGACTATATATTTCGCTACAGAAAACTTTCTGTGTACTTTACGTTCTGCGTTGGATTTACAAACTCAATGTGCGTTTTCTTACGCCACTGTGAATGAATGCCTCGGAATCTATACAGTTTTGAATTTCCCATGGGACTACTTATTCTCGTATACTTTTTTCCTCGCGATCTTTGCAACCGTATACTCTGGCCGCTCTCGCTCGAGACAAAAAAAAGTCCGGAGTTTTGTTGAACTTTTGTTTCCTGAAATTTTATTAGAATTTGTTTTACGTTACAGTAACCTTTCCTTGGCCCTCCAACATTTATTAATTTATTCTGTTCTGTTGCAGGGCATGTAAATAGTTTTTCATATCTTTTCAAATAATCCGAGAGTCAGACTTGGATCGAGAATCAATTATTTGCGTCGACTCTTAAAGCCTTTTTTTTGAGAAAAAGAAATGCATTTCGAACGATAAGTCATAGTAAAATAGTTTTTTATTTGAAAAAAGTTTTGGTATCGTATTTTTTCGCTTTTTGAAATGCTTTTTCATGTATGGATTAGTTTAGTTCTTTTTAATCTTAATTTTGGATATTACATTCTTTATGGTTCAATGTATTTTTTTGTAAAATGCATTTAGATGATGAATTATAAATATTTCATCGTCTTATACAATAAAATTTTATCACTTAAACTATCACATTTTAGAGAATGTATACCTTTATATAAATATTATACGTTTATAAAGGTGTACGTGTATAGGTAGTTATATGTATGTAAAGGTAAAGGTGTATATAAATATTTTCTAAAGTGCAAAAATAATTTTGGATTGATATTACAATATTTTAATTGTATATAAAAGTTATAATTTTCATCACCTTTCCAGGAGAAAATGTTTTCTTAACTTTTGCTATTCTTCTTCGAGTTAATTAAATGAGAGAGTGCTAGTATTTTCTTTATCTTGAGTTGTTTAAATTAGTACTGATGAGAGAATGCTTAAATTATAAATTATGAAGCCAATGAATTTTTTTATATACGAGAGGGAGTACAATTTATTTACTAGTTTTACGAAAGAACTTTTTCACAAAACAATCTTTGAAAGCTTGAATTAAATTGAGATGATCATTATAAGAACGTATCCACATTTTCAGAATTATGTTCAAATATCCTTTATTATATTATAATTCATTATAATTTGAACTAGTATTGATATGTGAGAAAGCTTAACTTACGAATTATGAAGCTAAGGAATTTGTTTATTTTTGCGAGTACAATTTCGTTACTAGTTTTAGGAGACTTTTTCGTACAGCGATGTTAAGAAGAGAGCCATTATCAGAAAATTTATACATTTCAGAATTATGTTCGCTATCCTTTATTACAATGTTATTCATTATAATCCGATTACTTTGAGTGAAATTTGAATGAAAAAATTCAGGATTGAACTCCATAAATTAAATTATTAGTATGCACGGAGTAGATTATTTTTAAGTGAAGTGTTTTTAATTTCTTTTACAAGAAAATTGATTATTGTCGTGTACCTATAATATTGATGAGGAAATTTTTAGAAGAAAAATAGTGTCTCTATCATTTATCGTGAGAGAGAATGTCATGATTCTAATTTTACACTAACATTAGTAAAATAATTAGAAGAGCCTACGAAAAACGGTTTTTGTGAAAAGGATATTCAAAGATATTATTGATTCCGACTGTAATTTGTCTTTTTAATTCTTCAGACAACCTATCTACCTTGGCTAGTTAGCGATTATTTCCAATCTTATGCACAATTGAAGTTACAACAATCGATATTTCAGAAACAAAACCACCATTGAAATAACACGATGTTGACATACCCTTAAAAGCGCATGCGTATTTCAAACGAGATAGTCCCAAATCTACACATTTACGCAATCTAACCATGCTACAATTCCTCAAATTGCTTCTACTCAGAAATACAGACTGCACATTCTTGTAAATACCGTTTTAAAATACCTCCGATCCGCAATCATAAAACCAATTCTCTCTGTCAATCCGTCTGCTGCTCAGAGCTGATGGCCTTTTATTTTTAAGCCTAATCTTCTAAAATCAAACTTCTGAACCTCCATTTTCTTTCTACTCGAACTAAACAATCAATCACATAGTTTTGGGAGTTTCTTATCTAGATTTTTCCAGTGAGCGAGTTTCGTGTTTTCTTTTCCCTAAATGCTCTAACCGCGATTTTTCAAATACCCCCGACACATACTGCTATGGATATATGTACTTGTTTTGTTTTCTTGCTCCCCCAAAGCGAAAGCATTTTAACCACCTCTAAAGCTTTTGAACTTGGCTGAAACGATGGTACTTCATCAAAAGCTTGTTTCCTTCCTAATCTTTGGCTGGGCAGTAATTTCGAGAGCGGGTTTGGTTGGCGTCATGAGTCAGCCTGGTCTTGCGTGTAGGAGGTGCGCTCTGAACAGCATGTGACCTTCACTGCTTGCTAACTGAAAAGGGAAATGTTACACGGAGAGGATATTCTAATTACACGCATTTGGTTTTTGCTTTCATCTTCCTCTATCGCTGATGATCAATCAAAAAGGTCCCCTGCTTGTTTTTTCTTTCCTTTTAAGTTTCTCAAAACTTTTGGGACCGGATTGCTCTTTACTTGGATGTCAGGCGTTCTTTTACAAAATAGCCTCTATTCTTGCATTTAATGAGCTATTTGTAATTTTCCGTTGTGTCGAAACGTAAATGAGTGATAATTTTGAAAAATAGTGTCCAGAAATAAAAAATGTCTTGATCAACGAAAGTGTTATACCTACATCAAATGTTTCTATAACAGAAGTTATTTAAATTCTTGCTGTTGTCGGGGCCACTGTAAAAATTTCATTGCATGTGTATGTGACTTGCTTCTTCATGTCCACGTCTCTAGATTCACCATGTGGTTAGAGTCATTTCAAAGGAAGGCGGGGGACCACATAACATAGAAGTATCTATGGCCATATAACATAGAACATAACATAGAAGTATCTATGGCCATATAACATAGAACATAACATAGAAGTATCTATGGCCACATAACATAGAAGTATCTATGGCCATATAACATAGAACATAACATAGAAGTATCTATGGCCATATAACATAGAAGTATCTATGGCCATATAACATAGAACATAACATAGAAGTATCTATGGCCACATAACATAGAAGTATCTATGGCCATATAACATAGAACATAACATAGAAGTATCTATGGCCATATAACATAGAACATAACATAGAAGTATCTATGGCCATATAACATAGAAGTATCTATGGCCATATAACATAGAAGTATCTATGGCCATATAACATAGAACATAACATAGAAGTATCTATGGCCACATAACATAGAAGTATCTATGGCCATATAACATAGAACATAACATAGAAGTATCTATGGCCATATAACATAGAACATAACATAGAAGTATCTATGGCCACATAACATAGAAGTATCTATGGCCACATAACATAGAAGTATCTATGGCCATATAACATAGAACATAACATTGAGCATAACATAGAAGTATCTATAGCTGTAAAACAGAACATAATATAGAAGTACCTATGGACGATCTGTCATCTCTCCAGCCACATCTTGATTTTGTATCTTGAATGTTTACTTTCAATAATATTATCATTGTTTGCTTAGTGATGTGATAATTTTTGGTGTGAACGCAGTTGAAGAGGTAATGGTCTGCGTCGCGTTCCTCAAGCAAGAGCCAAAGGGTCGTGCTTTATCTTGAATCTGTTATGTCCATTATTTAACGTGGCCTGTCGTATGTTTGGCGCAGCTTGACTAAGTATGGCCCTAGTGTCGTAAAATTCAAGCAACCGAATTAAAACTTTGGTCCGTTATAACTCTCCGATAGTCTTTACAGATTACATTTTAAAACATAACAGACCATCTATTATCATCCGCGCCCAAACCCCTTAATATATATATATATATATATATATATATATATATATATATATTAGCTATCTCATAATAAATTTATAATCTTTATTTACATCCAATGCTAGATGTATGTTTAAGATCGATAAAAATGCTTTTGCATTGAAATTATAAATGTAGGTGTGGTAACATTTATTCTTTCTAAATGTTTCTCATCGTAGTGAATTGATGTAAATATGTTTAACAAACATGTTCCTTGAAACATCAAGTAAAGAAATTCTGTTAAGTATTTAAAAAAAGCATAGTAAGAGATGATTTAAAATTTATTTACTTTAAGAATAACCATCATTACTGCAACAATCTATACAATAACGATGGCAGTAACTAAATGAACCAATGTTACTCAAAGCGAAATGTAACCCAAACAAGTTAGCAACAATAAAAACGTAGTTAAATTTGGTTCTTCATGATGTATCCATGACAAAGCAAAACGTCAATGAATTTTGATTAGGGTACATAATGAATTAGTCGTCATTTGGTGAAAATATTTCATATTCTTTCTAAATGCTCCTGATCGTGGTTGAAATAAAGGCGTAATTTCAACAAGCTCCATTAAAACATCAATTAAAGAAACTGCAATTTAGTATTTTAAAAATCGTAGTAGAATGATTTAAAATTATTTTTACCCTAAGGAGAACTCCCATTACTATAAACATCAATATCATATACACTTCCTTCCATGACAATGCTAAGTAAACCAATGCTACTCAATGCGAAATGTCACCCAGAAAGCAAGTTAGCAACAATAGGAACGGAGTTCCAGGTCCTTTGTATTCTTTATATATATCTATGTATAACAAAGGAAAACGACAATGGATTTTGATAAGAGTAGGTACAGTGAATTAGTCGTCATATGGTGAAAATATTTTTATATTCCTTCAAATAAATGCTCCCGATCGTGGCTAAAATAAATATGTAATTTTAATAATCTTAATAATAAAATAATAATCTTAATCATTTTAATAATAAAATATAAATTAAAGAAACTGCAATTTAGTATTTTAGAAATCATAGTAGAATGATTTACAATTAGTTTTACTCTAACGAGAATTATCATTACCGTAAACATCAATACAATAATGATATACGTTTACTCCCATGACAGTGCTAAGTAAACCAATGCCACTCAAAGCGAAATGTGATCCAGAGAACCAGCTAGCAACAATAGAAACGAAGTTCCAGGTCCTTTATGATGTATCTTCTTTTAAAACTTTTAATTAACCCGCCCATCCTCTAACCATTCCAAAGGGAGCCCAAATGGCTATGATTAACTCGTAGCACCTTTGTTTTCTTTCCCTCAGAGAGCTTATTAGGGGCATTTTGAAGGAAATTGAAATTGTTCCCCGCTCTTCCGAAACTGAATCCAGACTTGCAGCTCTGTTGGAAGCGCAGTCTTCCGTCTAACAGCCTCAGAACAAGCTGGACGGTAAACACGCTTTCAGTGGGAGGACAAGGTGTAAACAAGGCTGCGTTCTCTTATGCTAATGGGGCAACCGGGCACTCTAGGATTTGTTGCGTTACTGCCTGAATATGTATGAGGCGGTGTAAAATGGGCGCGCACAATGCCTTGGCTGGTGTAATGCTATCTGCCTGAGACAATGGCACGTGGGGTTATGTGGAACGGACAATGAATGCTTACTCGACGCATGGAGCCTTTCTTTGAAGGTTTGTTTGCAACAGGCTTCTCCTGTTTCGACGCCATGTGATCAAACATTGCTAACAAAGTATAATCGCGCTTGGATTCTCGGTGTTTGCAATCTCGAATCGCTCTCGCTGAAATAAATCGCGGTGACTCTGGTTTTCGACTCGTCATCCGAAATCGGTTTGCATTGAATATTTCAATTGATCCCTCTTTAATATAATGTTTTAAAATTAATGATAGTCGGAACAAGCTTGTACCTCTTAGTTGTGATTCAAATAGGTTCCGATATAGTGTTTTGATAAGGCCCCATTTTAAAATGGCATCGTTGGCTTACAAGTGAAACACACTAAGTCAAAATTTTCAAATAGGATTTTTAGTTTTTGTTTGAAGCAGAATGCGGTAATCTTTAGATTGGTGAATTCTACTAAGGTCATTTTTTTCTTTGCATTTATTCTTACGAAACCCACTTAGAAAACACTTGAGAAACAGAATTTGTTTCTTTTATTTTGATTGGTCGCTCTATCGTCCAATATTTATATAATTGCGAGCAATGTTAACAAGCAAAAAATTTAAATCATTAAACAGTTTTCTATGGAATGTGTTTTGCTTATCGTGACCACTTGAAACCTTGTTAATCTATAAATTGAAAATAGTTGGCAACCTCCTTATAATATAGAACATTTTCAATACCCAGTGATTGATTGGAAAATTCATTCTTATAAATAGTTGATGGAGTGAAAGCTAATATCAAGGTTTGGTGATACCAGCTTGGTTGAAAATATTAAGCAATCTTGTATTTCTAGAAATTGATTGGCAGTTTCATTTTATTTCAGTAACCTTTAAGAAGAATGTGTTTTAGTTGACAGAAAACCACTAATTTCAGGTTCATTCATTTCACCCTCATAAATATTTACGTATCTAAAGTGGTCATCTTTTTCACTAGCAAAACTATTTATTAATACATAATGCTTCAGTCTCATGAAAGTTACACAGTATTTTTTATCATTAGTTTCGCTATTCTGTATAGTTGAATAGTGCTCCACTTTTCTACAACTGCAAGTAAATCTACAATTTTGTTTGATGACTGTACTTATGAAAAATGTCTCACACTTTTTCAATACCCTGATACTAGGTTACTGTATTTTTGAAAAATCTCCCCACACTTTTTTCAATACGTCGATACTGGATGAGGTCAGCTTTTATAAATCTCCCACACACTTCTTTCAATTCCTCGATGCTGTATGACAGTATTTTTGAAAAATCTCCCACACACTTTTCTCAATTCTTCGATGATGGATTACTACTTTGAAGAATCTCCCATACACTTTTCTAAATACTTCGATACTGGATTAATGTATTTTTGAAAAATCTCTCTCCCACACACACACACACTTTTCTCAATAACTCGAATATTTTTTACTGATTTAATATAATTGAATGTACCCAATAGTACATTAAACGTTTAAGAAACGAAACTGTAATGGAAACTATTTAATTTTTTCCACGCAATGTAACAAAAAATCTATATAATATTGAGTATTTTTGTAGTTTCAATCCATTTTTAAAGGAAACAATGTAACACTAAAATACTGTTGTTTATGTTTCAATAGTGAATATTCACAATTCCCATTTTATAATTTAGAAAACAAAATACGATACATTGAATTCTGCAACTGATAAATAATGAATTTACTTCAATTGAATTCTAAATGCACTGAAGAATGTTTTTCATAAATTGAACTCCATGCATGAGAAAATAAATATTCATTCATAGAATTAAGCTATTCATAAAGAAATGAATGTTCATATCTAAATTTAAATGAATAATTAACGAATTTCGTGAAAGAAAGTTGTAAATAAATAATCAAGAATAGAAAAGCACTGCAGTGATGTAAAATTAAATTATTTAAGAAACTTTTACTTATTTCAAACTAAAGAATTCCTAAAAACTACAATGGCTTACTTGAAATATTTTCTAAATTTAAAATTTTCGCATTTAAAATTCCTTATTGAATATATAAAACAAAAATCAAGCTTCATAAATCAGCTTAAAAGTGACCTTCCTCAAACTATAAGGAAGTGCCTATAATCGGCTTAGAGCAGAAACTCATTAACTTCTATTCTTCGGGAAATGCTTTTTTTGACACTTAAAGCTTGTTTTCATGATGATGAGATACAAATTGTCACATATTGTAATATTTTTAATATAACACTATCGCAATTATTATAACTTTAATTTTTGACAAAAAAATAGTCTAAACGGCTGTTTTGTAAAGCAACTTTTGTCAGTTGCTCAAAATGCCACAAATTTTATTTTATGGGAATTTTTTTATTTTAGCAACTGTACGCTAGATTTACAAAGTTTACATATCAAGTATACGAATCCATGTCCACCTTTTCAATGTATTTTGACTCTCCGATTCGATTTAACGCGCAGTCCAATGGCCAATAGTCTTGTACAGGGTATCTGTCGACATTAGCACTAACGTGGCCAGATGAAAAAGAAACGGTCGTAATCATACTAAAAGAGAGAAAGGCAATCAGGATCTATTTTTTTTCTCACAATCACTCTTTACTGACAGTAACACCGATCCCATTCCTGACCTTTCGCCGAAAGGCGATCACAGCGAGACATGGAATTCATCAACTAACCGTTCCACGCGTTAGTCTCTAATCTGTGCACTGTGTAATCTTCTTTATTTTTGGGGGAGCGTCCTATTTCTAGATCTTTGCAATATTACTATCATAAACTGATTTCCCCCTTATGATTCAGAATCTGTGGTAACACATGCGAGGGCGAAAGAAAAAGAAGCATGACCAGAAGGGAAAAAAATGTAATCATTTTCATCTTGTGACTAAAGGTTAGAATCGAGACAAAGATAGGATTTGATTCATGTGATTTTATAGAATTCTGATATGTATTCGTCATGTGGGTAAATATAACATTTTGGTTGTTCGAATACAATGCAATTTCTTTCAAAGAAATGAAAGAAAGTTACTTGATGCATTGGCCATCTCCGACAGCATTACATCTTAGTGTCTAATTTCTGCCTGGTCAGATCAGCAGTTACAACTGATTGTTTAATGGAATATTTCTTCTTGGTTGCTGTACCAGAAAGTCTCAAAAGTGCATAATTGTAATATGGATAGTCCAAGTAATCTCATGGGGACTCAGTGGGTTTGCCCACTGCGATTCCAACTTTCTTAGTTGTAGGTGACTCAGGTTCGATTCCTGTAACTTCTGCGCTGCAGTTTTTGACAAGGATGCCCATCGATGGATGTTTATCGTCATATGCATGCGGCGTATAGCAATACATGTTCATTGGGTCCTTCAGTGGTGTCGCAAGATCCACGAAGGACGTTCCGATATTAAAGGCCTTCCTTGTTTCTCTGAAAATCGTTCTCTAAGTGCGTCTCCGTTTCTTCTTAGTTGAATTTTGGCTTCTAAACATATTTCGTTGTGTTGCTCAAGTGCGACATTGATTCAACTACCACCTACCTACCTAAAATATTTCACATTGGCATGGTGTGGAAGTTTGGAGAGTAGGGGTGCCAGCTCGTGTTGACCTCGTCTTCTGACTGAGGCTCAAAATTGGTGTTCTCGGATTTTTTCCTTCGGGATTGATCCCGGACCGTCGCCAATAGCACGTTGCTCCAGTGTGATGTAAATTCAAATATCCCTACCAATCCCCTTAATCCTGGATCATATTACAATTGAAGCTGGATTATGATATAACTTGCCACAACTTACTCTATGGTGTCGGATATGCATGATCAAATTATACACAAGTGTACGTATATGGTGCAAGTTACTTTACTGATGGCTTTTGAAACCCAACAACTGCACACTTATCTCTCTTTGTAGAGATGCTTGAGAGAACAAATAATTACTGACAATTTATGAGTATTTCTTGAAGTATGAACAGAAATAAAAGATTAGGTGAGAACCTCGAACTGATTTGTCCCTTCTGGACAATAGCCCGTTGTGTTGCTCCAGTGCAACGTAGATTCACCTACCTTGCTAAAAAATATTTATAAATATATCAGCTGATCTTCAATCTTTGTTATAAATATTTACTTTGTCTTTATCAGCGGTCACTGCACGGTATAGCAAATTAAGTATGCATTTATCACTATATATATATATATATATATGACCACCTCCATTACAGAAAATAATATTCCCCATATAGATTTAATTCCCAATACCTAATTTATGATAGTTCTTTTTTACTTATCTTTCATCCTAATGGTCTTAACCAGACCCTTTCAAAGTGCCCCACCGTTTTTTTTTTTACTGGAAATCACATCTATTACGCTATTTTTGCAAGCTATAAATCCTCCAAAGTGTATACGCATTAGTATCTTTATGATGTATCGATTTCAATGGACCTCAGAATACGGCTTTCGAGACGGACGTGAGCAAAATCCATTCTTCTCCGCTTGGTTGAACATTTGATTAATATACTTAAGCACACACGCATCGCTTGGCATGCCACACAAATCTTAGACCGGAATCCTACACTGACTTCTGAGTTAATTAAGCATTCCAAGTGAAACGAAAAATGCTGAAGGGAGTATGTTCAGATGGTTGAAGAATATCTGACGGTTGAAGTACGGCTTACTCAAGTCGAGATATTGATCTGGATTTCGGGGATTCTGAACCAGTGCGGCCGAAAAGTGGGTCACGAGAAGTATAACGATGATTCATTTAATTAGCCAATTTATTAATTTAATTTGATAGAAACTTTAACTATAAATTCTAAGAAATTTCTTGCTTCTTGCATAGCATCGGGGTAGCTTATAATTTGAGACGTTTGTATGGAATTGCTTTGAATTAATCTCCTCGCTTAGTAAATAGTAGTGTTATTGCACGTGCACTCGATCGACTATCATAATTTTATTTTTTATACAGAACATATCCGGCCTAAAATTTATTTTTCCGAGCATACTTTAAGCCTTTTTATGTATTGAAACTTTACAAATACAAAAAACTTGGTTGTCTTCATTTGAAAACAAACAGTTGGGATTTTAAGATTTTAATTCACGATTAGATATTTTCAAATATTAATTCTTTTAAGTGAAGTGATTTCACCGCGAAACCACACTTTAAAAATTCCTTGGCTAATTGCAAATAGCTTTTTCGGAAGAAACACGTGACAGATGTTCTATAGTATCGCCACCTGTCGATCAATAGCGTAACATTTGTTCAAATACGTTCGGCTAATCGAATCAAAATTTTAACCGGTACTTGACCAAGTTGACCAAGATATTCTGTGCTTGAAAACATTAAGATGGATTTTTGGCACAATTCAGGTTAAAAATAATGTAATGTGTTTCTGAGATGAGGACACAGAACGACCTTTCAGAGAAAGTTAACTACAGATTAATGAATCTAATAAAGCAAGGACAGTTATATGTACAGGTTTACAAAAATGGTTGATACAGTTCACTTTGTCTCGTCGGCGCACTATCTCTTAGCTCACCATCTTTTTGAGCTGTCATTTACCTTTGAAGAACGTAGTCGCCTCTGTGCGTGCTAGTGGCTTAGCTAAGGTCGGAAGTCCTGAATGTCATTGTGCATGCTCAGCTCGTTAAGGCATTAGTCCTCTGTATATACATCTCCACATTATGTAACAAAAATACAAATCACCTAGAAATGTGTTTCTCTGTTCAAAGTGGTTTTAAAGAATATTTAACGTAAATCTAATTGTTTATTAACTATGAACACGAATTATGAAACTAGATTATAATATAAGCAGTAGCAGTGATACGTTTTAAACATAAGCAAAAGCAGTGATCTATTTAAAAAAATGTTCTCTGTATTATTTTATGCTTTAGGTATATATAAAGAGTAGATATTAAGTGCACATTTTGTTATTTTTTAGTATCTAAAGTAGTAATCTAATGGAATAATTTTTATTCAAATCGAACGAAAAGCTTTAGAATTTTCTAATACATTTCAAATGCAGAGATGTTGAGTTGGAAATATATGAATTATGTCCTAAAATAATCAACTAAACTAAAAGGATATTAACATATTAAATTTATAAGCACAATAAGCCCCAACTTTGATTTTTTTAAAGATTGCTTTAAAATACAGATTCTTTAAGACAGGTTATAATTGACAAGTAGCTATTTAAATCCAGTGTGACGAGAAACTGCTTTAATTTTCAGTATTTTAATCATTATCAACCGTCTCAAATAAATATGAGATACGTTGATTTGTGATGAGCAAAATAAAGGATAGCATAATTTCCATTTAGTAGTGTTTGATTTAAGAAATAATATATTTGGTTCAACAAGTAATATTGTACGGCAATATAATACATGCTGATATTAATTGTTTTACAATGACAGTAATACATGGCAAACTTTACCATCCGAAAATTGAAGAATTTAGTTTCATTTCATCCAGTACACCTGAACGTGAAATCTTTGGTCATAGTTAGCGATCATAAAGAATTTCATTGAAACATTGAGTTAAATAAATGAGATCTGTAAAGCAATACATAATGCAATAACAACCCCACTTCATTCCGAATTCGATACAAATTTCGCCAGAAGTTAAGTTTCCGGTAATCTCCATTTGGAAGAGAAATTTATTTCCTCATTGTCGCTGTGCCTCACTCTTTCAAACTGTATCTCCTGTCAGGATCTGATGTTGGTGCAATTTAAGTATTCCATAGCCCGACTGCATCAAATGTCATTAAGTTCGCTAATAAATCATTCATTGTGATTAGATAAGCCCGAAAGCATTTCGAGAATGCCGTAATATATCTTAATCTATTCAACATTTGTTGCCGGCTCTTTAACGCTCTTCATTAAATATGCATTCGCAGTCAGCGGACATCTGTAGCTCCGAGCACTTATTTACAGATCTGCCCTGTAGTTATAAGTTACCGATCGTTTTAAATTACGTCTTGCTCTTCACTGCTGGTGTCAGACGTTCTTCTTCAAAATAGCCTCCATTCTTAAATTTAATGAGCTATTTATATTTTTATATTGTGTTGAAAAGCAAATGAATGGTAATTTTGCAAAATGGAATGTTCAGATTTATTTTGAATTTAAAAAATGCTGTGGGTGTTCTTTTTCAAAATAGCTTCTATTCTTATATATAATGTGCTATTTATAAGTTTCCATCTGTAAATGAATGATCAATTTTCAAAATAATGTTTAGACTTTTTAGAGTTTAAAAATATTTTGTTCAAAGAAAGTTTTATACCTGTTTTAGATGTTTTTGGAACAGTGGTTATTCTTAAAACTCCTGCTATTGTCAGTACTCATATATTATCTCTAAGGATTTGCGTCTTCCAAAACATGTAGTAACTACTACAGCCTAATTTGTTAACTATGTGTGCATTACTTACATGGTCCCTTGAAGTTTGTACGGGGATAAAATAATTTTCCATCTTGCACCAAGTGTATGGCCACCTGAGGACCATCTTTCCCGTAATGGAATCGCTGGGAAGGATTTCTTAAAAATTCCGGTACTGACTTTCAATGAACTCAGGACAAGCGGGTGTTTCGACCTGGCCTAAGACTAGCCCAAGTGGGATAAGTATAAAGTGTGATAAGTAAGTGGGATATTTTTTATAACCAGGCTACATATTTAATCAGATTTAAAACGCAAATCCATTTCCAAGCTAAAAATAAAATGGAAATAGAGCTATTTGACAACTTTCCAATTGTATCAAAAATGTATAATTTTTGTCAAATAATGCTTCAGAATGCTGAATTCGATGACAGAAATATACTTTTTCATAAGAATAATCACGAGAATATAAGAAAAATGTATTACCACATCTAAGTTAACGATCTAAACCGAACTCGAAATATACATTATCATCTCTTGCAGGATCGTTGCCATGGTTGTTGAGTCCTTAGAACGGTTTTCGGTACAAGGGTTGAATTCCACTATCAGCATGGATGTTCATGTAGATTCGGAATACAGTTTGTCATAAATCTACTCTACTAAAACTACTACTACTGTCTAAATCAACTCTAATATCGAGAAAAGTCTAATATCGACACTAAATTTTATTCATTGTAATGTAATTTTGATATTAATGTACATATTGAAACACAATACATGAAATGATTACAAGATATCCTTTCGAAAGTTAAATTTTTTTGATAATTTCGCATGCACCTGGGAAAAAGTATTTAATTTTCAGATACATATTTTTTATCTAGAACATAAAAAATCCCGTTCCTCTAAAATCTAGGAAGTTCCTAAAAGCTTCAATCTTATATTCTTTCAAATCCAAGTTGCTGTGTGATAATTCTAATTATCAGGCTGGGATACATAAAGTTTCGATACATTTATAACATTCTCATAGATAGGCTTTGTTAGAAAAGAAGGATACAGTCTACCCTTGGCATGAACTTCAATGAAATTTAAAAACCTCTTCTTTGATCTATGTCGGTGGAACCAATCCATCTACGTCGAACTCCAGGCCACACAAAAAACTTGAAATAGTCTTCGTCTACTAACGCAAACCGACATTGTTTCCATCCACAAAACAAGAGTTCTTTTCCTTTATACACAGTTTTATGAGATAATAATGGACTGTATTATGCAACAGCCGGTACAAAAAGCATGTAGAATGAATGCTTCCGATAAGGAAACCTTGACTGCCCTTGAAGCTCCCGATTGCTTTAAGGTCACCGAATGTATTCATCGGGCAACTGTGATGTATGGTTTTAGTCCATAGTATCTCATGAATTTATTCCACTTAACTGACATCGACTTAACGGCAACTTTAAAAATCTATGTTTATGGCATTGTTTTGGATTACTAAGACATTCCAGCACACGAATAGAAAAACCTCATTATTAATCTTTCTTGATCATCTTCAGAGAGGAACCCGATATATTAAATTATAAAAAAATTGCTTTGTCATTTCGTTATCGGAAAAGAAAATAACCGGTTTGTTTTCTGAAGTAACCCAATCTTTCAAAAAGGATTTTATATCAGTGCTCCAGTTGAGAGTTTGCTTCTGGTAAACGGAAACCTCTCTCGTGGTCACGGATAATGTTCTGTCCAACGGATGAGGATATTATACTCAACCTGTTTTCGACTGGGAGGGTTGGAACTGATGTATTAAAATACCTGGACATAGTAAACATAATAGAAGGAAAAGAAAAACAGATTGTTTTCGACTAGGTTACATTTTATGCTTTCGAAGTTGGAATTCCTAGATTGGATTTCCACCGTTCCCCTCATTTTCTTCTTTCATTATTGGGGCGGGGGATTTTCATTTTATAAAATGGATTTAAGAACTATTTGTTTTGTATTTAGACATAAAGCAGCCTTAAAAGAGCTGGTTTGATCGATAAAATAACTCTTCAAGTTGAGCTATGCGCACTTTTCGTCTTCGCGATTCAATCCTTCAGTATAGACGATCAAATACTACACTTTTTGTAACGAAATGCTGTTGCTGAAAATGAAATTGAAGCAATATACCCTAATGAGTATATCTAATTGAGAGTTGGAACTTTTAATTCATACAGACGTTTTATGTACAGGATTGATATTTACACGAAACATTAAAAAAACAGAAGAACAACTCTTCACAAACCTTACAAAAATTCTTCCCAATTTTCCTATTTAAAATTTTCAGTTTCGTTCGACTTTTAAGTTGCTGCTACCCGACAAAAGAATCTGCGCTTCATCTGCTGGAATCGCACGAGCTCTTCACTCGTAGTTGTTGGTAAGGCTGTGTATGGTTTCTACAGTTGTGGGGTGTCAGTTCAGTAATTCTAAATAGGCTAACTTTGTTAGAGCTATTTTCAGTCAAGTTAAATGTAGGTGGCAGTAGTGTTTCTGGCGGAACATGTTTCCTGTTGGTATTCCGAAATTGATGTCATTTCGCTTGTTCTTCAAATAAGATTTCAGCACATCACCAATAAAAATTCTAAAGAATGAATTCTGAATTTATATATTATAGTTGATTGGTTTTAATTCCAATTCGATTAAACACCTAACGTCGCCAAAATGGCGATAAGCTACATTTTAAGGTAACCCCAATTCGTATCATGCGAGAGCATTTGAGTAGAGAAAGTAAAATCATCGCATTCTGTGTTTTTCACTGAAAATCCCTCTCATACGTAAAATACAACAAATATATCATTTTGTTATTTGTTAAATCTTAATTTCGTGTTAGATACCAGCCAACAATTTAATTGTAACTAATTTTGTACAATTGCATTTACTTCATTGCCCGCTCCTGTCCTTCAATTTAATTTCAATGAGTAGTTAGTTTAACTTTGAAACTTTCAATTTTGACCGCGTCATTTCCTGGAAACTTACTAGAGATAAATCGGAAACAATCAAAGCATTGAGCGTGCCAATTATTAGAATCATCTAAACACCGACAGGATAATGATAATATCGGTGTAGTTAGTCTCAGGGTAATAGCGATTAGGTCAGTTGCGAGACTACTGAGAAATCGATAAGCTAGTTTGTTAGGAAAAGAGCATTAAAACTTCAGTAAGTTGTTTGTTCACTTAAGAGAGTGCTTTTCCAATGCAGAATCAATAACTTGAAATGATCTACTCTCATGTAAAGATAGCAGTTAAAATTCACGTGTAGATAAAACTAGATTTTTTTAAACACAGGAGTTTACATAATGTGCCTAAGATGAACATAACGATCACAAAAGTTTTATTTCCGAATTTATCACTGATATCTGATTCTACTAAAATGGGTTTCTTAAACAGAGCTTTGGCTTAAAATGATAGGAGTAATATTCTGATTTCTTAACTCTACAAAGAAGTTTAATCTCCGATGATAAATTCTTGTAATGTATTCTCTAAATCTTATGGAACTATCACTAGTAAAAATAAAGATGTATTTGGCAGAACTATTTTTCAAGTATGCTGCAGCTACTAAACGAAGCACAAATTTCTATTATTCAGCCATAAAACAAACCTATACCTTTATTGTAAATTGTTTTGAGAATTTAAGACAGTTTTTATGTATTTAAAATTTGTGAAATATTTTAAAAATTAAATTGATATTTAATTACTTATACTTAAGTTACATGAAGAAATCTTTATCGTGTTTATACCTAAGCAAGGTCTAGAAATCTTTTAAATAATTCATCGAACTAGTAAAGATAACATTTTGTCAAAACTGTCACTTATTTTTGCCAAATGTCTATTTTTTTACAATACTAGAGACATTATCGCAGAGATAACTTGACATGTAGACAACTTGTCGAGAACTAAAAGAAACTATTTTATCACATTAAGTAGATTAAAAACAAAACTTTGATGACATCTTAAATAAGTCATTAAATAGTTTACATTTTATTTATGAAAAATCCTTTTCCGACAGATTCGATTCTATTGAAATCATAAAATACTGAGATTTGGGATTGATATCCAAGAAGGAACTACGATAGCGTAAGGGTATGACACTGTAGAAAAACAAAATCCTAATGTGCTCTGGGGATTTGGGACCATGCAGGTACAAAATGTTCACCGACATTTACTTATGAGGTGATTGTTGACCAAATGAACTTTGAAAATCATTTCAGAAATATTCTCTTTTCTTAACCACTAAGCGGCATGAGATTACTGATTAGTATAGTATTGCTTTTACTTCATAACACACATAATGACTAAGTTACCACATCGATTAAATTATATTGTTCAAAAAGCTCAAAACTGATAAGAAGTCATGCAGGAAGACTAGAAGTTACAGAACGGTTATATACGTGCGAACCCCTCTGAGGGTTAAATCCTGTCACACTGCATAGCTTAAGAAAAGACACTCTTTCTCATCAAATTTTTTCCTGGCTCACCGTGACAGAAAATCTGTTAATTACGATCAGTTTTCTTTTTCAATGCGTTCCTCTCTTTTCACTGAAAAAATTTCACTATTTTCTCGATGAAGCCCCTTATAAAATAGAGAATACTTCCTTTCATAAGAATGGCTCGTGTCTTACAACTTGCTTTCTATGAATCAAACTGTCGAAAGCGAAAACACCTTCAAGACGGCAAACAATTGACTAATTCCCAGACGTTTCAACACCTTCAAACAATATCAAATCCATGACCAGTCGTACATGTCCACTAATCCAGAAAAATGTTATATATATATATATATATATATATATATATATATATATATATATATATAACATTTTTCTGGATTAGTGGACATGTACGACTGGTCATGGATTTGATATTGTTTGAAGGTGTTGAAACGTCTGGGAATTAGTCAATTGTTTGCCGTCTTGAAGGTGTTTTCGCTTTCGACAGTTATATATATATATAACTGTCGAATATATATATATATATATATATATATATATATATATATATATATATATATATATATATATATATATATATATATATATATATATATATATATATATATATATATCATCTCATGTGGACAAAATTGAATTAAAGAAACAATATAAACGTCAGCGGTAGATTTCCTTCGACCGATCCGGCCTTGCGACAATTTCATTTTACGAGATTTTCATTTGTGGTGATTGAGGAGAAAACTCAGAAATCGTTCTTTGATTTTCATCTAAACGCTGAGCGAGCTAAGGTAAGACAAATCGGTGAAATACCCCTGGCAGTCATAAGCCCTCAAGCGTACGTGAAGTGAAATAAAGAAAGAAACTATGACTTCCGGACCCGCCTTGGTTCGTTTCACTGGCGACATGCCAAAACGTCCAGATATTGTTCATAATATTCTTTTCTTACCCTTTCATTTTCAATCCCGTGTGTGTTTCTTTTTCTCCCAACTACACCCTCCAGCATTCATCTATCTGATTTGGGCATGCTGATTCCAGGAGATATTGATGTGCTTCTTCGAATCACCAGTACGTGGAGTTTAAATTGCGTTTTCCGTCAGCCTGCGAATGCACATATTAAGATGCTCGACATTAAAGTTTAATTTCATTGGATCATTTTTCACAACGATGCATTCTGTGCATTGAATATATATTGTTTCATCGGTTTCTGATCTATCTACTTCGGAAAGCCTGACTAAAACTATAGATTACGACATTTGGTGTTTTGGCATGCAAATAATGATTGCTTTCCCGGGAAATGCCTAATCTTAAATTTTAATATATTTTTTGATGATTTATTACCCCGGCTTCAAGTTGCTCAGTGGGTTTTCCCGCTGCGCTAACAATCTTCAAGTTGTATGCAATTCCTTCCTGTGTGTATTTCGCTCTTCTATACCAGTAAATTGTTTCTTGTATGTATGTCCATTTATTTCAGTTGTTTGGGGCAGCTTGGCCAAATATGGCCCTTGAGCCATACAAGCCCAAAACCATCCCGACTCCAAGTATGATTTGATAGTAATTTTAAGAATGAAGTTTTAGTTGCTTTTTGCCGTCGTATGTACATTCAAAATTGGTTTATCCGCACATTCATTGGCCAAGTATGGCCCTTGCGCCATAAAACCCCGAAACAACCAACCGCACATTCATCTCTGCAAATCTTCAGCTTCTCAACAATCTTCAATTACCATCAACAAGAGATTTCATTTTATAGTGATTGTCTTCCACACTGGACAAGACATGTGTGTTGTTGTTACTTATTCTTTAAGGTCTAGCTAAACAGCTAGATCAAGTCCATGAGTCTGAACACGCTCAAAAAGTTCAACACTATTATCAGGATATCCAAAGAAATCTTCCTTTACCAGAAGAACGCAGGCCCAAAGATTTGGGGAGGTTTGTTCAGTGTTACATTTTAGGCAATTGGAAAAGCCTTATTTCTCTGAACGAATTATGGAAATCTGATGTGCCCACCCACAAGTCTAGAAAGAGGGCAGTCTGATATAATAATTGGTTGGTTTTGGGCTTTATGACACAAGGGTCATATTTTGACCGCATTATATGTTTCGCCAAACACGAGACAACGTCAAGTAACGGACATGCACACAAGGAAAGCTTTACTGACACAGAAGCGAGAGTACTCAATGAGGAAACGAAACTGTGTAGTCAACAAGTTCCAGGTTTGCTAACTCCACTGAGACAAGGCGACCAATAACACCAGTTTACAAGGTTTTTATAACAAATTTAGCTGTTTTTAATAAAATTTTGGATAATGATTTCAGATCTGACCTTAAAAAATGGACATCACGTCGGTTTTTGTTATTGGGCATTTAATATTACTATCTTACAAAATAAGTGTTTTTAGGGATGTAAAACGACACTAGATCTTCGTATTATGTTTCGCTATCTGACATTTTATGAGTGCCAACACTGATTATTTTTTCACTGTTAGAGTATGTGTAATGGAAACTGAACCACCATTGTATTTTTCATTGAAAGAGAAACCCGTACTGCATGTTTGTGAGGAAGATATGGACGCACATGAAGATTTTGATTCTACATACACACTCCTAAACACTTAGATGATCCCACTTGATTGAGTATAATAAACTGAATCTCGTTAGAGATCTCCTTTTCAAACAAGATGAAATTCTAGGTTCCTGACTTCTAACTAAGAGTACATGTGTTTCTGTGTTCAGAAATAGAAATTTACTTCTCTCTTCTTTTTGTGAAACCTTATTTCACCCATGTTGCGGAAAAAAGTTTAAAATTGCTGATCAGTGCAATTGTAGAAATAGACGACGCTCTTTTTCAATCACACAAAACATCCATCTGAAATAAGAAAAACAAAGACTAATCTACCCCCCTTCCAGTTCGAGTTTCACCATTCACCCCGCGCAGAAGCTGCAAACCGCAGTGCCCGAACACCCCATCTCTCCTCCCCGCAACATCTAACGCTCGGCCTACTCCAACTAATGCCCATCTGTGCAGTGACGGAATCCCCTACAAAGCGTGCAGCATTTAATACTTTTGCAACCTATTACTCCGCCGAGCTTCCAAAACTGCAAGTCGGAGGCTGAATCCGAAACACTCGCTCATTTATTAATCAATCTCACAGAAACACACACGCCACTTGCAGCCAGCCCTTATCCCCTCAAAGCCGACATACATCGTTTTAGCAAATCCCCGCTCCCCGAAACCAACCTTCTCAAAGAGACAATGACCAGGTACGGCATCAACGCCATTGGAATCGATTCGCTTCCACCCAAAATCGATGCACGGATACACCGGGATTTACGTCGCTCGTATTAACCGTTTAATAATATAAGCAAAAGGGAGACAATAACTGCCCCGGAACACTGGGGCTGATTATTATTTGGAAGGGGGGGCCTGCGAGAATTCTTGAAACGCATCGCCCGAGGGTATTGGGCTGATTTATCGGGCGACCGTTAGAGGGGGCCTTATTCTATTACCGGCCTTTGCAGAGGACCCCTGGTTCCAGCACTGTAATATTAATGCGCGAAATTAAATCTTTCACGTTGTTTTGGCTTTTAGCATCGGCCCGGTTGCGTGGCCTCGGGGCTTCGAATTGCTCTTAAGAGGCCTTTGCGATGCAGCGGGAGAAGTGGCAGGCCTCTTTGGAAAGCGCCCGACATTTTGGATGGAGGCAGACGGAATAAGAAATAGTTTATTGAGCTAGACTGCGTTGTTATATTTTATTATTTCTCATACAATGCTCTTTTTTTAAGCTTGTGGAAGAACTCTTAAGTGTTATTCCAAAAGTCAAAGAGCCGACATGATAGTCAAGTAGATGGTTCTGGGTTCGAATTCCGGTTATTATATTTTATTGTTTCTCATCCAATGCTCCTTTTTAAACTTGTGGAACTACTTTTAAGTGTTAATCCATAACACAAAGGGCCGACCTTGTAGTCGAATGTTTAACGCTATGGCTCTTGGTTTAACGGGCTCTAGATTCGAATTTGGGTCTATATTTAATTCGGTTATTATACACTCATGTCCAAAATTATCTTTACATGCATAAAATCACGGATTTCTCAGAAACTGTGAACTACAATTTTATGAATTTGTGTGAAATTATACATAACATCATAACACATAAATACAAAGGAAAAAATTTAAGAGCACTGCATATGATATAAAACTGTAGCATGAAACAATAAAAATGGCAATAATATGTGACAAGGAGAGTTCAGAAAACAATAACTGAGAAAAAAGTTAAGGCTTATGTATTTCATTTGGAAAGTGATCTCCCCTGACGTATACACATATCACAACGTGTTTTAATGCTGGCAATAATGTTGTTAACCACAGTTTGGGGTATTAAGTTCCACTCCTCAGCAATGCGGTCTTCAGGGCACTTATATCTCTAGGAAGAGGATGTCTCCGTGCAATTGCTTTTCCAAGGTTGTCACATTCCCTGCAAAAATAGATTACATCGATCGGATATTTCATGGAATATCATTATTTTTGGATATGTAAAAATAAATTTGAACATGAGTGTATTTTATTATTTCATTATTCATTTATTATTCACATCTAATGCTCTTTTATCAAATTGAGGAATAACTCTTAATTGCAATGAATAAGACAAAGGGTCGACCTCTTAGATGAGTGGTTAGAGCTCTGGATTTTGTTTCAACGGGATCGGGGTTCGAATTGGCATGCTTCGAGTTGTAGGCGGCGCAGGTTCGATTCCTGTCAGGTGCATTCCTCCTTGGGAGTATTTCTCTTTTCTGTGTCAGTAAAAACTTACATTGTTATTACTTGATTTCGTCTGGAGCAGCATGGTCAAATATGGCCTTTGCGCCATAAAACCCCAAACCAAACCGGTCTTGGTGTGAATGTAGTGATTAGGTTGGTTGGATTTTATGGAGCACTGGTCATTTGGCCAAGCTGCGCCAAACTTCAAATAAATGGACATGCATAAGGAAAGTTTTACTCACAGAAGCGAGAAATACGCTCAGAGAGGAATCAAGCCTTACAGGAATCGAATCTGTAACTTTACGACTTGCAATTTGCTAGAGCAGTGGGCAAACCTACTGAGCCATTGCGACACCTGTAGTGATTAGAAATTAGTGGTAGCTTCCGGTCTAATTAGTCCTCATGTAGCAAAAATCAACCATAGAAACACACCAAACCATAAGACAAAGGGAAAAGTTAAACCCTATGTAAATGGGTATTAAAAAGATTATTATTTGCGTTCTGAAACCCTGAATTGTCTCGCGTTTTAGAAAAATGGTAAGTGTTAAAATATCTAGTTCTATATACATATTCTTGTGATAAAACCATGTTGTATTCACTTTTTTCATATTTTCTTTCATGACTTCATTATTTAAAGATAAAATAAATACTAAAACATACTTTACATACCGTTTTCAAATTTCCTAGGAAGCTAAGTACAGCGGTGCTAAAAAAAGTGCACCACCTAATGATTTCACAATGTAACCCATTTTATGCAATGTTGCGTTACAGTATAGGACACAATGGACTATCGTCACACAGATGTATCAGAAAAGAAAAGATGTTTAATCAATATTTAAGTCAAAAGAAGGTCTCAATTAGTAAACTCGACATTTATGGCCGAAATGAGATCGGATTCCCTTAAACAAAGTAGGATATCAATTCAAATTGACAAAAATTCATTGTTCACCAAATACATTAATGTCATAGAAGTGAGTACGGTTATGTTCATTGTGTCAGCACACTCCCAAAAGCAGGCATACATAAAGTCAAAAAGCATCTTAAGTTCACAAATATTAACTTTAACAAAATTGAAGTAAAGTCTGAATTGATTTTTTCATTTCCCTAATTTCCTTATCCGAATCTTTATGAAAGCTTTAAATATGTGATGTTTCTTCTTGTTACATCCGTCAGGAGATGGGAGGAGTCTTTAAATGAGAAATCCTCATAGGAAATATTGCTGGTGGCATGTGTTTATAAGGCCTTGTGTTAACTGCACCTGCAAACTGGCAAATTTTCCCCAGTGCACCCCCATATGAAATATTGTGCGCTCACATGTTTATACTGTTCTTTTTGCCATTTGTTAAGATGTCAATAAAATGCATACCCAGAAGTTAAGTAATGAGAACAGTTTATATGTATGATAACTTGAAAAAAGCATTAGAAATGTTCTGGAAAATTTTGTCAACACTTGTTTTCTCCTCCTCCATTCTAATTTTTTCAAACAATACTTACAGATACGCCAAAAAATTAAGATCTAACAGGTTTAAGATCTTTATATATATATACTAATCCTATAAGTCAGGTTTTATAAATTTGAGTCTTTTAAACCGGTAAAGAATTTTCGATTAATATTTAGATGGCACTTTTGGAATAATAATAAAAATCCGAGTAACATATATATATATATATATATATATATATATATATATATTTCCGATTTATACTTTCACCCTTTATACGAATAAAAATACGCTCAGGACGCAGTTTATTGTAAGATACTTTGACCCGATGCAAATGAAAACTCCACAAGAAAAATTTACTCCCACGAAAAAATTTGAAACTTTTCCTTTTGCAAATTATTTCCTAGATTGAGTGCTTTTTTTAAATCAATTTTACAGAAGGCGAGACAAAAATTCAAATAAAAAGAAATTGGAACTGAATAATGAAAGAGGGAAGGAAAAAAATAACAACGTTCTGTCAATCCGACTCAATCTTTCCCTGATTAGATTACCATTGTGGGCACGTACTTTCGTATCGGGCGGCCCACATCCATCGGGGCGTCCCATGCGCACAAAAGGAAATGCATGCAGCAGAATGTGAAAGAAGCTTACTAGGCATAAAATATTACGGACAGTCGGATAAGATATTTATATTGAAATGGATAAAGTTGTTCAGTGAGAGAGGCAGCAACACAATACGCTGAACTGAATTCCTAGTTCATTCGCGTTGTACTTCTTTTTTCCTTTCGTGTGTGTTGCCGTATTTTGATGTATTCATTTTTGGAAGGCTGTGCGACTTGGATTTCCTTGAGCGAAACCTGATTCGATCCATGGAAGCGTTAGGAGAAAGAAAGGAAATAGCCGGGGGGGGATCGGAATTTCCTTGTGTTCCACTGGATTTCTCCCTTTTCTTTTAATTTTCCAGTTGGTGACATTGGTTTCTGAGATGGTTAAATGGTTTCGGAGCGCTGTTTTATTTGCTTTCGCATGACTCGGTAGTCGGTAGTTCTTGGTAGTATAGACGCGGTTACTAGGTTTTCTACATCCATAAAATACCCGAATTCAAAAACGAATTTTTTTTGAATTAAGGGGAACAATTTAAAATAAAAGGGTGACACGGGTCCCTCACATTATAAATACGGGTCCCAGTTCTAAAATAGGTGGTGACGGTCCCTAGTGCCAGGTTAGATGAAGGGCCCCTCCTGTATACAAGAATTTATTTTAAATGTTTAATTCTTAACCCTCTGAGCGTCGTGAGATATGCGAGTAGTGTAGTGTTGCGTTTACCGCACAATACACATAACGAATACCACATCGTTATATAAATTCCATGGATTCTTTCAACCTTTAGAAGGATTCTATTGTTCATTTCCTTAGAATACACTCCTTTGGAACGATCTATTGGTCCCTTCCTTAGATTTGAATCCTTTTGACGTATTTTATCCCCCTTTTCATTAGAATAGAATCCTTTGGAAAGATTTTATTGCTCACTTCCTTAGAATATAACCTCCTGGAAAGGCTCTATTGGTCACCTGAGAATAGAAACCCTTGAAGATATTTTATTGGTCCTTTCCTTGGATTAGAATCCTTTGGAAAGATTATATTGGTCAAGAAGGTCAAAATTGATTAGAAGTGATACAGGGAAAACTGCAGGTTGCAATTTGGAATTATACGGGTGAACCCCTCAGTGTGTTATCGTGGACAAATGTATAGTTTCTCTTTTCATTTGCACACTTTAGAGCTTTTATTATGGTGTGTTGAGAAAATATAAGACCACACATAAATTTTGTTCATTTAAAAATAAACTTGCTTTTTTATTTCCAATGGTCGGGGCAATATACAAACAAAAGCAATAAAACACTACAACATAAACAGACAAATTCTGCACCACAACATAAAAGAGAAAATACAGAAAACTAAATGTAACCGGAGTTACAACCCTAAGTCCAACCACACATTGGAGAAACATGCGACAAAACATACGATTGCGCATGTGTATTTCAGTCAATTTAGTGTCGCAGAACTGATGTTGGTTCAAAGTGAGGCTAGCCTAAGAGTTCTCTAGTATCGGAAAATTTCAGCGGTACAGCTGCAGTCTCTGCCGCGCGCGGTGGCAACGCGTTTTTTTTGGCGCCGTGTTTGGCGCACTTTTTATGTCGCCACGGAAATCTTCCAACATTGAATATATACTGCATACGTACGGATGAAATATGTAAATCTGAATTAAACAACATTTTGACTAGAAAAACACTACAAATATGGATTAAATATATGGACTTTTGGCGTAGTTATAAGCGACTCATGCCGGTGAGGGTAACCCATTTTTTCTCGAATTTCCAACAATGAATCCATACTGTACATATGGATGAAATGAATCAAAAAATGTACATAAGTAGAATATAAGTTATTTTAATATAAAAATACCCGCTCTCCACCGTGTCCAAACTAAAAAGAACAACCAATGCTGGACAGAACTGGACGCCGGCAAGGTTGCCATAAAAACAAGTTAACCCTAACCAGGAGAAAATTCGAGAAAAAAATGGGTTACCATCACCCGGCATGAGTCGCTTATAACTACGCCAAAAGCCGCGCCAAGAGTCGTTGCCACCGCGCGCGGCAGAGACTGCAGCTGTACCATTTCAGCCACCATGAATTGTTTTGCAGCAAATCAGGATGGATCTCTCCATAGGGTCAAGCTGTTTACAACAAGACTCGGCGACAATGTCAATAATATACAGTTGGGCGGAAAGACAATTATGCCCAGTTGTGAGGCAGAAGATTGCTAAACCATCATGCCGTCGTTTGTCAGACAACTCATCAAGACAATCACTAGTCCAGAGTGTTTTGTAGGTATTCTACCTTGCTGTTCTCGTTGGTAGTTAGAAGTCACTAGATAATAATGAAGAGAGTCCTAGAACCTGAGTGTCATAGTTCAAAAATAAACTGAATATTCTAATTTTATATCAAGTATGTCTGATGTAATACTTAATGCATAAAATGCAGTATGGCATGATACGTTTGGATAGTGCAATCAGGAAAACAAAATAGCAGCATTTTAAAGAAATGGGAGAATTTATCTCTCAATTATAAGATTACTTGCTCAAAAACAAAGCTTTTATAAAAATAAAAGATATTACTCATCCATTTTTGCGCATGACTTCAAACACTGTCAAGGAATAAAGGTTTTGAACCATGATTACACTCCAATTTCCCCATTCATTCATAATTGTTACTACAAGCTTCGCTGAAAGGAATTGCCATGTTTTGTGTATTCACTCTACAGTTCAAAACATTCTGCAGGTTTCCCACTAGGCTGACAGGCTTAGATCTGGACTTTGGTTAATGTAAAACCAAAAATACTTCCTGATAAGTTTTTAGTCAAATTAGACACACGTCAGGAAGCATTATCTAATGGATATTGTTATTGGGGTCATCAAAAAGGACTTTTTAAATTCAAGTAGTGGAATTGTATAACATTTCGTCTTCTTTGAGGATTGTTAAATTTTAAATGGTCTTAAATAATTTAAAAAGACACTATATTACAAATATACACAATGAAAATTTATAACTTTTGCATCACGTTTCTCAGACCTCTTTGCCCTCCAATTTTAGTACATGACAAGCAGTCAGACAACTTTAGTCACTCTGTGCAAGATTAAATTCAAGCTGTTGGATTTACTGTCCTCTCGTCTAACTGTGAATGTCTGAGTAGATATTCAAAGAGAGAGAGAGAGAGAGATACCAGATACAGATACTTGATTAAAATCAAGCATCTGGGTTTAATGTAAAGAAATATCTTACATTTCTTGAATCCCTTTGCCCTCCGGCCCAAGTACGTGGTACTGACAATCTCTACCAATATGAGGGCCCTATTGTGACGGTAGTTTTAGAGCTTGCATTTCAAATAGCCAATATAAAGTAATCAAAATTAAATATTGCTTCCACAAATGCGCATGAAACACACCACTATGAAACTACATTATGACTCTACTGTCTGATTAAAACCAAGCAGATGGGTTTATTGTTTTCTCTTCTGTGAATGTCTAAGTAAGAATCCATACTGTAATTCAAACATGATGTCATTGCAGATTACATCCCTGCGATTATGTGGATTTTCTTAACTTATCTGGAAACACTGAAAGCGGAAGTACTTGTTCTGTTAAGGACGCTACAGCTCGTTGCGAAAGAATAAGCTGGTTATATATGCACTTGCTTATATATTAACTAGTCGAGCGAGGGATCGAAAACTTTATACGCTATGCAATAAGCCGAGTGGATTGAATCTGGAATTTCTTGAACATCTGATGATCGTAAAGAGATCTTTTAACTTAAACTGATCTAAAGGTCACAAAAATACGTGTCTAGAAGTGCCATTTCCTGAATTATGAAATCAAATTGAATCTCGAATAGTTCTTAAAATAAAGCACGTAGAATATAATTCTTGTGATTTGATCTGTATGTCTGAAGGATATATTAAGATGCTCAATAGTCCTGTTTCAAATTTTCATAACTTTTGATTACAGGGATGCCAACCTAGGGGCCTGAAGCCCTTCCCTACATTTTTTATGGTTGGGGTTCACTCTAAAACATGAGGAATAAATATAACAAATATACAGACAGTATGGGTAGCCAAAATGTAGTCACAGCGATTCACTCGTTAGGTAGTAGGCCTTCCCAACCATAAGGAATAAATATTACAAATTTAACTTTGATTATCCAAGGTAATGTGGACCGAGGTCCCCTAGGATAACAAGAAACTCTTATAATGTGGAAGTAGTAACACAAAACAGCCTATTCGAAATACAGAAAAAAACACTGTTCTACATGTTATTATACTACTACTGAAAGATGCACAAAGCAAGGATTAAGAATAATCTATATTTGAATTTGTATGCATTTTTTGTAAAAAGTCTACACTAAATCCGAAAGTGAGTTACTTACCTTTTAAACTCTCTTGATAAACTCCTTAAAGGTATTCCGTTTTGCAGCTTTCTCCTTTTGACAAGGTGCATACACTCATACTCGAAGTATTTTTTAAAGCTTAAAAAACAACTTGGGGTACCAAATTCTGCACGGATAACACTAACACTCGATTCATCGGAGCTCAGAGAATCAAGTTCTCCGTGCTCCAATGAACCGAGCATAAGTAATGATAATAAACTGATCATGATGACTATAATAACTAATAAATTATACATAACTAACTAATAAATTATGATCATGATGACTAACTCATAAATATGCTAATGATGATTATAACTAATAAACTATGCTCATGATAACTATATCATTGGTAATGATCGGATAAACATCTGGCTACTAGAACTTGCCCCGGCCCTAATAATTTCTCCAAGTTGGTGCCACTGTTTGGTTAATTTAACATTTATTCCAAACCCTTATTATGGATCTAAAGATCTGTCTTTCTTCCGAGCTCTAAAATTGACCCACCTCTCACCGCTTTTCTGTAACAGTTTGATATTTTTTAATGTCCCCAAATGTAAAGAAATCTAATTAAAATGCGAACGCAGCCCAGTCTCCTGACACGACCGTCTTTTTTTCGTAATCCGCTCAAATTGCATAATTCAAAAAGCAATCGTTTTCGATTTTACGTATATACATCTATCCACCTCTACCACACGGAGCTAATTCCGAAATGCAAAAGCGCAAATAGACGAGCATGAAATAAAAAGCGAAGGAGAGTATAAGGTAATATTTTCATTTGATATCGGAGTGAAGAAGATCAAGACCAATCCTCACCAGAGGTTCGAGGGGAGGAAGCAACATTAATGCCTAATTTAAATTCTTGCACTCCCTCCTTGTGTGCAGAGGGGGGCACGTAGGTGGGAATCCCATTTGTTCGCCATCGCAGCTGCTTAACATACGCTCATCAGCATACTGGAAGACCCCGATTCACGCAATCATACATAGACGCATGCACTCTTTCTTCGGGTTAAAGGCAGCAGGAGATAGGATCTGACCTGTTCCCAATGAACCACAATAGCGTTCGCTGAATGTGCGTGCGTACGGGAGGGGGAAGAGTTTAGTTGGGAGGATTTTCGGGGAACAGCGAATAAATTGACTGAGAAGTCGATATTTGGGGCATTGTTCAGGGGCGAAAGTGGATTAAAAGACGCTTTTCCACGGGATGTTGAAGGCCAAGCGTTTGGTTTTGAGAAGGGTTATGACTGCTGTGGGGTGACACGTAAACACGGGATCAAGCCGAGGAAGGTTGTAGAACTCCTTTTCTTGAAAATTTAGAAGCGATATGGGATTGGATTTTGGATTTTATGACACCGCAAGGTCCTAAACTGGAAGGAACCGATTTAAGCAATCATATATAGGGCATAACACATAGGCATACATGATTATACAGACTGCCCCATTCAGCGATATGTACATATGTGTAATAAAATTTAGTGAAATACTATTACTCAACGGAAGATTATTGAAAGTTTAGAATTGTTCATGATGTTGATCGTCTTCAGGTGAAAGGAAGCAGGAGATAGGATCCAACATGTTCTTAATGAACTGCAATAGCTGAATTTGCGTTAGTTAGAAAGGGAGGGGATTCAGATGGGAGAATTTTCGGAGAATAGCGAATAAATTGACTAAGAATTCATTCGATATTCAAGGCATTGATCAGCGGCGAAAGTGGATTAAAAGACGCATTTCCACGGGATGTTGAAGATCTGTTGCACGTTAAATATGTCGTAGTTTCAAATGTTTTCACGTTGGCGTGGTGTGGAGGTTTTGAAAGTGGGATGCCAGCTCAGATGGACCTCGTCATTTGACCGTGGTTCAAAATTACGAGGTGCTGATCTCGAATCTTTACTTTCGGGATTATTCCCGAACCGTCGCCAATATCCCGTTGTGTTGCTCCAGTGTGACATAAATTAAATTATCTACTTACCACAATAGTGTAATTATTGCATTTTTGGGTCGCGTGGAAAGTCTGCTTCACAAATTTTTAATGAGAAAAGCATCAATGTGGACGAGGATATACACTGCTGGCCACCCAAATTGCAACACCAAGAAAGACAAGAGATATCACAACAAAATTTATTTTGTAGATAACATGTTGACCAAGTATCAAATGATTAAATTTATAGACTTCTGTGAAGTGTGGTTCCTGCCAAAATCAGTAGCCAGAGTAGCCGCCATTGTTGGAGATCACCGCTGCCACACGCCTCGGCATTGATTCAAAGAGACTTTGGATGTGTTCTTGGGGTACAGCAGACCAAGCAGCTTCCACACGTTGCCAAAGTTGATCTGGTGTGGCAGCTGGGGATGTATTCTGGGTCAATCGTTGAGCAACCATGGACCACATGTTTTCTATCGGCGAAAGATCCGGAGAGCGAGCTGGCCAGGGAAGCAATTCAATCTGGCGATTGACGAAGAACCCTTGGACAATACGTGCCACGTGTGGTCGCGCATTATCCTGTTGAAATATGGCTGTGGGCAAGCCCTGAAGGTAAGGAAGGACAACTGGCTCCAACACCTCGGAGATGTAGCGCTGGCTGTTTAAAGTACCGGCAATGCGTACTAGAGGAGTGCGAGAGTGATATCCAATACCGCCCCATACCATAATACCCGGTGCAGGACCAGTGTGGCGGTGCATAACGCAGCTGTTCAGCATCCTCTCTCCACGGTGTCTCCAGACTCGAATCCGACCATCGTGGTGTTGCAGACAGAAGCGTGACTCGTCAGTAAAGACAATTTCATTCCATTCTGCCGTCCACATCCTTCTTTCATCGCACCATTGGCGGCGGAAACGTCTGTGGTTCTGCGTCAAGGGTAGACGAAGCAATGGACGTCTTGCGGACAGACCACTCTACTGTAAACGGCGTCGAATGGTACGCGCAGACACTGGATGATGCGGTACAGACTGAATGTGCTGTGCTATGGTTCGTGATGTGGCTGAGCGATCCGTCACTGCCATACGCACAATATGCCTGTCATCACTTGAAGTGGTGCACTGAGGTGGATGCGATCGAACACGTCGGTCCGTCGTACCCTCCTGCATCCAACGATCACATATCCGCATTACAGTTGTTTGGTTTCGTCCAACACGACTACCGATTTCCCTGAAAGATAATCCACAATCTCGGTAGGCCACTATCCTTCCTCTGTCGAACTCGGATACTTGATCAAAAGATGATCGCTGTTTAATACGAGGCATAATTGATCGTTTTTTTGAAAAAACCACAAGAAAAACACAATTGCCGTACTTGAAATCGTCGAAATCTCCAAGCCTTAAATAGCGCTTTGAAGTGGCGCCACAGGCGCGCGTGATGTGCGTCTGCGCTGAAATTCTAATCATTTGCATATCTCACCTCCGCTAATGCATGTTGTAAATTTCATATTATTTGCATGCTTCCTTCAGGGTGTTGCATTTACGGTGGCCAGCAGTGTAGTTTTAAAGCCTGCTCAACATGAGCAATCTTTAGTTTCTGTTTCTTTTGTTCAATAGCATACTTTTTCAGGCATAAAGGAGCTGGTCTTATTTAGTTGTTATACGCTGATATGTATATATATATATATATATATCTTTGGCTTTTCTTATCGTCTCTTTACTAGTTTCATTCTACCTGAGAATTCATTATTTTTTAAATTACCAAAATAATCCACATAAGAGGATGCCTTCCAAAAGATTTTTAGAGGACGTTGGTGCTCAGTTTATATGTCAAAAAGGAAACCTGAAAAACTCTCGAGCAAGCAGCCCGATGGGGGTTGAGAGAATTGGATCCGTAAACTCCCCGGTCTATCAGATAAGCTACATTACGATATTCGACAGTCAAAATAAATCAGTGGCCCCATTTGAGACAAAAATTCAAGCACTGAGGCAAATACAAATATGTTTAGCCATCTCGAATGAAAGCTCTTGTATAAGTAACTACATTTTACCTAAGAATATCTTTGGATCTTCCCCTTCGGGATTGAGCCCTGGCAGTCACTAATAGCCCGTTGTGTCACTCCAGTGCGTCCTTAACTCAACTACCAACCAACCTAAGAGTATCTTGTATAATATTTAAATTCAATTTGTATTTTATGTTAGAACTTTTACGACTTTCATGTGTTTAAATATACTTAACTTTTTTATTAATAAGTAATTTAGAAGATTCTTAACTGCTGATCGCTATGAATTAATTTATAATTCTAAGAAAAATGCAAACAACCCTTTTTGTGGTGCAAACGATCTTCAAATGCAAACCTCCTTTCTTGGGATTCCACAGAAAGAGAATACGTTTCCAACAATTCAGCGTAAAACGAAATAGGAACGTAATAAATTCATTATCACTTCGAATACAAACAAGGGGGAAATAATCAGTCGTACCAGCTCCTGTCACCACCTGTCATTTCACGGTCATCGTCCTTCCAAATCACCCATTTAGCAATCCCATCTCCCCCAACAGCATTCGAACACGAAACTGATTACAAACTGTCAAACGCGTTAGGAGGGATTAAATTCGGACAAACCTTTTCCCGTGTCCAGCCTATCGGAAACCGCAGCGAAAGGATTTGGTGACAGACAGACAAGACACTGGAATAACGTTCCGATAGATCACCCACACCTGCACGTCCTATCACCACACAGGTTGATCCTCCTGGCCAATGACATCGATTGCGTTCTGTGGATGGGTGTACGTGTAAATACGCCTCCACCCCCACTGCTGACCTTTGAGGCACCACCATCCCTGCCACCCTTTCTGCTGAGGGGAGAATAGATTCTGTTTATTCCGCTGATTGATGCAAGTAGGGATGGGATGTTTGGTAATGCTTTGTAACGGTCCACTCGTTATTCACCTCAAGTGGGCCGTTTGCGTTGTGTTCAGCAAGTTTTAGATGCACCGTCACGTGAAGGGGGACCGTCTAAACGAGCACGCTTGTTGGACTCTTCCAATTTGGATTGGGGAGGGGGCAGTGAATGAGCTCTTACAGGTCGCCGAGGATAACGAGTGATAGAATCGGAAAGCTTGGTGCTGTGCGTGTTTCTAAACACGTCAGAGACGGATTTTAATGTTTGAATGAGACTACTTTTTCTCACTTGTTTTTGAGATTTGATTAAATATTATTGTTGTCTTATTTTTCCAAGGCCCCATATAAGGGGTCACCATTTCTGTGGTACTAGGAAGCATCCCCATATATGCACTTCGAGCCACGTATCAAGATAGATGGTGGTAGGTTATATGATGGCATTTTATTTGAACAAATGAGTATTTTAACCTCTGAGCGTCGCAAGATTTCCAAGTAATGAAGTATTGCTTTTTCTCTACAAGGCACATAATGGCTAAATAATCATATCTATTGGTTGAAAGAATCTTAGGAAAGATTCTAGTGGCCCAGAAAGTTAAGAATGGTAATAAGTTATGCAGGGCCCCTTTCCAATTTAGATAGTGTCCTGCAGTATTAGGTTAGATGGGGAACTCAAATCGAGCCAACAAGAGCACAATGTTTAACTTCCTTAAACGTAATATTTAATATATTTAATATATTTTATAACTTCTTATCCATACTTATTGTACAAGTTTTGTGTCATAAATACGATGAGAAGGTTTACATGTAATTTTCCCGCAACATCAGCTAGTTCACTTTTCTTGACTATTTCGCTTTGTAGAATGATGATCGCTTTGAGATGTGAACCAAGTTACTAGTCCGCTACAACTGCACTCAGGGCCCCAAATTAGATGATGGGCCCCTCATGAAATAAAAACACATATTCCACGTACTCGATGTATAACTTGAAGTGTGTAAATGTTTCTCTTTTACTTAATACAATTGTACACCTTTATTATCGAAAAACCAATGTTCATATTGATGAATTTTTGAACCTAGGAAACAGACTGCATAACAGTACCAAACATTTTCACATTTCCCAGGGGACTACTTAGATCCCGGTTTTAGTATCATGGTACCAGTGATCCCTTCATATGTTTTGTTGCAGTTGCGATTCGACCCAGAATGTTCTTTTCTCGACTTAAAATACTTTTAGAAACAGTCTCTGTTGAAACAAGAAAATATCAAAGCCAAAGGTCAGGAACAAAGGAAAGGAACTGAAGTCTCATTTGTGGAGGTGGTCTTTCTATTTGTAAAGTGCAGGTTGTGGGAGGTTCGGAAAAATTTAAAATGCTAATGAGGTAATTCGGTTGCATCTCTGCCGCTGTGTTGGATGAGGATTTTAACTTCGTTTGGGGACATCCTTACACTTCGACGCCCAAAAGTCGAAAGGTCAGATTTTCTACCACTGTCGAAGGATGGTGATGGTATTTTTTATGTTAGAGTTGGAAAGGAAATGGTTGGAGTCAGGGGTGCCAAGTTGATGGCCCGTACGCATGTCCCCTCCTATTCTATGGTCGAGGCTCGCTCAAACATGAGACATAAATATAGAAAACATACAAATAATATGGGTTTCAATTATGCAGGATGATTCGATTTCGTATGGTCCGATTGCAAAATAAAGCACTTTTTTTAATTAAAAACCAGTTTGTCGGACGCTCTGCTTCCTGACTTAACAGGAGTTCATTGTTTTAAAAATGCTCTTTTTCACTCTCCCATATCTCTAACATTAAGCTTACTAGTTAACATTTAGATCATAGTTTCCTGAAGAGGGCGCTACTGCCCGCTATGGGTTCTGAAGGAATCTTGGGGAAAATGATGAACCCAGGAACAATAGAAGCATTGAGAAACAAGAGTGGACAGTAAGAAGCTAAAAATTTGTCTCCTAAAAATGTTTTAAGCAAACACTTATTCACTTGACTATACATTCACATTCACTACAATCATGCTTTGTCATTGATTCATTTAACAAAGAGAAAACGACCAAATAGTTGACTGAGAGATTTAAGAATGGTGCAAACGAAAATAGAGCCTCATATAGACAAATTGGTAGAACACCAGGCTCATCCTTCTCATTAGTGATTATTTCAAACTTTACTGATTAATTTTACATTCACTACTAATAATAGTGATCAATAGTGTGTTATATACAAATTATCTGCATAATTTTAATTAAAAGCTTTATCATTTTAGTTCCTAATTGTCTGTAGAATAAGTTCCACACTAGCTTTTAAAAATTCTAAAATTACACGAATACAGCTAAGTAAATATTTTGATGAAATTAAAAATTTTTATACATAATAAAAAATAATATTTATATTACAATTATAAAAATAGGCTCAGTTACACTTGTAATTGTTTTCTCAGTAGAGATAGTTTTCCCGAGTAGGCACTGAAAAAATTGTATTTGAAAAGAGGGCGAGAGGTGAAAGGGGGTTTGAAAAGAGTACAAAAAAGAAGTTTGGGAAAAACTATAATTTAGATAATGAAATGACTCAATAATTCTGCTTTGAATTGGTTTCATTTTAAGATTATACAGTTACTTTATTTGGTAAGATTATAAAGGAGTTCATTCGATAAGCTAGAAAGGAGACGCGATTTAATACAATAGAAAGTTTACCTGAAATTTAATCCAGCCCCCTTGTTGATAATTTAATGGGCACAGTTCCACTTGCAATTTTTTAAAGTTGAAATAGTTTAGCAGAAGAGAGAGAGAGAGTGAAAAAACTTTTATCATTGAAGAGGTGTTGAGTCAAAAAAGTTTGGTAAATTGTGATTTAGATAATGAAATACCAGACCCAACAATCCCGGTTTAAATTGGTTTCATTCCATTCCTACACAGTTACTTTATTCGATAAGATTAGAAAGGAGACGCGATTTAATGCAAATAGAAAATTTACCCGGAATTCAATCCAGCCCCTTGTTAACAATTTAATGGGCCCGCAACATTCAGGACATCCTCTGCAAATCTTCCTCGGTGGTCCGCCACTGCGGCGAAACTTCCTCCCCCACCCATTTATGTAATTTGAATCCCTCCATCCCAAAAATTAAATTTCTCTCGCCTCAGCTAAGTCCTAATTCGAAATGCCCTGGTGAAGAGCTGAGCTGGGTTTGGAATTATGCGAATTTTAACTGCGATTTAACCGCTCACACACAGGGTCAGGAATGGAGATAAGGCCTGGTGTATCGGGACGATGTCCAAAATGTCATTTCCATCGCTTGGACTGCAATTGCCCGCACTTTACGCCTTAATGAGTTGAGAGGAATGGGGCAGAGTGGTTGAAATATGTCTACATTCTGAACATTCGAGCAGATCTTTTTTGTTGTGGAAAGTGTCGGTCATTAGTTTCAGTCAAGCATCCAGCGATACAATTGAACCCGGTTAGAGCGACCACGAAGTGGGGTTTGAAAACCGGTAATAAATTACCAATTTTTGAATAGGCTGTTGTTGATTGAAGATAGATATCAGTATTTTGAGGCCAGACTCAGATAATTGAGTTTGGCAGAAATATATCAATGGAAAATTTCAAGATTCCGTCCAGTTGTTTCTTTTGTGGACGCAACAGACAGCAAATGCATTGCCATTTTCTTAATATGGATTATACATTCAGCTAAGCATTTAGCGATAAAGACCACTTGCGGCAAACACGAAATCGGGCTTAAAAACTGGTTATAAATTATTGATTTTGGAATTGGTTATTGTTAATTGAAGTTTAACAAATCAGTATTTTGCGCCCAAACTAGGAGAATTGAGTTTGGCTGAAATACTATATCCATGGAAAATTTCTAGACTTCTTCCAGTAGTTTCCTTTGCAACACACGCTGTCTTTTAGTAATATAGATTATATGTATTATATCCTTTCATCATAATATATTATGAGGTTTGGTGATACTGTTGCTGATATTGCTATGAAAGCTTAAGCTGGCCTTGTGAAAAGACAAAATATGATCGTTGCATTGTCTATGATCGGACGGGGAAATTCAACAACCAAAGTGTAAGTGCACCATTAGGAAAGAAACCTATCGAAAATACCTTTTCTGATATACAAAAGTTTAATGCAGTTAAAAGTGAGTGTATTTAAATTTTTGTACTTGGGTACTAATTAAATATACATTTTGTGCAAAAGTGGAGTTATTTTTGGATGTTTGTGACAAATTCTTAGTTGTTCCATAGAAACTAGTTTCTCAAATCATAGAATTTGAATCATAGAACTTTCTTACGTTGATAAATTTTCTACTCATATGAATCTTAGTTAATTTTGTCAGGATTTGGCGCTTGATTCATTAAAAAAAGACCAATTTTTCTGCTTTTGGCAATCTTTTAAAATCAGGTGCTCGGTATTACATGTTTCTACGGAGACATACGCACAGTCAAGACCTACTTCTGGGAAAGTAGGTCTCAACTGCCATGTCGCCGTAAAAAACATTGCCGTGATTGTGTTCCTGTATGCAATTCATACCTTTTCAAATACTTTCTATTTCCAAATGTAGTCCCAACCCTGGTTTGATTTATCATTTTGCTGTCTTCTATTGGAAGTAAAAATTTATTGCTCCTCTATTTTAAACGTATGTTTGGATGGAATAAATTGAGCAGTATAACGAATGAACTACAGTTCGGCTTCCGCCAGAAGTCAGTCGAGTCATCTGGTGTGGGACGAATCTATTCTTTAAAATAAGATACGTAATATCGTAATCCACCTCACCCAGTCAACACTATATATATATTACTTTGCATTTTGAACACTGATTTGTACCTTAAGCCAAAGTTGTTAAGTATATCGTAATCTTGAGATGACTTTCTACTTCGGCTCTCTTTGGTATGCTCTCTAATTAATCACAAAATACTAATAACCATTCCAACTAATGCAATTTATTATTTTCTATCGAGCAAGCTGACTATTTGGCATCAATGAGTACTGTATTACATTAGTATATACGATTGCCATGGGGAAAGCTGTTACAGAGAGAAACGGACCAAACGAAACAACCTCTTTTTGACTGATAATATACATATATATATATATGTATATATATATATATATATATATATATATATATATATATATATATATATATATATATATATATATATATATATATATATATATATATATATATATATATATATATATATATATATGAGTTCAATAATTATAATTTGGTCACATGTCGCTTAATCCACCAGCTACAGCCCATGATGTGACAAGAATACTCTCTTATGGGGAACTTCATCGTTTTCGGAAGCTATACTGAAGTTTTATAGCTCTATGTTATAAAATTATATTAAAATAGATTCTGGAGGAAAAATATGTTCAAAATATTGCTTCAATTGTCTTCAGTTCTTCAATTTCAGTTTTGTTTAAATATCATTTTTTCTATGCCAGAGGAACTCGGCTTCATATTGATCACTGAATTTTTTTGAGCATTATGAGATACCTTAGCTCCCTTTCCAACTAGCACTACGGAAATTATTACTTTTCTAAAAATTTCACCACCCGTTCTTTTTATTTTTGATTTTTTCAAGGTTTGATTATGTGTGTTTAGGAGACATGCAACACCCAGAAATGTTAAAACGTGAGAATTAAAAAAACATGTTTCTTGGAACTTTCGATTATTTTAATGCTAGAGGGGTCCGGTAGAAACTAGTGTAGATCTCTGACATTTTTGTGTCGCATAAAGGTCTCAATCTCTAACTATCTTTTAGTTTGAAGAGTGGGGTGCCAGCTCAGGTGTTGCCTCGTCATCTGACCGTGGTTCAAAATTACGTGGTGCTGTCCTCGGATCTTTCCCTTTGGGATTGATCCCGGACCGTCACCAATAGCCCGTTGTGTTGCTCCAGTGTGACGTTAATTGAAATATGAAATACCCCCAGCTATTTTTTACAATTGCTCATTATCACAATTTGAATATAATTTTTTTAATTATGTCTAAAATCATTGTTTTGAGGATTTTCGAATTTTTTCAAGGTCAGAGGCCTGGCTAGAAATAGTAAATGCAGATAAATGAAATTTTTTGCGTTGCCAAAAGTCCCCATTCTTCGATGTTTAGCAATATTACTATTTCTAATATTATTAAAAAATCTCTACAAAATCCCTAGTTTGGGGAATTTTTTATTTTTCAAGGACAGAAGAACGGTGCTGGATGTTTTTAATTCGTTGAAATTTGTGTTAGATCTATGGGATCTACAAAATAGCTTTCTGCACTAGAACCAAGCCAATTTCAAAAACATTTTTCGGCCCATCCTAATTATCTCCTGTATGGATGATACAGAGATCAAAGAATGAGGATCGAAAAGGCCTTACTTACAATTCGTGTCCAAAAATTGGCAAAATGCGCGAAAAGAAATAAATGCAGAGCCAACCTGAAGCCGTTTAAATACACATCTTGCTCTTTGGTCGTGATTTTCGTTTTGAAAAATCTGTCTCCTTATCTCTTCTGAAGAATACGCTGCTTAACCCTCCAAGCGATTTCGAAGAGGTATCTAGTCCATCAAGATCTGATCAATTTTGCTAATGGCGAGATACCTTGTCATCACGATATTGTCGATTTTTTGAAGGTGGCGAGATCGGGTAATTTTATTTGGAATGACATGGTATCTCGTCAATCAAGATCTAATCAGTTTTGCTAATGACGAGATGTCTCGTCGAGACAACCATCAGGATGGTTAATTTCAATGAATGGAAATAATACTATTACATTTTTTCACTTTCCAAACATAGAATACGAATAATCAGTTTGCATGGAAAATAGAAAGTGGTTCGCTGGTATTTAAATAGCACATAATGTATGGAATAATATATACAAATAATAAATCTGAAATGGTAGTCTGAATACTTTATTGATCTCTGCATTGTATAGGACGGTACTGAATTTTAAAAGTGAAAATTTTGGCTAGTTAAGTTCTTTAGAAAATCAAAAGGCAATTTTATATAACAACCAACATTTATTAACATCAACGCTACGGAATACAGAAGAACGTTTTCTCCTCGAGGGAAAGAGCACGAGTAATTCTTCTGCATGTTTACTTTTTTTATTCGTATTTTCGATCTTCTGCTGATGCCACTCGAATTAAAACTTCATTGCAAACGATTAGCGGTTTGCCTATCAGCAGGGTTGCCAGGTAGCCACATTACTCCTCCACCAGTTGAACACTAGAATCGTCTGGGTTTCTTCACAATACGTCCAGAACGTGTTGTTAATACTGGAAAATCAGCAAACGTAACACGTCTTGAAGGGACTGCTGGTGGAGAACTGGAAGTCGAGGCATCTTTTTCAGGTATCTTACTTGACATTTGAGATGTTTCATCATCGGTTGAGAAACATGGTTTTAACCTATCGATGGAGATTGTCTTTTTGAGACCTTTGATGTTAACATCGAAGTATTTGGCGAATCGCTTGAGCACTAGGTATGGACATTCATACGGTGGTTGAAGAGAAGATCGGATCGAGTCTGTGCGAACAAAGACTTGTGTACATGATTTCAGGTCTTGAAAAACGAAAACCGTATATTTGGTTTGATCTTTCACTATTCCGGATATTCCAAATTGTGCTTCGAGTTGAATAAACCAGTTTCGGTTTACTTTTCCAAAATAATGGAGGTTTCACAGCAACACGATTCGCTTCAGGGGAGTCGATTGGGGCGTTTTCGTTTTGATCGTCCGTGTCAGCCATTTATTCCAAACGATTAAAAGTTTGGGAAGCGTAAATAAATGCAATTGAAGGCGAAGATAATACACAGTTCACAAATGAAGGGATGATATAATATTCCGATTGCTAGGCAAAATGTTCGTAAAGCAAAAGTAAGAAAAAAGTGCGAAATTCTACTCACTTGAATAAAAGGAATTATTTTTAATCACGTCCGAATGAACCATTTGTTGGCTAGTTAAGTTCTTTAGAAAATCAGAAGGCAATTTTATATCGATCGGCAATTATATATTTTCCTCGAGGGAAAGAGCACGAGTAGTTCATCTGGCATGTTTACTCTTTTTATTTTTATTTTCGATCTTCTACCGATGCCACTCGAATTAAAACTTCGTTGCAAACGATTAGCGGTTTGCTTATAGCAGGGTAGCCACAAAAAGTCCATAGAATGTATTATACAAATTAAGCAGTATGTACAAATGCATTTACATCAGACTTAATATGGATTGGTTGTGTGAAATTTTTGAAAGCTAGGTTATTTTTTTATATACTTAGCCTCTCATACTTAGGTTTATTTATAAACCTAACCCATACTTAGGTTTATTTATAAACCTAAGTATGAGAGGGATTTTCAGAGCAAACAAGCATACCATACAGTCTCCGAAGATTTTACTTCTGCTTTCCAAATACTCTCGCATGACATACATCGAGGTGAGCTTAAAAGGTGGTGACCAATCAACTATGATATATCGATTTCTAATTTATTATTTTAGAATTTTTATTAGCGATTGAAATCGTATTTGAAAAATAAGTCAACTGGCGTCATGTACAGAATAAGTACAGGAAACGCATATCGCCACAGAAACACTACCACCATCTATGTTCAGCTCGATTGGAAATGCCTCTCACAGATAAGTAAAAATTTAAGTAGGTTCGTAACGAAGTATTGAAATGCGTTTGTGTCGAATGCAATGTAAAATTGATTTGGCCACATCAAAATTTTTATTCGAATCAGAGGACCCCGAAATTATGGTTATCCTTTCCAGAAATGAGCAGTGAAATGAAACACTGATGTAAACCTACCGATATCGAGCACTTAAATAAATAAAATAGTGTATGTAAAATTCATTATGCTACAGAATATTATCAAATGTTTACTTTGCACTAAAGCTGTGCGTTATCAATTCTTTCTATGTCATGAATTTAGAATCATCATGAATTTAGAATTCTGTAACACCATCTATGATAAAAATTGAGAATTGGTACAAATTGCAGATTGGGTAATCGTATTACTTATAAGATGGCAAAAATATATATCAGTTTCTCCAGTCTACGATTTTGTTATTTGTATATTTTGTTATTCCACGTATCATTTCTACTAATGATAATGCTTTTCTTAAATAAGGAGAGTTCAATGTATAATTCGTTGGATACACATAAGTAATCAGAGTTTGGAGTATGATATTCTTTATTAGTTTTTACCTAAAATGTATTTATTTTTCACCTCTCTACCTAGGATAATCAATAAAACGAAAAATATATCATTCATTTGAAGAGTCCATTTTTAACAGAAATGGTTTCATGCAAAATAATATATTCACAAGGCATATTGATTGATAGTACATAGCTGTAAGATATTTCTATGCCTATAATAATTAATATTATGGTCTGAGATAATAACCATCCCCCTCTGATTTCTCTAAAGCTCCTTGCATAAGAATTAAATTGTATAATTTCATTTTGCGTAGTATTGAAACGTTGATTAATTCATGTAGTGAAACTAGACAGAAAATACTCTAAATTGAGAATGAATGGGTAATGGATAATTGAATGTAAACCAAAATACCCATTGCAATCAATTTTATTCAATAATAAATGTCTTGGAAATGGTATTGGAGAATACATTTTCTTGTAACATAAAAGCATACATTTCAATTTCGCTTTTAAAATGTATAGTGCGATTTCAATAGCATTATCACTAAATCTAAAAAATCTAATTTAATACAATTATGTATAAAATTTAAAAAAAACATTTGTGATTTGTGGTATTTAATTTTATATACAGCTGGGGATTCTTATTAAACAAAGAATATTTGTAAATTATATTCACTCCACTTCTATTTTTAATGATTTACAATAATTACATATTTTGCATTTCTCTCATAAGTTCTATTTAATAATTTATATAGTCAAAATTGGAAACTTATTCTAACCAAATTTTTCAACTGATTATGATGGCTTATAATAGCCCTCTTGAGCAAAAATTGACACTTCATACTGATTAGGAAGGACAATTACTTCAAATACTGAAAAGTAATTTCTATAATTATTATTATAAAGTTACTAATCTTTAAAAATGAATATCATTCAGTTCTATAATTTTTTACATCTTTAATGGATATTTGCGAACACGAAGAGAAACATAGAATGTTTTGTATCTGATTAATCTATTAAAAATACATTTTAATTCGTAAAAGAGATTCTCTTATATTACTCCCTAATTATTTTTGCTTAATGCTTTTATCAAAATGAAATTCTAGAATCCAAATATGAGTCAATTATTGTACTTGAGTCAGTTTACTAGAATACGAATTTACAAAGAATACAGTCGGAAAAAAACCAAAGCGTCCACAACGAAATGTATCGAGTTACTTTATTTCTTTAATTCGAATATAAAACAGTAACGAATTTAATATTTCTGGTACGCTTTTAAAAATATTTATTTTTGATAATTCAATTAGCTGATGTAAAAGGCTGTATAAAATACTTTAGGATGATTACATTTAGCATGGTATGGTGACATATGATGAAATATCCCATCTTTTGTTACTAAGAATTCTTTATTAGAAAAGATAAACTAATATTATAAATTTTTTAAACACCAGGTGATTCGGAGTACCTCTGTGGTATTCATTAAAATAAATTTGAATTCGTATGTAGCAAATTAAGCATATAACATATATTTTCTGTCAATAGATAAATAAAGGTAGTGGTAGTATATGCGGCGATACATGTTTCCGGTACTTATTCTTAACGTGACGTCACTTGGCTTGCTTTTCGAATTCAATTTCAGAAGTTGCCAATAGAAGTTCCAAGGAAGTAAAATATTCGCAGACCGTCTGGTTTATTTGCGGTCACTAAAAATCTCTCTCATACGCTTGATTAACTGACTGTTCAGTCTTTACTTGTGTATTTATGTTCTGTTTGTTGTCACGTGTGAAAGTAGATAGGTAGTTGAATTTACGTCGCACTGGAGCAACACAACGAGCTATTGGCGACTGTCCAGGATCAGTCCCGAAGGGAAAGATCCGAGAACAACCTCTCGTCATTTTGAATCACGGTCAGATGACAAGGTCAACACTTGAGCTGGCACCCCACTCTCCAAACTTCCACACTACGCCAACGTGATGACGTTTGAAGACACAACAGAATTAACGAGCACCAGGACCCCCCCACACACGTACACGGCGGTCTCGATTGGATTGAGTTTCGAACTCGAAACCCTCCGGTCCGCGACTAGACAAACTCCCCGAGGGCTCCCCCATCTGTGTAAGGATAATAAGAATTTCTAGTTGCTAGAAATATGAAAAGAAATCGAAATAGTTATAAACATTGCATTTTACCCTATATGTCATATGGGCCTACTAATTTACATTTCATGAATGAAATTGCCAAAAACACCTGGAAATAAAACTCGTCTTAAGTTTTCACAATCAATTTTGTAAATTTAAAAATTTAAACAAAAGCATGTAATAAAAATTTATTCAAGCATTTATATAACTAAGGTGGTTCTTCTGTGATACCTTCGTAAGTTACCAAGATTGTGATTTCATGAGTTAATCCAAATGTTTGCTGATAAATGTATCTTTATGACACTATATTGTCGAATCCGGATTTAATATTAAGTAAATTATTGTGAATGAATCATTAAAAGATAACACTACGAATTTTGACTGTAGACAGAACAAAAATTCTTAAACCTGTTCCTATAAATACTAATTTTTCACAAGTTTGGATGCAGTGCCTTTTTCTTGTAACTTTTTAAGATTATATAATGCTTGATGAAGTTTATGAAACGGATGCATTTGAAATATAGCCAAAGAACTATTGTTTACTTTGTATAACATACGATGCAAATTTGCAAGTATATTTCGGTTATTTAAAATACTCCATGAATTTTTGTGAAAACAACTTTTTTGCTTATTAACTAAAACATTACTGTAGATTTCAATTTTTGACAAACAAAACTATCTGCCCAAGGTTAAATATTTCATATCTGTTCTACTAAAAGGCTTGGTATTTTTAAATGGCAATTACAAATCAAGTCCGTCTGTCGATAATTTAGCAAGACGTGTGAAAGATAATGTAACTATGTCTATCAAAAATTACTTCATGGTGGAGATTTGCCACACTGCTTTATATCTACAGTATTTTGTTAATTTTTGTAGTGGTAGAAAAATTCACCAAAAAGGCATTTAATTGTGGCTATTTACCTCAATGTCGTTTTATTACTAGTCTTGTAAAATACCCCGACATTTACGCTATCATCTGTAAATTATATCTACCTATCCAGGGGAGGGGAGGCTTGATTTATTTCGTAAACCACCGTAACGATTTTCCGATGAATTCTTTCCCTCCTCCATCAATTGGTCGTATTTCTTGCCAGCCCGATACTGCCGATGCTAAAGACACCCTTCAGAGATACTCTCTTTCTCTGGACTGAATATAAACTCCCCTTGCCCTCGCAGAGGACAGAGAAATGTCCTCTCTGCGAGATAACAGTCTTAGGATTTTCGAAGGATGCATTTTATCTCTATACCTATAGGATCGTATCTTTTTTCTCTTCCGTCTCATTCAGGGGCCTGTTACTTTATTTGAAGAAGAAGGGATTTACTGTTAAGGGGGATGCAGTAGGGGAATTTATAGTGATCTTCTCCCTGCCCGGGTACTCTTCGTTTTCATCGTCGCGCCGAAAATGGATGTATCTTCTCTTACCCCCATTGCCCGGATCGTAGGTCCGGCATTTTTTTCTTTTTCTGAAGAGATGCGTTGTCCAGCGATGTCCTATTTACTGAGGAAAAGTAGAGGCCTCTCGTATAGAAATAGATTTTCTGAGCTTGCGTTTTTTGTTTGTTTTGTTGTTGAACAAGGTCGAATATGGAGGTTCAACGACCCGTGTTATTGAGAGTTTAGTTGTGCTTGTGCAGCGTTCTATTCAAAAAATTTTCTGCGAAAATTCTACTATGGATGTTCGATTTAAAGAATTCTGTAACTGTTCTTTCTGGTAGCCGTATTTTGTTTGTAAACTGCGAACTTGCCGTGTTGCCTAAGGGTCCCTAAACTGGATTGGTAAATATTTACTCTCCAAATGATTTCTACGAGATATCCCGTCCGTCAAGATCTAAGTAATTTTTCTAATGACGAGATAGTACGTCATCATGATATTGCTGATTTTTTTATGACGAGATCATTTCAGTTTTTGATGCTGACGAGATCAAGGGTCAGTTGTCTTCCAATGAAGATATATCTCGTTCATCAAGATCTGATCTGATTTGCTAACGACGAGATACCTCGTTGATACAACCACCAGGAGGGTTAAATAGTGTCACTGAGCGACCAACTAGATCGTTTCAACAAAACACCAACCCCAGAGTGCCAAATCCTAAGGGATAAACTCTTTGGGCCCCAATATTTTGATGATTGGGGCCTCGGTTCTCTTAAACATGAGGGATAAATACGAGGGTTGTAAATAAAGTAATGGCAACATACCTGGAAAACATTTTTTTAATGAACGTACAAGCAAAATTACATTACATTCCTTCAAAATAATCACCAGCAAAGTCTTGTACTTTTTGCCAGATGTCAGGAAGCCGTAGGATACCGTTGGCAAAGTGTTGTCTGTTGATGTCAGCGACGGAGCGCCCTACTGCTCGGATCACAGAAGGCACGTCAGGAAATCGGATACCTCGAAGGGATTCTTTCAACGTAGGAAAAAGGTCGTAGTCACAAGGACTCACGTCAGGTGAATACGGAGGGTGTTCCAACACCTCCCAAGACCACCGTCGATAAAAATCATTTACAGCTTGTGCAACATGACAACGAGCATTGTCATGCAACACGATAGGGAGATTGTCCCGCAATAAACGTGAACGTTTGAGCCGTATAGCCGGGCGCAGATGGTGCTGTAGAAATCGGCAATAGTAGTCTGTGTTGACAGTTTCTCCTTGAGGCACAGCATGAGTAAGAATGACACCCTCCTAGTCGTATGCCACAATCAGCATAACCTTCACACGACTAGATTCCTGACGAAACTTCTGTGGACGTGGCGAACCTGGGTGACGCCATTCATTAGATTGACACTTTAATTCAGACTCGAGCCTATGTCTCATCAATGGCGAAAATACGCTGCAGAAATGCGTCTCCGTCATTGCGGTATTTGTCGAGGTGGATACCAGCCAGTGCATACCGGTGCCATTTCTGTACGTCCGTGAGTCGATGTGGAACCCAGCGGGAAGCAATTTTCCTCATGTTAAGACCTTTCTTCAGTAAATGCCACACCGTTTGATAACTGAGCCCAACTTCAACGGATAATTCCCGGACAGTCCATCGACCGTCTATGGAAAGGAGACCACTCACGATGTCAAAGTGATGTTGAGGAATGGATGGCCGACCTGTGCGGTGCAAATCCGCAGTCTTAGTCCGACCTGCACTAAACGCTTTGACCCATCGTGCAACCGTCCTATACGGTAACGCATTCTCGCCACAGGCTTCAGATAATCCTTGATAACATTGCGATGCATTTTTGCCACGGTCAACCTCGATTTTAATCCACGACCGCTGATCACTTTTTGTAAACATGATTCAGAGCGGTAGAAACGAAACTGTCCACTTCAACGCCACGCAGCAACTACCCCTTCTACTGGATCGACGGTTTTATGTACTCCGCACATCGACAACAGCGCCACCTCACTGATCCGATATCCTGTTTCCGCATGCCCGATGTTCTGCGACTTTCTGGGCTACGTTGCCACTACTTTATTTACAACCCTCGTATTTGAACTATCCAGATAATATACATAACCAGATATGCACGGTAGCTCATCTTTTTCAGCTTTAGAGCTCGGTACCTTAATATATTATAAGTAACCAAATCTATAGAGTGGTTCTACCTCATCCATTACATCATTTCATTGCCATGTCAGGAGACTATGGAGCTCCTAGTCCTATAGTTCTTGCGTTCGGCGCAACTTGGCCAACTATGGCCCATACGCCATAAGACCCAAATCCAACCAATCAACCTAGTTCTATAGTAGCAACCAAATATGCAGGGTGGCTCGACCTCATTCATTATATCATTTTACCGCAATGCAGGTGACAGGTGAGCGCCTGGTTCTATAGTAATATAAGTAACGAAATCAGCAGAATGGCTCGTCCTCATCTATTAGATGATTTTACCGCAATGTAGAAGGAAAGAGGAGCTCCTAGTGCTATAATAATCAAATTAATCAAATATGGAAGGTGGGTATCGCTCTCATTCGTTAGATCCTTTGACCTTAATGTCAGAAGACAGGGAAGCTTCTAGTCCTGTAATAATAACTAAATATGCAGGGTGGCTCGACCTCATTCATTATATCATTTTACCGCAATGCAGGTGACAGGTGAGCGCCTGGTTCTATAGTAATATAAGTAACGAAATCAGTAGAATGGCTCGTCCTCATCTATTAGATGATTTTACCGCAATGTAGAAGGAAAGAGGTGCTCCTAATGCTATAATAATCAAATTAATCAAATATGGAAGGTGGGTCTCGCTCTCATTCATTAGATCCTTTGACCTTAATGTCAGAAGACAGGGAAGCTTCTAGTCCTGTAATAATAACTAAATATGCAGGGTGGCTCGACCTCATTCATTATATCATTTTACCGCAATGCAGGTGACAGGTGAGCGCCTGGTTCTATAGTAATATAAGTAACGAAATCAGCAGAATGGCTCGTCCTCATCTATTAGATGATTTTACCGCAATGTAGAAGGAAAGAGGAGCTGCTAGTGCTATAATAATCAAATTAATCAAATATGGAAGGTGGGTCTCGCTCTCATTCGTTAGATCCTTTAACCTTAATGTCAGAAGACAGGGAAGCTTCTAGTCCTGTAATAATAACTAAATATGCAGAGTGGCTCGACCTCATTTATTAAATAATTTTACTGCATTGCAGGAGATAGTGGAACTGCTGGTCCTATATTAATATAAGTAACCAAATATGCAGGGAGGCTGGCCCTCATTCATTAGATCCTTTGACCTTATCTATTAGAAATTAGAGCCGCGGTAGCTCAGTTGGAAGAGCAATGGATTAGCAACCGGAGGGTTGCGAGAGTTCGAAACTCAGTCCAACCAAAGACCATCGTGTTCACGGGGGCTGGTGCACCTTAGAACTGTCGTGGCCTCAAATGTCCTCACGTTGGCATGGTGTGGAAGTTTGGAGAGTGGGGTGCCAGCTCATGTGTTGTTCTCGTCATTTGACCGTGATTCAAAATTACGAGGCGTTGTCCTTGGATCTTACCTTCAGGATTGATCCCGAATAGTTAACAATACCCCATTGCGTTGCTCCCGTGTGACGTTAATTAACTACATACCTACTCACCATTAGATAATTTTACCACAATACAGGAGGCCTTCTAGTCCTATAATAATATAAATAACCAAATATCAGAGGGTGGCACGACCTCATTATTAAATCCTATGACCTGAATTTCAGAAGACAGGGGAATTCCTAGACCTATAGCAATAACCAAGTATGTAGGGAAGCTCGGCGTTATTCATTAGATCATTTGATTTCAATGTCAGAAGACAGGGAACTCTCAGTCCTATATAATAGAAATAACCAAATATGCAGAGTGGCTCGACTTCATCAATTAGATCATTTGGCCGCAATGTCAAGAGACAGGCGAGTCGAGTCTTAGGGGCCCTGCATCTTATACTTGTATGGTTCGTGCCCGGGTTCCCAACATGAGAGATAAACATTACAAGTGTTCCTATAATGATAATAAGTAATAATCTGTAAAAAGAAAATTGAGTTCAGAAAATGTACATAAAATGGAACTGGGGCTTATTTACCCTTAATAGTGCCTTTGTACCGTAAATCTCCTGTCAGTAGTGGAGGCAGTATCTCGAAGTTTGGTTTTTAGGATTTACAATTGTCAAAATGCCTCGTATAAAAGAATCTGATGTATCAATGCTGGAAAACAAAGCAAACAATAAACAGTTGATTGAGCGATCATACTGTTATCTAGTGTTATTAAGTAGATATTTATATAAGAATTTCAGTGCAAACAAACCAGACGGAAGACGAGTATTTTACTTCCAGTTACCCAAACGTTCCTGCATAATACATATAGGGGGTACCTTATAACAACCATTTTGTCGTTTAATACAATTGGCGTTGACCAATTAACAATCATACATGAATCATTCACGTACACGATGGTCTTTGGTGGATCGAATTTCAAACTCAAAACCCTCCGTAGGAAGGAATTTTTAAAGTGTGGTTTCGCCGTGAAACCTCACTTCAAAGGGTTAAAAATGACGTTTTAGTCTATAGATATTAATAATTTTACTAAATATTTACTTTATTTAGAAAAGTTATAGATATCACTAGTAAAACTTGACTAATGTAAATATTCATTCGAAATTTATTTTCTACCTTCTAAATGTGGTGGGAGCCCCCACATTTTGATATGTTTGAATATTAATATACATGAATATTAGATATGTTTGAATTTAAAAATACTCGTTTTCTCAGAAAATAAAAATATATTTTACCATAAAATAATAATCTACTTAAGCTATCCGTAATATATCCTGTCTCATATAAATATTTATACATTTATTTTATTGGTAGTAGTAGTTTTATTGAATCTAGAACTTTTTATTGCTGATTAATACACTCTACTCTTTATCAAATGGATCGACCATCGCTTCGTAAATATGAACCTTAAGCTGCAAAAAAGGTTCTATCAATTATATTTTAATTTGTGATAGCTTTGTTTAATGCATGTAATCTTTTTATAAATTAGGATATAGCCTGATCTAGAAACAAAGGATTACTTTTATTTTATGTTTAGTCTGTGGAATTGCACTTGTGTATCCATAGATCTTTCTCATTAAGCTTGAAATTGTCTGAAAACATGGAAAGCTTTATTTTTTATCAATGAGTAAAAGTACATTGGTTACTTTAAATGTTTTCGAAACTTATTTATCAAATTGGTAGTTTAAAAACGCATTTTAAATTTTAATACTTTATACTTTGTGTAGCACATACGGTTTAAGTAATAATTATCTAAACAAGAAATTAATCGTAAATTCTTTGAAATATTTCGATTCGTTTAAAATAAAAAAACTAATTTAAGGCATGTTTTATTGAAGCATAAAAATTAGTTATAAAGTTCTTTCTATTTCCTGAATGTATTTTCATCATTTAAGGAGAAAATTAAGCCCGATTAAATTATAACGTATTTTCCCAATAGTGAATAATTATTTTATTGCTAAGAATATAGAATGTTTTCCCAAGATTAAGCATTACAGAAAATCTTTTCTATCCAAAATGACTTTTTACATTAAAATGGTTCATAAGCAGAATTTAAAGAAATATATAAATTTCTTCCTTTGTCAGAACATTTTTCTACCTTTATTTTCCTTTTACTCTGGTAGCTAAAAGAAACCACACTTAAAACAATTATCTCAACATGGAAACTCTTTAACAAGAGTTAGAGCCCTCTTAAGAAACTCTTAAGCAATTTATAGGAAAGACTAGCTTCTTAAACTATCTTTAGAGTGTTTTCCCCATAAGGGTGTATCTTTAACCCTTAAGATAACATTAAAACTCCAACGATTTGATGTTATAGAAAATGGTGGTGCTATCATGTAATATACTTTTAAATGAGTTTTTATTTAGGGAATGCAAACGTGAAGTTTAAAGTAATATAACTTTGTATGAAATATAAACTTAGTATAACATATAAACATTATGTAATCATCTCTACAAAACAAAAGGCAAAAAATTTAAGAATTCTAAAAATAAATTTCGAAAAGTTGGATGGTCGTCTGAAACTTAAGCGTCTCTACAACGAAGCGAATTATGTAACTTTATATTCTGTTTTCCCGCAATTTTTATCCATTGGTATCTTCGTGAGAGCAATGTATATTATGCTTTATGAATTCGTAGTTGATATTTAAACAATCTATCCGCATATACTATTTATCAGAAATGTTTTAGGATATATCTAAAAACACAACTTTCCAGAAGGAATAGGTTTTGCTATCTTTAAGGGAACATGATACGAATTGTTATGGTTTATTTGAAAGGGATATTTTCTTTCACATTGAATTTCGATAACAATATGGGCCAAGAATAAAGGGCATGCCTCATTTTTTTCTCCAAAATAAAATAACTGCGATACCAAATTATTTAGTGTTCATCGAAATTTATATATTTATTTAAATTCTTAAAATAAATTATCTCACTGCAAAGGTCTCGAGTGTATGTGGAAATTTGAAACATTGCTAAAATGCTGCCCTTAAATAAGTAAAAATCGAATAACTACGATCATTTTTTCAAACAAACAAATATGATTCTTGTATACATTATGCACTGCTCTAAAAGAATTTGGTAATGAAAACATGATCACGGTTAGATCACTTTTATTCTAAGTTTGATTGCATTAATTAAATAAGTTTATTAGTCACTGAAGAAGCTGCTTCTGAGCTTTCAATGCTTTAAACTATTCCATTTCAAAATATAATTACTTTTAACAACACCAATCTTATTTTAAAAAACAAGAAAAGATAATTATCGTACCAAACCAAATTGAAAACTCATTTCTGTAACATTAACTGCATTATTAATATACTCAGTAAAATCTTAATCTTGGAGGACCGCCGTACCCCAGTTGGTAGTCGTGGATTAGTAGAGTTGCGAGTTCGGAATTCGATCCAACCAAAAGACCGTCGTGTACGTGGTGCACGTTAAATATGTCGTGGCTATTCTTGTTATTACGATAATCCGTCTTTCCCGAATTCATACGGAATTAAGTTTACTTCTATCCAGTTGCCTACTCACTTAGTAATATTTTAAAAATGTTATCGTGGGGAAGACTTCTGTGTTTTTCACACTGCGCTGTCACAGAGCAAATATCAATGAATTGACAAGCCACCACTATACAACAAACCCAACGAAAATCGCGTACCTGACAATTCTAAGCAAAATGAGCTGCAAAACACACACCCTCGCCCAATTCGCGCAAGGTTGACTTGAAACGGAAAGGAAATGGCGAAATTCTTCCTTTTTTAAAGTCTTCAGTTTCCGCCTACAATTCTTGTTATTACCAGAGTCGGTCTTTCCCGAACTCATTTCGAAGGAAGTTTACTTAATTCAATTTATGTTCCCATCTACGTAATATTTAAAAACCTTTACTAGATAAGAAAAGAGTCCCTTGTTTTTCACACTGCGCTCTTACAGAGCAAACATCAACGAATTGACAAGCCACCACCGAGATCACCAAGTCACACCAAATCCCGAGAAAATCGCGTAGCTGACAATTCTATGGAAAATAAACTGAAAAACACGCACCCTCGTCCAATTCGCGCAAGGTTGACTTGAAACGGAAAGGAAACGGCGAAATCTTTCCCTTTTAAGTCTTCAGTTCAAAAGGATGCTATTTTAAAGCGTATTAACAGTTGGGAGGAGAAAACTACAGTACATAATACTCCGCCCCAGTGCAAACACAATTCCACACATCTGAATCCCGTTTTCAGGCAATATTGTCTTTCCCCTTTTTTTTTCTGCCGCTGTCCTCTCCAGGAAATCCTCTTAAGGTGCTAACGACGTGCACTTTCAAGTTTAAGGTCTTATTTTAAGTAAATGCCATCCATCTCTCGCAGAATCTTTAATGCAATAGGTTGAAATTCAATTTCCAATGGTGTTCTGTCATGCGTTCAGTAAGTGCATTAAGGGCCGAAATTGTCACAATAGATAGCATGTTAAAACTTTATAAAAGGAATGGATTTTTTTCTCCTTTCTTCTCTTTGAGAAAAATGGGAGTGTTTGAATATAAGTTCTAAAAATTACCTTTTAAGTTCATTAAGCCACTCGGATCCTTAAATTAGTGCATTAAGACAGTAATTCAATTTTTTTGTGCAAAGAAAATAAGTGCTTTTCTTTCTGTTTTTTTTCAACACTTTCAGAAGTCCAGAGTATCGAGATACATTTTTAATTGATGTGCTTAAAAAATTTACAGAAAAAGAATCACATGCATTTTTTCCCGAAATAGTGAATAGTTGGATCCTAAAAAGCCATGAAAGATACCTAGGTCTTTTGAATAATAATCCGAAAATGACATAAGCCCTTGTATTAGTTTGAGCGAAAAAGATCTGTATTCAAGCAGTGAATTACATTGACGATTTACTACGAAGTAAAGAGAATTAAATATTTAATTTAGCAATCAGAACTCCTCATATCACTGAATTCAAGTGAGCAGTTATAATTTGATTTACAGCTCAAAATTTAAGCCATACTCAAATTCTTACGTTACGATTTAATATTTATTATTATGCGCATGTAATTACTCTCGTGAATGTTTTGTTATTCGTGAATTTTTTGGTATTTAACTACAATCATAATATGGAATTATAATAAAACTCAAGATCATAGTACTGGCCCCTCGCTATATTGGCGACCAAAATTTTCGTAGCCAAGAGGCTATCTGGCCAGGCCGACATATTGGATGCCTTACACCTGCGCGAATATGGAAATGCATAAAGTAAAACAACTGTTGGTTACCATATTCCACAATTATCGCCAACAGGTGATGACAATTATAACTAATTGGCGATAATACTGTGTTATTGAGACTAACCGTAATTATATTTGGAGATATTTTGTGGTTAAATGTTAGGTACTTACAAAAAAATTACTTATTATACTTTTTACTTATTATTTACTTATTATTACTTATTATAAATTTTGCGTGTATACAAACAAACCAGGTGGTTAACTGATTGGTGTTCACTAATAAACTATCATATATCCATTTGAAATTTATTATTTAAAATTTTTATTTTCGAAGTACTGAATTCGTATACGAAAAACAAGCCAACTGACGTCGCATTCATAATACGTACAGAAAACACATTCAACCTCAAAAATAGTACAACTACCTTCATCTAACGGCAGAAAAAGCCTTTTACAAGCAGCATGTTAGAATTAACTTCCAAAGGCCAAATTCGAATATTTTCCTTCGGGATTGATCCAGGGCCGTCAACAATAGCCCGTTGTGTTGCTCTATTACGACGTTAATTCATCTACCAACCAATCAACCCAAAGACCAAACTTGGAAATACCGCCTTTCTGACAAGTATGGCATTGCAGAAGACCAAAAGCTGCACGAGCGCTTTTTCATTATCAATTCCAAAAGTTGCAGATTGAAAAGCAGGGCGTTTAAAGCTATACATCTACGTAGGGAGCGATGCTTAAGATTTAAGGCCACAGAAAATAAGAGAAAACGATTCTATGGGGTAAAATCTGAGCGTACGAAGAAAAAAACATCCCTTGGGCGACGGCAGCGGTGTTATTGATGTCGGTCCGCTTTCCATCCAACTAGCAGAACGGATGTATACCATCGATTATATATATATTCTCTAACACACAGCAGAGAGTAAAAAAATTATGAAAAAGCAGACCTCTCCCCTCAGGACTTAAATAGCGGTCGATATTATATTTTCTTCCTGGGCGAAAGAAAGGACAAAAAATGATAGGGGTGGCAGAAAAAAAATGTTCCGTCACTTTATGAGATTTGGATTTGGCTGCCCCATAATGTGCCACACTTCACTGCAATCAGGTACACAGAAAACTGTTCAAGCCAATTATCCATGTGACGGCAGAAACATTAAACTGCCGCGAACAGTGGACCTTGCGAAAAAGATGGCTATAATTTCTTCTCCTCGCTTTTATTTATTGTATTTTTTCGCCTCCTTTTTTGCTGCTTCGATTACTATTATTCCTGAAAGGGACTGCTGCCTGCAAAAGTGGTCTGCAACTTAGTCTGGCGATTCGTTATTTGTACTGCTCGCTCTCGAGATTTGTTGTTACGCTTAATCTACTTTGCGAGTTCGAGCTGTGTTTTTCAGAGCAAGGAGCTATCGGCGACTTATAATAACGAGATAAGAGCGTTTGAGAGAAGGGGAGAGGAGAAAGACTATCGGAGGAGGAGGTTTATCAGTCTCTTACAGAATGAAGGAGCGTTCTTTGAACGACGTCGTCGCTGAGAGTTGATAGAGAACCCAAAGTGATTTTTTAAGAATTGCAGAGGTCGGTTGGTGTCTTGGATATCCATTACAGAGGTGGTCTTCGATTTCAAGTACTTTTAAGTTCCAAATGTGTTCGGAAAAAGAAGTTAATTGTTCAAATGAGATTTTAAAGGAATGAGTTGAAAAATTAACAAATCCCCGGAAATTGAGCCCAAGTTCTTTACAACTCAAACTCAGGAATTCATCTTATAAATATCTCAATTATAATATTGGAAAAATTCAAAATTAGATTTCTAAGGCATACTTTTAAATGTCTGGATTTTTGTGAAAATCGACTGTCATTCTTTTCTCTCTGGAATACAGAATTGTCTTCGTGTTTAACTTTTTGGAATTTGCTAGAGAACAAAATAAGTTGTACCAGTCTATTCAATGAGATAAATTTTCATGTATACTCGCAATAACATTATTTTTCAGGAATTTCTCTTCAGCAAAAAATATTTGAAAATCAACAAATAGCTGAATTTGTCAGAACGATTAATAGTTTACCACAACCCTTGATGTTTTTTGACAATTTAATACTTTTTAGTACTTTTATAATTTTAACATTCGAAAATTGAGATTTTAACTGTTTGTGGTTATGTTTCGATGGTGATTTTTTTAATCCTTCATTTTTGTTCTACACAATTAATAGGTTTGTATTTATATGATATAGTTTATGTTGAATAATTAAACTGTTTTCTAATAATTTATCTGTTCATGTTCTATACTATAGATTTTATTTCGCTCTCATCCAGTTGGAGTAATCTGTTTGATATATATGTATAACTAAATACACAAACACTTAACATTTATACAAATAACTTTAATAAACACTTGTTCTTTGTTGGAATAGATATATTTAAAATATAACATAGAACTCATACACAACTTTTCATGGAATGTAGATTTAGGCACAATATTTTCTTTTATGCAGGCTCATCTTTATTCACCAAATTATAATTTTGACGGATAAATTTCAAGAAATTTTTGACAATTAAGAACATTTCCTATTTTTTCTTAAGTTTTTAAAATTTAGGAGAGTAAATTTGACTTGGTGATGACACTTTTTCTCCCTACACAACTCTTCGAGTTCAATTTTTAGAAGGAAAGTTAAACATAACATACAACGCACTACCTTTAATATAATTTAACTATTTTAAACACAATAACATAACTAAATCAATTTACATCAAAGTGAATGAAGGTTGCATCTACTTTCTCTAAGAAAAGGAGGGGTCTGTTGTAGCAGTATGCAGCACTACTTCCATTGCGATAATAATAACTATTGAGGCTTTCGGAACATTTCCCGGTACATTGATGTTGATTCCTTTTCATGTGGGGATACAGGGTAATGAAATGGCGGACGGACTTGTGAGCCGGCTATATTTTAAATTTGCCAGAAGAAAACTTATCCAGCTTTGAAAAAATAGATTCTTTGTACAGAAAAGAAAGTCTGGGATAGGGCACCACAACACCATTTTTTAGAGGACAAAGACCTGGAGAAATAGCCAACTTCAAGCTATATAGTGAAAAACAAACAACGTTATGAAGACTTAGAATTGGTCATACAAAAGCTATGAAATATATGGCTGGGAATAAGATTTGCCCTGTCACAATTGTCAGGGCAACAGCATGGATAGTCCTGACAGCTTACTGCAATGTTTTGGGTTATCATGGGAAATTGCGATCCGAGACTTCATTTGAACATTTTTAGCGAGGGAATTGGTCTAAGTTTGATCCCCGGATAAGAAGTAATGTAACTAAGTATTGGTATTTTCATGCAACTAGTAGTTTGTAGAACAATAGTTGTTATCTTGATTCAGCACCTGTAAAAATCAGACAGATTTGTAAAACAAGACAAATTCTGATCATCAAATATAGTCTTTTTATTAAGTTAATCTTATAAGTGTTGTTTATATCATGGAAACTCATACATGATTCCACAAAACCCGAATATCGCCTGATGATGCAGATATAAGTTTAGTATGCACAGTTAGGCTTATCTTAATCTTAGCTACCTGAATACTTATGAAAAGCACTTGCTGCGTGAAACCATCAAGGAATTCTTTTGAATCGGAACTGTCTAATCCTTTAATATATCGAATCTTTCCGGCTTTCTAAAAACACGTTCGAATGCATGTTTTTACATAAACGTAATTTGTATATAAGCTAAAGTAATTCATTTTAATTTTGTAGTTAACGCGGTTAGTCATCAGTTAAAAAAATTTAATTTCTTTTCATTTCTGTAAGGAAAATAAAGTGGTATTTATAAAATACTTATCTGCTTACTTTTATACTAACTCAAACGTTAAAGCATCGAGTGTCTCTTAAATGGTATTTTATGAGACCGTTAAAGTGTCAGATAGCAACAAACTAGAAGAAAAACTTTCTCGTCTTAAAGGTTAGACATAAATCAATGGTCATTCCTCAGGTAACTTGAAGAGTGAGAAAGTTTCGTTTATATATTCAGTCGATACTACCATTGCACTCGTTGTTTGTCTATTCGCGTACATGTGTCCTATCTAAACTGTTTTATTTACCGCTAAATGTACCGCTTTAGGGTTAGTTTTGGAGATTCTATTAAAATTTTCCTCAAGAATAAAATTCAAAATTAGTATTTACACATAAAATGAAACGTTTCTTACATATTTTGCTGCATTTTAAATTATTTATTTATTATTTTAATTTAATTAATTTCGTTATTTTTTTAATTTGAAATTTTATTTATCTTTAAATTTCATATTTTTCAACAAAAATGCAATTGCTTTCCTAATAATATGTAATTTTAGCATTGAAATTCATTTGCATTGCTTTTAAGTAGGTTTTCAGTATGATCCAAATTCAGTGAAATACCACGCAGAAAATTCGTGCGCGCTGATTTCAATAAACCAGAATTAAATTCGCTTAATTCCTTCATAAAACAGAAGCTATTTTAACTAGGAATTAAAGATTCGACCACTCGACCCTCTCGGCTAAAGTTTCACCGTCATCTGCTTAAGCAAACGGATTATACAGAAAGCATTTTGAAAAAGACCCCATTGAGTAACGGAATAAAGAAAAACCTTTACCTTGTTAGTCCCTTTGCAAACAGACTGTATTTGATGAGCTCCGTTGTTGACTTGCAGCGCTCCATTCATTCCAGACATTCAACTGCATGCACTGCATACAAACACATACATGCCTCCCATCCCTGAGACTCAAATAGATTCCAGTGAACCGGACCAACCGTCATACACGTTACACTATCCCTTTCCTTTTTTTTATTTCCGTGCTCGGATAGTAGAGAGCAATTTCTCTGCCTTCCCAGACCTGAGCATAAGGCAGAAGGGATCCGGGTAGTAAATAAATAAAATGTGGTTCATCTGGTAATGCATTCTCCAAGTTAAAGAGTCACGTCTATCCATTAAAGTTCTGTCGGCGGCCTCCAGGAATAGGCTGGATTTTTTGATGGCGTATCGCATTTCACTTCTTTTTCCTCGGTAATCTTTCTCTCTTTCTGTATGTGTACATATTGGTTTGGTCAATCCTTCCTGATGATTTCCGTGTTAGCGGAAGGGGAAGTCAAATGGCATCCATTCTGCCAATATGGAGGCTGGAGAGATAGACATACTGTCGGTGTGGTCGTCTTTTTTATGTATTGACTCAGTTTGTGGAGGAGGAAAGCTCTCTCGCCTCCTCTCTTTCTTTTTTGCCTCTGCAGAAGAATGAATTTTGCAGTTTTCAAGACGATTTCTTTTATTCAAAATTTGAGTTTTGTTGTTGGGCAAGAGTAAATAACTCTCAAATAAAACTTAATTACTTCTATACTCTGTGCCTAAAAATACCGAAACTCCCAGCCCCGAAGCCATTGTTCGATTGGAATGAAACCTAGAATGTGAATGAAGGTTCATGTACAGGATTTCTTTTCATGTAAGAGAGCCGTTTTGTTTTGGAATAACTTTTAAATAAAACATTTTTTATTAAATCTTTTTCATGTATTGTTCAGTCAATGACAAATAAGGTCTTCCAGTAGCACTGGAAATACGGGTTGTTTTGATCCTGTGACTTGTTCAACGTCCCGAGTTTTATTTAGACATCAGTGGATAGGTAAACAAACAGAACAGCCGTAATTGGGGATCGGAAAATCCAAGGTTAATTTATAAACAATCTCTTCATTCACGTGTAGCAACTGTTTGGTGTATAATTTGAGTTGGAGGCATTTTTGAACCATTTGTTTTTCGAGGATGCTAATGATAATGCGGCTATTGTCAATTGTGAACGATATTGATGTTAAAAATTTCTTACTGTCTGAAATGGATTGATTAAAGGTTCACGGCTCATGTAGTTTCAATAAGATGAAGCAGCAAGTCATACAGTTCGTGAAACTATGCTAGTTCTAAAAGACGCATTTCCTGGCCGAATAATATCAAATTCTCATGATTTCAACAAGCTCCCTCGTTCCCCTGATTTGACAGCACCGGTTTTGTTTCTATAGGACTACTTAAAGGAATGAGTCTCGCTAACAAGCGAAAAACGATTCAGTAGTTTAAGAAAAACATTCGCAAGAAAATCGAACAAATCCCCCAGAAATGTGCTGAAACGTAACGTAAAATGTGATCGAAAGAGACCATATTTGCAACGCGGCGAGAGTTAATCATCTGACCGATGTCATATTCCATTCATAACGTAACAGGTAAATGTTATGGATGAAGAGGTAGTTTAAGAATTCACCTTGAATTTCTGATCCCCAATATCGGTTGTTATGTTTGTTTACGTATCCACTGATGTAGGAATGTAGCGTGAAGATATCAAACAAATCACGTGATCTAAAGAGTCCGTATTTGCCAGAGACGGTTATTTTTCATTAATCGCGTAAACAATGTGTAAAAAATTTAATAAAAATGTTTTATTTTAAAGTAATTCCAAAAAAGGGGCCCCTTAATTACAAATCCCACTGTACATAAAGGCACAATGACCAGATCAAACCTAGAGAAACCTTTATTATTGTTGAACTACATTAGAAAGGTGATAAATTAGTAAGTTGTAAAGCCTCCTCTGATGGCGATACTTGCAGATATATGGAGTAATTCTTATGATATCCTGAGGCAAATTATTCAGGCTAATTAAAAGGCAAGGCATTCTATAGCTGCAGCTCCAAATCCCTTCTATCCCGTGTGTAGTATAATGGATGACCTAGTCTATCCCAGACATTCTCAATGGGAAACAGATCTGGGGACCTATCTGGACAAGGAAGGGTTTCAACACCACGGATTCAATCTTAGGTGGAACGATCCTTATGTAATCAGGCGTTATCGTGCAGGTAAGTAGTTCCTTGGACACGTGACATGAATGTCAAAACAACAGGTTGTAATATCTGCTGGACCTTTCGCTGTGATGTCAAACTACCTCCTACCACTACTATAGATGATCGGCTGTCGTAAGTGATGATTCTCCACACCATTACACTACGAATTACAACGGTATATACTAGCAGTGATACACTAGAAATTACAGCAGTAAGCATGCAGTTTCGAATCCATTTTAAGTCGTAAGTCAGTCTAATTAGACCTCGTGTTCCAAAAAATTATCGTAAAGTGACAAATGAAACAAAACTCTATGTACAACTGAGGAAAAAATGAATCACCCTCTTTAATTTTGAATCATTCATAGTATAAGAGCAAATTCAAAAGTAACATTCAATACAAAATAGTTTTCAATGAATTCATATGCAAAAAGTTTGCTCATGAGATCGTGTTTATATCAAATTGTGTACAAACTTTATAATTTACAACAGCAATATCCACATTTGACGTAAAATTCAAATCTATATCTAATTTTAAACTTGAATATTCAATTTCCAGTCACTTGGTTCAGCCGTTTCTGGATTTCCGCATAAAAAGTTTGGTGCACTTAATGTTAAATTTTTACACATATTTGAAATTTGGCATCAAAATTGGATGTTGTCATTAGAAGTTATGAAGTTTATGTGCAACTTAATATGAAGGCAACCCCTAAGCAAATTTTATGCATATGAATTTATAGATGTTATTCCTTATCAAATGGTACCTTTGAAGGTTTGCTTTTTGCGCACTGTATGTAATAAATTGTAGAAATAGAAAAGTAGATAGAAAATATGAGATTACTGTATGTGTTATGTATTAACAAAATCAAACATCCAATAATTTTACAATTCTCTAATACTGGGTAACTATTCATATTGTGTTACAGTTTAATTGATAAGTTTGAAGAAAAATTCAAAGTTTTACTAATTACATATTTCAGAGTATGATTAATGCAAATTGGGGCAAAATTCGGAGTTAGATTTAACAGGCAAATAACACTTTTGTTAGCGATTCAATTATTTTGTTGAGGTATATATTATAACTGGAGAATCATCATGAGTAATTTCACGAAGGTAGGTAGGTAGTTAAATTCACGTCGCACTGGAGCAATAACACAACGAGCTATTTATTACGGGAAAGAAAGTAAAAATAGTGGAATTTTGTTTTCAAAATGGTAGGTCATTATTTAGACGCAAAGAGCTTATCACCGCCACTTTGATGTATCCGCTTCCTGTACGGTTATCTGAAGGAGCGGATGCACATGAACAAACCACATACACTTGAGAAGCTTAAGGAGATTATCCTTGTATAAATTCGAGTTCTAGAGTCTCAATTATTAAGTAATGAATAAGGCAATCGAAAGGGCCTGACTTTGGGAGGTGGAAAATGGAGCTCAATCAAAGGATGTCAGCTTCCATACATAGTGCAACAGATCTGGTCGAATGGTACACTAGATATTACCATGGAGAACTCAGATATGGAAGCAATCTATAAGTAATTTATTTTTAGACATATATAAAGTACACTATTTACACAGACTGTATGAACATTGCACCCCTTCTCTACTTTAACCTATATTCCAAAGCCTCTAAAAAACTACAATCCCCTCTTTATTTGAGATCAGGTGCAGGTAGACTAGCCGCCCTATTATGTTTAGTGAATTTTGATTAAAGTTACTTTATATTTTTATCTTAGTTATTCATTGTACCAGTTGACATCTTCATATGAAATCATCTCCATACAATGGTGCACCATCTGTTTTTTTTTAATCTTTCGGTCTTTTTCTAGACTGCCTCGCTGCTTTTTCCTCTCTCCTCATGGACAAGGGGTCTCCTAATGACCGAATCCTCTAGACCAATGGTGTCTCATTGTGAAGAAAACTGACGTGATCCTCACACCTAGTAAACCAAATCTCCATACTTCAAGAATTAAATGTATATAATATCACTAAAATTGGTTCATTCATAAAAAGTTATTGACTCCTCAAACCCTACTCTAAATTTTTCCCACCCAATATAATTCTAAACATTAATAATTATTGAGTTACTAAGTTACTACTGAGTTGAAACTAAGCATATAAAGTACATAAAACGTTTTAATGCTTTGATTAAATTATGTGATTAGTCACATTTTATAATTATTTTAAATTTTGGTCCACATCAGCTTAGGGTGTCTCTTTGATTTCGCGCAATTGGACAGCTTTGACTGAAGTGAATCATTCCCCATCTTAAGTCACAAAAATTCTATTGTCGCTTTTGATTGTTGCCAGAAATCGAAGACGAATCATTTATTCGGAAAAACTATTTGCTCATATTGCTTAAGAGAGTTGATTCGTGGAGATTGTATTTTGAAACAGACGATAATATCTCTAGGTACTTGACATTTTACTTCTTGGTAATAGTAAGATGGAGATGGCATTTAAATGTTACATAAAGATATTCATGCTGTACTGATTATAAAAGGGGTCACCGTGGTTCAATGGGTTTGCCCACTCCGCTAACAGCTTACCAGATGTAAGTTCTGTCATCGATCTTCTAATGAAATAGACGAAGCATGTGGGCGGAGTCGCTGTCGTAAGATTTCAGAAAGGTAAGTCACGTGGACTTGGGTAGATTGGCTATCGAAGAGGAAACTAGTGTTTTTCACCACGCTCGTCGATTAGTCCTGAATTAGTATTCGTGCTTTCTTCAATACCCCGTGATATTCGTCCGGAGATCTTGAAAGGAAACCATCGGGAGAAAGACATGAAGCTGCATGCACATGCTCCGTCTACTTCATTAGAAGATCGATGAGTGGCACAAGTTCGATTCTTGTTCCCTGGATGTATTTCTCTTTCTGTAGCAGTGAAAGTTTGTGCGTCCATTTACTTGACGGGAAAACATTATTTGGCGTAGCTTTGCCAGATCTGGTCCTTGTGCCATAAAAGTAAGACCAATCAGCCTTTTTATAAAAAAATAAGTGTGATTACTCAATTTTTTATAAATAAGTAACTTTTCATTCAGATTTTAACTGCTGAAAATCTTCATCTTATGTAAAATAAAAAAAAGTGAAATTCTCTATTAGATTACTTTTAGTCGTCCCTGATTCTTTTACTAATTCATTATTACAAGTGCATAATGAAGTTTTCGTACACCTACATGTCTCTTTATTTTTCTCTCGAAACTCCTTTTAAAAGTATCCGATAATAAAAGGAAGAAAAGAAGCGGCCCTGAAATGTCTCCTTTTCAATAAGCGCAAAGCCTATTTGTCTGGCTTCACTGCACAGTTTCATAGCGAAGCTGCATAAACTACTTTGGGGGAACTAAGAAGATTAAGAGGATCAAATAGTGTGGTGTCCGGCTGAAAATCACCTGGAATTACGCTTGTAAATGACACAGAAAGCATGTCAATACGAGTCCCTAAGTATGGATTGAATCTCGATTGTCATACTGAGATGCCATGTTCTGCGGTAATCCCGCTTCTTCTGTTTGGACACGTACGACACTTAGCAACGGAAAGAAGATTCAGTCTGCGGCATTTACGAGTAGATGCCTTGCGTCCTTTGTGTACTTTCGACCTTTATAGAATATTGCGATTAAACTGAAAGTTGCTGTTTAGTAAACTTTAATAAATTGATCGTTCGTATTTAATCATCACACTAATTATATTCCATTTATATATAGGCTTGCAATTTTATCGTTGTATCGCACTTTTTCGCGTGCTGACGATTAAATAAACATTTAAAGGGAATTGGGACGAATCTAATTTTTTGTTTAATTGAAGGTAAAACTTATTGCGATTTTAAATTAATTATATTTATATCATACGAATACGATATTGGCAGCAAATGTAACCCTGGATGTATTGGTATAAATTAAGAGAGATTGAGATACATAGTAAATATCGTCGGCTTAGAGCAGAAACTCTTTAAATCTCCAAGTGGTTTCGACGAGATATCTCGTCATCAAAATCTGTCCAATTTTGCTAATGACGACATATCTTGTCATCAAGATATTATTCGATTTCTTGATGGTGACGAGATCAAGATCTTGCCAGTTTTTTCTAGTGACGAAATATCTCGTCCATCAAGATCTGATCAATTTATCTAAAGACAAGATACTTCGTCGAGACAACCACGAAGAAGGTCAACTGAAAATTTTTTGAGGCACTAATTGCTTATTTTCACTATGATGAGAAATACATTGCCATATTATAATCTGTTTGAAAGATATGTAACACTAGTAAAATATTTTTTTAAATGTTTGCCTAAAAACTAATAAAGAGTCTTTAGCCCTCTAAGTGGTTACGAAGTATCTCGTCCATTACGATCTGACCAATTTTGCTAATAATTAGATATCTGTTCATCTAAATATTGGCAAATTTTTCTGATGACGAGATCAAGATCTGGTAAACTTTCTTCTCATAACTAGATATCTCGTCCATCACAATCTGGTCAGTTTTGCTTATGACGAGACACCTCTTCGAGACATCCACCAGGAGGGTTAAACAAATGCTGGTAAAAAATTCATTTTGTCAGTTAAAGAGTTTCTGCTCTAAGCCGAAGAATTATTGATTAGTTAAAATAAGAAAATTTCCCCAAAATTACAATCTCTATATCTATATATATATCTTTTGTCTAACAACCGCATATCTGAGTAGTAGGTGCTGTCTATCCCATAATTAAGTAATAATGCGATTTAACTGGTGTCTCTTTAATTACCGGCAGTAATAAACTTATCACTCACTGGCTTACAAGTAAATGCAACTAAGTCGAAATTTTCAAGATATGTTTCTTATTCTTTCTAGACCAGAAAACCATAATGTGATAATATTTAAATTGATAAAGTTTACTAAGTCGTTTTGTTTTTGCACGATGGCTAAATATCTTTAGAAACAAATTTAGTGAGTAGAGTATTTTCCTCTTTGTTTTCTCACAACCATGTTTTTTAGTTTGTGTGTTTCACTTGCAAGCCTACGATACGTCAAGAAGGAAACATTTTTTAATCCAAATTTCGAGATACATAAATGCGTTTTCAAACTTGTGAATAATATCATGTAATTATGTGTACGTATCTATACTTCCAAATAGTAATGAATATAAACTGAGAAAATACAAAAGTTTTTAAGAGCAAACTCTACGTGATTCATAAGATGGATTTGAATCTTTTAAATAAAATTTCTTTCGTCTATCAAAATTATTTCGATATCAAAATACACGTCCATCCATATTTTAAATGCTTAATCACGATTTTAAATAATTTTTTGATCAAGTTATAAGACGACAAGTTTTTTAATATTGGTCGGAAAAAGTAACGCTCAAAGCATAAGTAATTATGTGTACGTATCTATAATTCCAAATAGTAATGAATATAAACTGAGAAAATACAAAAGTTTTTAAGAGCAAACTCTACGTGATTCATAAGATGGATTTGAATCTTTTAAATAAAATTTCTTTCGTCTATCAAAATTATTTCGATATCAAAATACACGTCCATCCATATTTTAAATACTTAATCACGACTTTAAATAATTTTTTGATCAAGAGTTATAAGTCGACAAATTTTTTAATATTGGTCGGAAAAAGTAAAGCTCAAAGCATAAATTTTCCTTCGAACAAAAATTCTCGATTTCATAAAAATTCGAGATTTTATGAAAGCGTTGTTGAGAAAAATCTCAAAAACTCCACGCTGTCATTTTTGGAACTATAGTATAATTGAATAATATTAACGCTATTACATCAAATAAATTTAATATTTCGTAACCTTCCAAGTGATTTCGACAAATACCGCGTCCACCAATACCTGGTCAAGTTTGTCAATGACGAGATATCTCGTCCATCGGGATCTGATCAGTTTTGTTAATGATGAGATGCATCATCGAGACAAATCTGCTCTATTACTTCAAGATTAAGATCCAAATAGGAAAAGGTTAGGTATTAGAGGCGCTAGCCACTAAAAAGCAGTTTTCGACGTGTGAAGATAGACCAGGAGGGTTAATCTGTTCAGATTATTGTAAATTTTAGTATAAGATTACTTTATTTAATTTATGCAGTTATAAGAATCATTTTTGTGATAAGATATCAAAAAGTTGTTGTTTATCTCATTAGTCTACAAAATCATTTTTGTGAAAAGATATCAAAAAGTTGTTTATCCCACTAGTCTAGAAAATGTTAAACCAGGTCTATAAGATCCTGTCGCCTAAACAGGGAAGCGGCTGTCTTTTTCTAAACTCAAAAGGCGATTGATCCTAAAGAGTTACAGCTTCATTTTGAGAGGCATCCGAAAAGGCTGAAGTCTGAATAAAAAGAGTAAAGCCAATTGAAGATACAAACATAAGCTAGCAAGAAACTATAATGCACACTCAGAAATAAATGCAAGATATTACTAGTTTTTTATGCAATATGATAATATAGTTATTTGAATAGTTTTTATGCAACTGATAATACAGTAATTTGATTAGTCAGGTTGAATAATTACACAATTTTATTAACCGAGTATAGTTCCATACGGCAAGAAAAACCTCAATAAAATAACGACGAATTCATAAAGATGTTACTAAATGAGCATATCGATTAATTAACTTCGATTGGTTAATGTTTCTAATGCACTTAAAAATAAGTAGCAAATTGATTCCGAGTAAAAAACATTTCACTTTGAAAGGAAATTAATTTTAGCAAAGAGGCGGCTTTACAAAATTCTCGAAGCATTTTGGGTGTATTTTCAAGAATAAATTATGCTTGAGCATTAATGTATTAATGTAATTAAGATATTTGATTATGTCACTCAACATTATGTCACTAACTTATTTTAGGTACTAAAAGGTTGTAAAACGCGTTTAATATATGTTACTTATGTTTTGCATTTAAATATTAAAAGTAATTTTCGTAATAGTAGTCCATCTGCAATTGGTTGATACAAAATAAACTCTATCATTATTGTTTTACAAACTGGTTATAATGATAGATAGCGTCAATTTTTTCTCATTTGTTTATTGAAAACCATGAAGTTTGTAAGAAAGTTCGCTTTACATCATTTCAACTCTCTATTTTCATCGAATTTTCAGCATATATTTATTTTACATGCTTCAGTTGCATATTTAATGGTTTAAAAAAAATCTGAAATTCACTTTAACCGAACTTAGTTCTTGTTTTATTTTCAGATGAATTTATATATTTTAAATCATAATATAGATTTAAATAATACGAGATCGTAACATAATGTTTTTCGCTAATTGTCAAAATGCTGATCGAATGTGCTAATCAAATTAACTTCTACGAAGAAACTTTTACAAAATAAAGGTTAAAAGATTTTGAAAGAACAGAGGTTTTCTCTATCCTTATCTCTAAAACGTTCCTAACATCTAAAGAATTTCAGCCGCATTAAAAAGTAATCATCAGAAAAAAAGATTAAAATGGTTCCATTTTTAATAACGCGTTAAATTAATCAGAATCTCAATTCAAAGAAACTACACTTACTAGGTATCTAAATTAAAATCTCAGCTTGCACGACAAAGTACATGAGCAATCAAATTTCGTGAGAAAACCTGAAGTAGGAACAAGGAAAGCAGCCCTTTCCTATATGATTTCGAAATTGAAAAAAAAAATTGAGGAAAAAAGCATTTTTTTTAAATATTGTCGTATTGTATCGGAAATAGTAGCGGTTTTGTAATGGACAACGCTTTTCCTACAAGAGACTATTTCTGTCGCAGTAATCTTTAAGCTCACACTACTACGTGCCAGGGTCCAATCGTATTTCCCGATTCACCCTCGTAGTTACCTAGGCAACGAGCGGAGCAGTCCACTCCGGAGAGCGTGGGGGCGATGCTGGAGAGGAGCAAGAGGTAGGGGAGACGCAAAAGCGTCGGGTGTCCGGTTACTGATTGTGTTTGACGTCGATCGGGCAGAGTCGAAATGTTTGTACAAATGTTTGGAGCTCCCTTTCATTCGCTTGACACACCTGTGGGATTGCATTCTGATCTCTGCAAGAGGCATTGAATTGGATGCAGGCGATTTCGAATTAATATGCGACGTACCTGCAAAGGTAGAGGACATTCGAAAGCAGAGTCGTTCGAACCTGAATTAATTAACCGCTATATAGGAATTCCTGAGACATCAATTCAAGAAAATAGTTGTTTTTATTTAGGCGTGGTGACTCATTTATATTTTTATTACTTTACTCTTTCATTTTATGTTTTAAAGAATTCTATATCTATTACGTTCGATATACCTAGCCTTTACATTCATCGATTATTGAGGAAGTCAGCACAACACGTTGAATGCTGTGACGTACACAACAATGAATTTGTGACATAAGAATAAAATTCTGTTATAAAAATTGAAAAAATTAATAGGTATATTAGAAAACAATTATTACATTTTAATGTAAAATATATGACATTTTATATTCGTACATAATTGCTACATTACTACATAAAAAACTCAAGGGTAGCACTCAATCGCGGAGTTGGTTTTGAATTGTGAAAAAAGGCTAAGGCATTTTCTAGATAATTTAACCATTTGAGTACCCAAAAGAAGGTACCTTTGAATCGAGTTGAAAATTACTAAAAAGTCAAATTTAATTATTTAAAGTGTAAAAATACTTTTGAGCTTCAAGTAGACTTTTAAAATTATCAAAATAGATAAAAAAATTGATTTTCAAATTTTAACTTTAAAAATTACCTGATATCAAACTGAATAACAAAGATTATTTCAACTACGATCGCTTTTGACGGATTTGCATATGCGACAAAGTAAAACATAATGGAGATAAGTATGGTAGATCTACAAAAACGCGTTTTTCTCAGATTGAAATTTTTGGTCATTCTTCTGATTTCAAACTGTTCTTGCGCATCAAGTTTTCTCCATTTCCTTGAAATTTGTGTCCAAACAATCTGTTGTATATATCTAAGAATAAATAAGAAATTCATCATGTATCCCAATTTTGGAAATTTGGTTTAAATGCTGCTTAACCTGTTTTTTGCACAACTTTAGGTGTTTTAGTACAAAAATATTTTATGCCTTACAATTGAGTGATACTCTAAGATGGAGTTAATTTCATTTATATGTATACAAGCTATTATGTGAATTTAAATCATAATAATTCATAAAAAATTAATGCTCGTGGGACCTATCAATATTTGCTAATTTATCAAAATTTTTATAACCACTCATGTAATTACTTCTTTAAAACTTAATATTTTTAGTTCATCAAAATGTGCAAATTGTATAGAAATCGGTTAATAACCTCAAAAGTTTACTTTGAAATTCTACTGTCCCCTTAGTGAATATTTTAAATTCAGACATTCTCAGCGTTGGGTTGAAAACTGATGAAAAATCTCGGTTTTAAAACGCTGTTGGGTATAATTTGCCGTGTTTTAGAACACCATATTTTCCTGACTTTGTGATGAAAGTCCTTTAACTAGGTAAAAGGAAAGATAACTTTAAGAGCTTGTGTTCTACAAATAGAAATCAAAATGGGAGCTCAACAATCGGCACCGAGAGACGTTTTGCTAAGATGATGCGGAGTGGTTACAGAAATATCTTCATATTCCGGATTCTGTAACTCAATGCCTCCCAAGCACATCAAAATGTTTGGTCTACCGAATAAAATTGGAAGGCCCGAAAAGAATCCGATGATTGCAGCAAGAAAACAATAAGGCGTAGGGGAGTCTTTAGTTGAAAAAACACGAGCAAGAACTGTTTGATTCAGTGGAATTTAAGTTGAGATTTACGGGAAAGCGTGATTCTGCCAAGATTGTTCCTCATCTCCATCATGTGGAGTCTCAGCAAAAAAAGAGACTTTCTGCTACTGAAACTATGAGCACTTGGACATCAGATGATGCACTAGCAATGACTCTGGATGCTTTTCATGCATCAGTATGAAACAATGTAAACACAAGAGAATAACTGTGACTAAGATATATTCCATCGTACTATGCAGTAAAGCAATCGAAAATGTGCTATATACATACAAATGGGATTACAAAGTAATCTAATCTTAGATGGTTGGTTTGGTGTTATTGCAAAAGACCATGTCTGGCCAAGCTGTGTCAAACATCAAGTAAATGGACATACATGCACAATGAAAATTTTACTGACACAGAACAGAGAAATGCATTCAGGGAGAAATCGAACCTGTGCCGCTCACAACTCACAGGTTTCTGCACCGCCTACAACTCACAGGGGGCAAATCCATAAAGCCACCGTAACCCCAATCTCAGCACAGAATGCCCAAACTACAGATTCCTATTAATAAAGAGAAATTTGCAAAATTTACTATGTGCGCTAGATAATTATACCTAAAGGAATCCAATTGGTATACAGTACCAATTGATCTACTCTTGCATCGACCTTCTATTGCGGCTCCAGTCGTTGTCGTAAAATCTCAGAAGGTTACGAATCGAATTGTGCTAATTGGCTATCGAAGCGCAGACTAGTGTTTTTAATCACTGGAAAAATCACTTTAACCATCACTTTAATAATTTGCCCCACATTAAGATCCGTGCACTTTCTCACAACCTTCAAGACAGATCTTCAAGCCGAGCGACCGGAAGAAATAGCATGATGTTGCGTGCACATGCTCAATCTATTTCATTAGCCCCAATTTCATCATTGCAAAAGTAATCATAGGCTCAGCGCGCATAAAACTATTTTTATTCCACGAATTTTCCTCACACCTACTGGTATACACCTTTCATTTAGACCTCTGATTCGAATTAAGACGACTGCTATTTCCTGTCAAAATCGCCTTTCCCATGACTATTAATAACTCCAGGTCATTCACTGGAAAAGATAGGCATTTATCTTCTTGAACCAGCATTTAACCATGGATAATTTTATGTTGCATTGTCAAAAGTTCGATAGTTAGATGATGTTCAGTTAAAGTTGACCATAACAAGGTATGGTCAAGACCTAAACAAGGTAAAATACTTCCAGATTCCGATAAGATATTCATAAAAGTATCGAATTCTAAGAAATTTTTCAACATTATTGACTAAATTGATAAATGCTAAAAATCACAAAACCAAATAATAGAAAGAAAAAAAAAGGAGAAATGGGGTAGCACACGGAAGGGATTTCACGTCCCTTATCTTTAGAGAAGTATCATCCGACAAACGCTTTCATATTTTGCATTTATATTTTGCATTTATATACATGAACAATGAAGCATATCAAGATATGTTTCAATGCACACTAATTATTTATGATTACTCCTCAAAAGATAACGAGAAAGACTTAAATAGCAATAATTGATCTCTAGAGCCCATTGTATTCTTATTTCAAAGAGACTACACCTAGTATTTAAATAAAGTTTTGCAATTTGAGCCTTTCATTTCGTGCGTTTCTAGTTTCAAACATGGAAAGTATAAAAAAATGTGAAATTAACATTTCAGTTTAGTATAACCCATAATAAGGTTTCGATTGTTGTCGAATCAATTTAATCTGTATAAGCAAAATTGCCTAAATGCCATTTTTCTAACGCAACCAAAATATTCATATTAGTTTTATATAAGGTATGTAGACATTTTGAGAAAAGAATATCAAAAAAGGATTCAATTACAATTTTCTTTCAAAATTTTTAAGGAAGGAATTTTACAAGTGAGCATCACATGAATTAAATTAAACAGTCAATAAGTATTTTTGTATAAATAATATATTAAAGTATAAACTGCCGAACATTTTGCAAGTTCAGTAGATTTAACAACAGTATTTTACTTATACAGATAAAGTAGTGGTTCACATTAAGAATTTGCCTTTTCTTTTATTCTTAGAGCTCAAGCATTAATCAAAAATCATAATTTTTAAAAGTTTACAATAAAATATATAACCTCTAAATGTAATTTATATATGACTACAATATTACACGTTGATAAGATATGCACTGTCGAAAAGCAAATTAGGCCTAACTCTATACGAGTATTCCATCTGGATTTACCACAAATGATTATTTCATGATATATATAACTGAGCAAATGCGTCTGAAGGTTATTATTGTCTAAATGAGCAGATGGAAGTTGTATCCCCATGGTTACTGGGGTACAACTAAAAGGAAACAAATTACATTGCTGCAGATTATCCCTGTTAGTCATATTAACAAGAGAGCACACACTTTCAAAATTTCAATTTAATTTTCATGTCAAACCTAATTTAGATTAAGCGTTGAACTTTCTTGAAAACTACATCTGCTGAGAATATGGTAAAAATATGAAAGTACATTTATCGTAAAATTGTTTGTCCTATTTTTAATGAGATTTCACAGTAGCTCCAAGAAACATTTGAAGAGCTTGTTTCCAAGAGTTATTAAGTCGACATTTTCGATTCTTCATAAAACGTGATTTTAAATCCCTTTGAAAGAAACCTGGAATTTCTCCGTCTATTTGCGTCTCTGCCTTTTGAAAGCAAACTCGACTTTTTTATCTGATTTTCTTTTTAGTGTCCGATTTTATTCTATGACTATTATCTTGAAACCTTTGTTTCAAGAGGAGACTTTTTAACTTTTACCACAAATTACACCAATTTCCAATTAACTTTTTAATGCAGGATTCCTGGAATTACCTAAATTCGATATTTCGTTTACATATCTTTCATAACTAATTTAATTAAATTAATGTATTGTACTTTTTTGTAAGAAGAGTCTTAGAAGTGTAACAAACCTTGCTAAGTACCATGCTGCATATTAAATTGTTTAAAACTATCGTTTTAGAGTTACTGATTATGTAAAAGTTTTATAATTTGTTTTGCTATATGATTTTTATCCTGCTAACTCCTGATTATTATTTATGGTTATTTGCAAAAGGTCCAGATGTAGGACATTTTAAAAAATGGACCTGATTAAGTATAACCTTTCAGGCTAATTATAGAAAATGAAATGCAATGTTTAATGTTAAGATATATTTTAAAATTTATTATATACTTATTTTTAATATTTAAGCCATCTATTTAACAATTTGGGCTATTATGACTATTATGGGCTATCTAATTTCACTGAAAAGATGACTAAAAGGGAGTAATCGGTATAATGCTTTGTCTGGGAAGAATTTTCGAACACTGAACCCTTTTCATCCAAATTATAAAATTTTAAATGCTTTATGTCTGAATATTCACTTTCTACCATCCTAAAATGAAAATCCTAGACTATATTAATGTCTACTAATTATTTTAAATGTATTTTCGCATTTTGCCTTTGGTAGTTTATCAGTAAAATTACCAATAGAACATTAGGAATAAATTACAAAGGAAGTATCACGTACTATTCTGTTATTGTTATAATTTTTGTAGTAGTATTTATGGGATATATATCACGCGGAAATATTGAACTCTGAAATGTTTGAAATTTTGGTCCATTTCCTATTTTTTTAAACGTACTCGAGTGTTATTCAAAAACTAAAAATTTTTTGCCTAGCATACCATATATTTGTTCACTGGAAGTTTGTTTTCTTGCAAACACTCTATTAACGTAAAAAAGTTGGTTTTACAGAAACTTAGGATGTGTGTAGCCTCACAGAAACCCCCATGTGCTTCATCAAGTTCCTTCTTCCCTCTCTCTCTCTCTCTCTCTCTCTCTCTGTCCTTCTTTCTCTCTCCTCTCTCTTATACACACACACTTCCACTGGAGTTAATTGGATAACGCCACTCAATGTTTTATTAAATTCACGATATTAAAAATTAATTACATTTCTAAAATCGCCTATAATTAAGCAAAATAAAAAATATGCTAATTATCAGTAATAAAATAACTTAAAATACAAGAGCAATCAGAATTCCCCACAAAAATAGAATTCTCCAACTGTAATACATTTCAAAACTATCTAAACTTACAATTCTATGTGCTTTGACACTCCACAAGCAAACATACAAGTAGAACCACAAAACTATCCAACCCAGTGATATAGAACGCATGACTACAAATCAACCCGTCTATTTGTTTTTAAAGTAATTCGAGAAGACCCTGAACCGAACAGAATTGCCAGCTCAAACAAAGTCGTCCTGCACCCGACATACTTTCCCATACTGGATGGTTAACCTTTCGGGTTGAGTGTCGTAAAGCACAGCAAGGGCCCTAATTACCAACGCAATCCCAGAATTTAATGGGCTAACTTGATTAACTGGCAAACACCTGGAGTTGCTCGCAGGAAGAGCATTCATTCCATGGCGACTCTCACTGCGCGATCTACGTATTCGATTTATTGGCAAACAGATACTCCAGCGCACCGCAAAATCTAACTAAGTGTTCATCCGATAATGTATTACTCCCCATCGAATATTAAAGCCGGACAGAGGATTTAATAATTAAGTGCTAAATGAATGGAAGCTATTGGTTCGGATTTTGCTGCTTCATCGATAGGCTGAAACAGGCTGAGAATGATGTTTAGAGTCGTATGGGCCCCCACATCTGCCCTATGGGCCCCAGTACCAAGTATATAGATAGCGGATCCCGCATGAAATAAAAATAGAAGACCCGAGCATAGCATCTGTGCTATGGATTCTAAATTGCTAATATCTACTGACTGCGGTATCATTACTCACATTTCATACCTTATTTAAGTCCATTTACAATGAATACATATATCGATATGCGCATTTCCTATCTCCAAATGAAGGGCCGCTGTAGCGCAGTGGGTAGAATCACGTATTAGCAACCAGATGGTCGCGAGTTTGAAACTCAATCCAACCAAAAGATCGTCTGGTGCGTGGGGCTAGTGCACGTTAAATCTACCATGGCTTCAAATTTTCTCACGTTAGCATGGTGTGGAAATTTGGAGAGTGGGATACCAGCTCAGGTGTTGAGATGGTCATATGAGCGTGGTTCAAAATTACGAGATGTTCTCGGATCTTTTCCTTCGGGATTGATCCCGGACCGTCGCTAATTTCCCGTTGCGTTGCTTCAGTGCTATGTAAATTCAACTACCTGCCTACCTCGAAATGAAATAAAATTAATCAATATAAAGCAGCATTTCTTGTACTTCTCGCTGGGCTTACTTATTCTTACTTCTAATAAAGCGCATTGTAAAAAGTGCACATCTCAATCATGTCTCAACAATTAGCTTCTGAACGTCCACTTCAATTGTATTCCATTCTCCAAGGCTATTCCGGTATTTTTTAACATCTAAACCTATTTTCACCCATTCGCTCAGATTTTCTTTTCTACGCTGAATTTTAACTTCCAGATTTCTCATTACCTTCTCTATCAGACTACTTGAAAATGTCATTAGCATGGTGACCGTGAAGTTTAGGTAATATTATGCAACTTGATAGCTCAAATCAAACATATTTAAACAAAGAGGCAGAATTTGTCAGTGGTTAATTTTACATTATTTATATATTTGTTGACAATAGATAATACGTCAATAGATAAATACTGTAGACCATTGAAATGAAACAACTGTCTCTTGTCCATTTTTGTTGCTAGGGTGAAAAGAAATAATTTATGAACGTTTTGTTTTCGCTGGTTCTGAAAGTCTTGAGACTACTGATGTAAGCAAACTGATTTTTACTAACCGGAAAAGAACAAAGGATAATTCGAGAACTGTTTTAAAGTTTGTTTTGCATCTTGTTCCAAATCTGTGATCTGTAACTTACACTTGAATCATCCACGAATTGAGTTTCTTCAGTTTGCCCACTCGTTCTAAGTCAATTGTCCCATACGGGCGAACTAGATTCGTAAAATCCACAACTTCTATGAACATTTTGGTGGACAAAGGATTAAGAAAAACATAAAGTTATGTTAATAGTTATTAAAAAAAACTTATTGTTATGTTAATAATTATTGAAAACTACAAGGAAGAAACGTATTATGTATATAGTTCGAGCATTTGTTTCAAAAGGTGAGATTGCATTTTGTTTTCAAACCCAATAACTTAACCATGAACAATCCACCTATTGAGCGACTTCAATTCGTCGAGTGGTTCCGAGTCAATTGTCTCTTAAGGGCGAAGTAGATTCGTAGAATCCACGACTTCCATCAACATTTTGGCAGACAAAGGTTAGGAAAAAACATAAAATTATGTGAATCGTTATTAAAAAGGACAAGCGCGCAAAACGTATTGTTAAGTTTATAATTATTGAAAACTACAAGGACGAAACGTATTATGTCAATAGTTCGAGCATTTGTTTTAAAAGGTGGGATTGCATCTTGTTTCAAGCCCAAGATCCATAGCTTGACCTTGAACCATCCACCTACTGAGCTATTTCAATTCGCCGAATCGTTCCGAGTCAATTGTCTCTTAAGGGCGAAGTCGATTCGTAAAAACCACTACGTCCATGAATATTTCGTAGGAGACAAGAGGCTATATAACAAGCCAAACGAACAGAATCGTGCGAGGCGCAAAAGAATAGAGTCGGTTGGTATTCGGGAGAGGAGAAAAAAGGCCTTGACGTTGTTGGGAAGCATGCCAAAATAACCATCTTCGGATCGATAGGAGCATAATAGTGGCCGTAATCGACGAGCCTTTAACACTTGCTGTAACAAAAATACACAGAGATGCGATGGAGACAAAAATGAGGTCACTCAGGAGTTTGAGTTATTGCTGTGGACAGTACGCGGCAATTGTAGCAGTTGGGCTTCTGGGGACTCCAGCGGTGTCACGGCTAGTGCTCCTGATGGATTAAAATAAGGATCATATGACGACGCTCTGCTATTTTATGTCCCTTTCCATTATTTTTTTGGCCGACGTCATTTTTAATGGAGTAAAGTGTTTTGTAGGAGCTCGAGTTATTTTATACTAGCTGAGGATGCTAATTCCTCTGAGGTGAAGATGGAAGCAAAAAATGTTGTTTCAAATAAGCGAATTGGGGAAAAAGTTGGCTTGGCCCCGGATGGTAATGACCGAAAATGACAGAAAATAAGGTCTCATGAACTTAAAAACTTACAAATATGGTCTAAAAATTATTTATCTGACTGATTCTACCATGCTACCATTTTATATGCCTTCAATATTTTTGGATGACCTTGTTTTGCAATGATAAATGTTTGTTAATTAATCGGCATCAAAATTTTTGCAACGTATTTACTAAACACAGATTACGGAGGAAAATGTAATGGAAATTATTTTACAATATCGTCCCTTTCAACTGTCTTCACAAGCTGCAATTAGAATTCATACAAATGATTGGCAGCAACTTGACAGAAATCAAAAAGCAACAACGGGCTTTCTTCCATCTCCCCTCGTGTGTCTACATGCTTTTTAGGAAGAGTAGTTTGTTTTAAAAATGGTTTTCCTCTGAAGAATTTTCACAAAAGAGCTTTTAAGAAACAAAATGTGACAATAGTATGACTGATATTGTTTTGACTAAAATATTATCAAACTTTTTCATTGAAAATAACTGTCTAGTAAATCATTAATGCAACATTTTATCATGAATATCTGAACACTTATTTCTTTTATGACTAAATTTAGGTTTTGATATTAATCGAAAAACGAGTGAAGTATCAGTTTACACCACTATGTAGTTTTGTATTACTATTAAATTCTACCCCACATACACGGTCTGATAATAGATTTAATGTCTGTACAGTATATTTAAAGGAAATGATAGAGTAAAAAATATTTTTAACAATCTTCCACACCATTTACCTTTTTTATGAATAACTTCTTTTTTCAATATATTTAAAAGACGATACATTATACGTATTACAGACGATACATACGTACATTATTTACTCCCATGGATAGGTCTATTCTCTTGTGGTACTTGGTTTGAATTTTTTAATGGAGTAGTTGAAGTCCTGAGACCGTTTCTAAAAAAAACTTTTAGATACTCTTTTTAAAATCTCTTTTACTTTTCGAATTATTTTAGTGGAAGTTTCCCTAGTTATTAGATTATTGATCGCATGTCAAGCTACTGTTTTGGATCAGATTAGGCTGATTTTCCTTACAGTTTTATCAAAAATACTTCACGTATGTCGTCTAGAATAGAATACTTGCAATTCTTGTGTATAATTAATTCTATAATTATACACAGTTCTTCATCAGCCAAGAATACGTAAAAATAAATGACATCACATAATTAATTTTCTCTGTATGCTTGACATATTTTTCGCCTTTAAAACGACGAAAATTTCAATTTAAAAGAAAACTACATACTTAGTTATTGTACCCAATTGTATTTTATTTGTATTGTATTTTTCCTAAATAAATATTTATGGTTCATGTTGAACATCAACATTGATCAAGTGTTTCATGAATAAAAAAGAGAATAAAATGTAACTTTTGGTAATATGTACATTTATATTAATTGTATACTGTTTAACATAAAAAATTTTGTATCCAAAATATACGCATCGAAAATGTTTTGAATAACCAACTACAAATACTTTGGATATGTTTGTGGATTTATTGCATAAATTCATTCATGTGTGTGGATAAATATGAATTTCTAATAAGATAATCAGAAGTGTCATGTTTCAAAGGGTGCCCCAGCTTTTATATACTTTGGGTTTTAAAACAACATTTTAAACTAGCACTTTTTTAGTGTTTGAAATTAGGTTTTTGATTAAAAATATAAAATGACTTTGCCTCGCAAAACATGTATCTGATATATATTGCTATCAACTTTATTTTAACTTTCTATGCGCTTTTAATTGGTGTATATTTTTCAAGTCATATGTACTAAAATTTATCTGTTTTATTTGCAGGTAAGGAATGCCTTAATACTTATTCTGCAAGTTTTTACCATAGAAGAATGTAAGTAAATTCATGCATTAAAAATTATGCATTTAAAGAGACACCGTGCCTTAAAAAAGACCCAAAATATCGATTTTTTACTGTTTTCATACATGTAATCTTTAAAGAATATGTGTGTTCATAATTTCATTATAATTACATTATTCAGCACGTTATTAAAGTTTTCCCATCAAATGTCAGGAATCAAACAGACTAACTTTTATTTACAGTCCTTTTTTTTGTCAGTTTTCTGTTTTCATGACTACAATATATTTAAAATGTTAGATATTTCTTTCTAATCAATATAAAAATTTGAAACCTTTTGTGGTTGTTTTTATGATGCATTTGATAACTTTAGCATAGAATAAGTATTTAGAAGATTAATTAATATATTAAAAATTGATAAAATCGATTATGACTTTTTTACTACTTTTTATAACATCTGTTATAAAAATATTTGTAGAAAAATAAATAACAGTAGTACATGCAAATTAAATGCAAAATTGTGGGAAACACTACAAGCAAAAAATATGAAAAATGCTTGAAAATAATTCAAATTTGCTGGATTACTAATTTTAAAATACTGAAATGTTTTTTTAATTTAATTTTTTAATTATTATTTTTGTAAAAATCATTCATTTTCTCCTGTAATGTATGTATGCATGTGTATGCTTTAAAAGTACACTAAAACGGTTTTTTTTGCAAATGTAAAATCAATAATAATCGTTCAGAGTAATGTATCCTCTTAAAGATAATAAATTAATTGATTATATGGATGGTACACATTTTAGAGAACATTTTTATAAATACTAAATATAGTACTTTTCAGAATACACTAGACCCTTTCGGTGCTGTTTAAGTACTTCAAGAGAGTCTTTTGTAACAAGGCATCAAATTGTAGCTTTTTAAAATTCCAGAAAGAGCCTACTGCCATTTTGGTAGGACTACCTGTCTTCTATAGTTCAGGACCAAGGTAGACATAAATTAAAAATTTAAGGTTATACAAACTTTTTATTCGTTGTTGCCAACGTTTACTTTTAAGTAAGACTTTTCAACCATCGACTAGTGTCATTAAGTGGTTTAGCAGATAAGTTAAAAATAAATATGGATTTCCTATTATTTAATTTAAAAATAGTCTAAAAATAGATTTCCGGGATTGGCTTGTTTTAGCGCATTTTCAAATAAAATACCATTTGTTTACATGATACAAACCGGCTCTAGCGAGTCGACATTTGTGTCACGTGACTTTGAAGAAGCCTACTTGCTAAATTAGGAGACAGGTTAAACATCAACAATTTCTTTCTCACCATTATAGTTTTCTTACATTCGTCACCATAGTTTCTGGCTTTCTTCGTTCAATACCAGAACGATATCAGTAATTACGAGTTGACCAAGCAAATAATCACCTGTGCAGGTCGCCATACGCGAGTTTCCATATGGTAGCCCTTTCCCCTGGTGAGCTTAAAACCTCTTGTGCAAATGGGCTGAAAAGTAAACTTCAATCTATCTAAAAGGTTCTTTTTGCCAGTAATCACATTGAAGGCAACCATTGCTTGTATATTTTTCTGAGTGTTACGAGATTTCTGAGATGAGGTTGGGATTTTATAAGAACATTTAAAGGTTAAATAACATCTCCTATTTGTTGAACGAGTACAAGAAATTTTTTGATTAGTAAAAAACGTTAAAACTGGTTGGAAGAAAGGCGAGGAAAACTGAAAGGTGTACAAATGCCATGAAAGAAAAATATAAAAATATTTTATTATAACACTTTAACTGTATTTAGTGCGAGGGAACTAAATAATGTATCTTCAATGGTTCATATAAGAAATTTACTTCATCTGCAAAGACACAAGAAGAAGTGATAGTTATAATAAATTTGATACGTCCACCGTTAATTGAGTTCAGTAGATCTGGTGCTCTTGTGTGGAAACGTAATCCAAGTGGACATCGTAAAGAGCATAGCCCTAAAGTATGTTTACAAGAGCACACTGTCAACGTAACTTACTATTGAAGCTTTCTTGACAACCACCAACATTTAACTGTAAAGTTCACGTGAACGTACTCCGTGCGCACAACTCACAAAATCATGCGCCAAAAACAGTAAAGACGATATGGGACAGATTCAGTAGGACATGTTAGTACTTCTTTTCACCGACATTTGACGGATGAAAAGAATGCAGTTTTAAGAAGTATGAGTAACACGTAGTAGGGTATTCCATTCTCATCTCAGCAGAACCTGCTCGGTTGGTGGCATCTCTACACTTGAAAGCAGGTAAAGTCCGACTCTGGTAAGTTAGCATTCCAGTCACGTAGATTTGATCGAATCTATTCACTAAATCAGATGACAAACGTAAACAAAGCGCTTCCGCAAGAGGCGACTATAACGTGGATTATTTCTCTGAGTTCATCGTTCGGTGCCGGAAACGATAGCAGTAGAACTTTATTTGCCTATTTTGAATTAGGACTACGACTTACTCCGAGGATAGTATCGGGCGACTTTAGGACGGCCACCAGTGACGAACATAGGTCCCAATTGAAATCGTTAAATCTTTACAAGTATGTGCCGAACAGAAATCGCGTTAGAATATTCGCAAACAGCATGAAGTCCAATTCGCATACTGTGCAATACATCGTGCGCGTAACGCTCTCCTTCCTCCCAGTGGTTGGGAGGAATGATGTAATATTTCTTTCACCTTTGACTCAGTCTGTCTTGGCAACCGGGAGCGCAACACTACTGTGGGTGGTATCCTCTAAAAGTAATCAATGAGCTCTATTTTAATATATGAATATTTTGCAGTGGTCTGAAGTGAAAATTTTAAAAATTGTTTTCATGTGAACCGATGAACACTTCTATAATAAATTAAATAACTGTTTTGAAACAATACTCGAAAAGTACATTTTAACTTCTCGACCTGCAAGTCGTAGTCCTTATCACCAAACTGACTATTCAATCAGAACCGAGCCTATTTTTGCACATAATTTCTCCAGATGAGTTTACTACATTTCTAAAAGTCGATTCACTCAATGTCACCTGCCTTCATCCCTGAATCGACTATAAGATACAACAGGGGATAAGTAATGTGGATAAGTAATTGTTATAAGCACTGTGGATAAGTAATTGTTATAAGCACTGTGGATAAGTAATTGTTATTTCCGTGCAAACTTATTCATTTGTGCAGCTTAGTGTATATTGTTGTCACTATTTTATTGTTGTTGGTGTTGTATCATTTCTGAGTCAGATGTCGCCGTGTGCATTTTGCACAGCTTTGGCGATGTCGATTATTTTCTCGCTGTAAAGCTGTTCTTCAGGATGGTAATCGATGGTTTGAAGAGCAGCTACTACTTCAAGGCAGGTGAATATATGAGTTTATTTGCAACTCAATATACGCTTTTAATACAGTAACAAAACTTATCAATCCCTCCATCATATCCCTAAATCAAATAACGACGGCGAAGTCCACGGACTAATATCATTTTTACTCTCGCATTAACTTACGCCCTCTTGAAAACTGAGATCCGGTTAGCTAAAATGATAACGCGAAGTCGTCCAAGGCACCCTGCTGGAAGACTATCGCCACCTCCGAAGTATGTCGCTAATGAAATCCGCTATCAACCCCGCATCTTGGAAATAATCAGTTTAAAAAGTGCTCCCTCCTACAAGGTGCTATTGACCCTCAATTAATGCTAATGGACTCAGGAAGGTGGTGTCGGCCAGGTGGACACACGGTTGCCGTCCCTATCGATCGGTCGCGCATGTGTGACTGCACACTTCGACGCGCCCTTCATCAGATAGTCCCTTCTTACTTTTGGGTGACGTCACCCCTGGCGGATGTCTTCTCGTACCTTCTTCCGAGGAAATTAGAAATTAATCCTCGCATTGTCGAGTGACACTAATCAGGATTCACATTCGGCTTAAATTATTGCCTCCGTAGCTGATTAGGGGAGAGAGCGGCTAATATTTCAGCAGCGGCGCTTCGAGTCTGTCGACGTTTAAGATGAATTTATTGCTTTTCGACGATGCGTTTTAAAGCCGGGTGGTTGGGACTCCGACGAACCCAACTCGATTAAAAAAAATGTAATGATGGGTTTTTCTTTTGTCACGTGTCTGTGTCCTGCTTTTGAAAATGCGAGGATTATTGGAATTAAAATTTAATTAAAATGTTTGAAAGCAATCGAGCAAGCTTGCTTTAACGCGAAATAGCGGGACAGTTCATACTGGGTTAAGGATGATATTACCACGTAGTTCTGGTGAGGAATTCGTGTGTCGAATGAAAATTTCGTTGAAAGTATGGTCTAATTAGCCCCCGCGTGGTAAAAAATGACCATAAATAGACGGGGAGTTGGGGCTTTGGGGCTTCGTCGATCCCAACAAAAGATATAATAACGGGGGGGGGGGTCACGTGTCTTTGTGCCCTGCTTTTAAATATACGAAGTGGAAAGATTATTTGAATTAAAATATTTTTAAGCAATCGAGCAAACTTGTTATTGCAAAATAACGGGACAGTTCATAATGGGCTTAGATAATAATAACACGTAGCTCGGGTGAGGAATTCATGTATCGAATGAAAATTCCATAGAAAGAGCCCCTCGTAGTAAATAAGTGACTCTAAAGCAACAAAGCAAACCATTGAAAGTATGGATTCAGTGTAAGGCCAGTTACACGAGGGTAACAGGACTAGCATTTTCAATTAGATTTCTGCAGAATTGGAAGTAAGCCGTGTACTACATATCATATTATTGAGAAATCGTTGCAGCGCCATGCATTACTTAATCCTACCTACCTCTGTCATGCACAGTAGACTTTTGGAGTTACAGAATCCCTTTTAAGATTATTCCAATCAATAGAAGGGCTATTTAGTCATTATGTGTGTTCTGTGGTAAAAGCAATAATACACTCCTCGTAAATCTCGCGACACAGAGGGTTATAAACAGTATACCGTTATATTGCAATATTGTTAGATTCATTCCAAGTTTTTAAAACAAAACAATTGAATGGTTTTCAGCTATAAAATAAACAAGTACTATTATTGGTATCTTACATTTCCCTTTCCTACTAAACAGCCAAATTCCTTTAATGAAATTGAATACTCGTAAGTTATATTTCCGTATCTAAAACAAGAGATAAAATTACATCACTTTGACATTCTTATCTCAATCTGTTTGGGGAATTATACTTATGTTATGACTGAACTTTAAGAGTTTTACTCAATTTCTGTAATAAACTATTAGTACTTTATAAAATGCAGTAAATATATCCAATATGCATATTTAAATGTTATATTACTTCAGTTTCATTATTCATATGAAGGGTAATTATCTATCAAACTGAACTAGTCGTTATTTTGTAATCTCTCACATGTGTAGATTTTCATCAACTCGTGACTGATATCGAAACTCTCCAAAACTATCTCTAAAATTTGTATAAATATTTCGACTCTTTTTGGATCTAAAAATTTTATTGTAGAGATGGCTTTTTTAGCAAATTATCTGACTTCCATCTTTTTTGCCTCACTCTCAAAGCCAGCCTATTCTTGTTTTCAAAATAATCACATTGTGATCACTATCTTCAATGAGACAAATTTAAAACGTTATAACAGGTAAATATTTTCATCGAGTAAATATTTCGTATGAATTGTCTTATGGATTATTTTGCATTTGTGTGGAATTAGTCTCCATGCAGCCAAAAAGTATCGAAGAGCTAGGAACCATACCAGATTCACATTCCTCTTCTTTTTATTATGAACAATGTATAAAATATCATTTGAAAAGGTAAGTGGTAAACAATATGAAAAATCTCAAAGTATATTTAACGTTTAGCAAGCTTTGTCATGTTTTAAATACGAGCACGTATTTGTAAATTTATCATTTTTAATGATATTTTTATGACAATACTAAAGCAAAGATTTCTGCATTTCTTTCAAAATAAAACTTACTGAAACTGCCGAAGAAACGAAATCAGCAAGATTTCAAAGCCCCAGAATAATTTTTAAATAAGAAACTTTTCTAGAAACAAAAGATTAGACTGGACCAGAGGATAAATCACTCACAAAATTCTTACTTAAAATTCATGCCTGAAACTGAAAAAGCAACACAAAATATAATCTTTAAGTGCTCTTTGCAAGAAATATTTGTCTAAAGTTTTCGATTCTGAGTAAATTCTTTTAAATAAGATTTAGTCTGGGAAAATATATCCATTGCTTATACATTCCTGTTTATACCTGCTTTTATTCACTTTTTTAAAAAAGGAAGCCAATTCAGATCAATTTTGACGATCTGGATTTGTTATCTGTAAGCACATACATTCGTGATGGCTTACCAAAAATAATAGTTTTGATTTCGTAACTTTCCTTAATACTTATTTTTGATTTGAAGAAATGATCCACGTTCAAACTTTAACATGCTAAACTATTCGTGCAGGATTGTATGTAACACAATTTTTAGTTTTTTTTCCTGTAAGATTTGTGCCATTATTACTTGCACTCAAAATCTCTTACGAAATGTAAGAAAATTTTATCGTTTTTTTTATGCATTGTATAGCCCAATTTTCTCGTAAAATGTGACGAAATTTGGTTTAAGAGCTACTCTTTTCACCTTAACCCTCCAAATGGTTTTGACGAGATACTAATAACGAGATATTTCGTCGAGACAGCCACCATGAGGGTTATCTTTATATTATAAAAGACTAGCAAAAAAACACATTACATATGGAATTCAAGAACCATAGTTCTTTTAGTATTGCAATACTTAATCAATAGAAAATAAATGAATTCTTACCTAATAATTTCCTTGCGGTAACAAGATTGAAGCCAATCGTCATCTCTTTCTCTAACATTCAACGCTTGCCTTTTAGTTTTGAATTAGATTATTACGAGAGAGAGATTAAATTTAAATTTGAGCTTCTAACAGAAATAACTGCGAGGTGTTTTCTGCCAAGCTAAATGTAGATATCTGTAGTGTTTCCGAGGCGGAATGGGTGTTACATGTACGAATTACGAACTTGACCATTGAAAGTATTTTTCTCATATCTTTGTGTAGAAGTCTTCATTTTCTGAAACAACACTTGTTTCTCTGCTATAAGCAGTAGTTTTCAAGAATATGCCAAAATAAATTACGACAGGATAAGAGGCTATTTTCCATCAAGCTAAGTGTAGGTGGTGATATTGTTTTTATGTCGGAAAGCATTTCCTGTACATAGTACTGACTTGACGTCACGCGGCTTATTTTTAGGATACGATTTCAACATTCCGCCAATAAAATTTTTCCAAAGAATGAATTCCGAATTGATGTATGATAGTTGCTTTGTCAACGTCAATTATATTAAACGCCTAACGTCACCAAAACGGCAATAAACTACATTTTACGGAAACCCAGACATGTATCATGCGAGAACATTTGGATAGCGGGAGTAAATATATCCATTTTCTATCTGGTATGTTTAAAAATTCTTGACAGAATCGTAGATTAGCAACCGGAGGTTTGCGAGGTCGAAATTCTGTCCAACCAAAGACCGCTGTGTACGTGGGGCTGGTGAATGTTAGATCTGTTGTGGCCTCAAATATTCTCACGTTGGAGTTATGTGGGAGTTTGGAGATTGGGGTGCCAGCTCAGGCGTAGATCTCGTCATCTGACCGTGGTTCAAAATTACGTGGTGATGTTCTCGGATCTTCCCCTTCGTGATTTCTCCCAGACAGTCGCCAATGGCCGTTGCATTGCTCCAGTGAGACTTAAATTCAACTACCTACCCTCTCATAGAACTAAAGAAAATTGAAACAATTTAAAAATAGTTATTCCTTACACTGTTGCAATACATGTACCATTCTCATGTGCCATGTATAGTTTGTCGTCACTAAAAGATACAGGAGCAATAAATCTTCGGGAATCCAAAGAAAGCATCGAGCTTATAAATCTCAAGTACGCGTCTTATCAAGCCCGCTCTTCTTGCCGTATGTAGATTTCAAATCTGTCCGTCCCTCTTCTGCGACTAAACCTATAAACCCAGACAGAGGAAGGAAAAATATACCCGAGAAAATTAATTTTTAACACAGAGTACAAAGAATAGCTGTTCTGGCATACATAATCTAGGAAAAGCTTCGATTCGATAAATATTAAATTGAGGAGTCTTAGTTATAAAACAGCTGACGTCAGACAGATATATGGGGGAGCAGCCTCGGGCTGAATATCTTATTTAACGCATGCTTGCCAATGGGCGTCAAGGCTCGACATTTATGCCTGCGCCCCTGACTCTGACCAGATTTAAGGCTCAGAAGCCTCGGTCGTAAATTTTTCCCCTGGAAAAGAAAACTTTGCCATTTGTATGATAAAGAAAGTGTTCCTGGCAGTTTTTGCGCCCTCCCACTAACCATATTTTTCACGAGTAAACGCCTCTCACGTTCGAAAGTTGCAAATGCGGAGTGGTGACGATACGGTCACAGTTTGAATACGTGTATTGAAAATAAACTATCTTTTACAGACAATGACGAGCTTCTTCTTCCGTCCATGGAAATTGTATGTCTCGCCGGAATTTTCCCCTCTCCCGTGACGGCCATTTTTGTGGTGGACATTACCAGTTCTGTGTTTGTTCGCTTCTTACTGCGTTTTTTTAAGGGACTAACGTCAAATGGGAGCTACTCGGAAATTTTAAATCTCTTCGTTGAAGCGGTCTAGATAAAGTAGTACAAAACACTAAACTTTGGGGTTTTTTATTCGGGTCTTGGTTTATGCGGTTTCCGAAATAAGCGATTCTAAAATCCTCACCGAAAGAATAGAATACAAATAAAAATCGTACGATAAGAATATTAAGGTTGGTTTTGGTTTTTTATGGGGAGCGCAAGGGCCATATTTGGCCATGCTACACCAAACACAAGACAGATAGCATCAAGTAATGGACATACACACACAAGAAAATTTTTACTAACACAGAAGAGAAAAATACAACCCAACCAGGGAGGTATTGTACTTGACAGGAATTGAACCTGCACCGCCTACAGGTTGCTAGCGCAGTGGGCATACCCATTGAGCCCCGACGTCTCCAAGAATATAAAGAATCCGTCGGCCTACAAGTGAAACACACCAAGTCAAAAACAGTTTTTTGAGAAAACGAAGGTGGGGGAACTTCTACTCACTATGCTATACTTAAGTATGTTTCCCAATAAAAACCTTCATACAAAAAAAATGGCCTAGTGGAAAGCCCAGTCTAAAGATCTCCACATTCTAGTCTAGAAAAGCTAAAAAATCTAAAATCTAGAAAATTTTGACTTAGTGTGTTTCACTTGTAAACAGACGAAACTGTGTTTGACTAATACACATTGACGTTGTAACCAATGAAGTTTTAACAAAATAAATGCAGTGTATCTCAAACAATCCAACGGGTAAATATCCGAAAACACTGCTGTTTGTCAGTAAGACCGTTGTAAAATATTTTCCTATTGTTGCTTCTTCTCGGAAGCTTTAAATTTCGTCTCTGGAGCAGTCCAGATAAAGTAGAAAATACTGATTTTTAGTTAGTTTTATTCGAAAACTTGGTTAAAGCATTTTTCAAGAGAAAAACTTGAAATGAATAAGAATCGCACGCTGAGAATATGATCAAAATCGTGTTTGACTAATGGCCCTCTATAACGCAGAGCCCCACACGAGAGTCAACTGCAACTGTAACGGTAAAATGTGGGTAAACTGTATTTTTTATTTCAGGTCTTGGTAGAGCGGTTTTCCAAAATAAACAGTTCTCAAATTGTCACTTGGAAAAATAGAACGCAAATAAAAATAGTACGTTAATAATATTGAGAAACTTTGACTAATGGCTCTTTGTAACCGATGGAGTTTTATCAAAATAAATACATTGTATATCAAACAACCTAAAGTGTAAATATCCTTATATTTTGTCGGTAAGTATGATACACAAAGTATTACTATTATTACTTCTCAAAAATTTTAAATCTTCCCTTTTTGTCCAAAGTCTTGGTTAACTCTTTTCCTCTATTTTAATCAGGTGTATCTATTTTTTAAACTATTTTCACGAAACAGTTTTTCGTTAACAAACAACTGAAGAACAGAATTTATTCTACGAAGCAAACTTTTTATATCTTATAATACAATACTATTTTAATTATAAAATAGTATTCATGAAGTCTTCAAAAAACTCATAACCAATACCGCACACTCTCAGAATAAGTATTACTGTATATGCTAATTACATCAAATAAACACCTATCGTATATTGTTTATCACCAAAATAAGAGTGATACAATTGACAATATGAATTACAAATATTCCATCACTTTTAGAACCGTATAAGTAAATAAAAAAATAGTTACATTTAATTATGTACACATGTACTTGTTTTTAATGTTTGTAGAAATCATTCTCCACAACCATTCGCCAAATTAAGGAGAACAATAAGACTAAATTTATTTCGTACAATACTTTCTTCGATCCTATCATACTATACAAGTGTGGTTGTTTTTATATGAAGGGAATATTTCCAAAGCGTTAAAACATCTTTTAACATAAATTGCATATACCAAAAGTGCATAATTTTAGCTGTGAACAATTTTGGTTTCATGCAGATTCCATCCAAATAAAATTCATGAAAAAAAATCAGTTTTGAGCGGTAATTTGCTTTTTTGAGGCTTGGTTTATACAATTCTTCAAGTAATTGATTAAAATGAAAAAGCGAGAAAAATGAAGTAATAAGAATTTACCCTCAACAAATGGCAATTAGTTATCCAAATATAACTTTGGCTAGTAGATTCTTTTTTTATGACTTTTGGTATATTTTTCAAGTTATGTGAACTGTTCTTTGAGCCAAATCAGAAATTGAATTCGCTTCTTTGATCCTCTGAGAGGTTCCCACGTAATTACATAATTTCACCTTGCAAACCTGCAGTTTTCCCTGCATGATTTCTAACCAATTTTGACCTTCGTGATCATTACACTCTTTCTAGAGGATTGTATTCTAAGTAAGGAAATATAATATACTTCCAAAGGATTCTATTCTAAGGAAAGGACCAATGGAATATTTGTAATTGATTCACTTCCAAGGAAAGGAGGAATAGAATCTTTCTGACGTTTTAATGAATCCATGGATTCTTTCCTGTAATAGATGTGGTTACAGCCATTAAGAGAGTAGTGGGGTAAAAGCAATACTACACTACACGGAAATCGTGTTCAGAGGGTTAAAAGTAACAGAGCATACAAACAACAGCGAATCTAAATACTGAAAAAAATTCCTGGAATACAGCTGCGATCCCAAAAAACTTTATCGATGATAGAGGTATCTTCAATTTTGAAGGGACTGATATCGGCTCTTCCCTGTATTAAATAAAATACAACCAGCTCCCTATTCTACAGAAACCCTATTCTCGAAGAAAAATTCTCTTTCCTTTCCCAAATCCTAAAGCTCTGTCAGATAGGATCACACTCGAAAGAAAGAACCAACTCCCAACAATTTCTATTCGCCCTTGGATCTTACTTTCCCCTCATCTTCTTCCCCAAAGATCCCTCTGATATCAGCGATAGGTGGGGGGTAAACAGAAACAAATAACCCCTCCTGACTCTCACTTGGTCAATAAGTCTGGGGAAATGCGATTATCTTGTCACCAGTTATATTCTTCTCCGACTTCCCATAACAAATAAATAAAGTGTGCCGAGATCTGTTTTAATTGTGTAGTGTCGCTTGTACCCACAGTGGTCTTGGCTTCGCTTTGTTGCCTAACGCAATTTGCCATCTCCGTGCACTAAGCGTTTCGCCAACGGGTCCAACTGAAGTTTTAATTACTTCGCGGCATTGAGTTTCGGCGTGTTGACTTTGCTCTCAAAGGTAAACAGTCAGTATCTAAACGGTTGGAGTGTTCTCCTATGAAAGGAAAACGCGTTCCTTTGCCCATTGTTTTGCCCGATGGAGGAAATTTCCCTTCCGGCAAGAAGGGCAAATTTTCGGCTTCCTCATTAGCTGATTAAAAGGGTAAGAAACTTGCAAGTGGATTCGCTTGGCTCCAATTTGCACCCCGATTCGTGTTTGATCGTCCTTCTGGCCTGCTTTGCGTCAATTCTTTTTATCTCAACCGATTCTAACGTCGGATAGAAAGTTGCCACAAGGTTTACAAGTATGATAATAAGTTGTGAAAAAACTTTCCACATCCACGCTGTATAGAACGAATAACATGTAATGAGATATATACGAATTAATTAAATCTTCTCTGCAGAAAAGATAAATATCTTCCTTTGCAGAGAATTAAGAAAGGTTATAAATATATAAATGTACACACTGCCTAAAGGGTGCATAAATGTACAAGATTAGCTTATTAAACGGTAAAAAATTAGCAGATGGATTCGCCTGATTCGAATTCATCGTGCATCCTAATTTGAGTTTGATCTTTCTTCTGTTAACTTTTCTGTTTACATGCTCAACGTTAACCGATTCTAACTTTAGATAGAAACGACATTTAAGTTGCAACTAGGTTTTATAAGTAGTTTGTAATAAATAGTGAAAGAAGATTATACGTTTACGTTGACTAAACTTGTAATGAGTTAATTAACAGAACTGATTATGAATAAATTCAATATTTTCTAAAAATGAAGATATCTTTCTTCGTGGAGGAATAAGAAGTGTCTTATTTATCTATCAGTGTATAAATGTGCGTGCATGGCCTTTTGGTTATATAAAAAAAAAGTTTTATCCAGATTATTTTATGAAGGTAAACTAATAAAAATAATAACTAATACATATAATTAGTCATATTTTGATCTAAGTAATAAAGCAACAAATACTTTTCCTCTTTTACGTGTTTATAAGCGACAAATTTTTCATAAAATATGCATGAACCTGAATTAATTTTCTAGCTTTTTCAAGCTTCTAAGAAAATAACATGAATAATTTTCCTTCATATATAGGCCGCGTTCGTAAACAACTCTCTGAAAAAGTGCAAACCAAAAAATAATCCTTCACATGATCTCCCTTTCAACAGTTCTGAAGTTGCATTTACGAACGATTAGGTTTTTTAGCCTCATTCTCCATGTAATTGGTAATTTTTTTGATAAATTCAATCTAAAACTGAGCCTTAACCATGAGTAGAGATGCATTACAACATTCACATCTACGTTTTCGGTCGCCAACTTCTGAACTGACAAAACCTAGCACAATCTCAGTTCGTTTCAAACGATTTTTTTTCGTTTTCAGTGACTTATGAGACGGCTTGTTTTTCACACCAGAAAATCTGAGACTCTTGGAACGCTCGGTTCGAATAACTCGTACAACCGGTGCGATTTATTTGCGTTTACGAACGAGTCCATAGTTGCAATTAAAAGAGAAGAAAAATAGTTGCTCGTGATTAAAATGGAAAAGAATATTTTGTATTGGTTTTAAATATGTTAATTGACAAAATCATTCAAAATCATTTTAAGTATATTATTCTAAGTAGCATTAGTTCTGAAATAACTTCACACAATGCAAATGAATGGATCTTGAATTCACTTGACTTTATTATTAAATAAATTATACATTTTATACCACAGAGTATATAGCTAATTTTTATTGTGCGTGTTATATCATATCAAGTAACTCAGCTTATGTAATAAATATTATCGAATTTCTTTTTCATAGTAGGTAAGTTTGAAATCCTAGATTATCGGTCAAAATCCTTTTTATGTAAATACTACACCTTATTTTAGGGGATTCATATCAAGGGTTAACATCACATTAGTATACATTACAAATAAAAATTATTTTGCTTTAAATAAATAATTAAAACAGACTAATTTTTAAAGATCAGGTGTAACAAAATTAAAAATCCGTCGCATCTCCGTTCTTTCTATGAACGAGGCAATAATTCTTATTTATTTTTTGTACAACATAGCATAGGAAGCTATTCAAAAACATATGCTGTAGAAAACAGATTACCAGCAGGTGAAAATATTGCTTTATGGAAACAAGAAAGCCCCCATGTGTTCGTATTTGAACAGCTTCACCTTTTGCTATCTCTGGTCACGAAAACAGCTGCCTATTTATCTGAGTAGATTAGAGACATTGAGAATATTTTTCTGTGTGCTTTTCTTTAAATAGATTTAATAGGTATGCAGGTGGATAGTATGAAAGCAATTAATCAGAGTCTGACTAATAAAGATAAATTATAGCTTGAGAGACTTAATGCACATGTTATGTTTTCTCAATTTTCATACATTTGCTGTCGCATTTATTCATTTTTGTCAGAGAAAAGATTTTATTTACTCTAAATCATAGCTTCCTAAACTTTTTTCGGCCGCCCCTCTGGAAAACTATCTTAACTAATAATAAATTGCAGGTGTAGCCGCGCCTATAATTTTTGAATTTCATCGAAATATTTCATAGCTGTAGATCAAACTAAACTGAAATCTGTTCGTCACCCAATTCGGGAACAGTCTAATAGTAGTTTAAGTCTTCTTACCAATTTATAGTATTGTACAGTGAACTTAACAGCAAATTCTTGCAACTGTATCTGTAAAAACCTGCATAAATCGGAAGTACATACAAATACTGACATGCCAAAACACTCGCTTGTTATGCCCTACCTTGTTTTTAGACCGATCAATTGAAACTTGCATTTTGCAACGTATAATTCTTGCAACAATGCATCACTGGTATCTGGATGAGTATCTGGTCAAGTAGCAATGAGTATCTGCAATGAGTATCTGTTCAAGTAGATAAGTGTTTGCTTAAAGCATTTTTAAGCGATAATGTTTTTAGCACTGTACTCTCTTCAACGTCTCTTATTTCCTCTGGGGCCAGCATTGCACCCGAGATTTCTTCAGCTCCTACCAGGGAGACGGTAGTTTCCACTTTGGAAAACCGTGCTTTAATAGAGGAATATGTATTTTTTACGTCATTTTATATTTAATCAATCCCAACTGTCTAAACACCATTGTAACTCTAGCTTTCATTTAAACATAAGTGCTTAATATATGGAGATATATACATACTGAGAAATCATTTTGAATAAAATGCATCTTACTTAAGTAAGATGTAGACATTTTCATGTTTCACTCCTAGAAAAGTGTCACAACTCAAAAAACGCACATTTCAAATTAAGCCCTAAGATGACAAGTTTGAAACGATATCCTCGTGGAGGAATAGTACCATAAGTCTGTCTTAGACCCAAATTCCATAATTCTGAATTGAAATAGCTATTCACAATTCTAAACAATGTAATTAGAATCTGGTTTCCCATCTTATAAAAATGTGTATTTTTAATTGTGACAGCATTATTCTGGATGTGTGATGTCATAGAATTATTGTTATTTCTTGTAAAAAAAATTTACGCAGCAGACAGTATTTTGCAATTACAAAATACTCTAGCGTTCAAAATTGTCCAGTTATTGTTCTAAAGAATGAAACTGGCGCGACCAGTAAAAGAAAGTACATAAGCATTAGAATAGCTATGAAATTACCTTAAGAATTCTTAATCTTCGAAATCTTAATGTGCTCTAATAAAAACTTCACTTCTACATTTAATGCTTTTTTTCCTTTTACATTTCCTTTTATTTGATTCACGTCTCAATTCGAAAGAGTGACATTAGCAAGATTTCCAATTTCTAGTCCATTGAAAGTATCTTTCTAATTTGTAACTAGTCTTCATTTTCTAAAACAGCTGTTTCTTTTCTATTACCAACAGTTTTTAAGAATATGCCAGAATAAATTATAACAGCAGGAGAGGCTTTTCCTAGTGTTTTCCGAAGGATCGTGCTTCCTGTAGGTATTTCGTACCTGATTTCACTTGGCATGTTTTTCGAATACGATTGCAGCACGTCACCAACAAAATTGCAAAAATGAATGCTGAAAAGATATGTGATAGTTGATCTGTCAATGTCAATTAGATTAAACGCAAAACATCGGGAAAATGGCGATAAACTACATTTTAAGGGAACTCCTATGTGTATCGTGCAAGAGCATTTGGGTAACATGAAGTAACTTTTTCCTCCTTTTTCCTTAAGGTTTGTTTGTTTGTTCTAAAAATTCCTCTCATAAATTGAATTGGGTTTTAAGCTAAACATTAATGAGCAGTAAAAATGTAATTTCCTAAATACTAGGAGGAAAATCTTTGAAATATACCTAAATCAAGTTCGAGATTTATGTATATACTGCGTAATTTGTTCAAATATATATACCAACGCAAAAATATTGTGATATTCCCCTAACGTTCAGTCAAAAAGAAGTCAAAATAGATAGGATTGGTGACATCTCACTGACTTGAAATGGTTCAGGCTAGTTATATAAATATTCTACATATATTAAGGCTGCTAGGGTACATAAATCTTTTCCAGTTTGATATTTTAATGTCATGGAACGCTCTAAGTCCGGGAGACATAAATACCTCCCCCTTTAAATAAACTAAACTTTTGTTAAGTGCAAAATATATTCATGTTATGCAGCGAATTTCAACCTTTTAATTTTAATGCACATAAACGTTTTACTAAATTTTTGTGGCACACACAAAAATTTATTTTATTTTTTATCGATCTGACCAAAAAAGTATAATTTTGATTGATTTACAAAACAATAATGGTACTTACCAACCATTTCCTCCAAAGTGGCTAAAAAATCTTTTTGAAAAATTTATTTATGATACTTTGTAATAAAAAAACAATGCTCGAAATTATTTATGTGGGTACTACTTGAAATAATTTGTGGACACACTTGTCAAAAGTTCAAAACTAAACCGTTGAAATAAAATAATATTACACAATTTAAACTGTTTCGTATTCCGTAAAGCACACCAGTGCCATTCTTTGGACTTCAGGTTGAAAATCGCTTATATAAGCTGAGAGGTCTGCACTCATAAAGTTTCTTAAAAACTTTTCAGTGAAATGCCCTTTAAAGGGGTTAATCCATAAAACGATGACAGGGCTTCCGAAGATATATAATTATTAATATCCAAAGATTTGCGAGGTTGTCGGCCAAGTCTGACACGACTGACAGCTATTCAGTGTCTACTGGAAGGAAAAAGCAAATCCCACAAACTTCTCTGGAGCAATCCTCATTCCATATTAATAAGGCCTCGCATATTAAACGAGCTGGAGGGATCTCTTTAATCTTGGAAATGAAACGAACACAAACGCCGGCACAAATGTCACAATCCATAATTTCCTGGCCAACCCCATCGTCCCACTGATATTCCTCATAGTCAAATTATCCACCCTTCCCGCCCCATGCTAATGCGACTCATAATTATCCATGAAATGCGCCCACGTTCGGGATAAGGAACCTCGAGCTGCGTAAGTATGCGATTGTGGCAAAATTAATTTTCTGGTGATTTCAAAATGGCCGCGGCAATCAAGTCGGCGGCGGTGCGCCTTGCTGTTTGTGTGTATGCTGCTATCCCCCGATTTAAAACTTCGGGCCAGGGTAGTGTATTAATATTAAAGTATTCCATCGCACCTTGGGCAATTTGGCCAGGGATGGGGAATGCGATTATTGCCTCTGTTTAACTGCCAAACCATGACCAGGAGGCTGGGTGGCTAGTCAGTCGTTGCTGTTGGAAATGATTTGCCGCCATGATTAAACCTTGCCTAGGCTCTCTCTCTCTCTCTCTCATGCGAAGGTAAGAACTAGGCTTGTTAGTTTTGGAGTCAGACATAATATGTCTCAGACTCGGAGGAGGTTTCGGGGAAATTGAATTCATCAGGGCATTTGATACTTACTTCCAAATATAGAACTAAGAAATGTATGTTTGGGAAAGATGTGAATCGTGATTACTTAGTAAAATATTTCGCTTCCTTTCCTTAACCAAAAATAATAATCTATTTTACCACTCTATTTCGGCTTAATTAGGAATTGATGATGTCGTTTAAACAATCAATAAGTAATTTTTTTAAGCAAACCACAATAATTTAAAATTGAAAAGGTCATCGCGCAAATTTTTAATTGTTTCCATGAGTACTTACACTTAGCCTTTCCATCCTAACTTTTTTAAGTACGTTTAATGGTTACCACTCTATTTCGGCTTAATTAGGAATGATCTAATGGTAAATGGATACCTGGTTAATGGCTATCATTCCAATGGTAACAGTTACTGGCTATTACTATAGTTCGGCTTAAACCATGTAAATGACAACCTAGATCTATCGATTCTTCTATCCACCTAAATCCTTTATTCAAATTTCAAAATGAATTTGAATGAAAGTAGAGTTGTTTTCCTTTAAACATTTCAATTGTTCAGTGAAATAGTGTAGTGTTGGCTCAAATAATATTCACAGAGCAATCAAAAACTTTATTTTAAAGTATTTTAAACTCATAAACCATGCTTATAACTTTGGTCACTGACTTATAAAGTAAGGTTTTATAAGATCATATTTCGCACTGATACTTAAACGTATGTATAAAGCATGAAAGCGAGAATTCAGCATGAAAATGCTCTTCATGACTTTCTGAGTTTAAACAGAATTTCTTAATTTTATTTCCCATTATTCAAAAGTACTTGAGTTTAATAATCCGCTTTCAAATTGAACTAGTCTGGCATGAATTTGTAATTGCTTTTGAGGGTTTTACTTATGCGATAAACATTTACTCATCTTGTCGAATTCAAAGATAATTTTCCACTGGAAGATTAATCTTAATCCTTTTTACTTTACTTTTAGATTAAGCTATAATTGATGTAACTTTATTATTCTTATTTCTTCCGCAGTCAAAAATAATTGATTTTCGTTGGTAAATGTCTAAGTTTATATATATATATATATATATACATATAAACAATCGAACTTACAAACTTCTTGGTACACTAATTTAAATTCCTAAATTTTTCCTTGTTTGGTATTATTGTTTTGTATATATTCAATTAAAGAAAAGTAGAGGGATATATGCTCCTTATACACTTACCGACGAAAATTAATTATTTTTGATAGTGGAAGGAATAAGAATCATAAAGTGACAACATCACGTATAGATTAATTTAAACATTCTCTTCGATACAATTTTGAATCTATCATTCTTGTATAGTTGATGTTGCTCGCGCATATACACATCTTAAAATTATATTGCTCAGTCACAACACTTAGATTTTCAAGAGAATCAACCAGTCAGTCATTGAATTCCAAATGAGTTTTTTTTTCAGTGTCTTTTCTTCCAAATGTAAGTAAAGAAAATAAATTCAATGCCAAAGTTTTTCCAACGAAAATGCTTTGATCTTATTCCTCTTTTCACTATGCATTTCAAAGAGTGTCTCGCAAAATAATCTCTTGCAAGGCGTCTGCGTAAAGGTATGGTACTATTCTAACGAGAAATAGATGAGGTAGGATTTATACAAAACGGTTACATAAAAAATTCATTCTTTTTTAAGTATGTTACAAAATAAGTCCCAGTATTTTGGGCATAGGTTTTGATATTTCTCTTGATAGAAAATATTAGAGAAATAACGTGCCCAGTACGAGGTTAAAGGATGGGCCCCTCATGAAATTTAAACCTATATTTCAAATCCTCAATGCTTAACTTGCACAAATACATACACGTTTTGCTTTCCATTCATTGCCTTTTTTTCTTATTTCACTTGGTCTAGACGAGCAATACCAAGTCCTTGAGTTCATGTTAGTCCGAGCCGAGCAAAAGATTAAAATACAGATCCTCTCTGACAGAGCCAGACAAACAAGGAGGTGACCAGGAGAGGACTGATTGGTCAGGTCGAGAAAATCCTTTAAGTCATGGTAAAATGAAATGAGCCTCACATATCCATTGGTCAGTCTAGAGATGGCAGTCTGATGACCTCTGTCACCCTCGAATTTGAGGACACACACATCAGGGATGTTTTCTCTGGTACCAACTGCTTTAAGAAGTATTTTCCAAGATATATTTATCTGAAGTTTTTTTCGAAAAGTCTTCGTAATAAGTAAGAGACGTATTTGATTGCAATGATTCTGAGATGCCCTCCCTTACCAAGATATCTGCCATTTCACTTTCGTTGAGGCCCATTTTTGCTTTGGAAATCATGTACAACTTTTTCCAAAAAGATTTGTTAACTTTTCACGCTTAGAAAACAGCTTCGCATAAAATCAAAACTTTTCACACTTCCCCCGCCACCCCTTGACTTCCCGCTCTCTGAGTTGGGCCTTGCATAGAGGCAAACGTATTTTGAGGTAATAATTTAAGTTATTGTTTTAAGACACGTCAATAATGATAACCTTCCATTAAAGTTATTTTTGAAATAGGTGATCGGATTCAATCATGCAGCAATATACTAACACATTTACACTTTTACTGATACCATCGCAAAGTATCAGAATTATCTAGAGTCCTCGAGTCTCGGGAATTGAGGTTATTCTGCAATGGATCCCCTCCCACTGTGATATTAATGGAAATGAGATGACTGACCAACTGGGAAAAAGTGGGCACAAATTCTTCTGACCTGTTAATAAGCGATATCCCTGTTTTATCTGCAATCCGAATAATCACAAATAAATTAAAAGAGAGGCATAAATCCAAAGTGACAAATAATACAAAGCATAGAAAGGGGCGGATTCATTTGTGGCATCTTAGCAGGCCCTCTCTATATAGCGGTGGCGACTTTTAGCATAACTACCTGGCCAAGCATTAGAATTGTTATGGCAGTAGCAGCCCGAAATGTGTCTTATGTAAAGTGATGACTGACATGGACTATGACCACCTTTTGGAATGTTCGGCGTGAACATGGGAAGGCGTCCGTGAACGTTATTGGAAGAATCGAGAACTTTTGAAGCAGCTGGAATCTGAACATGTTTTTCTGCCTTTCTTTTGTTCTATGCTTTAGCTTCATGTGTCACATAGTGACACATGGGGGTTATTAGATATCTTTATTTAAGTGCCTTTTGCAATAAAAAAAACTATTTTATAGACAAAGTTATCATATGAAGCAACTTTACTACTTAATTACATAGGTGGACCGTCGATCTTATTAAACTTAGAAAACAGCACCTTGCAGTATTAAAAAAATTTCGCATTTCCTCCATAGCGGTCGACCCCTGGTACCATAGTACCGGCGACACCCCACCCCATGTAGGGGCTCTCGACCAAGTGAGCTGAATGTAATAGACGTGCTTAAGTCACTTCATGCTGTGACCTTGCCATACCAATTGACTACAAGAGGAGAGCAGGACCATAAGGTGCAAGCGATTAATCACGGTTTTGATTGCTGTTCGTGACGAGTTTTTCCTTTTTTCTGCGGCGTATATGTTTCATTAATTTTTAGGTTCCTTCCTGCGAGTTCACGACACATATTAATGATCCTCGAATCTTCGCCTGGCAGAGTCACGAATGCTTCAAACTTTCCAAAGTAGGATTCTGGTCGCCGGAAAGGAATCGTTTTCGAGTCATGGAACACGATCGTGGTGTCATTTTGGGGTGAATAAAGAACTAATTGAAAATTAGATAGAAAAGTACCAGTCACTACATCATAAAATAGCTCTTTCCATTTCTGTAAAGAAATTTTAACTGGTTGAATTCTTCAAGTTATATTAGTTTAAAATTAGGTTCTGTTTATATTTGATGTATCTCATTCGCAGGATATTAACGATTCCAAATGCTAATATAATTCATATAGATTTTTCCTTGGGAAATAATCATACTTTTATATTCAATGTTGATTTTTCGAAAAAATTTAGTATACATATTTTTAACCAAATAATGTTAAAACCTAAAAAAGATTGGACTAAGAGGTTTGATAGTAAATGACGATATATCATGCTCAATGGCGCAGAATATATGAATAAGATTTAAATATGTTTTTCTAGTAAGGAACTTAGTTTTGCAGTTGGGGTGGCCATTGGAATGATGGGTCCATTTCCTGTTACAGTCAGTAGCTCATCTCTGAGCTCCTCACGTGATGATGGTCATGGCCAGAGAGAACCTATTTTAACAAAATATGTCTAGAGATTGAGGATTTTATTGAAGAGAGTTGGAATGATGGTTGGTTGTTTTTTGGCGCAAGGGCCATATTTGGCCAAGCTGCGCCAAACATAAGACAACAACGAGGTAGGAAAAGAACAAAAAGTAAGATAGACCAGGGTAAAACAGAAGGAAGGACGAATCATTAGTGTACCTCGGAGTTGTGATGCCCGTATACATCTAAAGAAGATGTGCCCCTTAGATTGAGTCTTGGAAAGTATTTGAAGTATGGATTTGATGTAGTGATCGGGCTTTATTTGGTAATGGAGAAGGATTCGAACACTATGGGGCAAATCATATACACAAGAGTAGTAAGCAAATTGGATCATTCGATCCAGAAAAAAATGTAACAAAAACATTTTCTTATACACCATTTCTACAACCCTACAATACACTTCAACGTAGCTTAAGTTAAAAAAAAGCGAAAGTTCTAACAAATTAAAAACGAAATTGTTTCTAAGGGAATGTCACATTATCATGTGGCCACGCTCTCTGAGAATAAACTTGAAGATATCAGAAGATTAATTCAGATTCAATTTCCAACAGGAATGTTTTCTCCTGCTCGAATTCGGACACCATGTGGTAAATCATATATGCAAGAGTAACAGGAAAATTTGAAGATTCGATCCCGAAAGAATGAAACAAAATAATTTTCTAACACAGCTCGTGGAAGTACTTCAAATAACTTAAATGTTTAGTCAACAACGAATGCATTTCAAATACTAAATTTAATTTCAAATAATTTCAATACTATTAATAAAGAGCTGATGAATAACGAGTGTGAATAAAGGAAATCCAACAAAAATAAACATGTAAAAGGAAAAGTGCAAAAAATTAAATTACACTCCACCCAAGAAAGCCTGATACAAGTATTCATGGTCTTCAATAAATATTTTAATAAGACAGCGGAACACATTTGCCTCTCTGTTTCATGGGGACATCTCTCTATTTTATTAACGACAATATTTAAAAATTGCAACAACTTGATTAAACTGTTTCTCTTCCATCTCAGTTTTTCCTTATTTCAATTTTAGAGGGCACTGTCAATGCAAACTTGTGTGCTCTTTCATAAACTAAAAAAACTAAATCCCTTGTGTGCATTAAACTAAAAAATACGTTGTGGATCCTTTCACCGCTAGAAGCATACCGAGAATTGATTTTTCCTTGTTCTGCTTTCGGGTTTATGGAGTCCGCCGTCCTCATTGAATATTTGCTGCAGGCATGTGCAGGTACGACCTAGTTCTCTAGTGCTTCCTTTTGTCTCCTCTATTCTAAAGTGGGCAAAAAGAAATCTTCATTCGCCAAGTGAACAAATACAAACTAATTTTACTTGCACCGAACGCTTTCTTATTGTTTTATGCAAAGAATTATTTCGTTTCTTATTGCTTAACTACAGAAAAGGAGTGGTTTTTAGACTTAGGATCCTAATTTCTAAAGCTTGAAGTACAATGGTATTATTTTTAATGAAAAGGGAATGCATATTTTCTGGGACTGCTAACACAAAGCGTGGAAGCTAGAAAAGTTTAAATGCTGTTTTCTTTCATGTATTTTTTATCTTCATTATGAGACTACGAAACTCACGTTGAAACTCAATTAATATCTTACTGTCAGACCCACGCAGAAAATCTGCACTGAAGTGTTTCTTATTTGCTTAGCAGTGTCATATTACTTACATTTCACATCTTATTTAAATCAATTTATAATGGATCTATATGTACATTTCATACCGAAATTAAATTAAATTGACCAAAAATATAAAAACCTAGCATTTCATATGTTGTTAAGTCTTATTTGCAATAAAATGAATGGTAAAAGTGCATACTTCATACATATTCCTACAATTAGTTTCTGAACCTCCACTTCAATTTTACACCATTCACCTATTCAACAGAAATTCGGTGTTTTTGACATTTAAACATATTTCTACTCGCTCACATTATCTTTTCTGTGCTGATTTCTGTCTTCCATATTCCCCATTGCCTTCTATAATCAGGCAGTCGAAGAACTGCTGCTTAATCAGACTGGCTGAAGAATTTCGAGTTCTTCCGTGTTAGTTTAGTTATATTATACAGCTCCATAGCTCAAATCAAGCATATTTAAAGGTAGCGGCAACTGATGAATAAATCTGGTAGCGGTTGTTTTTATATCGCTTACATTCACTTATTGCTATTCGCCAATGTATAAATAATGTCGATTTCTGTGCCACGAACGTTAACGAAATATATTCATATAGATATTTCATTATTATTTTGTAAATATGGAAATACAGATATTATTAGAAAACCACTTGCGTATTCTCAATTTCGTGCTAATCTAATTTTACGTTTACAACATATAATTTACCATAAACTAGAATGGGGTTTGTAATCAAACGTATTAATACATTAAAAATTTGTAATAGTTTAAAATGGGAAATAAAAATATTGTTATGGTAAACATTTCTGTTTTATAGGCATAGTTTGAGCACACAAGTCAAGAAAATTAACAATGTGAACTAATATCAGCCTCATCCCGTACCTGGAGTTAGGGCACTCTAAACCGGATGAACAGCATGAATATAAATGAACTATACGATAGGGGTAAATTAGCAACGCGCATGGTTTTAAACGGATTATATATTGGCATACCTTTGTTTTATTTAAATTCGGATTTCCTACAGGCATCCAACCAAGTCATTTATTTTAAAATTAATTTATCTTCCATTTAACAAACCATAATAATTAAAATCAATTAATTATTTTTAACTCATTAGAAGGATTGAGTACGAATGAATTAAGTTTGCACGTAAAATGACGGTTTATATGTAACATTCTTGATGTGCTTCTAGATAACTCAACAACCGACTATCCTATCAGAAACAACGACAAAATGGACTTAACCCTCCAAGTGGTTTCCACGAGATATCTCGTCCATCAAGATCTGACCAATTTTGATGTCGGCAAGATATCTCGTCATCAAGGCATTGGCAATTTTTAATGACGACGTTAAGATCTGGTTAGTTTTCTTCTAACACGAGGCGACTAGATCTTGATGAACGAAATATCTCGAGATCAATTTTACTACTGACGAGATACCTCGACGAAGCAACCACCAGGAGGGTTCAGAGACCCTTTCTACTACGCTGATGAAATATTGTCGAATTACAACAAACGGATGTAACTTCTGCGAAGTTAAATCGCCAATTTCGCAGTTTCGTTTAAATATACTTGATTTCAGCTATGGAGATACAAAATACTTGAAACGTAAAGTGATATACCGCTGTTCTAATTAAACATTTCGGCACTCTGAAGAAACAAGGGCAATGAGAATGAGATGATGATAAAATGCAAGCTAAAAAGGCTAGGTAACAATAAACAGTGAATCCTTCAAACAAGTAAATACGTTATAACTGAAATAAACCCTTTAAGGATCTTAAAACCATGACTCAGAAATGCATTCAATTATGAAATGTGCATACAGATACTTATATGAGAATACTTTACTGTAAAGCAAAACGTAGTCGTCGTAAATGTGCGTGTGGTATAACGCGTTTCCTTTACGTATTCCATAAGTGACGCCACTTGGTGACATTGCAAGGTACATAGATGGGAAATATAAGTAGACAGCCTTGCTATTGAGAGAAGCTTCATAAAGTGTAACCAACATGTCGATTAGTAGTCACGTGACTTATCTGAAAAATTTACTTCGTTGGTCGATTTGGCATCTTATCGCCTCGTTTGGCGATATAACATCTTTTGACAGGGTAGATGTGTGAATGTGAATTTCTATAGAATGATGACAGAAATGATGAAATCTCCAGTCTACTTCTTTGTCGCACGGACCTATTGAATCATATGAAGAATCAATAAATGGGCTCCTTCTCCCGTCCAGTGGACCAATCAAATGATGAATACTCGTTTCCGCCCGGCAGATGAAAGTATAGTCAATAGCCTTAAACGAAAGTAAAGGATAACTTTACTACTAGTTTTGGTCACATGATCCAGGGCACATACAAAAGTTACCATTGTTCACTTTACTTTTATATTTCCTCTATGGTAAGGTAACTGTTTTCTACCGAACGAGAATATCGGACAACCGGAAGTAAAATCCTCGTCTTTTGATGGTTAGTTTTGTACACTGAAAATTCTTCTCATAGGAGATGTATGCGCATTCAGTCTTATTAGAATAGTGCAGTATGGGTTGTAATCAGTTGTATATGTGCATCAGTTGTAAGATTTAATTATTTGCTTTTTTATAAGTGCTCATTTTGTTATATTTTCTCATTTCAACTTTTGGTTTTAAGAATTTTATCGCATGAGAGAGATTTTCAGTGTAAACAAACAAATCAGACGGAATACAAAGATTTACTCGATGCGATTACCTAAAAATGTAGTTTTTCCTCATTTTGGCAATGTTCGGGTCTTTAATCTAATTGGTGTTAACCAATTAACCGTCATATGTTATCCAGATTTTATTCTTTGCAATTTTTATTGACGAAGTGCTAGAAATCGTATTCGAAAAACAAGCCGAGTGACGTCACGTTCGGAATACGTATAATATAATCTCTCGCAGAAAGATTACCGCCACCTATATTTAGCTTGACAGAAGAAGCATCTAATTGTTTCATTTCATCTCTGTTCCAGGTAGTTGGGTGTTAGGTGGTGAAGCCCAGTTAATATTATGATTGGTTGGTTTTGGGATTTTATGTAGCAAGGGTCATGTTTGGCCTTTCTGCGCCAAACACAAGACAGACAACGGTTAGTATTATGGAATTTACTATATTGCGATATAAAGTAAAATTTCTCATTCATTATAGTCCTTATATTTTATCTTTTAATTTAGAGATCTTCGCCAAATTCAGTTGATTCAAATGCAAGACAAGAGAATGTAACTGCACAATTTTAAAAATCTTTCTGAGTATTCATATCGTCTCATATAACAGACTTTATGCCGACAACAGACACCAGAAGCCCAACGATAGCCTGCATGCATTTGGAAAAACGTGAAATCTGCCTGCATCTTCTTTTCCCCACACATAATTGCGGCGCCCTCCAAAAAGCAAAATCAGTTTATTTAATCCCCTCATTTGCGGTGTGCAAAAGACGGGCAGGGAAAAAAGCCTCCCAGTAATCTAATCTGACTTCCGTACACCAACACTTAAAGCAAACGAAATACAATAGGCATTAATTTATCTCCTCGCGTTTTTGTCTTGTCTCGTTTTGCTTTTGTTTTTCTCTTTATCGCTGTTATGGAGAAAACAAATTAACTGACCCACTTCCTCCCCCCGTGGAATCTCGCATGCATTACATCAGTCATTAACAAATCAGGAGAAAGGATCTCCACTCTGACCTGTGATGAACACGGGAAAGCTCTCTCTCCCGCTGCAGCCAGGATGCTCGCCGACCTATAGAAAAAGAGCGAAGGAAGAGAGAGAGCGAATCAGCGGTGGAAGCCAGTGCGATACGGAGACGGTGCTGCTGCTGCTCGCCTTCTATTGATCCGCATCGTGGAGAGGTAAAAAAATATCGTGGAGGCCTGGTCACCAGTGACGCCTTGCCCCCTTCCCCCAGGTTGGGTACCCCCCTTCCACAACCTTTAAGGAGTTCTCCTTTTATTCTTTTCCTCTCCCGTCTCCTATTCCTGTGGGAATCTCGGGAAAAAGGAGCGGGAGAGGAAAAAAGACGAAAATGTTGTTGGTCAGATGGTTAGATTGGGTGAGGATGGAGAAAAATAGGGATAGTCCTGGGTCTCTTGAATTAAGAGATTTAGAGTGGGAATCCAATGGCGCGCGCTTTGCTTTTGGAAGAGGGAACGAGTAGAGAGAGAAAGGGAATTTTCAAACGTATCTGTACGGGGGATTTATAACTGAGGCTTTTCAGTTCGAGAGAGAGAAGGAAAAAATTAATGGCACATCTTTTCTCGGTCTTAAATACTTTTCTCGGTTTTCTTATATTGGTTTGAAATGATAACTGGCTTTTCTGTGTTCGTTAAACTTAATTTTTGTCGTTGATTTGTTTCTTTCTCAGACGATAGAAATGTGTTGGTTGGTTTTGGGTTTTTATGGTTTAAGGGCCGGATCTGGGCAAGCAATGATTTTTCCGTTAAGTAAATGGGCATACTCGCACAAGGAAAGCTCTACTGACACCGATGAGAAATAAACCCAAGTAGGAATTTAGTCGCCCAAAACTCGCAGGTTACCCAACGCAGAGGAAGAACCCACCGAACCACGACTACCTCAAGAAATATGTCAGAATGGATTCGATTTTATTGGTATGAAATAGGTTTCATCAAATCGTCATATCGTTAAAAATACGTGCTGAATAGTAATCGTGTTGGCATATTTGTAAGCAACATGGAGTCCAATTGGCATACTACGCAATACATTGTGCACGCGAGTTTTCCCTCTATCCCAGTGGACGGGGGAAGTGATGTAATATTTCTGTGTGTGTGTCGCCGCGTTTGACTCAGTTTGTCTCGGCAACCGTGAGCGCAAAACGACTGCTGTGCTCTCGACGAGATCCATTCAAATATACGAAGAACTTGTCTCAGTGGTTTGAACTGAACATTTCAAAAATTGTTTTCTTGTGAAACGGTGAACACTTTTAAAAACATCACGGTTTTGGCTAAGTATTAACAAATTTTGATAAGAGGATGTTCATTCAAATATCCAACCTTAATTCCTCGACACAAATGCAAATTAATAAATATCTCACCTCATGACGGATAGATCCTCGCCAGTCGTAAATTCGTTCTAGGAGCTGATTGTTTCGACAAGAGTCAAGTGCTGTGCACAAAGGGAGGGCTAAAGTTGAAAGCTAATCTCTCAGTTGGTAAAATTGCAGCACAAACAAAAAAACACGTAATTTTTTTTTTTAGAATTAGCATAAGTTTCTCTCTACTTGTGGGAAACTCAAGCTCAGTGGATATGTCCACTGCGCTAACAACCTTCGAGTTGTAGGCGGCGTAAGTTCGATTCCTGTCAGGTGCATTCCTTCCAGGGTGTATTTCTCTCTTCGGTGTCAGTAAAACTTTCATTGGCTGTGTGTCCATTACTTGATGTTTGTCTTGTGTCTGGTGCAGCATGGCCAAATATGGCCCTTGCGCCATTAAACCCCAAAACTAACCAACCCACTACTTAGACTATAGTGTGTACAGTCGTGAAATTACTTCGAGATATAACGAATTCGAATGAGAATTGCGAGCAAGCGTTTAACAAGCATAACAAAACTTTCCTACTCCGAACCGAAACCTTGAAGGTTCTAAGTGGAGGAGGACGCTAGTCCTAGATTATTCTTGCTGAAAGCACTGAAAGGAGTTTCATCTCAATTCGTCCGATAGCCCGTTGTGTTGCTCCAGTGTGACGTTAATTGAAAATACCAATACCAATCATCTCAATTCGTAACATGCGTGTTTGGTTTCTGTCGACCCTGGACCAAAATACTTAATCTTAAAGCACTTATGAAGCTTTAATTCATATCTCGTAGTGTATTATGTTACCTCAATGTCTTAATGGTTGTTATTAAAACCGTTCAGTGTGAATCTCTGTGCCCACAAATGGTCCTCTGATGATTCATCCACCCTTTTGAGACAAATGGGGAACCAGGAATAAGTACCCAAATCAATGATTTCATTATTCGAAATCAGTTCCCAACATTCCCCAGTATTCGTATTCAGCATTCGTATGCACATTCGAATTATATTTGATTTATGTTCTACTTGACGTTGCAAGAGCTCTCGTAAGCTAATCTAAAGTGTGCACAAGAGGACATTTAATGATTATAATTATAGAATGTTAAAATATCACTTTATAAAAACATTTCAGTAGTTCAAAACGTATCACTAAAAACGCATGAATACCTTTAATTATAAAACCATATACATAAGTAAAATGAATCATTATGAGATTCTGTTGGTTTCGAATCCCAAGGAGTCTCTTCGTGGTCCACTAGCTTTTTGGTTTAGGGGTCACAGAACAAACCAAGGTTTTCAAAAGGACAAAATAATCAAGCTAATGTTTGCAACGAGTACATTCTCCAATTTTAATGAGCAGCATTAATTGAATTAACTAAATTATTTTACGGGAAATAGCCGTGTTATGTGTACTATTTTAATTGATTAAAGCAATTATTTAATATTGGTCCCTGTCGCAGGAAACTTACTAACTTTTTTAAATTGAGTGTGAAGCGATTATACTTCATTATTGCAACAACGGTATTATAACTCTACCACAATATATATTAGAATTTAATTCCAGCATTTAAGCATTATTTATCATGAAATGCATTTGTAGGAACCTTAAGAGAACCTGGAGATTCCGATTTGAGTCTACAACAACAAAAAAATACCAGAATATTAGATCTCCGGTGAGTTGAAAGTTATTAACTGCTACTTGGAATTCGGTAGGTATTAACCCCAGATTCGATTCTCCTAATTTCTTTTCGAATTGGCAGTAGAACACGAGTTTTGCAGTACAAAAAAAAGAGTACCTTGCTGGAAAATCTCTTAAAACTGGAGTAAATAATGTTATCATTTCAGTCATTTGAAAAACCAGCAACATCTTGCAGCCGTCTCTGCATTTTGAGTTTGGTATCGTGGAAATTTTCCTCAAGATCATAAATCAGCTAGTTTAAATATTTTATAATCAAATAATGTCTAAATAAATGAAAATGTATTATATTTTCAGTTTTTAACCCTCCAACGAGTTCCTTCAACGGCTTCCGACGATATATCCCGTCCATCAAGATCTGACCAATTTTGCTGAGATACCTCGTCTACCAGGAAGGTTAATAGGCAACCGCCAGGAGGGTTGAGGATCATTTCAGAAAATTATTCGAATCTTTGAATTTTCTTTGCTTGCATATTGCTTGTTAATGCTTGTTAGTTAACATATCAAATTGATCGTTGTGGTATCCGAACTAAAGGAAACGCATTTTACAATAGTAGTTCTGTTAAAACAATTCAATCAATTTATGAACTATCACAAGGAAGGGACATTACATCCTAAATTCACGAAATTATGAAATTAAAGTAATATTTTGTGTATATATTGTGTATCCGTGGTGTTTTTCTACCTTATCAAATAAAAGGCAGACATTTCCTTTGAAATCAAAAAGTAACTGAATGCCGGGCAACCGCTAATGTCTAGCAATGAATATCCACCGGCTGAAAGAAATTAAAGTAATTTTAGAATAGCGGCAGCGCCCCAATAACGTCCCATCCCGTACCTCCTATTAGATAGGAAGTGAAATGAAGAGGGGGACGGCGCAACCGCATCGTTAACGCAAAATAAAGCAAACATCGAAAAAGCAAATTACACGCCAAATATTATCACGCCGCATTGATTCCAGAAACACTGGGTTCGGCGCCATTCCATCAATCCTCATAACGCTCGTTAGCAGGGAAAGGGGGCCTCTGCGATTCGTTACTTTTTACGGTACTCCGGAAGGCCCCGGCCTCTGTAGGGGATTTTAATTCGGAATATCAGTCACACTTCCACCCGTAATATCCAACATATTAATAGCACTCGTAAACAAATATGTATAGGTTGCCTCGAGGATGTAATGTCGGGACATTTCTCTTTTACGACCTTCCTACAATAATCCCCAGCCTGCCGTTTTTTCCTTTCTCGATATTACTACTTCAGCCCGAATGGCGATCGGGTGTTGTCGGTGGATGGGACTTTCTCGGGTAAATCCCGGTACCACAATATATCTTAACTTCTGTCGAGAGATTTACTTTTCCCCCATCTTCCTCCTTGACCCTCAGTATCATCAACATCCTCCCCTTCTTCGTCGAGGTCCATTCGATGACTTCATCAATAACCTTTAAAATGATTTTTTCCCTTTTGCGCCTTTGCCTTCCACGGTCGTGTTATTGGGTGAGTGTGTCTCCCATCGTGTACTTGGAGTGTATATTGCAACCCTGGAGGAAGGTCGGGGAATGGGGGATTGTTTCGCTATTCTCTTTTCTGTCATTTTTTTAACCTTTGCTTTTGCTTCTGTTCCTTCTGAGATATTGCGTTCGGGGGTTGAAGCTCGTGAGACAACCAATTTTTTCTAACAAAAGAGGAAGTTTTAAGTTGTTTCTGACTGCGGAAGTACTTTTTTAGTCTGTTTTTAAGACATTGTTCTCTGCATTCTTCGATGCTTGGAATGGTTGGCTGAGTAGGTAAGAGACACGCGTTGACTCTTAAACCTTTGATGGACAAATTGCTAAAAATATTTTTAACCCTCTGAGGAGTTCACACCCATATATCCATTCTGCAACCTGTAATCTTACCTGTATGACTTGTGTTACTAGTTTTGACCTTCTTCACCAATTCTATCTTTTCTGGGATTCTTTCAACTCATAGATGTGGTTATTTAGTCATTATGTGTGTTGTGGGGGAAAAGCAATTTGACAGTACTCAGAAATTCCATGACCCTCAGGGTTAAGGAAACTGTATGGGGGAAAAATACATACCACTTTTATTGGTATATTTTTCACATAACAGAAGTTCAGTTTTCGTTAGGAATGAGATGGTACCCGTAATGTCAAATCGCCCATCAGTAGTACTCTTAAACATCAGAATATCAAATAATTTTTACACCTCAGCAGACTGAATATACCTAGAATATTTATATACCTAACCATTTCAAGGAGATGGTACGCCAGATGGCCCATCGACCTCAAAGAATTAAGCCCATTCTTCCCCTATCAGTCTATCTTCTCTCCGTTTCATATCGAACAATTTTTCAAATTATTCTTTATTTCTAGATTTAGTCTATGAGAGGCACTTTCTGTCAAACAAAATGTTGGTGGCGATAGTGTTTCTGTGTTTCCTGTTGTCGAACGGGACGATTTCTAAGAATGAATTACGAATTGCGATATGATAGTTGACTGGTGAAAACATTTAGATTAAGTGCCAAAAGTTGTTAAAACGGTGATAAACAACCTTTAAGGTAACCCCTATATGTAATATGGAAGAGCATTTTACAACAGAAGTAGAATCTTCGCAGACCGTCTAGTTTGTTTACTTTGTTTATCCCGCTCATATCGAGTGTTTTTTCTTTGTTCAGATTTCTTTTGTTTCTTTTTGGGACCCATTAGGCTTACCCAAAGAGCTTGCAACTTGTGAGCTGCAGGTCACGCAGGTTCGATTCCTATAACTTACGCTTGGTATATTTTTTCCTTCTATGTCAGTAAAATTTTCCTTGTGTGTGTGTCCATTACTTGACGTTGTCTGTCTTCGTAAGGCGTAACTTGGCCAAATATGGCCCCTGGTGCCATAAAACTCAACCAACCTACCTCCTTTTGTTTGCTTAGCATACTAAAAATTCCTAAAACTCCTAATAAATCCCATAACTTCGAATAAAGGCGTTTTCAGAATACCTTTTTTTATTTTTTGATGTAAAACGGGTATTAATGCTTCAAAATGTAATGCTTTTATGATTTAATTTTCGTGGATATTAGTGTATACCTAATTTTGTATAGTTATCGTATAACTAGTGAGAAAGTACTGTCATTTTTGTTAAGATGAATAAAAAATACTAATGCATAACTTTACTTGAATACCTAGCATAAAACATTTTGTGTGTATGTGTGGTGTATACGCAGTTACACCATACCACATATACACCACACCATTCAGTACCATAATTTCACACACAACTATGATTGAAAATCACCCTATTTCTTAGATTTTTCATTAGGTTCTAAAATAAAGCTTTTCAAAAGAATGTTTTTGCTGATATCACTTGTAGAAAGATCAGAAATTGATATTAAACACTTGTTATTCTGTATGTAGCTTCTATTTTTAATTTACAAACTTTTAGCCGTAGTTTCTGTGAAGTTCGCAAGGATCATAGTTGAGAATGTTTTGTGATAAGTTTCGTGTAATAGGTTGGTTTATTGGGTTTTTATGGCGCAAGGGTCACACACACACATTTGACCAAGATGAACCAAATGCCAGACAGTGCAGTATTGACTTCAAGTAGCGAACATAACTCACACAAGGAAAGTTTTAGACACAGAAGGAGATGAATACATCCAGATAGGAATAGAACCTGGACCGCCTACAACTCTGGTTGCTAGGGCCACTGAGCCACGGTGGTCCCTAGGTGCAATAGGAAACTCACACTGACAGTTAAAAGAACAAAGTACGTTCCAATACCATAACAACATTTTTCAATCTATCATTTGGTACTTAAATGGTTCACTAGATGTCGCTCGTATTTCAAATATCGATGTTTTCGTGCTCGCTGATGCTTGGACTATAGTTGCGTCAAATGACCATAGTGGAGTATTGACTTGGAAATATTTTGACATGTATTGTACCGTTCTATACGGTTACTCTTTCCACCATGTCTAGAGTAGTCACCTGCACCAATAATTTTGAGGATGGGCTTGACAAGGCCGAGGGTCACCAGGGAGGGAGTGGACAGAGAAAGTAGAGACTAGCTAGAGATGCTAAATTCTCTCTATCCAAAAAGAACGTATAAAAAAAGTTAGCGTCGTCGCTACTTTTCTCAAATTCATGGAATCCGTTGATCCGATAAGGTTTTAACTTTGTTCAAAAGAAAATCCGTTCCATTATTTATAGGAATGGTTGAGACTAAGATTATATAGTTAACCGTCGTGTAAAAATTGTATATAGCCACTGCATACTCCTTATTAAAAGTGTAATTAGTTTTATGGTTGGGCGGTTGCATTATTATTTCCGAGACCATGTGCCACGCAATCACGTCACAGTTATTTGTGAGAAAAGGATAAATTATAATAATTACAATTAATAAGTATATGCAAGCAAGCTCTACTTTAATAAACAAGTTGTTTGTACTTCATCTCAAAACTACAAATAACCCATTTAAAACCATTTACCAATCAAAATATTAAACTTTGTTGCATAGGTTTTTCTGTCAAGTTAATGCAGGTGGCGGTAGTGTTTTGTGTTTTGTAGCGGATAGTGCTTCCTGTACTTATTCCGAACGTGACGCTACTTAGGAAACGATATCAGCATGCCGCGTGGCCAATAGAAAATCCAAAGAATGAATTCCGCATTAATGTATGATAGCTAATTGGTCAATGCTAATTAGATTAAACACCAAATGTTATCAAAACGGCAATTCACTACATTTTAAGGTATCCTCAATCTATCGTCCGAGAGCTTTTGGGTAACAGGGAGTAAAATCTCAGTCTTCCATCTTGTTTGTTTACTCTGAAAATCCGTATAAGATAAACTATAGTATACAACCAAATATCCAAATATTTGAAGACTTCAAATTTAGAGTCCAATAAAGTATAAAGTAGAATACATAGATTAGAAATGTCAGCGAATTTGATCATCAGTTGTCGGGGATAATTATTGAATTGTGTTGTCGGTATGGAGAAGAGCTATTGATGTCAAATTATTGTAAAATAAAAGCTTGTTTGATTTCTAGTATCAGTATGTCCAATTGAATTAATCGGAATGAATAGTGCTTGAGGACTGATTAAAATGTCATTTAGGAATCTTCATACCTTAGACTAATAATAACTATTTTATGTGGCGCATTTTACTACCCCACTGCCTTCTCAGAGAGGCAATTTGTCAGAAACCACGAAAGGGTCAGGAGAGTTCTTTCCTGTTATACTGATGAGGATAGTCTGAGTTAATTACTCGACAAACCACTAATCCTGTGTGTCTATAAGTCAAACGTTCACAAGCTCTCAGTAAAAAGAAAATTCTCAAAGATAAAGCGACAGATTCAAGTAAACTGTCGTTTTGGCAGATAAGTACTGAATGATCCAGCTGCTTTCTTTTGCAACTATTAGGATGCTATACTTTCTCGAAATCAAAACAAAGTGTAGCAGTTAAAATTTCTAGTAACATTTTTGTCAAATGAGAGTAAAATAAAAACTTGTTTGAATTATAAAATAAGCATGTCCGATTTAATTTGTGGGATGGATAATGCTTAGGGACTAATTAAAATGTCATTTAGCAATCTTCACAACGTAGACTAATGATAACTATTGTATTTTATGTGGCGCATTTTACTACCCTACTGCCTTCTCAGAGAGGCAATTTGTCAGAAACCACGAAAAGGATCAAGCGAGTTCTTTCCTGCTTTACTGATGAGGATCATCCGGGTTAATAAGCTTCTCCACAAAACCACTAATCCTCTGCATATAAGTCGAACGCTCACAAGTTCTCAATAAAAAGAAATGCTCAAAGATAAGGCGACACTTTCAAGTAAACTGTCATTTTAGCTGAGTACTCAATGGTCCAGCTGCTTTTCTTCGCCACTACGAGGTAAAGAAAAAAATTATCCACACTTTATTTTTCCAATCTATTTATACAAATGTAGGGGTTGAACAAGTTCGTCATTTTTCTACAGTTTCCTTCCTTTTCGATGCATTTGATCCAGCGGTCCACAAGTCCTCCAAGGTTTTCGGTTGATCGCCCAACCATTTATGCACCGCTTCCCCCACTTCTTTGTCCGTCTAATCTGCAGAGAACACGCTACATTGTTGATGATAACTCGCCGGTGTGCCAGTGCCATTTCTCGAACTTGCTGAATCTTCTCGTCAGTGGTGGAGGTTGACGGGAGTCCCGCTTTTTTTGTGTGCATCACGCTTGTCCGGCCTCTTTTAAGCTTCTCGATCCACTCATACTCACTTCTACGTGATAGATCACTGTTCCCCTATTGTGTTGTAAGCCTCCGATGAATTTTAGCCCCCGGCACATCTTCCGACCACAGAAATCGGATCACTGCTCTTCATTCCTCCTTGGTGCATACTGCTAGCGGAGCGGCCATATTTACACTGAAGCAGAAGCAAGAAAAATTATGCTATCAAGGTCACACTTCGGTAACATCACCACAGTAGTATCAACTCTAAGCATACATTCACAGGAGGAAGTGTGGCAGACCTAAAGATGTGTTATAGCGAAAGTGCGAATAATTTTTGACACCTTCGTATTATGATAGACTTTCCATAAATAAAATCTGAGTATTGCATTTAAAATTTCTAATACATTTCGCATGATTTTGGAAGTTTGTTAAAGATAAATTGGTTTTTCATAACATTTTTTAGCGAAAATACCATGTGAAAAACATGGTGATGGAATAGATTATTGGACTTTTATATTTCTGTTATAGCTAAAACATTTAATGTTCTAGTCCGGGCAAATATAAAGCTTCAAAGAGTGGAGAGTATTTTGAATATAATGAACTTCCAAACTGAAAAATAAACTACATAGAACAACACTTAATTTTAGGAAATGAATCTCGATTTATGTAGTTTATTTTACTTCATACGTCGAATTTTGGTCGAATGTCACTGAATATAAAGTCAACTTGAACTGTCGTAAATTGAATGCAAAATTATGGTAAACAGGTTGTTCGTGTTGTCGCTTATTCCCCTCAGCCTAGCAGACTGCCAAACGAAGTTCAGTAAGTCATTCGTGCTCAAAAAAATACATTATCTCATCAGGATTATAGAATAAGTTTGAAAGGTTCATTCCATTACAGGAAAGAATGTGGTTTCTAAAGGCTTGTTCCCCTTGTACTTAAGACAAACTAGAAAAGGTTTTTAGCCATTCAGGAATTTCATGTATCTAAGGTACTCACTTCGCAAGATTTGCTCCTTTGTTAAACAAAGATGGAATTTTTCCTAGGTACCAGTCATAATTGGGAGGAATTAGTCACATTGTAAATAGGTACGAACGTGATCTACTTACCATTAAGATGTAAAATCAATTTTAACTACAAATATCTATATTTTTAAAATTGCTATTTCGTCCCACCAGTGACCGAGTGGCCAAACTCATCGCTATTAAGAAACTGGTAGACTTTAAATGCCTGGTTACGAATTCGAATTTTGTATGTGCCGAAGCTAGTTGAAGTTTCTTGGTTTCTTCAAGAACGTTACGTAAAAGCGATTCAGCTTTCTCAAAGTCCTACAGGAAAGCATGTCTCTCCCTCGCCCAGCTTACGGTGGTTGTAATGTGGTAATATTTACTATGGTGCCCTGGTTAGAATTATGACTGTCATGTTCTCGCCAAAGGAATGCTTAAAGAACTATGCGTCTATAATCTGGCAGACAAAAAAATATTTTCTACTCGGTAACAATTTCTTTCCAGGAAAATGTTTTTTGGATTGGATTGTATAATCGATTAAACTTTTTTATTGTAGCATACTAATCGATATGATGATGATAAATTCGTTAAATATATTGGGAGTATTATGTAAATACTTTGAGGCAAGGAATATTGTGAACGTATGTATATTTGACATGATCAGTCCACAGGAAACAGTCGTTCAATATTTGTTACAGCTTTCGCTTACAAAATTTGATAGATTTAAGATATATTTTCAATCACATGAGTGAATGGATATAGAATCTCATTCCATCACAGAAAACTTTATAATGCTCTCCAAGGCTGATACGGTTTCTTTATGGTGTAAGAGGATCTTGTGAGTGCATAACGAGCAAAACACTTGAAACTTTTTATCTTTGCTCCCTCAGAAAAGTAAACAACCCTTTGTAAAAATAAACGCTGGAAATTGTAAACAAAATACTGGTCAACAATCGATTGATTTTCTTCGAGTTCGTTATCCAGGCCGAACATGAGCAAAGAAAAATGCATAAAACAAATTTGGAAGGAGAGATTTATGTAGAGTTTTGAATTTTTTCTTGCAATTTTACGCATTTTAGAATGCGTAATTCTTATAGAAAATCCTATCAGTGAATGAAAATGGACGAAGCGTACTTAAGCTATCAGTTAAAAACATGGATTTGTTGTTATTCAGATCTATTTGTTTACATTAACACTAAGATCTATGTTTATTTTAGATTAGAAGTCTCAGAAAATAAAATCTGCTTTATTAGAGCTGTTATCAAATTGCTTATTTTTTGTGATACGCTTTTAAACTTAACATGGTGTACGTTTGATTTTTACTTACTTAATTTAATTCTTATCTTTTCTCTTTATTAAAAGCACTTTGTGTCTCGGTTTCACTACACCTACACAATTACTTTTATCAGCAGCAAAAATATACACGTGTACTTCATCATCGTAAGTAGAAATCGTGAGTAAAATCAGTCATCGTAAGTAGAATTTTTCAGTATTTGAAGATTCAAATCTCTCAAGGAAAAATAGTATATAGACAAATCAAAATTGATTTTTGAATCAATGGAATTGTATAAATGAAATCCTGATGGTCTATTCAAATTTTGAAACGATAAAAGTTTATGCGTTGATATAAATTATTCGATTTTATCTGGCAATTATATTTAGTCGTTATTTTTATTTTCACAATACTGTAGTTATGTTTTATGTGTTAAAATAATAAATAGGAAATGTATTCAACCTCGAGATTTCCAAATTCGTAGTCACTTGTCTTTTTTAGTGGATAATACTGATTCCAGATCTTGTGATAAATGACCTGACTCGACTCATTTACTTCTTAAACGTTGCACATAAAATATAATATGCAACTCAACAATACAATGTAAACTCTTATGATACTAAAAACATCTAGTAGGTATTTTTAATTAAAGCCGCACTGGGGCAACACAACGGGCTATTGGTGACGGTCCGGGATCGAACCTGCAGGGAAAGATCCGAGGACAATACCACGTAATTTTGAACCACGGTCAGATGACGAAAAAACATCTAAAGAAATAAATTGGTAGGTTATGTCGATGATACAAACCGTAATTTTGACTTGAATACGTGTGAATACTGATGTTGGATTGTGGAATTAATGAAGCAGAGTTTGGAGCATTGGAAGTTTGAACGATTGTTTATTGTGATTATTCCACAATTAATTTACAGTTTGAACGATTAAAATGCAGTTTGATGTTAATTGTTGTTGTCTAATATTAATTGTAACGTAGTTTGGTAGCTTTGGAATGATACCACTTAAGCTGTCCTCACTCCACGCAAACTAAAGTTACACTGGCCCAAAGCTCGCCCAGCACTATAGAATTTCGACGTATTGCGAACCCCTTCCCGCACTTAGTGCTCAGTCCGCACGTGATGTGACCTTCGGACCGAGTGCACTTACGCAGTCTGTCCGAAGGTCATATCAGGAGCTGATTTCCTTTGTCTATACGACGCTATATTTATCTTCTGGGTGTTTCTTCTAGTTCTGAAATCTTAAGACAAAATAATTGTCACCCTTTTCCGTAGCGCTAGACTTTTCATGCATGCCCCCAGTACTGTTCCGATTTTAAAAACGTATTTGCGTTAAAAAATTAAAAGGATAAAATAAAAGTCTGTGATTGGCATTCTTATTATTTCTTATATACGAAATTAACAAAATAACTCAGATTTCCATAAAATATAATCCCAATATGTTAAATCTTAGTTGATATACACCAAAGAAATGAAACAAACACCATAAACTTTTGAAGTAATTTTAATTCCCCAATAAAATTAGATTTTTTTGATTATCAGTACTAATATCGAAATAATTAGGAATAATAACAGCGTATTTTAAATTCAGACTATTAAAACCGTGTTACTAATTCTAGTCATGTATTAACTAGTTATTGAAACTAGTATAGAAGGAAAATAGTTTTTCTACTACCTGCCGTCAAACATAAAATAGCAGTCCATTTTATGATCAGATACGGTGGTCTCCTAACAGAGTCATCTGAATTGCATCCAAATGTGCCCATGCATTCTTCTTTTGGGGATGCGTGTGATACAGTAAATCAAATAGCGAAATGATCATATTTTCATTCTAGGGTGAGCAGCAGTAAACTCCGAATTCCATTAGCTTTGTATGTCCTCCTCGGCTAACTATTTTATCTCCTTCTCAGATCATAAACTTACAATCTTATTACCGAGCTGTTTTTATGACCGGGAAGACTGTCAGTCTGGCATGTATCGGGAGGGATTAATCGCTTAATCGACTAATTTTTCCCCGCCATTCATTTCCCTTCGAGGGATTTTCAGAAGTTATTAACTGAGCGGGATTCTGACGTAGTGCCACTTTTCACAAGTATACCCAATGACTAAGGTTGGGGTTTTGATTACCTAAACATTCTTTAAAAATGCCCAGAATAAATTGCATTTATAAATCAAAACCTACAAAAATGTTTTAAACAAAAGTGACGTAACATTTTGTATTTTTCCCCCAAACACTTTTCCTAGCCTTCCATTAGGGCTCGCCGTGGATAAATTGTTTTACTCGCTGCGCTGTCAACCTGTGAGCTGTAGGCGGGGATGGTTTGATTCCTCCCTGGGTGTATTTCTCTCTCTTCAGTAAAACTTTCCTTGTGTGTATATACATTCACTTGATGTTACTTGATATAACTGGACAGCCAAAATATGGCCCCTTGCGCCATAAAGTCCAACTAACTTAAACCACCGCTGGTACTGAATAAAAAATTTATTGTTATTAAAATTAAATAATACATTTTTCAGGTGTTTGTTTTGAATATGTCTCCTAAAGTATTCAACATATTTTTTAAATGAGTAATTAATTCGTGTGTACATAGGAAAGAAAACGTCGAATACCTCACTGATGCACCACAATCTAGGTTAAGAAAGACCAAGGTCTTATGTAGGAATAAAAAGAGAGGAATGAAACAACAACCAAAAAATTTAAACACCTATGAGATGGATATTTTCAGTGCAAAACAAACCAGATAGAAAGCGAAGATACTACTTCCCTAAGCAAATGCTTTGACATGATACATATTTGGTTTGCATTAAAATGTGGTTTATCGCCGTTTTCGTCACGTTTGGCATTCAATGTAATTGGCGTTAACCAATCAATTTTCATAAATCAATTCAGAATTCATTCTGTGGAATTTTAATGTCGAAGCGTTGAAATCGTAATCGAAAAACAAGCCAAGTGATCTCAAGTCCGGAATACGCATAGGAAGCACGGTCCGCTACAAAAACACTACCGCCACCTACATTAGCTTGACAGAAAAATGCCTCTTACAAAGTTTAACAACGTCAAAGCAAACGTTATGATAGCTATATCATGTAAGCAGTTCATGTCATGTCTCATGATATTGATTTGTGTAAATAAATTCAAAGATATAGAGGTCACTCCCACATGCCAAAAGAAAGAAGTATTTTTTTTTAATCCGTATAAAAGGGTTTAAAAATGTTTAAAAGATTTATCTAAGCTTTTAAACAATAATATTTGTTAAGAAATAAAGTCATCCGTTATTGTTGTTTCCTTACCTTGTACCCCATAGCTTTTTCATAATCATTCTAATTACATCTATTGTGTGACGTTTTTATTACAATTATATTCTTTAGTGATACAATTAAAGCTACAAAACGAACAGTTGATTAACCGTTCCGAAGATAAGCGAAGTATTTATCTACTCGAATTATTTTAAATTTCCCAGAAGAAAACAAACTAATCAGCTTATCTTTTCGAAACTCCTCGGAAAAGAAGTTACAAAATTAATATAGCCAATTTTCAATTTTTTTCACATCTATAATTCAAAACTCCCAAACTAAATGCCTACATAGTTGTCCTGTAAATTAATTAACCTCGTCTTATTATTTCATCCTTAGAGAATGCATTTAGAAATCAATAATTGTTCTGTTTGAAGAGAACAACAAATAAATCCTTTACCTCTAACGGCAAGGAATGTACTGAGTAGATTGGGACATTTGGCTTTTGTGTTTGACTTTTCGTTTAATTTTTGCCCTGAGAAATCTCCTACGCTTTGAAACAAAACAATTAATCTGTTTAGGCGAAGTAGTTTGGGGAGGACTAAAATAAACCAGGTGGAGTGTGTTTGCTGATGTAGTTGTATTTACACGAAAAGAAGGAGAAAAAATCAACATCCGAATGCAGGTGCAAATGTTTTTTTATTTGATACTCTCTATATACTCAATTTTTGTTTTCACCGCCGAATAGAGTTTAACTAAATGTTTGCAATACTTATGATTCTGCTATTGACAAAGTATCCGGGCTCTTCTAGACAAAAAGATGAAAAATTAATTGATGAATTATTTTTTAATTTCCTATTGATGGTTCTTTCACTGTAGTACGCTGATAAAAAAAATATTCGAATTCAAAACGGTAGGTTTTAGTTTTCAAACCTATATGCAAATTTTTAACTTTTGTTACTTCAATCGCGACTGAGATATTGAACCCACATAAAAAGCAAAAGGGTGTTTCAAAACTTCCAGTGCAAAACTTACGAGAAGGTAGGGGAACCCAAAATTTAACTGCATTCCCATGGGGATGTATACTTGCAAACGCCACCCAAATCTGCTAGATTATACACTAAGAAGCAGAAATGAATGACCAAGTATAAAATATTTTTATTAGCCCTAACTTTAAGGTTTGACAGTCGCTGTAAACTTACAGTTTCACAGTAGGTAACTAACAGAAATGCACGCTTGACAGCGTCGATGCATGGATGCTTAAAAATTCTTGACCTTTCATAGATAATTGCAGATATATATAACAGAAATTCGTTTACTTTTGCTGGTATATATTATATATATTAGAAAGCACCACATTGTGTTGAATGGGTCAGGCTTCTTCCTGATGACGCCCTGATCCACCAACACTTTTTCTTCGTAAATTTCTTGGAACTCTAACTTAAATTCATAAACTTCTCCTTGTTTCGTATTAAATTATATATATAAAACAATCAAATTACAAAACATTAAAACGTAAAATAATAGAAATGCAGACCAGCAAAATGCCAAAAGATCGAAAAGCAGCCAAGTAAAAAGCCAAAAAAGTTGGGGGTAGAAAATAGTCAAGCAGAATCCAGAAGGCGGAAGAGGCAGAACTGTCCATGTATGCGCGCTAAAGCTGCAGACACAACATGGAAAGTAAAATAATTCAAAATTACAAACCAAAACAAAGAGAAATCCAAAAATTTTAAAATGAAGAAATCTAAATTTCTTGATTTTAAAATTTTTGGATTTCTCTTTGTTTTGGTTTGTAATTTTGAATTATATATATAAACTATATATATATATATATATATATATACAGTTTGGAGTTCAATCGAATTGGAGGTGACTAATCAACTATCAATTCGAAATTTATACTTTGGGACTTGTATTGGTGAAGTATTTGAAAAGGAGCCCAGCGACGAAACGTTGTTAATACATACAGGAAACACGTATGGCCGCAGAAACACTACCGCCACTTAGATTCAGCTTGACAGATAATGCTTTTCATAGTAAGTAAATTTATTACCTACGTGAAGGTAATTTTGAGAGTACGTTTTAAACAGTTTTTAACACTTTCAGGGGTGGTTGAGTGCCAGACCTTGATCGGCTCTTGGTAGAGATAAGACTATTTGTTATAGGTATTGTAAGGCTGCTAAAGTATGGCAGGAATTGTAGTGTAAACAAATAGAACCGAAGGAAGCCGGAGATTTTACTTCTTGTGACCCAAATATCCAATATCATCGTGTGATATATCCAGATTACTTTAAAAGGTAGTGTATCACCGTTTTGGCGACGTTTAATCTAATTGCTGCAATTTGGATTTCATTCTTTGAAACTTGTATTGGCAAAGGGCTGAAATCGTATTCGAAAAACCAGCCAAGTGGCATCACGACCAGAATACGTACAGGAAGAACGTTTCACATATATAAACACTACCGTCACCTACATTTAGCTTTACAGATACACCCTCTCGTACAAATTTTCTTTCACTTGAAGTTCTGATATCAAGAAGTGCTCTATATGGGCAGTGAGACATATTCTGCCCATCCTGCCCTGAAAAATAAAATGAAAATTATAATTTTCGTTATGTGTAAAAATATATTTACATGTTCTGTACGCTTTTTTGAGGAAAAATTTTTTTTTCGTCATAATGCCTTTTGTGTGAAGGATTAAACCACTATATAACAACAACCACATAGCTTAGTGATAAAAAATATGAACTTTTTATTACTGCTTTACCATTCTTTTTCGTTTGCAAACTGATGTAACGGCTCAAAGGGGGTGTTTTATGAAACGCAGCAACCATCATTATGTATCAGTTGAATATCGCCTTCCTAATAATTTATCTTCTCACAATACCTCTTTTGTGAATATTTGTTATATCCCCATGGATTTTTACAATTATTTGAACGCCTTTCTTCATAACCCTTTGATGCAGCCATTCGGGGTTAATAAATTTTACAGTCGATTAATTACTCTTTTCATGGATCAATAGTTTTATTTGCGAGTGCAAAAACTTCAAATCTCGGCCAGAGTTTGATTTATGCGAATAAAATGAGAAATCGTTTCCTGCAAACGATTAAGTCCCTTGGATTAAAAAAAGAGAATTTTGCCGTACAATTGGTTTTATTATTCGACTGATGTTAACTAACGATTGCAATGAAGCTTTTTTTAATATTTTCCTACGCACTTATTAAAAATAAATTCCTAATCCATCAATCCCGGATATCTTTTTGACATGAAAATAGATTTTCTCGATTACTTGAGTTTCAAGTAAATGCTGCTGAGTAAATTGTTTTCCGTTTGTTTTTCTGTTAATCTTTTGTGTTCTGTTTAAATTCAAGGTTCAAGAATTTTAAAATGTCTTAGATTTCAAGACCAATTTTTCTCAAACTTTGCACAAACTCTGCTCCTTTTCAATCGATCAAAGGGTAGGTAACAAAATTTGGTTGTAAAGGAAAAAATTAAGAGATATCTTGATGCACTTAAATCCAATTTAGCGTTATATGGATTCCATAATTCCTCTTTCATTTTCTATAAATATTATAGGATTTTTCTGTCAATCCAGAAGTCGCAGTCTAACCATCATACCGATTGGTCAGTGAGATACAAAAATTGCCTAACCCTAGTCATTCAATCTCCCAGCATCAATAAATACTTTTTGGAATCCAAACGTAATTTACACTGATGTCAAGTTGAACATAATGCAGTGCACAGTGATGAATTCCAGGTCTTTTGACGTTAATACGTCTTTAAAATTGGAACAATACTGAGGGACATCCATGAGAAGTCGAGTGTTACAAAAAGCGTTGCAATGAGGATTGCGTAAGTGGAGTTATTCGTAAGCTACCAAACTACGCTACCATAACAGACCTTTAATCAGTAAAATTATCCTTCAATGCTAATATCAAACTTCACTTTATTCATTCAAACTATAAATTAATTGTTGAATATTCACATTAAACAATCGTTCAAACTTCCTATGTTTGCTTCATTCATTACACAATGGAATATCAGGCCCGAATATTCACGTCAAAACTATGTTTTGTGTCTTCGACACAACCCACCAATTTATTTAAAACTATTATCATGTTTTACGTATGCATTATCTTTTTGAAGCATTTATTCAGAATTTAATTATTTGTCCCAGGGATTGGTGAAAAGAATAAAATTGATTTTTTCTAGGATTATAAAATATGTGATGGCAGCTGTCGACAAGGAAAAGAAGAATAGAGATGGAGCCGTAGTTTAGTAAGAGATAAATTTTGGCGATCTCGTTTATAACAATACACCTAGGATGGATAGACCCTGTTAAAAAAAAATGAGTAAAGAAGTACACGTACAGGCATTGATCAGTCTTCAGGAGTACATTATAATGTTAAATTCGTCCTTTGTCCTCTTATTAAACCTATGCAAGCTTTCGAAGATACTTTGAAGAATCGTTTTTGCTACTTTAGAAACCCTGTAAAATCTAACAAAATTGAAGTTTTCTACAGGGTGTTCTAGAGCACGATGTTTTACATGGGTTTACTTTAAAATATCTTCGTCCGAAGAAGGGTTGAAATTTTTATAAAATATTTATGTATGTTCAACGTTAATTTTTGTGTATAAATTTGGAAATGAGTGTTGATAAATTTTCATTTATGTCTTGAAAGTTGAATGCTGAATTGTTTTTGGATTTCAATGATTGTGTATTCATGCATCATTCGATATCTTGACTAATCGCTTATAACCGTACACTCATAATCAAGGATTGTTGCATATATGAATGCTTTTAATTAGTTGCTGGCGAGAAAAGTTCTATTGTTGGTATTTAAAGTATTGAGTAGAAATATACTTAAATGATTTGTATTGTGCTATACATATTACTCCAGTTTGCATAAAAAACATTGATAGAACATTCGTTTGGTCGCAGAATATATTTTCTTTCGTATGCAGAAGAATACTAATCAAGGCTTATTTGTACGTTTTATCATAAATTTCCCTACAGAACTGCAACATTTCTTTTCCGTTTGCATCGCAATTCAATACTTGCTTTAAATGCCCTTATTTTTTTCCAGGACATATTTTTTTAATATAGATCAGACGAGAACGAGATCCTGTTGTGCGCTGTAACTTAAATCCGTAGTTTGTTTTTCCTGTATTTCTCAAGCTTAATAATTTTGCTCTTGTTTAAGGACTTCTAAAAAATGTCTTTTAATTTTTTTTGTATCGGTAATGTGTGCTGCGATATGAATCATTTTTATTCTTGTTTTGCTGTAAAATTAGAAAACACAAATGCGCGCGCTCTGAAGAATACTAATAAAACGAAGGCAGAAAAAATAGCCCACATTTATCGTTGTGCAACGATTGTTGAAAGTGCATCAGCTTTTCTTTCGTGCGACATATTTTTTTCCTATCGAAGTACAGTCGCGGTAAAAAAAACGAACCACCTCCTTTGTTTCGAGCACTTCATAGTAGAGCAAATTCAAAGATATCATTCGATAAAGAATAACGTTATCTGCAAATTCAAATGGAAAAAAATACATAGGGGGCGTCTTCATATAAAATTTTCTCAAACATTAAAATTTCCAATAAAAACACCATGTTTTGATGCTTTAATCAGATTCTGCGTCGTTAAATTAGTCTAAATATGAAATTTCATGACTTTACTAACTTTATATCCGGAGATATTCAATGTTAAAGTTGCTGTCAATTTCAGGGATCATCTCCACATTGAAAATCGTTATTCGTAGATCGAGATTAATTGTAGTTATAGCTAACTGAATTTCAAATTTGAACACTATTTCAAACATATTTGTCAGCTCGTGCAAACGATCTGAGAATTATTATATTTATTATGTAAGAGAAAACAATTCGAGAATTACTTTATTATATTTATTATGCAAATGCATACGATCCGAGAATTATCCGAGTTTTGTCAGAAATTTTTTAAAACTTTTGATTGCCCCTTAAAATCGCCATAATGAGGAAAATTTAATATAACGCAAAAACTAACGATTGGAATGAGCTGAAATTTTGCATGATCATATTAGAGGTCCTTCTGAATCGATTCCTATCAAAATATAGTAAGAATTTTTTCAAACATTAATTTAATAGTGATTATTGCAAACTAAAAACTATTTTTAAAATAAAATATTAGGTGGATTTTGTTTGGGTCGTTTAACAGTAACATGGTACAAAATATTAGAGCTATAGAAATACTATTTAGGAAGATATCCATAAAAGTCTTAGAAACTGATTTAACATTAGGAGCTTCAATCTTTCTGTACTCATAACTTTGAAACGGTACATCTAATGACATGAAATTTGGTATCTGAAGTTAAATTTTGATATAGATTCGAAATTTCGGGTCGAAATAGGGGGTTTCTATTAGAAATTATAAAGTTGGTGTTCAATTTAATATGAATACGGTCCCTTGTGCAAATTTTATGCATTTGAATTTATAGACGTTAGTTCCTGTCAAATGCCATCTTTGAATTTTCTCTACAGTTAAAATTGCTCGAATGAAGAGGGGTGGTTCGTTTTTTTTTCCGTGACTACATTTTAGAGGTACAATATGCGGTGTAAGATGATTCCAACCGCCTGTGTTTTTTATGCGCTCTTGAAATCATAATTAAAGATATTTATTCTCTATTTTTCTCGTATGTGTTAATGATATTGTCAGAAAAAAAGCAGAAATAAATTTTGTTTACATTCGACTTCTTACGCTTATGGATGCATTTTTCTGACAGTTTTTTTTTTCAATATTTTAAAGAAGAAAATTATATTTTTACAGTATCACCCATTTAACTATTGTTGATATTTTTATACTTTCTCTTATGCAATAAATTGGTACGTCAAAAAATACTTCAGTACTGTTATACCTTTTTATATACAACACAAAAACATTTTGCAGTTACCTTTTCAAGTAAGTAAATGTCGTATGTATGTTACCTTGATATAATTCTATATTTAAATATTTTTCTTATAAGATGAATAAATTGGTGGCTAATGTAAAAGATAAAAATATAATTTTAACAAAATTGTTTTCATTAATTGCATCACTAACAGTGTCAACTTTTGAATTTGTGTAGCAATGTTTTTTCCAGGATTTAACTTTTTAATGCAGCAAATTACATTTCTCTAATTATATCCTAAATATTAAATAGTTAAACTTATTTGTTTTGAGAAAAATATCGTGATAATTTTATTCTTATTAGAATTATTTCAAATTGGAACGTTTACTCAAAATATATTGTTCAATTACCTCTTTTGATCTTCGTTGAAATTTTTAACACTAGATTAATACAAGGTATTTCTGAGGCAATAACCGAAATGTAACCATCACAACAAATAAAATTGAAAAATATATACGATAATAAATAGCTAGTTGAATTGTAATTTAAAGAAACCTGAATGAATTTTATTTATATCACACTTAGACGCATTGGAACATCTTAATCATGAAATAGAGATAGAGAATATATGAACTGTTAAGGGCACTTATGCTCAACTTATTTTAATAAACCTTTCAAAACAAAAAGTTATGTTTTTTTTAAAGAAATAGTTTAGTATTTGACTCATTTTCTTTTCAAGAAATTTATGTACAAATCTTTCTCTAAATTAAATCCTCCATAGAGCTCTTCCTTAACTAACCCATGCAGCCAAAAGGAGAGAAGTCGATTTATCTCATTTATGATATATCTTTAGTTAAAAGTCAAGAGCAATTGGAATACGTGGAATGAAATCCGCGGAACATAACAAGGCCATGAATTTTAAATAAGGTACCCAAAACGATTTTTGTCTGAGAGGCATATAATTTGGGAGCGATTTATTTTGAAATTTATCACCGTGCTTCAAATGGTTCGTGAATAATAACTATAATTTTAAACCTGTCTTTTTCTCTGTTTGGAACGCCCTAAATTTAATACCAAAAATTCAGGCGCATTCATCATCTCCACACCTGATATAGCAATGTAAAAATAAATGTTTGAATTATGTATTTTGATAATAAATTATATTTCTAATCCACCACCCGCCCATCGAATTCTCCTAACGCATTCCATGTTTTAGCTTCTCCTGGGAGTTAGTCTGGGGAGTGTTCTTGGATTTCCGTCAAAGCGTTATTTGTTTATTTATTCAAATGTGTGCAGAGAGGAATTGAGTTCTTAACGAAGTTTTTCCCTTACAGTAGTTAAGAAGTCGCGAAATAATATTAAAAGAGACTGCAAATTTATTTCCTAATATATTACAGTGCATAAACCAACAAAATAGACTTGACGAATCGTCGGGAGATTTTTATGGTCGTCGTAAAAGTAAAAATGAAAACTAGTCATGTATGGTCATTTATTTTCTCTCTTTTATTTGAAAAGGTTTAACATTTTAGAAATAATCTTAAATTTTGTAACAATGCAGCTAATTAGAATTCGTTTACTACTATCAATTCAAGTTTGAATCGCTTGTAATTCGAGTTCTTTATACTACAATATATAATATACTATAATAATTTTTAAAATAACAGTAAAAGGATTGTGATTCCTTGAGTAGATAGATCATTGACTCTTCAAAGGTCAAAAGGTCAAGGTTATATATCCGTAACCATCATAGCCGATAGCACAGAGTATGGTGTAAATATTGAGCTTTAGATCAAATAGCTGTTAACTGAATTCAGTTGTACAGCTTGAAAATCTTAATAAGATCGTGCCGTTTTTTCTATTTGTAAATAAGGCGATTCGTAATGAACTGACTTACCTTTACTAGGGATAAAATGCATGATATTGAGAAATAAATAACGATTTTCTGTTTAATATTATGCTCTTATCTTTAGAATAAAGATTAACTGAGGGGGAATGTTTCAAAAAATGCATGCATCAATTGTATAAAGAAACGAATACTTTTTATTTCACTATGCGAACTTTATTTTACTATTCCAAACACCAATTAGCAGAAGATGGGAGTTCGTAATTATTCCACCGAGACGACAGACTATAAAAGAAGACTCCAGTACGCTGGGTTACTCAAGCGTAATTACCCTTGCATTTATTCAATTTTTTCCTGCAAATTATCCACTTACCCCTTCTTCCCAAAACAAAGGGAAAAGATAATCTTAGTTTTGAAAAAAGTATTTAAAACTGGAGATCAAAGATCTAATTTGTCACTCAGCACAGAAACAAACTCAGAATTGTAAATAAATTTCTCTGTTACCAGGACTGGTCTACTCGAGGCCAGTCCTGGGGCCGGGAATGTTTTTCTGTTCCGTCTAATCACATAAAAAGTCACAATGAAATAAATTAGCTCAAATTTGAATGAAATAGAAGATTGCGATTACCTTGATACAAGCACGAAGGAATATTTATCAGTTAGGAATAACGGTGGTTACATCTGGTGACTGTTCGTTTTCAGAGATGTTGCATACGTTCTTATGAGAAGGATTTTATGTATGAACAAACCAGAAGAAGCATTTTTCTGCTAAATGTTCTAGCATAAAACATATTGGGGTTAACGTAAAATGTAGTTTATCTCCGTTTTGGCGACCTTTGACGTTTATTCTAATATTGACGTCGACCATACAATCATACATCAATTCGGAATTCATTCTTTGTAATTTTTATTAGTGAAGTTTCGAAATCGTATTCGAAAAAAGCCAAGTAACATCACGTTCGGAATACGTACATGGAACCCATTCCTCCGCAGAAACACATGCACCATTATTTAGCTGGACAGAAAATGCCTCTAACAAAATAGTTGCTTTCTAAAATTATATTCTTGCTTCTTTTCAAACTGTAACATTTTATTCGATTGCTCTAAACTTGTCCAGACTTGTGTTTTGATTTTTATTTTCAATTTTCAAAATGAATTGTAAAGAAAGTGATCAAACGAAAACAGACAATTCAGTGATCATTGAAATAGACAAACTTTAATGATGGCACGAAAGCAAGAAAAGTAAGAACAGGAGAATTTAATAAGTGAATGAATTAAAAAATTTTCTTTTATAATCTTATTTTGAAAACACTTTTTTGCATGAGGGCCATAATTGCGGCTCATCAAGGTCACGATTTGAACTGGCAGGCCTGCAAATAACGAAACCTAAAGAGGACTTCGTTTTACTTTCAGAAACTATCAAACAAAATTGGCCCGTTTACTCCCAACCTGATATTTAACGTATTCCAGACATAGTGAATAAAATCCTATTCACCGACAACTCCTTCGATATAAGAAGTTTATATATCAGCTCTGGCAGTCAGCCAGAGAAAAATATCGGGTGTGAACGAGGAAAAAGAGAAATTCGCGAAATTGAAAAGGGTGACGTACGATTTGCCTTAATTTTTTATTACTTTCATCGTCTGCCCTGGATGAGTTATTACATTACAAAATTCGATGGACTCGAAATGTATCACAGATCGACCTGCGCAAAAGACGGTAGACGATGCCCTTTTGTTCTCCAAACACAAGTGCCCGTCATTGATATTTTTGGAACATTTAGTGTCCTTTTGTTTGTTGTGTGTTTGTCGGTCAGGTTGTGTTCGAAAATCCAACTTCTGCAACAGCAGCCGTCAAATGTCATATCAATTCTTCCGACGTCAACTGGGAAATAGTTTGAAGGGGACATTGATTTGGCGCTATTGCCGCAAGGTGTCGCTGTTTTTGCTTTCTAAACAGACGCGCATTATTTATTGGTTCTTGAAGACAGATTTCAACTTTATTTCTGCGACATGCTCATACTTTTAAGCTTTAAAGATTACACTAGAGAGAATTACTATTGTTTTAAGAAAGCGTTTATTTAGCCCATGTTTTCAAACACACTTTTATCTTCCAGTGGCTCGGAGGGAATTATTGGGGAACCCAAATAATACCTTGGATTTTTCATTGGTATGCGTATTTTCGGAATAGTTTTGTTTATACAGATTATTAGAAATATTTACTGTATATTTGTAGGATTAATCTCCCATATTTGGAAATAAAATTAGAGACCATGATTGGTTTGCTTTTGATACAGTATGAAAAGAGTTTAAAATTTTTAAGAAACAGAAACTAGTTAGAATTTAGACCGAGAAATAAAAATTTTAAATGTCATAGTTGTTCGTTTCGTTTTCTGATTTCTCACACTGGGCTACTTTATTCAACTTTTAAATCATTATGTAAAACGTCCAGAGTAACATTTCGAAGTCCAATCCCGTAACCTGTGAGTTGTAGGAGGCACAGCTTTGATTTCTGTTACTTACCCTGGTGTATTTATCTCTTCTGCATCACTGAAACTTTTTGTGTGGGGATAGACGGGTATTTTTATTAACGTCGAACTGTAGCAACACAACGGGCTATTGGTGACGGTCTGGGATCAAACCCCAAAGAGAAAAATCTGAGGACAACACCACGTAATTTTGAACCAAGGTCAGATGACGATCTTTGTGTGGGGTCCATTTACTTAACGTTGTCTGTATTGTGTTTAGCATAGCTTGGCCAAATATGACCCTTGTGCCATAAAACCCAACCAACCAATTCCGTCTAAACCTATTTTTGCGTTTGCTCTCATTTTCTTTTCTGCGCTGATTTCTTCCTTCTAGATTTCCCATTGCCTTCTGTAATCAGACAACTGAAGAATTTCTGCAATTGAATAAGACATGCAGTTTTACCGAATAATCAATTTCATTACTCAAATAAAAAAAACTAAGCGGTAGAATTAGGAAATGAAATCCGTAGCGATTGATTTTTGTATATATCCTTTTGTTGCCATTCACGTATGTAGAAATAATGTCGACAAGAAAATAAGCGAATTCTTGAGTGACCCTGAAAACAAAATATAAGTGCCATTTACTTGCATTCAGATTCCGATGAATTTTGACTATTACCTGAGATGTTCCATGTACGTACACTTGAACTATATCTATTCTTCGTCCCACTATCAAAGAATCAATAGCGAAATCTATTCATTCCGTTGCTGTATTTGAAATACCTCAATATATGTCCCTCCTCGCTGAGGGAAGTACTCCACCTAGAGCTATCTCACCATCAAATTTGCATACGTCGTACCATCCGCATCCACTTTGCCACGAACTACACCCCCTTCAACCTAATCACACCTACCCATTCCCGGTTTCCAACTCATTTGACGAGCGCCCGGTCTCCCGATTAAATACCTCCAGAGAAGGTTGCCCTGTGCTCCCCTTTGGAGAGAGAAAGCAAAATAATTCCTCCCCCAACTGAGCACTTTCTCATCCCGTCGTTAGCCCGCTATTTTCAATGACGTAATAGGATTATCACGCCTCTTCCACACAGACCCCCTACCTTCAGAATTTCCATCGGAATTACCCGACTCCGGCTCCGGAATTCGTTATGAAGGGATTATAAAATCCTCGGTTAGTTTCGTCTTAAAAGGGATTACAAGTCGGTCCGCCATTCTTGTATGCACCGGTGAGTAAATAGTGGGTCTCTCTCTCTCTTCGGGGGAGAGAACGCTCGCTCGAGTTTTCGGGAGTTTTTCTGCTCTCCTTCAAACGAGATTCGGGAGGTGGGATCGGGTGGTTGTCAATTAACTCGAGACTGTAACCCGAGCGACCGAATTGGAGGTTTGTTAATTGACCTTTTGAGGTCAGGTTTGCTGTGTCTTGGAGAACTTCGAAGGGAAAATATTCGAGACTTAGTCGAAAAGTGCGAAATTAATTGTGTAGTGTTTGCAAGCTTGTACTGTGTTGTCTTTCTTCAGCTACATATAATTTCCGGAAAATAATTTTTAAATCTAAACGTGCACCTATGACAGGGATTTTCAGTGTTAAAACAAACAAACCAGGTGGGAAATGGAGATATTACTTCCTGTTATCCTCTAGCATGATGCATATCGGGTAACCTTAAAATGTGATTTATCGCTGTTTTGGCGACGTTTGGCGTTTAATCTCATTAGCCTTGCCCAATCAACTATCATATCATCAACGACAGAAATTCATGAACTGAAAAAAAATTCTTTTGTATAGCTGATTAAAAACTATTAGATTTAGGTACAAAAATAAAAATTATAAGCATTTTGATAGTATTATAGATCTTTTTAACATTTAGTTAGTTAAATGACTATATGTATTCGTATTTCTCATCATCTTGAAAGTACTCATTTAGTGTCGCATTTATTGAAAAAGATGAAAAGTACCACTTAATGAGTTTTCTTCTCTAAGTCAGCAATAAATCAATTCGGATTTCATACTTTGGAATTTTTATTAGCGAAGTGCTGAAATCGTATATGAGAAACAAACCCAGTGACACTACCTTTCGGAAACACGTTCCGCTTCAGAAACACTACATTGCCTACTACTACGGCCACCTACATTTAGCTTGACAATAAAAACCTCCTCATACGCTGTCTGATAAAAAAAATAACTCACCTTTGACCAGATATATCCATTTTGAGTCTAATCATTGAGGGATTTATGATCTGAGGATATTTTAAATTAATTTGTCCAGTGTTTGTTGCTGGAATCACAAATTCTCTCAAAGGTATCAGAATCATGTGTACGAAGTCTTAGTAATCTCTGTGAGACCTTTGGTCAGAAGACTAAAACTACTTATTTTTCACAATATAATATTCTGGATATGAGGAGCTTTTTCTGACAAGATAAATGTAGATGGCGATAGTGTTTCTGCAACGATACTTGTTTCCTGTAGGTTTTCCGGAAGTGACGCCCCTTGGATGAGTTTTTTAATACGATTTCAGCACTTCGCCTATAAAAATTCCAATCAGTGAATTTCAAACTGATATCTGATAGTTTATTGGTTAACTTCAATTAGATTAAACTCCAAATGTGACGATAAACTACATTTTAAGGTAACCCAATAAGTACCATACGAGATCATTTGGGTAATAGGAAGTAAAACATTCGCTTTTCGTAGTGTTTATTTGTTGGCCCCTCATAAATTTGCAGAGGATTCAGAGAAACTTTTCTCTTTGTGATGAACAATGCAGAAAGAGAAAAAGAATAATTTGCATGATTTCAAATCAAAATGAAAACCGATTTATTTAAACTCCTTCACTAACTATATAATAGAATAATTGGTTGAAGTAGATAAATTAATGTTTTAATCTACCCATATTGTTCAAATATCGTATAAGAAAAAGATCTTTTGTCATCTATGTACACAAAACTTAAGAGGATAGTAATGACAATCTTGCTCTCTGAATTCAGAAGTTGATTGCAGCTCATCTAATGTGGAAGATTACAAATTAAAGTTTTTCAATTGTATATCAATTGAAATCGAAATTGTATTATTTTTGGTGTGTCTAATTTACTTTATAAGTCCAAGACAACTATAAAGTATTTATTAACTTATATAATGCTTTTATTTGCTCAAAGAAAAAAAGAAAATCACTACGAGTTTTTTTTATTAGTATTAAGAAAACTTACTTGCAAAAGTACCTATTTTGCACAAAAAGAGAGATCAGAATAATTGCCCAATTAATAATAGTTTGCATACATCATCTCTCTATTGCAAATTTCCAAAGAGAAATAGTAACTTCTCTAAGGTCATGAACAGTTCAAATTCGGATTTTGTGACCGTACTGATACCATAGAATGCATTGAATGAAAATTGTAATCCATTACATTTTAAATGAATCGTATATATTTGTTCTTATTTCGTTCTAGTCAGAGAACAATTGGGCAGTAAAAGCTCCAATTCCTTTTTTAACCACTGATCAATCTCCCCAACGTTGAAAATGCTTAAGTTACTTTGTTAAATGTCTCGTGTTGTTAAAGAAGACTGCGAAACTAAATGCAAAATCGATCTCGATCTCCGGAATCGATTCGGCCGATCAGCAAAATAATCGGCTAGCAGCAAAAGTCGACGCATTTTTCTCTGTCGAAATTACACACCCATCGTAAACCGATATATATTCTTCCAGAGGATTTATCAAGGAAGCCCGTGTTCTAAATACCCTAATTTCTCCCAAATGAAATCGAACACAAAACGAAGAATGGAGGAGAAAGAGAACAAAAAAAGGAATTCCTTCTCTTATACAGGAATCGATGTATTTTGCTACCTTTAGCTCTTCTATTGTTCCTCTTCCCGAAGAATGGGAATCTGAAGAAAAATAGAAGAATGCCAGTCCGTACCGTCACGCGAGGGCGATCTGGAGGATCGATGGCGCAAACGAACAGGAGGAAGGATTCGAAAAGGGGTGGAGAAGGGCCTTTTCGAAGTTAGCTGCGAGCTAACTACGTCGGCGCTTTGGAATTTATTCAGCGCTTTAAATTGAACATGCTCGCCTGCTTTCGAGGTCCCCGTCGAATGGGGTCGTCCCCTCGCCTACAGACGTCCCGCGCCTTGTTCGACGACTACAGGCGAACCTAGTCTGCGATCCCCGAGAAGAATTTAATTTAGAAGAACTGTGCTGCAGGAAACTGGAAATTAACTGTGACTTTCTGCTTACGGAAGGTGCCAAACCCGGAACCCTTTTCTCGATGCCCATCCAGCACCTTTCCCAAGTGAGGTACGTCGCGTTGCCAAATTACGTGTGTTTGTTTTGCGTGTTCCTCGAGTGTCCCGAGATTCGAGGTTCCTCCCTCGCCTTGCCACTGATTCGTGAGATCTAACAACGCATCGATTCTCGAGATTCCCTCTTGTTGTTGTTCTTCAGATGTTTTATGATTCGCGTCTGGTGCTGTCAGAAAAAAAAGTATGCCTCCTTTTCTATGATTTTTACTTTGAAAATGAAAAGGCTTTTTTTTCAAAAGTACTGCATTAATCCTCTAGAGCATTACTTAGATTCATGTATCAAGTATCGTTACCACTTTTCAAAAAGTATTTGATTTTTCCCTCCATAAAAAGAATGAGGTGGCATACATATACATCCTTTTGTGTGATTTTACTATGAAGTCAACGATATGAGAGCCATTTAAATATAGGTGGTGGTAGTGTCTCTGTGGCGATACGTGTATCCTGTACGTATTCTGAACATGATGTTAGCTGACTTGCTTTTCAAATATGATTTCTGCACTTCAATAAAAATTCCAAAGAATAAATTTCGAATTGATATATGGTAGTTGATTGGTCGACACCAATTAGAGAAAAGCCAAACGTTCCCAAAACGGCGATAAGATTCATTTTAAGGTAGCTGTTTCAAGATGCACAATACCCCGATGTGTATCATGCGAGAGCACCTGGACAGCAAAAGTAAAATCTTCCGTCTTGTTTGTTTCACTGAAAATCCCTCTCATTCATTTTAAAAGCATTGTATTAATCCTCCAAGAATATTAAGATTTAAGTATCAAGAAGCCCCATCACTGTTCAAGAAAGTATATGATTTAATATTCAATAATAATAAAATTTCAAAACAAAACTGAGGCATTAATGAAATGTGTGTGCCCCACTTTTATGTTTCCATTGTTTTTTATTACCTACGATATTCAAATATTCTTCTATGACAACATTAAATGATTCATGTTTTTATTTATTTCTTCACTGGCTTGCATTGTAGCTTCGTTTTCTTCCTCTTTATTTTTAGTGCCTAGAGTGCGTCAATATGAAAAATAATTCTACAAGTCAAAGAGGCCAGGAATGATCCACTATCCTTATTATAAATCTACTCTCCTTACATGCAGAATACCAAAAAAATATTTTATTTTAAATAACATTCCATTCCATAAGCTTTAAAATGCTTGGCCTATACGTAATATATACTTTATATAATACTCCTTGGCTCAAGTTAAAATAGATCATTCTTAATCTCATCGTTCATGAAATGATGCTTTTCTTTAAGCCTTATGTTTTTCCATTGTATTTTACGACTAAATATAATTCAATAAAGGAAAGTCTTTGTTACCTCAACAAGAAAAGGATTTTAATATTTAATTTTTTTAATCTTAAGCTTGAAAAAAGATTACAGATGTATGAAAGACATTACCATGAAATGAAAGTTATTCATATGTGATCATCAGCTATTTTGGAGAAAGAATAGCCTTCAAGCAAATCCAACATTTAAAAACATTACTTATTAATTCAGTCACTTTTCTAAAGTACATATATAGATAAAGTAGATAAAGTAGCTCACAGTAATTACACTGCTGGCCACCCAAATTGCAACACCAAGAAAGACAAGAGATATCACAACAAAATTTATTTTGTAGATAACATGTTGACCAAGTATCAAATGATTAAATTTATAGACTTCTGTGAAGTGTGGTTCCTGCCAAAATCAGTAGCCAGAGTAGCCGCTATTGTTGGAGATCACCGCTGCCACACGCCTCGGCATTGATTCAAAGAGACTTTGTATGTGTTCTTGGGATACAGAAGACAAAGCAGCTTCCACACGTTGCCAAAGTTGATCTGGTGTGGCAGCTGGGGATGTATTCTGGGTCAATCGTTGAGCAACCATGGACCACATGTTTTCTATCGGCGAAAGATCCGGAGAGCGAGCTGGCCAGGGAAGCAATTCAATCTGGCGATTGACGAAGAACCCTTGGACAATGCGTGCCACGTGTGGTCGCGCATTATCCTGTTGAAATATGGCTGTGGGCAAGCCCTGAAGGTAAGGAAGGACAACTGGCTCCAACACCTCGGAGATGTAGCGCTGGCTGTTTAAAGTACCGGCAATGCGTACTAGAGAAGTGCGAGAGTGATATCCAATACCGCCCCATACCATAATACCCGGTGCAGGACCAGTGTGGTGGTGCATAACGCAGCTGTTCAGCATCCTCTCTCCACGGTGTCTCCAGACTCGAATCCGACCATCGTGGTGTTGCAGACAGAAGCGTGACTCGCCAGTAAAGACAATTTCATTCCATTCTGCCGTCCACATCCTTCTTTCATCGCACCATTGGCGGCGGAAACGTCTGTGGTTCTGCGTCAAGGGTAGACGAAGCAATGGACGTCTTGCGGACAGACCACTCTGCCGTAAACGGCGTCGAATGGTACGCGCAGACACTGGATGATGCGGTACAGACTGAATGTGCTGTGCTATGGTTCGTGATGTGGCTGAGCGATCCGTCACTGCCATACGCACAATATGCCTGTCATCACGTGAAGTGGTGCACTGAGGTGGATGCGATCGAACACGTCGGTCCGTCGTACCCTCCTGCATCCAACGATCACATATCCGCATTACAGTTGTTTGGTTTCGTCCAACACGACTACCGATTTCCCTGAAAGATAATCCACAATCTCGGTAGGCCACTATCCTTCCTCTGTCGAACTCGGATACTTGATCAAAAGATGATCGCTGTTTTCTACGAGGCATAATTGATCGTTTTTTTGAAAAAACCACAAGAAAAACACAATTGCCGTACTTGAAATCGTCGAAATCTCCAAGCCTTAAATAGCGCTTTGAAGTGGCGCCACAGGCGCGCGTGATGTGCGTCTGCGCTGAAATTCTAATCATTTGCATATCTCACCTCCGCTAATGCATGTTGTAAATTTCATATTATTTGCATGCTTCCTTCAGGGTGTTGCATTTACGGTGGCCAGCAGTGTAATTTTACACTCAACAGGCATAATATATTCGACATTTTAAGACTAAACTGCTCTTTTAAGTCAGACATAAAACATAATTTATGCTACAAGACAGCTATGTATGTAAAAGTCATTGCTTTAATCAAATAATAAATAACAATGTGATATTTATGCTTCATTATTGTTTTGCAAATATAACACAAATTCTAAAGCTTTACATTACTCATGTTAGTTGAGTTATTGAGTATAATCTCGCCTGATAATTGCAAATGCAGTACTATTACTTATTTCATAAGTATTTTTTAAAAATAATCTCAAAATCTGTTTGGAAGGAATTTTATCTTATTTAGCAAATAAAGGCTGGTTGAAATATAAAAATGGTATATTTAAAACCTAAAAGCATTGCATACGCTTAATCCAATGGAGACATCAAATATTTTAATAGATACTAAAATGAAAGATTAAATTAGTACTTTAATTTTACTTTAGTACTTTAGTAATAATGGAATTTTTTCAAAACTTTTTGTTTAAAAAAGTTTGTACTTATTTTTCAACATGCATTGCATTTACAGATTATAACAACATTGTTATTGTTTCAGAAAATCTCAAAGGAGTTCATCTAATTTTCAATATTTTTCCTTTGGTCCAAAATGTCTTCTCGTTACCTCGGTAAATTATGCATTTGTGGTAGATTTTATTTACACTTTTCTTCGTCAGAAAAATTGGTAATGGAATAAGTGTTACATAAACTTCGTAACTATACTTCAACGCATATACATGGAGGACTACAGAATACTCTGAAGGTTTACATTAAGGAAAATCAAATTGTCTGATGTTTCTATTAAAATACAGCGTTTAAACTCATAAATAATTCTGTTTTTCGTAACGTAACTAGAATTTATTCATAAAATGTAAGCAGCAACGTAAATAAAGCGGACTCAACAAAGAACCTTTCTTGTGTTTGCTCTTGCATTGAGTATGCATGAGACTCTTCCCTCAAATGGCGTAAATTTCAATTATAATAAAGAACTCCAGTACCTTTAATAACGGGGGAATAAAAAAATGGGTAAAAAATAAATTCTAGCAACCCAAGAAATGAATAAAAGACCGTTCTTTAGGTCTCAAAGTGGCCTTAATGTTAAATGAAAATAAGGATTTTTTTCACTCATCGAACAAACGTCAACTAAGGTCTACTTTATTTTCCACTATAACAGCACTTCTTAACTTCCATACCTTCTCTTATAGTGACTTTTAATTCGGAAAATTCAATAGTTTTTTTAAACTGAGTTTGTACTTCGACTAGCTCTAGTGCTGTTTAATGAATTTTCAAAAGTATTTTATCGCGTTTTCTTCTGTACTATCCGGTATCATATTCGCTTAGTTTATAAACTGAGCAGAATGTAAATTCGAGAAACGACATTCCTCTTGATCAAAGGCAAAATGAAATTTTTAAAAAGCCAAAAAATCAAATTACTAAAATTATCTAGATTTCATATTCTTATTATAAGAAAAAGCACTCACACTTGATATATTGAATATTTATACTTTAACAGACCTTCGAACTTCAGTTGGATTGTCATTTCTCTTACAGTTCGCAGGTTAATTCCTGAAAGTTTACCTAGTCGTATTTTTCTTTTCCAACTTCGTAAAAAGGTTTCTTGTCTGTGCATCATTTGACGAACACAGAAACCACACCTTTATAAGATAGGAATTTTCTATGATGTTAAATGTAGGTGGCGGTAGTGTTTCTGCTGCTGAACGTGCTTCCTATTATATATTACGAACGTGACGTCACTTGGTTTGATTTCAGCATGTTGAACGCACGAGAGCTCGGCAAACACGATTTCAGCATGTCGACAACAAACATTCGGAAGAATAAATTCCGAATTGCTATATAATAGTTGAATGGTCAACGCCAATTAGATTAAATGCCAAAAGTCGATAAAATACATTTATAGGTACCCCCGATATGTATCATGTGAGAGCATTTGGGTAGCAAAAATAAAAACTTCGCATTCCGTATAGTTTGTTCGTTTCACAAGAAAATTCTCGTAGGGAAATTTAACAAAATCGTCGTTTAATATATATGCAACAAAAAATGACTATGGAGATAAAAGATTGTAAGAAAACGGTCAAACAATCAAGCCGCCCATCATAGTCAATGCCAAAATAAAACGCAAGAGGAAACTCAAGTTTAAATAATCCCGTTAAAGTTTTAATTAATTGAAAAAGTGAGTGAAAGCAATATTGTGGAAGGATAACACATTTAAACTTCTGCTCTTGGGGTTTGTTTTGTTCCTCATGATGGTGGATGAAACAATGTAAGGTGGACGGATGGCGGACATGTTGATCCGCCAAAACTGCCGTTGATTATTTTTGTTGTTTTTTAATCTCTTTATGAGTCTTTCATATAATCAACAAACCTTCATGTACATTGAAGAAATTCAAGTTCTTAAAATGACCGAGAATAATAACTTAAAATATGATTTGCATAAGGCATTGGTATGGATATTTATATTTCTAACATTATCCGCCTGCAATACACACATAAAATAAACATTTCCAACAAAATAAACCTACAACTACGTCTAGAAGGCATGTCTAGAGGAAAAATATATGTATTATAGATGTGTTTAATTGTATTTATATGTAGCAGAATATAAACTGTTATAACTCCTTCTTGGCATGACTTTCATAGAATAGGAACATGCGATGTGCCAAAAAATGGGAGTTGACTGTACCCTATAACACAATTTCAAAAAGAAAAGATGATGTATTAAAGAAAATATATCTATTTCACGAAAATATATGAAAGTTTACTATTCTTATGAAAATATACAGCTTTTCTGAAGAGATTTTTCAAACTTACAATTTATGTTATGTTCTCACGTTTTATTCAGTTCACTATACCTTATGGAAAATAAAGTGTACTAATAGTGTATACTTTGAGTAATTGGCATTATCTGCCTTAATACTTCTGCATCACCTTCACATTTTAGGCAATCTATTAAATTCTTCCCCAAAATATCCAACATCATATGGAAATCTGTTAAAATATTGGTTGAGAAAATGTATCTTAATGCTCACATGTATCGCAAATATTTGCACAATTTCTGAGCATGCTTGCACCAGTACTTTATACAGTAGAACTTTGATTATCAGAGGTAATGTGAACCTAGGATAAACAGAAACTCGGATAATACGAACGTAATAACACAAAACAGACAATACGGAATAAAAAAAATGTACTGCATTACATGTTACTACAACTGCTATTGAAAGAGTCATAAAGCTAAAATTTGTATAACAGTATGTGCTTATTGTGATAATTTGACAGTAAACTTAGATGTGAGTTATGCACCCTTTTTAAACTCTTGAAAACGATATTAATGGTCTTCTGTTTCGCAGCACTTTCTGATCTCTTTGGATTAAGTGCTCACACTCGAGCTCGAAACTTTAATTAAAGCAGAAAAAAACAGTTTCAAATTCTGTTCAGATAGCACGGATACTCGGCTAATCGAAGCTGTGATAATCAATGTTCTACTGTAATTTTCTCATTTGTGTTTAGGCAATATTTTCTTAAGGTTTGAAATGCAACTACGACGCACACATTCTGTAAAATTAGATCCCTGAATAAGTTTGATGCTGTAACTACACCAGTCACACCTTTTATAATATTAGAACCCTCGATAAGTTTATGAATTTGAAAAACTACTTCCATATTTCAAATTCTATCGACCTTAAAATATTCTACATTAATAAAAAAATTACATTAGTTCCATTACGCTGTCTATATTTAACACATTAACCCTTTCATGGTCTGGTGAAACCCTCCTTGAAATGGTTGAGGCCTAGATGCACATATTTTAGATATAGTATATTAAGGCCTGTTACAGTATATAAATACTCTATAATTAGGTGTTCTAGTGTCTAGGAATGCTCTAAATTGGCTGTGAGTCATAAAAAAACAGTATTCTTTAAAATGTTTTTAAATTCAGTTTTGTTATGCGCAAAATACATTCATATGAGGTAAAAGGTATACCTATAAAGATATATTTTTCATAAGACTTTTTAAAACAGTGCCCTTTAAATAGTTAACTCTCCCTTCCTCTCTCTCCCCCTCTCCCTCTCTCTCCTTCTGTCACCCCTCTCTCTCCCTATCACTCTTTCTCTCTCTACCTTTGATACATATATCTGCTCACAACAATCTACTACAGCTATTTTCAACATTTTCCATCACACTGCACGCATGAACTAATTACTCAAATTCTTTGACACTCCAAAAAATATATTATAGTGTTTGCATATCCGACAAAAAAATAGGTATAATTTCGATTGATTTAAAAAATAATAGAATAAAAATTACCTACCCTTTTTTGCTCCAAAGTAGATTTTTAATAAATCTTTGAAACAATTGATTCATGCTACTGTGTAACAAAAAATAAAACGCGTACAATTATTTATATATTATTACTTGAAAATATTTGTGAACACATTTGTCAAAATTTCAAAACCAAACCGTTGAAATGAAATAAATGTTATACAATTTAAGCCGCTTCACCATCCGTAAGGCAAGCCAGTAGAAAATCGCTGATCTACTACATAGTGCTTGGTACTCTGGATGTTGGCCTTTTGTTATTCTGCCTAAATTGCACCCTTTCACATTCCTGTATCACAAATCCTTTTTTAATACTTCTGGTGTTCCCTCATCGTTTAATACAGTGGTCGTTTACCAGAAACGACTAGAAATAATTACGAAAAACCTTTGATCGTACATGACGCAAGAAAGTAGAACACAGAAAGGAAAGAAAGGAGATAAAAAAATGCAGTCCTTATTTTAATTAAAACCAACTTTCATTTAAGATTTATATTAGGAATGCCTTGCCCTTAAAACGTGAAGTAGCAACAACTTTGTCTTATTATAAGAGTGCAAAAGTTTTAAATAAAAAAGGTGCCTTGGCAAATAATTAATGCAGTTGACCGGTTTTAATTAAGTATGTGCAGTGTATTTCTCCCTCTTATCTCTCTCTCTTTCTCTCTCTCTCTCTCTTCTGCTATGAAAGTAAGCTAGGCCGAAACTTTTGTGTGTTCGTATCTGGAATCATTATGATATTTTAAATTCTGTACAAGACTGTTGTGTCACGCGTGGTTAAGCCCGCTTTGAGTAAACTCGATACATTTATCTTAATATGTTCTTACAGTTTGAAGCAAGAGTGAGGTTTACGCTGAATATTGTTTGCTCATTTTTCATTTGAATTTTAATATCCCCTATTATTAAATCAGGTTGCTTTTTAGAAAGGAAATTATTTTGGAAGTATGCGCTCTTATTCCATTAGGTGATATGGACGCTATCAAAGTAGTTGTAAGTGATGCGAATTGATTATAATATATGCCTAGAAACTTCTTTTTTACAGTAAAAAGTAGTGAAGAGTGAGGGGAGGTAAAAAATAAGCAAGCAATATTTTATTTGTTTTTCCTTAAAATAAATTCCATTCTCTTTTAGAAAAATAAATAATTTTATTTTTTTTCTATATATATTTCAAACTTTATGCTAAAAACGACTTTTATTTAAGTAAACAAAACAATAATACGGAATATCAATAAAGTAATAAATGACAAGAATAATTCTGAATGGAATACGAATTAATCCAAATCAATTCAGTTGAATCATGTTACTATACGTTACGATTATTTTATAGCTAATAACAATCCAAATCTGTGTTATCAACACGATATCTTTACGATTTCTTTTTTATTATTCTTTTTTTTACTTTTCTTGTAAAAACTACTTTATATATATACAGTTCATTCATGTACATATTTATAATTCCTAGAAATAAAAAGTCAACTCTATGATTCTTTTCTACTTTTAAAGAAAGTATTCTGTAAGCATATTGGGTGGATCTAAATTTATAAATTGTAACTAGTTTCTGCTATCAAAGTTTATAGAAAGTTTTTTTATAAACAATATTTGAAATGTGAAGCATCCATAAATCTGGAATATAAATCTATATTTTCATTCCTTTCACTTTGGTTTCAAACCTCAAAGTAATCTACTTAAAGGACACACAACTATTCCTTAGAGGAAGATACTGATTTATGTACCATTAAAATATAAAATTGTGTGTGCATTTTTGTTGAATTGCTTCAAAAACGCATATGGTCATTCATTATTTCCAGGTGAATTCAGTAAATGTTTCTTTGCATTGAAATTGCCAAATGCTCCATGATTTTTTTATACATAATCCGATTTCTAAACTTAAAATCTCAATTTCGTATTCCATAAAGAATACTATCTCTTAATAGATAATGTGTTATCCTCGTATTTTGAGTCCCTGTACTTTTTTAATGATATTAAATTCGAATTCTAAAGGAACGAAGTTATCATATTTCATATTAAGAGCAAGACTAAATGTAGTATGGATCATTCTTGAAATAGGCTTTTATGTATATTCAGTAAGCTGTTTTGAGGATAAGACAAATATTATGTTGAAGATACCAAATTTTGTGCAAATTGAACAATGAGTAATTTTATTGAACTCTGTACGTCTTAACAAAAATGTAATGTAAATCATAATGAATAAATTAATAAGTGCATGTGTGGAGGAGATTGTGTGCAAAAGCTCTGTTTATTTCCCTTCAAACCTAAAAACCTAACTAAAAAGTATTTTTATGAATTATTCAGTATTTACTAAATAATAGTAATAATAGTTTAATAACACATCTATAATATTGTGATATTACTACGCTGATATCTAGAATAGACCATGTAGTACATGTTCCAGTTGTGGTTGTTGATGAGCATTAAGCTGTAGCCGATGCAGATTCCTGTAACTACCCTGAGTGTATTTCTCTCTTCTGCGTCACTATAACTTCCCATGTTGATTGCCCATTTACTTGACGGAAAACTTGGCCAGATCTGGCATATGCACCACAAAAAAACAACCATTTAGTTCAGTGTTATTAGTTTTAATACTAAAACACGAATATTCAAAGTGATCCATCCAAAGTAGACATTGTCTAAGTCATTTTTATCCATTTAAAACTATTTAGAATAGTCCTAAAATACTGCTTTTTTATAATCCCAGCCTGCGAACAAAAGGCTAGAGGCCTGTCAAGGGATGTCTGTGATGTATGTGCTAAAAGAGGAAAAAATAAATACAATATTAATACATAGTGTATACATCTTGAAGCAACAGAAACAAAGATACAATTAAAATACAGCAAACAAAACACGAGTAGGATAAAAATAAATTTCCCCTGTCCGCCATAATGGAGACCATCAACAGGTCCGGCCAACCCAAATCGTAATGCTGGCCACTTTGACGAGTTACAATTAGCAAATTAAATAAAATACTATCAGAAATATTTCAAATTTCATCTTAAATTTATCAAAGAGAAATTTGCGACCATTAATTTTTAAGTTTACTTCAATAAATCGCCAAGTGGTCTGGGTTTTTTCTTATGAAACTTTCCTATTTATTTTTGTAACGTAAAAGAGGCCTGAACTCCTCACAAACATAAAAATATACCAAAATACATTCCGATCTCTTCTGATATTTGGTTTCGCCTCCAAAATAGCACTCTTATAGTAACTTACAAAACATCAAATTCTTAAATAAATACTACCTCCAAATATAATTATAATCTGAACTATAATATATATTCTTCCGTTCGTACTCGAACTAAGGTATATACTAACTATAATACTAACTAGCAGACCTGATCATATCTGCGCCAAAGTTTCTAAATTTCTTATATCTATTGATTGCAGTGTCGTCGTTTGCATTTATGCTGTATTCAAATTTATTCATAATAAATAAAAGCAACAATATACATATTTTTTATCTAAGAATGAAATTCAGTCAGTCAAAAATATAAAACAGCATTTCATGTACTTCTTGTTGGTGTTAATTCGTATTTCCAATAAAATTCATGGCAAAATGTTCACATATCAGTCATACTACGATAATTATCTTCTGAATTTTTTTTTGACTCAAAAGCCTATTTACGCGTTCGCTCACATTGTCTTTTCTGTGCGGATTCCTATCAAGTATTTACTTTTAAAATTTACTATCAGAACTCATTCTTGAATAAGGCTACGAACAAATGAATTCCATGAATTAGAATAAGGCTATTGAACAGAAATATTTCTAGGTATTTTGTAGATCATGTAAAATCTGTCATCATTCGATAACACATTCTTGGAAAAGGGGCAACTGTGATCAAATACAAAAAGGGCAGGAACTTGAGCCCCTCTAGCCCTCCCCTCTGCACAGCCCTGACCATTAGGGACGAAACAGTACTTTCAGTTAGATTCACATCTAAAAGAGATTGACTTTGTAACTTCAGTAAATCTGATCGATTTCGTTATTTCCGTTAATGACGGATTAAACGAAGCTAAACTGATGAATCATATCGAGGCAACATATATCGATTTCTCATACAGTCAAAAACCTTACAATTTTCAGTCCAGTGAGAGTGCCCCATCAGGAAGACTACGTTAACACCCTCGTGCTCGTTTTAATCTTACAAATTTATCAGTTTCCAGTAATTGCCTCTTCCTGACGCTGCTTTAATTACAGCTATAAAAGTTTTGAGAGAGAATGATCGTCTTCACATCGGAGTACTGCTCCTTGCGACACTTTTCGCATTACGCAGAATTGATTGCGATCTGCAAAGGACATTACCTGTATTAGTCTTTGTTGTTATTAATAGACTCTTACGCGAGATTAGGTCCCTTCCCTTCGGCACGGAACTTTAATTACAACAAAACTAATTTTCAATTAATGCAAGCTAAATGCAACAGATCTGAGGAGTTAGATTTCAGAACTATGATTTGAAATCAAGAGATCTAACGTTTGAGTACATTGTATTAGTCACGGAATTATATGTCATTATCATTTACGCTGAGCTTGGTTTTCCCGTTTGGACTGATTATTCGAGTATAGGAAGAATACGATGCTTTTATAAAACATTCGAGTCTAAATCCATATTTTAGATTGTTTCAGATCTCTTTGCCAAACCACTTGAAATACGGATATAAAATTGCCGTTTATACTGACCTACTTAGTCTATAGTTACTTAACTACTATAGTCTATACTTAACTACTATAGTCATTAGTTTCTTATGAGTATGTTGCTTCATTTCCTAGAAACCTTTAAACTATTGTTATTTATTTATTTAACTGTTGTTTCTCAATAGAAAAATATCCAATTACAGAGAATAAAAATATATGATACAAAAAATGCAAGAAAGAAGGTATACACAAATAGTTAGATACGAGATGAAACGAAACATTTCATTGGAGCAAATTACTTATTCAAATGAAATCATTAACAAATATATCAACTTCTTAGAAATAATTGTACAGTTTAAAAAAATCTACTTGTTAGAAAATTGTTCTTACATTTTCTTAAAGTCCAACAAAAAATAATGTACATTTTCTGACGGTATACCTGGGGACGTTATAAAATCACTACAAGAAACTAAAATGGGCGAATCCATTTTGTTATGTAAGAGGTTGTAAAAAAGTTTTGTCAAAGCAATGTCTCTACGAAGCTTCAAAGTAATGAAGGTTGGTAGTTGAATTTACGTCGTACTAGAGCAACACAAAGGGCTATTGTCGACGGTTCGGGAAAATATCTGAGGACATCTCGTAATTTTGAAACACGTCAAAGTAAAAAACGAAATTATTTCACAATTTAGAAGAATGTACACCTGAAGATTCATAATTCTTAAAATAAATCTATCTTAAAAATTTATTCTGTACTCCTTCAATATCTATGATATGGTAGTCGTAATAAGGATTTCAATTTACAGATTTGCAAAGGGCTAAAACAAATTGTTTTTAACCCTTTAAAGAGCTACGAACAATCCTAAGAACAAATATTTGGAGGGGACTTTATGATTGAATACTACACCTTATATGAATGTATTTTGGCCTAGAATACAACAGCTAATAGTTTTTTATGGGGAGGTGGGATAAGTGTACCCATCTAGAGCATTCCTTGCACTCAGAATATCAAATGGAAAAATATTTTTTAAAGTTATCAATCAACATTTCGTTGCGGCTATACATCCACTATTATTAAAGTAGTATTTGTTGGCCTGCTCACGTGATACAAAATGTTAAATATTTAAATGCTTGCAACTTTTATATCGATGTCATAAAGTAAAAACTTTTCTATAATGCGCTATGACGGGATTTAACGATCCTCATTAATTTCCACTACACTTAAAGAGTCTGTTTATAATAGGACCAGCTCTAGTCCAAACGTAGATATTTTTGTAGCATCTCTTTCCAAATTTATAAATTCTAGCTAAGATAACCCAAATTATTCGTGCTTTTCATCTTGTCATTCGAAATTCTACACTCAAGGCAATTCACACATTGGATCGACTTGTGACACAATCATCTTGTTCCGTGCAGGGGCATCTCAAGTTCCCACATCATTTTCTTATGGACAAAAGTGCCCTTTAGCAAGAATACCTTGATAGCGAAATCTGTTTTTAAAATTTATGTTATTTACAAAATATTTGTAAGGATTTTTGTTTAATTTTAAGTGAATTTTTAATAAATATGCACAATATTAATAATGCTTTGAGTTCCAGGGCAATTTCCCAGTGTATCCATACGTTGAGACGTGCACTCACTAGCGAATTATAGCATGTAATGTAAATGGTTTCGTTACTGACGAATGTAAAACAGGTCCCAGAAAAAAGCCTTGTAAAGCTCGAGGCTATCAGACAGGTTATCGGTTTTGGGGTAGAACACAAATGGGATCACATTAAGATAGTGGGCGCTGGTAGGAACTATTGAACATTGCCTCGAAGTGAGCATGTTCCCTTTCTACATATTATAGTACTGTATATTCGTGTCTAGTGTACAAGTGAATTAAGACACGTACTCACTAGAGAACTATAAAATGTAACGTAAATGGTTTATCTAGTGCGAACGACTATGGAGCAGGTCCCACAGACAGCCTTGTAATGCTCAAAGCTATCAGACAGGTTATCGGTTTTGGGGATATTAGTGTATACTTTTCTCGGAGCGAGCATTTTCCCTTTCTACACACAACAGCACTGTAGATTCGTCTGATCACGAGCATGTTCTAATCGCTGTGGATTCAACTGATTGCGTAATTGCAGACGCACGCTCCATATCTGAAGCTGTTGAGTGTTACAGTTTGCTAGTGAGTACCCGGCTTTACGAATCTCGACTAACCGTGGAGTAAGGAATAAGAACCATGGAGGAATATTTTCTTCACCACAATGCTAAAAGCTTTTGCAGCATAAATTTGCACTAAAAGCACCCTAGTAGATCGAGCGGCTCAATAGCGCGTTCCTTTACCCTATCGTTGTTTGATGCAGCTTGGTTAAATATGGCGTCATAAAACTCAATCAACCAACCCTTTACCACGTCAACTCTGTGAAAGTTACTTTTGTGCCTACAAGTATAAAATGCATTCAAGGTATGGTACAGTGCGGCTCCAACGAGAAGGCAGTCGACCTTGGGTAAGTCGATTCTTGAACAGGTGTGAAACCTTGCTAGGGGATGACTGCCATAAGCAAAAGCATTAATGGCGATCGCCCTCGCTGGTTTGCCACCGACAACCCCTGTTTATCACTGCTGCCTCCTTTGGCACAGAACAATAAACTTAGAACCAGAATTCGCAGTAAAGGCGTCAATTGCTGAAGCGATATGTTACGTTACCACCTCAGTCCCCTAATTTAATTAATAGATTAATTCAAAACACGCGACTCGACTGCCAACTCCCGAGATTCGGGTTATTTATCAGAATACGCTTTGAAACAGAACAGTTTGCCGAAAACCGAATTTTTTTCTTAATAATTCAGTTGAATATTTTCGATGTCCTAATAATTGAGTACTGATTTATCAGTGAATCGAAATTAGGTTTCATAATACGCAAAGATTAGTTTTTCGACTGCACTACTGGCATTTAACACACAATCTTATTAGTGCCCCTTGAGCGGAATAATGTCATATTAAATTCCCTCTAATTCACAGGTTACGTTCAAGAGGAACCGAAGCGCTTTACTGCTACCCTGGGAGAGGACGTTATCCTGTTCTGTGGCTTTGAATTCCCCGAGAACAAGCCGGTGCCGTACGTCATCCAGTGGCAGAAGCAAGGCATCAAGATACCTATCTACATCTGGTATGATGGCTACCCACCGCATGCTGGAGACGGCTACGAGGGCAGGGTGTCCCTTGCTCACCAGGCCTCGCTGAACCTCACGAATGTGCACGAGAGCGATCAGGGATGGTACGAGTGCAAAGTGTATTTCCTCAACAGGCCTCCGGATTCCCCCAAGAATGGCACGTGGGTGCATCTCGATGTCCATGGTGAGTTGTCTTTTCTGATACCTACAGAAGCGAAACTAAACTTTTTGGAACCCGGGGGCAGATAAGGCTGATGCCTCCCTGTCCAAAACAAAATTTACATAGTATTTAAAAAGAAGATAACATGTACTTCTTGATTAATTAGAATAAAAAATACTAGTTGATATCATTTTATTTTGTTAACAAACTAATGTTCAGTGTTTATTTTTGATTGCGATTAGCTATCGAATGTGTATAAAAAGTAGCTAAGAACCGGACTTTGTGACTCCTGCTTATGAGTCTCCAGGACAAAGTAAGAAAGGGTGCTCCTGCCTTGTTTTGCGCTCTCCGGGCGTTTTTGAGATGAGATTTTAATGCCTTGTCTCTATTCTGAATAGCAATACGATTGCAGGGAGAAATATGAGAGGAAAGTTTGACCTTTAAGATTTGTACTCCGAAATTGAAGTGCATAAAATTATTCACTTTAAGGCATAGCAATGGGAAATATTTCTGACAAGGACAAAATATATTATAAAACACGTTTTCAAAAAAACCTTTTTAATCAGTATTTTCATGTCTCCCCTTTAGGCACCGTTACCCCTTCCCCTTAGCTGGATACCTAGGTTTCTATGTTAGCTTAAAGCGGTGGAGAAAAAATAGATAGTGTTTACAAAAACAAAGTGAAAATACTAGTTACACTTAAAATCACTTAATAAAGACCCAATGAACAGAGGTATTCAGTGGGCGAATCAAGTCGTTTTGAGACCCTAAGCACTTGCTCTTAATTATTTTCATATTTTCTGACTCAAGTACATTTTTATATTTTGTACATTAAAATATAAATTCAATTGTTTTTTATCAGAAAATAACTATTTATTGCGATAATTATGAGTATGAAATTAATTATAGTGTATAACTAGAAAAAATTTCATACAAATCTGTTAAGTAGAAGTAAACTCTAATGAGTCTTGTGCTTTGATAAGTCCTAGTCAAAAAATGCATACAAATACATTGCAAATTGCACTGAGTTAAAATTCCACTGTTAAAAAAATAATCAGATTTAAAAGCATTTTCACTAATGAAATTAATTTACAAAATTTTCATACTCATTCTTCATAAATTATAAATGTTTGACATTGTACGTGAATCCCAACCTGTTAAAAAATGAAAAAAGCTAAGCCCTCTACTTTAATATTAATCATGGTGTTTCGATAACTGAATCTGAAAACACTCGTATTATGGACAACATGAAACTCTTTTGCAATTGTGACCCTCCTATAAAAGAAATTAACATAAGTTCTAGCCTGGAAGGTGATCCGCCACTGGAGATCTTGCTACGGGGGACGACAGAAGTGGTGACTTGTGTCAAAAAGGCGTCATTTCAAAAATTTTTATGAAAACTTTGTGTTTTTTCCTTGATACCCTGTACTTAAAGCTTCAGGTTTAAACACGGTATTTTCCGATTCTATGCCCATTTAGTGTATGCTTTCATTCACCGACTTGGATACAATGCTTAAAAGCGTGAATTCTTACCTTCATGTATCTCTTCTATCGTATTGACATTCAGAAAAGAGACAAAGCAATACAATTCTATTCTCACAAACGCCTGTAGAGCACAAAACAATACAGCATGCTCAACATTTCATTTCCATCCTACAGACCAATTAACAGGAGCCATTAACTGAGCCTGGCTCTTTGTTAATTTTTATCCATAGTCAATAATTAATTGCAATCAAAAATTAACAATGTAAACAATAATTTATTTGAAAGTAAATTGTGTTTTGGACAGAGGACAGCATCAGCTTCGTTTGCCCTAGGTTCCAAAAAGTCCAACTTTGCTTATCCTAATAAACAATTCCTCCTTTAGCTTTTGTGTCGTCATAAAATAGTTTTTCTTCATGATCATGAATATAAAATGTCCTTAAAAAATAAAATACCTAAAAAATCATTAACTGTTAAACTGACCAAAATTGAACCATAAGCTACTTTTTACAATGAATCCAAGTACGAAAAAACAAACCACATGGATAAAATTTTTGCTCTCCATCCAAGATAGAGTTGCAGGCAGAGCACTACTACTTAGGTAGAGCACGGACCGTCTGAAGACAAAACCCATCACTTCCGCTCCGCTGTAGATAGGCGCTGAGTTTGGTTTGAATAGTGACAGGGCATGGCAATTCAGTTAGTTGTAAAGGTAACTTGGCTGTTCCCTTGCATCGTTCTGCGTTTTAAAGACTTGTTTCTCGTTCTGAGCACGTTGTGCTGATTGATGTCAATTTAAGATTTCGAATGTTTCAGAATTGAATAAATTGAAAAAAGTCTATTACGTAAATCCCAATCGACCTTCTAACGAAATATACAGAGCATGTGGGAGGAGTCTCTGTCGTATGATTTCAGAAGGGTAAATCACGTTGGCTTACGAATCTACTTGGGTCGATTGGCTATCGAAGCGCAAACTAGCGTTTTTAATCAAACTGGATAATCACTTTAACCAATCTATAGTTTATCTCACATTGGGATTCATGCCTTTTCCCACAAACACGTGACAGATCTTACTCCGTCAATTTCATTAGAAGGTCGATGCCCAAAACACTTTGTTATGCGAAACATTCAATGAAAAGACTTCAATTGAAAAGCAGTTACTGGCTTAGAGAATAACGGAGCTTGTGTTAAAAATAAATGTCATCGGTGTAGACAAAGCAAACTCAATCGATTACAATTTTTCAAAAAACAGAAGGTCGATTTTACAGCGTTTTTTTAAAAGAAAATCACTGCTTTCAACGAATGTTTCACATGTATCTAAGATGCATAAGAACAGCTTCAATTTGTAGAGTAAGCAACCTCGACCTTCTGTCACTTAAGACAAAAAAGTTCAATTTTTCAAAATTCCTCACTGATATTATTCCAATATCAGCAAAGTCTTATTTAAAATTATCTTTACACCAACAGACATTCAGTTTTAAATCGAATCCTTATGGTACTTTTTTAAATTCAGAGATTCAGTTTCTAAATAGAAACCACGTACCTATTTAGAATGATATATGTAGTTACTTGACACTATGGAGTACAGCTTTCAATAACACCCATGAAACATGAAAAACAAATGTAAATTTAATTGATTTTAATCGTCTTGTAATGAAAATCTAAGTCAAAATTTTTAATTATATTTGGAGTATAACGTAAGACAACTGGTTTTAATTTAACGTAACCCATCTTATTTCAGTGAGTTTTTTAACTTTACTGGTCATTTTAAAATAAGAAATTACACATCCTACTTAAAAATGTTTTTAATGTTATTTATTTTTATGAAACAACATTATGCAAACCATTACGTATTCAACCAAAGACAAAGAAAGTTGGTCGAAATATATATATACTGCCAAGAAATTACCCATGCCTTGTGATATTTTGCAGAAAATAAATAATTCATTAAAATTTAAATCTTAAATAATATATCTGCAATAGGTAAAATACTGGAATATTTTAATTTACAACAATTATTTTTAATACAAACAGAAACGAAATTCCGGTCATTCTAAAGTAAGAAGTTACGCACCTTACTTGAAAAGGTTTTGTTTTGTATATTTTATTTATTTTTATCAAACAGAATTCTACAAACCATTACTTATTCAATCAAAGATTTAAGGAAAGTTGGTAGAAATATACATATACCGCCAAGAAATTACCTCTGTCTGATATTTTGCAGGAAATAAATAAATCATTAAAATTTAATTCCTAAGTATATCTGTTATATGTAAAATACTGGAACACATAAATACAAACAGAAACGAAATTCCGATCCTTGAAAAAATGCAGAATTCTGAAAAAAAGAAAGATATGTGCAAAAGTTTCGAATTTTGACTTCCTGAATATATTCTGAAAAAGAACAATTCGACGAAATACTTTTGAACAATTTCGATAAAGACAATAATGATTTATTTACAAAAAGAACACATTTATAATATTTGGAAATGCTTAAATATGACCACAACATTTCTGTCTTAACCCAAATTCACAAACACGGAATTCTAACTAATTTATTAAATAAAACATTAATTCTGGCGTTGCCAGATACCAAATTGCAAAATTACTCTTTTATGATTAATGAGTTTCTTTGTTTTGGCTTTTCGTGTTCCATTACAAAATGTAAGTTGTGTAAAATTAAGTATTTTAAATATCCATTTTTCATCATTCAAATATTCCTAAATTATTTATATTGTGGATAGAAATAAAAAATCAGTTCAAACATAATTAGAATTTTAAATTGTAACGTTTCAGAAAAAAATGTTTTTTCGAGCAATACTGGTTAAATAATTTTATTAAAAAATTTGATTTTCGATCAATACTGGTAAAACAAACTGAATTGCGTACCGCAATCGTTTTATGCTCAATGTTTTCCTATGGCAATTTCGAATTGATTTAGCCCCCTCTGCACACCTAGGTTAAAGAAAACGGGGTTAATATGTAGCTTGCGTAACTCGCAGGGTTCCAAAGTATAAGTGTACCAAATTTGGTGTGGATTGGTCAAACGGTGTAGATTTGTATAGAGAACACATACAGACCCCAACTCTGCTTATATGTATAGATTTGCAATATGTTGCAAACTCAATGAATAAAGTCAACCTAGTAAAACTGATAATCTGATTCATTCTCATTCTGTAATGCGTTCCTGTTCATATTTATCTTCAATCGACATAGCTTTAATCTCCGAGATTGTTTCTGGAATATATTGATAATTGAATTACCGTCTGCATATAAAATCATAATTGTATGCGACGTACTAAACTAAAGTGAAATATAAATGTAGAATGACAACACTCAGAGCGGTCAGAACAATTTGGAATAAACATGGAATAAATGTGTTGTCTCATGATAAAATGATTTTCCAGATTATTGCAGCCCCCAACAGTTTTTACATTCATAGAATTCTTGACAATTTCAGGCTCTATTGAAGAATCAAAATGAGATACAGAGAGTACAATTTAACCCTTTATGAGAGAACAAACCTTAAAATGCGAGTACACACGGCCAATTGTAAAGTGTATCACTCCAGGAGAATGGAATGAACGCTGGTCTAACAAGATCTATTGATGAAATGATGCAACCGATATGACGCAATTCCAACTTACTTTATGTTGCTCATTACCAGGATTGACCAACTTGAAGTGCGGCATGTTTTTTACCCGTTTTTATGTCTGCTTCCACAATTCGACGGCGTCTACTTTGCAGAGGATTGACTACACGCATTCCTTCGCTGTGGTTACCCTTGACTTTAAACCACCGACGGCCCAGGCTACAATGGGCTTGTAAACACAGACAATGGTGTGCTGACTGGTAACATGCAGTGCTTTCGGACGAGTCCAACTTCAACTTGGGCTACAATGATGGCTGCATACACATCAGAAGGATTGTGGTGAGCGCAATCTTCCCACATGCATTGTAAAGCGTCATAATGGCCGAATGACGGCATGGTGGCGTGGGACGCCATTGGGTATCATTCGCTTTATAGGCTGCTGCGAATTCAGGGTAATCTCAACATATTAGTATGGTACTATAGGGTTAACTACAGGGTAATAACCAGTATTCTTCCCGCTATATCAGGGAAGTTGTAGAGATAGAAGTCATATCCTTCCTTCAGAGCACTCCTGACACTATATTCTATCAGGACAGTGTTCGACCACATGTTGTCAGAAATGTGAAAGCTTTCTTTTCTGCACGGCAGATACCACTTCTTCCCTGACCTCCACGCTCGCCAGACATGTCGTCCTTTGAACATGTCTGGGCTATGGTAACTCGACAGCAAGTCCGTCAACGTTCTCCAGTAACCAATATCAATGAACTGTGAACTCGTATACAAGCAACCTGGAAAGCAAGTCCCGACGAACATATCCAAAGCCTCTTTGATTCGATATAACAACGTATAGCAGCCCTTGTTCCAGCTTGTAGAGGCTTTACAACATATTATTTTTTTCAGGTTATAATTGTTTTATTGTCCTGAAAATTTAATCGCTATCAGCAAAGCGTGGTATAAATTTCATTCTAATCACATGTGTCTTTCATGGTGTTCCAATTTTCAAACAGTAATGTATTATCAAATATTGGTAGGTTTTTACTTTGGTACCATGCTTCTTATTATACATGCACAATTGTGTCCTCTTTAGAACTTCATTTTGAAAAGTTAAGAAGTACGAAATCCTGATTTCTCAACAAATAAATAACAATGTATTTGAAAGACAGACATCTTCGACCTATTCAAATTTCTTGTTTCGTTTTCCGAGCTTGCACGCCTAAAGATATGTCATGGTAAACAATTTGGTACAATAATTCTTATTACGTTTATCTTTAACTTATTTAATTTCCTGATTACTTAATTGCTATCTTTTTTATGAAATTTGACCTTGGGTTGCCCAGCTTTGATCATGAAAAAAAATAACAAAAGTACAAATTATATTATTTTTATAGTCTAAAAATATTCTAGTGTTATGAAGATGCTGTACAAAACAATTAAAACCTCAAAATATCTTTAATTGCCATCACATAACCATCACGTAACACATTACTTTAAAATGATGATTCCGTTCATGATGAATATGCGCTGAAATTAAATTAAGGTTTTGTACAATCTTGCAACTATTTAAAATGGTAGTAAAATATTTTTCATTTTTAAGCTCCTCCTCATTTTAAAATGAAACCTCCCGATGTTGTGTACGTCAAAGTTGGAGAATCTGTATCCCTACCTTGTGAAGCAGAAGGAACGCCTCCACCTAATCTCATATGGTACAAGGTACGTTTAAAATGGTACAAGTATTTTTAGTTTTATGTAGAATGTCAATTATATTTAAATTTCTATTAATCTATAGTTTTGTGTGAAATTCCGTTACAAACTGAGAAAAAATTAGATTGTGTGTTTCTAACTTTATGATTACCAAAACTATTGATATTGAATTTTAAATCCAATTTGAGTTTAATTTCGGTTATTTCGCATCATATTCTGTTGAAACATATTTATTGTCAGTATAACAATTTGCATGATCAAAGTAACATGGAATGTTTTGCTGTTCCACTTTTTTTAACGAAATCTCATTCATATTTTTCATTTTTAACTTATGGCATGAATACTGAAGGAATTTACACGACCAGAACTAATTTGGTGTACATTTGTAATCAACGTTCTTAATTCAAACGTACAATCTAGGCAACGAAAATTCAAAACTTAAGGCTTGATCATGAAGAATTGAAAATTCTGTATGCCAAAGTAGTTAAAGTGGCCGCCGTGGTTGAATGGGTTTGCCAACTGCTCTAGCATTCTGCGAGCTGTAGGCAGCTCAGGTTCGATTCTTGCAACTTACCTTGGGTGCATTTCTCTCTTCTGTGTCGTTAAAAACTCTCCTTGTGTCCATTTACCCATCGATGTCCATTTACTTGACGGTTAGGTAGGTACTTGAATTAACTTCGCACTGGAATAACATGACGGGCTATTGGCGACGGTCCGGGATCAATCCCAAAAAAAGATCCGAGGACAACTCCTCGTAATTTTGAAACAAGGTCAGGGACGAGGTCAACATATGAGCTGGCACCCCACTCTCTAAACGTCCACACCAAGCTAATATGAGGACATTTGAGGCCACGGCAGATGCACTAGCCTCACATGCACGACGATCTAATTAAATCAGTTTCGAACTCGCAACCCTCCAAAAGCTAATCCGTTCCTCGTCCAACCGCGGCTCTCATTTGCTTGACGGGAAAAACATTGATTGGCGCAGTTTGGCCCAAATCTGGTCCCCTTACGCCATAAAAATGTAGTATCGAAACTAATAAAGTAGTTAAAATACTAAGTCCGATGTTGTCTGATATGAAGTGAAAAGATATATTTGTTTTGTTTAGTGTCGGAACAAATTGGGGCAAAATATGTTTGATTGTAATGTACACATGAAAATAAATTAATCGAAAAGAGTGATGATTTAAATTTTAGGTACAGCTGTAGTCTCTGCCGCGCACGGTGGCAACGACTCTTGGCGCGGCTTTTGGCGTAGTTATAAGTGACTCATGCCGGGTGATGGTAACCCATTTTTTTCTCGAATTTTCTCCTGGTTAGGGTTAACCTGTTTTTAGGCTAACTTACGGGACTGAGGGAGTAGTTAATCGTTTTTTTTGTTACGAGTTGTGTCGCGATAAAGAGCTTTTTTTAACTTTTTTAAAGGAATCGGGATTAATTAAATCTAAAGTTTCTTGCGATAAATGTAACGGGGATATGACTTTTTCAGTTAGGGTTACCCTCACCGGCATGAGTCGCTTATAACTACGCCAAAAGTCCAAATATTTAATCAATATTTGCAGTGTTTTTCTAGTCAAAATGTTGTTTAATTCAGATTTACATAATTCATCCGTACGTATGCAGTATATATTCAATGTTGGAAGATTTCCGTGGCGACATAAAAAAGTGCGCCAAACACGGCGCCAAAAAAAACGCGTTGCCACCGCGCGCGGCAGAGACTACAGCTGTACCAAATTTTAATGTGTGTGGAATTGGGCATATTTGTAACGCTTCTCAAAGAACATTTACTTAAATTTTTCTTCGTAAAAATATTTTATCTGGAATTCTAAAAAATATCAAAAATGAATTCCATGCTATTCATCCTCTACAAATATACAGGAGACACATTTCAATCTCCGTCTTTTCTGCAAGTATTAGTTACGTCAAATCTTTCTGTATCAAAAAGAGAAAAGGGTATTGGGTGAAAAAAAAGTGGTTTAAATTTGCAAGTGATGACGGTGGGGTAATGCATAACTATACTCTGGAGCTGTTAAACACGTAAAATTTACTATCGTGTAAGTAATACTTTAAAAAATTGTGATTAACTTATACATAACATATGGAACATTATTTTTTTGTATTTTTGTCACTGATAAAAATCCTCTTGATTTTATTAGGATAACTTGCCATTAGAAGAAAGTAGAACAGTCCAAATTCTTCCTACAGAACTGAGAATCAATAACTTGAGACAGACAGATATAGGAGACTATACATGTATGGCAAGGAACAAACAAGGGACTGTAACTGCTACATCTAAAGTTATAGTAGCTGGTGAGATTTTTCTCTTAATACTTTTGTCTTTAAAATTATTATAGATTATTGTTTTCCTCAAATTAATAGTTTAATTATGGCTGATATATAAGTAACCATATGCAGTTTCAACCTCCTATATTTCCATAAAAGTAGTATATATAATTATCCATTGGGAGCAAAAGCCATGTACAGTTGTAGGTTGAACTTTGCTTAATTGGACCAAATTGTTCCGACTAATTGAAATGGAGAGTATATTTCAATAAATGTTTAACATTTTCTAAAAATAAACATCAATTGAAATAAATTTTGAGATTTGATTATTAGAGTAGAAAATGTTCTTTAAAATTTGAATAGTTTAATAAAAATGTGAACTATTGCTCTTGCATGTGTGTATGAATGCTACTGTTTCTATTGGAGTATGAAGGGAATATTTTCAGTTATTTGTGTCAGTCACTAAATTTCTATGAACTTCATGAGTTATGACTTCATTAAGAGGCACTGTAGCACGTTGTTGCTGAAAAACTATCCTGTCAAAAAATAGGAATTTAGTAGTTTTGGGTATAGAAAACCTAACTTTTCTCCAGTGAAAAAATAGTAATTTAGTTATTTTTTACCTTGGAGAAAAGTTAGGTTTTCTATTTTGTTACAATTATTTAAAGAGGTAATTTTGAATTTTTTACTTTGATTTTAGAATGAAGCAACTTTTTTGTTAACATTCTTTTGTTACATGATATACATATTTCTAATTTATAGAAAATTATTCAGTTGCACTTAAGTCAGTTATTCTACATTACCTGTCTTGAATTTTTCTCCATTAGTTTGAAGCATGAATAAAAATTTATGTTTCATGTTGAGTAAATTTATTTTATACCCCCATGTTATGGAAAAGAAAATTGTGCTTTCAAAAAATTTAATGAATTTTCAAAATCAAACAGCCTACACAAGAGAACTATGTAAAAATTATGAAACTGAAATAAATTTAGCAAATTGTTAAGAAATAAAGTTTCTAATGAAATTATTGCATTCATATAGTTGTAATCTATTAAATTGAGAAATATCTGCTTACACAAAGATAAATTATACCCTAAAACATTGATAACTAAAAAACATGCAATAATTGCATTTTTAAGTATTTTAATAAAGCAAAAAGTCCCATTTCTTCAATTTGTGCATCTGTTAATTAATACTTGTGACAATTCATTTTAATACCCGCTTTCAGCTTTTCAATTTTTCAATATTATGTATCAAATGAGATATTTTTCTTACATTTTAAAATTTTCAGCATTCCGATAACTTTATTTTTTAATTTACTTTTCTTTATTTACAAAGGTGTAAAACAAATCAATGCAATTTAAAAATGTTGACTGTTATTCACTGCTGTACTATAAATATAGTTGAATGTTTAATTAAATACATTTTCCATTTAAATAACTTCTGGAGCATTTTTCATTTCTGTAAGTGTTTCCTTGGCTTTTACCAGTTTTTGCCAACATACCATCAAAAATACCTTTTTGCCATCAAAAACTCCAACTCTGTTTAGAAGTTAGCACTCTCAATTAGAGATGTAAATTTCATAGAAGTAATCTTTTGAGCGAGAATACTCTCCAAGAGGAGAATAATCTAGAATTTTTTTCTGACCACATAAGTTTTTTAAAAAATTGCTATTGAGGTAATTCTAGTTTATTATAAAATTAATGTTTAACTTGAAATAAATAGTATTAGCAGAGTTGAAAAATTTAGCTGTATTTGGTATATTTTTTGACATTCAACTTACTGATTGCCAACATGCTTGTGTCTTGATGTATACATCAAGAATAAATGTGTCCAATTCCTGCTCTCATACAATCTAAACTTTTTAAGATTCAATTATCATTTTGTTACCACTTCTATTCCCTTAAAATGTGCACATTGCCAGATGCCTATGTATTTGTTTCAAATTGAAAATTGTTGTAATTTTTTCCTTCTGCATTACAACGTTTAACTGGAATATATTTTAACTTTTACTAAATTCTTATTGAAGTAAAAGGGCTATGGCTAAATGAATGAAAAAGAAAACCCCTGGATACAGATTGGATTAAGTTGATAAGATAGTAAGGATGGATGTCCTCTAGAAAATGTAATTTGTATTGTAGAAATTTTTTGATGAATTTGGAGTTTTATTTTAAATATAAGTTTAATTTTCTGTCGATAATTAAATAAAATTGTCATCAAGAACTCTTATGACAGTTGCTTCAAAATTCAGCTGTAAATAAATGTAAGAAATATGCAAATAAATGCATGAGTCATAGTTCCCAAGTCATTATATAAATCATGGAATCACACACAACAATGTTAAACAACATTCGTAATTCTATTTATTATTTTGTGCCGAAATATATTACTCATAATTTGTATTTCAGGTCCAGCTTCCATAGTTGTTCCTCCTCGTAATGTTACTAAATTAGAAGGTGACAGAGCAGAGTTCATTTGTGAAGCGAAGGCTCTTCCAACTAATGTCACTCACAGATGGTTCCACAACGGAGTAGAAATTAGTCAACTTTCATGGTTGGAAACCAGAACAGTTGTCCGAAGAGACGGAACTCTCTTCATCAGTCCTACCTCAGCTGAGGACTCTGGAAAATTTACTTGTGAAGTTACAAATGGCATTGGTACTGCAGACACAGCATCAGCCTTTCTAAGTGTAGAATGTAAGTTTATAAATGTATATGTGATTTGGTTTTATAGATTTGAAGCATATTGGGTCCTCTACAAAATGTTTCATCCACTTTGATAGATTTTTATCTGTGTAATTTATAGTTGAGTACACTTTGAAATAAATGCTATTGTTATAGCATCTACTTTTTAAAAACGAGTGCCTGATTTACAGATGCAGATAAACTAAAATGCACTTCAAGTTTTATGTATAAACTAGCAGAATTACCCGGCCTTACTCGGGTTGAATTGGTTAACTAACTTACACTTTTGTTAATAAATTGAAATTCCTATTCATAACATGTAACAACTACCACACTCTAATAAAAGTACACAATTGTTGAATACACAATTTCACAAATGTAAATAAATGTCATATTTAACATTTTACAGTTTTGTAGAATTTAAATTTTTAGTAAGAAAGAAAAGTCTCTAGAGTGCCGATGTTACCCACAATGCATGGAATAGTTCAGAGTATGCATTTAAATACCTTATATATCATTTAAAAACAAAAGTGTTTCCCAAAATGATCATACAATGATTAAAAATGTTATTAGAACTAATTAAACCATTATTTGCCTTGATCACAGTTATTGAACGAAAAACATCAAATTAAAAATCCAGAAATACATCTTAAAACAAACTCTTATAAAATTTCGAATGAAAAGTAATGAATGTATCTGTTTTTTCACTATTAAATAGATTCATGGAATATAACAAATTTAAAAAAGCAAACGATTAAAAAAATAACAAGGTTGCCATATTAGCTACCAGTCCTATTTTAAAAGGTCTTGTTCTGTATATTTTATTTATAATGTTTTATTCTCTTTATCGTCTGTCCCAAATGTTCAGAATTTTTTTATATTTCATCAAGAAAAAATAAGGCTCAAAATAAATAAAATATTATAATTTAACTTCCGTAACAATAGTTTTTGGAAAAATAATTGATATTTCATCAGCAGTTGTAAAACAATCCAAGTAATTGCATGCTCATTATATCTTCCAGCTACTCCAAAACTTCCAAATTATGGTTGATTTAAGTATAGTTACTCAGATGTTTTAAATTTGGCTTAGCCTGAAACTTGTGTAAATATGTAAGCAAAAGAATATAAAATAACGTATTCACTGAACTAAAATACAATTTATAAAATATGGAACATTGCATTAAAATGTGTTGAATAAATTTTATGCGATACTTGTGCAAACACACACAAAATCAGAGACAGAACAGGAAGACGGACAGACAAACTAATGCAACCAAGTTCAATCACTAAATTAATGTAGGTACTCATGGTATACAAAATTTCTTGAAAATATATTCAACCGTTTGGATGTAGCATGGGCTCACACATACAGACAGATGAAGAGATACCAAACGTGCAAGAGACGGATTTTGCATAAGAAGGGCCCAAAACAGATAGAAAACTTGAAATGGGTCGAAAATATTCAATGTACAAACAAATACTCCATTCTTATTTATATATATTTCATGAAAGTGTAGCAAGTAGCGTGAAAGTAAGAAAAGATCCATTGAAAGGAAAAATCATTTTAAGGCTTTTAAAAATTCAATCCTGAATTTATTATTAACATGTGTATTTTTATTGACAAATAATGCAAAATTTAGCAGCAAAGAAACCAAAATAAAAGATATTTATATTTTGAGAAAATCTAACATTTTGCACTTACAATATATTTTTTACTATCTAATATGCCTAAACAATGAATCTATGTTAAACTACTTGAGGTTAGTCTTTTTACAAATTTATATCCAATCAGAAAGTCTGGAAAAATTAGATGTTATCTTAATTTAAAGTTCTGAACTTTTTAACTTGAATTTTCTCTTTAAGTATCACTCCATTCACAAAAAAAGATTCTTTTCATCTTGAAACTTTAAATTTTTTATATTTTGTGCTGCATACAATGTAACACTTTTAGTTCTGTGTTCTAATATATTTTAATTATTTATAACATTGATATTTAATGAGACAGAAACTTGGGTACCTAATTTAACATAATTAGTTCATATGGAGCCTGGATTATGAGATATTGGACACAACCATTTATGTTCAGCTCTAATGTATGCCTTTTACCGGGTTATTAGATATTTTCTGTCTTATTTATGAGTCATATCCTTGCTTCATGTGCCTTCAAATTATCAAGTGGTATTCACAGAAAAAGCCCTGTGTTGGGATTTTAAAGGTACTGCAAATTTTATTTTTTTCTGATTTATTGCTGACATCAATTTAATCAATCATTTCTTCATATTTTGGGCAAAACACAATCTCATTTTTACATATTTTTATATAATCATGTATGTATTTCTGTTCATGTTGTGATATATTTTTAAATTATCGCAGTTTCCATAGCACTAAGGGAAATTTTCTTCCTAATGACAGATCCTGCTCGTGTAACATTCTCACCAACCATCCAGTATCTTCCACTTGGACTTTCTGGTGTGATTCGATGTTATGTTCAAGCTAGTCCACCTTTTCAGTTCATCACATGGACAAAAGAAAGTAGACAATTTGATCCCAATTCCATTCCAGGTGTTGTGACTCTAAACAATGGCTCTCTTTTGTTTCAAAGAGTCAGTCATGAGGATCAAGGCAGATACCGATGTACGCCTTATAATATTCATGGTACAGCAGGAACTTCAAATGTCATGGATGTGTTAGTGAGAGGTAAGGGAAAAGTTGGTAATGTGTATTTATTGTTATATTAGTTTATTTATACGCTGCCATTCTGATGAAATTTTTAAATTCATTTTAAAAATATTGTTAATTTTTCAAATACTTTTAAATTGAATTTAATTAAATTCTTAATCAAATAATAAAAACTTCAAGACATAAGTAATGAATAATATTAAAAGTCCACCAAATCGTCTATGGTTATATGACAATTTTTTTATGGTTATTTTGTTATTTCACCATTATCAGGACCAAAATAAATAAATGTGACTGCAAGCTTAAATTTAAATAAACTTCACTTGGTGTTGCCAACCATCACTTTGCTCAGTAAGTCTTTCCTTGTCATACATAATTCAAAATTACTAGTACTACTAACTAGTAGTATGTCAGATAAGGTAAAAATTGCCTTCCTTGATGTTTTATTTTATTATTGTGAAGTTCAATTCCAAGACTAGAAGAACTGTTAAAATTGTATAAAACATAATCAGGACTTAACGTTGCATGATTCATTACCTGGAAATGGAATTCTGATTTGGAAGAACAATAAAAATGAGTTTTTCAATCAGAACAGAGTTCAACAGTTGGCGTCATGTAAGTAGGCAGTTTCCATTTGGCCGTCAACTCCTGATGTTTATATAGAATCTATAATTTTATATTTTTGATAAGTCTCTATAACAAGTTCTTTTTTTAATGTGTTTTAATTCACAAACCATGACAATTGGTGACAAGGACAGAATCAAATTTAATGCAAATACATTGTGTGCCATTCTTCAAGGTTTTCATGGATCTCACGTTTTTAGCATCGTGGAGAATTTGGTCATCTCTAACTGGTACCTGCTTCTACAATGTCCACATTCGAGTAAATTTCAGAATTCAATAGTGTAGTGGAACTGTGGACTCACTATACAGAGCCACTACAGCAGTATATCATAACAAACATTGAGGTACCCAAACAGCTTGGAGCCATTTTCTTGACTGTTGGGGCCTGACTACCTATGGATTGCTGAAGAATTTAATATCTCTTCCAGCACTAACACTGCAGGAACTGCTAAATGTGCTGAGTGTTTTTTTAACCAGTTCCATTTGAGATTGTGGAACTTTTCAAATTCAACCTACGAGTGCGGAAGTCATGTGAGTCTGTATCTGATTTTATAACAGTTACAATGTCTGGCCAAGTTTTGTGTATATGGTGATTCCCAGACATGATGCTCAGGGACCGGCTGGTCTGTGGAATTCAAGATGACAACATGCAAAGAAAATTATTGTCAGAAACAGGACAACCTGGTGTGAGCTACAGAAATCACCATTGCTATGGAAACCGCCATTTGATATTGATCTAAAATCATCAGCAGCAGATGTGTGTGCAGTGATACAAAACAAACTGTATCGCAGTGTTGAGATCCACCCAATTCTTTGAATTCTGGTGGCAAATCGTTTAGTTTCAGGTATGAAGATTCCTCCCATTTTCTTCAAAATACTTGTTCAATAATACAAAGTGTAATGCCTGTTACAAGATAGGCCATTTGGCTCATTTTTCAAGAAGCAACATAGGACTGGGAAGTCGACTTCTAAGCCTTTAGGAACTGCAAATCAGATGCACCAAGTACATTCTCAAGTTGCAGGAAGATACTCGGGTGAGTTTGTAGGTTGTTATGAAATTTTTAATGTTTGTTTAGTTGGGGAAGGGCTTCACCCATTGTTGTGGAATTTCAAATTGAAAGCGATACACTGCCAATGGAAGTAGATTCAGAAGCACCATTTGCTATCATTCTGATAGCTACCTACAGTAAATTTCGAAACTCCTTACCTGCTCTTCGACTGACAAACATCCATCTTCAATCATTCTCTAAACATTCTATAGAGACTGGGAGTATTGGATGTTGAAGTAGCTCATAATTCATGCCTGAGGAAGTTGTAAAACAAGGAAGTATGAACTTAGCTGGTCAAAATTGGATTGAAGCATTTTTTCTGATGTCAGCAGGAGGCAGTACTACTCCAACTTGTCATTTCAGCAGCATTCCAAGTTGATACCCTTCAAAGTATTTTGGACAGGTACCAAGAAGTCTTTTCTCCCGGATTAGGTTTTATCAGAGGAGTACAAGTTCATCTTTCCCTTCATCCTTCAGCTGTACCAAAGCTTTATAAAGCAAGACCTGTGCCTTATGCTTAATGTAAGAAGGTAGATCAGGAATGCGATCAACTGGTGGAAGAAGGAATTATTGAACCTTCCAGACAGCTGAGTGGGCAGCACCTCTCATCCCTGTTCATAACCAGGATGGAAGAGTAAAACTGGTGATTTCAAACTTACTGTATACCAGGCCACAAAATTGGAACAGCATCTCTTGCTGATGTTACATCATTTCAATCAAGTTCGACACAGTGTTACCCAGCTGCCAGTGGAAGTGTCCTTGCAGATTATGCAACCATCACTTCCAGTTCCCCTTCCACAAAACAGAATAGAGATTTCTCGAACACCAACTCAAGCTACTACCAAGACACTCAGTGACTCCAGTCTAGATGATTTCAAGGAGCCTGCTGATCCTTAAAGGAATGCAATCCCATTTATTGCAAATAAAACACCTAAGCTTGCCATTACGTCGTTCAACAAGACATTGTTAACCACCCCAACGTTTATATTTGTAATAAAAACTTGTGGGATAATTGTTATGTGTTTGCTAATTAAAACACATTCAAAAATGAACTTATTCTTTAATTTAAAATGATACAGATTATACATAAACATCAGAGTTGACAGCCTAGTGGAAACTGCCTATTTACATGACCCGGACTGTTGAACTCTGTTCTGATTGAAAAGTCATTTTTGTTATTCTTCCGAATCAGAATTCCAATTCCAGTTAAAAAATCATGACAACATGATTTATTTCACATAAGATCACATTTTATACAATTTCAACAGTTCTACTAGTCTTAGAATTGAACTCCACAAAAATTATATACCAGGATTGATAATTTTAATAATTGTAGTGACATTTTTTGATATCAGGGTATTTTATTTGATTCCATCCCTCTATATTATAAAATGTTTCATGCTTTAATGGCTTCACTCTTTTCAATAACCTTTAAAAAACTATTTTTTCATTCAATAGCAATTATATTGGTTTATTAAAGTTGCTTTTAGATACAAAACCCATTTACATCATTCATATGACAAGCTCAGCTTGGAAGGCTGCTTTGCTAGATATGAATGCATATAGTTCAATGCTTAACACCCAGATGTCACTTTTATGTATTCTGAAATGAAATGTAGACATTAGTAACCCTGCTCAATGCTTAATCAAGAAAAAATAATTTCTATCTTTGTCGAATTTCGTTGTCCTCATTAGCTATCACGGCATCAAAAAGATGTGCTGATGAGGACAGAATGAAAAGACCTACAGAAAGTGTTTTAGACAGTGATTTTTCTTTACTTGCAACAGAGTATGAAGAAAGTTCTAGTGCTAGTTTTAGTTATACTGATGTTAGTAAAATGTCTTTATTAGTTGATTTTGTTTGATTTCCTATATATCGTTAAGCAATCATTGAACTGCCCTGCAAGGGGAGTTAATGATTCCACAATCAGTTCTAAGAACATTTATGTATGACACCATTGATTTAATGTCTATATCTGCATAGCACTTAATTTTCTATTCTTTTAGAACCTCCTATGTATACTTTGAAACCCAAAGAAATTTACCAAAAGCCTGTTGACAGCGAAATTAAATTACCCTGTGAAGGAGTTGGTCAACCTAAGCCTGCTGTTACATGGCGAAGAGTGAGTCCAAACCCAAATTCAATAGTAGGAAACTAGACTTATTTTTAAGTGCTTTTTTAATCATAAATGTTTTAATATACTTAAGAAATCTCAACTGTTTGTAATTTAATGTGATTTTATGTTTAGTGTCTGATAATGCCACATTTAGTGTGATAATTAATAGTGTCAAAAATTAGTACGTATATGTTACAAAAAAGTTTAATCCTTTTGGAATTTGCTTTTTTATGCATTTTAAACAGAATCCTAAAACACTGAAATATATATTGTCTCAACTTTTTGCACACAAAAAGTTCTTTTCAGTAAGGCTTATCAATTTAACTAAATCCAATCTACATTATATGTTATAGTTATCTAATAGTGATCTTTGTATTTATATATAACACTAGGGGCTCTGATAACAATGTTTTTTCTTTACAACAGTTTATCTATGGGTAATATTTTTAAAATTTCTAAATAATCATAAAAAGCTTCCTGTATAATTTTTGATTTAAAGTCTCCTTGGTATATTTGCCATTCTATTTTCAACACGTCTCAAAATCATTACATTTTTTATTTCAATGTGAAACTCTTTGTGGTGTTTTTAGAGTTATTTATCTATTTCTCTAATTAAATAAAACTGAAGTAGCAGTTTGAATTATCAGATAGCAACAATGCATGCAAAATCTCATTTTTTAACATAGCATCATGGTATACAGGTTTTAATTATAGCTTTAAACAAGATTCTGTAGAGCTACAATCTGAAAACTTAATTGCGTAATTACTAGGATATAACTCTGAACTACTATTACATGCTCCAAGATATTTTAATAAGTGATACCTATTTGCTATTTTTTTCTATATCAAATAATCCATTTAACAAGCTGCTTTAAGATATCTGTATTCAATTTTGACACTTGAATTTGATGCATCATTATCAAATAAATTGTTTTTAAGTTCTTTGAAGGAAGAAAGAGATAGGAAGATCTTAATCATGTTGATTTAGATATTTTCTTTTCATTATCCTTTGCATGTTTTCTTAGAATGAATTTAATAACATATTTTGTTTGTTTAAATAGTCAATTTTTTAGTTGCAGTAAATATAAATTTAGATTATTGCATATCCCATGCAATAATCTAAATTTTCATCATGGATGATTTCATGACTGAACTCATCATTTAAGAGAGAAAATGGCAAAATAGTTATAACTTTGAAATGGCTGATGTTGCTGTTTTATTATGAAAATTAATTGGTAAATAGAAGTTTTAGAAATTACTGACTTCAAAATGTTGATTCATTAAGACAATTTGGATTTCCTTAAGAATGGAGAAATCTTAAGATTCCTATTTGGTTATTCTGAAAATTCTCAAACTGTTCAATGAACAGTGTTTGAAAACTTGCATTTACGTTCTTCTGACTCCATTGAATGTCAGATCAGTTAGAAATTGTATTTTCTACAAGATGCTATACAAATTCATCAATTGTTTATGATTGTAATTTCTCAACCATTCGAATTCCAATTCTATCTAACTAAAATATAAACTAAATAAGCAGTCACTTGAACATTTGTTCCCTTGAAACTCTTTTGTAGTACATGCTTGAAAACATTTTTACACTGTTTGAACAGGAAGCATTAATTCAATTAATGTTTTTTTTTACCCAAAATGATTTTATGACTAAATTAATCTTGCAGCTTGTGTAAGAGCTTGAAAAAATATTTCATTGGTCTAGAAGTTTGAAAAGTGGGTTAAAAACTGAGCAGAGAAATCTGTATGTACGAGTGCAAAATAAAGTATCCTATTCACTGAAAGTTGAATCTGACTTTAATATAATGTGCTCTCATTGTTAGATTATTCTAATGAATCAAATTTGAACTTATTACATTACATATTCATTAAGGAACATATTTGCCAAAATGCTCTCTAAATTTAGTTATCTTTGTAACCTTTATGATAATTATTTTTAAACTCCATCAAAATTTATCTTTGACATCAAAACTTTGAATATTAATGCTTATAATTAAATGCAATGAATGATATTACAATTATATTTTTGTGTTTTCATTTGATTTTTTGAAACACCACTTTTCATTGCTATCATCATCATAATATTTTTACATGTTTTTAAATTGTTTTTATATCAACTTTGTGTATTTTCTATTAATGTTTTTCAAACTTTCAGCACATTGATATAACTTATTAATTTTTGAGGAAACAAAAGAAGATACACTTAAAAAACTGCTGTCTCCTTATTCTTTCAGACTTGTACAATTATTTTAGAAACATTTTCATTAGATATTATGTGGCTCAATATAATAAAAAATCACAAAAACATAATTTATAAAGTATTTTTAAGTTCTAAAATTATAAGGATTAAAAAAATTGCCTATAATTTTTAACATTTAAATTAGGCAAGAAAGCTGATTTGTGTGACCTGATTTTCAAAACGTATTAATGCTGAATGCTTGAGAAATGAGTCGTTTACTCATGAAGTTGGCAAGACTATAAGACTTACATATTTTGCTTTAATTGGGATGCATCACAGGATGTGTCACATTACACTTACTGCATAGTTGCAACCTAACTTAGATGAAGGCTTTTAATTCAGCACTGTGATCTTGTACCATGATTCCAACAGGCCTTAAGAAGACCTTAGTTTTTATTTTAGATTAAAAAGCCTCAATGTTTGCTGAAAGTTCTTTAAAATATTTAAACTGCTGGAGCTTTTTTTCAAGAACACTGCATGTATTAGCACAAAATGAGTAACCTTCAAAACAACTTATTAAGATTAAAACTTAGAACTTTGTCAATGGTCATTTCGGTGGAGCAAGATGTCCACCACCATCAGGACAGAACTGATGATGGTAGATGTCTTGCTCATAAGAAGTTCATACACATTTCCACTAGGCTCGATTTTCTAGACTCAAGATTAAATTGCAAAGCACTCATCTCAATCTTCATGTGTAACGTTCTCCTAATTCCCTTTAGTTTGTAATCTTCACATTCTGTTTTACGCTTTTAAGCCAGAATTTACCACAATCTGCATAGTTTTAAATGACTGAGAATCATGAAAATGAATATTAAAGGATCTTGTCTACAACACTATTTGTTTCAATATAGTAATGAACCAATGATCATTTTGATCTCAGATTAATAAAATAAGATGAGATTTTTATTTTAACATGCTGACTTCAGTTTTTTGTTTTAAGTATTTCTTGATAGAGTGTTCTGTGTTTGGTCATCTGCTTCAAAGACCAATATGTTCTCTGAAGAGCTATATTGCAAGCACCAAGTCCCTTTGAAGGGGACACTGTACTAAAACAATTTTTTGAAAAACTTTTGAGTGAAACCTTATCACCTTACATGAATGTATTCTGCACATAACGAATTAACAACTTTTTAGTTTTTTTAAGAGCTACTGGGACTGATATCAAAATGAGAATATTTATATACCTTAGCAAAAGCTTGATATACATAGAATATTTATATACTTAGCAAATTTTAAGGTAGTAAGATGTCATCCCATTGCCTCTGAAGTGGTTTAAAATATACACTGTTTAAGACATGTCTGTTGCCTTGTTTAAGTTGTTACATTGGATTTTTTATGCTTGATTTATTTTCCGCATTGATTCTTTTAAATTAAACTTGTGCAATTTTTAATTTGACTACAGGCTGATGGATCAAAACTTCCTAGAGAAAGAGCTTTGATAAGAGGTGGAAATCTAACAATTCGAGGACTGAAGAAAGAAGATCATGGTCGATATGAGTGTGTTCTCGAAAATGAAATTGCTACATTAGTTACAAGTACTCTTTTACTCGTTGAAAGTAAGTGAAACCATTCAGCCAGAACTGCTTTCCTGAAATATTAACACAAATACTTTATGCAATATAAATAATACACAAATACTTTTGTGTTTTCTGAAATACTAATACAAATACTATATAATTATTGGAAAAAACACATAGGAACTTTAATTCTGAAATGTTCTAAAATTCAGTATGCATTTGCAAAAATATGTTTTCTTCATTCACTTTACAATATAGTTTTATTCAAAGAATTAAACAATTCTACATTTTATGTTTATAATAACAAATGTAAAAATTGAACAGTAAGAAAAATTCTTATAACCTCTAAAGTAGTTGATAGTTTTTTTTCCAATTTTTCCCTCTATATGAGCTTTTTTTTCTGTTTCACTAGACTGATTCACCTTGATCAGGAAATAAGTTTCTACTCTAAATACATGTTTGATTCTGTACTGAGCACTTTTAATTAAGTTTTGTATTTTATTAAGTTTCATTGAGATTTTAAAAGTTTGAAGTGTTTTCATGTACTTCAATGAAAATGCTGCATAAGTTTTCAAGTCACTGATAGACAATATGAGACATTTTGCCACATTAATTACTGTAATTATTTCAATCCTTTAATCTAGGGACCACTCCTCATGCCCCAACTAATGTTACTGTAAATACTAGCACAGTAGCTGCTACTTTGACTTGGTTGCCTGCATATGATGGAGGTCATGAACAAACATATGTCATATGGTAGGTACAAGCATTTTCCAAATTGCTTTCAAAATTTTATAAATGGAATATTTTTTTGTTTTTAAGTAAAATTTAAAATCTACAATTTGTTTTCTTCTAGGTACAGGCTTGCAGATCAAGGTGACAGTGACTGGCGAACAATAAGAGTCTATCCAGATGGAGCTACTACCTTTACTGTTTACAATTTACAAGCTGATACTGAATATGACTTTCAAGTGCTTTCTAGGAATAAGTTGGGGGATGGGATGTTTAGCCCAATTATAAGGGCCAAAACGAAGTGTAAGTTGCATGCTTAATCAATTGCAGTCTGTAAATATTGTATCTCATAGCTAGTATAAAATAATGGAAAATAAAACAAGCTTTTAAAAATACTCAAGCATGAAAGTATGATTTAAGGTTATTCAAGAATAGATCAGGTCAAAAATATTTCCAAACCTTAATATTAAACAAAAAGCAGTACTGAACAAAACTACATAAGTGAATAAAAAAAATTTCACATTTGATAATAGCATGTACTGAATATGAGACTGAATCATTCGGCTCTCAGTTCCAATAGTAAATTAGTCTATTTTTTTGCTGGCACAGCTTGTCCATTATTGGACCTTATGCCATAATCAACCAACCAACTTTCATTTTTTCATGTTTGTAAATAAATATTATGTCTATCAATTAAACTTCCAGTTCTTGTATTCAAAGAAATTAGAACTTCCTTAATTAAAAATAATTATTTTTGTGTGTTTCTTGCACAATTAAAACATTATATAAATAATTCTAAAATGAAAATTATGAATAGAAACTATCCTAACCCAGGCTCATAAAATGTATAGGGTTTGAATAACACTCTTCTAATCTATTTTCCTTCATTTCAATTATAAGAAATTCTGCAGTTAATCAAGTCTTTGTATTAAATACAACAATGCATTAAACCATATTATAATAATTGTAAAACGAGAAAAAATTCAGAACTGTTTTATTGCAAAACTGACGTATTAGTAAAATTATCAATGTATCACCGCACAAGAATGCAATTTGTTTACTGTTTTCAGCAATGTGCATCCTATCTCATATTTTCGTTATGTAATTCTTTCTGTATAGCATTCAGATATTTTCACTGCATAGTTCAAATATACATTTTAAAGTTTCTTTTTCTAATACTTCCAATACCACATGGAAGTGGTTACTAATATGAGCCATATAAATTTCTTTTAAATTTATCTTAAGCAAATACTTTACAATGATTTTCTTTTGAATATAAAAATAAAAATTAATTAAAAATATTAAATACAAGCCTTGTGCATGTACTAATATTAACAATTCTTGCATCTTTATCTGTTTTATAAAAACTCCTTCTTTTCCCATAACTGTTATCTTGAACTAAACTTTCAGCTGCTGACTATATTGGTGGTAGTGGTGGCATTGTTACTACTACCCCTTTACCACCTTCTACTAGTCCCTTCACTCCAACTGGGGAAAAATCTTCTGGTAACTCTGATTCTGGTAAATTGTCTTCTCTTCCTTGATCCTTTTCTGTTCTGAATTCTACTTAACTTTTCTTTTATACTAACTGCTTTATGTCATAATCTCTTTTAACATTCCTTGATTAATATTTTCACTCGTAATATCTCTCAAAAACTATAGCAAATGAAAAAATGCATCAGCTTTATAGGCTACCAAAAACTTTATTTTCATATCCAATATAACTATCACTTTTTAAAGGTAATCACAAATTGATAATGGCATGGAAAACTAAAATTTGAGCTTTTTAATTAAAAATAAAGATCTCTTCTCCAGTTACAGAAGAATCTTACCTCTTTCTAAAAATGCATTAATATAACAATAGATTTTTTAAAAAATTATTACTTTTTTTTAATGTCCTTTACTGCTATGAATATCTTTTTCTTTATTTTTACCAAGAAAATAAATTAGCTTTCTCACATTCATAAATTTGGAACTAATGTTTTCTATTTCAAATGCATACATGCCATATCAATTTGGTTTTAGTTTTGATTCAGATTAAAAAATGAATAAAGCAATTATAAACAATGGTAGTTAATGAATGATTTTATTTGCACATCATGTCTATTTTATACATGCATTAGTAAAGCTTTAATACGTAAATTATCATGATTTTACCTGTTTTCAAACACCTGTTTACAGCAATATATTTGAAAACTTGGTTTCTTTTCAAAGCTTACAAAGTGCACTTTCCTAATACAATCAGAAACTTTTAAATGTTTGTAAAAAGATATCTGTAGGGAAAAGGCTAGAATACAATTAATATTTTGTTTTTGGATGAAATACTTTCCTAAATGGTGATGGTTTTGAGGAACTATATAAATTAACACCATAGAGCAGGTAAGAATAAGGCTGGCTGATCATGATCTTGTGATCAATTGGATGATCATAATCAGCTGATTTAATATGCTTGGTATATTAATTATCAATGAATGTCCAACATAAAAAAAAATACTAAATTCTGTATAAGTAATGTAATCAACACACAAATAAATTTATCAACAATACAAATCATATTGTCAACATTTTGCTAGATTTGCATTATGTTAGTAGAAAGTGTTTATTTTAAAATCATCCTTCCTCAAAGAATTAGTTCTATGCAGTATATTTAAATGTAATTTTAAAACTTTTTATTGGATTGCATCATTTGATAAGGGTAAATTGCATGAATTCACATATATGTAACACTGTTTACCATATTTAGAAACCTAAAGTTTTCAAACTAAGGCAAAAGTATCTTGTATTGTCTATTATGTTATCAATAAAGGTAGCCTCATTAGATTCTCAGTATGCTTAAATTTCTTTAATATAAAAATTAAGATAGAAAAAAGACGAAACTCGTCTTTTGGGAAAATTCAACATTTATTAGATATAGAAATGCATATTTTTATCTTTGGTGTGGAAGTTTAGGAATATTTTTTATGATTTTTTTCCAAAAGGGGGGGGGAGCGATAATCTGAACATGAAAATGTTTTTTCTTTATAAGTACACCTATACCTCGCTATACGGCCGCTCTTTATACGGCATTTCGCTATAACAGCCTTTTTTAATTATGGCACTTTTTCGATTTACGGCCCACAATGTTTCATTATACGGCCAAAAAAATGCTGTACTGTTAGCGACCTTCTGTTTAGTTTCAGCATCTCCCTTTAGGCGGCACTGCTACTCGTTGCCTCACGAAAATATGAGGAACGTTTGGCACAACATTGTCATCATTTTACTGCATTGTCACTTTAGTGTAGTTAGACATATTTATTCTTGTTTGTTTTCTGGTTGGGTTTTGTTTCTGTTTGTATTAATTGGTGAATTGTAAGCATATTTGGTACGTATGTATTAGAAAGACTGTATTTTCGTTACATATTTAATTAATTCTTTTAAATGTAATCGTCCCTTTTTAAGAAAAAATGCCACCGAAACGTTCATTGAATTTGGAGATTGATACTGATAAAAATAAAAAGAGAAGCCGAAAATCTGTCACGCGTCAGATTAAAACAGTTTTTAAACATTTTATTTTATGTTTTTTATTATATGTATACATATGTGATTTCTTTTGTTTTTTAATTTATAAGTTTATTTTTGAATTTCTGTTTATTATTACATTGTTTTGTACTTTTATTTTTATGTAAGCATTTTTATAGGAAATAAAAAGAATAAAATGCTTTATGAAGTAAAAATTATGTTATTTTATGAAAAATTGGAACAGATCCAATTGAATTTGTGTGGTTTGTATCAAAATAATTGATTCGTTATACAGCTTTTCACTTTACGGCCAACTTTTCCGGAACGTATCTAGGCCGTAAAGCGAGGTATGGGTGTACAGTAATTTATCCAATTTAAATTCAATTTGACTGCCATTTAAATTTCATTATTTAAGAAGCTACAAATTAGGATACTATCTTTTCTTTTTTACACCAAACTACCTTTTATTTCTTTTATAATTAATCAACAGTCTTTTACCTAATTAGCAGATAAGCTAAGAAGCCCATACAGAATTCCCATATTTTTTAGTGTGAAAATATGTTTCATGCCCCTGATAATTTCTTTATCTGCTAGTTGGTAATATTTCATTGTTTGAAAGAAAATAAGATACTTCAGGCAATTTCCAAAAATTACCTAACCATCTTTGCACAAATAAGTTAAAAAACATTCTGCTCATCTGATGAAGTGTCAAGATTAGTTTTATATGTACATGGAAAATATGTCAGTGCATGATCAATTGGATACTTGTAGCACATTGTGTGACTGAATTTAATGCTTTAAAAATTTTTGGTTCTTGCAAGATATTTTTGATTAGTTTTTATCCATTTTCTGTTGAGATTAATTGGCATTATTGTTGCTTTTTCCAAAAATATTGTAATGAAATTTCAGTCTGATGCTCTAGTAAGCATTATTGCATTTGTTTACCTAATGTATGTTTTTGCAGTAGTCACAGAACCTCCTACACCAGCTGGACCAGTACCTGGAGCGCCAAGGAATGTATCTGTCACTAAAACACTTTTAGGTGTTCGCTTAACGTGGAACCATCCAATAGATGGAGTTCCTATATCACATTATATGATTGAATATAAAAATGATGTCCAATGGCAACACTGGGGACCCATTAAGAATGTGACATTTTATGACGGTAATTGTATTTACATTTGTGTACTGTTCGTTGACCACTTATAATTGTTGCAATTCAAAATTTCTTTTTCATGCAAGCAGTTTGGGAAAAGCTTTTTATTCTCTTATATTGTGATACAAATTACTTGACTAAAACTAGTTTGAAGTAATTCAAAAAACAAGTCTTACCATTTTAAAAAATTGGATTTTATTTAATCTATGTTTACCTAGTTTTAAAATTTTGATTTTAATTTATCTATGTATATCTAGTTTTCTTTTAATTATAATTTTGGATTTTTTACAGCAAATATTTTTTGTAGAATTTTTTAAATGAAAGCAATCTAATTCTTACTATGAATTATTATTTATGATGCAATCATCTTTTTCTCATGCTTGCTTTGAAATGCATTAAAAGTTAGAATTTGTCTCACCTTTCTGACTTTAGTAAAACATTTATTTGCAAATATTTTTTTGTATAAAAATGTACTTTTAAAAAGCTGCATTTATACCAATTTTTAAGAATGCATATGTAAGTTAAATATTCTGGTGTTCAGCTTCATAAATCTAATCTATAAAAAGAATATCCAACATAAGTTATTTTTAGCTAACCAGCACACATTAGTACCTGATCTGTTGGAATTTATTCATTTAATTTAATTCAAAATAAATTTAAACTAGCAGCTTAATTTAAACTAAAGATAAAGTATTTAAAGAAGTATATTTTAACTCAGTTTAAGAGTTAGTTAACTCTTAAATTAACTAACTTAATCTCTGAGTTAACAACAAACTTTAAATATTGACACCATATATACATTATTCGAATGAAAATTTGCCCAACCTCACATTTGTCATAACTGAAGTAGATAATGTTGTATCTATTCTATTTTATTGCTTGCCAATTTTAAACAGGACATAGTGGTCATGGCAGGATAACATTAAAATAGAAATGGTTGTGCATCAAATGGACTAGATTTAAATAAGTGTTTAAGTGTTCCAAATGGCCTAATATCAGAATAAAAAAATAATTTGCAAGCAACCTCTTAACACCAAAGTAAATATGACATGGAGAAAAACAATTTATTTCCAATATTTTGCTAGAGATGTGTCAAGGGGGCACAACTTTCAGCTGGATGAAAAAAAGAAACAGTATGTAATTGAAACACTTCCACATTTTACTCTGAGGAAATTCAAATTATTGCCTTCTTATTCTTACAGGGAAGGGAATTCTATCAACCCATATTATTTAAATTTTTATCTAAGAGTTTTGCTGTGGAAATTAATAACTATTGTAAAACTTTAAATACTAACTATTGGCAATCAAAAACAAGAAGCTAGAAATGTGCAAAGGGACTGTCCTATTGCATGTTATTTTTCATATGCATACTGCAATTCCTTAATAATGACTGATGCAATCTTGTTGGAAAACAATAAACAATATCATCTATAGCCATGAATTTTGGCCATTGTTTTTTTATATATCCCTAACAGAATGAATGCACCAACTCATAAAAAATATCCCTCTAGAGGTTCAGTACAAGTCATTTGCGAAACTCTGAGACTTTTTGTCAATTTAAAGAGATGTATCCAATTAACTTACTGCAGTGCATTAAAAATACTTTATTCATGCAACACAAGAAACTAAAAGCAAAGTATAATAAGACAGTTGACCTTGTGAGTAAAAGGGAAAAGCACTAGTGAAAATGAAGTTTGAGAATATATACCAGTTAAACGTTTGATAGAATTTCACCACCTGGCAGAACTTCCACTGATTAATTCCAATATTCTCAGTTCCATTATAGCACACATCAGATGAAAAAGGACCTCTATCACTGACACTTTTTATTGAGTCATCCAGATTATCTTTGCACTGTAGAATTAGTACCTTAGAAACTACAAAATAGTATGTAGTTTGAAGAATTTAGCTTTCTTGAAGACCTCATATATCAGTAATTTGTTATTTTTTCACTATTGTTTCCAAATATAAAGAAATAGAAAAATTATAAGTGTTGAATACACCTCTCTTTTTTTTCTTAAACATTTTTTTTAGTTTATTTAAGCAATTTCAGACATTTATAACTGAACAATAGTTTAAGATTCTTAAGTTCTTTTACTTGATAATGAGAAGATATCTGAAATTTATTAAACAAGTAAAGAGATTTCTTTAATGGGTATATAAAGCTTACTTCAACACATCATGTTTCCCTCTATTTAAGACTTGATTTTACACATATTAAAATAAGTATTATAATAAATGTATTTGGTATACCTTTCTTCTATATTTTCACAGCTAAGTTGCTGCAAGGAGGAAAATATGCTTTCAGAATTTTAGCATATTCAAATGCTGGTGTTGTATCAGCTCCCAGTACAGAAAAGAAATTAGAGATTCTTGGTATGTTCATGAATTTTGAATATAGTTTTACATCCTCTATGCCTACAGGAAAATTAAGTGTACACATAATTTAGGGAAATGTCAGTAGAAATTGCTTTTTATTCAAAACCCAGATCATGAAAAGTAGTTATACTGTCTTATCAATTGTTAAATTTTAACAGATATTTTAAATTAATATTATCAACAAAGTATTTCTGTTCTTTAAAGATATCATTTTTTCCTCCTATAAATCAGCATGAAGTTTACAGTTTAAAAATCAGAAAAATATCTAATAAAATCTTTGTTAATATGTCTAAGCAAACCATGATGCTAATTATCTGAGCCTTTGCTTACTATGTAATGTCTTTTATCCCTGTTTCTACTCCCTTCTAAGTACTGACCACCATTGTCCTGACATGTAATTTAAATGTGTCCTGCTTTATTTACTCACATGTCAATCAACAGATTTCTGAATATCATTTTAATTATATTTTTTTATCATTAAATGTGCTCTTCAATTGTTCTCTCTTTTTAAATATCATGCTTGAATATTAAGCATATTGTACCAATACAATTTCCTGTCTTTTTTTAAATTGTTTCTTCAAAGTTAATTGACTTTTGCTTGCTGATATTTGATTTTTTTTTATTAATTTCAGTGTCTGTTAACATTTTAGGTGTAGAACAGTTAATGACAAATCATTCTGTCAGTTCGTTAAACTGTTTGAAATCTTAAAAATGATATACACTATATGGCCAAAAGTCACCGGACACCCCTTCACTTCAAGTAAACGATCCCAGTATGACATCAGCACACCTCACCGACGCTATATAAGTGAAGGCAGAAATGCTGGAGCATCAAACACGTGTTTCCTGTCATGATGAATCAACGGAAAGAGTTGAATGCATTCAAAAGGGGCATGATTGTAAGTGCCCATAAATTTGGACATTCGGTCAGAGATTTCTCAGCAGTTAAACGTGCCCCGGTCCACAGTTAGCGATGTCATAGTCAAGTGGAAACGCCATGGAAGTACTGAACCAAATTATCGCTCTGGTAGGATTCGAGACCGGAGAACCCTGAAGGGGGCGTGTTGTGCGAAACAACCGGCAGACATCTTTGTCAGAGGTTGCAGAGGACTTCTGTCTCAGCTCAGGTACACAGGCCAGTGACAGGACTGTCCGCCGAGAGATGATATCACTTGTTTTTCATGGTTGTGCTGCCGCCAGTAAGCCACTAATCACACGCACCAATGCCCGGAGGCATTTGCAATGGTGCAAAGAGCACCTTAATTGAACTTTGGAGCAGTGAAAGAATGTCGTGTGGAGTGATGAATCACGATACGTGATCTGGCACTCTGATGGGCTTCTATGGACCTAGCGAATGGTATTTATCGGAGTGTATTGTGTCAACCATGAAATTTGGTGGCGGTAGTGTCATGGTTTGGGGCTGTTTCTCCTGGTTTGGGCTTGGCCCATTAGTTTTAATCGATGGGTCGATGACTTCTGGTGTGTACGAAGATATTTTAGACAATAGCATGCTTCCAACACTATGGCAACAGTTTGGAATAGGTTCTTTTCTGTATCAGCACAATAATGCTTCTGTTCATACAGCACGCGTCATTGCGTCGTAGTTTGACAATAATCAGGTGGAAGTGCTTGCCTGGCCAGCTCAAATCCCTGACTTGAACCCTATAGAACATCTTTGGGATGAGTTGGAGCATCGGTTGCATGCCAGATCCACTCAACCAAAAACCAAACATGAACTATTCACCGTGCTACAGGAGGAATGGGGCACAATTCCACCTACAGTTTACCAGAACTTAGTGGATAGCTTACCCCGAAGGGTAAACGTTGTAATTTCAGCAAAAGGATGCCCGACATCCTATTAGTTAAATGTCTGGTGCCTTTTGAACCAACAGTAACCGGATGTCCGGTGACTTTTGGCCACATAGTGTATGTGTAGAGTAGCTAGTGAAATACATTTTGGAAGTAATTTTTTTGTCCCAATTTTTCATGCTTAATATTTTTCTTTTTAAATATATTGGATGTTTAATATAAATTTCTGTATTGTTGCTTTAACATAGGCTGAAATTGCTATTGCTTTTCTAATTTATGCATCACTGTAATGAAAGGTAATGAACCCTTAAAAACAGAATTGTATTAGTTTACTTAATTTAACCGTACCTATCCAAGGACATGTATGAGACATTTGTACATTGTTTGTCAGAAATTTCTTTTTCAAAAGTAAATTTATGAGTTAGTTTTAATCCGTTGGAGTGACTGGATGAAGAGTCAGATTCCATCTGTAGAAGGCTGTCTATTATGCTCTCTGTGGTTGATGTTTTTTATGTCATAATAGGTCATTCATTAGTATCTCTAGACTTGAGGGGTTCTTGTTCTTAGGTTTGTCCAAAGGCTGCAATTGAAGATTTTATGTTCAACAGTATCCTCAACTTCTCCAATTGTGTTGATTTTAAAGCAACTATTGAGTGTCTTGTGGAAATATAGGCATCAAGTTAATTTTAAGAAAACATGATACGTAAAGAAAGTAATCATTGAAGTGCCAATATTTGGAAATTCCAAAAAACTTTTCACATCGCTATAAAATTTTTGTGAGTCTGCAATGTCAATGAAATAGATCTTATATGAATATATCCTGCATGAAACTGCATAGTTGTGCATCCTACAAGCAAGAAAAAATAGAGTTCCAAGTTAAAAATGCATTACATCACTGTTAATTCTGTTCAAGCATATCAAAATCTAATTTAAAAAAGCTGTAGATTAATGGGAAAACTGAAAATCATTTGTTTATTGAAATATTAGTATTCCTTTTTGTATTTTATCTCCATATTTGCTAATGAAACTTTGTTCCTTGTGAGTGGCTGTCTCAAATATACAAAGGATTTTACTCTTGGTGTATCCCAATTAAATTTTGCTATGGCAAGTGCTGAAGCTCAGCTCATCATTTTATATTTGGCATCCCAATAGAACTTGAAGAGAGGATTCCAGGCTCAGGAAGACTACAAGGTAATCCTCATCCAAGCTGGAATTGGAAATTCTGCATTCCCATGGAGTAATATATTCCAGTTTGATGCAAGGCAATCGTGTCCAGTTCTGAATCTGAGAAGTGTCTGATTCTTCTCTTGGTTTATTTTTGTTGTCCAGTCACGTTTTTTTTATATTGCTCCATGTCTCATCATTTTTATTTTTGAGTGGCTTTTTTTATTATCTCAGACGTTTTCCTGATCAGAAGCTTTTTAATCGTATATGGAGGGTTGTTTCTCATTGGTATCGATTTTAGTACCCACTTTTGAATAATCTGTCTGCCAACTCGTTGCCTTGCAATCCTATGTGTGAAGGAACTCACTGAAAAACACTTTTTCCAGTGGGTTCCCTTTTAATTGTTTAAAAGGTCTACGAAAAACTTAATGTAGACTGCAAAACTGTGAAAGATTTTATTTTGCTATAGCTATAGATAAGATGTGAATTTTTTCATTGTATCAACAAAACCAAAACATGGTGAATATTTTCTATGTATTATAGATATGTAGTGAACTCTTAGCCATCACTAAAAAATGAACTTACTATACATTAGTATGCAGCAGCGTAACCTATCTCCACCATGAAATATTTTTTGGGAGACAAAGTTGCACATCTTTCACTCATCTTGTTAAATTGGTTACTGGCGAATGTGATCATGAACATACACACTTTTGAAAATAAGCCTAATAATGCTTCTGATAAATATTATATGGCACTGCAACACTCGGAACGTACTTTGATGGATGGTTCACGATGAACAGTTGAATTGCTTATGCAATACTAATCACTTTCGACAACTGTCTGAAGTCCCATGATAACACACTGCTTCTATTCATATCATGACATCACTCTTCATTGCCACTCAGCCTTTTCACACAGCTGCTAATGGCAACACAGGACAGTCCATGATCCCAATCATCCATTGTATGACTGCATACAGCAGTATACCAGTGATCTCTTAATACAGCTCTCACTGTGCCACACAACCTATCACCTAGTAGTAGCAACTATCGAATTCAGCTTCTAAATTCTGGAGGGGAATACTGTGAAGAACTTAGCATTACAATAGTTGTATTTAAAATAAAAGAACCATTACAAAAATTAACTTACACTATGATAGTATATATAATAGTGTAACCTATGTCTGTCATGAAGTACTTTTTGGTAAATAAGATATTTTAAAAGTTATAGTTGTATTTTGAAAAATATTAGTTATAACCTATAAACAAGGTGTACTTAATATCTAGTATTAATTTTGCTTTATGGATCACTGTAGGTGACCTTCAAGATCGAAACAGGAGCAAAGCTATAACAGCTGGAGTTGTGGGTGGCATACTTTTCTTCATAGCTGCCATTGTACTGTCTGTGTGTGCTGTAAAAATTTGTAACAAAAGAAAGAGAAGAAAAGCAGAGAAAGGTAACTTAAGTCTTTTTTTTTATTTATTTGTGTCAGAAAGTATTGTATTTACCTTACATATTATTTTTTTACTGTTGAAACCTTGTAAGTTGTGAAATCAAAATTTTTCAGGACTGATTAAAAACTAGATACCAAATTGTAGACCAGTTACAAGGATTTAAAAATCGCCAATAGAGGCTTTATAATTGATGTAAACTTAGAAGCGTATGAAAAAAGTTTTGTAAGCATATTTGTAACCAAATAATGTTAAAACCTCAAAAAAAACCTTGAAAAGCATAGTTAAAGCTGTGGAAAGCATTGTTTAAACTAGAAGAAACATTGCTGAAACCATTGTAAAATTTTCTGTTATGAGATAGTGAAAATCTCTTACTCGTGTCAATCTAGATTTTTTTATTCATTCATTGATTTGCCCAGACAATGATTGCAGTCACCCATTTCTACAAAGCAATTTTTTTCCTTTGCTTTTATTAAAAGTTCTCTACAATGACTTCAATACATATATGGGAGTAGGTGTAGATAGTGAAAATTATGCATCAGCAGTGACTATGTAATGGAAATTTTAGCATTTCTGAACTACTTGTAACTTATTTTTAATCCCTATTTTTGAGGCATATTTATTTTTTATTTCAATTTTTTAGAACTTGCTATTTAGTTTAATCAGCAACTATGTTATTTAGCTTACCTTCTAGCTACTTGCTGTTTATTTAGTTTAAATTACTGGCTTGCAAAGATCAAATGCCTAAATTTAAAAAAATGATTGGGTTTTGCTATTAATAACACTATATGTAGCACTTCTAAGCAGTTTTTGCCATTCATGTGGATGTTTTAGATAAAGAAACATCGAAAAAACATTATACCATTAATCAGAAGTTTGTATTTGCATATTTTAAATCAAATTAGGATAAAAGTTTTGCTTCACTTGTGTGTTATGCAGAAAATCTATATCAATAGTGCAAGGAGTGATACAAGATACAAAAGAGGATATACTAAATTTCTATGGTCTTTGTGTGAATGGGACAGTATAATCAAGGATAGATAGTGAACTGCTAAAAATAGGTCCCAAATAAATATGTTTGCTGGGAGTAAAAAGAATAGTACATCCCTCATTAATTTACAAAAGTTTTTATTACCTCTTTATACATTAAACTGGGAATAATGAAACAGTTTGTAGACTTTAGATAACAGTGATTCACTATACCAGTAATTTTTTTTTTTTACTTTTGTTTGTTGTCAGATGTAAAACTTTAAAAGGTATATCTGAAGACCTGCAAATTCACAAGCTCATTCATGTTACTATATATAGAAAGACCATGGTAGAAAAGTTCCAAGCACTCAAATATGAATTCAGTTTACAGTTGTGTTTCCTGCGTTCTTAACAAATTTTAAAGAAAAAGTAGCACCACAAAGCAAGAAAACATTCATATTTCTATCAAAATAGAAATAACATGGAAATGAGGCACCAGGGTCAAAAGAGTTTCACCAAGATGATTGACTAGTCTAGATGTTTATCATTTGGGGTTCATTTGCAAACATTAATGTTAATGACACAAATGCAAGTATTATTGAGCAAATATTGGAATTAAAAAAATTAAAGTTTTTAGTCCTTGCATGTTTTTTAAATTATGTTATTTTATTCTGGTTCTACCAGTGTTCCAAGCATTTTTCAATGAGGTTGTTTATTAAGACCATAATTGTTAAATATTTCAAAGCCACATTGAAAACAAATTATGTGATGTGGGAAATATCAGCACACAGTATATTTGAATTGAGCCTCTCAAAATTACGTTTAGCCACCTGTTCAATCTTGTGTCACAGAAAAATAGTTATATTTTGTTATATTTTGCAGGCCTGTATAATGAATAATTTTCAGTAAAACCAAATGAGTTAATTTCGGTTAGTCTTCATGAAAAACAAAATTTCAGAGATTCAAACAAAAATAAAAGCATTGGGATTTTATTGTATGGAATCATGATTACTGATATCATGTAAATTGAAAGAAACAAAAAGGTGTCAGAGAGAGTGGTTGAAAATACATTGCTTTTGTCACTGGTGGGATAAATGTTCGTAGGTGTAATATATTTAATGCTATTACAATATGAATTAATTATTAGTTATATTACAAAGTTTATTAAAGTTTATGTGTTTCATTTTTCTTAAGAATGTAAAAGGCATAATTTACTTATTTCTTTGGTCAGAAAATTTTTTAACAGATAAATACAAAATAACTCAAATATGAAATGTAGATACTAATGGAAAATAAATTTAAGTTCAAACTAAAGAATAATTGTTAATTTTAGTGACAAAATATATGTTAAAAAACCTGATATTCTGTAAGTGCACAAATATGAGCACAGCAGAACCTTTCTGCGGAAAAACCTGTAAATTATTTATATTAAAATGTCATAGATTAATTTTTTATTGTGCATTAGTCAGGTCTGGCCCATATGTACCTAAACTGTCTTAATGTTTTGCACTTTCAGGAAAACAGTAAAAAAATTAATAAAACCACTAAAAGTAAATATAAAAACCCTTCAAATTTGTTCAAATAGACTAGCATACCATCTGCACTAAACTTTGTTAATTGCTTATATCTTATGGTGGCAAAAAATCATTACTCACATTTCATCTTATTTCAATCCATTTATAATGAATATAGCATCTATGATTCACAAATGGATTTTCATACCTCTAAATGAAATAAATTATCCAAAAAATATGTAACAGAATTTTGTTTACTTCTACTTGTATTAAATCTTATTTCCAATTACATGCATGGCATAAAACACACCTCAGTCATGTTACCACAATTAGATTCTAAATGTCTACTAAAATTTCATCCGATTCCCTTGTTTAAGGGGTTATACCTAGTTGCAAGGCAAAAAAAGACGATTTTTCATTAATTTTTTGTGAAGACGCATATGTATGTATTTAAATTAATCTTTTTACATTTGAAAAAGCATATATTGAAGTTGCTATCACAAATTTTTTATAAAAATATCGACTTTTTCACTAGTTACAGCCGATCTCCGAGAGGATCTTTTAAAAAGGCATTCTGTTGTGATCAAGATATCTCCAAATTGGATTATCTGAAATAAAAAAAGTTTTAGTTTATAAGTTTAAGTACTTAATCGAATGTATAAGTTAAATTTTGATTTTTATGGGGAAAAAATGTATTTTATCACTTTTTAATCCATAATGTTGATCGGGGAAAAAATTCGAATAATTAAAGACTAGTAAATTATGTTAAGAAAAAGCAGTAAAAATTTGGAACGATTGGTTCAGCGGTTCTCAATATATTTGGATCACCTACTTTGAAAACATTGTTTTGAGAAAAACACGTTTAAAGTTTTAAAAACAGTTTACACATGGATTAAAATTAAATTTTTGTACTTACATTGAATCATCTATTCCAGGCCCATATAATAAGTCTATTCCCGCTGCCTCCCAAACTTCGATTTGACTTTGTCTATGAAGCATTCTTTCCTCTTGGGTGCACTTTTGCGATCTTCTGTTAGCGATCGCGACGCTCTCTTCATCCGCAGTCTCTGCATACAAATGGGCATTGGGGCCAGCAGAGACTCCCATTGCATTCATAATGTAAAGGAGTGATGTGGTACTTTCATTAAACATGCAAGCCATGATGTATGCTCATATTTCGACAATTTTTGATCCACTAAGAATGATCTTAGGACTGATTTTCCAAATCAGTTGATTGTAGTTTTCATTGTTATTTTGAGTAAAACCACCATCTTTCTAACAAATTTTTGCTACTCAGATCTTCATAAATTGGTTTTATTGCAGTTCATCGGTTGAAGCTTCTAATTTCAAACTGACTATTTTCTGATATTCTTTGGCAAAGAATGAAAAATCCATTAAACCCCTAACTCAGGTATACACAGACCTTCCAGTTCAAACATAGCCAGCCTGAATACAATAGAAATCTGTTTACGATAGCTGATAGAGAGTGAAAGGTATTCATAGAATGCAGCAGTAGCTGCCAAGCATTCTGAGACATCTCCACAAAAGTCCGTGTAACTTCAAGAATATTGATCGGATCAACTTAAAATTTCAACTGAACATTTTCAAGATAATGTACAACCGGAAAACATTACTTTTGAAAAGTCAACTTTTTAAAAGTTACAACTAGGTACAACCCCTTAAATGCAATTCAGCTTTTTGTGACAGTTAATCTATTTTTGTTCACTTTTTTCTGCAATAATTTCTATCTTCCAGATTTCTCATTCCTTTCTGTAATCAGATTGCTGAAGTATTTCATTAGTGACGAGCTCATGTAGTTTTAGCAATATTATACAGCTCCATAGCTCAAATCAAGCATATTTAAACTAAGCACTGAAATTGATGAATGAATCCAGTAACAATCAATTTTAAATTGCTTACATCTGTTGCCATATGACAATAAACAAATAATGTTGATTTCTGTGCTATGTACTTTAGTGAAATATGTATATAGATTAATTGTTTTATTCTTTCACTTAATTTCATACTTGTAAAGTGTTCTGCTATAAGAGTTTTCCTTTCTTTATCCTGATCTCCGAACAGCCTATATGATGGTGACATGTCCAATAGCAGATACGAGAAATGGAGGCCATTCCCATGGTGGTAGTCCTGTTCCACTCAAAAAGTGAGAATATCTCTTAATTTTTCTCTTTCTTTTATAAGCTATGTAGCTGGCTGTAAACTTTATTATGAAATTATGAAGCAACTATCATTTTAAAGCAATTTTTAATTTTGTTCAAGTTACAGAATAATGTAATTTTAGTTGTAGTTTTAGTATTATTTCTTATTTTGAAGTTACATAGAGATTAAGTTTTCTCTAATTTTAGGTAAAAGTAAAACTTTTGTGAGGAACTCTTTATAGCTAGTCCTTTTCTCATTTTGCCTTTAGAGGGCTTTTAATTGTCCCCTTTTAATCTAATAAAATTGTTGTAAGCTATTAAATTTAGATAAGATAGTGAAGCACACTTAGATAGCATAAAGAGAGAATTGTATTCCAAATCATGCATTATTTTATTCTAAAACTTGACACAAATAACTGGCAGCATTCAGTACCTCCAGTAATTTACATATTGTTCTGAGAATGGTACTATTATATTGAATCTGCTGTGAAATTCGTGTCATTGAAATTATTCATAGGTGTAAATATCTATACAAGTTTATATGTTAATTCTCCAAAAATGATTATCTGATAATTTTATTACTAGGGCTTGGATATAAATGACTTCAAAAACTCAAAATATAAATGCATGTTTTTACCAAAAGTATCAAGAAATGAATTAGAAAAGTATCCCAATAACCAATTCTTAAAAATCAATAACATTAACCAGCTCTATAAACCTAAATTGGCACACTTGTTTTGCTTTAGAACAACAGTTAATACAATTTAGAAACTAGATCAGAATACCTCCTGAGAAAGGAAAATTATGACATCTAAAAGTTAAAGTGCTAATTTAAGATTTTGGCCCTTCAAGCCACAAATGACCTGTAAAATTATGCAAAATATTGATGATTGAAAAAATTTTATATTTTGAGAATTTAACAAAATATAATTTCCAAAATCAACTACAATCTCTCATACCTTCTGTTAATAATCATACATGAGATTTTAGATTCTGTTGATGTATTTATGCATCAAAATCATTTACTTTTCCAAAAATTAATTTTTTGCATCAAAAATTCCATAATTATTTTTCATTTAATTAAATTTTAGATGGACATTCTATGTAAAAAATTTTCTCAGTCTTACAATCACTAGAGTGACCAACTCTCCTACTTTCTCTAGAACTCCTGTATCTTATCCTATTTCTTTTATCTTGGCTCCCATATTGATCATCTATTTCTCCTTTACATTTCATTAACAATCAAGATTATGAAATTTAAATTATATATTCCCACCAAATATATTCTGATGTAAACTCCATTACTGTCAACAATTTAGACTTTGAGGTACTCATCCATAAATATCAAAAAATTACCTGCAATAATCGATAGAAAGGTTAGCATATACTAATCAATAGCAGAATATCCATTTCCAAATTGTAAACAGGAAATGTTCAAAGTGAGTCTAATATTTTCAGTCATTTAAGAAACAAATGAATGGATGTGCCAAACCTTAAAAAGATCATAGGCTTTATTTTAAACATCCCAGGCTCAACTGCCCAAACTGAGTTTTTTCACTGATGAGCTATAAATCTAATGATTAGAAATGAAATCAGCTTGTAGAAGTAATAAATCAGCTAACAATAGCAATTGACTATAGTTGTAAAGTTCTTGAAATTTGCACAAGATAAAAAAATGCTTAGTTCTGCAGTATGAGAAAACAACATCAGGTTATAGTTTAGGAATAAGGTACACGAATTTATATATTTTATTCTATATTGTGACCTGTATGTTTTATGCAACATAAATTGTTTCGTTTAAGATTATCCATTCCATGATTATTTGTTGGAGCGTCACCACACCACTAAAAATGCACAAACTCTGTCAAGATTAAATCTCCCTTAAATTAATGGCCGAAAGTTGGTCACCCTAACTACCACATTCGATAACTTTTCTTACATTTTGTAAAAATGTACATTGGAAGCTATTTGGATTATCGGTCATATTTCATAGGCTATACAGTTTTTGAAGCAGAGAAGCAAACTGAGAAGAATCCATAACTTACAGTATCTTTTTGATGTACAATTTTTCATAAATTCAATTTAACATTTGCATTCCAAATTATGCTATAAAACTGCACCCAAATCCCAAAATATGCATACTAGTTCCAAATTATGCAATTATATGCCCAATAAAAAATAGCTGAACAGAGCAATTATAAAAGTGCTTTTTAAGATTATTGGAACACCTGCAAAAATAAACCTGATCAAAAAATCTTAGCCCTAGTCACTGAACAAATTTTCCTGTACGATAATTACATTTTTTTCATCAGAAAAAATAGGATATTCTCATTTTTACATTTTAATCTTCAAGTTTAAATTTTGGTTATAGGCAGCAAGAAAATATTTTGAATTAAAATTCATGTTCTTGAGAAATTGAAACAATTGCTCTATGTGGGCAATTGGTTTTAAACTATGTGTCTACAATTTCTCATTATGCCCTGCACACTTAAGTGATTAAAAATATGACAAAATTACAATATTTCAAAAAATTGTTGTGACAACCTTATTTTTCATTAATTAATTTTGAACTTACTCTGACTGAATTTTAACTTAAAACATTTTTTCCTTCCATCCAACTGGATCCCATGTCATCAAAGGAGAAAAAAAGGTGATCCGATTTTCATTTTTTCACTGTAAATCTTGGTGTAGCCTTTACTATCCTATCTTTTGTCATACATTAAACGTTTGTCATACTTCACTTTAAGAGCACGACATTTTTATTTAATTGTTTATTGTTCGCATGTAGCTTGTATAATTTTATGCTTAAAGTACTTAAAATATCGCTTTACATTAATTTCTTAATGGAAAAAGTTTTACATTCTTCATTCACAGTATAAAAAAGTATACATATTTGTAATTGCAGCTTTCTTCCTATTGTGTGTTTCACAGATACAGGTTGAATAAATCCATTTTTTTCCAATTATTCAGCTGCAGACAAATTTTTATTGTTAATACACATTTTTGGTGTACTTTTATTTAGAAAATTGAGAAAAAATTTGTTTGAAATGATTCATTATTGAATTACAAGTATAAATTACTGATATTGGTTTATTCTAATTAAACCTGAAGAAGGATGCAAAATAGTATGTTGTCTCCATTTCCAGTTTTCTTTTATAAGAAGCATTTCAATTTTCGAATGATGTTTTTCCGCTCTATATGTAATGTATGATTCAGGTTGATATAAAATCTTCAAATGTTTATCAATCAAGAACCCTGGTGTTGTAACTATTAAGTTTCAATTTGAGAATTAAAATAAATTTGTCTGACCTCCAACAAATTCTTCAAACTTGAATTCATTGAAAGATTATGTTGGCACTCCTTTGAAACTTAAGACTTGACAAAATTATAGCTACTCTAAAGCCATCTTTACTTGATAAGCTATATACTCTTTTTCAGCGACAATTTCAAATTCTGAAAGAATTTCTTGGGAACGTATGTCTGAACTTGGACATAGAAATGAAATATTCTAGAAGTCAGTTTACTATTTCCACTACTTTATATAGATCTTTATTTCACTCTCTACTGATAAATAGGATAATGTAGTACTTTTTACAAAATCGAGTTTTTTCATGTTCGAAGAATTCAAATTCTTTCATAATTTAATGCAGTGTTTTTAATTTAGTCCATTGGACCCTTTACTTTATAAAATTCAGCTAAAGAAATTTGTATACAATTTGGCAATAGCACATTATTGCAAACTCAACTCTAATTTATGTCATAATTTAATTTTTGTACAGTTGTACAGCAAATTTTGGTTAATTTAGCTCACACATTGTTCAGGTAAATTTACAGTCACTAACTTATGTAAAGATTGTGCTTATTTTTGGAGTTGATACATCTTACTTTCATAATATCTGATAAGTTTTTGCCTGCTGTGTTATAAAAATAAAAATTACTCAGCTTTTAATAGCAGTTGACGTTTTGTGTCAGAAGAACTTTAGAACTTACTGTGAGGATCCTTATATGTTTACTATTTGTAGGTGGTGCAGGTTCAATTTCACACTGAGTGTTTCTCTTATGTGTCGAAAGCTTTCTTGTGTTTATGCCCATTTACTTGAAGTCTGGTTTGGCACTGCTTGGCCAAATATGGCCCTGTACCATAAAACCCAACCAACATTATCTGATTACATGCCATTACCCATTGGTACTTGTTTATAAGTATTTGTTGCCATCTACAAATATTAAGTCTGGGGTGTCCAACCCTCTAGCTTCATACAGCACTGAACAACTACACTGCTGACCATCAAAAATTCAACACTATGAAGGAAAGATTTACGCAATACATAGATCATGAAAGGATAAGCAAATAATTAGCATTTCTGCATATATGCAAATCATGTGTGCCATTAACGCCCCCTGTAAGCAGTATAAAAGGGGAGAACAGAGAGCAGTTTTAAATATTATAATTATGTTTTCTCACTGTTCTGGTGTATAGGAAGCTTGATTATGCCTCGTCGAAAAATATGGCAATCATACAAGCACGTTTCTTTGTTTGACAGAGGAAGAATTGTATCTTAGCGAGACTGCAGATTGTCCTGAGAAATTGGTCCACCTGTTAGACAAAATCAAACCACAGTGATGCAAATATGGAATCAGTGGATGCACGAGGGACAAACTAGCTAACGAATGATTGCAGCAGTTCCATCACACCACTGAACAAGAAGACAGACATCTTATGCACATGGCTACTATGAATCATACCTCAACATCAAGAACCCTAGCTCAAGAATTGGGTTGTGTTGCACAGCAACCTGTGTCATCGTGTACAATTCGACATTGTCTTCAGCAGAAGATAAATTTTTTCAAGTTGTCCATTGCTGCGACTACTTTGACTCTACACCACAAGTATCTTTGGCTGCAATGGTGCATAGAACATCACACATGGGTGAACAAATATCATGGCATTGTCTGTTCAGACAAATCTTGATTTTCTACAGCATAACAATAGTCTCATCGTAGTCTGGCAGTACTGTGGTGACAGACTGCATTATGCATCGCCATACTGATCCATCACCTGTTATAGTATGGGGCACCATTGGATTCTACTCCTGCACCCACCTAGTATGCATTGCTAGTACACTCAACAGTCACCGCATCACCTACATCTCTGAGGTTTCAGAGCTTGTTGTCTTCCCTTACCTTCAGGGCTTTCCTGCAGCCAGTTTTCAACAGGTCAATGCATGGCCCCAAATGGTATGCAATGTGCATCACAATTCCTCAATGTCCACCAGGTTTCACTTCTTCCATGGTCCGCCCATTTACCAGACCTGTTGCCTAATGACTGGCACACCATTGTCCACCCGCAGCTGCTACAGATGAGCTTTGGCAATATGTGGAAGCAGCATAAACTGACATACCCCAAACATACATCCAAAGCCTCTTGAATGCTGAGACATGAGGCAGCTGTTATTGCCAGTCATGGCAACTACACAATATACTGATTTCTTCGCATTCCATAAATCGAATAGAGCCTTAATTTCAATCATTCCATCCTTATGCCTTTTGTTATTTGTATAATAAATATGGCTTTGATATCTTTTGTCCTTCATGGTGTTTGACAGCTAGCAGTGTAGAAATGTGTCCACACAAGGTGATCAAACTTTTTATTTTATGTGATTTTTAGCAATATATTTTTCTTAAGACCTATTCCCATAAAAAGTATCCCTCACTTCATAATCACACCTTATTTGTGTTATTGCTTTTTGGCAGTATACAATAACACACTTAAAAGGGAAAATTAAATTTTCTGACTAGAACCGTGAAAACCTACCCATCCCACTTTGAAACCAGTTATGCAGTTACATCTTGATTTCCTCAAGCACTTTTCTAATCTCTGGAATTAGTCTCTAAGAAAATATAAAATTGTGTAAAAATCAGTTCACTTGAGATTTATTTTCGACTTTTAATAAAATAGTCTCTAATATCTATTCTGAATCACTATGTTTATTTCCCTTTCTTTCAGTCTAATTAGCCCTTATGCAGCAAAAAATAAAATTGAGTGACAAACGAAACCCTTCCATTCATGAACTCCAACATTCAAACAATCAAGCTTATTTAAAACCTAGCAAATATTCAAAAGAGACATTATTTTAAGAGTTGTAAAATATATTTTCTGAAGCAGAATCTAACCTTACAATGGAAATACTAAATTTTCGAATAATGAACATCCTTTATTTTGAAATTGAAATATTTTAACAGAAAACGTGTGTCTTCAAATGTCTGAAAGTAAGGATTCAGACTCGAAAAAAATTTCAAAAGTATGATCGTTTATTAAAACTAACATTTAGTTTTAAGGAACTGTTCAGGAATGTCATTCTAGTCTCTTTTTTTTTTCTTATGAAAAAGTTAAAGATCTTGGTTAACATTATACATTAAAAGAATTTAGAAATCTTTATTTCCTTATTTCTAGCATTTTCAACAAGCAAAATTCGCTTAAAAAATTATTTTCTCTACATTGGAGTTGTACTCATTAATGTTGATGCAGCAGATATTGACCATTGAAACCCAATTACTTTATACTTAAAACCATGTTATAAATCGATTACTAAAATATTAAAGATTGAAAAGTGCCAAGCAAACTCAACATTGTTTTTATATATTAATAGCATTCATGTGCAATATCAAATTTCAAAATTTGTTCATCTTCAAATTTTTTAAGTAGAGAGCTTCTAAATTAGTCACCACTGTAAACTTTAACATTTACTTTAATTTTCTTTTACTTAACTATTTATGCACCAACTTATACATTTATGGGATTGCTTACAGAGTATGTTATTCACATAGTGATCAAAAATGCTTATCACACACTGAATTCCTGATTATCTGCAATGCCAAAAGAGATCTATCATATTCACTTACGTCATTGTTGGAATGATTCCTGAAAAGTTACAAAATTCTATTATGTATAAATTTTGCTTGTCTCGATGTATATACTGTAAAAATGTATGTTTGGGAAAGTATTTAGACAAAGATTTTTGTTGTATGTTTATAGCTTTTTGCAAGAATAAATAGACCTAATCAACAACCTAAATTATTAACTGCACTGTTTCTATCTCTTATGTAAAACTGGTGAAAAAAGTATTGGAGCAAATCTTGTTATCCATGGAGTCGCAGTCACAAACCAAGTGTCATTTAACTTATAATAATGTTTACTGTAAATAAATTTGTATAAGGGTCAGTTTTCATATTAAAATTTGAATCAACTTGATGTTTTTAAATTGTAACCCCACTTTTGATTATAGATTCTGATTTTCTGAATCAGAATTTGTGTAAAACTGCATGTACTCAAATTTATGAGGAGTTACAAGTGGTTGTGTGTGCCTAATCTTAAATAAGTGCTTCAGTCTCTTTTAATTATACCTTCTAAAATATCTGACCTTGGTTCAAAATTAGATGGTGTTCTCGTATTTTCCCTTTGGGACTGATCCTGAATGTCACCACAGGGCTTGGTGTTGCTCCAGTGTGAGGTTAATTAACTATCTTCCAAAATAATCAAAAATATAATATATTTAACTACTAAACCCAAACAATGTGTCTGCTTTTTTATTTCCAAATCAATATTTTCTTATTGTTAATAAAATAATAATGGAAAAGTTATGAATTGAAATGTATAGTTCAAATTTTTAGGGCAATCGACTCAGCAGTGTTTCAGACCTAGATATGCAGTTTTAATTTATTTATGTAATTATTGAAATGCAGTCTTGTATTCAAAACAGCATCATTTTTATTTGTATTAGGGGCTATTCTAAAGTTGAATGTTGACTTTATTTAGAAAACATGTGCGCATTTTATGTTCCAAAATATCATTGTCTAGCTATTTTTCAAGGTCAAATGTGTGTTCTATAAAATTCTATCTGGAAAGTTCTCAATGTAAATGAAATAATACGCCAAAAGACCAAATTAAACTTTGTAAATCAGGCCAAGGCTTCAGAAAGACTAGCCTCCAAAAAAAACAAAGCTTGTCTGTACATCTCAACAGTTTATGAGTAAACAAGTAAATATATGTTTATTACTATTAGGCCAAAAATTTATGCTAATATTAATTTTTATTACATTACAAAATTAATTTTTATACTTCAGATTCACGAATTATGCATGTTTTCCAACTTTTAAAATGTGAATCGGAATGTTGAACATCCGCAACATAGGGGCTGTCCTAGAATGGTGAACAAAAATGCAACTAAATCAATAAATCTTCACTTATAGCCCAAACATGTAATAGGCCTCAACACAATCAAAAACCTTTGGGGAATAATCATTTATTTATAGTAGACATTATTTTCCAAGTTTGCTTTATTGGCTATGCAACATCAGGGAAGGGAATGACAAAAAGTATATTACTTTTTTTTATTACAAGAAATTTTATAAACACAGGAAGTATTTGGAAAACTAAAAATAAAATGCAAATGATTCATGCTATACCATTTATTAACAAATTTGTTCACTACTTGAAAAAAAAAAGAATCTTTCCTTAATCAAATTTCCAATGCAGGTAAAACAGGTATCTATTGAGAATGTGAAAAAGAATTTCTAGGTTTCAAACTGCCAAAACAGTAATTTATCATGATGTGCTATACAATCAAATTACAGAATTGTTATGAAGCTGCTTGTGATAGAAAAATGTAACAAGTGATGAAGTTCTAGTTCAGTATGTTACCTAACCATCCACTTTGATGGCATCAAAATGGTTGTACCCTAAATTTGCATTATATCAAAATGCTGAATGGAAGAGCTTTGGCTGTAAAGCATTACTAAATGACAATGCACTATGTTATCCCACTCGCTGATACATATTCCATTAATGAAAAGTTCTTTCCTCTGAACAGCAATATCACTAATCAAGCTTATGAATCAAAATCACAGCAGTGAAACACATTTGCCAAAAAAATTTCCATGCCCAATATTTGAAGATGAAATCTACTCTGAAAAAAATGGCATTGTTTTTATACACTGAATCTTGTAGCTCAAGCTGAATGAAACCTCAAACTTTACAACCATCATGTAAGCTAATTCATGCTTGGAAAACTTATCTTTGCTATTATTAAGGAGAAAAATTATACACAATAAAGAAAAACTGCATCTGTCCTTGTTGAAATCATTTCTAGTGAAAATGTAGTTAGTTTCATTAAGAAAATTCCAAAATGTGGCTGTAGGAAGGCAAGAACAATAAATTCTATACAATTTTACTAAACAAAGATATTCTCTATGTAACTTAAAGGAAGGCAATAGCAGAGTGAGAAAGGTAGAACATTGAAATATGTAAACAAGCCATTAGAATATATAAGGTAACAAATTGAGTTTTAATTTAACGGTATCATGCACATTTATCAATTTGTCATAAAGAACATGTCTTGCAAATGCTTTCTAGAAAATAAAACTGAAAATCACTGATATTTATTATTACATTTTAATTATACTTTGTATTGAACATTCTACAACTTCAATGGAGCTAATATTTTACTGTATGCATAGCCATTTTGGAATTATGTGTCTTCTGGTTCCATACATGAATTTTCAGGAATTCAGTGTACTCTTTCTTCAGTATACAATGTTTATCACTTTGTTCTAAAAAATATTTATGTAAGTGGTGTTTGATACACATTTAAAACTGACTTACATATGTGATAGGTTTAATATCAATTTATGTTATCTCTAAATTAGTAGGTAAGTTATCTGTTGAAGAAAAGTTATTACTATACCATTTGGTTGATTAATTTAAAATACAGAGGGTTCTTAATGCTTGCATTTATATATTTTTTGACCTTCACCTGTAATTTAAAAAGCTGTGTTGATTCAAAAAATTTTTACCCAAACTTTTACTTGGCCAACTTTATTTTCATACCACCCTAGAATAAATTGAAAAGCAGTTGTAAAATTTCTTTTTATTAATGTGCAAAACTCCAATGCTGTGATAAAGGTACTGTATGCTGATTCTTTCACTGTATGCTATTAAAATCTAAAATAATTTAATCTGAATTTATATATACTTTATATTCTCAGCAATGTACTGTCTATTTTCTATTGCTTTTTAGGAACTAAATGGTAGTAATTGAAATGATGAAATTGTTTTTGTAACCGCATTAATATTTTTATTTCACCTGTTCTAAATCTGTATTTTTTCTCTTTTGTGCAAATTAGCAATTGAGGAAGCTTGTACAATAGGTAAGAGTAGCCAGCTAAATATACTTCTATTCATACATATTTTGTGTGCATTTTCAGGATTCAGTGTTTAACCATTTGACTACCATATCCGTGAAATACTCAAGCACAGCTTCACAGTTCCAAAATAAAAAAATTCAGTGCCTAAAATTTTGTAACATGTTAAGCAAAAGTATCACTTTTTAGATGCAAAACACTGAGTGTTTTATCATCTTTCATGTTTTCAACATTTCATTTTTAAAACAACCTCCAACATTTAAAAGGTTTTCTTCTCCAATCCTCAACCAGTCGAACAATAGTTATCAAGGCACTACAAGGGCAGAATTCTGAACTACTTGACACACTTAAAAAGTTAATTTATTTGTTTGCATTTTCTATGAGAAGTGGTCCATTAGACCAAGAGAAATATAGCTTTTCTGAAGAATATTTTTGAAAGCTTTTAACTTAAAATTTTAATGAATAATTCTTAATATGTAGAGTATCTCCATGGCTCAGTGTATTTCTACTGTACTAGCAACCTGCAAGTGGCACAGGTTCGATTCCTCCCTGGGTAAATTTCTGTCTTCTCGTGTCAGTAAAACTTTCCTGTGTGGTTTTCATTTACTTGATGTTTGGTGCAACTTGACCATATATGGCCCTTGCACAGTGAAAACCAACCACCTTAATAGGCAAGTCTGAAACACAGAAGAAAGGATAGTCTTTGAACATGGAGATTTTGTTCTTATTGTTACTATCTATTTAACCTTTTTCTCTAGATAAGTATTCATGATACTTTGAATGCATTTTTGTTCAAAATGTTTAAGCTTTTCTTTATTAAAGTAGTAAATAATATTTGATAAAATTTTCAAAATTGATAACTTCTAGCTCTTTTTTCAACCCTACATTCACCTACATCATATACTTTCTAAATATTTTAATTTACTTAGCTACTGTCTGTAATCAAAATGTTAAGTAGTTACAGATTAAACTACAAATTATTTTAACTTTTTATGGCAAAAAATAGTTTCCTGAATTTACAAAAACAAAGTCAGTTGTTTAAATTAGGATTTAAAGTTGTATAAAAAATAAGTTCCTGTTTTAAACAAGTAGATAATATTTTGAGACTTACTAGTATTCTAAGCAATTTTTCATAAAATTTATAAACTGAAGAGTACAAGTACTAAACTTCCAAGAATATGTCAAAACATTTTAAATAGTTTTTTAGTAATCTTACAGTAACTATTTTAAATTCTCTATATTGTAAATAAAAACTTGTGATTTATTGTAAATCCTTAATTACTCAAATCTAATAATCACTTGTAATTTTTATAAAACAAAAAACATTACAGATTTTAACATGCAAGTTGCCATTATTAGAGCTATTCTGATTAAATATAAATCGACCAGTATTAGATATTTCATAATCTCCCAAGGGGTCGTCATGGCTCAATGGGTTTGCCCACTGCACTAACAACCTGTGAGTTGTAGGTGGCACACAGGTTTGATTCCTGTAACACCCTGGGTGTTTCTCTCTTCTGTGTGAGTAAAATTTTCCTTGTGTGTATGTTCATTACTTGACATTGTCTGATACATTTGGCGAAATGGCCCTTGCACCATAAAACCCAACTCAAGCAACCAACTATAATCTCCCAATCAAATAGTTATTTGTCAAGGGCTCTGTAGCAAATACCATTGATCTCTTTTGCATGTTTTTGTTCTGAGTTAAAACTGGCTGAAATTTCTTGGTATGCAAGTCTATCCATAACATAACATTCATAGAAACAAAATTTTTAGCATAAACACTATTTGTAACATGTAAGCACCTGTATTAGCTCATTCTAAATGTCTTCCTACTTTGCAGATACCAGAAAAGCAGAATATCAAGTATAACATTACAGAACATTAGAAGAATTCTCCACAAAAGTTAAACCTTTTTAGGTGTAGCCTGGAACCAAACTCTTCCTGAGAGCTCACACTTTGCTCCATTCGGAAGACTTGACGTTACTCCAAAAAAGAAAACACGAAAAAAGCTCTTTGAAGTTTGTATCAGTGGTACTGGAGAAAAATGGCATTTACTAAGTTCTCAGCTTCATTCTGATCAGAGAACACTTCACTCGCATCAACTGGTGAAAAGGAACAAACAGCCAGCTGATAATGGCTTAGTCTCACCATTTCTTGAACATCCGTTGAAGTTGAAAAGCTGAAGTTCACTTATGCCCACCCCCCACAGCATTTTTAATTCCGTCCAGTCTCTCCATAAATAGGAAGAAGTCTATAAACAAGAATATAGGACAGTTCACAGCATCCTCTTACCCCCCACCTCATTTATGATTCATTCACCTCTATCTTAGTCATCATTGGGAAACAAAAGGGTATTATTTCTGTGCACTTGGAGAGATTATATAAATAACTCTGAGACTCTTCATTGAAAGTAGTGTATAGAAAACTGAATTGAATTTAAAATATGCAGAGAAACACAGAGAGGTCAACAGTCTTCTGTTCAACTATCATTTTCAATGTATTTTTGAAAGAATTTCACAATTAGTCTGCAAATGGTGTCTTTTTAAACACTACTGATCAAAACTACTTCACTCTGTGACTGTGCTCAAAATTTACACGATGTATAGAGTTTCAATCAAAAACTTGCGCTTAAACAAGTGTCTGATTCCTCTTTTTTTTCTGTTATAGAATCTAAAGTACAAATGTGTGAATACATTTTATAGCTTCTAGACTTGATTGCTAGTGTGCTTACATCAGTTCACCTGGAGCCATTTTTCATACTTTATGGTACTCTCTTATTTATAGGGAACATGTGTTTCTTTAGACTAAGTAAAGTTTACACTTGGACTGCTTCCATTAAAATTTTAAAGTTGTGCCTATTTTTCTGTAATTATACTGTTTCCACACTCTGTGAAGGCATTAACCTGCTATAAAAAGACTATAATTCTCTTTACTTTTGATTTAACTATGAAAAACATTCTCGTAAAACTACCTTATGTTGCAAATACGAGAATAGAGGTTTCACATTTAGTTTAGTCTACTTAGAAATTTCAAACTAATTTCTTTTCCAAAAACAACCTACTTTTATAAAAGTATTCCATCAAAAATGGCACTTTCTGAAAGTTGTGTCCTTATTCTAATATTGTTATGTGTCAGAACTCAGGGAAAGAAATGATGCACATGAAGCAAACTAAATAGACAAGAAAATTGCATGCTTCAGATTTTGTTAGACATTAGTCCATGACCAAAAACAGCTTTTCAGATGATAAATAGTTATTATTTAAGCATGTGCGAAAAAAAGCCATGTGCAAGTTCTTTCCATTTAAGATGTAAAAGCAGTGCATTTAAGATTATTAAATAGTTTTAGGTCTGATTAACTTTGTTCTGTAACAGCTTAAAGCAAATATCTTTTAATTTAATAAAGCTGAGTTACTATGAAGAACTTTAGTTTGTACAATGGTTTTCAGCTGTGATAATGCAAAAAAATGAGAGTGTGTTGATATCGATTAAACTGAAGTAAACAGTTTTGAATTACAGAGTGGAAATTTGTTTGAAAACCTATAATGACCTACTTTGCACACAGCTCTATGTTGCACTTAGTCCATATAAATGTGCCCCTCTGTCACAGGGGTATATACTACCTTTTTAGGGACTTTTTTCCCACCAAAAGAGATTGTATGCACACCTTTTATGTGTGGTTTAAATGCTTCTGTCTTGGTGCTTGCAGACAACTAAACTTTGCTTTATCTCCATATCATTCTAAAGAAAACATCTGGATTTTATGAGACATCACTTATCAGAAGCCTCATTGTGTATGAACTTGTACAGTAAAACACACTGGTGTCTGCTACAGTCAAGGATATCTGGAGCAAAGCTGTTGATGAATGGAACTATGCTGCTCTCGATTTCTCTCTTTTCCCGTTCCGGAAAGAGTGCAGCAGAAACCTGGTGACTTTCCCTTGTGTGTTATATACTTGTTGTTTGAAAATAGACAATTGTTGAAGCTTCAGGACCAGACTTAAATTTTTCTCAGTGTCTCACTGCCTTACACGTGCCAAAAGCACCTTGTGCTTAAATTTCTCTGCGGTATTCGGTGCTGGAGTTACATAAAACCCCCGACCCGTTACGAAACCTGTTGGGGAAGGACACTTCGAGTACTTGCTCGTGCAGGAACTGTCAGCTTTGTCAAGACAGAGCAATAACGGATGCATTGCTCAATGAAAAACAAAACAAAACAGAAACCACAAAAAAGCAAAAAAAATTGTTGTTGAAAGCAACCAAAGTTAGATTGTTTGTATATTGTTGGAGAGGAACTCTGGTTAGATTGTTCATTAATCCAATGTAAAGCTAGATCAATACTGTTTGAAGTGTTTTAGGTAATGAATTCAGCGCCTGTACAGAAATTTTAAAAAAGGAAATAACTGTTTTCTCTTTATCACACAATTAAATGAAACTTAACATAGCAGTTTGTGGAACTTTTTATTTATTCTTTTCGTTTTCAACTTTCATTTAAACATTCTGCTTTTTTGCCTACGTACTAGCTGTAGATTATTTAAAGCTAAAATCAAAACTGATGTTATTAATATTGCATTCATATGATGTATTTAAAACCAATTTTATGGCAAGTTTACTATTTCAAGATAATTTGCATTAGGTTAAGCTGTAACTGTCATGTAATTATTGATACATTTATTAATGCTCTTCAAATTGCTCAATTAGTTTAGGCATAAATAGTTAGTACTCGTTTTTCATACAAAATTACAATTTTTATGACTTAAATCCTTATTTATATTGCACTAAGTGGAAAGATATATATAAGAGAATATATGTACCTTTCTGCTTCAAGCTCAAGTAGTTACACCAAAGATAACTTTTAAATGAAATACTATTACCAATGTGAAAATAAGATTGCTTGTTGCCTGGCGGCTTAATTTTCATGCAAATTCAGTTTGCCTAATAGATTAGGTGAAATGCAAAAAAAACTGGCCTCAAATAGTTTCATTGCCTTTCTCTGTCTTGCATCTTTTTGAGTTTCAAGTGCACTTATTTCAGTTATTATTTTTACATTCATCATACATTACTTACATTTAAACAATTTATATAAATTTTACATTTTATATAAATAGCACAATACAACTCTTTAAAATAAATTATTCAAATAGAAAAAGGATAAGACTGGAATTTTGTGTTAAAAATTCTGTTATATGATTGGCAAGTATTTGATTTTTTACACTGCAGAAACATGTCCTTTCATGTTAAATATCATGAAAGAGGGTTTGCAACAAGCTAAATATTTTATATTTTTAATTATTTCTTAGTGATCTGAAGAAAATTATGAAAATGAATATTTTCATTGTTTCTTAATTGCCATACATTTTTTTAATTTCTAAATTTTAGCTAAATAAGAAATTTAGAAGTAGTTTTTGAATTCTATCTCTAGTGGTCAACTGGACTTCCTTTATGGATTTCAAACAATAAAAGTAAAATAGCTCTGTATAATAAATATGTTGGATAAGTTCACAAGTATGAAAAATGTTTAAATATTAAGTTTTGGAATGCAATAAAGTGATTGGGTTTTAACCAATGGGTTGATTACAAAGCAAAGGCCAGAAAATGTATCAAGGGTTGATTTTCATTTGAATTTTTCAATAGTACTGCAATTTTGAGAATTCATTTCCACTTTCAATTATCTTAATCTTCCTTATCAATAAGCCAAAAAACTATTTATCATAAATTTTTAAACAGTAATAACTAATGGAAATAACAATTGCTTTGATGATGGAATCAAAATTTATTTCTAAGTAGTTTAAGTATTCAATTACTAAGAGACTAAAATTCATCAATTATAAATAAAATCATTTTTGTTTGTAAGTGCAATTTCAACAATTATTTTGTAGTGTTTCTCATCTCTGCAGAACATTTTTCTCAATGTTTGTTTTAAAAACTTACTCATACACAACTCTAAAACGGTCAAACAAAATGTAGTCTCTTCCTATTAACTAATGCAAAATTTTTAAACATTTCTTCAATAAATCTTAACATTTTAAAAATATTATGAATATTTCTTATGCTGTTGTGTGCTTTTTCTAAATGTGTTTGATTCCCAATTTCTTTATGAAGTGCTTTTTTTAAAGCATCATTTGTCTTGTTTTGAGACTCCTATTGCAAATTTGTTTCATTCCTTGGTGTGATAAAAGAGAAAACATACACTCCGCAAGTTTTTCTGGTTATATGTAGAAATAAACTTTTATAGTTCATGTTACGTATTTTTGACTTTTCATTTGTGTGCTCTGTACTTTGCTAGACTGCCTTTGTTGATTGGTTTCCAACTTTTTCTCCCTTTCTCACGACGCACATTGTGTTATTTTTTGCCAAAATGTTTTCAATGATATTTAGCATATCTGTAGCCAATATATATATACCATAAAATGTTATCTAATTCTTTTTTCTTTTCTGGAATGTTGCCAACTATTTTCTTAAATCTCACATCTTGTGAGATAAGTCAAATCTTACTTTAAATTTGTGTTCTGCTGCTGTTATACTTGTGAACACAAAAGAAAATAAATATACTATGTTGAATTTTAACATATTTCTATTATGAACGTATACATATATGCAATACTGAGTAGATCTATGAACAAAATTGCTTAGATATGAATATGCAGTATATTTTACCACAAAAATGTATGCTAGTCAGAGAAACATGCGGTTCAGATTACTACCTGAATTAAGATGAGATTATTCATTATAAAAAGTTTATATTTCGTATAAAAAAGGCCAATTATAAAAACGTATTTTACTTTAAACTCCAAGAGCAGGTTAAATATGTAATGTTTATGTTTTATACATTATTTTACACAGGCAAACAGATACTCAGTTTATCAAGAAATGTGTATTATTGTATTGCTATAATGTATGAAAAATGCAGTGTAATCTGTTAATTTCTTTGGTTAATTACTTTAAAACATTTCATTTTCTTACATCATTTTGTCATTAAACTATTCTTAATAGTAAAGACTAGTGTTCATAAAAAAAATTACATGTTTACAATACAGTAAAACTTTCATAAGCAAACCTTATATAACAGAATGTTGCTCAAAATGGATTGCTTCTTTCAGCCTTACAGTTTAGCTTCCATTGAATGATTAGGAAACCTGTTCAATATGGGATAACATTTTTGATCTTTTAGATGTTCTGTTTGTGATAAGTTTTACTGTATGAGTTTTGTAATTTTTAATGTAACATACATAGTGCACTACAGAAATAAAAAGTAATTTTATAGCTGTTATTTCTTTTATATTTCAATGGATGAGGCATGTTAATATTGTTAAATAATTGTTTATCTTAGTACAAATGTCAAAATATGAATTGACAAATTAAAGTTTTAAGATTATCTCAAAATATAGCATGATTTGTATTATAAAATATTGTGCTTAATTTTATGCATTTAAAGTGGATGAAAACCAGATTATTTTAAATAATTCATTTTTATGTAAAATTGTTTCTCGTAGTTGTTTTATTTTGAAATTTAAAAATTTATCTTCCTTAGTCATTGGGATGAATTATCAAAAATTATTTATCAACATTGTTAAATCCATTTAATAAAAATAAGTTATACTATTTCATGTCTCTTTTTTGTTTTTAACTAAAATTTCTTATTTACTAATTTATAAAAGTTAATTTTAATTGAATGAAACTTGATCACTTTTTAAGCACCTGGTTTATAAACTTGCTTGTAGAATTTTGCTAACTTAAAATTACAAAATGGAACTTTATTATATATTCAATAAAACTGTTTATTTCTTTTTCAAGCATAATTAAATTGTGCTATAAAATTTACTTCAGCTTTGACTCATTTCTTAAGGGGAACTGAAAAATAAGAGAACATTCTTTTTACCTTACTTGTAGCTTTTGTTAACATGACAAAAAAAAAGAGAAGGCTGTAATTTAGCACATGTAAAAGATCCACATGGTTTACGCACATGCAATTATATCACCTTATGCTTTAAAAATTTGATGCACTTTAGAATAAGTGTGCCACATTCACAGTGGGGCAATGAATGTACTTCTCTGAAGCTCAAATGTAAGTGTTGTGTTATGGTGCTATATTAGAAAGGTGTTTAGTTCCAAACATTTGAAATTAGGTAAACTTAACAAGGCAGATACTTTATCCACATCATAGATATTTCAAAACTTGGAGTTAAATGTTTAGCTGTATTTATTGCATATTTATCCTGCCCTTAGATCTCAAGCAATGTAAAAATATGTAATGTTTACCATTGATAAGTTTGATGCTTTTTCTTCAAACCGCCAAGGATTGCAGTTTTCTATAGCAATTTTCTTCAGTTCAATTCAGATAAAATATTACTAAGAAACCTGAAAGTGTGTTTCGAGAGCCTTCGAATGTTATATAGTCATATATCTTTCTAAGAAAGTGTTTTCTATAAAAAATGTTCAGTTCCCAATCAATGTTTTTTATCGTAGAAAATGTTTTTTTATATTTTTGACAGTCAGAAATTCATTATGGATAAATAGTACACACTATTTCGTATTCGTTGGTGCTTTTGTTTTTACGATTCCATGTAAAATTTTATGTAATAGAAGTCTGTCTGTTTTAAGAGACAAACTGTTTAAAGACATCAAAAGTTCTAGTTACAGAAAACACTGACACAAATAAATTGTGAAGATTCTTTAATGTTCGAATCTTCCTTAATTTTTGTCTCTGTTACATCGTAAATCAGTTTTCAGTTTGATGTTTAGTATTTTTCTTAGTATGAAAATAAAATAAACAAAAAACTTACTGTACTTTTTCTTTGATTTGTGTGTTTTGAAATATTACATGGTATGAAAACAAGCTTCCATGAAAAAAAAGTAGAATAATGAACATTTTAATATCAGCAATCAAATAAAATTTTATATTTCAATCACAAAAATGAAGTGAAAGGAAACCTAAAATAATTGCATTAATAATTCAATTTGTATCCATTTTTAAAAAATTAGCAACATCGGTTGTTTTTGCATGTTACATAGGTATATTATAAAAGTTGAGTAGATAATCCTTTCATAAAATTATTAAGTCTACTTGTTGAAGCTCTTTAAAATTCTAGTCTACAATTGTCAAATAGCACCAGAATGTTTATGGGTAATATGTCCAATTTTTGTATATCGAAGATGGAACTTTAAATTTTTTCAACAATTATATATTAGGGAATATAGTGGATAAAAAAGCAACCTGAATATCTGCAAAACTCAGCTATAAAGAAAATGCATTTTTTAGCTGCTGATTAATTATGTAGATGCATCTGTAAGAAGTATGTTTTGGGCAGCCCTTGCAACCAGAGAAATTGAATTTTTTTTCATATACATGGGAATGAGGTCTTATAAATAGGGTGACCATATTTCGAAAACACCAAACCGGGACACTAAAAAAAACGCATCAGTCTCATTCTCATTTATTTTCACAAAACAATACAGTTAAATACAACAATACAATTAAATCTAAATCACAGAAATATATGCACATGTGTTTATATGTAATAAGTACATAAATGGTTCGAATTATCATGTTCTAATGGTTTATGCAAAACAAAATACATTATAAATCGTCAATTATAAATAATGTGTCACTTATTTATATTTTTTGGTTGACCCGACTTGCTTTAATATTTCTGGTTTGGAGATAATGTATTCATGAAATTCTTGGCAGTTCAAATCATAATTCGTCAGCACTTGAGGTATGGACTCTACGGTTGAAATGTCCAATCGATTTCGCTCGTCTGTCCACTGTACATTCATTAGAGAAAAAATCCGTTCAATATTAGCGTTATGAGGTGGAATTGAAAACATATACTGACATATTTTCAAAATTTCGGAATATTCCTCAGCGTGTTCACTACCTTTAAAAAAATCCACCCATTTTTCGTAACAGAGCATATTCTCATTCTTCCATTCTGTGGATTTTTCAATCATTTTCTTTACGTTACTCATTTGATTAAAGAGTAGTGAATCATTTAATTTAACTCCTCTTTCTTTGAGATACAAACAGGTGGTCTCAACTTTCTTCCAAACGGGTATTTCTAAAAGTAACATCCAAGAAAATACGGATTCACTAGCATTTGTTTCCTTCCACATAAAAAGGTATTCGTACGCTGTTTTGTAAAAGTCGTCAATTTCACGCTTATAATTAGACAACATCGATTGCGATATTTCATCTTTTTTCTCTCGTAAGACATTTTTTACACTGATTGTAAGAAAACGTTCGTCGGACCTTTCCTTAATGATGGTTAGAGTCTCTTCCAATATTGAATAAACTTCGATGCAGCATTTCTTGTTACCTTCTATTTTTTTAATTCCTTTTTCAAAAACATGCAATTGACTATGAATAAACCATAGATAGGCGTCACTCAAGGGATTATTGAAAAATGTCAATAAGGTTTTCGGAGCTCTTTCCTCAGAAAGAAAAAAACTTTTTAATCCCTCAAAAATTTTTAGTATCCTTTCTACTGCAGGAAGCAATGAAAGCCAACGTGTGCCTGAATGGGACAACACATTTTGATATTGGAGTCCCACGAAATCGCAAAATTATTTTAGTCTTTCAGTCCTCACAGTATAAATTGAAAAATATGTAAATATTTTAACGACTACGGCCTCAATATCACAAGAGAGTCTATCTGCGGCTGTTTGTATAGTATTGTGCATGATATGCGCCGGGCAACCGATACCCTCTATATTTTTATTTATTTGTTTCAATCTATAATAAATATTGCACGTTCCTTTTCTTCGAATACCTCCGAAGTTCGTATTAGCATTATCACCGCAGAAAGCTACACATTTACTTATGTCTAATTTAAATTCTTTTAACGTGTCAATGCAAAAATTGGTGATCGTCTCGGCTGTTTCATTTGGCAAAGAAGTGACCCTTAACAATTTAAATTGTATTCCTTTATACATGTCAAAATACTGGATGCCAAAAGGAAACATTTTTGTCGATTTATGATTGCTAGCGTCTGTAGAGAATCCATAAAAATTATTTTTTTCAATAATGATATTAATATTTTGAAGAGAATGTGGAGCAATAATTGATTTCATTAATGCAGTCGTCTTGGTTCGTGCTGACGAAAATTTACTTGCAATTACTGAATCTAAAACTTTTATTAACTTATTATTGCAATCTGTACTGCGAAATGTATAATGATGTTTAATTGTATGATATGCAGTAGTCAATTCAGCTGCATTTATTTTATATTCTTCATCGGAACTAGGTTTGCTAAAAAAAGAATCTACTGTTCGTGAAGAACTTGCAATTGATATGTTGCAAATATGCTTTTTCGACTTTAAGTGGTCCTTAATATCTGCTCGACCGCCATGCCTAATACTTATAAAGGACATACATACTGTACATTCTACTTCCTCTACGAGTCTACCTTTTCTTATGAACTTCCATTCTTTCGAGTAATCTTCTTTATACGTACATTTACGCTTCGGCATTTCAAAGGATCTAAAATTAAAATAGTAATTAATGAAATTTAATTTTATATTAATTTTCTAACTTATATAATATACAAACCAATGATCAATTTACAAAATAGGGAACATATAATTTTAATGTGGATTGAACGAACTTGATTTTTAAAAATTAGGTTAAATTTAAAAATTATTTAAAAAAGGAAAAAACATACCTTATTACGCTAGGAGTCGGAAAACTGGCGTTTCGAGTCTTGAGCAAACAGTGTACTCTCAAAAGATGCAAAGCTTTGACCAAAGCGCTGTTATCTGTACGAAAGCGATCAGCAAAGTGAAAAAACATACGAAACACAGGTTCATTACCCCCACTACTGTATGGCCAGCGCCACAAGGAAAATGTAAACAAGTACGTTAGTGTGCTTAAGCTTACAACCACTTACATCTGTTTCGTAAAACGAGTGAGCTGCTTGCTCACGAATAGCAGTATTTTTTTCGAATACGAAATTTGTAAAATATGTAAAACCGGGACAATAGACCGTCCCGAAGACATTTTTCGGGACGCCGGGACAGAGTACCTAAAACCGGGACAATCCCGGAAAACCGGGACGTTTGGTCACCCTACTTATAAACAATTATTTACAGTTTTACATTTTATTTTCCCTTCTCAAAATTAAGAAGCAATGAGTTGGAACCTTGCACAGAACACGAAAGAATTGGTCTTAAATGTGCAAGAATTATCTTTAATCAAATCATTCCTCAATTTGACCTGTTAAAAGAGTTAATGTTTCACACTTAGACTTATTGGCAATTTGACATTTTGGATATATTTATGATTTGTTAAAAATCCCAACGTTCCTTTTTGAAAAACATTGCTCTTATGCACTTAAAATAACCATTTTAATTAACCAAATTTAAAAAGTATTCTTCAACAATACACTTCAGTTTACAATTGTAGAATCGTAATACAGGAGACTAAAATTTCACCTACATGCATCAGTAACATGTCCCCACCAATATACTTTAAATCATAAACATTTTAAGCATGAAACACTACTATAAATGGATTAAAGTTTGCTTATTGTTTTCAAATTTGAACTAATTAAATATTTTTGTGGTCTAATTTGAATATCACAACTCTTGCTTCAGTTATCAACAGTGAAGCAGTTACTATTTTGTCAGCCAAAACACTGCACTTCAATTTTAATGTTACTATTAAAATATTAAATGTTTCATTCTGAAAGTAATCATAAAGCATACAATTGTGTGTTAAGACATTAAAATAATACATGAAAAAGCTTTGATTTTAGCATTTGCTCTTAAATACAATATTTTATCAGTTAATTTCAGTATCAAATTCTCAGTTTGACTTTTCTTTAAACAATTTGATTTCAATGAATTACTGTAGAAAATGTATCAAGTTTGCAACATTGGTATAAGTAAAAGTCAATTTTATTTCAAGTGAAAGTTCAAGTTTCACTTGAAACATCAGAATCCAACATTAATAAACAAAAATCAAAATTTTCTCATCAAATTTTGTTTTAATTATATCTTTCAAATATTCTGATAAATCAATCAGTCATTAAACATTTTTACATGTATGGTAAAGAATAAGTTCACATGTTATTTACAGAACCCAAGATCAAGACACTGAGGTCAGAGGAATTGAGGTTTCCACCTGAATTAACTAAGCTAATCAATTTTTACATTATTGATTGTTTTAGTATACAAAAAAGATTAAATAGGACACAATCAATTTAAGGGAAATTATGAATGCATAGTACTGTCAACTGGATTTAAATTCTGTATCAGAAGAAAGTGATTGTTATAAATCTTTACTCATTGAAAATATAAAAACTGTTATGCCATCTAATATGGGGTGTATGGTAAAACCAGAATTTTCACATTTTTTCAACTTAGAAATCCTTACATTTGATTTTTAAAAATAAGGACCCTAATAAGTGCTTAGATTTCAAGTTGAGTTGCTCGTGTCAGTAATTTTGGTAGAAATTCTGTGGCTCATTTTTTCGACTATACTGTAACACTACACTTGCTGGTTGGGAAAAATAAAAATTACTTTCAAACTAAATTTTATGCCAGCTTACAATATTATCTCAAGAAACTAATCCAGCCTTACTCTTTTAACACTGATAATACATAACTAGAAACAATACATTATTCCAAATCTCTGAAATTCATACTAATGTAATTTTTTTTTTGCACTAGCTGGTCAGTCAGCATTTTACTTCTTTTAATTTGGCTCTAGCAGTAAACTGCACCAAGATTGGTCAAAATGAGCATTTTGAGTCACTATCACTATTCAACCATTTTTCTCCCGTGAAGCAAATAAAGAAACATGTTACAAGTGTGTAATATTTATATTTTGTATACACTAATTTTTACTAATGTAGGTCATATTTGTTGACTAATTTTTCATTTGAAATATATTTTGATTTTCAAAGATCTTTTCAGTTCTCAGAAGTTACTTTCAGATTGTTTAAAGTATTGAAAATTACTTTGCAAAAATCTTACAAAAAGAATAAATAATTATAAAATTATCAACCATTTGTACTTTTTAAAGATAATGTAAAGATGCAAGAAATTGAGCTTTAAGACTTTCTGCAGAAATACAATTTTAATACCAAAAGAAATTAATGTCTTCTGATAAATATTCTGAATTGAAATTGATGCACTTTCACCCTCTAATTTACTAGCACACCCAACTAGTTTGAAGACCTGAAATATTTTGAGGAGCAAGATGTTGGAATATTTTGGGTCTACCTTGCCATGTGAAAAATTTTCCAGGCTGTATTCAAACTGAACTTACAAACTGTGTTCAGGTGTGGTGCTTGGAAGAGTTAATATATATACTGTCCATTTTTTGTCATGAAAGTTAAACAATGATAGTAAGTATTCAATAAAACTTGGGAAGGACAAAAGCATGAAAACATTTAAAATTATTATTGCATACACTTTTACTCAACTTTACAGATAAACAAAAAATGTTTATCTGTAACAAAAGAAATAACATGAAAGCTTCCAATTTGCAATATGTTTGCGGCACATATCGATTCTTTAATTTTTATTCATGTTTGGCACAAGTTGTCAGTGCCCCAAAACTCAAGAGAGGTGTGTAAAAACAGAAAGCATCCAATGTTTCTGGTGACTATCAAGAACAAATCCAGGAAACAGCTTGTAAATGCTAATACTCTTACGACTGACTCATTTTAAATTAAACTGAGGTATGTAGGTAATTGAATTTCGCACTGGATCAATACTACAGGCTATTGGCGATGGTCCAGGATCAATAAGGGAAAGATCCAAGGACAATACCTCGTAATTTTGAACCATGGTCAGATGAAGAGGTCACACTTGAGCTGGCACCTCACTCTCCAAACTTCCATACCATGCTAACGTGAGGACATTTAAGGTCACGGCAGATTTAATGTGCTCTCTCCCATGTACATGGCGGTCTTTTGTTGGATCGAGAGTTTCAAACTCATAACCCTCTGGTTGCTAATCCATTACTCTCTTCCAACCAGGCTACTGCTGCGTCAAAAAAAATTTTATGGAAAAAATTGCATTTTCAAAGTAACAGGAAAACCAGCATTTATGTCTTGTAAAGTTGCAAAGAGGAAAAACCAGGAAAGTGGACCAAAAGTAGAATGTAGCAACTTGTGTTTAGGAAAACTAGTGATAATTCAAATCAACTAGCACTAGGGAGCATTCTGAGTTTCTGCAGATGAGTCCCTGGAGGGCTGACATAATTTCAAATGTTAATTTGCAACACAAGAACAAGTAAAATATGTATGTATTAAGAGTGTAGGGGAGGTACAGTATAAAAAAGGTTAGATACTTTTTCAGATACTCTTAAATAACTTACAGGGGCTTCAAGATTAAAGTGAATATTTTCATGGTTTATTAAAAAAAGGAAAACAGGATTTAAACCTGTGAACAAAAATTTTTTCTTTTGTTTGATTCTAGTTCTAAGGGATTTGTTCAATTCAGCAGTGTATCTTTCAGGGGAATAACTATTTTTAAATCAGATTATATTTATAACCTTATTGATATTGGCCTTAAAATCAACTCTGATAAATCTCAACATCTGATCAATTTAATGAGTTGATAATGATCTGATCATTTAAATGATTGGTTACAAACCAACCTTTACAACAGGTATTTAAATATCAGTTTTCAAACCCTAATTTCCAAGATATGTTCAATTCAACAAAAGGGAAACCTATCAGACTAAGTAGGAGGAATAGAAAGTCAGGCATTAATGACGCCCAAACATTTTTCCTCGGTTGCCAAAGTGTTCGACTAGAGTGCAATTTCAAAATATATCTTGTTTGTGTGGATGTGTATAGTGCTGCTAGGGAGTTGACCTTGAATCAGTCAATTTTTGAATAGATGTGAAAGCTATGAATGGCAATGATTTCCTCCAAGCCAATTTGTTACCACTTTCACCCAAACAGTAACTTAGAACTAGAATCCACAGTAAAGACGCTGATTAAAAGCACTTTGTTTGCATTCCAACCTATCACCTAATTTAAAGACTCCTTCAAAACCACATGATTGGATTGCTTTCGCATGGGAACAGAACTATATAGAGTAATGACAAGGGCCTGGACTTAATAACTTATTTGCATTTTTGGGACTTTTTTGTTCATTGTTTTCATTTAAAGTAGATTGTATTTACAGATAAGAATTCAGGCTAATAGAAGGAAGAATTTAGGCAGAAAACTTCATCCCCAAAATAATACTTGGTCTAAAAACTCAGTCATCAAAACAAAATTCAAAGGTGCAAAAAAAACTAAGGACTGCTAATTTCAAACCAATTTGAAGCATTGAGATAATAGGAATGTAAATATAATTTTTATCATAATTACTAGTGTATAAAACATAAAATAATCCATTTCTAACATGGAAGATTTTTAAATATTTGATCAAGGAGGAAGCTAATAATAGTTGAACAGAAGAGAATGTTGAAATATCTTTCTAATATTCAGGATTATTAGCAACAATAAAAACTAATTTTTCCTTGTGTGTAACTCCACATTGAAAACAATTAAATCATTTACAAAATTGTAGTTTATGGGGCGAAAAACATTTTAACAAATAAGAATGAATTAACTGATGCATATAATGAAATAAAGCACGAAAAGATGGCTTTTCAAAATACAGTATTTAATTTTTCTTTCTCTTAATACAATCATCATTGTCATCAGGCGTTTCATAATTTCTTTTAAACAAAGTTACAAAATCATCAGGGAAAGCAACAGAACTAGAAAATTCTCTATAAAATTCCTGTACAGATTGTGGAATTTTTTCATAGCTAGTTTTAACAAACATTTTGTCCTCAGGAGAGTAGTTAAAATAAGCTAAAGCATCAATATCCTGCTTCATTAAAACCAGCAATTTTCCATCAGTACAGAACACTGCATCCAAAGGAAGACTGGGAAGAGATAAAAACTGCTTAAATTCAAAATTACCCACTTGAGACAGTTGAAATATAGCTATTCCTGACTGGAGATGGAACAGAACAGCACACATGTTATGTTTATTGCAGTACTTTAAACAGCGAACTGAAAATTGTATTTGCTTTTCACTAAGAACAAGGTTTCCAGAAGCTCCTTGAGGTTCAAGTTTCTCTTTCACTTGCCCTTCATCTTCGGAGACTTTACACTGTTCGCAGAGGATGTCATTTTCATGCAGAATCGTACTTTTCTCCTCTAAACCATTTCCAAAATGCTGCCACAAACGTATAGTTCCGTCACCAGAGGTGGACAAGAGCACCTCATCAGACAACTCCAGAAATTGAATAGAAGAGACAAATTCCTGGTGCCCCAAACAATAACCAATTATATTGTAACTGTTGGGATAACATGACACTCTGATCTTACCGTCTCTATCGCAGGTTGCCAAGTACTTGTCGTTCGATGAGATGGCGATGTCTAAAATAAAACTGATGTGCCCTAGAAGAAAACTGCCAGGTTCTTTCCATATCTTAGCTGAAAATCGGAAGACATCTCCACCACGATCGGCAACAATGATATCGGAACTAGAGTTGGTGAAAAGCATTTTTTGACATTTCCGGATCAAAGGACGAGAGCTACAGATTTCCCATTTGTTTTCAGTTAATTTCCATGCATGCAAATAATTATTAGACGTACAAGCAGCAAGAAAAGTACCACAATTAGATATAGCTACAGAATTTATGTTGGTTTGTTTACTTTCAAGTTTATTTTGCTTGTCAGAAGAATCGTTTATACTGGTTGAATTGGTACCTTCTATGAGGGAATATTTCACTTTAGCCGGCTCAGTAGCGGAAAAAGGTAAATCGAGAATCAAAACTTCTTCATTCTTTACGAAACCACACAAATCCACCTTTTTGTTATTTGTAAAAAACGCCATTTGAAGCGGTTGGTTGGTTGGTTTTTTCTTGAGACTTTTAGCTGCAGAATCAGGCTTTTGTCTCCAATCTTCCTAATTGATCTAAATTTAAGAGAAAAATACGAGATTAGAACTTTTCAATTGATATGAGAAATCTAGTTATGTCTCTAGCTTGTTGTGGTTTATTTATGATGCTTTTTATGAGATTTTTGAAGGTGAAATTTTGAGATTGGAATTTTATCTTTTCGATGAGTTTTTTTCTAGGGCGTGAATATTTTTTGCAGACGAAGATGATATGTTATTTGAAGCGGTTCGTTCAAAACATGTGTTTAAGAAATAACAAAGAAGAAGTAGAAGTGGTTTTTTATTGTTACTTTCTTATTTCGTTTCATTTCAGAGAGAGTTCAATGGCTTGCACAACCACTTTGGCCACATTCGTAAACAACGCTCTGATAAAAGTGCAAACCAAAATAATCCGTCACGTGACCTCCGCTTTACTAGTTCTGAAGTAGCATTTACGAACAATTATGTTTTTTTTAGTCTCATCTTCGTTTCGCCATGCAATCGGTATTTTTTTTGGAAAATTCCATCTCAAAATGAGCCTAAACCACATGAGTAAAGGTAGGTATTTTAATTAACGTCACACTGGAGCAACACACGGGCTATTGGTAATGGTCCGAATCAATCCGAAAAGGAAATATCCGAGGACAATACCATGTAATTTTGAACCACGGTCAGATGACTAGGCAACACCTGAACTGGGACCCCACTCTCCAAACTTCCACACCACGCCAACGTGAGGACATTCGAGGTCACGACAGATTTAACGCCCACCAGCCCCTTTTGTACACCACGGTGTTTGGTTGGATTCGAACTCGCAACCCTCCGGTTGCTAATCCGTTACTCTTCTACATGAGTAGAGAATAGTACTATAGCTAATTTTAATCACTTTCCTCTTACAAGATACTAAATTCAAAAAATCTTTCACGTCAATTGCAAATAAATCTAGAAGAATTTGTAATGAAAAATGGGCACAAACTTGCAAAGAATATTCTAAATGCACTAAATATGTTAATTAAAACTGATATTTTCACTATTTTGTTCTAAACAATAAATGAAAGACGATACTACTAAAAACTATAATTTCTTACAATACGAATATGTACTATGAAACGTTATTTAAAAATTACATAACTAAAAGAGGGGGGGGGGTATTTCAATTAACGTCACACTGGAGCAACACAATGGGCTATTGGTGACGGTCCGGGATCAATCCCAAAGGGAAAGATCCGAGGACAACACCACGTAATTTTGAACCATGGTCAGATGACGAGGCAACACCTGAGCGGGCACCCCACTCTCCAAACTTCCACACCACGCCAACGTGAGGACATTCGAGGTCACGACAGATTTAACGCCCACCAGCCCCTTTTGTACACCACGGTGTTTGGTTGGATTCGAACTCGCAACCCTCCGGTTGCTAATCCGTTACTCTTCTACATGAGTAGAGAATAGTACTATAGCTAATTTTAATCACTTTCCTCTTACAAGATACTAAATTCAAAAAATCTTTCACGTCAATTGCAAATAAATCTAGAAGAATTTGTAATGAAAAATGGGCACAAACTTGCAAAGAATATTCTAAATGCACTAAATATGTTAATTAAAACTGATATTTTCACTATTTTGTTCTAAACAATAAATGAAAGACGATACTACTAAAAACTATAATTTCTTACAATACGAATATGTACTATGAAACGTTATTTAAAAATTACATAACTAAAAGAACAATTGCGTGTAATTTGCAATTCGTACCCTACCCGCAATTAAAACTACATTTTCGACTACGTATGAACATACATTAAATTTAATAATAATGTAATTAACTAATTTAAATAAAAATATAAGAGAGATCAGTTACTTTAATTATTGAACTGAATGCTGCGTTCTCTGTTCGTGATTTCAGAAAGTGTTTCCAATAACTTGCTTTGAGAACACGTGCATTACAACATTCACATCCACCTCCTCGCACTCCAAATTGTTTCAAATGAATTTCATAACTTCCAAGTCACACTTCCGCCTTCAAAGCTAGAAAAGCAGCTCGTGTCGAGTGCTCTAGAACCCACTGATAAATTAAGCTTTCCAGTCCATTGCACCCAAATTTAAATTTTAAAAAATTCCATTCAAGCACACTGAATTATGATTTTTTTTCCCCTTTTTATGATGAGATGAGCTGTTGTGCACCTGGTGCTCCGTTTGTGATTTGTCAAGTTCAGTGTTCTAGCATCATTTTGCTTCAGATCTCCCGAGACAATGGACATGTTCCCCAGTAAAGTTTCTCCAACCATAGTGCCTACTGCCCATCTAGACAAGACAAATGCCTTTGAAGAAGTGACTCGCCAAGGAAGGTTCACAGCGCTCATCACCTCAAACAGGCCTTTGCATTTGGACAATGGATTGTAGCAAAAGGACCATGTGTATCAAACGTCAAATGCGCCATTCCTCTTTTACAAGTTAGTCTCCAAGAGTCTGGGCAGTTGGGCTGAACGCAGCACCATCCGGAGAAGATCAAAACCCTATGGCCAAATGACAAGCGATGCATTTCAGGCCTTATTCACCCTATATAGAACTGGTACATTATCTTCACTACACAAAAAACATTATTTGCTCTGGATGTGGTGACGAAAACACAAGATCTGGGACAGCGACTGTATGATTACAAGGCTCACGAGACTTTTGGTCAAAGATAGTATGGTTTGCCACCGCCGACCCCAGCTAAACCAGATGAAGTAGTCTGTGTTTCATGAACTTCCAGCTGAAGACCATCTTCTCAATTATTGACCCCATCTCTCCAACCAGCAATCCAAAATCCAGTTTTCCAGCCACCAGTCCTCAATCAACTCCTATTGATGGAAACTTGATAATATTATTTCTTATCTGAATTTGAAGATTAACTGAAGATGAAAGAACCTTTGGATTTAATAAGCCAGAAAAAACCATGACTGCCAAATAGGCTTGCATTTTAACCTGTAAAATCTTTGGATCTGCAAGTCCATATGTAAATATGTTTTTGTGTGTAATTTGCGTTTTCATTTTTACCGCATTTCCCCATTGTTGACCTATTTTTAAACCTCCTTCTATAAATATATTCACTTCCCTGGGTTTTTTTATTTCTCGGTCATTTTGCGTTTATGATAAATTTTTGGTGGGTCACGGTACATACTCAATTATTTTTTTGATCGACTGTAATTCCTTATAACAACACAAAAAAAGTCATTCATGAAATAAGTGTACAAAACTGAAAACTATTCGTCTCTTGTTTTTCATAGAATGCATCGAAATTCCAACAATGCAATGTATTTCATTCCAGTATGGCTCCTTCATAAAAATTCGGCAACGAAACTTCGAATAATCGTTACTGACTTCAAGTTTGTACGGTAGATGGAACTACCTGTCATGGATATCACTTTTAACTTTTCTTACAGATTCTATTTTCTTTCCTATCTGTCTATTTTTTATTCAACAACCTAGATTGCTTTCAGTTTCTCTTAATAAACAGAGAAAAGGAATGCGAACTTTTCACAAAAAAAAATCATTTTTCATCCAACCGTTAATTTTATAAATAATAGGTAGACGCCACGGTTTGGTGCACCAGGATAGATAAGTGCTGTGACCCCATATAAAATAATTTTTATTTCTCACTAGGGAGGTGGGGCGCAGCTTATTTATGTGTTTGAACCCTGCGCCATGAAATCCAAATCCATCCCCTCTCTAAATGCAGAAAAAAGAAAAATATAAAAGCGAACATAAAAAGCGTTGTATTATACGATACATAATTTTTTCATTGCAGTTTTTCATCAATATAATTAATAATGTTTGCGTTTATAATTATTGTGTCTAAAATCAGTCGTTGATGAAAAAAGTCGTATTGTATTCTATATCAAATTAGCATTTTCTGCATAGTTTAAACCCCTTAGATTGGGTTTCCAAACTGTTTTTAATAGACCATTGTGTTGCTCCAGTGTGACGTTAATTAAAATACCATACCAAACTGTTTTTTCTTAGCTTCTCTTTCAGTTCAGAGTCGTGGGATAAAATAATTCGAAAAGGGGGCCTAAGATTCTTTATAGTTAGATCAGTGGTACTCACGGTTTTCTATAGCTTGCGATTTTTTTTATTAGGAGCACTAAAATGAAAAGTTTATGATAATTTTTAATCTGAACGAAGTTAAAACATCTCACGTTCCACTTAAAAAAATTGTTTTTAAGAGAATCGAAAAACTATAAGTTCCTTGGTGTGAAGGAAATTTATATAGAAAAGAGGGTGAGTCTTGTTGAATCATGCAGTCAATTAACAGTGGGAAAAAGCCTAAAAAAAGCAAAAAAACAGATGCTACGAATCAGAACTTCTCTGTGGGAAAATGTACGCGCCCGTAATTAGCAGACAATTCTTCCGTTCAGCATGCTTCTAATTAAAACAGATTAACCCTTTGAGGGGTCCAGACGTATATATACGTTATGCAACCTGTAGTTTTCTTTGTATGACTTAGAAATCAGTTTTATCCTTCTTGACCAATAGAATCTTTCCGAGTATACATTCAACCAATATATGTGGTTATTTAGTCATGTGTGCTGTGAGGAAAAACAAAATTACAATACTCGAAAATCTCATGACGCTGAGAGGGTTAAACTGAGATGATAAAATTAAAGTTTTTTCTAAAGATTAAAAATCTTCAAATCTCTCTCCCAAATGAGTATGTGGAATCGCAGCCATAATTGAATAAAGCTTTTTAACTAGGTATTTGCTTCCCGAAACAGAAAATCTTTTTTTTAACTTGTTACTTTTACTGGTGTTTAAATTTGGGAATTATTTAACAATTTTAATCTATCCTACAATTATGCTATAAGTACAAAAGTTATAATGAAATTATGAAAATTTATCTAATTTAAATTAATGAAATATCTAGCCTTTTTATTTAACAAACTGTAATTATATTTTCATTGTTGGAGCATCTCAAAGGTCATTTGAGATCGATGGAATGGCTTTTAAGAACAAATAAAAATTAGCCCTTCTATTTAAAATCTGTTTTAATTAAAAGGAACCGTCTGTCTACCACGAGAACTGCTCTCGCCACAGCATCTGTTGGTAGGCACAGCCTTTATGCATAGGCACTGTCTGTTGACATACAGCCTGTCTGTTGCCGCAGAAAAGGACCATAGCTCATTTTCCATAGGAAATGCTTGATGAAATGTATCAAGTGTGTCACAATTAATAATAAATTGGAAATATATTTGTTGATTTTAACTTGCCGAGTAAAAATCCTTTTTTGAGGAGATCAAAAAATGAGTTAAACTACCTCTTTCCAACAGTACCATTCGACAAAATCAAAACAAAATTAAGATATCCACCATATAATTACCGCTACTCAAAACGAACGAACACTGTTCCTATAGAGATTGCAATCACACATTTCGTGACGGGAAGTTTTCTTGTGGTAGACAGACAGTACTTGAGAGCCATTTAATGTTCTTTTGGTTCACTAAGACTTCGAAAATTTGTGGTGAAAATTGTTAATTACATAAATTAGAGAATTTGTACTTTCATATTCCATGCAAATTAAAATATCAGTTTACGCAATCCTTCGAAATTCTTTATCTAGAATTCCTCTAATGAGACAAATGTATTGATCCCATTTTAGTGTGATTGTTTGAATAGTTCGCAACTACGCATCATTAAAATGTTCCTATGACAACCAAAAATAATACGTTTCCATAGAAGTTAATGTGCTATCTAGGACACACACAGAGAGCTTGACCCTCTGACTTTCAAAACGAGCCTCCTGCTTTTAATTTGGATAATTTTTCGACTTACTTTCATGTTTTTAGCTTTAACTTTTTTCCAGCTAGATAGAAAAAGAATTGTAAAATAACCAGATCCTTTAATATGTATAAATTTTTACATTGTTAAATAGAAACTGATTTGTATCTATATTTTTAATCCGAGAATTATCTTAGAATTTTGTTTAGCCAGTCCAGATGTAGCAAAGTCGTAACATATATGTCCGATATTATCAGAAAAATTACAGAACTCTTGTACCTCGAATAAGTATGGGTATAACTGAATATTAGATTTCAGCACTTATCTACCCAGTCTCACCGTTCCCCACAACTACACTCCGGAAACCAACACTCGGCTAGATGATGGGCGCTAGAACCAGATTAGGTGACGAACTCATCATCGAATGCAAAAAACAGTTATTTGAAATTCCTTGGCCAAACTTTAAAGCAGGGATGTTCAATCCCGAGGCCCTGGGCAGCGGGAAATGTTGCCTTACAGGATCATAAACGTTTGATATTATGCGATTTTTAGCGAAATTTTTTTATTCGATCTATCATCCCACAGAAAAATATCCCTCTTTCACAATCACGACTCATTCATGTTATACTTTGGTAGTACGTACATTTGTGAACAACTATTTTCAAGTATGAAGTACACGAAAAGTAAAATTAATTCAAAATTTTCTGACGAGCACCTTGAAAATTCATTTAAGAATCGCAACCACTTCCATCAAATCGGACATTGATACATCAGTTCCACAAAAACAAGGTCAAATATCTCACTAGTTTTTTGTTTTGTTATTATCTTGTTTTAAAGTTTTAACAAAAATATAAAAAAATAAAGAAATTTTTCTTGCTTGTATCATTAGTTTTTATATTTTATATGCGCTTATATATTTTATATACGCCCCAAGACAATTCCTCTCCATTCGATGTGGCCCTGGCAAGCCAAAGTGTTGGACATCCCCGCTACAAAAGGTGATTGGGTACACCGAAATAAACATTTTTCTGGTTTAACAATTGCAAATGGTTTCTGGTTTCACACAGCTGGCAGTGCAAATACTCAAATGTTCGACAATTCTGTATTCGCCTCTTGGGGAAGTGTTCAAGGTACAATCTTTGAACAGCTCTTCCGCTTCCATCAAGTGCATGCCAGGCATCTCGGAATTCGAAAAATATTCTTCACGTGAGAATTCCGCGTTACGAATGGTGAAGTTTACAAAAAAGGAACAATTTCTAAACGCGCCAAACTGCGTCCTCTTGCACCTACGCGCAACAGTTGTAGATAAACATTTGTTACCAAAAATGTTTATTTCGGTGCTCCCAACAACCTTTCAAAGTTTGCCCAGGGAATTTCGAATCACTCTGTCTTATTCTAAATAGCGTGAGGTGGGTATGTGCGTTCGCAGGGTAAGTGCGGCCGCCGAATATAAAACGCGCCTGTAAATAAAGTAGTGGTCACCACCAGCTGGAAATATTTGGAGTCCTATAGATTAGTTTCGCCGTTAGAGAGCTTGGCCTTTCGGCAGGGAAGTTGGGCAGTCCAAAGGGCATAAATGCCCTTGTCCCATTATGTGGGGAATGAAAGAGCATTGGAAAGTATTTTTTTAAATAATAGGGGGACAGTAAAAACAAATAAGGTTGTAAAGGGTCTGAGAGTGTATAAAAAATGAGAAATCTTAAAAAATTACTGGAACAAAGTGGTAATTGGTTCAATATGAGCTTTAAAAATTCGAGTTCGCACGTGCCCCAACTCACCCTACAAACATATAAAGGTTTCTCTCCCTTACCTCTGCATACTTGTACAGCTTTACAATTTTTACATTTTTACAATTAAATACCATAAATATATTTATAACTTTTGAACTTAGGATTGTATATTGCAATACAAAAAAGCGTTTCCTATTTATATGCCCTCCTCAGATTCCTAAATCATTGTACCGATGATGTGTTCAAGAATTTAAATCTAGCTTATCCCTTAAGATCATCATTTTTCTAGTGAATTTTCATACAAATATTTTGTCCTATTTTTATCTTGTAAATGTTTTAATGTATTTTTTATAAATTTATTTAAATTTGGAATACATTAAATTTAACCGAATCGTGCAATTGTTCTTACTTTTCCTCTTATGAAGGTATACCCAGACCAAGTCCAAAAGACCATGTTTTTCAAGTCGCACAGCTACAAACTTCTGTTCATCCCGAAGCTGTCTCCCACCAATTGAACAAAATTGCAATACTTCGCTCTAGACTATTTGTTTGATAATAATTTTTTTATTTGTTTGATAAACTGATTTAAATAATAGCTGATACTGTTTTATTCTTTAATTCGAAGCCAAATGCCCTTGGTAGATGGATGTTTTTAATTTCCTCTTATTGCTTCTGGAAAATTTTGTATTGTATAACCATCAAAACAGAAGCATGGATGCAATGGATACCTTTTCAGCACCTTTCAAAACATGTGGGTTATTGAAGGTTACGTAAAAAACAATGCTGAAAAAATGTTTGGTGCCACGTTGTTTTGACGCTGGTGTCTAAGACTTAAAGGTCGGTAAATTCTCCGAAACGATTGTCGTCATTTGTGACCTCATACAGAAAGACGATTAAACAGGTGTAAGCGAAGACGCTGACAAAATTTCTGACCTTGTATTTCTTTTTTCTTTATCTATCTTCGTAGCTTTTGATCGAGCTGTCGACGTAGTCGCGTATAATTAAGCGAAGGTAGAGTTTTCTGATCTCAAGGAGATAGAGTTCTTTAATAGCGGCATGGTCTCATAAAGTTACTTCAGGTACGTTGGTGGCACACTGCCATATCCCCACTTTCTGCCAGCTTACGCTTCCTGCATCAATGAGGCTGGGGGACAGGATATTATAGGACCCAACTTGTCACATAGAATGATTATAGTGTGCTGCGTTGTGAAAAAGAACACGCAAAGCGTCATCAGAGCAACGTTAAAAATAATTACAAGCTACTAAGGCGCTTAAACGGTGTATTTAGAAGGCCAGCAAGTAGTGAATAAGGGCGCTATTCTGACCAAATGTTTTCAAATTATTATCTCCATTCCCTATTTCAATACAATAATTTTTTTAATTTCCGCCGTTAACCCAAAATCTGTTGTCCGCCGTATCGGGTAGTCAATTTATACATTATTTAGGATGATGAAATCGTCGGTGTTCTGTAAAAAGGGCGAATCCAAAAATTTGAAATTTTTCAGGAGAGCATTTTCAAACTTCACTTTTCCATAAAAATTAGGAATAATGTAAAACAAATTCATTTATAATATACAGTGGCTCCCAAAAGTGTTCGTACACTTTAAAAATTTGTAGAAAAAGCGCTGTAGCCTGGAATTGAATTCGAATATAATGTCCAATATTTTTCATCTCCATGTGATTCTGAATAAAACTTAACATTTTTTTTTTAAATATTGACTCATTTTCTTTTTATAAAAATGAAAATGCAAGGAGGCAGAGAAAGAACATGTCACAAAAGTGATCGTACACTGAAGAATTTTCGGATAAATTCATAAATAAAATTATTGTTTATCGCTTTTTCTTATTTTCGCATTGTGGTGACATTTAAAAAATCGTTTGGCTTTAATCTTTGCTTGCTTACTTCGTAATATTCTATTTATTATTTAAAAATGGCTCGTAGTCGTAAGGAAACAACGAACAACATTCGAAAATTGATTATTTTTCATCATAGTAGTGGTAAATCAGTTCGGAATATCTCTAAATTAGTAAATTTATCTCATTCTACGGTGCGGTATGTGATAAAACGCTTTAAAGAAGAAAATCGGATCGAAAACAAGGTAAGGAAAGGTCGTCCGGCAAAGTTAACTCAAAGTGATCAGAGATTTATAGTTAGAAAATTTCTGAAAAATCCACGTTTGAGTGCTATAAAAATTTCTACAGAATTCACTGAAACATTTTCGATGGAGATGTTGAATCCGAGACAGTTGCGATTTATCGCCAAACATGGTAACCTTGGTGTTTTGATCCAGCTTTATGGCAACCCTATGCAAAAGGTGTTTCGCGTAGGAAAGTCAACGTTTTTTTTTAACGAACATACTGGCTTAGGACGCTATCTTGATTTGGCGACAAAAATTGCTTGGCGACAAACATGTCTCGGATTCTACATCTTTACCACATTTTCTACATCTTTCCACAATTTCATTTGAAACTGTTCGACGAGTGCTCAGATCAGCTGGATTAATGGGCGTTCTGCCCGAAGAAAATTTGTTGTAAGTGCGAAAAATAGAAAGCTTAGGCTTTTCTTCGCAAAATCAATGATAAATAAGCCCGAAATGTATTGGAATCATGTCTTATTTGCAGATGAAAGCAAATTTAACATGTTTGGTTCCGATGGGCGTATAATTGTATGGAGAAGAAAAAAGGAGGAACTTAATCTCAAGAACTTAGTTGGAACAGTAAAGCATGGCGGTGGAGGTGTCCTTGTGTGGGGGTGCATGTCAGCATCAGGACTAGGTAATTTGGTATTTATTGATGGCACAATGAATCATGCTCTTTATTTAAATATTTTAAAAGACAATTTAAAATTATCAGCCCAAAATTTGGGTATTGGAAACAACTTTGTTTTTACCAAGATAACGATCCTAAGCACACGGCTCTCAACGTTCGCCTCTGGTGTCTATAATTGTCCACAAGTTCTGAAAACACCACTTCAGTCGCCGGATTTAAACCCAATAGAACACATTTGGAGAGAACTGGAGGTTAGAGTACGAAGACACGACATTAAAACGAAAAGCGAACTAAAAACAGTAATGATTGAAGAATGGAGGAACATTGATGCAGAAATTACAAAAAACTAGAGAACTCTATTCCCAGACGTTTAAAAGCTGTTGTGGATGCTATGGGACAGGGGTGTAAAACTTAATTAAAACACGGGCCATTTAATGCAACTGGTAATATTCACGCGGGCCATATCACATTTAAAAATTTTCTTAAAATTATAATTTGAAGTGAGGATTCAGGAATATGGATAGGATAATTAAAACACATTATGTAATTAAGTGAATTTAGGGTAATAATTTATAATATTGCTATATAATTGCTTTTATTTGAACGTTTATTTAATTTAATTTATTTATAAAAATATAATTAATTTTTTTACCCGAAACTTGCCAGCGCTTTCCTCCTACTAGTTTTCCAATATCTGGATTCAAAGACTGAGAACAGATAATCTTCATTATGGCAGATAGATGTTTATTAGTTAATCTTGATCTGTAGGCCGTTTTATTTAATTTCATGGACGAAAGTAGTTGCTCACACATTTTTAACATGACGAAATTGTGTGTACGGTATTGCCTCGATCTCCTCTAAGTGCTATTTTCTTCATAGCATATTGTCCTGTTTTCATTTTATTTCAGAGCATCGTGGGGCACAAAAAATTACCTCGGAGGCCACATGCGGCCCGCGGGCCGCCAGTTTGACACCCCTGCTATAGGATATCCTACTAAGTACTAATTTACCGAAATATTACAATATTTACTAATATCTAGAGATTTTTTTAAAGGGTACGAAGACTTTTGTGAGGTAACAATTTTGTTACTTTTTGATTATTGATTTTCCAAAAAAAAAAGTTTACTATAATTTTAAAATATTTTATGTAGTTTTGTTAAGAACAAGTTATAGATGTTATTAAAAAATTCCCATTCTGAAATATTAATTTTTATTAATGGATAGAGCAGTATTTCATTGAAATTCGTAAGTGTACGAACACTTTTGGGAGCCACTGTATATGTAGTAAGCAAGTGTAAGATAAAAATGAATTTGTTTTACATTATTCCTAATTTTTATGGAAAAGTGAAGTTTGAAAATGTTCAGAAAAATTTCAAATTGTTGGATTCGCCCTTTTTACAGAACACCGACGAAATTTAAGGCGTACTCTGCATGTGTACAGAGAAAACCTTTTACAGATCTAAAGTTTCTAACATATAAAAAGAAATCGCGTTTCACACACCAACTCGCTTTTAGCGAATGAATATGAAGACATCAATCCGAATATCAGTTCGGCTTCCTTTCTAATCGGAAATACTTTAACCTGTTCGGGTTCGGATACTAGCCATTCAGATCAGACTTAGATTTCAATGGGTTTTGATAAATTAAGAAAAACGAATCAGCTTTTAGCACCAAATGTTTTGAATTCTGATGTGTCAAATCATAAATTGATTTACTTCCAAAAGTTAGTAATGTATGGAATGTGTGTGGGAACATTTTATTTTTAAACTTTTGATTTATTTAGATGTTACCTGATCGGCTTTTAGCCCCGAAGTTTTACATTATGTGATGTTATAATGAACAATACTTTAAAAAAATTTCAATAATTTTTATTTTATTATTGTAATTTTATTCAATTATCAACTGCCATTTTGCGAAAGAATTCCATAAAAAATAGGCTACGTAAGCGTAATGTGAAGATATTCCAAATATTCTCCTTTTAGTTTATATAATCGACTAATTTCTGCACTTAACATATTTCTTTGACATATGTTAAGTGTTGAAACATGTTTAGACTATCACTTTTTATTTGACTTAAATGTTCTTTCGACTCTAAATCTCTGACTCTACATATGTGCTACTTCATCCTCAAAAGCAATATTTTGCTTTTTTTTCCTCACTGAAAATGTTTATCGAAGGCATTTCTTCACATTAAGATGCAATTGTGGCATAAAAACCTACATGGTAAGATAAAGTTGGTGCCCTGAGTTCTGAAGTGTTTTATCAACGTGTAAGGGAAGAACTGAAGTTTTAGTTTCATAGTTTGGTTTGTCACTCTACGGTCATCCTTTACTACATGTGGGATGGTTAGACCAGGACCTAAGGCTTAAAGTGGATTCCAAACCGCTACAAATACTCATGCCCATACCGAGATTTGACTCCAAAGCCTGTTGAACCAAGGGCACTAATCACTCGTTTGTTTTATTCATATCTTTGTGTAATGGATCTTTTTGTAAGTCTTGAAGAGAAGTTAGTTCCTCCGAAAAGCTATTTTTATAGTATCGAAATCCTATACAAATACTGAGACATTTGAATATGTTGCATAGACATAAATTACCATGACAAACATTTCCATTCGTGCGCAATACAAACGTGTTATTTATGCGTGTTTGGATACAAAGCAATTTTAAAGATATTTTGTCCTTATCTGTAAGAGCCTGATTGACGCGTACAGTAAATTGGAATTAGGAAGTCCCGAAGAAATCGAAATAAAACAAAAAATTATTTTACTACCGACCATACGTACACAAAATTATACATGTTTGACCAATTCATTGCATTACCCATGAATTTAATATGATGCATGCCATACAAAAATGTACGAATTGGTTGGGCTTATGACGTAAGGACAATATTTGACCATGCTATGCGCAACACAACCTGTCTCTACAGTTTAGTATCAAACATTAAATTTTTTACACCTCTGCATTCACGTTTCTCAACCCAAAAATCACGAATCAACTGATAGAAATGTTATCTAAATTTCTGAGGAGTGAAACAGAAGTTCAAAGAAATGAGTGAGAAAAGATAAGTAATATTATTTTATGTGTACATAATAGAGAATGCTTGTTTGGGTTTAGATTCTTTTCATTTAATTTTTTCCATGGTCTACAAGGACTGTAAAAACTTTTTTTAACTACACAGACCATAGTTCTTTCAAAAATGAGGCACCTTGCAGTCCAATACAATAATGAAATTGTCCCTGCGTGGGGGAACGTCTTGAAATTAACAGATGAATGAACATCCTGCAGAGAAGAGGCAGACAATGAGATGTTCGCCAGGCATATTTACGTCACCACAGTTGCCAATCTGGAGGTTCAGAAAGTCCAATGCGAAGTAAATGAGATTGTAGATAGTCGTGTGAAATTAGGACCTTAAAATAAGTGACCCCTATCTCTAGGTAAATCACGTTGAATACATTCGTCAGAGAGGCTGGTCCAAACAATGATATTTATATGGATATATGATATCTATATAGAGGAAAAATTCAAATTTGTGTTGTTTCCCACCCAACGGCTAAGGTTTACCAACAGCAAGGTGTGGAACGAGCCGAGGATTGAATGGCAGGGGTGTTGACCAATACCATGTCGTTAGCGCTATATCTCTGGGTACCTGGTCATCCTCAGTCGCAATTAAGACCTCTATCCCTCTTATGAGTTTTTAGTCTGAAAATTTTCATTTTGATGTTAGTGATGCACCTAATAACTGTGTAGTATCCTAAGTCCAACACTTAAACCGAGCTTTCTGGTTAGAAGTGCGAGGATTACAATCACTAATCAGATGTGTAATTGTGCACTTTGTCCACTTCTGTTCCAGCATCGGTGTTGTAAGGCTTCTTTTTGGTGAATTTCGAGCAGTCTAGTTCTACAATTCGGAGGTCATCTAAAGATCTAACTGAGGATAAAATAAGCCTGACATCTGCTAAGAGCTTTAATCCTATATAAACCAGAGCATTGTCAACTGGGCTCTCATGCACCTTGTTGACGCCCAATACAGGATAAATATAACCCTAGATGACCTCCGAATTGAAGAATTAAACCTCGAAACACACCAAAAAGAAGTCTTGTAACACAGATGAGTTAACGAAATGGACAGAATACGCAATTATACATCTGACAAGCTATTGTAGTCCGTAGACATTTTTTTGACATCAGAATAACTGATTCCTGATAGTCATAAATTTTACCAACTCTAATTCAAAGATCATTCATAAAAATTAAAATCAATTAAACCAATTCAATTGAAGTGGTAAAGTGTAAAAACAGGAAGTGAAAAACAAATTTCTGAAATCTACAACACAAAATCAAGCATCTATTTACATTCCAGATTCTATCACTTATCTGAAATTGTTCAGTCTTCAAAATGCACGTAGTACTTTATGTATCCGACAGTGGTCAAATTGAACATTAAGTTATTCAAGCATATCGAAGCAGTGATGAATGACGGAAGGGATCCTGAAAGGCGAGAGTTCATGAATAATAAAACGAAATAAATTAATAACAGTAAACAAAGTGCACACACAGCAGGGTGAAGACTACTTTTTGACGTCAACAAGGTGGTAAAGGTCGGTCAAAGACCTGCGGATTCGGTTTACTAAGCGTGCAATCACTCACCCGGAAAACACGAAAAAAGAGGAAAATCTAACAGTAATTTTTGTGACGAACTTTACTTTTCGAAGAATCAGTTTGTTCTGTAAGGGCATGTTGAATGTTTGCGTCGGAGATACGTATTACATTATGCCAATAGGCAGTGGCGTAGCCAAAGAGGGTGTTTCTTAATTTGGTAACATCAAAACTCGACTCATGGCTCGCACATAATAAACGGGGTACCTCGAGAGAGATATAGGGCCCAAGAAATGTGAAAAAATTTTACTTCAATTTAGAGTGTTTTCTGAGTTAAAAATGAAATATTTTCATAGGCATTAGGCAAAAAGGTCAGTGAAATATTTGTGCAAGTTGAACCTTCAGCATTTGGAATAAATATTTTTGCTCCGTGAGGGGACCCATCATCTAAGAAAGTACAGGGGCCCGTTGCCTATCCTGGTATTTGGTCTCAGAGTGCAAATAGGGAATTCTGACTCCTCTCCACAGGTCCTGTGAAATAAATTAACATCCCCACCAGTCCTCCTAACCACCATTCCCACAGTTCTATGAGAAGCTTTTCAGTGTTAACAAACTAGACGGAATATGGAAGATTTTGCTCTCGCTACCCAAATGCTCTCGTATGATACATACCGGAGTTTCCTTAAAATGCGGTTTATCATCGTTTTGGCGAAGTTTTGTGTGTAATCTAATTGGTGTTGACAAATCAGCTAACATATATCAATTCAAATTCATTCTTTCGAATATTTATTGGCGAAGGGCTGAAGTCGTATTCGAAAACCAAGCCAAGTGACGTCACGTTTAGAATACCTGCAGGAAACACTCCGCTGCAGACACTACCGACATTTACATTTAACTTAACAGAAAATGCCTCTCATAAACAATTGTAAGAGTAAACTTTAATTTACAAAAATGCAAAGCGAATGTTTGCAGAAAACTGAAATACGAACAGCACACATTTTATTTAAGAATTTAAAAACCACAAGTTTGATTAATAAGCTTTGAAAGGTTATCCAAATATAAGGAATTATTATAGTTCTTTAAATTTTAAAATGTGAGACTCGCGTAGGAAAGATTAAAAAACTCATTTAAGGATAGTTTGTACTTTTGAGGTTTTATTTTTCGAATAATCAGATCTTTCAAACGATAATTAATATTTTTTGTCGAATTTTCTCAAAAATAGGAATTTAAAATATGTAGCAATTTATAAAATCAATATTCCGTCTCACTTACCAATTTTATGTGCTTCCTCCCATCCCTCATGTCTCGCTTGATCTAAAAATTGTCTTTTAAATTTCCTAAGAACGGAATGCAAACTATACAAAAAATCAGGCATATAAAAATTGCAAAACTAAATTCATACTCCAATATATTAAATACTATTATGCACTGTATATACTTATCACGCTATGCTTAAAATATAGGTACATCAAAAACCAAGAAAATACACACACTATTATTTCTTAAAACTACAATTACGTTGAAAAGAGATCCACACAAATACATTTTTTGGCAATAAAGAATGGAACTAATTTCACAGAATTTTTGCTTAACATTTCCATCTCATGATTATTAAGTTGATTTAATACAAAATTATAAATTGTAAAAATATTTCTGTAATCAAAATAGAATAATTAAACTAAAAATGTCATGTGTACTGAAAATGGAAAAGTATAAAAAATGTAATTGGGAAATATTCACGTTATCTCCGTCTTCCATTTTAATAGTTTGATTGTACATAAACGCGCGCGTTTCACATTTCAAATGTTTCGGGGTTGATCCCGAACGTCACCAATAGCCAGTTGTGTAGTTCCAGTGCGACGTAAATTCAATTACCAACTAACCACATTTAAAATGCAATTTCCGAATTATGTCTGAAATGCTTAACGCTTAAGTCTAAAGGGAATCAAAACACAAATGTGATGCACAAGTACGAGCATGTTTATATATATATAAATGTGATTACATTAAAACTTCTCCTAGGATCAAGAATCGTTAAATCGTTATGACTTTGTCATTCGTAGAAGATACACATCTGTCCCCCCAAAAGCGTAAAATATAAGGTACTAAAAATGTAAATTTCTCATAGAATATAGAATCTCTCTCCAAGAAACAAGACGATAAAAATTCTGAAAAGTATACTTAATAAAATAACCTCTAGCCACACGTGTATCCTCGAAACAGCAGCTAAACAACCTCTCAACTCATTTTCTCCAGTATTACAATAGTGAAAAGTGACCCATCTTAGAAGAAACTACGGAGAAAAATCAGTGATAAAATTATTATCGTTTGGCAGTATCTGGGTCACACCACAAGTCCACGTGGTGACTTATGGAGTTTGGGTTGGAATGTCCTATGAAATCTTGAATCAGTACAAGATCACGGTTGTTCGATGGAGCAGAAAGGCTTCTGAAAAGTCTTGTTGCAAAGGTGTTGAGTGAGATTTGAAGAGGTTCTTATCAGTGGAATGCGATTGCACGTTTGCCCACCAGACAGCGTGGATATTTTGCTTTTCCAAACAGTACGCATCAAACTATAAGATAACTTGACTGATAAGATAGAAAAGTCTAGAAGTTTGAAAGAAAGTAGGAAAAAAATGTGTTGGAAAGCAAGAGTGGATACTTACTTTGTCGTAAACTTGAAGAAAACTTCGGGAAATCTTCGCAAAATGACGTAATTTTTTTAGGTGTATTATGCATCGGGACTAGGGTTAGCAGACCTAAAAGTGCTTACACGTTCCTGACAAACTCAATTGTAATTCCAAGGAAAGTCCATACAAATGAAATTTAATTGATGAAGCATAATAAATTAACATTCTTTAATGTAATTGGTATAAATTGAGTTAAAAACTTAAACAGAATAAATTAAATACTACGAGAAGATTTTTCTGTAAAGCTAAATGGGTAAATGATGCTAATTGATTGGTGCATTGAAACGGTCAAATAAACATTGTTACAAACAAGAAATAACACTATCTATATAAATAAAAATGATGTGTTTTTTGTACATTGAATATTTTCGACTCATTTCAAGTTTTCTAACCGATTTGGATCCTTCTAATACAAAATCCGTCTCTTTCGCGTTTAGTGTCTGTCTGTCCATATGTGCCCGTACTACGTCCAAACGGTTGCATATATTTTCATGAAACTTTGCATACTGTGAGTACTTACATTCATTTAGTGACTGAACTTGGTTGAATTAGTCTGTCCGTCTTTCCGTTTAATGTTTGATTTTAAGTTTATGTGTTTGTACAGGTATCACGTTAAATTTATTCAACATATTTTAATGCAATGTTCTATATTTTATAAACTATATGTAAGTTTCATAAATACGTTATTTGAAATTTCTTTGCTTACATATTTAGACGCTATTTAAGGCTTGGAGATTTCGACGATTTCAAGTACGGCAATTGTGTTTTTCTTGTGGTTTTTTCAAAAAAACGATCAATTATGCCTCGTAGAAAACAGCGATCATCTTTTGATCAAGTATCCGAGTTCGACAGAGGAAGGATAGTGGCCTACCGAGATTGTGGATTATCTTTCAGGGAAATCGGTAGTCGTGTTGGACGATACCAAACAACTGTAATGCGGATATGTGATCGTTGGATGCAGGAGGGTACGACGGACCGACGTGTTCGATCGCATCCACCTCAGTGCACCACTTCACGTGATGACAGGCATATTGTGCGTATGGCAGTGACGGATCGCTCAGCCACATCACGAACCATAGCACAGCACATTCAGTCTGTACCGCATCATCCAGTGTCTGCGCGTACCATTCGACGCCGTTTACAGCAGAGTGGTCTGTCCGCAAGACGTCCATTGCTTCGTCTACCCTTGACGCAGAACCACAGACGTTTCCGCCGCCAATGGTGCGATGAAAGAAGGATGTGGACGGCAGAATGGAATGAAATTGTCTTTACTGGCGAGTCACGCTTCTGTCTGCAACACCACGATGGTCGGATTCGAGTCTGGAGACACCGTGGAGAGAGGATGCTGAACAGCTGCGTTATGCACCACCACACTGGTCCTGCACCGGGTATTATGGTATGGGGCGGTATTGGATATCACTCTCGCACTCCTCTAGTACGCATTGCCGGTACTTTAAACAGCCAGCGCTACATCTCCGAGGTGTTGGAGCCAGTTGTCCTTCCTTACCTTCAGGGCTTGCCCACAGCCATATTTCAACAGGATAATGCGCGACCACACGTGGCACGCATTGTGTTGGAATCGGTCTCAAACCTCCAATTATAGTGCCGTGTGGGGCACATAAATGTGAAGAATATGTAAATCTTGGAATGTATAAAAGTGAAGAAAGGTGGGGATCATGATCTGATCAGACTTCTTGTATGTTTTTAAACCATAAGACTTGGTCACATAATAGAATTTATTTTTAATGTATAAAACTCTGTCTTCAATCGATAAAACCCAACACATTGTCCAAGGGTTCTTCGTCAATCGCCAGATTGAATTGCTTCCCTGGCCAGCTCGCTCTCCGGATCTTTCGCCGATAGAAAACATGTGGTCCATGGTTGCTCAACGATTGACCCAGAATACATCCCCAGCTGCCACACCAGATCAACTTTGGCAACGTGTGGAAGCTGCTTTGTCTTCTGTATCCCAAGAACACATACAAAGTCTCTTTGAATCAATGCCGAGGCGTGTGGCAGCGGTGATCTCCAACAATAGCGGCTACTCTGGCTACTGATTTTGGCAGGAACCACACTTCACAGAAGTCTATAAATTTAATCATTTGATACTTGGTCAACATGTTATCTACAAAATAAATTTTGTTGTGATATCTCTTGTCTTTCTTGGTGTTGCAATTTGGGTGGCCAGCAGTGTATATATATATATATATAATTCTAAGATCGACATAAGTTGAAAAGAGCACTTTCCATACGACCCCCATTAAAACAAGCGCGATTTTCGGTCCCAGTGTAGGGTCCCCCATTAGGTGTAAAATAAGTTGCAAACAAGGGGGGAAGAAATATTGGTGATTGAACTAATGCTACTCGGGCGTTTTGGGTTTGAGGACATGATTTTCAGATGCGTCAGAGTTAAAAATAGTAAATATACTCTAATCCTTCCAATTTTTTCTGTACTTACTTTTACTTTATCCTTTTATTTTTTTAATTCAACACAATTAAATTTAAAAATTTAAATTGATTGATTTTATGCAGCTTTTTCAATTCTGAAACTCTCGTTTCTCTGTATTGCCACTGTTTTATCCTTTTTCGTACCACCAATGAAAAGCAAACAACTGAAGCTCCACCCCCCTACATGTTCGACTCCAAGTGCCAAGTTCCTACCATTAAGAAATTTTCTACAACTCAGTTAATAAATTACATGAAATGAAGTAACAGTGTTTATTACTGTTTAATTTGGTTTTGATTTCGTTGACATTGTGATTCGTTTAGGTTTGTCGTAATCAGTGAGATAACAAGACTTTTTAAAAGTATAGCGTTTTATTTAAAGATTGAATCACATTTTTATTTCAGTAGTGGTTATTTCATAACTTACTTCTGAATTTGTATAATTTCTGTATTTGTATAATACAAATCATTCGACACTACATGTGACACAGATGGGGCTGTGAACTAAACAACAGAGTTTATGAACACATTGGAGCCATCTGGAGTACCAAACAGAGTTTTTGAACACATTGGACATGCCGCAGGCGAAGACGTATTCATTCCTAGGATCCCAATCATCCCCTTCGGATCTCCCATTCCAATTTAAACGACTTCAGTTCCCTGTTCGTTTAAGTTTCGCCATGAGCATCAACAAGACAAAGGACAATCGCTGAAATTTGACGACTCGATCTCATTAAACCGTGTTTATCACATGGTCAACTGTATGTGGGTTGTTCAAGAGTTGGAAAAGCCGAGAATCTTTACATCCTAACTCCAAATGGAAGAACATTCAACATAGTGTATCATGAAGCTCTCTAAGCAAGAATCAGTGAGGTGGAAGGAATGAGGCGACATGCCCGTGTCATGTCGGGTGGTGGTGGGATTCATTCTTAAAATTATTGTTTTTTCTTTTTAATGTTTTCAGAACCAGTGAGGACAAACAATAATGATGTCGCGGGCAACGCCGTGCGGGTACTACTAGTATCTCATAATTGGTCTACAGCTTGGTGTCTAGTTTTTATCGTTTCTGAAAGTTTTTGATATCAAGACTTACGCGGTTTTAATAGTAAAACGACGTTATTTTCTATTCGAAATTTTTTTTCGTTTGGACTCAATTTCATATTTTTAAATTTTATCTAACTTTTAGTTATAAGTTGTGGAAAGTGTGCGAGATCAAGAGATATAACAAAGAATCACGAATTTATATCTTTAGAACAACTTTTTCCTGACTTTAGTTTTATTTCACTGTTTTGTGTGGTAAATTTATTAAATATTTCTTTTTTAATAAATTGTAATTCTTTTTCATCACACGCAACACCACCAATATATTTGATTTAAAGTGACAGGTAAGTCAGAATAAAGCAAATTTTAAGTGTAATTTTGCCGTTATTGAAAGAATATTAATGTTAAAATCCGAACTAGGACTTTTGTAATATTAAAAATTATTTGTCATAATAACAGGAGGTCAAAGTGGCTTTATTTTACGAGTTGAAGCTATATTTAAGCAACTTATTATATATGTTAAATGTTGAAAACAATGATTTAAACAAAAGCGCTATCAAATCGATTTACCATTTTTTTAAAATGGCAATAGGTTACCTTTTTGTCTACTTAAGACATTCAATTTTAAAACAAGTTCTTTTATTATTGCACGAGCCACAAAATGGAATTTCCAAGAAAAAGGAATTCGTTTTAAAAAAACTTAGTGATGAATATCTCATCAAATTAATTTGCCTCCTTCCCTTAAAGATGGCGAAATTCTATAACGTCGCATGCCTGGTTCAAGAATGCCATAAGTCAAAAAATACTGGTAGGTAAAGTGCGAGAGCGAGAATATTCACCGTAGTTCGTCATTTTTGCGAATTGAGTTGAGCAATTTTACAGGAAAAGAACTTGAGAAAGGGAATTCCTAATCCTCCCTCAAATAGTCTTTTGTAGTAGTTACCTTACTGTTACCTTTCGTCATTTTGTATCTTTAGCAGGGTACTATATATAAAAATTGTATTGCATGAATGGGTATTCATGTGTAGGATCTGTCTAAAGTAGGTTGTAGAAATTATAAAATGTCGAAAAGGTGTTAAAAAATTACTTTATACATACTTAAGTGAAGAAAGTGATTATTCTGGTCACTTTTTTAAACTACAGTTAATCAATAGGTCGAATAGAGTTCTGCTAGTTACAAATAAAAATACCTCTCAATTAAAAAAAATCTAACTACGCATACAATTCCACGAACTGATGTTAATGATTAAAACAATTTTTGTACTCAAAGCTATTCGTAATATAACATTTGGATTGAACTGATGATTTCTATGAAAACTATAGAAAATTTATAATTCAGATGGAATCCGGACAACGAATGGAAATTCTGGGATTGCCCGAACGCCTGGTAACTCAAATCGTAGCCCACTTTAAGAACAATCATATTGAGTATCAGATCAGTCATTTGAAAAATATAAAAGAAAAGCTTTTATTTTCATTGTATAAGAACACCACAAGGAAACAAATACTTAGTTTGAAATAACCTTCTGGAAGGCTTCAGAACATCTACCCGATGTTATTCGCTTATCTCTGACATTGAAGGAAAAGGAATTGGAGAAGATCAGTTCAAGGATAATATTTATTGAACGAAACTTCGCACATAATGATCTAAATCTACATCAGTCCCTCATATATCTACTTTTCTATTGAACTTCCAATATTCTTTAATGTAATTGCTACAAGTTGAGTAAAAAAATTAAACAGAATAAATTAAATACTATTAGAGAGGATTTTTCTGTAAAGCGACAAAAAAAGGTGGTGCCAATGTATTTGCAGTAGAACGTATGCTGTACGAATTCGGGGTATTAGGTAGCAGGAAGTGAAATCCTTGTTTTCCGGTGGTTTCTTTGTTTACACAAGTATGCACAGACTTGTCAAAACCAAGGACGCGCGCGATATAGATTCACTATGACTTATGGGAGGGTCACCAAAAAACCCAAGAAAGTTAACTATCATTGTTATTTATTTTATTTATATTTATCATTTATTATTGCAAAGAAATATAGCTTAGCGCAAGGTCCTAAGCAGGACAAGCTGTCATCGACCTTAAAATTAAATAGACGGAGCATGTGCCAGCAGCTTCATGTTATTTCTTCCATTTGCTCAGTTTGAAGATCTGTCACGTGATTGTGGGTAAAATCACGAATACTAAATCATTGATTGGTTAAAGTGACTATGCACTAGTCTGCGCTTCCATAGCCAATCGGCTAATTCAATTTGTGATTTACCCTTCAGAGATCTTACAACGACTCCGCCCACATGATCCGTCTATTTCATTTTAAGGTCTACGCAAGCTGTACATTGACATTGTAATGATATCGTTTTAATATTTATTTAGATTTTTGCAGTAGTCAAGCGCAAAATTGATTCTAAATTTTCATTAGTCAAGAGGTTCCTATTTTTCGATTTGTTAATATTCATGACTGAAAAAGTTTGTTCACAGATATATGTTGACCCCCAAAGAAGCTTACGTGTTTTAATGCATTACCTAGCAACAATTTACAGTTGTTTTTATCGACACAACGTTTGAAGTTTAATAAATTGTCTTCATTAAATTTATTTCGCAGGTTCTCATCGTTTTGTATGTCGATGAGTCAAGCTGTACTGATTTGGGTGCATTTTCAGGCAAAAGGGTTGCTAAATAAATCTAGCAATTGTTTTAGTTTTCGAAAATCAGAAAAAAAGTCTTCGAAGGCTGATATCAAATTATCAATCTTTTCAATATATACAATCTTGAAATTGGCATTGAAAACTTTTCAGAAACTTTCTTGTAATTAGGAAAACGAACGTGATTCCCTCACTTTAATTGGGTTCGGAATAGATTTAACTTGCATTGAAAAGACAAATTGTGGCCGTAAAGCCATCTGACTTCACATCTACTTTATTGAGCGCATGTACAACTTTTAAAAGTTACCTACCTGTGACTTGTTAAATTTAAAATAAAGCATGTTGACGCGGGCAGCCAGCAAAACAACGGAGGGCCACATGCGGGCAGCGGTCTGTGCAACCCTCGTTTACACTGAAAATCTCTCTTTTACCCAAATGTAAGGACTAACAAGTTAGTTGTCTTGTGAAACTAGACTCTGTATTCCAGTTTGATCATTTTCTTATTTGCAAGGTTTCGTAAAAGATTGCATTTTTAAATAAAAAAAATTGCCGGTAAGAAAGTTAAAGTCTAAAGATTAATTGATTTATTTTGTTTGGACAAGTTTCATTCGCTTTAAATATGTACTACATGCATAGAAAAAGCTATGAGAGGCTTTCTCTGTAAAGCTAAATGGGTAGACGGCGCTTTAGTGTGTTTTTGTAGTAGTATGTGCTTGTAAGCGTATTCCGTATTGGATAACCGGAAATATACAGTGGTTCGTTTGTTTACACTGTAAATCCCTCTAATAATTTAAAACTTTATGTGCGATGCCAAATTCAAATAATTTTTGTGTTTGTTCGAAAGAGCGACATCAAGTTTTAAAGTATCACAATTTTTATCGACTATTTTACATACAAAATTTGCATACCATTATGACCAAAATTAACAATTTTGCTTTTTAATAATAGTCAACTTTGTTTCTATTTTTTATGGCAAAACTTTGAAGAAATGAAACGCTAAGATTCTGAAAATTGTGAAAAGGGTTTCCATGTCTAAAATTAAGTATGCCATAAGCGTGTCCCTTCTGACTTCCCCAGGGGCTCCGGTAGCCCGGTTGGAAGAGTACCGGATTAGCAACCGGAGGGTTGTGAGTTTGAAACTCGATCCAACCAAAGACCTTCGTGTACGTGGGGGTTGGTGCACGTTGGTCGTGGTCTCATTATGCAGTAAATAAATTCCTTGGACATGTGAAAAGAAATAAAAAGCATGTAGGTTCTGCTGGACGTATCGCTGTGCTGTCGTACCACACTAGAATGGACCGGCTGTCATAAGTGAGGGATCCGCACACCATCACACTAAGAATTACAGCATTATACTGTTCGACAGTAAACAAAGAATGGTAGCGCTGGCGGGGTCAACGCCATAAGCGAATGTAGTGTCCATCTGCCACAAGACAGAAGCGGATGTGTCACTAAACACGATACATTGTCATTCCATGATTCATGGTTCACGGCACCACTGCAGACGGAGCCTATGATGTTCGGTAATTTACTGTCCTAGTGGGGTGCTCCTAGTGGGGTGCTGTGGGGTTTCATTACTTATAACAGCCGATCTCGTCTAGTAGTGGTACGAGGGAGTTTGATAGCAAAGAAATACGTCCAGGATATCCTACAATTTGTTGTTTTGCCTTTCATGTCATTTGTCAAGAGGATATTTACCAGCACGAAAATGCCCCGCCACACACGGCTGGTCCCTTTCATGAATGCCTCCGTGGTGTTGAAAGCCTTCCTTGGGCAAAGATATCCCCAGATCTGTCTCCCACTGAACATATCTAGGATTTGCTAAGATGTCAATTGCACCATCCCAAGAATATCAGGCATCTTGAGCAGTAACTGCAGAATGCTTGGCATAATTTGCCACAAAATAGAATATGAACTGCATTTGACAACATGCCACTCCGTATATAGGAATGTATTGCCACTATAAGGGCTTTACAACTTACTATTTTTTACCTTCCTGATGCAAATCTACAAAGAAAAAAAGGAATTTGATATTGTGATAATTTCTTTATTTCTTTATGTTGATCCCAATGCTAAGTTCCATTCCAATCGAGCACCGGAGTCGGAATGTTTCACTTTAGTACCAACAATAAAACTTTATTTGGTCAATAAATTTTAACAAAATTTTTTGTCGAACTTTTAACTTTTGCAACTTTTTAATTTTTATTTTAGTTTTGTTCGGTTTGTCGCTTTTTGCTACTCGAAAGCCGTTAGACCGTTTTAATTTCAGAATATAAATTCTAAAGTTATAAAAATTTTCTATACATAGATTGTTATGAAAAGCTACTATTGAGCCAGATATATTTTGAATGTTAAACTTAAACTGAATCTGGCAACGATAAGGAGAGCCAGAATTTGCTTTTAAGTTGAGATCTAAAACTCAAGTTTGTATTCAGCCATTTTCTTCCTACGCTTCTGTTCTTCATATAATGTCTTGTCTTAGAATTAAATATTTTTCTTCTAAATATTCGTTTTTATTAGCGTTTTTGTCCTGATTCAATCTTTGGCGTCATCAACAGGACGATTGCGAATTAGAAAATAAATTAGAAAACTAAACTTAAAATGGAGATAACTGAATACACCTCTTAGGAAGTTATTTAGCATAGATGCAAATAAAATAGAGGACTGGATCTCCAGTAGGGAAGAAAAATTAGAAATCAAGGCAAGATTTGAAGCATTAAAATTAAAGTATGAAAAGATTGATGCTATGAAAAATTCTACAAGAAAAAGGAACTAAAAAACAAGTTGAAGAAATGTGGTTAGTACGAACTCAGATTCTTTAAAATTAAAGAATTAATTAATGAATTTGGAAACTTGAATGTTGTGAATGATTGTCAAGCTGGAATCAAAACAAAAATGCGCCTTCAAAAACTTGGAACTAAAGAAATATGATGGAAGTTTAAGTGGTTGGATTGGGTTCTGGGACCAGTTTGAAAAGATTCATACTGATGAAAGTTTAACAAAAAAACTTTTTGAATATGTATGTTTATCTATGAAGCCAAATTCACCAGTCCAAAAATTAATTGTAGGATTTCCGCCATCAAAGAAGAATTATCAAAAGGCAATTAATTTGTTGAAGTCCAGGTATGGTAAGAAAGAATTCTTGATCGAATATTACACTTGTGAACGGTTGTCACACGTTCTACAAAAAGTATTAATCCAGATTTATCATATTTGTATGACAAATTGTCTTCCAAACTACGGGCCTTAGATTCACTTAGGTCACCAAGGAAAAGTACGCTGCCGTGCTTTTCCCTTTGGTTTAATCAGCTATTCCGGAAAATATATCCAAAGTTTGGGATAGGTATAAGGTAACACAAAACAAATCAACCAAAGTGTCTGATGCTTATTTAATAGAGGTTTGAAGGATAAGGGAATATTCATATGATGTAGATGATCTTTGTGATATTCAGATACTGTTAGGTGCTGATGCATGGTCTAAAGTTATCACAGCTGAATATCATAAGATTAATGAAAATTTAGTGACTATAGAAACTACATTGGGTTGGTCTATAATTAGTATATCAGAAAACAATAACATCTCATCAAAAATTTTAGTCTTTATTTGATTCATTAGATATTTCCCTGTTGGAGGACTTGGAAAGTCGAGGAATAAAAGAATCTGGAATTAAACTCAAACAAGATCGGGAAAATCATGAAGTTTGTAGATTCTTTGAACAAACTGTAAAAAGGGATAACACAGGATTATGTGTTGTTAAGTTACCTTGGATTGACCATTACCTTGGCTACTCACCTCTTGAAAATAATGTAGAAGCAGCAAAAAAGAGATTACATACTACAACTCGAAAATTGAACCAAATATGTGGAGTATGACTCGGTTATATAAGAATGGTTGAGGAATGGAATAATTGAGCTGGTTGATGATAAGGTTCAAATAAATTTTATTTACCGCATCGAGCTGTGCTGAAAGAAAATAGTACAGCTTCTATAAGACCAGTATTTGACGCATCAGCAACTGATAAAAATGGACATTCCATAAATGAATTCCTAGTAAAAGGTCCTAATTTAATTGAAGAAATTCCACTTAATCTCGAGCTTTAGACAATATCTTGTTGGTTTGTTAGCAGATGTTGAAAAAGCATTTTTACAGATACAAATTGAACAAGCTGATTGTGATATGTTGAGATTTCTGTGGTGAAAGAATTATCAAATAGCTATTTTTCGTTATTTTTCGTTAAATAATCTTTGGTGTTTCTTCTATTCCCTTGTTGGCTGCTTGTATAAACAACTTGTTAGAAAATGCTCCTGGCCATCTCAAAAACATAGTTGGAAAACTTAGCAAATCCTTCTATATAGATAATTGTTTAACTGGGGTTCAGAGTGAAAAAGAAAGAAGTGGTGCCTTCAGCTGGATTTAATCTTAGAGAATGGGTTGTGTGTGGTAATAATTTAAATGAAACTGTTGAAAATATTTTATTACTTCAGTGGTACTGTTCTACTGGTGAACTTGGTTGTAGTGTTCCCAAAATAAATTGTGTGAAAGGTTCTTTGACAAAAAGACCACTTTTACTATGACTCAAAAGATATTTGATCCTGTGGGTTTCACAGCTCCTGTAACATTTCTTCCAAAACTATTACTTCAAAAAATTTTATCTTTGAAATTAGGATGGGACGAAGTTTTGCCAAATGTGATATGCAGTGAATTTTACACATGGGTATAACAATTAGATTGTTTAGAACAATGCAAGATTTCACGCCGTGTAAAATTAAATGATTGAAGTACTTTATATGTATTCTGTGGTGCAAGTTAGGCTGCTTATTCCTGATGCATATTTTTGAGAACAGAATTTGAAGGGAAAATTTATGTAAGTCTTCTTGGAGCAAAATTCAGAGTTTCTCCGATAAAAGTACTAACCATTCCCCGTCTCGAGCTCATAGCAACTGTTATTGGAGTTCGTCTGTATTCCTTTATAAGAAATGAACTGAAGGTAGTTAACATTGAAACTTATTTTTGGACAGACTCAGCAATAGTCTATAATAAATCAAGGACATTGGTCAATTTTCATTGATAACCGAGTGAGAGAAATTAAGAAACTCAGTAATTCAGAAAGATGGAACCACGTACCTGGAAATACCATTACTACCACGCCAATCTGCATTTTGGCGATTTTCACCTAAATGCATTTTTCGAGTCATTTTATATTTTATACTATGACAAAGTCACGAATAATCTTGATTCTTACTGGATATGCCGATTTTCATGACAAAACAACCTTTGTGTCGTAACTCGATTTTTCCCGAAGCATCAAAACTTTGAACGAGTTTTGGCAGAAACGTCAATTTTGCAGATTCACGTCTTTGGCGTGGTGGTAACGATATGAATCCTGCCGATTTGTTATCAAGAGGTTATTTTCCAGAATAACTCCTGAAGTCCCGATGATAGGAAGATCCAGAATGGCTACATGATGTTCCAAGGAGTTCCTAATATCCCTGTTCCAGAATTAAAAGAACTAAGAATTAAAAAAAGTTAAGAATTATGAAACGGAAAACTAATGTCTGTGCTAAGAACATCGAAACAGAATTGAGCACAACCAATCTAGCAAACAGTTTCAAGTTACACTAAAATCGTGGGAATTATTGCATGGATACTCCGTTTCAAAAGGAAGGCCTCTGAGGACTTAAAACCTTCTTATATCACTGCAGAGGAGTTTTCCATAGCTGAAAAAACGGATTTTTAGATGTATTCAATCCGAAAGTTTTTCTGAAGAAAACACAAGTAGTTTAAAGGCTATACGTCTATAAAGATTATAAAGGTATACTATGAATGAAATCAAGAGTTACTGATGACGACTACACGTAAGAATACACGTATCCAGTTATTCTTCCATCAACGCATCCTTTAGTGGAGAAGGTGATAGAACACAAACACACATTTCATAAACATGCAGGAACACTAGCTCTAACTATTTTGAGAGAAAAGGTTTGGATTTTGAAAGGAAGAACTCTTGGATCTATCGACCAGAAATACACCTAATTTGACGAAGAAATCCATACAAGTCTCAGAAGGTGCCTTTCCCTCCTCTTCCAAAACACCGAACAAAGATATCATCTACATTTCAGATAACTGGAGTTGACTTGGCTGGACCACTATTTACTAGATCCAAGGAGAAATGTTGGATTGTTATTTTTACTTGTGCTGTTTACAGAGCTGTGCACCTTGAGCTAATCCAATCTGAGTAGCAGTGCTTTTATTCGAGCTCTACGAAGGTTTATTGCTCGGATTTCAGTAATCTACTCTGACAATGGAACCAACTTCATTGCAGGGAATACAGCTTTAAAACAATTAGATTGGAATTATATCCAACAGGAATGTAGCTTACAGAGAATATAATGGTTCAATCCTCCGACTGCTCCTTGGTGGGGACATGAACAACCTCCGAAAAGTTACGTCTATTAAAAGGATCAATGTTCTTGCAAAGTCTGTCTGGAAATAAAGTGGCAGTATGACATTGAGACTACGAGTCTATTCAAAAGACTGAATTATCTCCAAACCATCTGAGAAAAGTTGAGAATGCATTTTAAACGTGAATATATCTTGGACTCCTTCGATCACCTAAGAGCAAGAATACTGATACAGTTCAAGTAGGAGATATTGTGTTAGTTGGAAGTGACAACAAAAGAAGACTAGACTGGTCTATTGCGAAAGTTAATGAAGTATTTCCTGGGAGAGATAACATCAATCGTCCTGTACGAGTAAAACCATCTACAGGAAATTTTCTGAGACCAATACAACGACTGTCCTTTGGAAATAAATTGTTATATCAAGAATTCATTAGAAGAGAGATCATTTGATCCAAAGATCTAAATGCATAAAAGGAAAAGTTGTTAAAACGAGACCTGAAACTAAATTTGTGATTGGGGAGGGAGAACCCGTTGAAAATACGCTCTGGACTAACTGTTCGACCAAGAGAAAGAATTGATCTTTAAAGTGTATTTGTGAACTCTTGAATTCTTTATTTTTAGGATTTAAGTATTTTATTCAAATTTAAATAGCTTAACATTCCATTTGATTTAAGTTTGTAAACCTTCCGTTTTACAAAGTTGGGAGGATATTGTGAAAAGCTATAATTGAGGCAGATATATTTTGAATACTAAACTTAAACTGAATCTGTCAACGATAAGGAGAGCCAGAATATGATTTTGAATTGAGATCTAAGACTTAAGTTTGTATTCAGCCATTTTCTTTCTACGTGTACATTCTTCTTGTAATGTCTTATAATTAAATACGTTGTTTAGTTCTAAGTATTCGTTTTTATTATCGTTTTTGTCCTGATTCAACAACGCTATTAAATTTTCTACATTTTGCTTTCTTCTAACCTTCTATCAGGTGTGAGAGGCTTTTTCTGTTAAATTATATATGGGGGGGGGGGTAGATTACATTAGTGTTTTTGTGCTAGACTTATTTCCTGTTCGTTTTCCGTATTGTATAAACGGAAGTAATATTCTCGTTTCCGGTGGGGGTTTGCACTGAAAATTCAAGAGTTCTGAAAACCATTTAGTATTTTAAACGTTGACAAAATTTGTCATCTGCTGTATTTTCTCTTCGGGAGGGAATATGTATAATAGTAGTAAAAAAATGACTAAGTCAATCTGATGACATTTGCATTTCGGGGACTTTAAAGGAATTATTCGAAATTTCTGAACATGTTTTAAAACTTTTCTGGAATAATTTTTTGCAGTTTCTACCTTTTTTTACCCAAAACTAACTTTTTTAATTAATTTATTTATTTTTATTTTAATGCCGGGTGTTTGGCGTTCTGGCTCTCAGTTCAACAACCTCTGAATTCGAATCCCAGTTTAGGCATGGAAATTCGTAGTGGTTCGGAATCCACTTTAAGTCATAGGTACCAGTCTAATTATAATTAGTCCTCTTGTAGCAAAAAATTACTATTGAGAGACGAACTAAGCCGATCAAATTACAACACTCCAAACCAGAATTTACAGATGACTATGGAGAATACTCAATAGCAGCTCATTCTCAACTACATTGTTCATGAAGCTGTTTATTACAATCCAGTTAAGGAGAAAATTTGATTTGTTGCTTTACTGTCATTTTGTCTACATGAGGACAATTAGACTGAGGCGTAAGGCTTAAATCTTGGCGAAAGATAATCCCCATTCGCCACTTTTGAAAGTAATGTTTATTGGGGAAGTGAACAGGTATTTCTTCTAACTATTCAAGAAAAAAGACGTACACAAATACCATTAGATAAAAAATAAAACAAAACAACAAAGAAATAAAAAAATATTACTTATTGAATTTAAACTTTATCAATTAGAGAAAGAATTATGTAGTTTAAAAACCTAATTATAGCAAAATTTTTACAAGCATTCTTTTTTAAAGATTTTACAAGGAATAATTACACACACAGTTATGGTGAGATATACCTGGGGACGTTAAAATCAATGCGATTATATTTTAGGATTTATGAAGGAATTGAAAAGGGAAAATCAATTTTTTCATATGTAAAAGAAATTTTTGTTAAAGCAGTGTCTACGGAGCTTTAAAGTGATGGAATCGAAATTATTTCTCAATTCTAAACAATGTACACCTGAATGTTCATAACTTTTAAAATAATCATATCTCAAAATCTATTCTGCATTCTTTCAATATTTATATGACTGTGGAATGTTTGTTTTCTATAATTTTGAACCCTGTTAAGAGTCGCAACAAGAATTGCAGAAATTACGTATCCATGTTCCATATCCGATCTAACTGGCATAAACATTAAAAAAACTAAACAATAATAAAAATTCTTGTTTTCCTCTCTATCCAACCAAGTTTGTAGTATGCAGATTTTATAGAAGATCTTATATGTCAGTTGAAGAAAACCTCCGAATCATAACGTAGAAAGCGAATTTCAGTGAAACAACGGAATGCGAAGATTTTATTTCAGCTACCCAAATGCTATTATATGATATGTAACGGGTTTGCCTTAAAATTCACCGTTTTGACGAGGCGACGTTTGGCGTCTAATATATTTGCTGTTGACCTATCAACTATCATATATATCAATTCGGAATTTATACTTTGGAATTTTTTTGGCGAAGTACTGAAATTGTATCCGAAAAACAAGCCAACATCACGTTCGGAATTAGTACAGCAAATATGTTCCACCGCAGAAACACTGCTACCACATGCATTTAGCTCGATAGAGTACCTCTCACACCTATAAATCAATAATTAAATTTTGAAAATGCGCACTTTCTGTTTCATGAAGCTTTTCCTTCAAATTTAAAAATTATATTGTTTTAAGGACGTTATTTTTATCTTTTAAAAGCATTTATTAAGAATTTTAAAGAATTTTCGTGTTACCAACCAACGAGTTTCATTTGTATGGTGCGATTTTCGTTGCTATCTAATGGGGTTAAAAATATAAGTTCTACCATTGGAATCAGCTGTCATGACACGCGCGTACGAGTTCCACTTCTACTCGTGCTATCTTGATGGAACATCTCGATGATGGAATGTCTTTCGAAACACGAGAATCTTTGGAATATCTGCCTCATCTAATCGGTATCTTCAAACGTGATAGATTCCACGAGCTCTTGGGTTGATACGTTAACTGTGACCGCAGTCTGTCACCCCCCGACAACCGAATATGGAAGGAAAGTTCTTCAAAGTTCAATGAACATCTACCTTAGTCACCCCATGGAAGCAGCTCGCCACGTGTGGCCCTGTATCATAAGTGTGGCACTGGGAGGTGATTGATTTCCAAAGACTTGATTCGCGGAAGGCTCTACTTTGCACTGTCCACTTTTGTCTATCACAGACGTAGACGTTTTTTAATTCGATTTTAATCTTACTCCTCGAGATTAATCCAAAGGCAAAGGTCTTTCCCAGAAAGGTAAAACTGATTCCTAATTGCCTCTTGAGTTATGGATTCGTCATCATGCATAAGCATGACTATCTCCAATCTTTGAATTTTCCCCCAAATATTTATGGAATCTAAAAAAAATCATCTATGAATGAATAAAATGAAATTGATATCTGATTGTAAATGGTATTACTGGGTAAAGGTTACTGAAACATTCAGGACTTCGACCTTCGCGCGGTTTAAGTTAAGTGGAAAAAGTAATGAGAAGCCAATGAGAATTGCTTATTTTAATGACATAAGACAGATATCATTTCGAACCATCTGGAGGAAAGTGACAACTGACAATGAAAAGTTTGTTTTTCAATTAACAAACTACCCTATTTTATCTCTAACGAAACCATGGAAACTAAGTCGACATATGCTACAAAGTGTTAATAAAGATATAAAGGGATTCTAAAATAATATGCTTTATGATTTTCAATTTCCTTTTGACTGACCTGTAAAATTTCCTTTGGTATTTCACTTTTTTCAAGAAAGAGAAATAAGTCGTTATAAGGTAAGATGAAAGTAGCTTCATCATTCAAGAACAGTAAAAAGCAGAGAATCAGACAATACGCTTCAGATAAAATTATGTATCTGGTTTGTCATACTTTAAAATTGGTTCTAACACTGGTTAGTAAAACAATTGAAACTGTTGTGAACATTATTGTAGTTTTCAGTATACTCATATTTTTTTGCATATTTTCTTAAGTATTCATTTCTAGAATATCGATGTCGGAAAAAAACGAAACAAATTTCTTCCTATTCATTGTCACATTTCATTATATTTCACAATAAATAATGTTCATCTATTTTCATAACGCTTTAAACTATTTACCGAATTTCCTTAATGCACTGTCACGTTCTTGTCCGTTATATCACGCGTGCTCCATCATCCTAAATTTATTCTCGCCTATTTTAGTTCTGTCATAACAGACATACTAATTTTGTTTCACACTTTTGGATATTTATTTCTATAAATATTTGAGAAAAATACATATTAAAAAGGAAATAAAAACTTTTTTCACATAGACATAATTGCGTAAACATTCAAAAATTTCAAAAATCATTTTTTAATATTTAAAAATGTTTCAATAATCATTTTATATGCTTTAAAAAACTTATTCTGTGTTCTTTCATAAAAATCAAGAAAAGGAAAAGAAACTATTTTCAAGCAAAATTTTCTGAATGAAGGATAAAATTGTTTGTAACTCCTTTTCAACTCGAGGTCAAATTCAAACGATTAAAATAACGAGAGTAACTTACTACAATTTATGCAGACGATAATATAGTGAGCTTTTTCAAAAAATATATTTCATTTAATTGATCGTTTCTATTAAATTTAAAGTACAAGATGTTATTCACTTTTTCATTGTTATTGTTATTTCCTTTCAGTTTTATTGAATTTTATGTATGACGACAAAAATCCGTTCTGAAATTTTCATGCATTTTCAATTTTTAAAAGAAAAACACGCTTGGAATTTGTTTTATGCGGTCACCGATTTGAAGTGGATGGAAATCCACTTTAAATCGGTTTTGATACTCAAAAATATATATACTTCAAATAAGCATTTCATAGTCTGTACGATTACGTTACATTTCAAAGCATTGCTTTAATTGCTTACTTTTGGGTGAAAATGGTTCATTCTGATTCCTTAAATAGATTTGTGGGATGCTTTTCGTAATAGCTAAAAAAGAAATTTAATTTCCTTTTGTCTGTATGGAGTAATTTTAATGTCTGAACTTTCGGATAAGAACATTGATATTATTGATGCAAACGTGCCCTGCTGTAGTTTCTAATTAAAATATTTTTGAATTATTTTCAAATGTATAAACATATGGTAAAGCGTTTCGTTGTTTCTCGTCATGAATGATATATGAATACAAGAAATTCGCAGCTGCTAAACTTCAAGTACACCATACAACGTTCAACAATTTAAGATGTTAGGCGAAAGTTGCCATAACGCAGCTGTTAAATCACTCCAATCTAGTTACGACTGTATTCGGACGAAATTTGCATTTCCAGCCACCGCTGATTTAACAAACATTTTACAATGAACAGCTAGGCCAACTGCACCTTCGTTTTACGATGCACATGAGCATAAGTACTTTTTGGAACAGGTTCGTGAATCAGGAAAAGTAATGCCTGCACAATTTATGCCTTCTCATTATTTATGAAGATAAAGCACTTTGACGCACATTCAAATGAAGGTCAACCATTTGCAGGTGTTGCAAGCGATGGTTTATGATTTAGGGAAATGAGTGAAATATTTCTTTACATAAGCTCGTGCCCTGTAACATTGCCTGGGTTTGCATCAGAGGGGGAAGCTTAAAATGAAAATCAAATTTTTATGCCAAAATAAAATGTTATAACTTTTATAAAAGGTCTTACGTCATTTTTAATTACCAAATTTATGTTCTTGGTTCCGTATTTTAATGAACTTGAAAAAAGATTATTGTAAGCGCATAAAGAGTGACACATTTCGATTGATCCTAAATACGGGAATGACTGTACAAGGTTGTTTCGCTAGCATTTACAAAATAAATTTCAATAAATAGCTTAAAGCAAATACTCAAACCTTTCTTTTGCAAATTCACCTTTTCCTTTTTTATTACACTCTGTTGGGGGATTGATACGATGGCAAGATTTGTGACTGAAAATAATTTATAACCCTTCCTTCAAAACTTTGCAATAAATTCGAAGTATGAAAGAGTATTAACAAACCAGTTACTTTTAACCGATTAAAATAAAGTATTATTTTAGTACTTGAAAAATATTAAAAGGATTCCATGCATTTGTAGTGTTTTATTTGTAGAGATAACTATCCCCTGAAACTAATACTTTCGAGGCAGGGTTCGGTACCCCAGACCTCTCCTCCCCATTGGCTGTCCATCAAATACTTTGTAGTCACTCCAAGATTATTTAATTCTGAGAGTTTAATTTTGACCATGAAAATGTGAAATGCACAAGGCGTAGCATGCTATGCATTCTTCATACACACTTTGATACAATTTTATTCATTTATTAGGCATTTTCACTCAAAATAGGTGGTGGTAGTGTTTCTGCGGCGATATGTGTTTTCTGTGCTTATTCTGAACGTGACGTCAGTTGGGTTGTTTTTCGAATACGATTTTAGCATTTTGCACATTCAAATTACAATGATTAAATTCCGAATCGATGTATGATAACTGATTGGTCGACACCAATTACATTACACACCAAACGTTGCTAAAAAGGCGAAGAACTGCAATTTAAGATAACCCAATATGTATCATACCAGAGCATTTGGACAGCGGAAGTAAAGTCTTTGCAGACCATTTGTTTGCTCGCATTGAAAATTCTTTTCATATCCTCAAAGAAAACAATTAATGTTATTTATTGTTTTGTAATTTTAAAGGTGTAAAATAGTATTAAATTATAAAAAAATACTTGTACAAAATTATTTGTGCCTGATGAATCAGTTTTGCATCAGAAAACAAATTTTTATGTTGACAATAGGATCAAGTTTAAAAAAATTTAATTTTTAGTTTGTGCTATCGTTTGGAATCAAGGTGAAACTACTCGTAGTTGTGTAGTTAAGGCTTCCTTCACAACTACAGAATCCAGCGAATCCAGAGACAAAATGTGAAGTGAAAAGTAGTTTACATTTTTGAATTTATAAACAAATAAAGTAAATAGAAGTGTGATAAAATACAGTGCTTGATATCGTTTAAATATATCTGTCAAAACAGTTTTTTATACAAAACATATTGATTTCGTTATATAACAATTGTGTAAGGTCTCTTCGATTAATTTCAAGAGCATATATCATCTACAGTCGCGTTTTCGTGTTCGTCGTTTTCAAAATGATAAATTATTAATTCTTCCATGCTGTCTAACGAGCAACAGAAGAAAGAATAAGTATTTTCATTCAGATTATACCGGATCCTGTTGTTGCGAAAGGTACGAAGACGTCAGTCCGATTCGGCTGAATTCAGTACAACGAAATTGACCCTGATTTTATTGGTGTGAAGGAAGTCTAACTTGATGATTCTTATCATGAGTTTCTCTCTTACTTATCTTTAAACAAAATGGCACTTAATTTAAGAAATTAGCCATCTTCAAAAAACATGTGTTATAGTCTCGTATAATGACACTCAAATACTGATAGTTCATAAATCGATGAAAGGTAAGTCTCAAAATGACGAAAAAAGATATCGGAAGTCAAAAAAGGGAGTCGATTGTCCTATCAGTAACTAAATGTCAACTATCGCTTAGAACCAAATAATCCTACCAAAATGGCCAAAGACTGACTTCTCGTATCGTTTATGAGGAGTTATTTTGACGCTTTTATCTCTTGACTGCAATTTTAGTGAAGACAAATTTACCTTTGTTTTCTTATGAAACTATGTTATTGAGAGATTTCAAAATATCCCAATGAAAATACGTAAAATTAGAAAAGCACGTATCAGGAAAATAAATATTTTTTCCTATCATGTTACCTTCTTAATCAGATCCAAGACCGAAAGTTTTGTGAGCTTTTTAATTTGTACTAGCTTAGGAAATATTAGTTTACAATTTTGCAGAAGAAACAATTCCAAATGAATAGGGAATTCATAATTTCCTTTTAACTTATGCTTTTCTTTGTCTGAGCGGATTTACATCTTATCATAATAATTTATTCCTTTCAATTGAATACTGATGACCAGATTAGTTTCCTAAGCAGATAAAGTATCAAATGTTGTTTTCATTATAATGTTATGAATGTTTATCTCTATTTAATGCTATTGAAATTATTTTCCGATTTCTCCCCATTTTTAATTTCTTAATTTTATTTCCTCTTATCCTAAAAATGTTTGTTTTGTAGTTTTTTCATAAACTTTAATCCTCTTAAATTTTTCTTAAAATTTGAATAGCAAAAAGTTATTTACTATTTTAATTTTTTAAATGTCTAAAAAGTAAAATTTGCACCATTAACGAAATTATCTAGAAAAATATCAGAATCAGATCGAAGAATATTTTCAATATTTTTAATGTTTAAAACCTTTTTACGTTAATGTTTCAAATTTTTTAGAACACATTCTGTCTCTATTCAAAAATAGATTACTGAATCAGAATATTTTTTGAAAGAATCGGTTTCTTCATTTTACGTAGAAAGATTATTGAGTGTAGAGAACTTTTAAAGAAAAAGTCTCAAACTTTATAAAATAACCAAATTTTAGAATTTATGCAGCAGGTACTGTAAAAACAAACCACCAGAAAACGAGACTTAAACATCCCGTTACCCTAATACGGAATATATACAGAAAACACATTCCATCACAAAAACAATAGCGCCATCGACACATTTACTTGCAGAAAAAGTCTCTCAGTGAAACTGCTAAAATCATTCCCAGTTGGAATGTTTTTTCTTCGTTTTACCATTTTAAAGTAAAATGCTTTCTTTTATGGTTGTATTCTGCTGTTAAACTACAGAAGTTCCTTTTTCCTGCATCTTAAATACGATGTTTTATAAAAAAAGAACTTTTTCAAATTTAAACATCCTCAAGAAAAACGACGCCAAATTCTCGAAACACAAGAGCTTGATGCAAAAGGAATTTCCAGAAACGCCCGAAGTTTTCCAACTTAAAATGCTCTGGAATTAAAACTCTAAATCGAATTTTGCAGATGAATTGTTTTATTGCCTTCCCTCATATATCTGTTCATTAAAAAACGGAATGTCAAATTCCAACTTTTAAACACGGTTGAAAAACAGTAAAATTAAGTACAAAACAAAATAAAAATTTTCGGAAACGAAAATTGCTGTGGAATATTTGATAGATTTTTTCCGAGAAGAGTTCTTTTCAAGAAAAGGCAGACGGCTGGCTGACGAAACCCAGAACATTAATCAATCACAACCAGAATTAAAAGCCTCGTTGGAATGCGCGCAACCAGTTGCAGCAACTGAAACGTTTGCCCCTTTCCTCTCCACCCCGTGCTTCCTCTCTCTCCACCACTATCAGTCTTTTCCCCGGGCCCGCGAGGACCTTCCTAACCTTGACAAGTTTTAATCTTTATCTGTCTCATTGGCGCCAGTGTGTTGGGAACGTGCCAGCGGTGATCACTCCTCCCACTCCGCGAGCTATAATAACCGAGGACGGGCCTCTACGGCAATCATTCTTGTTCCAACACTCAGCTCACTCGCTCTCTTGCAAACACTCGCATCTGAATCTCACTGCTGATCACGATGGCTTTTATGATGCCCATTATCAAAAATGACTATAACGTCTATCCCAGCTGCCCCAGTAGCCGTGCTGGAAGTGGGACCCCGCATTCCAGAGGGTCCAGCCTGTCCAGTTCCCCGAGTGCAGCATCTTCTTTTGTTGGATCTCCTCGCCACTCCCAGACGCCGGCCTTCCACAACATGCCGAAATCTGGGTCCCAGTCTTCGCTGCACAAATTCCATAGCAAACTCCTGGACAAGCTGAGGAAGACCTTCCGTGGTAAGGACGAATCCTCTGATGATGTCCAGCAGCCCTCTGGGTCCAATACGGTGACTGTGAGATGAATCCTCTTCACCCACTTGCCAGTGTCCTCTCTCGCTGCTTGATGGTATCGAGTAGCTCGTGAGTCGATGGTGGTTGCTGCCCATACTAAAGTGCTTCTTTGCTAAGTCCGCTACGGTCATCCACCTAGGACGAAATCTCTGGACAGCCCGCCCCCGCCTATCCGGGAACGACTTGAGTGTCATCCTTAAGCATCCTTTCAACCTGATGCTGAACTGGTGACCAACCGCCTTCCATCTGGCTCAGATATCATTTCTTATGGACTTCATTCTGTTAAACTAGAACTGTTTACACATTTTGAGGACATTTTTTAATACCTAAACGATCTATCTCACATATCAAAATTGTTTCAATTGTGATTGTTTTCAAATTTTTTGTCAACCTCTACCAAATATTACAAGGACTAAATGAATCGTAAGTCACTTCTTTGTTATAAAATAAATTTAGTTTAATGGTGAATTATGTCTGTTTATTTGATTTCTCTTTATTTTCATAGCATTTAAAATTCTTGAAACATTTTTCTATGCAAAATCTCTTGAATTGTACAAAGCATACTTCAGCAAATGATTTCTTAGGATTAAGTAATGAAATTCTGCATTATAAGGATTCTGATGAGAATTATTGGTTTGCTATTATAATTAATCAACACTTTCTGTGTTTTATAAAGTAAATCTTAAGCAACAAAAAACAGATGAATTTTGAAGGAATTTTACTGAAAGCATATTTTATGTTAAACAGTAAATTTATTATGTATATATATATATATATATGAAGCACAATCAAGATTAACTGCATGCAAAGGTAATCGGAAAAGTCTTAACTGTTCGTTTGATAATTAAGAAAGGATACTTTTAAAAGTGATAAATATCCTGACACCTAACTTACACATATTAGAAATGTAAATTTTGGCGAAAATTTCAACTATATTATTAAATAGCACATATTTACACCTATTACACTATAGCAGAATGAAGACTGAAGTTAGAACACGAGAGAAAGTGAGTATGAAATTTTTTTCATTGCAATTCAGTTTTAACTGGTATTAAATTCTTAATTGTTCAACATCAAAAAGGGTTTTGATTCAACATTTTCGTGCAAAACATTTAGTTCAACAAACTGAATATCATGATAATTTGTGGACTGGCCATTTTTTCGAAGAGAGAGAATTGATTAATAATTAGGTAAAAAGCGTTAAGTGCAAAATTTTAAAAATTGAGGTAATGGATCTAATAAAATAAATTTAAGGTTTGTTCTGTTAAAACTCAATTTAGAATTTCTACAGAACATTAAGTTTATAAATCTAATTAACTACCAAAAATTGAAAATTTAAGACAATAATAGTTATGCTGTTCAGCACGTGGCATAAAAGATGCAAGTATTTAATATTTAGGAGCTGTCACCACGACGTGCATGATACTACCCTTTTTATGGAAATAAAATCCACCTGCGCTAGTTGGCCAAACCGAGGTTATTTCTCAGATTCGACATAGTTAGATAATGATGGTTAGTTGCAATTTTAAATTTAGTTCAGCATTAAAAGATGGAATGAGTCCAAGGAAACTGATAAATGGATATTTAATTCAATTGACGTATACTAAGGAAATTAATTAAGTTGCATGAATCAAACGAAGCATTAATCACTTGTAATCGAGCACAGCTCGTCCAATTTTGGACGTTGCGCAACAAAATCCAAACAACAACCCTACGAATAATCAAATTTTTAATTTATTTTTCGAACGTATATAATCGACATTTTTTTATCATAAGATTTGTTTTATCATAGGTTTTCCTTTAATAAACCGTACTTAAAAGAAGAATGAATTGAACAAGTATTGATAATTAAAAAAAGGCATTAACTTGAATATTTCTTATTGAATCTGAATTTTAATGAACGTTTTACCCTTCCCATAGTCAAAATATAACACAGCAACTGTGTGAATGCTTCATTTAGTTTTAATTGTGACTGAGTAGTTTTGCCACAACAAGCAGGGTTTTCAAATATTTTAACAATTAAAAATTAATGTTCATTCCATTTTTAATACTTCTATCTATGAAATAATTGTAAAGCACCATCCCATTTTCGATGATTTTTGGAAAAAGTTATGTAACAGAAAATGTGTCTAAACAGTTATAAAAGTCAAAATCTGTCTTACATAAAAGAGTCTACTTGTAAGCTATGAATATTAAAGAGAATTTGAATATCGTAAGGAATTCTAGTTTAGCCCTGAGCAAGGTCAGAACTGGTTATGGAATTTCTCAAGGTTACTTTCTGTCTGGGTGTCATGTCACTAGCCCTTTATCTTACATATCAGGTTTCTGGACAATTTAATAAAACATTTGTCTACGTTGAGCAAGTTCCACACACGCGTTTTTCAATTATTTAAAATGTATGCAAATAAAGAGTGCAATGATACAATTTAACTAGTAAACTCTTGACTGTATTTCTATTCCTTGCATTGTCTCTTTAAAGACAAATTTCAAAGAGAATTATCACTTTCAAACTACTAAAATTTGTATTCGTATTGAAACCAGGAATTCGTTTATTAGTTAAGAATGATATTTTCTTCAGAATCTTAGTTCTTATGTGAGTTTTTAATGAGTCAAAAATAAAAGATTTTACAATTATTTTAAAAGAAACAATAATTTTAAACAAAGTATTAAAAATAAACGTATATTCTTTTAATAAACTTCAAATACTGTAAAATTGTTGAAAGAACCTAAAACTTGTTTCAAATAACTTAAATTGTTCCAACTTAATTTACTTCATACTTCACAAATTCCTTCTACAAATGTCTCGTATGACAAACTGATTTTTAAAAAATTATGAGGAAAAAAATCAATTATTTATTGGAATATGTTTTTAAAGTAATAATAAATTATTCTGTTTCAAGTTGAATCATTGCTAATTGAGTGGTAATGATAATATCTAGCTTTCTTTTAAGTGGAAGACAATAATTTCTTGTTGAGTCAACAATTGTTTATGTATTTTCAACAAAGGTTAGTTTTTATATTAGTGTGCTACTTCAAAAATTATTTATTATTTGATAGCATAAATGGTTATAATCAAGAAATCTGATAAAATTTTTAACTTTTTTTGTCTTGTATGCAATTTGCCCTTATATTTAATTAATGTTATGCAATTAATTTATTTTAAATAATTTAACCTTTTAATACGTCAAGAAATTCGCACTTTTGCTAGAATCGGATTGCACAAATAGCCTTCACATTCCAAAATTCTGTACATTTTATACATTCATTGTTTTCATCACCAGTGTGAGTTCGTGCTGTTTTGATTGCTAAAAGTCAAAATGCGTATGAAATCAGAGTAGATCAAATTACTTTTTAGAGAAAACTCCCAAATATCACGTACGTTGGAACTTTCTCCGGTGCTGTGACGTTTCGGTTGACCCCATCCAGCGTTTCTTCACGTATTCTACATGTTTTTCGCATTCTTGCTCTTTGCACCCTTGACGTAGACAACGGTGGCATCACGTAACGCTTGGAATTCCCTATCCAGATAGAAACATTGAGAGAGTTTACAATCGAAAGCAGAAACACGGGGAACAGTGTTTGTAAATATTCCAGGAGAAGCTTTCTAGAAAGAGCATTGGCTTGAATCGGGGGAGGGAAACTTTTTCGCTTTTTTTTTGGAACAGATGACAATGAATTTAGCTTCACAGTTTATAACTCGCTGTGGTTTTTGAATAGAGAGTGAATCTTATTTCTAAATTGCGCTGGTTAATTCAAATTAACACATCGTTGGCATACAAGTAAAACACTTAAAATTTGTAGTTTTTAACTTTCCTGGACAAGAAAATGGTGATCTTGAGACTGGTGAAGTCCACTAAATCAATTTTTCTTTGTATGGAGGTCAGATTTCTTGAGAAACGCACTTAATGAGTATTGCATAGTGGGTAGATTTCTTTCCTCCTTCGGTTTCTCAGAGAACTGTTTTTTGACTTAGTGTGTTTCGCTTGTAAGCCGACGCTTCCAATGTAGATCCTTCTTTTCAATGGGCATTTTACAGTTAGAATTAATTGATAGGATTCTGCAGAAATGTGTTCTGGGAGGCTCGAGCTGTCCCGGTAATATTATTTTGGGGAACTGAGAAAAATACTGAACCACCCCAAAATTATCTGAATTATTCTCTGGCTATAAAAATGTTTCAATTTTCTGATACTTAAAAATTTCAGTTTTGAACGCTTATACTGCCTGCTATTCGAAAAGATAATATTTCCATGTTTGGTTGGGTTTTTTTTAGTTTACGAGTGTTAAATGCTATTTTTATAAGCATTTGCATAAAATGAATGATTGTTTAGATTAATAGAGAGAGATCACACTCAATCAGCTGGCCATTGAGAGTGCTCCGACTGTTTTCTAGCATTGTGTGTGAGGTATTGGATACTTTTATACGCAGGACCCAAAGACCAAATTTGGGGATTGACTTTTTGGCTATCTAGAATTGTCGCCAGAAAAGTTTAGTTTTAAAGCAAAGAATCATGAATATGGTATCAAATAAATTTGTCATCAGTGTGTTCAACACTTATGATGATGGAATTCGGAAATAATGTGGAATATATATCATGTGAATGACTACATAATAGAAATTGTGCGTACTTGAGTTAAGAATTAATTGTGGCAACATTCAAACGAACATGGAATATGAAAACTATTTCTCGACACTGAATTGGTATTTACATTTTCATATGTTAAGTAAAAATAATTAAATTCTGATACCTAAAAACAATTAAATTCAAATGGAATGGAACAACTCCTAATTTTGAATATTATCACCACTCTCGTTTAATTACCTTGAGAAAATTGGGCCGCGGTAACCCAGTTGGAAGAGTAACGTATTAGCAATGGGAGAGTTGCAAGTTCGAAACTAGGTCCTGCCAAAGACTACGGGGGCTGGTGCTCGTTGTCTGTCGTGGCCACATGTCCCCACGTTGGCATGGTGTGGAAATCTGAAGAGTGGGGTGCCAGCTCAGGTGTTGACCTCGTCATCTGACCGTGATTCAAAATTACGAGGCATTGTCTGGATCTTTCCCTTAGAATTCATCCATTGCTAAATTCTAGAGGGGATTATTGTGGTGAATTAGTCAACACTGCAAAAATTAGCTTACAATATAGTAGTATAATTACAGTGTAACCTATCCACTATAAATCACTTTTTGGTAGACAAAGTTGCATTGTCGTTCACACATCGTTAAAACTTAATATCAAAAATCTTTTATTATAATGTGAATATTCCATAGTATCTAAAAATGATATTTTCGAATTTTCTAAGTTTTGTCCCGAGGACCAATGTATTTGAGACACCACTCTTCCATCTTCTTACCGTTAAGGGGAGTAGGAAGTTGATGTTGATTTACGAAATTTCTATGTTGGGTGAGGTGGTGCATCTGCGTTCGTAGGGAAAGCGCGTCCACTGGATACAAAATGAATCTGTGGTTAAGGTAGGGGCTGCTACCTGCTGGAAATGTTTGAAGTTCCATAGATTATTTTCACAGCTAGAGTGTTTTGAATTTCGGCAAGGAAATTGTGCAGACCAAGGACACGAGTGAAATTGTATGATATTGCCTCACTCACAATACTATAACATTGCAAACAAGAAAACAATCCATGGAATGCACTTGCCTCATCAGAGTATTACAACTTTTAACTCCCAAGATCAAACCCGGAGGCATTGTCTTTTTGAGTAGCTGGAACAAAATTTATTGTAGCTAGTGAAAATTATTTTAGTCGCTTTGTTGTACGCTTGTGGAACATATTAGGAGTCTTTTTTACCAGGTTAAAGAACCTTAGAGAGATAGAAAATGTTCATTTTGAGAAAATTGAATTTAAAATTCAATTGAGTTTACAATTTGTTTTATTTAGTCATAATATAGGTTGAAACAAAAAATGAAGTGTCATTTGAAGGAATTTAAAAAACTCCCAATGTTGAAAATCTAAAAGCCAATAATTTTGAAAATTCTGAGTATCAACTCCCCTTGAGAAGTCAGATATCTGTAACGTACAGCTTCTTCGACTTAGAATGAAATGCTTGATGAACAAAATTTCCCCTCTCTTGTTAAATCAGTGAATTGAAATTACGTCCTTCTGGCTCATACGATTTGTCCTCGATTCCCTTGGAAAAGGTCAGAAATAGAAGTCCGTGTTGGAAAAGTTTGACATCCGGTTTCCGTTCTCAGTTTAAATGCTGACTTATCGAAGGATGCCAGTCGTTGGGCTGACACTTTCTATTTTGACTCAGGGTTTTCGAAAAATTCCGGATTTTGTCAAAATTCAAAAGAAAACAAATGTTTAAAACATAATTTCACCTCTAATTCCCTTCGACTCATAAAATAACAATGTTTTTTATTTCTGTGAATGTTTTTCATTTTATTTACATTTTAAAATTTCTGACTGAAGTTGTAACAAAAAGGAAGCATCATTGGAAAGAGTTCAGAATACTTATCAATTGCTATCAAATTACGTAGTTCAGACACTGGAAATTTGTGTAACCTATTTTAGGAGAGGATGTGTGATGCGGAGTGATTGATTTTGTAATCTTTAAGGCGTTCCTTGTGATAAAATAAATTAAGAATTATTAGATCTAGACGAAATATGGAAATAAAGCTAGACAACCATGGAACTGCCTACGATTAATTCTTCCTTCCGGCATGCGAAATGTCGTAACTTTGATTCGCTCAAGATCGTAATCACTTCGGTTCTATTCGCATATCCATGATGCATTTTTTTCTACAGCCTTGAAACTTCCTTCAGAGAGATCGAGAAACGGGAATTGAGACAGTGACATGTACAAGGGGAAAACGAATTAATCACTTAATTCTATGAGCCCAAGTTGGGAGTTCAATGTTGAAAATCAAGAGCATAATATGATGCTGGCAAAGGTTCCCCTGCTGCACTTTGGATCTCAGTACCAGAAGAGATGACGGGCCCAAATACCAGTTTAGATGGTGCCTATTAAATTAATCATTTAATTAAAAAAATTTCTTCCACGTTGCCACCGCGTTCGAGGATAGTGTGAACGAAACAATGGATCAGAGATGGGAGGGAAGGTTCCCAATTAAATCTTGCAATTATTAGGAAAATGTAGTGCACATTAAATTGTTTGTTTTCACTGAAGTTCCAGAAAAGCTGGTAGATCAGTCTACTACTTGGTATGTCTCCGGGAGCGTAGAACTGCAGAAATACGACGGGACAAGTATTCCACGGGTTTGCTTAAGTGTTCTGTAGGTATTGAACACCATACTTCTTGCTGAGCGGTTCACAATTCTGTTGTATTCCGAGGTGTGGGATTTCTGTGCTCCACAGCGTGTTTCATGGCATTCCAGATGTGTTGCATAAAGTTGAGATCTGGTGACTTAGGTGGGAATTGCAAGACCCCATATTTAGATGAGTGTTCCTCTAATTATAATTTGGCATGTCTAGATGTGTGTGGAGGCGCCATTGTACTGTTATAATAGATAAAAGCCATAAGAATAAAAGCATGACGAACGAGTGGAACTCGTCAGAAAGGATGCACACATAGCGTTCACCTATCAGAGACGTTTGTAGATGAACCAGGGGTCCTACTGAATGCCAGTTAAACAAACCACATACTATTACGGAGTCCCCAAAGCCCTGTTGATTCGGTGATCCATGGCTTCATAGTTTTCTCCCCACACTTATCTTTTCATCTGTCCGAAATAGTTGGAAACGTGGCTCGTCAAGTGTCTAGTGGCGGTGTTTCCGAGCCCAGGCTAGGCGTATAGCTGTGTCGAGTGTACATCAAAGGTACTCGAACTGTGCGTCGGCTCCAAAGGCCCATATCTTTGAGAACGTTGCACAGTCTCACGCTGATGTTTGTTGAGGGCCCAACATTGAATTCCATTGTTATTTGCGGTAGTGTTGCACGTTTATCGCGTGGAACGTTTTTGCTAACAGACGCTGGTAAGTCAACCCGAAGTCTTTTTACGGCCACACTTTTGTTTGAATTCTTGTAGTCGTGGTACACCCTTGAAATAATTGTACACGAAATATCCACATTTCTCCTCTACCTTCGAAATGCTATAACCAATCTCACGAGCTCATACTATTAATCTTTGTTAAGAAATGTTTAAATCGTGATAATCCTGTTGCCATTTTCAATTTGGAAACGGCTCTAGATTCTTCCTCAGATGTCTATTACTTTTTAAATACACTGGCAGACACAATCAAAGATGTATATAAGTGGCGTTGCTATGTATTTTAAATAGGCTCGTCTGTACCAGTTTTTCTGGCACTTTAGTGTATATGGTGCTGTATTACATGTCCTTTTTTAAAGTGTTATTGTGTTCATATGCACACTGTAACAGAGACGTAACTAGAGGGGGGCAGACGGGGCATCTGCCCCGGGTGCCGAATTTGGGGGGTGCTAAATTGGCCAAGTATTTTTTTACTATAGATATTTACGTATGATAAAAAGTGAAGAGGAAAAACTCATTAGTAGAATACAAAAACCAAAAACTGTAAAAGGAGCTAAATGCAGAATGTGTGAAGAAATAGCAGGAAAGCTTAACCTAGATCCTCTTTTTAAAGAAGTACGGAGGAGGAAGAAGCGGTGGTTTGATGAGAAGGGCTAAGTTGAAAGCTATGAATTCTCAGAAGAAAAAAGTTCAGATTATTGATTATACAAATAATAGATCGGATTCTGAATGAACTGAGGCAAAGTTTTCAAGTCATTCAAAACATGAAGAGTTTATTTTGTTGCCACAATGGAGCTCGCTTTGAAACAATGAATGGAGTAGAATTGAAGAACCAGGCACTTGAGTCAGCTACCACATATAAAGAAGACTTAGACAAGGACTAGCTGGCGATAGAAGTGGAGAGTTTTAAGTATCATGCCTTGGATTTAAGCCCTAATATGAAAACGGCTACACTATCAGGTCTTCTGACGTTAATATACAAGAACGGACTTGAAGACGCGCCCACCAACACAACGAGTGTTGAGAATTTTCCTCACAATATCAGTCTCAGTCGCCTCAAATGAAAGGAGTTTTAGCAAAGTAAAGATCATAAAAAATTACCTCAGAAACTTAACAGGACAGCAACGACTAACCAACCTGAGCATCATATCAATAGAGCACAAGTTAGCTACAAAGCTATCTTTTGAGGACATTGTAAAAATGTTTGCAGCCGAAAAGGCCCGTAAAGTTAAGTTTTAGTTCAAGCTTTCTGTGTTTAAATTAATTTTTTCACCTTTTGTCAATAGATTAAGAGATTGTGAAAAATGTCTAAGTATAATACTCAAGATAATAACTTGAGTAAAATCTGTTATTAATTCTTGTTTCAGTTTTCCAAAATCCTTGAATGGTTTTCGGTCGACGTTTCGATAATTCTCTTTTTAAAAGTCCAAAAGCACAAACGTCCATGGGTGAGACATCTAGAGATTTAGCAGGAATATCAGTAAAGGGTATTTATTGACTTGATACCAGTTTCTTGTTCCATTTTTTCCACGAATGTAATAGTGGATTTAGATGTGTGGCTGCTTGCTTTATCCTGATGCAGTTCTACTGATTGTTGGCACTTTGGGTAAAGATATAGTATTTATTTTTTGAATATTGGGATAAAATAGGGTCTTGATCATATGTGGGAGTTGATTTTTACATTTCCACCACTTTTTTACTTTTAATTTTTCATTATATGCAAAACCGGCAACAATTATAAATCTCTTAGAGAAAGTTCTCACGTTAAAGTTACAAGGTTGAACCACGTTTTAAGATTTTTCTCCTCTTTTATGATAATAAATTGTTCATTTTTATTGCAATCGTTTAAATACACCCACGCCTCGTCTATTCTCAGAACATTTTTCCATCTTTCTCCAGCTAAATGCTTCTCATACAGAATTCTGCAGCGAGTTCTGCTTTCTGCAATATGCCGTGGAGATAGACGATGAACATTGTATTTTTTGGCCTTTTTAAGATTCAAATCACTATTAATTATTTTATTTACAGTTGAAACTGAACTTTTAATGACTTTGTAATAGTCCTTTGACTTGGCGGATTCTCTTTTAAAATTAGAGATCTTACCTTACAAATATTCTCAGAAATTCTTTTCTTTTTTGGATACGTATTTGTAAGTATTTTTCCACTTTTACGCGTTTATTCTTTTCTCATTAATAATATTACTTATATCGTACCTTTAGATACAGAAAAAACATGACTTTTACAGTGGTTTTGAATAATTGAATTAGCATAATTCTCTTCGGAAAGAGCGGAAACATAGCCTTCCATCCATTGCTTATTTAAAAGCGCCATTTTGAAAGTAAACAGAACTCTGAGTTAGCAGACGATAAATTATACTTTAACTATTTAATTGGCTGCGAAAATAAAATTATTTCGTAGCATACAATTTTTTACAGCTCATCAAAATCATTCAAAAAATGTCCGAACAGCCTCTGTATTTATCATAATTAAATATCCTATTCTAAAGCAACAGTCTGTTGATTTTGATGCAGCCCACACATATCCTGATATCATTTGATAAAACCTTTTAATTTCATTTGCAGCGATTATAAGTATGAAAGAATATACCAAACATGCTACTCTTAGATTATTTGTCAATGAAATTTCTTAGAATTAATTAGGTATTTTATCTCGTTCTAAAAATGAAATTGCTGCAAATTAATCTATTTACCTTTGAAATCAAGCATTTACCATCTAAGTTTAATAAAAAAATTTTGGACTAGTGGATTTAATGTGTGGTGGCGATATCAGGTGTTGTCGGAGAGGGTTTTGGTTTGGTTGGTCAGTGGGGGGGGGGGGGGCGCCAAGGCGAGTTCTTGCCCCGGGTGGAAACTAGCCTAGTTACGTCTCTGGTATTAGCTGCCAACGTGCAAACATTAGCAAGCCTGATTAGTCCTTGGCTTCCTCCGCGTTGGTATGCTGCTGCGTCCGGTGTTCCCTCTTTTTATACTTTTTAAATTTTATAATTGTATTTCGTTTCATCTATTGTTTTGCATTTTATATATGATTTTGCATGTAAATATTTCATTGTTCTGAATCATCATTTCATTGTACATCGTATTTAATTCATCATCATTATTCTTTTGTAGTTTTTTTAATCTTTTAAATTTTTATAAATTTTAAGTTATGTTCTTGTAGTGTTTTGTGTTTATTTTAATACAAGATTCACATCTTTTAATTTTTTGACCCTGTTGGTCTGTTCTTTGTATTTTTCTTATTGATCAATAAATGGTAATGCCCTTGATGCTTGGGGACGTACGTGGGAGTCGGCTGTGTTTCCCGCCGTTAGGGCTGGGTGGCCTGTTGGCTTCTTTGGTGTTCGGTGGCGGAGGTCTCCCCCACTTCCCTGCAAAAGGCTCTAAGCCTTTTTTGGCGAGCCGGGAAGTGGTGGGTCTGGAAGCCTCTCTATCAGAAATATAAAACTTTCTTAGAGAATGAATGCCCTTCATCAAGCCGTTTTTGTTATCAATTGTTTTTTGAACGCCTTTCATCAAGTAGTTGTTTGTTTCCAATTGCTTTCTGAACGCCCTTCAGAACACAAATTCGGATAGTCCGTCTTCTTTCTCTTAATTCCCAAAATTTTGAGATGTTTTACAAGCATTGCTTTTAACATTACCTTTCAACTGTTTTCGGACCACTGACGTGTTCAAAAGCATATTTTACCTGAGTGATTTTCGCTGATGTGACTAGCGTCAGTATTTTTGATAACTTTTTAAATTCTAAACTTATTTTGAATGCCGTGTGTTCTTCCCTGAACCCCTTGATTTCGAATATTCTAATACGAATAGCAAAATATACCAGATTCATATTTTATTACAATCGCAAAAGAACGTATAAAGAAGTATAAAATTAATAATATCGGAAAGTTTGTTGCTGTACATGTTCATTTCAAGTCGGAGGCAGACACTATCAGTCGTCCCTATTTTTTCTGACTACGAGCAGGTGAAAATCCAGCACACCGCTCAGAAACAACCTGGCTCAGCTTGTCCTGCCTAGGACTTAAGAGCCGTAAAATTCAAAATTCAATCTAATCCTCAGAAACGGCCCTATCAATTCCTCTCCCTCCAAGGGAAGTGCTCCCACTAGATGAAATTTTTTCTCGAGACGAACAAAAAGAATAATGGAGAATAGAGTTCATCCGAAGGTCGCTCCTTCCGCGGGATGGAAGGAGTATCTCCTCGTGCGGCTTCTGATTGGTTCTCTCCTCAGGGCCAAAGAAGTCTCCAGAAGATGTATGCCGGCGCCACGATGTCGTGCGACTGCGACTGGGAGAGTCAGGAAATACATCATAATTAGATCTTTCGAAAAAGAGTTATGAATGCGCTCGCAATTAGGAACGGAATATGAATGCTCTTCGATTCTTGTCTGATGAGCCACGGGGTTTGGGATCTTCTATTTATTTTCTTTTAATGAATACATTCGCGCTATGGAAAATTAATTCCTGGCGACTGGCTGTCTTGTCGAATGACGCAAAGAGAAGTGTCGTTGCAGTTCAAACTCTCATCTAGGTAGTTGGTCGGTGTCCCAATGTTTTGAAATGCTACGCAATGTTGGCAGATTGGGCGACTTTTTTCCCGGTTGGGCACTGAAATTTTGCATTGGGCGCTTTGCAAGAGCGGCCTTATGAATTTCACGGTACAAACCTTAAGGTGCACCTTAACTGTCGAATTGTATAAGAATTTCATAACCATCTCAACATAAATTGTTCTCTTACTGCTCTGAGGAAAAGTATTTTTTGTCCCGAATTAAATTTGTTTTCAGTTCTCATGTAATTACTAAAGCGAAAATTTTTAGATGAGACCTCAACTCTCCTCTTCTTTTGAACTGTTCATAAAAAGTTCGTTTGCATCAACACATTAAAGTTTATTCACTCAACCATTCGAATTTAAAAACAAAAAACAGAGCACAGTCATCTATCAAAAACACGGGATCTTTTGTAAAACCTCTGCTATTACAGTGAGAAGCTTAAAGAATAATGTTCTTTATTCGATGACAATAAACTTAAATAAAAATTTATTCTCATTCTTAAAGAAAGCATTGCAATCGAGTATAAACACTGGAAACTGTTGTATGTTTGCGTTTGTGTGACTTAAGCGTCTCATTGAACAAAAACAAAGGCGAAAATTAGGTGATAAATATTTTCCAAATGCACTAAGACTGGACCCATTAGTGTGCACGGGTCCCATTTGAGGGATTCAATGGAATTCGTTCAAGGCTACCGTGGCGCATGAGCGCATTTTTGGGCAAAAATTAATATTCGACACAGATAGCGAAGTCTTCAGCATTCTTAAAAGTGAACTGCACAAAAATATTGACTTAAATGAATTATCCTGTAAAACAAAAAATGTATTAGTTTGTATTTTGTGTAAAAAGAAATAGAGGGAAGAATACTTGAAAGAAGTAATAATTGTTTAGAATTCTACTTTTTGTGCTAATAAAATACTTTTTAATTTTGGGCGTTTATGAAAAGTTAAATTGGACGCTTTCTCCATCTGTAACAGGTTATTTCCTTGTGTGATATAAATCAATGAGATGGAAAACGAATTATTTTTCAATTTTTTTAGGTGTTTAAATATAAAATCTAGTTTGGGATTGAATTTTTGATGTGCTACCAATTGTTCTTTCCATGCAGTGCCCAATATACTTTCCATGCATATTGGGCACGTTTGCGCCCTTTCGGCTACTTTTTATCATGTTGGAATTTTTGCATTAGGCTTATTTTTGGGCTAAAAGTGATATGCTATGCTGCATAATTTTTGTATCAGCAAAATGGCCTTCTCATACGTGAGTTGCATAGAAATATTGCATATCAATCATGAATTTATTTTTTAGTTGTTATCAATAACATTCCTGAGTTCAGTGTGTTTCCTGTTTAATTTAATATAGGGATCGCTAGCGTTTTTGTGGTACTACTTTATTTCGGAAGTGACTTCATTACTTATTTTTTAATGCGATTTCAGTTACATCGCAATAGAATTTATCACAAATTTATGATTTGTTTATATTTTTAACTGAAAGCAATGTGAACATATGTGTTGCAAATTGCTGCTCCAGAAGTTTCACCAATAATTTAGTGCAGAAGGAAATTAACATCAGACATCACCAAAATTGACATAAATCAAATTCCTTCTTAACAGGAAATATTTATTCGTCTTTGGGTAGTTTGCTCATGTTTCTACTGAATATCTCCAGAAAAGAAAGTACTTTTTATGATAAAAACTAAAACTGTTTGGGCGCATTATGACGGTTTTTAAAGCAAAATTGGACGCTTTCTCCTATAAATATGACAACCCCGTTTCTATGAATATTTTTTGCCGAAGTCAGTTTCAGAGCATTGTACTCTGAAATTCTGTTCTGTATTTGTTTCCTTACCTGATCTTTTTTTTGGAACCTTCTAACAGTTCCCAACACCCGTGACTATGAAAGTAGAATAGTGAATGGATGTACTTTTCGTTCTCCGAGATCGATTTACGCTGCTATGAGCAAAATTAAAAGTTCAGTCACTTTATCAGAGAGAAATTTTCTCTACCTTTTATACAATGATAGACGGGCCCATTACTGAGAAGTACTGAGATCACCTAGAAGCTGGTTAGCTTCTTAGAAAGGAAGGATACAAATACTATGGAATTTGACAAAGATAGTTTATTTTAAACAAAAATGTACCTATTTTGATAAAAAGAATAATTAGTAAACAATGAAATCCAGTAACTTGTAAAACTAATTGTGATTGGATTTAAAATAACAAACAGCTTAGTCCTATATGTCAAAGCCCTTGGTTCAGGAATAGAAAAAAAGAAAAAATAGTGACAGATGAATCAACAATAGTCAAGAATTATTACCCTGTCATTTTTTCATTCTCAGGATTGTGCATATCATTAGAAAAAGTAAATATAAACTAATAATTATTAATACTCGTAAAAAAGGAACAAATTAATGACAGTATAAAAGAGAGGGTATTATTCCCTTTTGAGTGAATACTATACCCAAATTCAGCTAATTTATAAGGTATCAAATTGCTTAACATTGTGTGATTTCCTTTTAGCTTCAAGATGTCTGGGGTCAGTAGACGATTTTCATTTCTCAGGCTGATCTACAGTCAGTCCGTCCATGCTTTTATAGGAAATAGGTCCACAAGTGTCAATAATATGATATAAAGAGTAGTTCCCTTGTACGCATTTATACGTGCAGCAATGCACATTATGAAAGGAGATTTTTAGATGCAAATTTTAAGAGGATACAAACACGTATTTCAAATACTCAATGTTTAACTTTAATATAAACATAAATTTGTTGTTTTTCTTTCGCAGTTTTAAAATGTATGTTTTAGAATTAATCAAAATTAATTGTAAGGGAATGAAATGTAGACCTGTACTTTTTGCATGGGAGAAAGAAAAAGTTTTAATATTTTAAATAATCGTTTCATGAAAACAACTGTCATTGACAACTCATAAATAAATATTTCAACAAGTTATACAATTTTTTTCTTGTCTTCTGCATCAGTTAACGTTTCGGAATGTCATAAATGCGGAAAGGACATTTTCCAGGTTTCAGAAAAGTTCATTTTTGATTGATTATGTAAACGCCGTCAAAACAACGCGTGAACAGCTGCGATTGTTACAGTGACTGACATTCATTCGGCAGAGAGGTTAGAATCGACGCTTTTCAAAGTATGATTTCTGAAATTGCTTAAAATGACTCAATTTCTCAAGTTCAGTGTTTCGTTGCGGGGGTACTATTCACGCAGGAAAACAACTTATACAGAGAATCCATAGAAATCTGCATGCCCACTGTTGGAATCCGCTGGTCTCAGTAAGAGCGATTTTTATAATTGCCACGGCAGATTTATTTTATAAGAGCAAGTTTTCTTTTACTGTTATGTGGCAGTCTGTTTTCTAAGTTTAAAAGATAAATATTTTCATTGCGTTATTGAATAGTTGCACATGTGTCCGTATCGATGATTATATATTTGGAACAAGTTAAAAATTAAGTACTTGGAACATACAGTATTTGTATTTCATGAGGGGCCGATCATCTAGCTTGGTGCTGGAGCCCGGAGTGCAGATTTAGGTGCCTTGATGTACTGCACACTCAAGTGTTTTCTTTCCGGTAAGTTGTATATATTGTTCTCAGTTTTTACAACTACTACTTTCATAAACGCTGTGCTTCCTCAAAATTCCAGATAAATTTTGAAAATTATTTGAAATGGTTCCAGAAAGTTCCGAAAAGTTCAGCTGCTGTTTAGGTTCCAAATTGTTCTGGCACGCCAACTCCTAAGGACCTGCATCCCTTGGGCTCCCAATATTTGTATGGCTGGTGATCGCCCTCTCCCCACCAAAAAAGACCCTGAAAGATCACTTTTTCAAATAGATGGATTTTCTGGGCAAACATAAAGGTAACTCCCCTCGACGAAAAAGGCAAAATGGCTGGTACAACAGTAGGCAGAGGTGCCAACTCCAAGGGGGCCAAACCTCCTGGGCACCCAATTTAAAGTTAGAGCCCGATTCCCCTATATTAATATATATAAAGGACCCAAAACCAAAACAAAATTAATATTTGCACAACAAATATTTATTTGAAGCAACTGGGGTCTCTCCTCTCTTCCCTCCAATAACTTTCCGTAGTTCGCGCGAGTAAATGTGGCCCACAAGAAAGATCTAAGAACAGTAGCACAGATCAGGTGAAAATTTTCGCAGAGCATTGCCTCTCATAATGTGATAAAACGTAAACCGTCCCATATTTCATTCAGGTTCTTCGACATGCGCTTTCATTTGCTTGGAATCGTCCCATAAATTTAATACAAAGGTATCACAAGACCAATGACAAAAGAAGTAAAAAAAAAAAAAAACACGCGTCCGGTTAAAAAAAAAAGAAGAGTTCTCCGTCTCCTGTAATTTAAATACGCGTGACTTGCGCACGTGAATTGGAAGGTTGCCAGCGTGCGTTTTGAACTTCACCGCATTCTATTCTCCCTTCTCGGAGCTGAAGTCTGAAACGCACAGTAGGTTCGGCTACATTTCGCAACTTCTAAAGTTGAAACACGCAGAATTCGGGGTTGCGACAAACGAGAAGCTTATCTTTTCATTGGCAAAAATTAGTGTCCCATGAATTCGTTAACATTTCAATAATTCATAAAAAATTGTAAGTGCGGTTTGCACAAAAAGGAATCTGAAGGAGGGGATGTTTTTTGTCAGGGGAAAGAAATTTAATTCAACTTTTCACCGATGTGTGATGACAGTCATAATGGCATTGAAAACTGGGTATTTATTCATAAGCATGAATAAGTCTGAGATTTGCGATGTTACAGTGCTGTTGTACAAGCGTCTGATAACGCTGGTTTGCTGGTGCGAGGCCGATCTGACGAACTTTCGGTTTTCTCGGAAACGTCGAACTGGAGACTAGTTCGACGGAAGTTTAAAGGACTTCGACCTTTCAGAAACTTTCGTACAGCTTTCATTGCCAATACCCGCATGCGTGAAACAGCTTCACTACCATTGTCTTATCCACAAGTCAGCAACAAATCTCACAACTCTCTCAGCACCAACGCCTGCGAATGCACGCATTCATTACTTGCTGCTAGAGGTATAACTTCCGTTATATAGGACTTTCATTTACATATCTCCTTCACATGAACGTGGTTCAAAATTACGTGGTGTTGTCCTCGGATCTTTCCCTTCGGAATTGATCCCGGACCGTCGTCAATATCCCGTTGTGCTGCTCCAGTGCGATGTTAATTCAACTAATGTATCTACCTAATTTAATTTTTTTTTAGTTTTCCTTTTATTAGACTGAAAACATGGGAAATTAATTCATTACAAATGGTTACTACGCGAATTACTTAGTATCGGGGATGAATCAAACTAATTCCTAACCGGACCTTCCTTAAAGTTAAATTTCCCGTAGTAGTTTTTTGCAATATCGAAAGTAACCTATTGATCATAAAAATAACTTCCAATCTAGTGAATCAACTTGTTCTTAATATATCACATCCAAAACCATGAATATCGACATTATTTTCATGAACTTCATAATTCTTATTATTGTACTTTTTTAATTGTTTTCAAGACATTCAGAACATTTTTGTCGAGTTGTATTTTTTGAATTGCACGTGCTCAAAACACCAATGTAAAACACGCAATTAAATTGAAAATAATTTCATGTTGTCTGCACTAAAATGAAGCATCGAAATACTTTTGTGAGAAATCAACGAAAACGTGAATTTTCTTTTGATTTTGTGTACAACATTTTTGAAAAATTTGGACTGTTAATTATTTAATTTATGCATCTTTTCCAAGGTGAGTACGAAATAAAATATCGTAAGCTATGCAATTTCTATGTGCTGTAAGATAACAGAACTGATTTAAACGCACAACGGAAAGTGGGCGTCAATTACATCTTTTTCAAATACCCCAGCAAGTTCACATATACGTGGCTAAATACATGAGAGGTGTGTTTGCAGATTTGTCGATACACGGAACGCGAGATTTTGCATTACAAAGCAGCGCTTCCTTGTTAGTCTTCCTTCAGATGAAGGGAAAGTAGGAATCAAATAGTCAGAAAATTCGTAATTTACATTATACTACTGCATTTCCTGTTCGAGAAATTTTTGATGAGTGTAGTTAGATTTGAAAATACACCAGTACATTTGAAAAATGTAAACAAAATGCCGTTTTATATTTTTGACTAATTTTATTGCATTTGGACGTATAAAATGTGCATACCGATGCTTATATTCATTAGAAGTGGATTTAAATAACGTATGAAATGAGTGACGACACCGCCATCAACAGACATCAGCAATTAAGAAATTTTACCGCAGATGCTATGCAATGGTCTGCTAGTGAGCTAGGTTTAATTTTTGGATTTTATGAATTTACAATGTTTTCAAAAAACGAGTGTTACGCGAATGCCAACTCATTGGAGCCCGACTTCCTTGCCCCCTCCCCAAAAAGCGAGAGGGATCAGTATAGATATGAATACGAGCAGATATATAATACGAAATGAGTGTATGAGAATATGAGTAGACGAATAAGTAGGGCCAATCAACTTCACTGGTCACATTACCATTATACTAGGAGACTAGGGCACTAACTCCTAGGATTCGGACTCTATTGGGTCTCCACTATATATTTATAGTGTCCCCTCTTAAACACGAGAAATAAATGTAACCTAGGAGACATGGGCACCAACTCCTAGGGGCCCAACTCCCTAGAATACTTCATACATTTGGTGCCCCTCCTCTTAAAAACATGAGTGCGTATAAACATGAGTGAATATATATGCGTGATGAAAAAGTAAAATAAATAATTCCGCAAACGCACATATTTTTTTATGTATATCGCACCTCGGCTGCAATATCACCAAAAAACGAATTTATAGTTTTATATACAGAAAAACTGCAATTACGTGCTTCTGTATGCTGCAAAACTGCTGATTATAATAGAGGGCTGTTTTGCAGCATGCAGAAGTCGGTATTTAGTCCCCCTTGCTGCATATAAAATCAGATATTAATATTTTGAGTTATAGCGGTATTGCAACCCGGGTGCGATATGAAGTACTGACTTGCTCTCCTAATGCCAATTTTATTAACCCTCGTGTAACAAAAACCAATGACAGTGCAGCGACAAACCAAACCCGACTTTCCTACTTCCTCAATAATTTCCCCCACTGGCAAGTGTTATAAAATAACCGAAACCTCAATTTGGACGATATTCAAAACTTGTGCGCCGATTTTCCTTTTTTTTAAAGGGGGGCTGGAGCTCTCAAGAGTCTGCGACGCTTTTCTATGTTTATACGTTGTCAAAAACTGAACCAATGCGTTTTGTGATCCAAAAGGGGATTCGGCACAGTTCTTACCTAAAAAAGGCGACACGCGGAACATGTGACGCCAAGAAACCTGCTGATCTAAAATTCCAGACCTGCACTGGGCTTCTAAATATAAATGTAACCTCCCCTTGTGCTCAGAGCAAACTCATGTCAGACATTACGCACCGGTTACTCATGTGCTGTCTCGAGAGGAAAAGGGAGGTTCGCCTCTCGGAATAGAACTATTGTTTTCTGTATAGGGGTGTGAGGGTAAAAATAGTATGGCTGATTATATTTAGCATTTATGGTTTGTTTGAAAACCAAGAACATAAACATAGAAGGGTCATTTCACAAAAAAAGATATCTCAGTATAATTTTCAATCTCAGTACAAAAAAAGATATCTCAGTACAATTTTCAAAATTGTTGAAAATTTGAGATTAAATTCTGCAGTTTAAAAACAGTAAATGTTCTGTTTGTGTCACACCAGCTGTCCAATATAAATGCCAAGTAAATTAAATTTGTTGAGTGACATTGAAAGGTCTAAAATGAATTATTCAGGAAATTTCCTTGATAAAATTTTGACATGTTGGCAGAACAGTTCAGAAAAAAATGCAACACGCCAAACTTTACACTATCATTTAGCTAGTAAGCAATGGAGAAAAAAAATTGAAAGATAATCTTGAAATGTTTACTAGAAATGACAAAATATTTAAATTTAAAGCAGTTACAAACGGAATTTAAAGAAAATAAATCTAAAAATATTTGCAAAGGAAACTAAGTTTGTTATATCGTTTATCGTGAATAGTAAAATGAAGTGCAGAGTGCTGCGTGGTCAAGCAAAAATGTTCTCATTTGTTGTCACAGGAAAATACAAGACATTTGGATATACTCAGAAATCTATAAAAAAGGCTTTTATTTCTATGTATGGAAAATACCTGAATTAATCCAAAGCGAACATTTAATATTTTAACTATTATTATTTAATATCTCAAATAATATTCACAATTAGAAGATAGATATATAAATTAAACTCGCTACTTTTTAAATGAAGTAAAAGGATATTTAAATTTGTAATGAAATTTAATTGATTTAAAAACGCATTGTAGACATTTTAACAAACCCCAATCTTCCGACAGGAGATTCCTTGTACTCTAAAGAAATATGAAAACTCTTTCTCCCCGCAATTACCAACTGCAGTGATGTCATCCAACTTAAATATGTGATGTTAATACAGTAGTTTGAAGTAAGTAGTAAATTAACTTCGTACTGGAATACAACGGACTATTGGCGACGGTCCTGGATCAATCTCGAAGGGAAAGATCCGAGGACAGCGCTTCGTAATTTTGAATCACGGTCAGATGACGAAAACACCTGAGAGCTTGCACCCCACTCTACAAACTTCCACACCACGCCAACATGGGGACATGAGGTCACTACAGACTTAACGTGCACCAACCCCCGTGATCTTTGGCTGGACCTAGATTCGAACTCGCAACTCTCCCAATGCTAATCCGTTACTCTTCCAATTGGACTACCGTGGCCCGTAGTGTGAGGAAAATAAAAAATGTAAGAGATGAAGCTACAAATTCTAAATTAATGACTTTAAAATATTAATTAGAACTATTACATTTTTATCTTAATAGTCTTTAATTTAGTTAAAGTATACTGCTTTTAACAATACAATATTAAAAATGTTTTATTAAATAATAAGGTTTTATTATATATATATTATTAATATGGAATTATAAACTTCCATATTTTAAGATTCAAGGGAAGCAAAACCGTCTCCTGCGAGCTGAATTTCTTACTCGAAGCATACCTGGATTTCTGGTCACATTAGATGTCTCATATGTGAGTTTTATAGAAGAAACGTATAACCCAAAATTTGTGAAGAACTTACTTAAAGGGAAGATAATTTAAGTAAAAAGTCTTTTGGTTATTGAAGAACAATAAGAGATATAGCTTTGTATGACTAAAATCTGTGATTGTCCAATGCGCTACTGGACAGTCCATGAAGCTCAAAAAGGACTAAACGAAACGTAATAAAGTTTTTTAAAATGAAATCACGACTTTTATTACATTTTTGCCCAAAATAATGGAAATGTTAAAGCAAATGAATGTGTTATAAATATTACAGATTTTTGAAAATCTGTGTTAGATAATTCTGACTTTGAAAATCTTCTTTGAGAATATATTATGCACCTTCGAGCTGCGCAAATTCTCATCAATGGGTTCTGGTTTGTTGGGTTTTATCGATTGAAGACAGAGTTTTATATATTAAAAATAAATTTTATTACATAGCCAAGTCTTATAGTTTAAAACATACATTTTAAGAACAACAAGAAGTCTGATCAGCTCCTGATCCCCAATCTTTCTTCACTTTTATACATTCAAAGATTTACATTCTTCAAATTTATGTGCCCCACACGGCACTATAATTGGAGGTTTGAGACCGATTCCAACATGCGGCCCCATCGGTTGTAAAACCTCAGCAGATGTATTACAATTCAACATATATATATACATAAATCTAACAAAATATTTTTCTAATAATATTTTTAAATTTATTTAACAATAAAGGCTTTGTTAAAAAGTCAGCCAAATTATTTTCCGATGAAATATAATTTACGTTAAATAGTTCATCTTTTATTAATTTACGAATAAATTTGTACTTGATATCAATATGTTTAGTTTTCACATTTTCCTGACTATTTTTTGAAAAATAGATAGCAGATTGATTATCACAATATACTTGGGGTCTTATGTGATCACACAAACTTAATTCATTTGTAATTCTACTAAACCAAATAACTTCTTTAGTGCAATCGGTTAGTGCAATAAATTCAGATTCCATTGAGCTAAGAGCTATGCACTTTTGTTTAGAAGATTTCCATGATATTGGGATGTTAGCCAAATAAATTAAATAGCCACTGCTTGAATGTCTGTTTGTGAGACCACATCCCCAATTTGCATCAGAAAAAGCAATCAAATTTGAACTTTTTACATTGGAAAGATTAATTTTAAAATCCTTTGTAAGAAAAACATAGTTCATAATATCAACAACGTAAGACCAGTGTTTGTAAGTATAACCATTACAAAACTGAGACATTATATTAACGGCAAATGCAATATCTGGTCTGGATCTATCTGACAAAAACGATAAACATCCTATTAAGGAACGATAGGGAAATTTCCTCATTAAATCATTTTCAATTATTTCTTCCTCTTTAACCTTATCAGGTAAGTTACAACCAATTTTAAAAGGTAAATTCACAAAACTTTTAGGAAGATCTTTGAATTTTGACATTAATTTTTCAATGTAGGTAATTTGATGTAAATAAATCGAATTTTCAATTTCTTGAAAGTTTACGCCTAACAAATATTTAGTTTTACCTAGAACTGTAAGATCCAATTTTTTGTCCAATAATTCGATTACTTCATTTATCAAATGTTCCCTTTTTGAAAACAAAACCATATCATCTACATAAACAATTAAAATTACATCTTTAAATTTGTAGACACAATTACACCAATTTAACTGAGAAAATCCTAATTTAGTTAAAATACCGTCTAATTCCAAATTCCATTCTCTACCACTTTGATGCAGACCATATATAGCCTTTTCCAATAGACATACTTTGTTTTCGGATCCTTTCAGCACAAATCCTTTTGGCTGTTTCATGTATATAGTATCCTTAAGGTGTCCATATAAATATGCACTTTTCACGTCAACTTGACAGTGATACCAAGCCAACATAGAAATCAATAGTACAAACAATAATTTAACAATAGAAAAATTCACAACTGGTGAAAAAATATCTTTAAAATCAATGCCGGGTTTTTGCTTAAAACCTTGAGCAACAAGACGAGCTTTATACCTTTTAGGTATATTGTTTTCGTCCATTTTTATGCTGTACACCCACTTACTTCCAATTATGGTTGTATTTGGGGGTGTGTCCACTAATTTCCATACTTGCCTATCCTTCATTATCTGAATTTCTTCATTCATGGCAGTATTCCATTTAATTTTATCCTTACTTGCTTGCGTTTCTTCATAACTTTTGCGGATTTCGACATTGTAACACTGATCATACATGTCGTACAGCTGTTGGTCTAAAAAATTAGATTCATCACTAGAAGTAGATGGCACATTAGAAATATCCACATTAGGATGTTCAGTCTCTGGCTTAAAATTGAAATTTACAGGATCAAACCTAATCTTATTTTTAGTACAGTATTTTTTAATATCATTTAAAGATCTCATTCTCAAATTTTCAGGAGAATAATAGTATACATCTATCCTATTGCTTTTATTTCTAGGTTTTTCGATTCTTCGCCAATTTGAAATGTTAAGACATTTTAAGTTCTCAGTTTTAACTAAATCTTTAGAATCTAAAACTTGAGTTTCACTTTCCGATTTTACTTTTATATTTTCATTTGATTGATAAATAGGAATATTAGAATTAAGATCAAAAGAAACGTACTCAAAGTTTTTACCAAATAGTACATCAACAGCTTTCTTACTTTCGTCGATATGAACATGGACTGTTTCAACTATTCTCTTCTCGTTTGGTACATATATTCTGTAACCTTTAGTTTTCAAACCATATCCTGTCAAAATACCAAGTTTAGCTCTGGGTTGTAATTTATTTCTCTGTATTTTAGGAATATGAACATATGCCAAAGAGCCAAAAATTCTAAAATGTTTTACTGATGGTTTGAAACCAGTCCATATTTCGTTAGGAGATATACCCTCAGTTAATTTGTGTTCGCATCTATTTTTAGTATGAATAAATGCTAAAAGTGCTTCTGACCAAAATTGTGGTTGTAAACCACTGTCTTGAAGCATAGCTCTGACACAATCCATGGCTGTTCTATTGAACCTTTCTGCAATGCCATTTTGTTCAGGGGTATAAGTTGAAGTTCTTTCGATTTTTATTCCTAGATCATTTAAAAACTTTTTAAATTCTTTGTGACAAAATTCTAAACCATTGTCAGTTCGGACACATTTTAACTTAACATTTAGCTGTCTTTCAGCTCTAACCAAGTATTTTTTAAAGTAATCAAAAACTTCATTCTTATTTTGAATAATATAAACAGTTACTTTACGTGAAAAATCATCAATAATAGATAAAAAGTATTTGTTTCCACCTAGAGAGTCAACTGGAGCAGGACCCCACAAATCCATATGGATCCTTTCCAAAACATTTTTAGTTTTCCTTTCGTACATATAGTTTCTTTTTAAGGATATTCTAGTGGATTTAGCAATAGCACAAATCTTACAATTTTTATCTATATTTTTACAATTAAGTTTTTCAATTCCTTTTACACAATTAATTTTACTCATATTTTCAATTAAGGGCATGTTAACATGACAAAACCTACGGTGGGCTTTTTCTAGATCTAAACCAGTTACATATGTATAATTTTTAATCTTGGGATAACCTTTCAAGATATACAATTTTCCAATTCTGGGAACAGTAAACAAATATTTATTATAACTATTATAAATAATCATTTTGTTATTTCCCCATTTAATTTGGTTTCCCACAAGGTTAATACGAGCACCACTAATTAAATTTCTTCTCATATTAGGCGAGTATAAAACATCTTTCAAAGTTAAATCAAAATTTCGGTTTCTATCTAAAACTGTAAATTGAATATCACCCATACCTAATACTTCCGAGGTGCTGTCCTTGTCTCCGACTAGGATCTTCTGTGGTGGTAGTTTTCTGAATGTCGTAAACATATCACGTTCTTTACAGAAGTGAGCAGTTGCAGCAGAATCAATGAGAAATTCCCTCGGTCTTTCATTTGGAAAATTTGAAACTGCATAGGCACGTTGAAGATCAGTTTTTGGATTGTCCTCCATATAAAATAATTCACCACCAGGTTTCTGCCGATTGCATTTCTTGAAGCACTTCGATTCGTAATGTCCCGACTTTTTGCAGTAGTTGCAGAATGGTCGCGGCCCCATACGACAAACTGTCGACTTTCTTGGGCTTGAAGGAATTAATTCAGGGTCCAGTACGCATCTGCTGTGATCAGGAGTAGACGCTCGTGTCTCCTTGTATTTAGATGACTTGTTTCTTGTAGCATAAGCATCGGCCACGATACTTAATTGTGTGTCTTCGTCCTTCCGCTTCAAGTCGATCCGGCTGGATTCTGTTATTAAATGTTTAGACAAATTGTCTAGCGTGAACTCGTTGTCATCCATCCTGTATAGCAGTTGTACCAGATTATCGTATTCGTGAGGTAAATGTCTTATTAGTTGAAAGCAAACTAAGAGGTCTGGGATTTCGAATCCACCTTCTTTTATCTGTAACAGCTTCTCATGCACTCGTTTGCAGAAGAGTCCAATGGATTCGTCCTCCGGCTGGTAGCGGATTGAAAAGAACTCGTCCACAAGGCCTGCCAATCGTGCTCTAGATGCTGGTTCGAAGTTGGTCTTTAATATATCCCAGGCTTCCTTACCGTCCTCAGTAGATGAAATTAAGACTTGATATTTTCTGTCTATGCCCTGGTAGATAGTTGTGTATGTCCTCTGCTTCCTATAACGATAGTCTCTTTTTTCTTGTTCTGGAGCATCTTCCAATAATAGAGGTTCCGTTTTAGTGATAAATTCCCAGCAGTTCCGGTCCATTAGCAATACCTTCATGTCCGTCTTCCACGTGGCATAGTTGAAATCCGATAACTTCGGGAAGGAAAACATGGACATTTCTTGAATCCCCATCATACTGGATACCGGTAGTGGCAGAATTCAGGTTCAGCTTAAGGTCTGAGGCCCATAACCAATTGTTGGGTTTTATCGATTGAAGACAGAGTTTTATATATTAAAAATAAATTTTATTACATAGCCAAGTCTTATAGTTTAAAACATACATTTTAAGAACAACAAGAAGTCTGATCAGCTCCTGATCCCCAATCTTTCTTCACTTTTATACATTCAAAGATTTACATTCTTCAAATTTATGTGCCCCACACGGCACTATAATTGGAGGTTTGAGACCGATTCCAACATGGTTCAATCATCAATAAATTAGTTGAGAAAAAAGAATTAATAAAAATGCAGAAAACACTACAATTATAAATTAATCAGTTTTAAAAACTTTGAATAAGTTAAATATGAAATGTTTTCGAATTTTTATGTTTTTAACTGTAGAAAAGACGAGGAAGGTGAAAGAATTATATTTTTATAGAAATGGGGGGTATATTTCAAATATAGACACGTATGATTTTTTTCCATGGAGATATTTTGAATAAATTTCATATTATCAGTGTACTATATCCAACGTTAACTCCAACTTGCATTCAGATTAAAATTCCAATTCATTGCACAAGTCCGAAAAACAGACAAAGCGAGTTTCGAGGAAAGTTTGAAAACTAAATTCATGAGGAATGATATGCTTTTCGAAATTTTCGTAATGCTCTATTTTTGGTAGAATATGCTCAAAAAATAACAAATACATTTTCTTCCTCACAAACACTTTAATTAACTTTTAGAAATTGAGAATCCCTTTCAATTAGAAATTTTTTTCGGGGAACAACTTTAGGAGGGATTAGTCAAAATATTTTAAGTTGTAACTTTTAAACTAGATGGCAGCAGGAGAGCCATCACTGAGAACCTAGTAATAACATCCTAACAGAAAAATTTCTTATCCTATTCCTGAATTTCCGTTTCGTTATTTTTGGAAAAGGAACCCAAGCTATAATTCAACAAATTTTTGATCCCATTATTTTTTATTTTTTTTATCAAATTCTGAGTTTGTGCCTGAAAAGAAAACATAAATGGCCGAATATGCTTAATGAACACCCAAATTCGGAATTTATTTCGAAAGCAATGAAACTGGGCGAAAGAGTTAAAAAGAAATAGACTACAAATAACTTATTTTCACAATTTGAAAAGAATAGTTTTTCCAACTATTTCGAGCAACAAATGCAGTACGTATACAGGGTGATTCTACGGTCATGGGACAAACTTCAGGTGCACGCAAGTGCAACGGTTGGCCGCTAGAGAGCGCAGTCAAACGCGTTACGACGGCGATGCGAGGCCTGCATCAGGTGTGGTGGTTGACATTTTGAACAGCTTTTGTAATTGTGCATTTGCGTTGTACTTACCGACTGATGTTTGTACATGTCGTTTCATTTCCATGTGAAAAGTTTCTCATGCTTTGTACATGTCATTTCTTTCTTAACCGTTGTTCCTTGTACTTATCTTTAATTTATGCAAATCTAATTGTATTATTTCGTTTTGTCAAGCAGTTATTGATGTTTATTTGACATTAAAGCGTTGTTTCCATATTTCATGCCTCTTTCCAGCTTGCGTAGGACCGTGTTTGTGCCGAAATACAAAGCACCCCCTAGCGACCATACATTCTATGGTGAAAAGTGTTTGTTTCGTTGTTCTATCACTCCCTGAAGTTTGTCCCATGACCGTAGAATCACCCTGTATGTGATATTTGTAAAGAAAGTAATTCAGGGGTCAATGAAATTGCCCCTTTAAAAAACATGTAAAACCAATCTTTTATACTGAACTACAAGACCAACCCAAATGGAGCATCTTTGGTTTGCATGAAAATAGTCTGCATTGCACATTCAATTATTTGGGATTGCATTGGATGTTTGGGTTTCATGGCGCAAGGTGCAAAAGCAGACAAGCTGCGCCAAACACGACAGAATATAACCCAATAAAAGCATAAAACATTTAAAAATCAAGACAAAGATCAAAGGTAGATTTAAAACATGAAAAAAGGTTTAGATGAGAATAAAAGTATTCGAACAATAGATGATAAAACAAGACCATCATCGTTTGCAGCATAACTAATGAATTTAATTTACATATGCATAAAATTTCGAAAGTGTGAAATTTAAAAGATTAAATATAAAAGAATTTGATAAAATTGATTTAAGTCATTTTGAAAAAAATAGATGAGATTTTAAAACCAACTGAACGTAAAAATGCGAAAAGGTTTGAATGGGGATTTTCCCCAATCAAATCTCGCAGATTCAAAATTGTACTTAAAAAATTTTTTTTGAGACATTTATGATTAAAAACAGGACAGACAATTAAAATGTGACAAACAGAAAATAGAGTAAAGCATGTTTCAATTGGGTGCGCTATCTCCTAGTAAAAGATGACGATGGGTGAATCGAGTGTCCAATGCGAAGGCGGGTCAGTTTGACATCTGTCCTCCTCATTGGAGACTGGTGAATTTTATTGAATGCAATTTGTTGGCGACTTGCAGGTTTCACGACTCTTGCCACAAGGAGTCGACGAACTCCTTTCTAGACATCCTGATGTCACTAAGAGGAACGGCTTGCTGTAATGGAACGGAAGATGCCTTCACAGCACTGTCAGCAAGCTCGTTACCCCTTATGCCCACGTGACTTGGGACAAACAAAACGGAATATCGAAACCCTTGGTTTGCGAGATGGTAAAAATATATGAAACGACAGGATGGCATATTGCTCCAGAGGTTCTAAGACACTCATGCTGTCAGTGTAAATGAAGAACTTACGGTGGGTACTAGAAGATATCTGCTGAAGGGTGCAATAAATTGCCACCGCTTCAGCAGTATATACGGAGCAGGAAGTATGCGTTCTATAACTATAAATAGTATTGGAGAAAAGTTTTATTCCACATCCTGCATAATCTTCTTTAGACCCATCCGTGAATACTGGTAAGTTAGGGGGATAGTTTGGATTGTTGAGAGATTCTATTTGTGGTTATGGTTTGGTATGTTTTTTGGCTATTGTTGCATAAGAGATTCCTGCTTTTGGGGTTCGGGATTCAATTATTTTTCGGGCCTCGGGATAGGAAAGTTCAACTTTCAGAATGTATTATAAATCATGCTGCCATCTAAAATCTAACTTATTATTTGGATGCTTCAATTTTCAGCTTTTGAAGTCACTTTTCACATGTCTTTGTGAAAATGAAAATTCAGGTTAAATATTTTCCTTAAGTCTCCTCATTTAAGTACGTCTAATTTGTTTTCCTTACACTTTGCAACATAAAGCCCATACATTTTTCCAATCTCTAAATCAGGTTTTAAATATTTTCGACCTGGAGTATGAGTTCTAGCTTTCATATGCAAGAAAACTCAAAATGTTATTTTTACAACCTTAATCTTACTTTCACTTGTTTTTCCAAGATGGCCCAAACATCTTTCTATGAAAATCTGTTCTAGCTGTTTGTATATCGAGAGCACAAGTTAGCCCAGGAAATATTTTACAAAATTTCTTGCATTGAAGCACTTAATTGAATTAGCGGTTATAAAAATATTCAAAGCTGCATTTTTCTCTCTTTCAAATCACTACACAGAAATAAATTTTGTTTTGTTATCTTCCAGTTTCCAAAATTAGCTTTTTCTTCTTTACATTTTAATAGATTTAAACACTTTCTGAGCTAAGAAAATTCTTGTTTTCAAAAACTTTATAGCATTAACAAATTAAAAATTATTGTTAGGGTATTTTTCAACATTTCTCTTAATTTTCCGAATATTTTATGCATGATTTAGTTCATTGTATGACCTTTTTCCTGTACTAAGTCTGGGACTTTGGGATTTACATTTAATATATTCAGAGAAGCATCTGTCTGATACATCCTATTTGTTTCTTTCCCCGAAGTATTGCTCTAAAGTTTATCTGCAAATACCATTTAATCAATTCAAATAACAACTCACTCTGCAACCCTTTGTGAAAGTATGTCACCAAATAAGTAGCATCATACTAACTAGGTCGAATAATAGTAATTTAAAAGTTGGTACCTTTAAATCACTATCTAAAACCTGACTTACTTAACTGATGACACATAGGAAAGCATTTAATTATTTTTTCAAATTTATGAGTAAGACTTAGACCGCTTTCAAAATCAGAATAAACTGAATTTCATTAAATGAAAAAAATTACAATTTCCACACAAACTTAACTAAAATCTGTATAGTTAGAATATTTTGAGTCAAGACCACTTTTATAATCAAGCACATTACGTTTTGGAAAATCGTTCCTGTTTTTCATTATAACTAAACAAAACTTTTCCATTAGACAAATGGAAAACACATTTGCAAAGTCACGAATGTAAATTATGAAGAACTTATAGATACATTATACTTAAATTAAAGACAAAGAAAAATAGATGCAACTATATTTTCAAAAGCAAAATACTTTTAGGCACGAACACTTTTCTGGAAGTAGTATTAAGAATGATGAATTTATAAACATGGAAAAACTGAATAAAATTAAGAGTTTTGTGCACTACAAACTATATAATTTCAATATAATAAATTGATAAAGCAAAAATTGTTTGCTAATTGTCAAATGTGAATTGGTGTACCTAATATACATATTTCGAGCCTCGTAGTTGCGAATAGGTTTAGTTGGATAATTTATCGTTTGTGTTCTATATTTTTACTCTAATGGATTGCACATAGATAGGTACATTTACATTATGTAATCCACTTAACAAAGTAGTTAAATGAGCATTAAATTCAAACATCAAGTTGAGTAAAATTAATTGTGTAAAAGTACTATTAAAACATAATTAATTTTCAAATGTGCAAGAAAATCTTGAAAACATGATTTGGGAAAAACCAAGTTTCCTGTAATATCATTTCAGGCATGAACATTCAGAAAATAAAAATATAGATACTAAAAATTAATAAGTTTATAGTTGTATATGAAGTTTCAGGTATTAAATATAAGTGCTCTAGTTGCAAGCAAGATGTAGGGTTGCCATTCTTTTAGTTAGGAAAAGGTCTTTAAGGCTATTTTTTTAATTTTTAAAACTAAATGCAGCAGATAAAGGTAGATTAACCCATCAAACACAGGTGAAGAAACTTGTGGGTGCTATGGTTGGCTTTCAGACCCAGTAATGATACTTGTTCAAGGTCAAGTGTCATTGATATTGGTTTTATCAGGTGTAAAAGATCTGTGTATGGATGGGACTTCTTAAACTTCACAAATTACTTGACTTTAAGGCAAATATTAATGAAAAAGCAGGCCTTTATAGGGTATGCGTGAGCCGAGATGTGACATCAGTTTTTAAAATAACGCGGGCAAAACTGGTTTCAATTATTAGTAACAAATATTTAATCTCAGTATTTTAAATCCAAGTGTAATTATTTTATGTTTGAAAAGTTTGACAAAAAGTATAGCAATAAAACAAAGATACAACTTGTCAGAGTAGTATGAAGTTTATTCAGAAATGAAACTGAATTTTAGGTAGGAAAAGAGAAAAGTATATTCTGAAGGTACAATGTTTGAATATGTAGGCACAAATTACGACACTGAGCTATAATAAATGAGCAACAGGAAATAACACATACACTGTTGTTTTTTATTATATGCATGGTTAGAATCTGCCTTCGCGGTCTCGCCTATCTCTGTCCTTTTCCCTGTCACGACTGCGTGAACGCCTTCGACGCTCTCTGCTTCTGGACCTCTTGACACGTTCACGACTGCGGGAGCGAGATTTGGAACGAGATCTGAAGAGAGAACATTTTGAATAAAATAATAAATGAATCTTGGAGAAGTTAATTACATGTTTGCCAAACATATGCAAAAGAAACATTTTAGTACATATTATAGTAATGAAATGCAGGTTTTGAAAGTAATGAACAACTACACTACATATTTTATGGAAAAATGATACTTACATAATTTTAACTGGTTGACAGTTAAAATTATTAATTATTAACAGGGAATGAAAAAATCATGATTTTTTAAAAATAAAAAACATTGGATTTATTTTATTTAAATTAAATTTTGTTAAATTTAAATAGGATTTTTATAATTTTAATTAATTCCATGTCTGTACAAGTTTAAATTTTTGGGACATAAGACACGTAAGTCAGTGTAGTATAGTTCTTGATAGTTTTGATTTATGTTAAACATTAATAGATAGGATGTATAACATTAATGTACTAGGAAGTATAGTAGGTAAATTTTTGAAAGATTAAAATTCGACATCGGGATTAGAAAAGTAAATCACATGAGAGTAAATAGAACAGTGCCACAAATGCCAAGCATAAGCAATATTTTTACACCTGGTTCTCAAGTGGTTTAAATCACTTTGAGTTTAACCCATAAGCAGTGACATGAAACTTTAAGACTTGAAACTTAAGATAAGTAAGGTTGTGGCAATACCATATTATAAATTTTTGTGCATAGAAATGCATAGAATTCCTTTAATTATTTTATATAAAATAATTGGTTCAAGACTTCCTTTTGAGAAACAAATCATGTCACCAATAGAAAATAAAAGGAACTCGCATCGCAAAAATATTCCTACTTCTCATTAATATTTAACTTGCAAAAATGACTTATTTGTGAAAAAATTGTTATTTGTAAGTGAACAGTAAAAAATGAGACGACATGAAAATACATCAATTTGAAATAAAACATGCCTATTTTTCCAAATTCTCTGAGCATTGTGACTAGTATTTCTTTGGAATATTCCAAGCAAACGGACAGGGCTTATACATAACATAAGCAAATGAATCTTTTCTCTATGAACAGCAAAAAACAAGTGTAATAGCATCCCTCAGAACAGGTCAATTCAGTGGAATTTTGATCTTGCAATAAAAATTCATAATTGCAATCATCATTCAAATAGCTTTCTGCTGCAATCCATAATCTATTTTCTCAACATACTCAATTATCAGATGAGTGAATTAATTTTTACTTTCCAATTTTTAATTCCATAAATACAGAATAGTTATGCTGGCTGTGTAACAAAACAAATTCGGAGATTATTGCATAAAAGTTCCCAATAAAATTTAAATGAAAATTAACCACCAAAATATGAAACAAAATTAAAATAAAATTGCAGATTTTAAGATTTATGTGCAAAATTGGAATGCTTTCGTGATACTGCAGAAAACCTTTTCAGGGTGTCTAATTGCCTTTTAAGTATTTTTTTTTCAAGAACACACAATACTAAATAAATAACTTGAATATCTTAATAAAGAATATAAGTTGTCATGGTTTTAATAATTGGAGTGAGTATATTTTGATCATCTTCACCCATCTTATGGTAAGAGCAGTAAAATACACTATTTGCAACTTATAGTCACATGGAATGTTTAAAACAAAGCCCACGCTCATGAAGAGGCGTATGAGTGACATGTGTTGGTCAATGGCCCATGAGGGAAACAGTTGTCTGGTAAATATGATTCCTATCGAAAAAGGTTATTTAGTGTCTTCAAGGGAAGGATGATTTCAGTATAATTGTTGGGGTGAACTGAATAAGAGCAAAGTTTTTAACTTATTTGAATAAAATAACATGTATTTTGTTCATAGTTATTTCATTTTCCATATAATTAAACATAATACAGAAAGGAAAATGAAATTTAAAATTTTGACGGCATACCCTGACAGAAAATACTTAAATAACACCCACGTGATCGAGCTAAAAAAAATTACTTTTAACAGAAAAAATACGAGAATTAAGTTATATTCAACTTACATTATTCGTTCAAGTTATACAATTCATTCTTTTAGCTTGCTTCATTAAAATAAATTTGATTACTTTTAAATTGTGTATATTACACTGCTGGCCACCCAAATTGCAACACCAAGAAAGACAAGAGATATCACAACAAAATTTATTTTGTAGATAACATGTTGACCAAGCATCAAATGATTAAATTTATAGACTTCTGTGAAGTGTGGTTCCTGCCAAAATCAGTAGCCAGAGTAGCCGCCATTGTTGGAGATCACCGCTGCCACACGCCTCGGCATTGATTCAAAGACACTTTGGATGCGTTCTTGGGGTACAGCAGACCAAGCAGCTTCCACACGTTGCCAAAGTTGATCTAGTGTGGCAGCTGGGGATGTATGCTGGGTCAATCGTTGAGCAACCATGGACCACATGTTTTCTATCGGCGAAATATCCGGAGAGCGAGCTGGCCAGGGAAGCAATTCAATCTGGCGATTGACGAAGAACCCTTGGACAATGCGTGCCACGTGTGGTCGCGCATTATCCTGTTGAAATATGGCTGTGGGCAAGCCCTGAAGGTAAGGAAGGACAACTGGCTCTAACACCTCGGAGATGTAGCGCTGGCTGTTTAAAGTACCGGCAATGCGTACTAGAGGAGTGCGAGAGTGATATCCTATACTGCCCCATATAATAATACCCGGTGCAGGACCAGTGTGGCGGTGCATAACGCAGCTGTTCAGCATCCTCTCTCCACGGTGTCTCCAGACTCGAATCCGACCATTGTGGTGTTGCAGACAGAAGCGTGACTCGTCAGTAAAGACAATTTCATTCCATTCTGCCGTCCACATCCTTCTTTCATCGCACCATTGGCAGCGGAAATGTCTGTGGTTCTGCGTCAAGGGTAGACGAAGCAATGGACGTCTTACGGACAGACCACTCTGCTGTAAACGGTGTCGAATGGTACGCGCAGACACTGGATGATGCGGTACAGACTGAATGTGCTGTGCTATGGTTCGTGATGTGACTGAGCGATCCGTCACTGCCATACGCACAATATGCCTGTCATCACGTGAAGTGGTGCACTGAGGTGGATGCGATCGAACACGTCGGTCCGTCGTACCCTCCTGCATCCAACGATCACATATCCGCATTACAGTTGTTTGGTTTCGTCCAACACGACTACCGATTTCCCTGAAAGATAATCCACAATCTCGGTAAGCCACTATCCTTCCTCTGTCGAACTCGGATACTTAATCAAAAGATGATCGCTGTTTTCTACAAGGCATAATTGATCGTTTTTTTTTTTAAAACCACAAGAAAAACACAATTGCCGTACTTGAAATCGTCGAAATCTCCAAGCCTTAAATAGCGCTTTGAAGTGGCGCCACAGGCGCGCGTGATGTGCGTCTGCGCTGAAATTCTAATCATTTGCATATCTCACCTCCGCTAATGCATGTTGTAAATTTCATATTATTTGCATGCTTCCTTCAGGGTGTTGCATTTACGGTGGCCAGCAGTGTACTTGGAATACTTCAGAACCACACTATTTACAGAATATGTTCAGCATGCATTGCTTAGAGTAAAAACTAAAAAAAAAAAAAAAAAAGATTCTACACCAAAAATTAGGATATTAACAGACCTGCGCCTGCGATGTCGGCCATATAACTCACGTCTCAGTTCTCTTGATATGGGCCTTAAGTGCATGAAATTACAAAATCCACTTCTAGTGCATTCCCTAAGATAAAATTGAGTTTAATAATGAATAAAAGGAAAACACACAAATAATTTTACAAGACTTATTTTATGTTAACAATAAATCCTAATAACAAGAGCAAATGAAGTATAAAAGTGAGCACAATTGAGCAAATATATTTTACTTACATGCTTCTACACTACAAATAAGTAAATTAAAAAATTCCATTACCTTTCATACACAAATAAAAATGCAAACAGATTAGAGGACTGGACAATTTCTATACAAATTCTTCCAATTTTTTCTGTCTGAGTGGTCTTAAATTTACCTCTGGATATGCATGGATTATTGATATTGCATTGAGCACAATGCATAAAATTAAGCAACCATTTAAATATGTGGTAATAACAGCAATTAATAAAATTGTTGTTTAATACAAAAAATACACATCTATTGAGTCTCACCAAGTACATAATCCATCCAATATACACAGGAATGGGTCAGATGTGGAAGGTGCTTTTTGATTAGACCGCAATATACCAGAATAGAAAATTTTGCCTTCTATTTTTTTAAGGCAGAAAATTACAGGGGTGACTTGTAATTGTGTTATTTCTGTTTAAATCTGTTTTTATACAAGTAAAGAATTTTAATCAACTTTATATGGATCTGACATGAGCACTTTCCAACTAATAAAACATTAATTTTGATTCACATTAGGGAAAACCAGACATCTCCTTTGTTTTGAAGATTTCTTGAAAAATAAAACCTTCCGTTGAACTTTATTAATCTGAATTATTCAATACTGGGTAATTGTAACATTTAATTGACCAATCAAGTAGTTAATCAAATTTAGAGATGTTTTCCTAATTAAGAGTACATGCATTCTTGGAAGACTTTTAAAAGTATCCCATATTTTAATATTACTTTGGAAAGTAGGGAACCATACAGCCAGTTCATTCTGTAGTCTTTCAAGAACAGTTACCCCATTGCATAGTAAGTACTCCATCAAACATACATTAATTCTCATACTGCATTTCTTTTTAAAATGAACCCAAATTATGAAGGAACATTTTTATTATAGGCTACTAACCCCATCTCATATTGCCTACAGCAAGCTTCACGAAAATCTGTTACTGGAGATAGTTCAGCATAAATTGGCCGTCCTGCAAACCACCTTTTGTTCAAGTCTTCAACAGCTTTTTCTGCATCGTCTTCCCTACGAAACTGAATTAACAATGTGAAAATTAATTTCACAAATACTAAATTCAAGTAAAAGTTTAGAACTCGATAGACTTAAACTGACAAAGCAATACATAAGAAATTCTTTCAATTGAATAAAACAATTTCAATCAACAAGACACAATTACTGATGAGAGAAGTTCAAAATTCGTCACATTATGATTAAGAGTTAAATGATTCAGCTTAACTTATGCTACCAGTGCATATTAATAAAAAAAATTATTATATGTTCTTGTTAAGAATGTCTTTGAAAACATTAGTGGTGACCATTTAATATATACCTATGCACATTTAGCTCAGTTGGCATTGTATTCCTCCAGTTGATCAAACACATTACTGAGTTTTTTAAATAATACTTTGCAAAAGGGTGTCCATAATATGTTCATCTGATTAACCCAATAGGAAGAAACTATAATAGATACCTAAAATTTGTCGATTAGATATTATAAAAAGGGATTTCTATAGATCTTAGGGGGACAGTGATGGCTTATTAGTAAACTACATGCTTTCAGAACACTCACTTTTCAGCTTTAAAATATTACAATTAGACAGTCTTTTAAAAAATCACGAACGTTTTAGGTGATTTGTTTTTTGAAATCACAAGCACATTGCTTTTTTGCGCCATCTTTCAATTTGCACATGTAGACATTGGGAATTCTAACAGCATTGACATGTTTGAATAAAAACTTTTGAATTATCCAAGCAAAATGTAGTTAATAGTTCTGTAATATCTGTTAGTTTTTTATTTCTAGTGAGTTTCTTAATCCTGGAAACAAATTATTGACACCCTATATTTGCCTTCTTATACCAAGTATGATCAGTTCTCTTGAAACAATTAGTACTCCTTTTCATGTTCGTTTTCTAGTTTTAACAGTAAATCTGTATATTTACCAGCAACATTGAATTTTAAAAAGTAGCCAATCTAGGCTATTTTTTATGAAAGAGAATGAAAGTAATATCTTTTATACCTGGACAAAAGCACTGTTTTCCGTATGACCATTTCGAATATGGCAGGGCAGTGGTTAAGATTCTTTGATCAGTCACTAATTATAAGTTAAAACAAAATTAGTAAGAGATCTACACTAAAAACCTAAACTGAAAAATTTTAGTTTTTGACACACTATGTCCAAGAAATTTGATTGTCCCTTACAGATCATGCACAATTTATCTTGCATCCAATCTTGAATCAGATTTAGAAATTAAAAGATGAAATAGTATTGGACAAAATTTACCACACAAAAGAAAGTTGAAAATAACATTTAAAACACTATGCATGTAAAATAAAGTAAATGTAACATATTTTAAGTTCTTGAAAATAAATTTATAAAAACCTTTACCTTAACATATACATTTCCAACAAGATGATCTCCAAGATTATCACAAACATTCATTTCTTCTATTTCTCCATACTAAAATGCAAAAGAAAATCAGTTTAGAAATAATAAACTGTCAGCGATGCTAACCTTTGGCTGACCGTGTCAGTAATGATTGATTTTTAGAAGGGATCACATAGAATTTTGATAAGATGATTATATTTTTTAAACCAACATTTAAACAAAATTAATAGTTAATTAACTCTTACATTGTGTCAGACAGATAGATGAAAAAAGTATAGTAGAGATTGTGACTTTTGGTTGGCCATGTCAGATGTAATTTTCAATGTTTCAGCAATGATGGCGCAGAATTGCAGAAACGTTTTAATGATTATGTTTATACATAATCATCACTAAAATTACATAGTTAATATGCAATTGTGGTAGACATGTGGATGACAAAAATATTGTACTCATTCAACAAAATTTGAATTTAGTCTTTTATATACATTACACGATACTTTATTACTAGATTCAGCAAATACATGATTTATCATTGACATAAACACATGATAGCTTCAATCATCCCTGCTTGTGTGTATGTTAACTTGCTTATTAAAATTATACCTTTTTATACAAGTGGACATTTGAATCAAGATTAAGGGTTACTAAGTAACTAGGTAAACAAGATATCAGTCATATTTTTTAGTCTTGCTACTTTCTGGGCTCAATTAAAACTAATTTCGTGACATAATTCAAACATTATCTAAAAAATTCTTCACTACTGTAAGCTTATTTCAACATAGGTTTCCCCATGAAACAGCTCTCTTAAGTAAATACTTTTTACAAATTTTTTTTATTAGTCTCAAATATGTAAAGAATTGCCTAGACTGGCAGCTTTGACTGCACAAATTAAAAGTCTCCAAAAAATATTACAAATCAATTAAAGTCATAAAATTTGGATATGACGATATGATACTAAATACGACACATGAAATAAGCTTAGAAATTAAAATTTAATGCAAAAAAATTAAATTAACTATAAAACATCTTATAATTAAGTATTTAATATCAAGACCTGTCAATATGAATTAAGTATTCTGACATGTTTTGATACTTAACACTCAGAAGTATTATACAAGACCAAAACAGAAGTCTCTTTACCTAAATAAACTAATATAATACAACAAATAAAAATTTGACTACAGTAGAAAGAATTTCCATCAGAATTAGTCCCATAGCCTCAAAACATAGGCTGTAATTGTTAAACACTTTAGAATAACTTCAAGAATTAAATAAATATAAATTACATTTCAACGAATGCCTTTACCATATCCCCATAAATATTTGATTTAAAAAATTTGTCAAAAATTAAATCCATCTAAAGTCGTCAAACCATTTTTTTTAAATCAGAGATTAAATAATGCTAACTAAATGAAAAACTATTAAGTGAATTAAATTTTGCTGTGATGGAGTCAAACTAAAAGTTAATAAAGACAATTTTCAAGAACATCAACTTGGATATCAATTGCATTTATTTCCTACTGTTTTTCCTTAGCACTGTTTTGAAAACTATTGGACTAATTGCTTATATTTTTCTGCTAAATAAGATAATGCAACTACTGTCTGTCCATCACCAGAACTGCACAGCCTTAGTCAATTCCTGTTTGTTGCAGTAAAAATGAACCATATTCTGTTTTCCAGAGGGTACATTCGTTTGTCAAATTAGCATGTTTAATGATAAATTGGAAATACTCATGACTTTTTTCAAACATTCATTTCCCCCGAGAAGGTCTGGTCTAGTAAAATAGCTTTCTGCCAACAAGATTTGCCGAAAAACAAACAAAAATAAAATAAAGACATCTTTCAATCATCTTAACTCAATGAGCACTGTTCACATAGTGACCATCACCACTCAGATGTAACAGGAGCAATCCCCGTGGTAGACAAGACATGAAGCATGACTAACATATGTATTAGAGAATTTGACATGTATTGAAGCAATTATTTAGCAAACTCAGAAAATGTAGATAAGTTCTCTACCTTAGGAAATAACTTATGGCTTCTTTTCAAAGTTTAGAATGGTTGAATTTTATGGTGTTAAAAGTTATGCATAGTAATAAAAATGGAGGAAAGATTACCGTAATTTCGCGCGTATAGTCCGCGGACTATCTGTGTTTAAAATGCGAATTTTTGAAGCTGCGGACTATCCACCAGTGCGGATAATACGCTGGTTGTTCAAGGTTAAAATCGTTGAAATTTAAAAAACACGCTGTCGTGAACTGCCGATGATCAAATATAAACAACAGTGCGAGATTCCAAGAAAACATTCGTATCGTATCGATAGTAAACCATAGAGCATAGTGCAGAATGAATGAGTAGTAGCAAGTAGAGCTCCTAAAATCCAGGCTGGCGCATCAAGCGGTGCCGGGATATGAGCACTCACTTAGCGCAACCAGAGTCTTGTATCCCAGTATCCTTCGCACTGCTTTAGCGCAACAGCCGGGAGGGGGAAAAGTAGTTGATGCGTCAGCTCGGTTTTTAGGAGCCTTAGTAGCAAGTACCTGGAGTACGAAAAAAAAGCGTGATTCATTTACTTATAGCGTGGTTTGGCAACACCGAGTGAGTGGGGTCGAAGGTCACATTTCATTACCACTTATCACGAGGATAGCACGTTGCACAGTATTTTGTCTTTCATCTTCGATAACGTTGATCCAACATTATGTCTGTGAAACATCGCCGGAGTTTTACTGCTGAGTTTAAACTCAAGGTAGTTGAGAAAGCTGAAAAAGATGGAAATAGAGAAGCGGGCCGTTATTTTGAAGTGGACGAGAAAGCGGTGAGAAATTGGCGCAAACAAAAGGATGTGTTAAAAAGCATGGAAAGAAAGTGATCCAATCGGCACGGAAAAGTAAAATGGCCAGCTTTAGAGGAAAATTTACTGAGATGGGTTCTCGACCAAAGAAATGCCGGACGCTCCATTTCAACAGTTAAAATCCGTCTCCGAGCGAAGTCCATGGCAGAAGAGATGCAGATAACGGATTTCAAGGGAGGAATAAATTGGGTTTACCGCTTCATGCGTCGTAAAAACTTGAGAGTTCGCAGCAGAACGACAATGTGTCAGGCTGTTCCGGACGACGTAGATGAAAAAAAAGCTTATTTCCTTCAGTTTACAAGGAAAGTTATTGCAGAAGGGAAGTATTCCCTAAAAAATATTATAAATATGGACGAAGTTCCATTAACATTTGATTGCCCACCGAATCGCACCGTCGATACTTGTGGAGTGAAAACAGTATCAATAACAACAACTGGTCAAGAAAAGACCCATTTCACAGTGATGCTCGCCTGCTGTGCTGACGGCACAAAGTTGAAGCCGCTCTTAATCTTTAAGAGAAAAACAATTCCCAATGAAAATTTTCCTCGAAGCGTCGTAATACGGTGCAATGAAAAGGGTTGGTGCAACGAGGACATTATGCTCGATTGGTTTCAAGAAGTTTGGAAGAGAGAAGGTGCCTTTTTCAATTCCAAAGGAGTACTAATTATGGATTCCATGAGGGCACACATAAAAGACAGTGTAAAGGCGGAAGCTAAAAAAAAACATCGGTGCTGAACTTAGCGTTATTCCAGGAGGTTTAACAAAAATCCTGCAACCTCTGGATATTAGCGTGAACAAAAGTTTCAAGTCCCACGTACGTGCTTGCTGGGAGAACTGGATGTCGGAAGGTTTACATACTTTCACAAAAGGAGGAAATATGAGACGCGCTTCATACACTGAAGTTGCCGAATGGGTCGATAAATCCTGGAAAAGTGTTAAAGTGTCAACCATCCGATCGGGATTTATAAAAGCCGGGATTGTTAGTGAAAGCGAGGAAATCACTGACAGTGAAGATAGTGATGCTGAAAATGAACTTTCGGACACTCTTCCCGAAAATATATTAGAACTGTTTAATTCTGATACCGATGAATCAGACTTTGAAGGTTTTCGTTAATGTAGTAGAATGTGTGATTAATTAAAATGATTAATTAGTAAGCACTGTTTTTTATTTGTATTTAGCGTTTTATTTCTGAAGGTATATTAGTAAGTAAGTACTTTTTTTCTATTTATACTTAGTTCTTTGTTTCTAAAATACATTAATATTGCTGTATTAAAATAACGTAATTTCGGACGTATAGTCCGCGGACTATCTGACGATTTTTGAAATTTTTTTAATATAAAATCGGGTCTGCGGACTATACGATGGTGCGGACTATACGTGCGAAATTACGGTAAATATAGATGAAATGTACGAATTTTATATTGCAGGCATGCTTTAAAAACCGGAGCTTTTTAAGGACTGCAGAAATCATGTGCAAGTAGCTTAACTTAATCTTGTTTTTATTACTATAATTTCCCAAAATAGTACACATTCTCTTAATATTTGCTGCTTCATTAGAATATGACAATATATACTCAAGATTTTATTTAATTATGCATAACATTTTTAAGTTGATAGTGATTTTTTCAAAGTTGAATTTGATTGTTCAATCCCTTAACCACTAATGAATTAAAATTTATTTTTAAAAATCTTACTTTATCTTCCAATTCAACAAACACATCTTCAAAGAAATTGTCAAAATGTTCTTGAACCTCTTCTTCAGTTAAACAGGTCACTAGAAAGAGAGATGACTATTCAGTAAACTATACAAATTACAAAGAAAAGTTAATATATAGAGATAAGCTAGTTATGATACAAGTATAAAAACATTCATCATATCTGTAGACTCAGATGTCTTGAATAAAATGTCCTTTATATCACATGCCCAATTTAGGGTCAAGACTCAAAATTAAAAAAGGCTTTAGAAATTAAAAATCTTCTAAAATGTCTTGATACAAAATGCCTTCTTTGAAAATTTTTGATTTCAAATGCATTGAGAATGGTTCTGTTTACAATGAAGTGGTATGAGGATACAATGTCATTTCTGGTAGCAAAAAGTGGTTGTGAGTACTATGCACAAAACACATACCAGCACATAAAGATAAGTCTTTGTTAGTAATTTACAAATGAATATTCTCATTTAATATTTCAAAGTTGCATACAGTCCTTTATCTCAACACCACTTTAAGAAGCTAGATTTAAAGATATAAGAGTTTTACCAATGACAACAATAATTTTTGTTCAAGACATGGAAGTAAATGCTTTTATAAATCAATGTATTTTTGTATAATTGAAGAGCTGACATTTAAAACATCTCATACCACAGCTGTAATTTTACTTGATTGTACAAATCTCCAATGCATTATATAAATAAATTTGGATTGTGTGAGATTTTATAGACTAGCAAAGCTTCAGTTAGTACCTTTGCTTTTGACTAATCTGAAAGATGTAAGGATTTTTATGTCAAGCTAGATGGTAATCGTGTTTATGGTTGAGTATGCTTCCTATATATATTCCAGATGTGATGTCACTTGGCTTGTTTATCTAATACGATTTCAGCATGTCAATAAATTCCCAAGAATGAATTCTAAATTCATAAATGATAGTTAACTGGTCAACACCAATTAGATTAAATGCCAAATATTACCAAAATAGCAATATATTTAAAAAATAATCCTGATTTGTAGTCTGAGAGCATTCTCATATAAGAGATGGCAGATTTTGAGTTCAATACGGTGGGCAAATCTGTGTTTGAAGCTATCCAGGTCTCACTACTAGTACTACTTTGTTCGCATTCAAACATTATCATTAAGGTACGGATCTGATTTTTTAAGGTATATTTATTTAATTTTTTTTTCCTCTATTTAATCAATTGGTTAATAAATAAAATAAACTTGCATAACAATCTCAATTATAATCATTAGATCTCACTAAGTTGGAAAATTTAATTTAATGTAGAAAAATCTGAGTTTTGTAACAAAACTGTAATAGTGATAGAAGTTTGGCATTATGTGACAATGGCATATTCTTAAAAAATTACCAAAGGTCAATTATAGTGAGTGCTATTTTGTGTTATTGTTACAAGTAAAATCTTAGCAATTTCAAAATCATCCATTTAAATCATGTCTGCTGATCTATGTCACAACGCAATGTGAGAAGACAGAAAACTTCAGTCTACAAAAAAACTTAATGATCGAAAATTGTTGTATTTTTTACAGTACTTTTAAGTTAATTATTACACTAGAAAGTGTCACATTACAGCAACCTTTCACTATGTCGTGCTTCTATATATTGCTTTACTTGACCTTGATGAATTTTTGAATTGTGAAAACAATTGAAATATTCTATTCAATTGGGGGTTCAAAAACCACATATTTCAAGCAGTTATCACCTTTTCTTATGTCTGACCCACCAATAAGAAAGTTTGTATGAGCACCGATAGCATCAAGTTAAGGCGAGTTTAGGTTTCTGTTGGACCTTGAAAGAGAAATGTCTAATAGATATGGTTCTTAAAATAGTCCTCAATGCTTGGGGATGAAATATATTCTTGCTGCCATGGAAAATGCAGATGGCAATATTAATAAAAGGTATAGCTATTGAAGTGTGCAGGTTGTAGGAAAGAGTCAAGTGATCTTTCTTGTCTATTGTCCTTTTCAGTTTTACATGCAAGACCCAGTTAAGCTGTTTGCGTAAATTACAGGTTAGTCGAAAGACCAGGGAGTCAAGTCGAAGCAGACTCTTGAGTGAATTAATTTTTTTAAATATGTAAGCTCTTCAATACAAAATGGTCTGCTACCAGTAGTCTCAATTACTTCAAGCCTGATGAGAGAAACGGTCATGGAAGGGCATATATCCAAGCCTTCTTGAAAAGGCTCAACTGTAGTAACTCAACTCAAAGGTAAAAAAGATTTAGGTGTTTCTTAAAAGCATGGAGACAAGAAGGAATTTCAGTTTGCAAAATTTATATTTAATAATTTAAGAGTTTTTACCATCGATCGTGTTTAACTAGTAGTTCCAACATAATTTGAATTAAAAATCCACATACAGTCCCTTGGACAAATTATTAAAAGCCGTTTACGTTTTACAAATCAATGACTTGAGAACAGCATTATAACTATTACTCTATTAATCTATGTAATCAAGATGCAAAACTTTTGGTTGACCATGTCAGTACTAAGATGTCAATTTTTAGTAGTTTCGTTTACAGAAATTCAACAATGATGCTTAAACATTATATATAATTATCTTCACAAAGACATTTAAATCATTCGAAAATAGGATTAAGTACTTAAAAATCATAAAATGTTCAAATTCAGAAGTAAAAAAGGACATCAATACATTTTATTTTTGAGACTAGAGTAGCTATAAATTTGTAAGATAGTGAGCAAATGGGTTTGCTGTTTCCATTCATTTTGGCCCAAACTTCATATAAAATTTATAAGTTCTTATATATTCTTATTGGTTCTATCAAATTCATAATTCTTTTTTAATTTGCCCTGCATAAAAAAATTCACCGGTTGTGGTAGTGAATAAGAAAATTCATTTATATTATTCACTCAATTAACTATACACATCCTGGAATATACATTCTTTCAAAGTAAAGTCTCTATAAAAACATGTAGGAAAGTCAATATGCCCCGAACTAGACTCACAAGAATAGTTGTATTTATCTCCTAAGTAAAGCTATCTCATCTTCATTTTTAATTTTAAAAAGTAAAAAATCACATAACTCAATGCAGAGGTCACTTGGTGGATTTGAACTGATTTAAGCAAGAACTGTTGCATCCAAGTTCAAATAAGTCAAATGTCAATTATAAACAATGCTATTCAAAACCCATCTTTTTGAAGATGCAAATATTAAAGTTGTAAATAATGGAACAAGAAACTGAGGAGTCACAAGTCAAAGCACTTAACATGAAAAACTAATTTTGAACTATTTGCTTTATCTTAAATAAAGGTTATGCCATGGTCATGTCTAATAACTAATGGATGCCTGATGTCAACTCAAACTTGAGTTTATTTTGAATTCAAATTGAAAATTCCTTTGAAGATGATATAAGAAATGATTTTGCTGCAAAATGGAGAATATTTTAATCTTCTCAACATTGGATCAAATATTTAATAGTTTGAAAATCTTGAAATTCAGTAAATTTTAACATTAATAGTGTTTAAATAAACTAATATACAGCATTTTTCAAGATACAAAAATAACTTAGATTAAAACAAAAAATATTAAAACACAATTTTAGAATATCCAATCTTACAAAATTTGCAGTGGGATCCATCAGCAGACTGAGCAGAGTTTTGTGGATTGTGATACAAATTTTGTAATAAAACAGTCTGAAAAGAAACAAGACAATAAAAATATGTATAATTTTATGATTAATTTTAAGTAAATCTTAAGTTTCACTTTAAAGGTTTAAAAAATATTACCTGGCTAAAAGTTGGCTTGTTATGAATACGGGAGCATCGGTCTCCATGGCGGCAAGCTCCAATTTTGAAGTAAAAAGAGCAATTAACTCTGAAATAAAATATATATTAATCCTTTTTCGAACAAATATTGTATTAGTCTTCAAATTAAACAAAAACAAATTATTTGAAGTTACAGAAAATGCATATACCAAAAGAAAGCTGAAAAAATCTTGACAAAAATGTGCAATTTCTTCATAAAAGAAAGTAACGATAGGAAACAAATATTGAAACCTTAGTCAGATTTTTAATAGTCTATTTTTATTTTTTACATACCAACCAGCCCTTGAGCATAAAGCACTACGTTTGGGATTATTATCATGGTTGACCAAACCCACACTTTAATTCAAATATATTGCCAAAAACCATAGTACCCAAGTCCTATCAATAAACTTAAGTCTTATTCCAGCTACCTACACACACCTAGATCATTAAGAGTTATGTTTTGTATTTGACAGTGCCTATTGACCAAACTGATTTGAGGTTATTACACTAAATAAAATGAAACTATTAAAATTGCCAATTAGAAAGATTTATGAGCAAAATTGGAATGCTTTTGATACTGCAGAAAATCTTTTTACCTTTATATTTTTCTGAACAGACTACAATACTAAATAAGTAACTAGAACATCTTAAAAAAGAAAGCAGGTTACCACAATTTTAATAACGAGTGAATAAATGTCAAGCATCTTCACTCATCGCATGACGAATGGTTTAAAATGGGCCATGTGATTTATAGTCACACGGAATGTTTAAAACAAAACCAACACTGATGACCAAGCTTGTGAGTAATACCTATTAGTCAATGGCCCAAGATGGAAATACTCATCTGATAATTATGATCCCAATCAGAAAATACTGTTATTTAATGTCTTAAAAGGGAGGATGAGTTTCAATATAATTTGGGGGTGAACTCAATACGAGCAAAGTTACGAAAGAATATCTAGGAACCAAACCATCATCTTATAAAAAAATAATTTACCTGGTCAGTCTCACAAGGTTAGAATCACTGTTCTAAGGAGAATGAAAGATGGATGCAAGAATTTGGAATTAATTGCTTCAGCAAGAATGGGAGCAAGCATGTAAAAGATCGGTAAGAAAAGGGTTCAGTTTGAAGAGAGCAAGCCAAGTTTGAGTGAAGTTTTAATGGTGATGCACTTAGGGGTAAAAACAAATGAGTGATATGTCGGACAGGACTGTGGTTGATTGGAAAAGTTTCGCCATGAGGTCTGAGTAAATTTTAGTGAAAAATAGTTGTAAGATTGGTGGTCTAAGTGAAACCATTAAGATTGATTCAAGTCAGTTAGGTAAAAGGGCAGGGGAATAAGGATAAGGGTTACCTGCACCTTACAGTGAATCACAGGTAGGCAGGGTTTTATGGTGCTATGAGCAATTATGGATAAGCTGTGGCAACAGTTAATCACAGCATACAGATCACAAAAAAAACACCAGGAGACTAGAGTTACATGAATGCCATTTAGGAGTCGTGAAGCTTGATTTTCGAAAACAGAGCACAAGAGTGTGCCAAAGAATTTGACAGCTATTTAGTGTTATATGTGGTGAAGGATGTATGGTAACAGCTTTAAAGCAATGTTTAGATTTTTAAAATGCTATTTCAAAAATATATCTTTCACAAAAAAAGGTTAAAATAAAGCAAGTCCATTAGTCAAAATTTGGAAAGCATAAGATATGTTTGCCTATCCAGATTGCTGTTTGGTAACAAAAACTTGAGTTGCAAATTTGGAGAAGCTCATGTACCGTGTTCTTGAATTTTACCGATTACCTTATTAGCTATTAGATTATTGATACTTGAATACTATACCGTTGACCATGAAAGTTGGTGCAGATTATGCCAAACTTTTACAAATCATTTCGACACCCAAAAATACCTAAAGGCATTCAAAATAACAAATGAGTCATCTTTGTGAAGTCTACGCCACATAAATGCTGTATGAAAGTACTCCACTGCATGCTGTTTCGTAGAATGTAGGTACCAAACATTAATATCAGTTTTTCAAAATGTGAGGCAGAGAAATAGCAGTTAACTTATCCTTCTTTACATAAATAAAAATGGCTATTAATCGGGTTACATAAAACCAGGGTGCTACAGATGTATCCTACGCCATGTGGTGTGGCAACAACTCTTGGCGCGTTTTTTGGCACACTTTTCAGCGATTAATGCCGGGTGATGGTAACCCACCTTTATCTCGAATTTTTCTATGCTGTTGCATCAGGTTGTATTTTTGCTGGCTATTTTGTCTTATTAGTTATCTTATTTCTTAAGATGCCTTCTGTTTTTAGTGTGGTTGATAGGTTTCAAGAGAATTTTTCTCGAAACTTTAAGTTTAGTTTTTCTGGTAGACTAACTTGTGGGAGTGAGGGAGTTTGTTACGAGTTGTGTCACAATAAAGAGCTTTTTTTGAGTTTTATAAAGGAATCAGGATTAATTAAATCAGAAATTTCTTGCGATAAATGCAATGGGGCAATGTCATTTTCTGTGAGGAATTCGGTTAGCAATGGTAACAATTGGATTTGTAGGAATCGTCGGGATAAGCCATGTCGTACACAAAATATTTTGGTAAAGATGTCGAATCCAGGGCATGTTTGTCGCCAAATCAAGATGGCGTCCAAAGCAAGTATGGTACAGCTGTAGTCTCTGCCGCGCGCGGTGGCAACGCGTTTTGGCGTAGTTATAAGCGACTCATGCAGGCTGATGGTAACCCATTTTTTTCTCGAATTTTCTCCTGGTTAGGGTTAACCTATTTTTATGGCAACCTTGCCGGCGTCCAGTTCTCATTTACAGTGAAATCTGTTAAAATATTAGAATAACTTATATTCTACTAATGTACATTTTTTTATTCATTTCATTCATATGTGGAGAATGATATCGATTCACTGTTGGAAATCCGAGAACAAATGGGTTACCCTCACCGGCATGAGTCGCTTATAACTACGCCAAAATTCCATACATTTCATCCATATTTGCAGTGTTTTTTTTATTCAAATGTTGTTTCATTCAGATTTACATATTTCATCCATACGTATGCAGTATATATTCGATGTTGGAAGATTTCCGTGGTGACATAAAAAGTGCGCCAAACACGGCGCCAAAAAAAACGCGTTGCCACCGCGCGCGGCAGAGACTACAGCTGTACCGCAAGTATGACTCTGGACACCATCGCAATTTCGTTAAAAAAAACGCACTTTCCTTCGTGAAAAACCTTTTGCATAGGGTTGCCATAAAGCTGGATGATGAGCATGTTTGGCGATAAATCGCTAGTGCCCGGATTCGACAACTCCACCTTTAATCCATATATGTATATGCAGTATATATTCAATTTTGGAAGATTCCCTTGGCGACATAAAAAGTGCGCCAAAAAATCGCGTTGCCACACCGAGCGGCGTAGGATCCATATGTACCAAATTTTGAATTGAATCTTTAACGATATGCTTATAAAAATGAGAATAGTTATGTATGACATGATCGGATTCCTTTGTGACCCACACTGTACTCCGAAAATTGATGCCATGTGATAGCAAATTCATCATTCGCTTCGTTCATGATTTCGCAAATAAGTCTTCTATGCGATCCCTTCAAATTTATAAACAGCCTTACATTTCAATAGTTATCAGACAGGTTTACAAAATGGAGACTTAAGTTTTATTCCATTACGAAACATCAATACTAAATAACTACTTTCCAGTTCTGGAACAATAGTAGGAAAGCAGATCCTCTATTGTAGCATGAACTTCCAATGTTACGTATTAATTAAAAAATAAATAAAACACCTTCCCATAATCGTAAAACATATTTTATGTACAATGTCACACTGAAATGAGATATACACTCATTCATATGTTAAATAAGCAACAAATGCTCTTATGTTTACAAAAATTCTTCAATTCATGTCAGAATTTCAATAAAATTTTTTTTTACTCATACTTAAATTTTTTTGCTCAGTAGATCGTCAAAGCAATTTTTCATTGCATTAAACGCGCCTTAAGAGTAAAAAAGATTTACATACTTATCTTTTTCGGTTCCAAAAATCGAAGCCAGATACTCCGCCATTTTGAAGTTTGTTTTCCAGAGTCAAGATATTTCGTTTCCTTCAGTTCAGTTGCATCAGGTATAGGTCACAGAGTATAAAGAAGTGTTACATTACTTGCAGCGCCATCAAATACAGGAATAATTTCCGCGATTTTTTTATTTCAGCATGCCAACGATAATCGTCTCAGAGCTTGTATGTAAACGAAAACCAACCACACAGGTTGCAAGAGTTATGTGCACCAAGCGTTCCAAAGTATCAGTTTTCCCAGTCAGAAAACTTTCTGCTCCATATGCCACCAGGGCACTGAAAAAATATGCACATTGAGAGATCGGATATTCTGAGTGCGGCCAGAATTGTTCTGATGTCAAAAATTGTGACGAATGTAATTCCTGACATTTCAATGTAAACTTGTTCGTCTACATAAACTTGTTATGCCGTTGAGTTGGTTATTAGATATCTTTTTGTAATTTGCAAGCCACGCTAGCTCAGCTGGAAGAGTAAAGGATTAACAATCAGAGGGTTGTGAGTTCGAATCCAAAAAAAGACCTTCATTGTACAAAGGATTAGAGCACTTTAAATCTGTTGCGATATCAAATGTCCTCACGTTGGCGTGGTGTGGAAGTTTGGAGAGTGGGGTGTCAGTTAAGGTGTGACCTCGTCATCTGACCGTGTTTCAAAATTACTAGGTATTGTCCTCGGATCTCTCTCTTCGTGATCACAGACCGTCACCAATGGAACGTTGTGTTGCTCCAGTGTGACGTTAATTAACTACCTACCTACCTTCCAATTTGCATTTTCCTAGTTTTCGTTGACCGTGATTCAAAATTATGTGGTGTTGTCCTCGATCGTTCCCTTCGCCTCTCAGACCGGTTTCTTTCTCTTCGGGATCCCAGACCATCAATAGCCGGTGTGTAGCTCTAGTGTAATGATAATTAAATACCTACCTACCTAGTTTTCGTTCTGATTATTGTTGTAGCCCGGTTGGCAGAGTAACGGACTAGCAATCGGAGGGCTGCAAGTTCGACTCCAACCAAAGATCGTCGTGTACAAAGGGAGCTGATGCCCGTTAAATCTGCCGTGGCCTAATGTTTTCACGTTGGCGTGGAAGTTTGGAGAGTGGAAGCCAGCTCTGGTGTTGACCTCGTCATCTGACCGTGGTTCAAAATTACATGGTTTAGTCCTCGGATGTTTAACTTCGGGTTTCTGTCCGGCGTTGCACAGTTGGTATGCCCACTGCGCTAGAAACTTTCAAGTTGCAACCCTCCTGTTGCTAGTCCATTACTCTTCCAACCGGGCCATCACGGCCCGAAATATATTTGGTAGGTAGGTATTTAATTAACGTCGCACTGGAGAAATATAACGGGTCAATGGCGACGGTCAGGATCAAACTCAAAGGAAAAGATACGAGAACAATGCCACATAATTTTGAACCACGGTCAGATGACCCGAAAAACTTTTGTTTACCGTAGTTTGATTATATTTGCAATAAAATTTTTTTATTTTTTCAACTCAACTCGTTGGATTTTGGTGATTCAAATGTTGACAAGCGGATAGACACAGCAAGAATCCTAATGTTCCGGACGAAATTTCGAAGGTTAGCGCATGCGCATTAGTTGTGATTTTGTATGGGGAAAAATGCTTGAGGGAAGGATATTCGCGAAAATGGGGAAAATCTCGGCATGCATAAGTTTAACATTAGGATTCTTGCTGTCTAACCTGGGTTCCATAATTCCATTAGTTTCTTGGATTTTTCGGTGTTGTTCCATTACTAGGCGATTTCAAACATATTTTCTTAATCGTTTTACTTTGGGTGTATGATCGGTTTTAGAGACTTCATCTGTGTTTTTCCACTTTGTTTTATTACATTAGGATTCCTGCTCTGGCTAATCTCTCGCTGTATAGTTTATTTTTTCATCACATTCGTTCGAGTATTTCAGAATTCTTTGGTTCATAATTTAGCAACATTTTAAATGTCATTTCTTTTGTACTTTGCTCTTAACTTGATTTTTATAACATTACGTTGCGTTTTTTTATTTCCTGTTCTATATATTCTCTTGTTTGCGAATCAACAAATCCGTAAATTTAATCTTTTTCGATATGAAATTTCGCTCATTGTATTTCATAATTTAATTGTATTCTCAAATATGATTAAAGCAATTCATAATTCGATCTAATTTCGTGAAACTTAAATTAATTTTTCCTGGGTTCTTCCTTTCCTTTCAAAAACTAAACAACTTTTTTTTCTTGTGCTTCTATCTCAGATAAATTTAAGGGGTTTTATTTTATTAATTTTGATTTGAAAGCATTACTTGATATAAATTAAGGGAGTATTGCTTGTTTATTAAGGGAGTATTGAGTCATTAGATTTGATTTGTAGGCAGTCACTCTTTTTGTTGACATATGCAGCATGATTGAAATGAAGTTCCTGTGTGTTAAGCATGATAAAGCACATTTTCGACTATACCAATTTATGTTGCCTCATCAGAAAGTGATGGCAGATTTGTGAAACTCAGTTGAATGTAAAATGTGTTCCCCCAATTACATTTTCCTCCAAAAATTCTTTGGAGGAACACATCTAAAATAACTTCACTCAGAAAACTGAAGAATTTTTTTCCATCAAAAAATTAATGGCTTGGAAAAGTGACTGAAAAATAAATATTTTTCAGGTTTATAAAGAGCAGAACAGCAAAAGTAAATGGATCAGCACCACTTATTTTTAGTTTTATTGTAGTGGTCAATTTTCTAAGCATGGGAAAGAGAAGTATTGAGTTAATAGGTTCCAACAAAATTAATTTTACATATCCTATGATGAAATTCACAGAATAGCAGTAGTTTGTAAATATAAATCAATTTGGTCATGATGACTTGAATAGAATAGAAGGAGGTATTGCTTTGAAGCTAGCAAATGGCATACCCGTCACAATTCTTGATTACATTAAAGCTCATTTAGAACCATTCATCTCTTAACTTGCAATTTTTTTCTTATAAATGCAACAACTGCATTGGTTTCCAATTGTCCCTGCATTCACGAAAACAAAATAGTTATTTATCTTATGCTGGCCAAGAGATGAGCAAATTGAGATTTTATTAACTGTACTAATAGGGTGTAGTTCTTTAGGAGTTACATCAGGTGCCAGTTCTATATGCCAAAAAATGCTTAAATAATCATTTTTCATTGCTATGAGGCAAGATATCTTGCTGATGTAATTTTTCTTATTATGAACAGAAGAAAAATATTTGTTTTATAATAAAATGACAAAATATTAATCTGAGTAATTCTTATTCATTTAATTAATTACTAAGTGTGCAACAATTTATTCACAAGACTTCACTAGTCATTCCATGTTACTGATTAGTCCATGACCTCTCAGATTTTGATGAAACTTGGTCATCTAATGACCTTGCCTAGTTATGAATGGAAAAAAGAATGAGGAAAACTTTTTCACCTTCTGTTCGAAAGTCATTAAGCTTTGATTTTAATGATAATTACTGCATCTGGAGATGTTACTGCCATTTTCTCAGAAAACAGATGGGATACATATCTGGACAATGTCTCACTTTAAATGGGTTTCAATTAACTAAGAAGCATGATGCAGATTTAATTTATTTCTAAATTAAGTATTTCAAAAAGGGCAATTCAAAATTCTGATACAAATTACAAAATTATTTGGTAATCCAAAATTTTCATGTTCGGATCACGACACTGGCGTTATAAGTGAGTTACATGTATGGAGATAGCCCAAGCACAGTATGTAATGTTTCACACAAGTCCTACTTTAAACAAGTTTAGAATATTATGATAGTATAATACAAATTTAATTAACATATTACTAGTTATATTTATTTAGAGTAGTGAAAACTAAATTTTCAACTTAAGTTTTTTCTCTTCAATTATTTTAAACATATACATCTGAATAAGCTTATTTAAATTTATTTTATCTTAAATAGTGCTGAAGAGAAACTAGATTAGCTTCGAATGCAAATCTGATCAAAGCCAATATTACTAAAAGTTTCTAAATTTACAAGAATTGTCCCATCAGTTGCAGCTACAGAAAACTTTATGACTTAGATATTTACCAAACTAAAAATTGGTTTTCAATTTCCTCAGTTATGCAGGATGTTTATGTAAGGACACCATTTTGTTTTGAAATAACTTTTAAATAAAACATTTCTAATTTCATTTTGTTTACTCAATTAATGACATTCATGGAATATGACATCAGCCAAATGACTGGCAGCGTTGCAAATTCAGTAATTACTTTACATTGCATCATGTGCCTTCAAAGCAAACACGACGTACCAAAAAATTTGTAAACGCTGTTCTCTGCAAGATATAAAAAAGCCTGGCAGACCTCTTACAGCAAATTCCCAAGAAAACATTGATACTGTATGATAAAGTGTTATTGAAAATTTAGGAACCTCTGTTGACGTACACAAGCCTTTCTCCGAACAGTATGGGAAATATTTGGATTTTCATCTTTACATACGCCAATTAATACAACTGAAGAAAATCCAAATTCTGCAAATCTAAATCACCTCTATCCATGCAGTCACTTGATCTGTCATATTCCATAAATAATTAGTTCAGTAAACAAAATTCTATTTAAAATACATTTAAAAACAGTTCAATCCAGAAAATTTACTTGAAGTTAACAACCCTTAATTTTAAGAATACTTAAGTGTATCATAGACAGCATGAGTAAACTTGAACAATTATGAAATTGAGTATACTAAATGCATCAAGATAAATCTTTTAATGCAAATTGTAAGCAGCAACATTTAATATTTTCAGAAGATTGTTTTGTGTTTTGAGACCGACATTGACTATTCTGACATTGTAATAGATGTTTATGTACACAAATACATGAAGGTAAACAAAAACATGCTAGTTACAGTGAATACTTCAATTCATTTATACAAGAAAAACAAAGAAAGAATTAGTACATAAAAACTTTATTTTCAATCAAATATACAGTGTAACTTGAAATATAAAGTAATTCAGTCATACTGTGCAAAAATTTATTTTTCTTTAATAAGATTAATTTTTAAAAATTATTCCAAAACTCAAGGAGAAAATTTTGCATGGCAAAACTTAACAATTAATGATCATTAAATGATTTTTTTTAATCTAGAAACTTCTAATCTTTTATTTTCTTGATATCTTAAAAAATTTCATTTTTCAAAAATTAAAGGGACTATTTATTTTCGTAAAGGTTTGGTCATTTTAAAAATTACTTAACATTTGGTGATAACTGGTAATATTTTCGATAACAGTTGCTAAAATAACACTTAATTTAACAGCTACAAAAATAACAGCAAATTTGTAAACAGACAGAAAGGCAAACTGCTATTTTACGATAAATATATTTGATTTGTTCAAATTTCCACTCCTTTGGAAAAACACCAGTTGTTTTCTATTAATTTTTCAATAATATAGTCGGTAACTGTTTTGCAATAACTTATATAAACTGTTACCGGAATAACACCTGCTTCAAGAAATAAAAACAAAACCATATTGAAGCAAACATTTTGAACATAGAAATTACATAAACTCATTGCATCACAAATGGTCAGTCAGAAATCTGATGAACGAGGAACCTAAAAATATAAAGAGTGCAATTCAAATAAGATCACATTCCTTTTTGTGTCAACTGAATGTAATAACACAGAAGGAAAGTTTGATACAAAAAAAAGAGAAATACACTCAGGGTAGTCACCGGAATCGAACCTGTGCCGTCTACAGCTTGCAGACACCATTAGTGCAGCGAGCAAACCCACTGAGCCACGACAGCCCCTAAGCTAAATTGAACTTATTTGGCACATAACATGTTGAAAATAAAGTGCGTTAGAGTAATACAGGAAAGAATAATTCGTAAATTTTATAAAAAAGTGGGTATGTTTCCTCCTAAGCACATTTTGTTTTCTAAAATAATTATATTAAACATGCTATTTCTTTTAACATGAGAAAGATGTATGGGGCCCTCACACTGTGTGCCACTTATAACTCCCTTACCATTGAGTTAAATACGCTATTTTAAGACTTAATCATTTGGTCAATGCTTATTGTGTATTTAATCATTCTGGCATGGCTGGAAATAGAATCAGGGATATCTGACGCTACACCTAGAAAGATGGTATTTTGGAATACTATGAAATTTCCCCTGTCAATCACATTCAAAGCATTCAGTCTCACCTTGTTTCCCCCTTTACATTTTGTTTATAAGTGTTGCTCCTCTCCCCAGCTGTAGACACTGTTTTGGTGACAGACTGTCAGCTAACCAGTAATTCTCTTTCTAATGTTTCCAAGTCTACAACCTTACATGACCCATGAAGGAACATGATACCACTTTCTATTCTGATAAAGAATAGAGAAGATGGCTTGAAGATGAGGTCTCATTTAGGAAGATATTTTGAAAGGATTTTAAGATTGGATGAAATAGATACTGGAAATGGTGACAGTAGCTTTGCTGATAAGCTAAAACTAGATCTCAACCTCATTTATCTACGAATAAACCAAAGTTGTGGACTTGGGTACATCAGACATATCCAATGATAACTAGATAAAGTATGGCATGGACATTGTAGGCCAAATGATACACTTATTTACTACCAAATCAAGAAAAAGAATTTGTTGGTGAATGAGTATACTTTTATAATATTTTAGATACATCTGTGGTAAATACTTGGATTTTATACAAAGTGACAGGGAAGCAAAAACTTAGTTGAGATATTTCGGTATTTTGGTATTTTCAATTAACGTCACACTGGAGCAACACAACGGGCTATTGGTGACGGTCCGGGATCAATCCCAGAGGGAAAGTCCGAGGACAACACCACGTAATTTTGAACCGCGGTCAGATGACGAGGCAACACCTGAGCTGGCACCCCACTCTCCAAACTTCCACACCACGCCAACGTGAGGACATTTGAGGCCACGACAGATTTAACGTGCACCAGCCCCCTTTGTACACGACGGTGTTTTGGCTGGATTCGAACTCGCAACCCTTCGGTTGCTAGTCCGTTACTCTTCCAACCGGGCCACCGCGGCCCTGAGATATTTCATTCTGTTGCTATGAGAATTTGCACTCCTTATATGGCATTTAGAATTAATAATGCAATTAATACAATGATTTTGATGCAAGCATACAAGAGATCAGAAAAGATCAAAATTCAGGGTGCAAAGATTTTTATCCACCATAGATGCCATGAAGTCACTTTCTAGTGTTAAGACAATTAAAAGATTAATATCCTATCAAAATGTTTTAAACTTTTTATATTACATATAAAGATTTGTATATGCATGAAGTGTGAGTGTGTGTTAAGTGCGTTTGCACTTGTTGCTGAAATATGTTGACAGAGGGGGATAAATGTTGCTCGAGAAGTGAAGTTCTACTTTCAAAAAGATTTCAATCCCTTAAATTTAGAATTTTGCAATCGGGTTTTAAAATGTACTTTAAGTCTTAGTGATCTCAAAAGTACTTTTAAGCAGAAACTTTGAAAGAAGTCACTTATTTTGTCTCGTGCATATACAAAACTTTCTTCTTAAATTTGCTGCTTTTTTGAGTTTCCTCTTCCTAAAACAAATGTTTTCGTTATGTCTATCTTTGAGTTAAACAAATAACAATGTATTAAGTAAGGGGTAATGTCCAATGGATTTCGTGACAAAGGTGTGAGGGTGCTTTTCACTTCCAATATGTTTGAAATCTATCATTGCATTTTTCTAGATGTAAAAATTTTAACTTATTTTTAATGAATCCCTTTTAAATTTCTTTCTTACTGCGATTCAAGTTTTTGATTCATGAAGTTTGATGCCAACATCAACATTCAATCTTTAACTCCTTCTCTAATTCAAATATGTGAAAGTAAAACATTACAAAATTTACTTTTCACACATGGTACCCTTGCTAGATCATTTTCCAGTCAGTAGGACTCAAAAGCCCAAATGGGATAGACTGAACAAAGTGACAATCATCTTCAGGAATCCCTCAATGATGTACCTACCACAAATACCTGTACCCAGAGTTGATTTTTCTGGTGTCAACATGTTTTTGCAACAAGTGTAGATCCGACTCTATGCATATCTCCCCAAACGTTTGATTAGATACACTTCTTTTTACAGCACAATACAAATTGAACTTCCCCAAAATTTGCAGATTGCAATATCTAATTACCATGAACACATTAAACAAAATTTAAAAGAATTATCGAAATATAATATAAAATCTGTTCATAATAGTGTAAAAGGACATCTAATAAAACAACATGGAGAACAATATATTTTTCATTGGATGCCTTCTTACAATTCTAGATCATTCGCAGAAAATGCTGATCACACATCAAACAGTAGTAAATCAAACCTCATTTTCAAATTCCATAGAAAATTCTCCTTCGTAAACATTATTTAATGCGCTTTAGAAAACACCATCAAAAATCAAAGCGGAAACTGATTATTTCTCACATGCTGAACGCTGAATTTGTTCCATAATTTTGTGGAATTGTTTTCATGTCTTCGAAATCGAATATAATTTCAAAATTAAAATAGATTGTGCTTACCTTTAAGCTTTATCCAATCTTGTGAATGAGTACTCTTTGGGCAAGTGAACTTAAATTTTTTTCCACCATCAGAAATTCATATAATCCTTGGTTCGATTACAAGACAATGCTAAATGAAATAACGGGTATAAACAGCCGCCCTTATATTAGGGATTTTTTCAAACTCGCTTAAACTTTTCCCTACCACTAACGGAACCAATGCGCATGTGCGAACCTTCGAAAATTCGTTTCAAGTTTTAACATTAGGATTCTCGCTGTATCCATCCGCTTGTCGAGTGTTGTTGGCCGGCGGGTTATTTGATTATTCGTTTACTTTTGTTGCATAAACTCGTGAATCTTTACCACAACGTAAGTGTTTTTCTGTTACACAATTTGTTCTACATTTTGCAATGTGTTACATATCCCTGTATTGATTGTATTTGTACTGCCCGGGAACGACATTGCCTGTCTATAAGTAAATACAGCACTGTTGTCCCGTATGGCAAACTGGTTGCCCAATATGAAGAATTGGACTTTCTGACAGGCATTGGTGATGAAATGCAAACACTAATTAAAATGATGAGCAATGTGTGAAACAAAAGACCTTGTTAGCTACCCTTAAGTATAGCTTAAATGTGCCTAAATTTATTTTTTAGCGTATTATAATTTTTTTTATCTTTTAAAACAAGGACCACCCTAGCTTGTCATGGTAACTGCCCATTTGGAGGATAGGCATGTATTAAGGGATAAACATTTGGCCTTATCTGCATGGAGATATAATGGAGATCTTCTCCATTATAGACCACAGGAAAACTCCATCTATGTTGTTTCTGGAACATGTGTTGGTACTCTCATTGGTACCATGGCTGAAAATAATGTTTTTCAAGATTGATTTGAAGAAGGTGTGGTTCAGCAGGAATAGGCAAGACTATAAAGGAATTACAACAGAAAAGGACACATGGAGGTTGAGAATAGGGTTTGGTTGAGGTTACACCACTTGTTGAGCAGTAATCGTCATCAAATTTTGGTAATTCATGCCAGAGAATAGAGGTTCATGTCTTATCGGAGAAGATAACGTCCTTGGTATACATGTCGCAAGAAAAACTATCTAATTGGTATTTAGGGTTGCTCGGTTGTACTGATTTAAAGCCTTATTTTTGTTGTGGTTTTGAAGACGAGTGATGAAGTGAGTGAGGACACTACTTTTAATTTGGATGAACTAGTGTCTAGTTGTGCTACAAATTCTCTGCCTTATAATGAGTCTGCTGAACTGTTTGTTCTGTTCCATTTCCTTTGGGAAATTGAGTCTTTTACGGAGCCTGTGCACCATTGTGATCAGGCTGACTGCATTGGTGTCCAGAGTAGATAGAGGAAACCACCTCAGTTTGATTACTGAAGGCTTGCTGGATATAGATAAATTTTCACAGGGTTTTTACCTGTCATGAGATGAAGTGGTCACATTTTCTTTATTTGTAATTTTAAAGGTTAGAAATTGACCTTTCTGCACTGGGACAATTTCATTTTTAGGTGAGGGGATCATTTAACATTTTTTTCCATACCTGTTTTGATTTCACTTGTGATGCCTGGGAGTGACATTCCCTTTGTATGAGTACATGCATCGCTGTTGTCCTTGGTGATATGAATTCTTGCAAAGCTGGTTAGGCTTTTCCCTCATAAAAAGTGAGAAATTTTAATATGAGTTTGGCTTTTTTGAAACTTGTTTAATGTAATGTCTGCTCAGTGTTGTAAGTTTTATAACCTTTGCCATTTTTAATAATAATTTATATTTAATTTTAAATTGAACCTGCCATTTTTAATTGCATCAAGCAAGAGGAAGAATTTACTCTTCCTTGCCATCCCTGAGATATTGCAAAATACAGTGCAACTTGGATAATTCGAAGCTGAAGGGACCACTAAAAAAATTTGAATTATCCAAAAATTTGAATTAAAAAAGTTACATCTTTTAACTTTAATTTCAGGTCTACTGAATGCTTGAAAAGATTATTCTGTCAATAAGTAAATATTTATTCAGAAAGATCATGGTATGAAAGACTTAAAACATTATATGTATGTAAACGAAATAAGATTTACATTACGTAAGCTACAGTACTGTGACATCTTAGCGCCCAAGAGTCTAGGATGGCGGGCTGCAGACCGGAAGTTTCCCGTTAAGAGTCCTTCACTGCTGCGCTTGCGCATGTGAAGAGGATAAAAAAACAGTTAGCTCACGGACTCCGTCTAGTTGAGACGTCTTCGTAGCAATTCGGATAAAATTTAATATGAAATTAAGCGTTTTGTTTCGCGCGTCCATTGTCAACCCATGTTTTGTCTATGTAAAAATAAATGTTATTTTTTTTAATGTCTTAAAGAAATTTGGATTAATTCGTCACAGTACATATTACATGTACTGTAGCTTATTTAACTTTACATGTACTGTACTTAAACTTTGAATTAAGGAAGTTGAACTTCGAATTATCCACGATTTTTTAACATAGATTTAATGAGAAGTTCAAGGGACTAAGAGAAATCTTTGAATTAACGACGATTTCGAATTAGAGACGTTCATTTTATCCAAGTTGTACTGTATATTGTTTTTTCCTCCTTAAAATAGGTTTTATAGTGATACAGGACTTTACATTTCTCTATAGTAAGATGTCTTCTGTATTTGAAGACCTTCAGAAGGATGGCAAAATACTTGCAGCTCAAGGAAGACTATTTGAATCCCTTCGAAAATTTGAAGAGGCTAGAAAGATAAAAGAGACACCGAAAATTCTTCAGAGGATCCAAAAATTAAAAGTGATGATTTTTTTTTTATGTATTGATGTGACTCAAAATTTATAAAGAATTAAAGTATACAAATTTCTAACACTTTCTATTATGTCATTAATATGGCAAAATTGTATGAAAATGATTAGTGCATTATGCTGTTATTTTTTGTTTTTAGTTAGATTTGTAAAATCATAGATAACTTTCAAGCATTATAATGGCTAAACACTAGGAAACAACAGACCATCTAAAACAGGGTTCCCACGCTCCTTAAGAACTCCGTATTTTTAGCTATCATTTCTGAGAGCCCTTAAAACTCCTTAGTTTTAAAATCAAGTCCTTAAAAACTCTTATTTTTTCCAAAATTATAACACTTAATTTTTCTGACGGCACAGTCATTTTCTGATTTTTCCCGTTTTCGAGCTTCGTTGTCCGATCTTGGACGGGAAGTGGCAGGTTTCACTGGTAGACAACATTTATCCTCCCCTCTTCAGAAACGAATACAAAGAGCACTGCTGATTGACCTTCCGAAGAGGTGTGTGACTGTGTGGACACCCCGCAAAGTAACGGGTAATGACCATTTAAGTTCATTGGGTCTGGGGAGATAGATGACTTCCATTGATAGATTTGCTTATGCTTGTTCTCGCACTTATCAGCTTTTTCCCAGATGTTTTCTCATAGTTTTTACAAAGACAAAGTTTCTAAACATCTGAAGAAAAAGCATATAAATAAATCTTTATTTCCACATTGTCCCCGCAAGCAAAATATATGGCAGATGGGTTTGCATCAGGTGCTTCATGGGGAGTGAAGAATTTTGAGGAGAAACAACTTGTTTCCGCTGATAAGGAGTGGCAATTTGGGGCAGACTTCAATGCAGGGACGAAGCTCTTGGAGGGTTAAAAATGTATGCCTGGGAAATGCTTTTTTTAACAGCTTATGGACTACAAATTAAAAGTATCGAGATTATATATGAGTATCGGGGGAGGGGGGATGGGAGTGCAGCTTCAACTGATCGCCATAAAGCAAAATGCCTTATTTGCCAAAAAGAATTTGATATTGGAAGAATGGAGGAAAGTGCTGGTTAAAGCTCATATGACTGGTATGTAAATTGAGTAAATGTTTTATTTGGTGATTGTTAGCTGTTGTGAAAGCTTTTTGTTTACATTTTTTACACATAAAAATGTGTAAAACAATCAAGTTTCTAAACGCGTTAATTTATCTATAAGTGCTGATATTCGAAAAATGTGCTCCGATATAATTAGTAAATTAACGAACAAAACTTTTCCCTTAAAATGGAAAAAAAAATAGAAAAACTCAGATGGATATATTTCTTTGCAAATGGATTGTAAAATCATACTTAGGTTTGAATATAATTTTTAAATGATGCATGTGCTGTGCATTAGTCATTTTGCAATTGTTAGTGATCATTTTTACATGTAAAATAAAATTACAAATTTATTCACTAAATGAATTACTTTTAGAGCCTATTCCAAAAATGCACCCCGATTTAATTAGAAAATTAACAAATAAAAGTTCTTTATGATAACGAAAATAAAAAAACTCAGATGAATGTAAATCCGGATTTAGGTTCTAATATATTTTTAAAATCATGCACGGTGCTGGGCATAATCCATTTTACATTCGTAAGAAAAAATTTTAATAAAATAAAATTAAAAACATGACCCAAATGATTTTTAAGAGCCTATACTCCGAAAATTCGCTCCAATATTAGAAAATTAACAAAAATTTCTTTTTGAAAATTAAAATAAATAGAAAAAACTGCAAATGGATTGCAAGACTATTTAGATACTAATATAATGGAAAATAATGCAGCGGTGTGCGATTATCATTTTCCAAAGAAGTGTAATAATTTTCTCAAAATGAAATATAATTTTTGAAAAACAAGTCTGTATATTACTTATTCTGTGTGCATTAAGATTCTCCTGCAAGAAGGTAAGATTTCAGTAATTTGTCTGAAGTCAAGAAGCTTCTGTAACATTTTGTGGTCATAGATGGCTAGAGAATGTCCCAGTTGTAGAACGTGCAATTGTAATTTGGACTGATGTTATCAGATATGTTAGAAGTGTAGAAAAGGGTAAATAATAAAGTAAATTGCAAGTCTTCTGACAGTACGAGATGCTACAAAGGGATCAGTTAATTCTGGCAAAGTTTAATTTTCTCTTAGCTGTGGCAAAATTATTGCAGCCATTCCATGAATTTTATCAAAACGATAAACCATTGTTGCCTTTTTGTGGAGATGATATGTTAAAGCTAGTAAAGCAATGTGTGGAATACTTTAATCTTCTAAAACCAGAAGAAATAGTTACCATTCAAAATCTTTCCAAATTTGATTTTTCTGACTAATTATTATTCTCCTGTTTACAAAATCAATATAAGGTTCATTGGGGAAAGAATAGTAAAGGAAAAGAGTTAAAGGAGAAAAAAATAACACCTTGTGCTGCCTTTGATCTGCTGCGTGATTGCAGAAGTTTTGTTATACAAATGTTACATCTCATTTCTAAATCTCCTGCAGTATATTTGCTTGTTCGAAATGCTTCATGTCTTGATCCTAGATGTATGGTTAAAGATCAGACCAAGTGCATGAACTCCATGAAGCTTGTACTATCACACTTTACTCAGAAAAAAATTGTTGCAGATAAAGATTATGATGATATATTACTTTAATTCAAAGGATTTTATGGAAAGCACCGTTTTCAAATCTGCTTCAATGTTTCAGAATTTTGAACCCAAAACAATGCATTTAGATAGTTTTTTAAATGACTTTCTTAGTATAGATCAGTGGTCTCCAAACTTTTTCACTTGAGGGCCAGATTGAAAAATCCTGGAAGTCAGGCAGGCCAACAACACACACATATATAGTATATGTATGTATATTGCATGCTGCATCGGCCGGGTTTCCGCAGGCCGGGTCTGGAGACCCCTGGTATAGATGATACAAGGGGGAAACTGGAAAGTTATGAAAACCATAATGATCTTATCTCTTGACCAGGCTTCTGTGGAATGTGGATTTAATATCAACAAATAGAAGTTGAAAATTTAAAAGGAGACTCCTATATTGCAGACTTATTTATGAAAATGCTAATGATATTCGAAATTTAGTAATTACTAAAGAAATGAGAAAATTTGTTTCTTCTTCAAGGCAGAAATATGTTATGCATTTAAGAGAACAATGCAAAAGTGCAAAGAAAACAAATTTAGAAAATAAAAGAAAACTTGAGCTACAATAACTTAATTCCTTAAAATCAAAGAGAATTTGTCTTGAGGGTGATATAATGAGAATGGAAAAGTCAGCTGAAGAACTGGCTAATGAGGCAGAAGCTTCTGAGGACTTTTCTCTTTTAAAAAGTGCAAATGCACTACGTGAAGAAATTAAAGGAAAAGCAGCTGAAATAAAGGAATTAGACAAAGTAATTTCTATAAAAACAAATCAGTTAATTTATTATTCTTAAGACTTTTTCTCAAGGGCAGTATTTAACAAGATAAATGTATTTGTATTTAAAATGGAAAATAAATCTTTGTTATTAAAATTCTTTCTAATATTCTAGAAAAAAATGCAATGATTTTTAGAATTTAATTTCTTTTACCCCCTTGAGATGGCATCCTTAAAAATTAGTTTTATTGTGGTTAAATGGGGCTAGAAAGCATATAGGTGTAAAATACATTAATCTTTTTTGCATTGTTTTTAAAAAGTTAACTTCAAAACACACAATGTATTTAACAAACAACATCAAAAAATTAACTTTTAAGTTACTATAAATCTGCCAACGGTCCTGCATACATCCCTAATTTTTGTCCTACTAGGTTGACTCATACAATGAAGGTGCAATATGGTTTTTGGTGTATCTCGATAAGTCCTTATAAAAAAACTATTTGTGTCCTTAGAAACTCCTTATTTTTTTACTTTGAAAAAAGAGTGGGAACCCTGTAAAAAGAAAGATTTTGACATACAGACACTATCAAATATGTGGTAATTATGGTACAACTTGGATATATATATAAACTTTTTGTGGCACCCTTTTAGTGTGTTTTTTGGCATGCTTTTATATTGCCAAGGAAGAATTTCTTAGAAAAAATGCCATTTTTGGTTTAGCAGAAATGTTTTAAAAAATTAACAAAGGGATTTTAAAAATAGGGAAAAAAATTCTTCAGAACTGATTGTTCTCACTACTAGGTAAGTATTTACTTTTATAACGAAAATCTTTACTTTTCCTAATATGTTATAAAAGTTTGTCCAAGTGAAATAATTTATTAGTTTTAAGTCTAATGGAACCAGGCTATGATGAATGTTTAAAAAATAATTCTACCAAATGAGTTATTTAATCATAGCAAATTAAAAAAGATGATTTACAAAATTAATAAAATATTCAAATAATTGCAAGGTTGCCAAAAGCGTTGCCACAAAAAGTCTATATCAAAGTTGCACCACCATAATTTTTTGTCAGATTGATAAAACATATTTTTAGTGTGCCGCAGTATTTTAGTAATTAGTTAATGTGGTACCATGACATGAAAAAGGTTGATAATCGCTGCCTCTGACTTTTCATCAGCTTTATAGATAAGTACAGGTAACCCCCGTATAACACGGCACTTCTATAGCACGGATTCACTCTAACACGGTTCGAGAATTGGGAACATCCCCGTATAACACGGTGTTTTTATGGAATGATTGGAACAACGATGCGAAAAGTATGGCATGAAAGTTTAATTTAAACGGTGTAGCATGGGAATATCCTAAGAATTACACGCGCGGATATTATCTCGAGATAAATTAAATAAAAAGTAACTTAGCTTAGAAGAGAAATGGCGTCTCTCGGGGATCCCCGCTCGTCATAAAAAAAAATGGCAAGAACGCTTAACGCGTTTCTTTCTCACAAAGATGCAAGGTCGTTGGACTGAGGCGAAAAAAAGAGCGTATTCTTCCTCTCCACGCTTTTTATCAGTTTTTGAGGGGGTCGCAAATCAGGGGAGATGGTCTTGTCAATCAAGGTAGCTGGACTTCCTGATTCGCTGTTTTTAAACTAGCTCATCTGTAATTTGTTAGACGAACACGCATGACGTAACTTTCCGGAAGATTCTTAGCATAGTTAATGAGCGTCACTGGAGCGAGGGAGAAAACGGAATTGAGAAATAAAGGACTTAAAAAATAAATGTCATCACTGATCTCGTGGCTGTCACTCAGAGGATGAGGATATCTTACCAAAAAGAAAACACCCTCGGTTAATAGTGCTTAGTGATGACGAAGAAAACATTGTTTAATTCATATTAATATGTATTACTTAAGAAAATTTTGATAAAGATATTTATCTTAATTATGAAAATATAATAGCATGTTTTTTAATTTTTGGAACTTAACCCCCTTTCCGTGCTAGTTCTTTGTTTCGTATAACACGGCAATTTTTTGGAACATAACTCGCTTGTTATACGGGGGTTACCTGTATTGTATGTTTATGTAAAGTTATCTTGTTGGTTTTTTCAAGAAGCCTAGCCCCGGAGGGGCTTTAATCCCTTATCTGCTCACAAATAAAACATAAGTAATGTTTATGTAAAGATTTAATGTGTGTATTTAAAGCTTTTGCACAACTGCCACCTGGTGGTGAATTTTTCATACATGTGTTTATCATTTATATTTCTCTGGTCTTACAAAGACATCAGTGGTGTTTTTTTGTATGAAATGAATATTTTATTTAATGCATTACCTTTATTGATTTTGACTATTTAAATATGTGTAGATTCTTGTACAAGAATGACATCATATAATTTATCATTCTTTTGTGTATTGTATATTTAATATTTGTTTATTGTTTTGTCTAAAAGTTGGCCTATGTTACTCTAAAGGCTTGATCTTATTTCTAATTACTTTTTCTCACCTCAGGATTTCATAGCTGCGAATGGGTATAGTGAAAACACTAAAGGTGATTCTGAAAATGATTCCAGAAACTCAATCGATAAAAGTGCCAAAGTGGGAGCCACTGGAGAGAGAATGTTGTCCGAATTTCAAAAGACTCCTACAAAGTTTGCAGAAAATAAAGAAACTACGAAAGTTTTGTATCAAATTCAAAATATTGAGGTATTAACAAGTTTTATAAAAAGTACTGACATTTTTTTCAAAGTAACTAATTATTTGCAAACAATGTGGTATAAATGCTGTTTGCTACCAATATTTCACATGTCACCAGTGGTCTGTAAACCATGCAATGACCCAGGTGTTGCGAAGGCAGAACAAATTAAAACTTAAGGGTACACAGCATCCTAAAAATCACCAAAATGTCAAAAAATTTTATTATCTTATTAATTATACAACTTTAAAGAATATGTGTGCAAAATTTTATAGCTGCAGCTACATTATTTAGTGAGTTATTAAAGTTTTTCTATCGAATGTAAGGACTGAAACTGAAAGCCATTTAAAACTTTAAAGTGCTTTTTCTCAGCTTGCCATTTTTCATGACTACAGTGTATTTAAAATGCTAAGACTTTTGTGACTGAAGTAGAAATTTGAAACATTTTGTGGTTGTTTAATATATTTGATAACTTTGGATGGAATAAGGATTTGGAAAAATAGTTATTTTTTCAAAAATTGATGAAATCAACTATTTTTTGTGTGTTTGTTAAACAACAGTGGTACATGTAATCCCAAGCACAAAATTGTGGGGAACACTTCTTGGAAGGTAAATAAAAAAAATTTGAAGATGGAGTAGGAATTTTATAAAATATTTTTATAAAAATTGAATTTTTTAATTGTGAATGTATGGGTCGGTGTGAATGAAATGTCCGGAAAATGATCATCACACTTCAATGGCGATAACTGAAAAATACAGTATCTGACCTACTTAAAATAGTCTCCCTCTGAATTGACACACTGTTGCCACTTGTCTTACAAGGCCATGATCCCGGAACAAAAAAAGTCTTGTGGCTGTGATGCGAAGAAGTCGACTGCAAGGTGAACCTCTGTATCTTGGGTTAACCGTTTGCCAGACAGAAAGTGATCCAGGTGACGAAACAGATGAAAATCTGTAGGTGACAAGTCAGGAATAGGGGGGGATGAGGCATTGCTTCATAGCCCAACTCACGTAATGTCAGCATCGTCCGTTGTGCGACATGAGGACTGGCGTTATCTTGCAAAAGGAGAGCGCCATGTCTGTTTATCAAAGCCGGTTGTTTCACCATCAATTTCCGGTGCATCTATCGTAATTCATCACAATGTCGTTCTGAAGTGATGGTTTGGCCACTTGGCAGGAAACTGCGATGAATTATTCCAGCTGTAGACCATACAAGAAGCATAACCTTTCTGGGATGTAAGGGTGACTTGGGATGACATCTAGGAGGCTGTACTTTGCTCAACCATTGTGCAGATTGTTTCCGATTGTCATAAAGGACCCATTTCTCGTCGCAGGTAATGATTCGCTGAAATAGAGGTTCTCTCATTCCTGGAAAGGAGCAATGCAGACTTCCAAACATCTCATCTTGTTGGCAATTGTCAATTCATGAGGCACCCAAGAATCCATCTTTTCGACCTTACCCAGTGCAGCCAGATGGCGAACAATTGTAGTGTGATGGACACCTCTGCCACTATCTCACAGCATGTTTTCCGTGGTTCAGCTTCAACCACACTTAGCAGAGCATCGTCAGAAACTGCAACTTCTGTGACCCTGTGGTTTGTTTTTCAGTTTTATATCTCCACTTCATAAACTATCGCCGAATGGTTCATTCATCTGCTGTATTCTCCCTGAATGCTGTGTTAATGTTTCGAGCAGCAACTGCAGCAGAATGTCTCAGTTTAAATTCGTAAAGGAAGATGACTCTCAAATCTGAGTTTTCCATGTCGAATTTGGAAGCACCTTACGCCCAAACAAATTAAATCTGGAACTTGTACTTCACACATGTGATAGCTATTATAGTAGCTCTGTGACGTAAGATGCCGTAAGCTTGTAGGTAATTACTTTTAGCTGTATGGGGGTCATTCCCAATGCTATTTCTCATTGGACATTTCATTTGCACCGACCCAATAAAAATTATTTTCCTTTCTTTTGTAATGTATATTTAATGTGTATTGGTATAAGGTACACTAAAACTTTTTGTTGTGAATATATAAACAAAAAATGTTCAAAGGGTACTGTGTCCCCTTAATGCAGTAAAGAACAATAATATTTATTAATTTAGCAGGTTACAGATTTGTACAAAGCAACAGAAAAAAAAGCAATCAGGCTTTAGATCGTCACCTGTATTCCAGCCATGAAACTGAGAATGGGATTTTATATCCTTCTTACAGTCACTGATAATTCTATGCTTCTTTTCATATATTGTAGAAGAATATTGCCTTGTGTAGATATTACAGAATATTACATAGGTGAGAATCGTCATAACCTCTGGTTGAAAATTGCTGATATAGATTTTCTAAGTGTGAGGTTTTGAAAAAATAAGATTATTTTCTATATGAAAGACTGATTCAATATTATAAGTTTATGATGAGTGAACATGATTTAATTCTATTTCACATGTCAAACACTTTCCAAATACTAAACAAAACCAGGAAAGACTTGAGAACTATTTTATCTTGATTATGAATGCCCATTCATAATCAAGATAAAATTGACTCTTGAGTTATAGCATTCTTGCATCTGGTGCGTTGTATTCCTTGACTCAAACAAAGCTATTGACTTTATTGAGATTTTAAGAATAGGTCACATATTGTTTGGAAACTGCTGATAGCAGTTCCTTTTTACCCTTTAGTTCACTGTCAAACATTTCAAAAGGTAATTGACAAGATTCAGATTTCTTCGTTGTTGTTTAATAGTAAGATAGCATTATGCTTTAGAAGAATGGCCTTTACCTTTTCAGTCAGTCATCACAATAAGGCATTAAATTAAGGGTCACTGTAAAGCAAGTTTACTGTGCTTTATATCTTAAAAGTAAAGTTCCATCTACTATAATTTGTTGCAATGAATTATATGATATTTGCATTAAATCTATGCCTTATTTTAAAATCTTAAAATTCTATTTTCAGGGTACTCAAAAGTTGCCTTCTGGAGAGCAATCTGTAAATCCCAAAGACTCTAAAACATCTAAATTGAAGAAATATTTGGCTGAGCCTTCTATAATATCTGAACTGCCAAAGAAACATATCCCTGAAAATCCTAAGGATTTATCACCCGAAGATTTAAAAACATTTAATGAATTAAAGAAAAGAGCCATGGAGTTATCATATGTTGGTAATTTCATAGATTCAGTGGAAACCTTTTCTAAAGCATTACAGCTGTGTGCTTGTCCAAAAGTAAAGAAGCATTATCAAGATATTAAGGTATTTTTGTTCTATTTCCAATCAAGCATTTCTGCATTTTGTATTTTATGAACATATGTATTCATTGAGATTTTCATTTTTATTATTGAAAATCAGATTTTTTTCCACTTTAATTAGTTTCCTTCATAATTAAAAATTACCTGCATATAGATAATTGGTTTTCCCTCTGTCGACTTAGTATACTTAGATATTTCAGTGAACTCTTACATTTTAGATAATTTAATTTTTAGATTTCTTTTAAATATGCAAAGCAGTTGCAAAATATCACTCAGATGGCAGTACTTTTTCCAGTATTATCAGTGGATACTGCTTTAGAAAGAATAATATTGCTATTAAATTTTCTACATAATTCTTTAAAATTTAATTTTACTGCTTTTAAAATGTTGCCATTGAGTAAAGTAGATGCAAATATAATTCTGTTCCTAACCAGTGCATTTGACTTTTTAGTTACAATTTATTGTTTTGATTACTGCTAGATCACTAGCTTATAGCTCAGCATTATTTATCTACATTCTAGCTATATTTTAATATAGCTAGAATGTATATATATGTGTTTAATTTTGTTATTGTTCTGTATGTGCCATTTCAATTTAAAAAATATAATATTTTTAAATGTTAACCACTTATAAAAACTTAAATCATAGCTTAATAAAGATATTTGTATGCTTGTCACTATTTTGCATTAAATATCACTGAATTGGTAGTGAAAACTGCGGATTGATGCCAAGGAGAAAACAACGAAAAGCTTCATTTATAAGGCTTTATTTACATTTGTGTCACTTTTACATTGTTTTAACAGGGTTGGTGCAAGTAACTGAAAGGCAACTTGGCTTTTATGACCCTTGGTGACTTACTTTTCAAACCACGAACATCTTGAGAAATACTATTTTAGGCAATTTCGTAACTTTTTCTTAAATCTCCTGTGCTTGCATAATTTTTTTAAACCTGCAATTTAAAAAGAATATTTTTCCTGTTGTACAAAATTATCAGTTGAAACAAATCTTTGCAAAAAAATGACTACCTTTAACTTGTAAAACTGATTAGAATCTTAAAAGAAAGAAAATAGAGGGAGGTTGAAATGGAATATTTTTAGTTTTAATCAATTTTCTCCAAGCACATGTAATTTCCAAAACATGTTCTTCATTTTTTACAAAATAAAGACATTTTTATTCCCATTAATTTAATACTAAACATTGAAGCAATACTTTGGGTGAAGGTAATCAGAAAGTAGATGTATCTTGACTTTTCTGTTCATTAAGCAAATGATGCCTTCACGATAAGGCATTCACATTTCTGTTGGTTAATTATTTCTTATTTTTTCTTGAGATATTTCACAATCAAACCTGGGTGCCCATGGGTGGTTGGATGTCCTTGTTTACATTAAAGAGGATTATCTAACTGAATTTATGGCAAAGGACTAAAGACTGATTCTTTAAATCAAATTGCTTTAAAATAAGTGTTTCATTTTTGTTATAGTGTTTGTAATGTATTTTTGTGTATTAGTTAATGGCTTCTGAGCATGCTGAAAAATTACATGAAGTTCAGAATTTGACCAAAACTGGAAAGAAGCTTGCAATTGATGGAAATCAAGCTGAGTCACTAAACAAATTGAAAGATGCCTATAATGTTTGTCCATCACCAAGTATTTCAAAAATGATTAAAAGATTAGAGGTAATTATTTAATGTTTTCAATTTAATATCTGTTTGATATTTTAAAGTGAGTATTTAATTTCAGATTGGATTTTTATGAAAACTTAGTTAAGCAAAAAGGAATTATACACAATCCCCTGTGAGGAATCAATGTGATCGTATTATTTTTGTACTTGTCAGTGTTGGTGCAAAGTGAAGTAGCTTACATTGTCATTTTTCTTTCCTACATAATAAATCAGCAAAAGCAATTCTATTCTACGACGAATTTGCATCTGCCATGATCAACGCAGCTGCATGTTTAAGAATCAACTAGGTATGTTAAATATGTCATGAAACATACCCGTTTCTGCCTCTTCATAAACTTTATTTACAAAATATATACACAAGAAGTTCTTACAATATTGTTTTGGAACTATTACAAATCGACTACATCACTTGCGAGTCATTGGCAATCTTAAAAAGCTTAATTATCATCGAATGAATGCAAACACAAAATAGGTTGCGCTGATCAAAATCTGAATCTGACATTCTCCCACCTTTTGATAAAATACATTATCAAAACCTAGGCAAATCTACAATTAGCTCAAACAAAGTTTAAAATTTGACAAAATGTAAAAACTTAAATCTAATTAAAGTGAAAAAAATATAACAATAATTAAATTCACATCTAATTAAAGTAGAGAAAAGTAACTTATTCCAAAGAATTTAAACACTGACTTACTTGCTATACTCAACTTAAGAAAAATACACTACTGTTTGTGAAAATTGCAACACTATGAAAGAATCATCAGAAATAAATTAAATTTATTCCACGTATTAATTATAGTGGCTTAAATAAACGATCAAATTTACATAGCAATAAAACAAAAACAATGCCAAAAATCAATATCTTGTGCAGCCGCCATGCACAGCGAGAGCCTGTACACGACGTGGCATCGAATCATACAGATTCTGAATGTCATGCTGAGGAATGGCATTCCAGATGGCCTCTATCTGATGCCAAAGTTCAGTCGTACTCTCTGCCCGACGAGCGGTATGAGCGAGTCGCAGTCCAATGTAATCCCAGACATGCTCAATGGGCGACATCCGGGGAATGTGCAGGCCATGGAAGAAGGCTTGTATATTCCGAGCAACATGTGGACGGGCATTGTCTTGCTGAAATACAGCTTCGGGAATGCTTTGCAGAGTAGTAGGGCTCCAGAACTTCCCTGATGTAGCGCCCGATGTTCAGGGTCCCCACAATTTGGAGTAGGCGGGATCTCTCATGATATCCAATAGCGCACCAGACCATAACGCCAGGCGTTCGTTCAGTATGACACTGAATAAGACACTCCGGGAGAAGGCGTTCACCTCTGTAGCGTCTGACGAGTTCATGTCCATCGTTATAGTCCAGATAGTAGCGGGACTCATCTGAGAAGACGACTTGTTTCCAATCGGCATGCCATTGGCTGTGTTGGTGAGCCCATTGTAACCGGAGGCGTCGGTGGTTCAGCTTCAAGGGAATCCTTGCATGTAGCCCATGGTGCAGCAGACGTTGACGAACCGTGGGGGCAGACAATGACACACCTGTAGATGTGCTCCAATGTTGTGCCAATGCATGAGAGGACACTGTACGGTCCGTCACTGCCATGCGGATGAGGTGTCGGTCATCCCGTGGTGACGTCATATTACGTGGCCCACTGCCAGGGTTTCTACTTGTCCTGTTCTCCATGGTCCATCTCTTCCACACATGCATCACTGTTGAGAGTGGCGATTTCACGATACGAAAGTCCACCCTCACGGAAGCCAATCATGCGACCCCGTTCGAACTCCGTTAGTTGCTCGTATGGGACGCTGCGGTTTTGGCTAGGCATATTGACTTCTAATCATTTACAGGAGTCAAACGACGATACACACATTTTAACGCACCTTTACAGGGCTTTTTATACACGGCTCACTTGGAAGTTTTGAAACCCGTTTTGCATTTCTTGCAAGTTTCGTTTAATTTGCATGATTCCTTCATGTTGCAGTTTTCACAAACAGTAGTGTATTAGAGTTCTCAATCAAAATATCATAGTTCATGAAACTCGAAGTTCAAATTCCTTAAATTTACATGGGAGTTTTACAGTTCTACCACTCCTAGTAATAACCCTTTTCACCAATTCTTCATGCATTGATGTCTTTGGCTCAATATAATTTTCATTTGTTTCACTAGATTTTTGTACCCTTTCAAGACCTTTGTCAGGGTACCTTATTCTAATGGATACACACGTTGCATGGGTCGAAGCAACAACCCAAACGACATCTTAATTTTTGCTAGACGAACATTGTCGTCCTTTCCAGGATAGAGAGCCACGATTCGTCCCATCAGCCTAAAGGTTCTTTTCTTGTCTTCATTTTCAATCAAGACAATGTCTCCAACTTTCAGATTTAGATAATTCTTGTTCGGTTCCTTCAACAGTAGTTGACCGAGATATTCTGTTCTGAATCGTCTCTTCAAATCTTTCTGTCTGATAGTAACGAAATCTTCTTGAGAGATCGACTTTATCATGGTGATCCAGGCCGGGAACTCCCACCATTTGTATATCGTGCAGGAACATGGCAGGCGTTAAAGGGAGCATGTCATCAGATGTCAGAAATGTATGCGAGGGGTCTTGAATTTATAATTGCCTCGCAATCACACAGTAGGCTGATCATTTCTTCATAAGATAGAGGCGTTACCTAAGACGCATCGAAATAATCTCTTAAGTATTTGTATGAGACTCTCAAAAAATCCGCCCCACTACGCAACTAAGCCTAATAATTCTCTAACATAAAATTCCACAAGAAGCTCTTCCCGACCAAATCTCGTTTTTAGGCTTTCAATTGCCTTGACATAATTTTCCAAAGTCGGCGGGTAGCTGTCAATAATTTCCTTCGCTCTGCTACCAACACTCATGCATTGGATGAGATATTGAAATTTATCTTTATCACTCATCTGTTGATCATTATGAATTCAGCTAAATTGGCTCCAAAAACTAAGCCATTCCTTTACATCTCCGCCAAATTTCACCAGTTCAATCTTTGGGAGTTTTCTCAATGATAACTTGTGGCGTCATTAAGGTGGGATGTCTTTTCCATAATTAATCTAACACAAACACGAGCTTTGTTAAAATGTTCACGATATTCCTTAATTTTTAAATATTCATTGTCGAAATTATCCGGGTTAGACTCCAATAAAGCATCACAAACTTTGTCATCGACAGTAGTGAGATCGTTTGCGACTCGTTCTAAAGATGCAAATTCCCTTTCAATATCTTCCAATTGAACATTTTCTATTTCAAAAAGAGCCATTAAACTGTTATACAATTTAGTAAATGACGTTCGCTTTGGAGCTCTTTTCCTAACGAGCACTTCCATTTCACAATCTAGTTTCGCTTTCGTTTCAAAATAAAATAATATTTCAAAGCAAATTAACTGACCTGTTTCAGGTTTTGATCACGTCCGGATTAGCGAATGTTAGATATGACATGAAACATACCCCATTTCTGCCTCTTCATAAACTTTATTTACAAAATATATACACAAGGAAGTTCTTACAACATTGTTTCAGAACTATTACAAATCAACTACATCACTTGCAAGTCGTGAAGCCTGATTCTGCAGCTAAAAGTCTCATCACAAAATAAGTGGCGTTGCTTAAATCTGAATCTGTCGAGGAAGAACCAACCATTTCCTTATCACCTACCAGCAGTTCTACACATTTCTCATTAAAACAAATAAACTATTTTATTACACAACTAATTAAATTTATAATCTTACAGCCAATGGACTTCTGGAATAAAGGGTTCACTAAGTGAAAGTTCCCAAATTTGTCTTTTTATTGATAAAAATAAAAAAAGTCAGGTGTCAAATCATTGTATAGTGGACTTGTTCTGAGGAGTGATGTATCAATCTTAATTCATCTCAATTCTGTTTCTTATTTTTGAACTAAAATTTGACATAAAGAAAAAATATCACTAATTTTCATATACGTGGTAATTTTTCCTATCTAAATTAATTTTAAGTCATAAACAGGTAGTCAATCCACTGGTAGAATAAAACTGCTTGTGTTCCAGTAATTGACCAAGGTGGTTGATTACTGGACTTTTAGGGCAACCTCTGATTTTATATTTGAAGTTAGATATTTCATGATGAGGTACAGTTGTATCATATGCCTCATTTCGTGCCAATGCTCTTGGTGCGGTTTTAGTGTCTGGCAGGAGGAATTCCTTTCAGACCTAATTTCGAGGATGCATTGCTTGACTGCTTGTACAGTTTCACAATACCTCTTGGAATTGATCGCCATTCCATTAGGTAGAAATTCTGATTAAAATACCTCTTTTATCCTAAAAAAGGGTGAGCATGACTTTCTGGGCTGAAGGGAATTGGAATTTCTATTAAGTTTCTTTACACTTGGAAAACCTGGGTGACCATATTCAGTGGATTGTTTTTATTGGGGGGGTCATGATGAACTCAATTTGAATTTTGATGTGTAACCTTTTGGTGTAAAAAAAACCTTGTTACTGATTGTTGCTTTATACTTAACTTGAAAGTAGCATGCATGACTAACAAACACTTACTCAAGGATGTCAAACAGAACTGAAACAAGTTGATATGCACTACACAGCATCAGCTACTAATCACAAAACATTTTTCTTTCCCAACTAGTGATACTGCACTGAAGACCTTACTTAATGATACTCATTTAATTGTGTTTAACATTTAATTAAGAAATCCTTGTTAATGTTTCACATCAACATGAATGGTTTTTTGTTTTGAATATCATTCATGTTAGCCCCTCCTGAAAAGGTAGAAAAGAACAATTGTTAATTTTTTTAATTCATCAGATCAGCATTTAGTAATTTATAACCATTTTACTTAAAAAAACGAGTAATACTTGACCTGAAATCTTAACATTCCCTTGCTTATTTCTAAGAATTTATTTAATGTTGTTATTTATCTATGTCATGAACATTGCATATTTTTATTGATTTCATTTGCTACTAAATTTTTTTGCATCTTGTTCAATTTTGATTTTCTAGACTGCTTTGAAATTGTTGATGTCAACTAGTTGTAGTCAGATTTTTTACTTAATAAGAAATTATAATTGATAAATGAGGATTAATAATTATTTTTTCAAATGCCTCCAGTTTTCATTTCATATTCTGTTTTTCATTTTTAAGTCCCAAAATACCTCCAAATATTCATCTGAAAAGGGCTCCATACCTTTTGGAGTAAATGATAACTGTTCTGCTGCATCTAAAACAGAAACATTTTCCACTGAATCAGATGACTTTGTAAGTACTTTTCTTATTTTGTATATGCTGTATTTTTCATTACTCTTGAATAAATAATGTGAGAATACACGTGTTCATGTAACTTTACGTGAATTTTTTACATAATAACGTATTTGTTTTAATGTTATTCTCTCCCACATGCTTTTCCATGTTAGGATTGTATTTGGCAAATTAACTGCCTTAGACCCTGGATATAATCTAATGTATATAGGTAATGACAATTTTATTTTGATGTTTTACTTTCCACTCAAAACTTACAATCAATACTTGTACAATAATTTTACATTAATTTGGTTTTACATCAGAGTTTACCCACATCGATGACTAGAACTGACTTCCATGTTTGGATGGAAAAATTCATATGAAACTGCTACAATTTAACATGAAAATTTTCCAATCTGAATGTAAATTAGTCATTTTTTATTGCTGTTTCATGTCGCCTTTTTTGTATTCCTTTTGAATTTTATAAATTTTTTTAAGTAAATTCTTTTTGAAGATTTAAATGACATCATAGGACATAATGTTACCATTACGTTGTCTTTGCTTGAAACATCTGATAATACTGGGAAAGTTATTAATGAAAATTTAAAAGCAAAAAACGAGCAAATGGAGATATCGTCTCTTTCGTATGACAATGGAAACACTATGATTAGTAATGTGGAAGGAGTTACTGCATTTACACTAAGGAAAATCAGCCTAATCTTTAGTCATGAGGTAGTTTTCATTTGATACATTACTGCAAAAATACAGAATCAAATCTGAAGAATGTTGATGTAGAACAATTATTGATTATTCAAATGTATTATTTGGATAAAAGTCCTAAAAGGATAACTGAGGTTGAAATAAGCAAGCAGTTTTGCGAATTATGATATACTAAAATATGTATCCTTAGTAGAAGAGAAGCCAGCATGAATATGTGCTGGCTTTCTCTTCTGGACAGCATAAACAAAATTGTAGATCTTGATTACTTTTCAAAGGTTTAGAATCAAGCAAAGGAAATGGATTTTTAATTTAATGTGTCTTGTTTTGTGTACATATTAAAATTTATTATTCATTAATTAATTGCATTAGAAACAATTTTAGGGCTGATTACAATGTTTTTTAAATATAGGTTATATGTGTATCTACTAAATCTTTTGTAATGCAAATATAAGTTTCACACAAAGACTAGTTGCAGATTTTCTAGAATGAATACAATACATTTTTCATCTATTTGTCTGTCAAGGTTGCAATTAACGTTTCGGTTAAATGTTAGTTTTCAAAGCGTAATCATGTTATTGAAATTCTACATATTCATTACTGATATGGACAGCCAAAGGTTGGTATCTCTGGGTATTCAATCAAAAAAGGTTGAAAAGCACTGTTTTAGAAGACAAGTTGAAGCACTATCCTACAAAAAAGGTAACAAATGGGTATGTGAAAAAATCATGATTTTTATTTAAACATTAGATTTAAGTCTAATTTTCAAAAAATTAAATCATATTTTAATGATTAAAGTTATTTTTAAAGCCACTGTTAGTGGAATTTATTGGCTTCTTGTTTTCTACAATCAAATACATCAAAATGAAATTTGAATTTAAGTATTTCTGACATGCATTATCTAAAAATTAAGTGATCTCTATGGTATTAACAGCTTGCATAATGTATCTTTTATAAACATGATTTTTATATTTTTGAAATACTAGGAAAAAGCTATTAATGCCTGCAATGATCCTGCTGCTTTAAGTCCAGAAAAATTGGCCAGGTTTACGTCTCTTTATGAAAAAGCCAGAACAGAGGCTGCAGAAGGAAAGCTTCAAGAAGCTTTAAAAGCATTGTTGGAAGCAAAATCCATCTGTGCAAGCAATAAAATTTTGAAGCGTTTAACAGCCTTACAAGTATTGTTTTAGTTTTTCTTTACTTTTCTTAAAGTTATTTTGTATGGCATTTCAGAAGCTTCAAATTTCGACTTAATTGACTACTCTCATTAAGACAGATATTTTATTGGGTTGAAAAATATACAAGTCAGTAACACTGAAAGAAGTATATATCTAGTAGGAACATGTGCTCACAGGAAGAACTACTCTCACACAATCTACTCTCAAGGGGACCGAGTAGAGTCGCTTTCAGGCTGGGAAGGTGACTTACTCTTTGTAATGTGTTAGAATATGCATAAGTAATTTTTTTTCATAATGGGCTCAAAGTTTTTGTTAGCTTTCAATGGTTTTACTTTTATATTGTATGTTAATCTTGTAAATTCTATACAGCTTAAGGAACTCTTTATACTCATACCAGGTGCTACATACTTGCTAACTACTATTGTAATAATACTTTCACTCATTCCTAATGGCCACCCATTGGATTAGATAACATCACTTATGGGTTGCAACATATTGTTTTTGGTGTAGAAAATCATGATTGTTTTAAAAATGAATTTTAGTTATCTTTTTACCAGGAAAAATCGTTAATATATCTTTTATAAAGAAAGAATAAAGTTAGATTAAATCACTTTTTATTGAATGGCTTTATGAAAGTTAGCTACTATGGTGTACTTGAATTAATCCTGATGTTTCCCTGCTAGGAAAGGCACATATTGTAAACTTCCATCACATTAACATAGCCAAAAAATATTCATTATAAAATACTTAAAACAACTTTAATGACTTAATGTTAAAATAACAGGAAATAAGGTAAGTATGTAAAATGTCACAAAGTTGTAAATATTTGATAAAAATTTTGTAATTTGTACTGTATCTGATATCAGGCCCACAATGGGTTTTGTCTGTCTTTTGATAAAACATCAGTTCTGACAACCCAAAGTAATGTTAATCTTTTATACATCTGTATTTAATTTTGTCCCAATCCAAATATGCCCTTGCGCCATAAAACCCAAAACCAACATAATCCAAATATTTGTCTATAAATGGTCCAAATAAGAATGTTTGCTGATAAAGAATGTTTAAAACATTAAAATAAAACTTAGAATTCAATTTTAGCTTGTTAAAATGCACCATTTCTTACTATTCCAAAATTCGTGGAGATATTCGTGATTGAAATTTGAACTATTCCATGCCTTGAAAAAGGGGTCGTCCAGAAATTCAAAAATGTGTTCTCCGGTGTTATGCAGTTTTTCTGAGTTAAGCAACGACGAATTTAAATTCAAACAAAGAAAGTAAAAAAAGATAAATAAAAAAAACCGACCGACCGAAATCACAAATTTCGCGCAACAACTCTCGGCTACACAGCCACGAATGCAGATTTACTATTTAATAATTTTATCCTGATAAACTTTGAACAGATGCGAAAATGTCAGAAACAAATGCGCGTTATTCAGTGTGGCACATTGGAAAAGTAAGATGAGCAAAAGCAAGAAATTTATTGCTAAACAAAAACATAGAGAGTATTAAAAAGGTCACCATTGGCCACAATACATATTTATATTCGATCAAGCACGCCGGCATGCACATTCCTTATCTGCAGTGTGACAGTAGCGCAGCTATCGATGATACGCTGCCGCAGATCCAGAAAAATTGTCGACGGAGCTTTATACACCCGATCTTTGATGTAACCCCAGAAGAAGAAATTGAGAGGGGGTAAGATCTGGAAAGGGGCAAGAAAAACTGTATAACACCGAAGAACACATTTTTGAATTTTTGGACGACCCCTTTTTCAAGGCATGAAATAGTTCAAATTTCAATCACGAATTTTACAGATAACTCCATGAAACTTTTTCCTGTGCTTTTATTATGGTATTGTGTACATTTTTCTAATTGAACCTTTTGGCCGATCTCCTTTAATTTTCTAGTTACTTTTTAAAATTTTATCCTTATTTCGCCGCTAGGAGCGCTGTAAGCTGTCTCAATAAATTCAGCATGGTCACTTTACTATAGGTACATGTTACTTTCCTGACTACAAGATGCTGTTTCAAATTTAAAGGGACTTTACAGGTCATCCTGTATATTGCCAACAGTAAGAATTGACATTTTTTGTCATGACTTAGAAAATGACATGTGAAAAATATTGTAGCATACTTTTTCTTATAGCAGTACAATGAAGAGTACAAATGTGATGGTTGGTTCTTTTATCTGAATCACACTCTACATTTATTTTTTGCTTTTAATGGAGTACAAAATTTTTTCATTTTGTTATCATTGATTAAATGAACTCTGATTGGGTTTGCAGCTTTTCCATTTTTCTGTTCTTGCATGCAAATTACTATCCCATACTGATCTGTTATTATAATATGCAGCAATAATTTCTCAACAATGTGTCAGTATTGTCATCATAAAATTTTAATTGCTATAGGAACACATAAAGAATTCTGCTGTTAGTGATGGAGAGGGTGATGAAATGGTTGCTATTGCAGATGGTTTTTTTGTTTTCCATGAAATTCATAAGAAACTGTATCCATATCAAAAAGAAGGAGTTGCATGGATGTGGGAACTTTTTAAGAAGCAAAAGGGTGGAATTTTAGGTGATGATATGGGGTAAGTTAGTGCTTCAACCAATACATTTTGTATTTCTTGCAAAACTTAAATCGCTTAATATGATTAAAAACCTTAAAAATAATATTTTAAAATTCAGTGATTCATTATGCAAAGTAAGTTCCAATCTATCAGAATGCTAACTTGCTGATATTTTATTTCTCTTTTATAGTTATTTTCCTGTACTATTATTGCAATGCTATTAACATTTTTTAAGAACATATATTGTGTATCTTTTCTAGATGTTATTTTAATTTTTAAATATATAAACAAAAATTAATTAATATTTTAGTTTTAAGGTAATTTTAGTTGCCCTATTTTTTAGACTTGGAAAAACTTTTCAAGTTATTGCCTTTCTGTCTGGATTAATTGATGCTGAAAAGTTGAAACATGCTATTATCATCATGCCAGTTTCTTTGCTTCCAAATTGGCAAAAAGAATTTAAAAAATGGTGAGATGTAATCCTTGTTTACCTTATGCTTGTTATTTATCTCTTAACTATTAACTATGTAGGCTGTAACTGATACTTCTATGAATGTGCATTTTGGTGTCAACTCTAACAGAAAACTAAGAATAAAACAATTTTCCTGTTAGAAAATGTGTTATTCCAACAGGAAAATTGTTAGAAATTTGAAAAAGGCGAGACTCATTTAGATTCTGGGGCCATTATGGCTCAATGGGTATATCCACTGTGCTAGCAACCTGTGAGTTGTAGGCAGCACAGATTTGATTCGTCCCTGTGTGTATTTTTCTCTTCTGTATCAGTAAAACTTTCCTTGTGTGTATGTTCATCACTTGATACTGTCTGGTGCAGCATGGCCATATATTGCCCATTTGCCATAAACCCTAAAAATCAAATAACCTCATTTAGAGTCTAGTATTTGTGTACCAGAAGGGACATCATCACTAGAGCCATAAAAAGTACTTTTCACCACAGCTACCTCTGTATTTATAGAATAAATATTTTCAACTTATAGTTTGGGACACTCAAAATAATTTATAGCAAAAGACAGAAAGATACAAAAATAGGGATGAGAGAAAACAATGGCATGCCACAATTTCAATTATTTTAATCATAAAAATTCTAAAAATATATTTAACACTTTTAATTGCTTTTAACGCTTTTAATTAATGTATTTTTCTTGCTAAATTTTGTTTCAAAAGTGGATATATATGTTATCTGAAATTAAAAAAAAATTCCATGCTATATTTCGTAAACCCTTGTGTATAAATGCTTAATGTCATGGAATTCCACTTAGAACTGCATTGCAACTTGCTTGTCAAATGAGGCAAAAATTTGAATAAAATCCTATTTAAAGAAATTCGTGGTTTATCAAATGGATCACATTTTTTTTATTTTTAAAAATAAAATTGATTTATATGTTAGAAACTTTTGAACTTTGATAAAATATAATTTGACGTATTGAATTCTTCGACATGTTATCTTTCCTTTTGCAAAAATCACAAACAAGCAATCAGAAGAAATGAAAATCAAGTGCAGACAGTCTTAAATTCTAAACCCTAGCTTAGCACACACTGTATCTGGCAGTTTTGCTGCTTTTATTTTACCCTATTATGGAACTGTTATGGCACTGATAAATGGGCATTTGGAGAACAAACAAAATGGGAACTTTAGGCAATTCTAAATATTCAGAAAGCTAGAAAAGTTTCTTGTTACTTTTTAAAAAGAACTGAATGGAAAAAATATTTTTCCTCTTTCATAAATTTTGTGCTAAGCTGTGGTAACAGAAAGAAAACACATCAGAACTGATTACTGGATTGTCATGAAAATCTTTGGCACTAATTTTGAAGGAAACCTACAATTATACTTCTACTTCTAAAATGCAATAAAAGGTTTTAATAGCTCACTTTTTATGTATGTGGCACCATTTTGTGTAAAATAGATGGTTAGGACAAGTTCGAACAGTCACCAAGCATGTAACAGTAGAGGTCAGAATTACTTTTTCAACTTTGTATTAATTTCATAAAGCCTAATTTGATGCAATTGTTATCATTTCAGACTATTTTTTATTTTTATTTTAAGAATTACTTTTAGGTATTTTCTTTCGACAGTTGCATGTTACTTTGCATATGAAAAAATCTAATGGACTTTTTCTTGGAGTTTGGTAGGTATGCAATGTAAACTTAACCACAAATAGTAAAGAGACTCTTTGTACATCTGTAACATGCTTGAGAGAACGTAAAGCACTGGTAGCTCTTGGCAGGGAGCCATGTGCTTAACTCTTTACTACATTTTGTGCTTTGAAATTATGCGACTTATTTCTAATGAAAGTTAATCATAAAATCTCTAGAATCAACATTCCATAAAAAAAAAATTTACTTTTAAAATATGCTGTAAAGGTTGACAAATGACTCATTTCATCTGCGTTTCGAATCACATTATTGCAGCTTGGTTCAATTCTAGTTGGGCTTTTTATTCTTTTGTGTTTAAAACTGCATTTTTACGTACTTCACACTTATTTTCCCTTGTGTAAGGATATTGTCTCAATAAATAGCTGAAATCCATGAAATTTGTGCTCTATTTAAATTCTTATTCAAATTATTTTTTAAGCTGTGCATAACTCCTGAACTTTATCTTGAACACTAAATTTTTATTTAGGTGTCCTGGTGTTTCTGTACACGTATTTCATGGTGGTTCTAAAGCAGAAAGGGAACGAAGTATTTTGCGTGCTCAGCGGCGAGGTCATGTTTTATTGACTAGCTATGGAATGGTGGTAGGCAACTTGGATAGCTTAACTCAATTCGATGGGAGAGATTTTGTATGGGTAAGGATTGATCTCGTGAAATTTAAAAAACCATTTTTAAATACGATAATGAAACTATTCTCTTCAAAAACATACGTTTATTCTGGTATAAATAATTCTGTTATTCATGATATGAATAAAAGAAATTTATTGTATCAACTTGTAATTGTATTTTTAGTCCAGTATAAGAATGATAAATGTAATATATCTCATTTTTAAACTGGGTATGCTGATTTTAATCACTAAATTTTCTTAAGTTTAATACAATTGAAAATGAAATAACCTGGAACAAAATTCATGATAAAAATCGGTAAAAATTTGCTCCTACTCAGTAATACCCCAAGAATGAACCTTTTTAAAACTGACAATAACTGGCTTCCCTACTTTGAAGGTACTAAAGATAATTATATTGATTGGTTGCAGTGATGCCAACTTATTATTTGCTTCTTATATATAAATACTTTGGAACTCTTTATTTTATTTATATAAAGCGTTATCGGTATATTTGTAATATTATGTCATGCTGGATGGAGGCTGGGCCACAACCATAAAAATATTAGGACCCACGGAGTTCTTTGTCCCTAGAACTTTGATCCTTCTGATAAGCAATCTAAGACATATCGAACCACTCTGCATTATTTGATTACTCGTATTACTTATATCCGTTATGTTTAGGGTTCCTGGGCCCTACCATAAAAATTTAAAGGATTCCAAAGTAAGTTTCAATACTCGACTAAAATTGAATATTGAAATTGTTTCTCAATATTTGACTTGCACTATATTAGCTTGGATTCGTACTGCTCACAATTATACAAGTTTAGGATTCATTCGCACATTTTGGATGGTAGGTACAGTATACTTTCAATGTAATGCATAAAACTTGCATTATAAGTGCAGAGGCAGTTTAGTATACAAGCTGTACAATACAAGGAACCTGACAAAGATTAAAGATTATCTTACCAGACTGATATCAATATACCTACAATATTTTCAATGTGAATATGTGTTTACATTTTTGTGGAACCCATAATTTTAACTTACAAAACCCTGTTTGGGAAATACTGATATAGATATATTTTTATCCAATTTGTGTCAAAGTAAATTAGGTTTCTCCACCTTTCTGTAGTGATTATTTTGGAAATGAGGTGTTGCATTTTGCATTAGGTACTAAAATCTATCAATAAATATTCAATAAGCTAACTATAGTTGTGTCTCCCTTTTTAACTCTTTTACTTCACTTTTTCTTACTTTATAGTTCCTACACAGCTCTCACCATAAAACAAACCTTTTCACCTGTGGATTCACTCCCTATTGTGCCAATTTATCTACATTGAGTATCTTGCACATATGAATACACTCAATGAATTTTTCTACATTAAAAATTTGGAAGTTTCAAAATGCAATTGAACATTTTAATATAATTTAATCCACTTTTATGATGCTGTAACCTATTCTCTTTTCAATTTTGAGTGTATTTAACACATTGACTGCCAGTCACGCGAGGTTGTGTTAATAGTTATTGCCATAACATTGAAGCAAGGTTTTACCCATATGCCAACTTACTTATTATAAGAAATATGATTTAAAAGTGGTAATAAAAGATGGTTATGTGTATCACACTGATAGCTAAGCATTATGTAAGCCTTTAATTATAAAATTTTATCACTACGCACCAGCGCGTGATTGGCACTAGAGGTAAAATTATTTCCCAAATGCCACATTACGCGCTGGTGCGTGACATGTAAAAATAAATCAAAATAAGTAACAATATGCATTATTTTTGTATGAAACTATCACAAACAAACATATATGTATACTAGGGGGCTCCGCCCCTGCTCGCTCGCGCCTGTTCCCTAAACACGTGATCTGGAGGAAATTACTGAAGGAGGAATTACGTTTTTTTATACGAGGCGGGTTTTTAAGTACTGTTTTGAAATAAAATTAAAACAAGTACACTTTTCTTAACAATTTTATTTTTACATGAAAGCCGGTACTTTAATCTACTTTTCTGCATAATTCCCACCAATATTAAGGCACTTATCGTATCGTACAACCAGCTTTTGAATACCATCCTCGTAGAAATCTGCCGCCTGATTAGACAACTACTGCAACACGGTCGTTTTGACATCGTCGTTGAGGCGCTGACCACCCAGATGCCTCTTCAAATGCAGGAACACGTGGTAGTCACTGGGCGCTAGATCGGGGCTGTACGGAGGGTGATCAAGTTGTTCCCAGCCAAATGATCCGATCAGCTCTTGAGTTCGATTGGCCGTGTGTGGACGGGCATTGTCATGAAATCTTCTGAATCCGACACTTGGGCATCTTTGGGAGGAAAGAATTCCTCGTCACTGTCATAACTAAATTTACTCGGGTACTCGTCCGATAGCTCAGCCAACAAACTTGCAATTTCATCAGCCGTTAGCTTATTATTTTGCAACTTTCTTTTCTTTGCACGTGAAGTTGCTGCAGAACTATCATCTGTACAACTCATGTTACAAGATTCTATTACAAAGCAATAAATCAGAAACCACACACCTTTACAACTAGTTTCCAACCTTCACTCCACGTCAATACCAGCATACATACCCAAAACGCAATGCCGATTGAACTGGAGAACAAACAATGAAGCGTAGCTTTTCACGCGCCCGAGCGTGACTGGCACCTGAGACATCACCCCACACAACGCGCCTGCGCGTGATTGGCTCTTCACCGGTAACGCCAGATCACGCTCTAGCGCGGGATCGGCAGTCAATGTGTTAAAATGTTTTCGTTGCACACATTTATTAAATCCTGGTTATAGTTTTCTCTTATTGTATACATAAAAATTATCTAACATGCCTGATAAATATTGTTTATGGAAAAACTTTAAAAAGTATGGTTTTCTTTTATCAATGTTGCAGAAAACAAGCAATTTCTGCAATATTTTAATTTGCATTGATTTAAGCATTGTAAGTAAATAACAATATTTCAGTGAAAGTTGATCTTAACATAATCTATAAAATTTCAATTTATTATCATTAGAATCAACACATTCAAAACCTACTTGTATGTATAGTTTTACCAATTATCCTTGACTTTTTACATTTCTCATAATTTTTGTAAATTTATTTCTGTAGAAAAGTTATTCTTATGAATGAGCCGAGTTTGATAATATTCGATTACGTTTGAGGACTGAACCTTTTCCATTGCACTAACTTGTGAAAAATCAGCTCAGATTAAATTGAACTTAACAATTTACCCTTAATGTTTATGAGTTAATTATTCCCTGCAAGATTTTCAGTATTAATATTCTTGAATATAAAGGTTTTGCTTAGTTACACATGCATAACTGTTTTCGATATGGAAATTTTGAGATTTTTCTTTTTATATTGATTTTCTATATGGTCTTTATTTAAAACATTTATCCCCTTTTTGTTTTAATGTTTTTCTGGATTATGTTTATTTTGCTCTTAATCGATGTAAAACATTTGTAGGATTATGTGATATTGGATGAAGGGCACAAAATAAAAAATCCAACAAAAACAACCAAAGCAGTGCATGGAATTCCTTCCAAGAATCGACTAGTCCTCACTGGTACTCCAGTTCAAAACAATCTTAGAGTAAGTAATAGTTCTGTCAATTATATAAGTTCTACTGACTGAATCCTATTTTGAATGACCCTGCTGACAATTTTTATTTGAGAATAAAAATATTATTTTTATGCCATTTAATCCTTTTTGCGAAATGTTTTGACATTAAGTAGGTTTTATTAACAATGTATTACACATGTTCAAAAGTGTCTGAAATCCATTTTTTATTTACAGCCTATAAAAAGTTAATGAAATTGATGTTTATGCAGTTTCTTGTTAGCTTGTATTAAAGATAATTTGTTTCCCCATATCAATGAAATTTATACTGAAGAAATCTTTTTCTTCTGTTGGGTTGATAATTATGCAGAACAGTGGAAGGCAATATTGTTCAGAGTGAATTGTGGTGTGTTGTATTATGGTGAAACTAGAGTGAGGAGTTTGCTACTACAAGAAAGCAAAGAAAAATAAGCTGATTTGAATGACTTTGGCAGCGGGGAAAAGCAGGAAGGGGCCTAGGGACAGAGTTGTTGAGTATTGAATAAGTAGTACTTTTTTGTGAAACTAACCCTTTTCCTGTTTACATCACAGCATAGATATTGGAATGTTCTTTATTTGTCTTAAAATGGAATTAAGTTGTCAGAATGTGCCAATGAGCTTATGCAAATGTGTGTACATAACCTTATTTTGTGCCTACTGTAGCTGTTTCAAATGTTGCATAAATTGTAGAAAGCATGCTCACTCACCTGTTTGTTAAATAACATACTTCAAGCAGGTAATCCACAGGAGCTGAGGCAATAGATATTTAAGATACTTAAGTGGCTATCAGTAACTTAATTAAAGTAAGTCGATGAGTTGTGACACATTGCATAATGAAATATTTACAGATAATTATATAAAAACAGTATTGAGCCAATGCTCTTTGTATAGCTTAAAGGAAAGTATTAATTACATAGATAATCATATTAAATTTTTTATTCTGTGTTTAAGACTTTGTATGTTTTGTAGGAACTGTGGGCATTGTATGATTTTACTCATCTAGGGACTCTCTTGGGCTCAATGAAAACATTCAAAATGACATATGAAAATGTTATAACAAGAGTGAGTTATCATTTCATCTGTATCGTGATCATAGCTATCATTACCAACAAAATTTAATTTGATAAAAGTTGCACCAAGAAATTATTCAAATTCCATTTTTGTTCTACAATTTGATGCTAAGTTAAAATTAAAAATTTCTGTGTTATTAGTTTTTATCACTTTTCTTATTTTCCCTCTGGTTTCCAGGCAATGATTAAGAATTTTAACCTTGCTCAAATACATCTTTTGCTAAAAAGATGAAAATCAAATTTTATTATAGTTTTATTATGTTATGATCAAATTTTATTGTAATGCATATATTTGAAAATTTTATCGTTTAGATTTCTCTAGTAATTTTACCCTGGAATTTTGCCATGTTGCCTTTGAAAATTTGAGGAATTTCTTTTGAAATAAAAATCCTGAATTTGCCTAAATTTTTATAGCTTCCTCCCTTGTAGGCTAGAGAAAAAGATGCAACTGCAGGAGAAAAGCGCTTAGGAACAGAAATGGCTGATAATTTGAAGAAATTAATAAGCCCTTATTTTTTGAGAAGAACTAAAGCTGAAGTTTGGAATACAGTAAACCAGAGATCAGTAACAGATTTGGAAAATGAAATGGAGAATCTACAGTAAAAAGATTTTACTCACTTTATTTAATCTTACTTCAAACACAATTTAGATGATATTTTTGTATAAAGCTTTGACGACTTTTTATTCTAGTATTCAAGAGAACAAGTTAGCAAGAAAGAATGACTTGATAATGTGGGTTTACTTGTCTGAACCCCAGTGCGAAATTTATGAAAATTTCCTGCATTCAGATGCTGTGAAAACGGTATGTAAATATATTTAATGTTTATTTTGATACTTAAAAAAATGCTGGCTATGATTTACAGAATTATTATTGAAGGTTATTCTGTAGCTATATTTTTAAAAAGAGGAATCCCAAGTTATAAGAGAATATTGAAAATTGAGTGACTTTGCTCTGTGCTGATCTGCTTGAATTTACCTTTTCTGGTCATCATTATTCCATTCAGTAACTCCAGATTTTGTTGCCTGGCTTCGAATCAGTTTTAATCTTAATCAAAAGATTTCTAGGATTCTTTGATTTAAATAGCCCTTATGGAGCAAAAATGACCAGTGTCACAAATCAAGCCAACCTAGGATTCTTTTAATCAATGGGTGTGGTTTATTTTGTCATTAAATGTGTTGAGTAAAAACAATAGTGTGCTGCTATAGTAGATTGTAATGCTCAAAATTATAAATACATTTTATAATTAACATTTATTTTGAATTACAACATTCATTTTAAAGATTTATCCTTAAAAATCAATGTTGATTACTGTTTTAGTAGCTGTTTCTGAAAGTGAGCCTTTTCAGATTCAATTAAAACTAGATAAAAAAAACAAGACTGAAAGAAGTAAAAGACTAAAGTGCATAAATTACACCTTTATGTTTTAAAATTTTCAGAATTATTTTACTTAATGAACATGATTTCTTCATTAAGTAAAATAAAACTTATATCAACTCTGTACCATTTGGTTTTAAACTGTTAATATTCAGAATTTAATTGTTTAAGTAATTTCAGATTCTGGTCTCTAAACGGTCTCCTTTAGTAGAATTGACTATACTGAAGAAAATATGTGATCATCCACGATTATTAAGTCGCAGAGCATGTTTACAACTAGGTTTGAATGAGCAGCTCAGGTGAGAAATAGTTTATGTAAATTTCTTATTCACTTATATTATTTTGAGATACATTAATCACAATCTATTGATGTATTAATTAATTTGCCTCTGAGTACATAATTACTTTTAAAAGCAATAATCTTAATACATATAAAAGGAAAAATTGGTAGTTTAAGCTTTTATTTTCTATGGGCATATAGGACAGTTTTGTGAGCAAAATCGACAATTTAATATATGATCTTTTGTTTGCTATGTTTATGTTAAACCTGTCTCATGTAAATCATGAACACCTCTGAAGTGTACCAAGTGTTCATACATATGCATCTTAAATGTACTTGTTACCAGGGTATGAAAAAATCATGATTAACCCTTCAGGCGGCCACCCCGAGATATTTCGTAAACCAAAATGCCAGTTTAAGTGTCAACCCCGAGATATCTCGTAAACCAAAATGTAAGCTTAAGTGTCAACCCCGAGAATCTTTGAACGGTCACTTTTCCTTCCCCTCTACCACCCGTGTCCTCTAACGAGAGGGCGTGGCTCTAGACCTTTAGTGCGAGGGGTCCTGATGGGAACGGACAATCCCTAAAATGCTTCCCTCAAGTCCTTTGGCGTGTTCGTTGAGTATCACGACGGCATTCCTGTCTTTGTTAAGCTACACTTTGAAAGCGTCCATTTTTGGGTTCTTCGGGAAAAAGAAGTTGAATTGGAAATTTGGAACCGACACGCACTTTTCGAAAATGTATTCTCACTGCTATTTTGCTTTTACTTTTTGAGATGAAAACATTTTTAAATGCTTCATTTGAAGTACGATTAAAATTTACCAAACAAAAGCGAAAGGACATGAATTCAGGGAAAAAGATTGAAAATTAAAAAAATTAAAGGTATGATTTTTGCTGCAGCCAAAATCACAAGACATACATTTTAAATTACGCACAATTGTTTATTTTAATATTTCTCTACGTATTGGAAACTTAATGAAGTGCGATAATTGACGGAGTTCTAATAGGTTTGGTGAAGCCGGCTACCTGCGGGCCATCGATGCGATAAAGAATTAAAAAATTCCAAAACCTCTAGTTTGGTTCTTTCTCACAAACCTTAATTAACAATGGATAATTAACCCTTTGAAAATCATGTTAAATAAAATATGTTTTGCAAAAAAAAAAAAAGAAACTATGGGTAAAGACCTTTCGCCTCGTATGAATGTAATTTGCGCAAAACATAATTTAGTTTTTTAAGGGGTGGTGCGCTCTTGTATGTCACTTCTAGAACACCTCCTAGATATCACTATCAAACGAGAGAATATAGTCTTAATATGCCTAGAACATACCTATATCGAACTTTTACCATTTGAAGGTAATGAGACGTCCTACCGCCCTAAAATTCTTAACATTTGCCAGTCTTGGCAAATGTACTTCGTACTTGTTCGTACTTCCTTTCGTACTTGTCTTTAAAATTCTTTAACACCGCCATGCTACTAGCAGGTGCGACTAAATTTTTTTTTAATCTGAATTTCCCAAATCATCGTATTTGCATAGCTTTTCTTATTTTACCTGCAGTATTCTATTTAATTATAAACATTTCAGATAAGAAATAAAATATATTTAACGCACATAATGCAACAAGGGGATAGACATCTGTATACAAAGCTGAGTTGGCGTCTTTCTGTCCTCTATACAAATCTACACCGTTTGACCTATCCACATCAAATTTGGTACACTTATTCTTCAGAACCCTACGGGTAAAGTATGCTACATATTAACCCCCGTTCTATTTTTCTTGGATGTGGAGAAGAGGTAAAACAATTCGAAATCACCATAGGAATAGCGTTAAGTATTTTTACGATCACTGTCTGAACAATTCACACCAAATATATGGTACATTCATTCTATAGAATCCTGCTGGCAACGTAGGCTATATATTAACCCCGTTCAATTGGTCCTAGATCTGCAGAGGGGCCAAAACAAATTTGAAATCCACTTAGAAATAACATTGAATATTTTACGATCACTGTCATACCAATTCACACCAAATTTGGTACATTCATTCCTTAGAATCCTGTGGAAAATATAGACTACATATTTAACACGTTCTTTTGCTTTAGGTCTGGAGAAAGGCTAAAAACAATTCAAAATCCCCATTGGAATAACATTGAATATTTTGAAGATGAATTCACACCAGATTTAGTACATTCAATTTTTGGATGTCTGCGGGAAACATAGGTTATACAGGATATTAATCCCGTTCTATTTGTCCTGGGTCGGGAGAAGGGGCTAAAAACAATTCGAAATCCAAATGGGTAGGTAGTTAATTAATGTCCCCCTGGATGTTAATTAATGTCCCCCAACACAACGGGCTATTGGGAGATGTTCCGGGATCAATCCTGAAGTGAAAGATCCCAGAACAACGCCTCATAATTTTGAACAACGGTCAAGAACAATACTTGAGCCGGCACCCCACTCCAAACTTCCACACTTCGCCAACGTGAGGCCACGACAGATTTAACGTGCACCAGTCTTCGTGTATCCGACGGTCTTTGGCTGGACCGAGTTTCGAACTCGCAACCCTCTGTTTTCTAATCCGTTGCTCTTCAAACTGGGCTACCGCTGCCCTCGAAATCCCCATAGAAATTACCATTGATTATCCTTACTATGACAGTTTGATCAACTCATATCGAATTTGCTACACTCATTCTTTAAAACTCTGCGAGAAACATAGTCTAGATATTAACTCCATTTGATTTGTCCTGGGTCTGTAGAGAGATCTCAAAACAATTCGAAATCCCCATTGGACTACTATTGAATATTACGATGAGTTACAAACAATTCGATCGACGCCGGGTAATTCAGATAGTGTTTTATAAGAGGGTCCGGTTTCAACAAATTTACTCGTAAATACCTTTAAAATTCTTTTAAAGTGCATGCATTAAAAAACAATTATTAATTATGTCATGGTTATAAGGAAATGGAGGAGGAAATTAGCTATCAATCACTGAACTAATGAAATCTTGTAACGCGTTGTAAATTTTTTCAGGCCAAAATTAAAATAATTTGCGCTGATTTTTATCTCATTCTGTTCACAAAATATTTATATTTGTTGGGCTATAAACACCTTCCATACGAGAATTCTGTACACCAAAGTTAAACGAAATCCCTTGTCTCTTATTCATATTAAAATTTTAATCTTTAGGGCTTATTACTTTAAAAAAAATCACGTCACTCGATTTTCGAAACGAAAACTTACACTGCTAGGAGAACTTGCGAAGAAACAGTATTTAGTATTATCAGATTTGAGACCCCGATAGATGATTCATTTCCCCTTTGATTTTCATTTTCAGTGGAGAAATTTTCTTTACTGTTACTTGGTCAGTGATGTTATCTATACAGATATTATTAAGGCTTTCTGATTCTGAACATTTTGGCACCATTCACGAATATTCTCATAATATTATCACTATAAAATATTTCATCATAAAAAATCCTTAGATATCAAAAATGACAAATCCCAGGATAACCTCTTACGACCCGATATAACTAATGCTAGGGCAAGGTAATTGGCTGAGACCGGCGGTTGAGAAACACTTCATTTTCAGTGGATAGGTATTTAATTAACGTCGCACTGGAGCAAGACAACGGCTATTAGCGACGGTCCAGGATCAAACCCGAAGGGAAAGATCCAAGGACAACACCACGTAATTTTGAAACACGGTCAGATGACGAGACACAGATCCTCGAAAATGCTGGTTGAAATTTAGGTTTTTTTTTATGTAAAACTGTTGAGGGCTACGTCAAACCATTATCACTCAAATAATTTGTATGGATTTATAAAATTATTTTCAACCATTTATATGAAACAAATCGCAAATGTTTCGGGATTTACTTAATTCCTCCATTTTTGTATTCTGTATCTTGCGCCTATATACCCGGATAATTAACGGTTCGTTAATTATCCGGATGCCATTTTAGTCTATTGGGGTTCTCAGGGATTGTCGGAAATAACTAGACCATTAAAATTTAATAAAAATAATCGTTCAAAATTGTGATCAAGAAGATTCCAAACGTCCCATACTTCATTTCTTTAAAAAGTTATTGGTGCAAAATAACTCAGTTTACCATATGTGTACGGTTTTGATTCTACTCATTTCTTCACGGATATGTGAACACCCAACATCTGAAAACCTTTGGGGTAATATCCGTTGTGGTTACTCTTTAGGATATTTTACATTAACAAAGCAAGTATTGAATATTTTTTGTTTAGCTTTGCTTTAAGTCTCTCATGTCTAACTCAACTGCGATAAATAATTTCATCGCTTCATTTATACAAAAATTATGCTGTAAATCTGTGTAATGGAGGCAAACTTTTGTGGGGAAGAAAATCAATGCTAGAATTTAACTTATTTACAATTAGTAGAAAATTACTCATTAAAAGAAAAATATATAAATTTATAATTTCAAAGTTTCCCATTGTTACAGTAAATATTTGTTTTCTCAAACACGTATAAGAAAATTTGTATGGATCAGTCGAATGTATTATTTCACTATTTGAAAGTCGTTGTACAAGCATTTGAGAAGCACCCTCGAGAAGGTATACTTAGGGTATTCTGGGAAGTAGCCCGTGGCTTTGCTATCTATCACTGTCAGCGCTCTCTTTGATGGTCCGGTCTAAATAGACCACTGCTGAGACCAATTGACTGAAGAAGGGGAAAGCACTCCCTTTGTCCAAACCCTGACACTTTTAAAGGGAACTCGCTTTTTTGGGGTGCCGTTTTCGGGAACACAACTTTGAGATGCCTCGCCGCCAGGAGGGTTAAAAGAAAATAATCAAAAATCGGATATATTTGATTTAAATAAGATTTTATAATTTTAATTAATCCCTTTCCCATACAAGTTTAAACTTGTTGGATATGAGACACAAATAAGTGCAGTTTTGATTTATGTTAAACATTCATATTTACTATGAACATTAATAAATATACCATGATAAATTTTTGAAAGATTAAAATGCAATATAGGAATTAGCAAAGAGAGCATGATAGCGTAAATAGAAAGCAAATGCCATGCATAAGCAATGTTTTCCCATCTGGTTCCTCGAATGGTTTAAATTAGTTTGATTTTAACCCATAGCCAGTGGCACAAAATTTTTTGGAAGTAGATAAATAACGTTGGGGATCCCACTAACACAATATAAAGTTTTGTATAAAATTATTCAAAAATTTTCTCTGAGCATTGATAAGTATTTCAAAGTGAAATTCCAAGCACACATAAAAAGGTTTATACATAACATACAAGAAAATGAAGCTTTTCTCTATGAACAGCATAGAATAAGTGTAATAACATTCCCCCAGAACATGCCAATTAGGGAATTTTGAGCATGCAATAAAAAAATCACCATTGCAATAATCATAATCATTAAAATAGCTTTCCATTTCAATTCATGATCTATTTAGTTAACATACTCAATTATCAGATGGGCGAATAAGTGTTACAATCCAAACTTCAATTCCATAAAAACAGAATCGTTATGCTAGGGGTGTAAAGAATTACTAGGGATCAATGCATAAATCTTCTCAGTTAAATTTAAATAAAAATTAACCAACATATTTCACAAAACAATGAAAATATTAAAATTCTCAATTATAATGTGCAAAATTGGATTTTTGTGCAAAATTGGAATGCTTTTCTGATACTGCAGAAAACTTTCATTGTAACTCATTATTTTTTCATAAACAGCCTACTTTGCTTATTTGATATAGTTCTTATAACTTATTGGAATAAAATGACACATCTTGTTCTCCATTGTTATTTCATTTTCAATATTTATAAACTTAATACAGAAAGGAAAATGAAATTAAAAATTTCGATTTTAATCGACGATTTTTTAAAATAAAAATCACTTGGTTTAAATCAGCATACCCTGCTAATCAATTAATTTAAATCAGCATACAAAAGCTATTTTTTGTTTATTGGAAATACCATTTTACTAGCACAATATCTGCATTCCTAATGTTTTTATTGACTTTATGTGTAAGGAAAACTTAATATTCAATGAAAAGTTATATTTTTATTGAAAAGTTATGGTTTTTATTGATAAAATTAATTTAATTAGAATTGTTTTGTGATTTCTTTTTCTAGTGAGGAAGATCTTAACTCACAGCTTGATGATGAATCTTCCTACTCACCTTCTATTGAGAATGTATCTGATGAAACATTGATTGCTGAATCTGGAAAAATGAAATTTTTGATCAATCTTCTTGAAGATCTGAAAGGAAATGGACATAGAACCCTAGTGTTTTCTTTATCTCGAAAAATACTTGATATGGTACATCGCATATTATTTAACAGGTAAGAAGTGCTTCATTTAAGATAACTCAAACAATTTGTATCATGCATTGCTTTTGTTTGTATACTTCATTTATTCCAATAACTTTAAATTCAGGAATTGGAAGGTTTTGAGAATTGATGGTACGATTGCAAAAATGGAGGAACGTGAGAGAAGGATTCAACTCTTTCAGAAAGATTCTTCTTACCCAGTGTTCCTTTTAACTACTCAGGTATCCAATATTTTTAGATCTGTTTTGCTGATCATATTTTCTGTGATAATAAATTGTAAGGTCATTTCAGAGTAGGAATTGATAACGCACAGCTATAACAATTAGGTTAGTTTATTTTATAGCTATATCAAGTGAATATGGTAGCAATCAACAGTCACTGTGGATCAGGTGAGCGGTAGTAGCAATGCATTGTGATTTCAATTTACATGCTGTAAGGATAGAAATATTCATGGTGTCAATGGCGTTTTTAACCCTTTGCTCTCGGATGTCACTATTGGCTACATTACAGTAGTTAATTTTAATGTTCAGAGTGTGATGGGGTTAAATATTGAATTGGTCTGTTTTAATTGTTTCTCCAGCAAAGATGCAGTTAATCAGTTTATTCTTGTTTTTCTAAACTTTTATTCCCAAAAGTTTTGAAAAAATATTCAATAATGTTTCTGAATGCAAAATAATGTACTTTTTGTGTAAAGGAATAAATCTTTCTATTTTTGTCTAGTTCTATCATGCATAATTTAGCTGATTTGCAAAATTTGGTCCATTTACAAGGTTAGAACACCTCCCACAAATCCTAAACTCCTAAAAATTTATTTTTATTCCCCGGGGACTCGGAAATATTTTTGAATTTGCTTAGTTCTCTTAGAGAACTGAAATGTACCCCTGGATTTTTTTTATTTCAGTTCTAAGTATTCATAATACAAGAAAATTAACTCTTAAATAGGTTTTAAAACCTATTGGTTCAAAAGAAAAATCAAAATGAATATCAAATGAAGAGTTCAAAATGTGTCTCCTAGATTAGAGAAATTTTATCGAATATCAACAAAACGTTGTGAAACTTTTACTTACTAAATAATAAAATGTGATGCCTGCCAATTATAGAAAACATACCTTTTCCCAGAAACAGGAAAATCAGTGCTGATATTCATGGCTTTGTAAATAGGATGAGTGGGATGTAGTAAATTTAGTAAAAACCACTTCCTTATTCTTTTTTAATGTTTAACTATGACATGGTTTTTATGGTGTTATTCCCTTGCACATTTGATGAATGAGGTTTAATAATGATAAATAGGAAATTTCAGTAATGAAAATAATGGTAAGTATAATATGAATGTTAGCATAATAGGCATTGTTATTATGTAAATAATGTTAGTATAATAGACAATTTTTACTACACTTTTATTTAAATTGCAATACCTCCTGGAAAACTCTCGAAATTTGCTTTTCCAAACAGTGTATGAACCCCTAATGAGTTTTAGCTAACATGAATAAAACATTCTTTCATTTTAACTGGTCTTGTCTCCTTATTTTGGAGCCCTCTGGGGCGCATATTGAGGTGTGTACAAGCATCACAACCCCAAGGTACCCGAGTGATATTTCCTCCCTTTCATTTTTACCTCACCTACCCTTCTGCATTTTTGCTTTTTCTTCCTCCGTCATTGTGTTGTCCATCTTGTGTTTGGCGCAGCTTGACCAAATATGGTCAGTATGCCATAAAACTGTGAAAATAACCAACCAACCTTATTTTGGAAATTTCGTTAACCTTGTGAAACAATTTCCTAAAACTTACCCTGACAGCATTTCATGTCATACTTTCAGCATATTTACCTATGAATGAAGTGGATATTTGCTCTACAGAATTTATTTTATCACACAAAAATGAAAATATGATAAGCTATATCAAGGATGGCGAATCTTTTTCTAACGCGTGTCAAAAAATGTCTTGAAACCATAGAAATTAACACTTCGTGTCACTTTAAAAAAAATTTTCGGCCATTGGAAGACCTTCGTATATTCAAAAAATTATACGATATATATATTTAAAACAAAAGCAAATTTAACTTTTTATTATGGTTTATTTAAAACTATCAATATCAGGTATAAAATAAGTACAGAATTATCAAATTTAATGTGACACTTGTCTTTCGGATGATAATTTATTTATACATGGTTCGATATTTGAAACTTTTAATCGTACTCACGCAGCGGACAAGTCGATGCCGAGGCGATTTCTATTCTTATTTCTAATAAAATTCATTGTTCAAACATTCATTGTTAAAATTCATTGTCAAAAACAACTGTTCGCAAACATAGGTTGATCCAAACATTGTCAAAAGAGCTCTTGCTAACTTTATCATCAACATTAGCGAATTTGGCAACGAGTTCCATTCGGTTAAAAATTTCATTGCTCGTTGTTGAAATACAAACATCACAATTTTCCAGATCTTGTAATTATTTTTCTAAGTTTACGTTTAGTTCTGCAAATTTATTCGTCCATACAACACTGTTTTGAAATTCCACCATTTCCATTTTTAAGTTATCAATTTGAGGCCAATCGAAAGAAGATAATTTAAGATCTTCAAATTTAAATTTGTTTGGTAAAATGGCAAACTGTAAAGTTTTCTCCATTTCACGAAATTGGGAGAATCTTTTGTCAAATATTTCTTTTGCATTCACTAATCCTGAAGAATAGTGTTTTAAGACTTCTGTTTTGTTTTCGACATTGCTGGCAAAATAGGATGATGTTAGAAAATGTTCTTTTAATGATGGAAAATACTTCAATTTTCCAGGAACCAGGTCATTTGAATATATGTCTAGCTTTGTTTTGTTGCAAATGCTTTGAGAATTTCGTACATTATTAAGGTGATTTGACCACGGCCTTGAAGTTTCGTATTTAGCTCATTAAAGTGCCCTGAGAAATCACAAAAGAACATGAGATCATTCAACAAATTCAAATTTGTGAGTTCTGGAAAAACTTTACCCTTTTCATCTAAAAAATAACCTAATTTCGTTTAACAAACTAACGTAACGTTCCAAAACTTGACCCCGACTTAGCCATCGAACGTTATTGTACATAACCAAACCTGAATACTGAGCAACTACTTCCTCCAATAAATTTGAAAATTGCCGTTTAGCAAGAGCATGTGCTGCAATAAAATTAATGACTTTCATTACAACGGAAACACAATTTCAAATGTCTTGCCCAAGGTGCCTCTTGGTGCACAATGCAGTGAAATTCGACCAAAGAGTGTCCTATTTCTTTTGCTAGAAGCTTAACGAAACCAACATGCTTTCCTATCATGCTTGGAACTCCATCAGACGTTGCGAATACGATCTTCTTTAGGTCAACATTCAATTCAGTGAACTCTTTCTTAACTTCATTCATAATATCAATACCAGTAGTTCTTCCTCTTAATGTCATATATTTAATCAATTCCTCCATCATCATATTTTCAGAAGTGTATCTGACAATAACTGCAAAATGTGGCAAGTCCGGTGACATCTGTGCTCTCGTCCAAAGATATAGAATACATTTCTGCATTTTTTAAATCGGTTGAAAGTTGATCGGAAACATCTTTGTTCAGTGACAAGATTCTATCTTTTACTGTATTCCTACTTAACGGCAATTCTTGGATATGTTTAATTATCGAGTCCTTATTTTCAAAATCGTCAAATAGGCTGTCCGAGCACATTAGGAAAGATTCTTTCAAAAAGTCGCCATCTGACAGTGGTTTCCCATGTTTTGCAATACAGTATGACAAATGAAAACTTGCCGCTGTAATATTATTTTTAGGACAAAATGTAGATTTGAAAATAGAAGTCTGTACCTGGTATTGCTTCAATTTCCTATTGAAAATTTCAATCTTTTCTTCTTCAGACACCGAAGACAAATTTTTTGTGATTTGTTTCAAAATGGCACTTTACGTTGTAGCTACTTGAAACAACAGTTTCATTACAATTAACGCATGACACTTTTTCTTCTTTTTCTATAACCCTGAATTTGTGAAACCACTCCTCGTGATACAATCTTCCACTTAAACTCGCTACGTTTCCATACTTTCGTTTCAGAGTCTTCGACATATCACCACCCACATCAAAAACACACAAGAAATATCTATCAATCACAGACATCGAACGCAAAATAAAAATGGCACTGGCAGCGTCAGGCGAGAGGAAGTTATGAATGCGGGTTAGGGGTATGGTTGTGCCATCTAGTGAAAATTTCACGTGTTTATAATGAAATGCTTCGGCTTAAGGAATTGAAATTTGGCAAAAAGAGGAAAAAATAAATTTCAAACAATAATTATTTAAAAAAAATTATTTCTAGTATAAATTAGGTTATGGACCTCTCAGTCCGATGAATGAAAATCAAAATTTGAAAAGTTAAATTAAATTGATGTTAAAACAATGATCGTCTCGCGTGTCGTCTAAAATTGCTTCGCGGGTCACGGGTTCGCCATCCCTGAGCTATATGATTAAATATAAATGGACACAATCATAATCATTGCTCAACAATGCAATTTAAGGTTATTGCTTACAATAAATCAAATTTAAAATAGTAATTGTAAATAAATACATTTGCAATAGAAAATAATTTTTATTTGTTACATTCAAAAATGTGTATCATAACAGATCTGTTCACTTATTGAGTGCAACAGGGTATGCCAATTCAAATCAGCTTGATTTAAATAAGGTGATTTTTATTAAAAAAATCATTGATTTAAATCAAAATTTTAAATTTCATTTTCCTTTCTGTACAAAGATTATTAATATTGAAAATGAAATAACTAGGAACAAGGTACATTTTATTCAATAAGTACTAAGTTTATAAAAAATAGACTTACTGCAGAAAATTTTTTCATTGTGTACTATCACAACAGCACTCCAATTTTGCACATAAATCCTTTTTTAGGAATTTTAATATTTTCATTTGTTTTCTATAATATGTTGGCTAATTTTTGTTCAAATTTAATTGGGAAATTTTATGCATTGGCCCCTAGGAATTCTTGACACTGTTAGTATAACTATTCTGTATTTATAGAATTGAAATTTGGAATATAAAAGAGTTGATTCGTCCATCTGGTAATTGAGTATGTTAACAAAATAGTTACTGATTGAAGCGGAAAGCTATTTTAATTATTGATTTTTTTATTGCAAGCTCATAATTCCACTCAATTGGCATGCTATGGGGAAATGCTATTACATTTATTTTAAGCTGTTCAGAGAAAGGCTTCATTTTCTTGTATGTTATGTATAAACCCTTTTTGTGTGTTTGCTTAGAATTTCACTTTGAAATACTTATCAATGCTCAGAGGAAATTTGAATAATAGGCATATTTGATTTCAATATATGTATATTTTCAGGCCTTCTCTCAATTTTTACTATTTACTTACAAACACATTTTTCACAAATAAGTACTTCTCTTGCAAGCTAAATATTAATGAGAAGTAGGAATGTTTTCATGAATTTTGTTGCAAATTCCTTTTATTTATTGTCTATTGGTGACATTAAAAAAAACAAGTCTTTAACCGGATAATTCCTTGATAAAAAATAACTAAATAAATTCTTCCTTTTTTCATACATAATAAATATATATTTCCAAAAAAATTCTGAAATTTATCTGATTTTTGATTAATTTAATACAAGAATTTATAATATGGTGTTAGTGAGATCCCACAACTTTATTTATCTTGGTCCAAAAAATTTCATGACACCACTTGTTTTGGGGGGCCGTGTGGCTCAGTGGGTATGTCTACTGCGCTAGCAATCTTCGAGTTGTAGGCGGCTCAGGTTCGATTCCTGTCAGGTGTATTCCTCCCTGGATGTATTTATCGCTTCTGGGTCAGTAAAAACTTTTTTGTGTATTTATTACTTGATATTATGGGTCGTGTCTGGCGCAGCATGGCCTTTGCGCTATAAAACCTCAACCAACCCACTGGTTTTGGATTAAAATCAAACTAATCTAAACCGCTTCCGAACCAGATTGGAAAACATTGCTTTATTTACTATCATGTAATTAACTGCTAATCCTATATTGTGCTTTAAAATCTTTCAAAAATATACCTGCTATATTTCATTAAAATGCTGCTATATTTCATTCCTGTTATATAATAAATTAATGTTATTCATCATAAATATTAATGTTTGACACAAATCAAAACTATTTAGAAACCACTGATTTGCGTGTTCATGCCTAACAAGTTTAAAGTAGTAATAACAAGGGATTAATTAAAATAATAAAAATTCGATTTTTATGCTTTTTCTATATCCTGGGGTGCAGCCTGGACTTATGGATCTTGCACCATGAAACCTTAACCAGCTAACCCATTCACTGATTGGTTGAAAAAGTCACTGTTAAAGATTAAGTAAAATTTTTACATGGATCATTTTGAAAAATTTGACCTTTTTCAATATCTAATATGTTCATACACGGTTTTCAAATCAAAATGTTGCTAATCTAAGTGTTTTGTATTTGATACACATTGATGCTTTTAAAAATTTAAAACCATTTCTTCTATGAAATACAATCTGAATTAATTATACATTGCTCATAATCAGGGTCCAGATTTTAATATCTTAAAATTTAGAGTGACCAATAAAAGTTTAACTTATATGCTTTCCATTACGAATTTGAAGATCCAAAATAAAATGTGATCTTTCGTTTTCTTCTGACAAGACAAAAAAATCCCTTTATCTTATCTTTCCAGTGTGGATGAATCACCCTTCAATAGAAAGCATATAAGGAATTTGTTTTATGTTGGCAGGATATATCAGATCTTTTTTAATGCTAAAAACTGAGAGATAAGTCGTTTGTAATTTCTTTTTGATTAAAATTAAACCTGTAATCAAAATTTTTTCTGATTTTGTGATAGTTTTGTAATGAACAAGTCAAAATACTCTTGCCACCAGATCATAGTCAAGCAAAGAACTTGAAAAATGTGGCATAAATTTGAAAGTCTCATAAAACATTTATTTTTACTTTAGGTTGGAGGAGTTGGCATTACCTTGACTGCTGCTGATCGTGTAATTATATGTTAGTATCAAATTTTATTACACTTTTATATTATGTAAATTGTAATCTATACCTATCTGCCAACTTCTATTGAGTATATATGTCGAATCCATCCCCCAAACTGCCTCCAGAGGTCGCACCGAGCATAGAGAGCATAACTGTAACTTTATAAAAATTCAGTTGGAGTTGTGACAGTGACTGATCAACACGCTTCCATGTGCAGGTGGACCGCCATCCATATAACTCACACATGTGCCAGTGTGTAGGCTGCGCCACGATCCATGTAATCTCTTCTGTACCTAATTTTAGAATAATTAAATGTTGTGTTAGTCCTCATCTCCATGTCATCCAGCTTTGCTAAACAAAATTAATGAAGAGAAAAAGAAAAAATTGCATTTCGCTGTAGTGTCCGTTGATATTGAGGGGCCATTCGACAATCTTCACTATAATATCATCAAAAACAGATTAGCGAAATCTAAATGCCCTTCCAATATTAAAAATACTCTTGCTAAAGTACTTGAGGACAGAAAAGTCATGATCATGACAAGTTAGGGTCCGGCAATCAAGGGAAAGGCTGTCCACAGGGATCGTGCAGCTGACCAGTGCTGTGGAATATCGTGGCCGATGAAGCATTAGCTCTACCACGGCCTGAAGGAGTCCACATGCAAGTATTTGCTGACGACTTTGCCTTTATAATCACGGCAAAATCAGAGCTCAAATTAGGTGAACTAGCCACAAATGCACTGGACCCGTTAACCTGGACAGATTAGCAAGGTCTGAACGTGTCTGAAGAAAAAACTAAGTACCTCCTCCTTAGTAATCTTTCGAGAGGACCTTCCATCTACTGGAATAAAAAAAAAAAAACGAACTAGTACTTTAAAGTACCTAGGACTTACATTAGACGAGAAGCTAAATTGGGCGGCTCATTTACAGACTTTAGGACAAAAAGCCATGTTCCAATTTCAAATGCTACAAAGAATAGCTGGAACGAGATGGGGAATAGGACAGAAATTTCTAAAGATGCTGTACAAAACAGTGACAGAAAGAATGTTGAGTCATAGTACAGTGGTCTGGTGTCATAACCCAACTCAATGAATTATAAGAAAGCTTAATGGGATACACAACGAAAATTTCTGATCTCAATTGCATGCAGTTACAGATTAGTACCCACTTTGGCCCTTCAAACAATTGCGGGAATTCCACCACTACATCTTTCACTTCAAAAAGAAGCAGTGTGCGTCAAAATGAGAATAAATACAAAGCTTGGAAATGCAAATTATGATAAAGATGATTACGAGGAAAGGGCAATAGGTTGGTCTGTATATCCAGCTAAAACTCTTTCATATAACAATAAACCCAGCAGTGGTAGTACCTCACTCCGGCATAAGCTACTTCACCGATGGCTCCAAAATGGAAAATAGAGTGGGAAGTGCTTTTTGTTCTATGCAAGAAGGCATATAACCCAGCAATGGTTTATGAGAATACAGGACAACTCCGTTTTCCAAGCAGAGCTGAATGGGATTTTAGCCATAAAAGCTGCAGAAGCAAGAGCAGATAAAAATGTAAAGATCTGGTCAGACAGCCGAGCTGGTCTCCTGGCACTTAGAAATCCTAAAACGCCGAGTCCACTGGCACGAAGAATACACTATTTATTAAATAACAACAAGGAAATTTGTCTAGGCTGGATTAAAGCCCATGCGGGTCATGAAGGAAACGAAGAAGCAGATAGGTTAGCAAAAGAGGCAACCACAACGGAGTACATTGATGAAGGGGTGAAATGGCCCGGACGTCATTGCAGGAGGAAAACCACTAACTGGCTGTTTGATGCATGGCAGAAAGAATGGGATGAAGGAGAAACAGGTAGGATGGTACATGATGTGTTGCCAAGAGTTTCACTAAAATCGGCAAGTTGGACCAGGACATGGTCAGTTTCCATCCTACCTAATGAGGTTTAAAAAAATAAATTCAGAAAATTGCTCCTGTGGTGAAATCGGCACACCTCTACATCACATCACATCGTGCCCCCTTACAGCATCATGGGATATGAGTATGCCTGCTGACCACCTTAAAATCGCATGGCTCAGGAACATATCTAATACCAAGGGCTCGAGGATTAAAATTATTAACATGGTGAGATTCATTGAGAATCATCAAGACTTGATTATCCAAAGAGACTGAAAAACCTATTTTTTCTTCTCTCATGTTGTATAGTGTAACTTAGTATAATATAGATGTAATTACTGTATAGATATAATAATGTATAAATGTAATGTGCTCAAATAGACATGTCACCTCGGTGGCATGCTCTATTCATCCCAACCACATTTATTTAAATTGGTACAGTGTCTCACAACACTAGGCACAGAAATGTGTGTTGGTGTTAGTTAGTGTCATCCAGCTTCACATCTTCATCACACCCTAGACACTACTACATATATTTTCTATGAATTCTTATACATGTTTTAAAAATTAAGACTGCTGCCTACATTATAATAAGAATCTTATCAGCAATAGAGCAAAAACTAAAAATGAATCCATTATTTTACGCAATTGCGTGATTACTTATTTTCTTTTAACTATCTTCATAAATATTTCCTTTTGCCTAATTAGATAAGGTTTAACTCCAGAAAAGTTATTTGTTATCAGAAGTATGGAGAGACATTGTATGCATGAATGTGGTATTCACATTTAAGATATCCACAAGAAAGATGCAAATATTGAGGAAACAATGAGTCTGGATGAACATGTACATACGTTTAACAACTATTAAAATAGTTCTGAAGTTTTCTTCATAAGCCATAGTTGAGTAGGTCCAGTTGCCAAGGCAACGATAACCAGAACAAATTCTTTTAAAATGTAATTATTTTGTTTCCTGAAAAGGCTGAAAATTGAAAATTAATATGTATTGTTTTCCCAAAGCACACCTAGCCAAAAGCAAGAACTAATTATACATATAGATAGAAAAAAATTCTGTGCCTCTTGTAAAAGATTGCTTCACTACTTTACTTTGGAATTCTTTAAAAAAAATGAATACATAGTCTAACTTTTTTGTAATGTTAAAAATGCCTCTGATTGCTTTTCTAAATTATTTGCTTTTTTATATATTTTAAGATGATCCTAGTTGGAACCCAGCCACTGATGCCCAAGCTGTTGATCGAGTTTACAGAATTGGACAGCAAAAGAATGTTGTTGTGTATCGATTAATCACATGTGGGTCAGTAGAAGAAAAAATTTATCGACGTCAAGTATTTAAAGATTCTATAACAAAGCAGGCTACGGGTTCAACAGATCCTTATAGGTAATTGCTATTGTTTATTTGCTTAGATAATAAAATTTCTAAAATACTTTACATAGAGAAGCTTTTAAATGTTTTTTCGCAGTACGATAGCTACTTTAAAATTAAATATCTTACCTACAACACTCTTGTATGTAACTTATGGATTTGATAATTGACCATTTTACTCAAACATTCTAAGGGACTGAAGTGGGGATGATCATGTTGTAGTCATTTTGGGGGCAGATAAATCACTCAGTTTATTCATAGACATTTACTCTGGTGGTCTTTTTTTTTCTTCATTCACATATGAATGTTCCCCTTCCTTTACAGATAAATCTTGCAGTAGCAGATAACAAAGTTTTACAATGAGCCTTGAGTTCTTAAAACATGTTTTGCAATACTGAGCTATATTTACTTTCATACTGCTTTTTAATATGAACTTTTTTACATGAAGGTTCCAATTTTATCATACATACATTGAAATATTCTTTATTAAGATTCAATCACAAATATCCTTGCTCTTGTCCTGCCATGTTTATGCTATTCTCATGTCTGTATTAGACATGAGTTTTCTTCAGTCACAGGATTTCACTTTTTCAGTAATAAGTTTTGACATTTTCACAAGAGTCATGCTGAAATGCAACAAAAATTCAATGAAGATTGTTCCACTAGGGGCATTCTACGATTGGAAAATATACTGTCTGTTTACCATGAACTTCTCTTGTCACCAGGCCTGGGTAGTGGCAGCAGCTTTAAGAACAGGGTTTACTTTAAATAGGGTTGACTATGGGTGTCTTAATTTTATTTTGTTTTTGGTGAATGTTGGCAGCATATCATGGCAACAAGTAAAAAGCATAATGAATATATTTCCAATTTGCCATTAAGTGCACCAATGTAACAAACTTGAATGCATTTCTTCAAACAACCCCTATCATACCTGCCAACTTTTCCAAGTCTTCCGAAAAACACTTGGTTTTCTGGGAAGAAAAGATCTTTTGGGGGTGAAAATTTTCCAAGGGATGCCAATTTCGTAATTTTGGCACTAAGCCATAGCAACCATGAAAGAAAAACATTAGAACCAGTGGTTGCTGGATTGTCGTGAAAACTTCTTTTGGCACTAGTTTTCAAGGAAAACTTACAAAAATATGAAAATAAGTTTGACCTACCATCAAGCATATAGCAGTAGTAGAGAGCAGGGTTACTTTTACTGCTTCAAATTAATATCATAAAGCCCTATTTGGCGCAATTGTCACAAATTCGTTGCTTTAGATTATTTTTTATTTTAAGAATTATTTATAGGCATTTTTGTTTTGAGATGTTTGGCTTTTTATTGTAAAATCTTCTGGATTTTTTACTGAAGATTAACAGGTATTCCCCATGGAAAATACTGTCTGTTTCTATGGGGCAACAGACAAGTGCAGACTTTGGAGAGGTAGATAGACTGTAGGGGTAGCATCCATAAAGGTCATTTCGAAAATAACAGCATTGCTACGAAACGAAATCTCTTATTTGAATATAGCAGCTTCTGTTATAACTGTAATTTCAGTTCTAACAGAGATGATGCTTCATTGCTCTGACATTTTCCTTTAACCCAATTATGAATTTAAAACTGGAACAAAGAGAAGTTATGAAATGTTTCATGAGTTTGGATAAGCTCTCCTTAGAAACCACTGCTAACTGGATTGATGAAAAACTTCTAATAGCGACTATGCCAATTTGAAAATTCCTTGTTAGAGGAATGTTGTTGGGTGGGTTTCACTTTTCTGTCACAAAATGCTGAATGCTGATCCTATTTTATTATTGCCACTAACTTAAAAATGTTAATGAAATTGACTGAATTTTCTTTTCTAATAAATTTTATTTTGATCTATATTTACATTTAAATGAATTTTGAAGGGGTTCTTTTTCTGGCAAAGTTTGCTCTTAGAAATTAAATAGTTAATGTTTATGTGAGCTGAAAAAAATTATTTCCTTTATGTTTAATCATAGATACTTCTCTAAGCAAGAACTTAGAGAACTCTTCCGTCTTGATGATCCTCATCATTCTGCAACACAAGTTCAATTATCTGAAATGCATTCCGATGAACGTCAAAGTGACACAAAGTTGGATGAACATATAGCATTTCTCCATTCTCTTAATATATTTGGAATCAGTGACCATGATTTAATGTTCAGTAAAAGTGTGCCTGACCATTCAGAGGATAACAATGAAACTGCAGTTTCTCATGATTATATTAAAAAACAGGTAAAAATGAATGATTCATTATAAATTAGAATTAGAGGTCTCTGTATGACTAAATACCATAAGTATGGAACATTACTGCTATTAAGAAAATATGTAGTGATTAAAAGCATTTTATTTTCCTGTTAAAATAACTGCTCAGAAAGGTAATCATACCAAGGCCCCAATCATACATTAGCAGTTAACACCCCTGAAAATCTATTGGTTGAAAAAATCCTAAGGAAGATTCTCTATTAGTCAAGAAGTTGTAAACTACTTAGAAGCCATACATGGTTAACAGCAGTTTGTATGTTGGAATAATGCATGCATGGGATAAAACGTTCCCTTTATAAAAATTTGGGTATTGGCCCATAAAAATTATTCCTCTTATAATCAATCCAACAGGTTTAAGCATAGTTAATGCATCAAAGCTACATTTTGCAGATAAAATCTGGCATTAAATTTGCAGTTTGAATACACCTTTGAAGGAATTATTTGTGTTGAAAGCTATAAATATATATATTTTGAAAAATGAAATTGATAAGAAAAGATTAATTTTAATCTTGCTCTCAGGCTTCTTTCCAAATACTTTCCTTTTTAGTAAATAATTGAACTGAACTAATTCCAAATAAATCTGTTCAAGAACAAAATCATTGCATTAGAAAACAGACACATTTTTGGCATATTATATGTAGCTGAAAAATTTATCTAATTTTTCACTATAATTATGCCTTTTGTTAACTACTTGAATATATTTTGATTTTACAGGTTTTGATGGCTCAAGCTCGTATCCAAGATGAAGCAGCTGTTGTTGAAGAGGGAATTCGCCTTGCTGGCTCTTATTTCAGACCATTTTCTGAAGCTGTTCAAACTTTCAAAAATAATTCAAATAAAGGTAAGTACACGTTATCAGCGTTAATTAGGTGTGTAATATTAAAATTTTTGTTAAAATAAAATAAATACTCGTTTATTTTATTTTAACATCTTATAGTCATAGTATTTGAACTACAATTGTGGTAATTATTTTCGCCAGGGTATGCTGATTTAAATCACGTTTTAAATCAAGTTATTTTTATTAAAAAAATCATTGATTTAAATCAAAATTTTAATTTAATTTTTTTCTGTTATGTTTAATGATATTGAGAATGAAATACTCAACAACTTATTTTATTCAAATAAGTAAGAACTTCGCTCGTACTGAGTTCACCTCAAAATTATATTGAAAATTATCCTCCCTTTGAAGACACTAAATAACAGTATTTGTGATTGGGATCATAATTACCAGACAAGTATTTTCATCTTGGGCCATTGACCAATAGATGTCACACACAAGCCTGCTCATCAGTGTTGGTTTTGTTTTAAACATTCCGTATGACTATAAATCGCACATGACCAATTTTAAACCATTCTCCATGTTGTTGAGTGAAGATGCTCAAAATATATATTCAATCTAATTATTAAAATTGTGGTAACTTGCTTTCTTTTCTAAGATGTTCTAGTTATTTATTTAGTATTGTAGTCTGTTCATAAAAAATATCATGTTCATAAAGACACTTACTCACAATGAAAAGATTTTCTTTAATATCACAAAAGCATTCCAATTTTGCACATAAATCTTTAAAAAAGCAATTTTAATAGTTTCATTTTGTTTTGTGTAATATGTTGGTTAATTTTTATTTCAATTTTTGGGGGAAATTTTATGCATTGATCCCTTAGAATTCTTTATCCTCCTAGAATAACTATTCAATATTTATGGAAGTGAAATTTGGAATGTAAAAGTTAATTGAGTATTTTGAGAAAAGATGGGTTGAAGCAGAAAGCTATTGGAATTGATAAATTTTCAATTGCAAGCTCAAAATTTCACTCATTTGGCATTATTTGGGGATATTACACTTGTTCTATGCTGCTCATAGAATAGCTTTAATTTTTGTTTTATATATAAACCCTTTTTTTATGTTTCGAATGTACCTATGAAATACTTGTCATTGCTCTAAGAATTTGGAAAATAGACATTTGATTTCAAATTTATGTATTTTCATGTTTAATTTTTTTTACTGAACTTATAAAAAATATAAAAAAAATTCACCAATAAGTTATTTTTGCAAGCTAAAAATTAATGAGAAGTAGGAATTTTTTCAAGATGCAAGTTCCTTTTATTTTCTGTAGGTGACATGATTTTTTCTCAAAAGCAAGTCTTTAATCAATTAATTATTTTACATAAAATAATTGAAGTAATTCCAAACATTTTATTCATATATAATAAATATATACAAAAAATATTCTGACTATTTTGAAACTACTATTCGAACCATCTTGAAACTACACTGTAATTTGCATGTTTCATGTCCAACAAATTTAATCTTGTACGGATAAATAATTAATTAAAAAAAAGTCTGATTTAAATAAATCTGATGTTTTTGATTTTGAAAAAATCATGATTTTTTTTCATACCCTGATTTTAGTTAAATTTATAAAATTGATATTTAAAAAATATTTAGTTTATTGCTAAATTCATATAGGAACTACCAAACTTGTTATTAACAAAATGAATTTAAAAAAAAATTACATTATAAGAGCAAATATTTTCTGAAATATTTTGTTGTATTGTAGAAAAATACTTAATTATCCAAATGCAAAATTGCTGTTTCTTCCTCCTGCATTGTTTTGTCTGTCTTGTGATTGGCACAGCTTGATCAAATATGGCCCTTGTGCCATAAAACATGAAAACAACCAGTGTTCTTTAAGTTTAAACAACACAAAGACGAATATGAATCGAATGTGCATACGAATGAATAGATTAGGAATTGTATTGGGTACTTACCCCTATTTCCCAGATAGACTATATGGAGAGGCAAGAATTGAAATACTGGACGCAAAAGAATACCAACTTCAGATAACAATTTAAAACTGGTTTAATTGTATCCTTTAACAAGACATTTTGATTGATTCAGCGATTTAAAGGTGTTTGTAATCGGGTATACGGATCCCAACGTCCGACCCCTTTAGCGTCCCAGTGAGAATTGACACGTAGCGTCTTTCTTCCCGTTGACCCCCCCCCGGAACGGGGAAAAAAGTTTCGGTTCGCACTCGGGGAGAGGTTTTTTTGCTTCTTCTGTTTATGTTTCGCTTCCTCCAGTGTGACTCACTCTGGCGTTACTCAACAACCAGCCAAACGAAAAACTTTAAATATGAAACAAAAACTATGACAGGCCACTCATAATCACCTGCACACACACACATATATATATGTGTGTGTGTGTCACATTATGTAAATATTTAATAAATAACCATTCCTCACTATTTAAGCTTATTACTTCAAATGTCCCTTGTCTGTTGTAAACTGCAAACAGATAAACCCAAAAGGAACTGTAAATTTAGATCTAATAGTTTTTTTTTAATTGTTTAAAATGTAAAGTTTTTCCAAGGTTCCATAGCCTCTAAACTGGTATATATCCTAGTTTAGTTTTGAAACTTGATTTTTCAATGGTTTTATATGCTGATTTTTATCATGGTAAAACATTTAATTGAAAAGTTTTATACAATAAAAGAATTGTATAATAAAACCAATGATTGATTTTTTGTATTGCTGTGAAGTATTTTGTTGTATTAATGTATGTGATGCATTTCTCTCTGAATTATAGATTATTATAATCCTCCCAAATTTCCAGAAGAGATAGGAAATCAAATTAGTTCTACTACTTCATCAACAGGTGAGTAAAATATTCAATGTAATAGAAATCTAGAAAGTGGGTTTATTTTTAGTTTGAATTCTTTAACTGGAGCACCATATATTAGTTTTATTTGCATAAATTGTTTTTAAGTTTTGTTCTAAGTTTGTAGTTTTATTCAAATTAAGCGTCAATTTTTTTTAAATTACTGAATACTAAACAGGGAAAAGAAATGAATAAAAAATGTATTTGTAAATTAAAAGAGTAAGCATTGCATGTTCTAGACAGGAGCTGTTTACATAATTCTATCTTCTGATTCATTTCAAATGCTTAGAATTGAAAAAATTGTGTATAAATTTTGTATTTATTAATGTTTAACATGTAACTCAGTCTGTTGATTCTGTTTCTGCATTATTTTGTCCTTATTTCTTTTTCTTAAAGTTCCAGCAAAATGTTTTTTAATATTTTTAGACTATTCTCGAACTGGCTTCTGACCTGTTGAATTTCTTTCCTAAAATAGGAATTAATGAAAAGTCTGAATAACATCTAGCTCTTTTATACGTCCAATGTGTTTTTAGCAGATTACTTGTTATTGTAATGGTTTCTGTCAGTGTCGTCCCCCTTCCAACCTGGTCTCAGAGTAAACAATTAACACAAAAACAGGTGTACGAAAGACAAATAGATCTCTCTGCACGCAGGTTTCATATGTTTGAAAACTATTGGAAAAGGATTATTTTCCAACCACCCAGGAAAACTTGAATTTACTTTAGACTGAGAATACTGAAAATTTTTTATTTTGAATTCTGATTATGTGAGAAAATTATGTAAGCTTCCAAATTGGTTTTAAAATGTATTCAGAAAGAACCAAACTAAGCATTAAACAAAGAGAGCTGTCCCAAATATTATCTCGTCTCATAGGTATAAATGTATCTGCAATATTTTTAACATGTAGCATTTCTGATGAAATCGTACATTTTATCTCAGATCCTTTTAATGGAACACTGCGGAACCATAAACAAGCTCACACTACATGCAAGACTATTTCATATTTTAAATGCTTTCTTAAAGCCTGTTAAATTTATAATTTGAAAATCCAGTTTAAAATCTAAATTAAAAACCTTCACTTGCATGCATTGTTTTTAACAATCAGATGTCAATATATATATTTTTCTCAAAGGTCTCCAACTACAAAGTACCCAGTCTTCAGAAAGAAAATCTTATACAGAATATGAGACTTCGGCATCAGAGAAAGAAAAAATTACTCGTTATTTGTCCAAGAAAGTAGAATTGAGTGAAATAAATTCTAGCTCACCTAAGATATCATTGAATCTGCCCAATAAACAAGAGAATCAAAGTAACATCAGTGTGATAGATATTAATTCAGATGAATCAGATTCATCTGAAAATGAAAATGTGGCAAAGAGTATCAAAAAAGAATACTCCCCCAGAGATAAAGTAAAGGTCAACTCTTCACAATTTGTTAATGAACATTTAAGTAGACAAAGTAGTTCTGAAGATAATTCACCTCCAAGAAAGGAATATAGTATCCATGATATTTCAAATACTGGCCTTGAATCCACGCCTATACACAAAATAGTTTTCTCCCAAGATAGAGATAATACTTCTCCCTCTTCACCTGGCCAAAGTGGGGATATTGTGGACTTTCAAAAGGTAAAAAGCCTTTCAGAAAAGTATGTTTCAAACCAAAAAGATCATTCCATCTTATCCAGGTCAACTGATACTTCAATTCAATTTGATCTTCATAAAAATGCGAAGATAGAAGAAAACTCGCCCTTAAAGATGGAGTGTGTTGACGATTTCGTGGCCCACGAGTCAATGCTGGAACCACATGGTACAAGTATTTCAGATAATTCCGACTCGGAAGTATTTGAAACAAACCAGAAACTAGCAGATTCAGTCTTAGCTCAGTCAACTGATGTTCCAATTCTGCTTGATGAAGACCTTCAAAAAAATAAAATACAAGAAAATTCACTTGTTAAAACTGAATGTAATGAGCCAATGCTAGAGTCAGATATTGTGTGTTCTGATGATATTCCTACTGAAAGAGTTTCAGATAGCAAGGCCTGGTCAACTGATGTTCCAATTCTGCTTAATGAAGACCTTCATAAAAATAAAATACAAGAAAATTCACTTGTTAAAACTGAATGTAATGAGCCAATGCTAGAGTCAGATATTGTGTGTTCTGATGATATTCCTACTGAAAGAGTTTCAGATAGCAAGGCCTTTTCTGAATATGAACATCCAGCTACTGTGGATACTCTGAATTTCACTGAGGGAGATATTTTACCAATCAGTTTGCCAGTACCTGCCTCTCAAAATAAATCTTTGTTTCAAGATATTTTAGAAACAAGTACTACAATGCTATCCCATAATAATTTCGATTTCAGAAAAGATTCAAGCAATGAAAGTTCAAATATCTTAGCAGATTTGAGTTTTGATGAAAAGGTTAGTAGTTTTATGCTATGTACACATAACATATATAAGTTTTAAAAGTTTTGTTTTTAATATTTAGATATACTTATGAAGACTTGTTTTAAAATTTTGGTAAATGCTTGTTTATTGATTTTCAAAATGAACATGGCAAACAAGTGTTTACATGAACGTAGAGAAGTTTTATTTCAATAAATACCCAAGCAATCATAAAAATGCTTAAGTAATGTTGCATACAAATTTATGAAAAAATCAGGCTTCTCATTTAGAAAAAGAAATAATAATTTTTATGACTTAAATTGCAGCCTTTATAAACTTCTGGGTCTTCGTCTGATATTACTACCAACTTCAGGAGGTTCAATGTAGATATCATATATCTGAATTCAGCTCATAATATAGAGGAGCCTCCTCGAACATTAAACTCCTGAAAAATTAAACTATTCAGTGTAATTTGGTGTATATATAATTTCTCACAAAAAGCTGAGAGGGGGATTGAGTCAAAGATAGCTACAAAGGCACTAAAATTTAAAAGCAAAACAGTATTTAGTTGAATTTTCGTCTTTTAATATGCCATGTTACACTTACAATATATAGAAATCAAATTATATATATGTAGAATTGTTCATAGACGTTATCAACATATTTGTTTACCAAGCACTAAAATCAGCAAAAATATAACTAAACTACACTAAAGCCTAGTGGTACCACTGCTATTCAAATGGAAAAATTGTTTATATCTTATAAAATATCTTTCCAAACCATAGCATATAGATACTTTCGTCACATAAGATAAATATTGCAGGATAGATTAATTTCTATTTATATAAAAAGTGGAAATGTACTTTTCGCAGGGTGTCATTGCAGCGTCTAGACTATATGCATACTTTTTGTGCTTAAATCCGAACAGGGACGCCTTGCATGACTCAGCAAACACCTGGTGGTCTTCCTTCACTCTCTTATAAAACACCACCTGCTATCAAACATTACAAAAATTGATGTTCATGGGTGGAAATCGTAAATTTCTGAACACTTTCACAGTACCACATGGCTTTCCCAAGTTAATCCCATGTCCTTTTTATTTCATAGTTGCTACCTTCACATTCAATCACCTTTGCCACTTAATTCTTTAGAAGTATTACCTTTTTTTGCTCCACTTAGCCAAATATGGCTCTTGTGCCATAAAACTGCAAAACAACCAACCTCTTTTTTCCCTTATGAGTAATTCTCTTCTCTTGGTTTGAGATAACCTGCTTTTTGATTTTTTTTGGTATAATTCTTTTTCTCATTTCATCCTTACTTTTGAATATACCCACTATTTTTTGGCTCCCATTTCTCCACTTTTTTAAGATGATTCACTAAGCCAGACTACCTGATCTAAAAATACACAAAAGGTTAAGTGGAAATTGTACTTGTACAGACTTTGTTTCCTTACAACAAATTTCTTTGTTTTCGCGTTTAACCTCTGCTTGTTTAATAAATTTTCCCCATTTTAGTTTGGCAGTTATCTTGCATTTCACTTTCATCAGATTTTTCTTTCTCATCTTAGTTGTCTTGAATTTTAGACTGTTGACAATTTACCTATTATATTCCAGAACCTCCCCACCTTTCAGTAATCAACCACTTGATCAAATACTAGATACAAGCTCATTTTTTATATTTAACTTACCTGACATTTGCCATAAACTTAAGTCGCCATAAAATAAAATATTTTAATTGTGAATACTTAAATTCATTTTAATCCATGCTTTCACTCATCAGATAACAGGTATTTATCTAGTACAAAAATGTAGATTTTTATTAACCTATTTTTTATTTTTTAGCCAATACTGAAGAGGAATGCCAGGAAATCATGTGCTAAGTATGGAAATTTTATTCTTGTCCTGTTTATATATTTTTGTTTTGCACAGAGTTCATACACCTAGAAATGAATTATTTTAAAGGGCTTAGAGCTCTTTAAAATAATTCAACTGGAATTTACTTAAGACAACTGGAAAACTAAAATACTTCTAGAATTTTAAAAAAAAATTCTGATTTACTTATAATGCAAGAAAGTTTTTCAATTTCACATTTAAAAACTTATTTGGGAGATATTGAATTGGGGGAAGAAAAGGAAAACTAGTTCAAAATGTGCCTATTACTATGAAAAAATGTTTCCACAATAACTATTGATATTTGATGAAATTTTAAATTTGCTTATATCATACATTCTGTGAAGAATGAGATACTTGCAAACTACTAAGCTTTGATTTGCCTGGAAACGGGAAAACTAATGCTGATTTTTGTGGCACTCTGCTAGAAAAAGTGGAGGAAGAAAAGAAGTTAATAAGTAAAATAATTTTTTACTGTTTAGTTTCCACCTGTGCTTATTCAGAAACAGGAAAACTGGTGCCCGTTTTTCTTATCTATTTAGATTGACCTGTAGGTATTTAGCACTGTTTTATCATTACGTTTCTGGTAGATGTGGTTTCTATTAAATTGAGATACCTCTTGAAAAAATCTTGTAATTTTCTTTTCCAATAAGTGTGCAAACCCTGTAGTCATTGTGATATCAAGATGAACTTTTTCCCAAACAAATTTCTTTTTGGTTTTTGTAGTAGTCCCTGACCAAATTATTAGATGTACTTTGATCTTTCAAACATAATTCGCATAGGGAGGAAAAAATGCTATTGTTTACAAGCATGGTCTTACATTCGTTCTTGTTAACTGATGACATCTGGGTATGCCAGCAATAACATGACATATCTTCCTTTATCATTGGTAGAATGATTTAAAACACTGCACAGCAATCTCACTCGAGAGGGCAAGAATGATTGTCACGCTGACTGCCGAAGGAGCTTTTCTTTGTTGTCAACACCGCTCATGAAAGAATGGTTACAATAGTTTCATTTCTTATCACCACTTGGTTTCTGAAACATTTAGATTATTAGCACTATTTTCGATCGTCCTGCTTTAAGTCGGTCGAATTAACTTTAGTGTTGCAAAAAATGACCGCAGAGAATCAAATCAACCTGCCTTCTGTACTAAACATAATACATACATCTTGAAATACAAATATAATAAATGGAGTAGGCATTAGCTATTTTCCAGAGTTCTATAAACAAATTTTGATCCAAAAATCATTCAGTTCCTTGTTCAAAGCATCAAATGGAGTTGAAAAGAGTGCAAATGATTGAAAAATGTTACAACCATTTCCCCCAATTCCCACCGAGCGACAACAGTATGAAAGGATACCCCTCACCCGAAGCTGTAAAGGGGAAAGAAAGTCCAGAGAAATCTGCTGTTCTGAGCCACAGGTAACTAAATTTGGATGGCTTAGTCTAAAGGTTAAGTTTAACACCACAAAAAATTGATGAAACTAAATTTCAATGTATCCCAATCCTCATAACGCATCTGCTGTCACTCTTAAACTAAAGATTTGGTTCTTATTCAATATTCTTAGTCACATGGAATAACACTAGCAATGTAATGGAATAATTGAGTTCTACGATGGTGGTCATCTGAAAGTCAGTGATCAGTAAAATATCAAAGTGTATAATAATTTCACCAAGGACTGTTTTATGACATGAGTGCTATTTTAAATCTTTGTGATAACATCTACGTACTATTTATTTGAACTATGCTTACTATTTTTCATGAGTTTTCAGTATTGAATCGTTGAATTATTTTTCTCAGATTAGTCACAATGGAGAAATTCTTGATTAGACAGATAGTATCTAGATAAATTATTTTTAGGTTTAGACAAGCTAAAGAGAGTGCATCAAATTGCAGTTACTAGTAAGCATATATTGATAAGTATCAATATTAAAGGGCAACACCATTATTTCTATACCGGTTAATAAACTGTTACTTAAAAGCAGTGTGTGCCAATTTTTAGGGATGAGAGCAGTTCTTGTCGAGGATCCTTATAAATTGTATGGAAAATATTGAAATGTAGTAAGCAAGGCTCAATTAAATATTTCCCATCCAGATAGTAAAAATAACCAATTATTTTTATACCTTACCTTCGTATCTCTTGCTGAACAAAACGTAAACTTGTGTTTGTTGACCACATGCAGTAATATTATTTTCTGTTTTTTTCGCTCGGAATTTTGTATTTTTAAACTTTGTTCTATTTTTAGTCATGAGTTGTGGCAACTATACCAGATCATGAGATAAAAAGGAATTGCAAATGAATACATTTGTAACAAGTTTTCCCCTTTGACTTTAGTTTGCTCTTTTGTAAATTTAATGAATATTTTTTATAAATTATAATTCATATTCACCCACAGGAAAATGACCCTAAATGTTGCTAATTAAAATCCTAGTAATATCTGATGACAACAAATTTTAAAGCACTAGGGAATTCTATTCAATGGACCTCCAACACCTCAATCTAGATATTTTTTAATAAATTGTAATTCCTATTCACACATAGCAACAACCCCATACCTTTTGATGAATATTAGCTAGTCATTATCTTGATTTAATTGTAAGACCTATTTCTCTTTGTTGTATAGTTTCACTTTGGAAATAAAGATGGCTCAACAAATATTCAAATAAAACGAATATGAGTTAGGTAAAGGAACAAAAAGCCATACTGAACGTAATTCATCTTTAGCAACAAAGGGTGTTATAATCAGCTTACACCTGAAGACAGTTACATTCAATAAATGATCAGTATCTTTTTAAATAAATAGTTAAAATAGTTCTCACCTTTCATGAGTACAATCTAAATATCAGTTCTGAAAAGGGAATTAAATTAATTTAGCAGTTTCTCTTTCCAAAATTTTTTTAAGATCCTGTGAACACTCATAAAATAAATATATAATTCATCCAATAATTTAAAATATTGAATTATTCAGTGTGCCTTTAAATCATGTATGAGTTTCTTTAAGATATTTATACAGCATTTCTTTTTTCCCCCATTTTAGACAACAAGAGTTTATATGTGAAAGTGATTCAAGTTATAAGACATCCTGCCCATCTAGCCTAAATAGCAGTTATGACGAAAGTGTTCCAGGTAGCGAGGATGAATATGTCTGTAATACCACTGCTGACAGCACCAGGTCAGATATTTTTGATACATCTGCAGTTGTACCCAGTTCCATTCCGAATTCTCCATTCTCATCAAACACTGCACGACAGAACAAATCTCTTGCATTGTCATTGTCAAGAAGGATCACTCCTCTCAGATTGAGAAAGAGTTATGTTTCACCTACTGAAAGTGCTTTTGCTTTGGCAATGGCCAAATCACCTGTCATAGACTCGGAAAGTTGTCAGAATGCTGATAATCCAAAGACAACTTTGATGGATTCAATGTCAGAGGTTGACAGTCCACTGAGAGTACGGAAAAAAAATAGAAATATAATTGTTTCTGAATCAGAAGATGACACAGAGTAAGAAAAACAATCAAGTGGTTCAGATGGGAATTAATAGGATAATTTTAAATAATGCTTTGATCAACCAATTTTTCAATACCAAAAATACTGCCATTTCTGATCTTTGTAAATATTTAAAACTTCAATAAATGTATTTTTGTATTGAAAATTAAACTGGTATACTATTATTGCTTGGATATTTTTGCAAATATCTATTTTGATGTACTATAAACCAGTGGTTCTCAACCTTTGAGACTGCTGCCCCGTAAATTCTTTTTCTGGTAATTTCTACAAAATGATACAAATCAAACTTTATTTTTAAATGAATTCTAAACTTGATATTGAGAACATTGGCATGTAAAAGGTTAAATAATGCCTCTTTTAAGCATGAAGCCATTTGTTTTGGTTCTTACGTATTTTTAAAGTAAGACTAAAGAACATTTTAGTACAAACCATTAATTCATATACTAAAAAACAAAATTGCTAATTGGATTATCAACTAGAAATAACAAAAGAATTTTATACTCATTCCTAAAAACCTAACTAATCTCTAAATATTTAAGAAATCAGATTGATTGATCTTAGAGACAAGTAGTATTTGCATCCAGGGCTAGGAGTGGCATAATATACCTATATGAGACTAAATTGGCAGAAAAAGACCAAATGTTCAGGTGTACCAAAGCACTTCTGAAACAGTACCATGAATTTTTAAAAATAGGAAAAAAGTCTATTCTAGGAGCAGTTTTTAGTTCCTCTGATACAAAATGAATCAGCTAAAATAAAATGTTCCAATTACAGATGTTGAAGATCTCGCCAAGAAATTTAAAATTATAAACTAAATATTTTTTCTTAACACATTGACTGCTGGTCACGTGAGGTTGTGTTAATAGTTATTGCCATAACAATTGAAGCAAGATTCTACCCATATGCCGACTTACTTATAAGAAATATGATTTAAAAGTGGTAATAAAAGATGCTAATGTGTATCACACAGATAGCTAAGCATTATGTAAGCCTTTAATCATAAAATTTTATCACTACGCGCCAGCGCATGATTGGCACTAGAGGTAAAATTATTTCCCAAATGCCACATTACGCGCTGGCGCGTGACATGTAAAAAAAATCAAAATAAGTAACAATATGCATTACTTTTATATGAAACTATCACAAACAAACATATATGTATATTGGGGGCTCCGCCCCCTGCTCACTTCGCTCACCAACCCCCCAGTGACTCGTCGCTCGCGCCCGTTCCCTAAAAACATGTAATATATATATTACATTACAAATGAATTACACGTTATTATAATAAACTATATATTTCAAAATGTTATTTGTGTATTATCTTTGCACAATCTAAACAATAGCCAGGAGATCCTTCACAAACTTTGCAGATATAGATGGTATCTTTACGTTTTCCTTGGGAATAGCAACTTTTGCATTGCTTTCGTAGTACCTTCCCGCGATTTGAGCACATGTTCCGATACAGATGGATCACACACAGGAGCACGAAGATTAGATGGCTGTTTCAATAAACATCTGATCACGGATAAACGAAAGTCATAAGGTGATATATTTCCATTGTAATATTTATTATAGATAGAGTAGGAATTCGTCATCATTATTTGCAAAATATGCAAATATTTTGGTAGGCCACCTAATTGTTTTCCTTTCGCATGGATAATAAGCAAGCATTCGATTTGTTTATCAATGCCTGCCATAAATTTATTATACTGAATTACAGGAAGTGGTTTTGATTTCATTTCGCCTTTTTTGTTTGTCGTTTCTACAATATCATTTTTGTATTCATTAGAAATGTAAGTGACGTCTCTCTTATCCTTCCACTTAGCAATCATTACACCATTAGCATACTTTGCCCTTTAATTTTTTTTGCTAACCTCTTTCGGAAGTGTCTTTCTGATGGTCCAGGTACAGTGAGTTTTTCTATCAGCAAGAGATTTTGCCAGTTCATAGCTGTTATAATTGCCCATAAATACGCAATGCCCTACATCTAGCATTCTATTAAGTAAATTCAGCACGACTTTTTGTGCGTGTCCTTTTCCACCTGAATCATCCAACATACCTGTATATACCATAAATTTGAGAACAATACCAGGGGTCATACTTGTCCTGATATTCCTGAAATAAAATAATACGTCCTGAAATGTCCTTAATTTTTGTATTTTGTCCTTAAATTCCTGAAATTTTCTCCGACATTAAATATTTACCCGTTAAAGCGTCCATTTTCAATCTTTTACTCGTCCCCTTACGGACGGCCTGCCTGCCTTATCTATGACTGACGAATGAAAAACAAACAAGTTCGCCATGACGTCATACGCTGCTTCTTCCTCAACCAATGATGTGTTAGTGTCTCCCCATCCGAATTTATGTTTAGTCAAACTCCTCGCGTTGTTTTTAAAAATGCCTCGAAATACAAAATTTTCAGAAATGTGGATTTCTTCTGAAAGAACAGATAAAAACGGTGATTTAATCAGTAGCTGGTGCCGAGGATGTTCAGAAGACAAGTTCGCCGGATTTTGCAAAGTATGTGATAAGTTCAGCGTTGCAAATAACGGGATTTGCTCAACTAATATCTCATTCTAAGTGTTCAAAACATCAAAAAAGAACCGAAAGGGTAAAGATGTAGAATCCGAGGCATGTTTGTCGCCAAATCAAGATGGCGTTCAAAGCCAGTATGTTCGTTAAAAAAAACTGGGACTTTCCTACGCGAAAAACCTTTTGCATAGGGTTGCCATAAAGCTGGATCAAAACACCAAGGTTACCATGTTTGGCGATAAATCGCTAATGCCTCGGATTCGACATCTCCACCAATTCTTGAATTGATTCTGAATTTAATTTCAGACAATGGACTAAGCATTGATAGTCATTCAATGCTCTGGATGGTCCTAAAGTCAATCTATCATTTCTGAAAAAGTTAAATGCACATTTAAATTCATTGGGCATTCCAAATTTAATTGATGTTGGAATGTGTAGTAGGGTGGGTCATTTTATTTTTTTCTCCTTTTTTAAGGGGCACAGCGATAAAAAGGTGCTAAATGGTCTCAAAATAACACGTGTGAAATATTATTACATTCTCATAAGTCTAACTGCCTCCGGATTGATATCAAAGTTTCGATTTTTTTCGAGGTAAGTTCCAATTAGTGTTCCAACCAATAAACGTTACTTTCTTCATACATGGACAATGTGTCATGATTGTAGGTGTGAGGAGTGGGTGGGTCGAGTGGAGGACAGTCGAGGAACACCCTGAGCGTGCGCGTGCCCCTCCCACGTTTCCAGTATAGCTCCGGCTGCAATAAGGCGAGGTTGTGCTGCTCTCGTTTGCGCCATTTTTACCATGAATCGTACTCGTTCAGAGTGGAAATGTCCGTTTGGTGATTCAAGTGATATATGCAATTTGTTACCAACCCACGAAGATGTTATGAAATTCTATGAGTGGAACCGGCATTAGATAAAACGTGATAATGAAGCTTGTAAAGAACCCACGTATAAGGAAATAGGTCATCGTCGTGGCAAAAATTGAAGAAATATGGTCAAGAGCTTCCATTCCTACTGTGCAACATAAACGAGTGAAAGCGATGTTGAAGGCGTATCATCTGAAATGCAAAAAACTTTTAAAATCACACCCTAAAATACCGAAGAAATTAGAAGAGTTTCGCGTACCAGTAAAGGGATATTGTTTGACATTTCATCCTGCAAGTGTAAGAACATCGATGAGTGCATTTGTCCCAGACACAAAAAACTACCTGTCAGAGAGAAAAGCTTCCTAATCGACCAACGAACCACTAGAAGAATGGTAATCGGAACCGTAGATATTGTTACAACGAATAAAATAACGAACACTTTGAAAAGGAAAATGCTAAGGCAAAAATCAGTTTCAGTCTCAAAAAGAAAGCACAGAGAAGCTTAATGTGTCGACTTCATCTGAATCTAGTCAATCGGACAGTGACGATGTATTCCAGCCAGTCATCAGCCTCAACGTCGGCGGCTCCTGCCGATAAGAACACCGCTACAAACAGTACAGTAGAATAAGCTTTACTTTCAAGAACGTGTGATAGATACGAAGTATCAGACAGGGCTGGGGCAGCTATTGCTTCAGCTGTTCTTCACACTTCCACTTCGGAAATTATAGATAAAAATTAGCTTCGCCGGAAACTTAAGGTAGCACGAAAATTGGTCGCGGAAGAAGATAAAGTCCTACAAATACCTGCTTTATACTTCGGCGGACGGAAAGACAAAACTTTAATTATATCAGAGAAGGACGGAATAATGTATATTCCGTCCTTCCATATTTCATTGATAATGGAACCAGAGTTGGAGTTCTTGGGTTATATTGTGCACCAGCTTTTGGCACATCTGAATGCATAGAACAAGCAATCACTGATTTCTTCCTGGAATCAGAAATATCTATGGAGTCTTTGGTGGCAGTTGGGTGTGATGGAACTAACGTGAACGTTAGTAAATATGGAGGTGTCATACGTCTGCTTGAAAAAAGGTTAGACAAACCGTTACAGTGGATTTTCTGCCTACTGCCATATGAACGAATTACCCTTCCAACACTTGTTTCTACATATTGATGAAAGCACATCGGGACACAGGACATCTTCAGGGAGAATCGGTAAAGATCTAGAAATGGGTGAAAAAGCGTTGCTGCAACAAGATATTTGCCCACAGAACTAAAGCCAAAATAGATCCCGTAATTCAAAGAAACAGTTACTTCGCACACCCCGAAAATTTATGGATCGCAATACTGACCGACTTTGAACCGCACATCCGTGAACTGACAGCCCGTCGCATTTTGAAAGTCGGCAGCATTCAGGAAAATAAACTCCGACTGTTTCAACTTGCTACTGTAAAATTTGATGCATCATCTTATACCGATCTCATTAACTAGACGGAGAATATAACTGATCCACCAATATTGAAATCCATACCTGACGAAGACATCCAACTGTTTGTCGCCCAAAAAGCAGGACTGTCTTTACTACGCCTGCAATGTAACACACAAGCTGTTAAAAGGGCAGTCACGACTGAAAGAAGTTTTAGCCACATAGTGCAAAAAATCTGAGAGAGAAGGCTTCATAAAAAACCAGTCTCGAAAAAGCCATGCTGAAATTCATGCAAGAAGCATTTTCGCGCTATTTGAAATATTATAAATGTCATTTTTGTAAACTTTTGTTTTAATAAATAAATGTTACTTATACAATTTCAATTTGTTTTATAGACACATTTTTAAACTTTTTTAACCTTGCTGCGACAACTCCTCAAAAATAAGTTTTTTTTTTCAAAATATGTGTTCTTTAAAGTCAATCCGGAGGCAGAAGATATCTCATTCTAATCAAATTTTATATGTGAACTAAAAACATCATTTGGCACCCTTTTCTTTCTGTGCCGGATAGAAAACAGAAAAAAAAAATTCTCCATACGACGGTGACCCACCCTAATGTGTAGTCTGCACGTCGTTCACAATGCCATGAGAAAGAGTATGGAAGAACTAGACTGATATAGACAGATTTGTATTGGATATTTTTCAGTGGTTTAAGTTGTCAGCAGCGAGAAGAGGACTCAGCAAAAGTTCAGATTGAAACATTGGTGGATTCTACTGCAGACCATGTGTTTAGGAGGCATGTTGAAAGCAGATGGTTAACCCTAGGCCCTGTTTGTGAGAGGATAATTGAGCAATATCCTGCTCTTCAAGAATATTTTCTTATTATTGAGAAGAATAGTGAAAAATGTAGTAGTTTCAAAATTTTTGAGATCCGATAAATTTACTATATTTACATTTCACTGTTTTTTGCTAATACTTTTGTGTCATCTCACACTGTTCCAGATGGAGACTCCCCTGATTTATATTTTGTTTAGCAAACAGAATGAATTAGTGAGGAACATAATATGTAATTTTATAAAAACTGATGTTGGAATAAAAGAAGGGTTGCCCCTTTGCAATGTTAATTGTAGTGAAGCCAGTTCTTGGTTACCCCTAAAACGTATTGAAGTTGGTTCGGAGCAAAGAAATTGCTCGTTTGGCCAGATCATAAATATTTCCTCCACATCCGAAGTGTACATAAAAACATGCAACTATTTACAGAAAAAATTGCCTCTTTCCAGTCCATTATTGCATGACCTGCAATATATACATCCATCTAAACAACAGGATTCCAAATCAAAGGAGGCTATAACCCGCCTTGCTGATCACCTGTTAAAGGTCACAAAAACAAACCAATTCTGTGATGCTGTGAAATCTGAGGTACAAATTCACCTATGCGAGAATGTAGAGAAAGAACTTGCTTCTTTCGAAATAAGTCATGACATTTGTCATTACTGGGAACAAATATCACAAATGAATGACCTTTCTGGAGTACGAAAGTATGATCATCTGACGAAATTAGTTAAGGCATGTTTAACTTTATCACATGGCAATTCGACACCAGAGCGTGGATTTTCATCCAACAATGCGATTGTTACTCAAGAAAGGTCACTGTCAGATATAGGTATTCGATCATTGTGTGTTTGCAAAGACAAAATTCTATATCAGATTTGATTACAAAGGAGTAGATTAAATTTATGCAGAAAACACATGCTGAGTATACATCGTATTTGGAGCAGTTGAGAAAGGAGAAAGAAAATAGTTCTTGGAAAAGAAAGCTAGAATTAAAAAAGGAAGAAGCAAGGAAGGAATCTTAAGAGGGAGAAAGAAGCACTTAATGATGTATTTGCTGCTCTTAATGTGCAAGAAAACGAACATCTAAAAGATGAAGTTGCTGCTCATCATCTAATGGAAGATGCATCTGAGAAATTAAATGATGCTGTAAAGAATAATGACTTTCAAGCAGTAAAAGTTGCCCAGATAATGTTGGAAACTGCTAATGAAAAAATAAAATTAGTATCACAAAAGCTAGCAGCTACTAGACAAAAAATTGCAGAAATTAAAAAAGAAATTATTATAAATTTTTATTTTATTCTAAAGAACATTGCTTCTACTTTTAACCACCATAACACGAGTTCCAATTCTCTCTCTTTCTTATTTTTTAATTAATGACATTACAATTTTTGTTTTGAAATTTTGTGCAAATATTTTTTTACCGCTATACACAAAAAAATATGTAAAATTGAGGCAGAATCGGTTTTGTAATCCCTGATTTATCGCCGGGAACCTTGAAAATTTACAGATTGTAGCCAAATTTGGGGTTCCTTTATTGTGATGAATTCTTGGGCAGTGTATAAACTTAAGTAAAAGATTAATTATCTTAAAAATATGAAAATTTACATTTGATTTTTTTTAAGTTTAATTATGTGTATTTGTATAATAATACATTGTATGCTGACTATGTCATCAGTCCTACATGCAATATTATTTTTCTTTAAATTTGGATTTTTAAACAAAAATCATAGGTCAGGTGGAGTAAAATGATCATAATAATTAGCCTAAAAAAGTAATAGTTAAACAGATTTATTGTTTAAAAAAAGCAAATAAAAATTGTAGCAACTCTCAGATAGTGTAAAGTAAAATGTGTGTCAAAAGTGTAAATATTTTATAGAATTTTAGGAGTGTAGCTTAGCAAAGTTGAAAAAAGTCAATTTTATGGTCATTTTACCCCACCTGACCCTATTTAAGCTTCAATAACAAAAGAGGTCATATTGCGTTAAATCAGTTTTCGTAATTTATTGTCCTGAAATTTGGCAGTACTATCCCTGCAATACCATTAGATGTTGTGATCACATACAACTTAATGCCATATTTATGGCGTTTGTTTGGTATATACTGTCTAAAAATAAGTCATCCACGCCACAATATCATCGATTCATCTAAACTAATCTCTTGTCCTGGGTAATATACTTCAGATAATCGTGTGTTGAATAAATTCACCATACTTCTGACTTTATATAGTCGATCCTTTGGGGTTCTGCATTCTGCTCTGGGATTTTTGCGAAGTGCAATGCCCTCAGTAATAACAAAATCCGATTCCTGCTCATATTATCTGAGAATAAACGTAAGCCAAACAGTGTATCTGTTTTCCAATAATCTTGTATGCGGTTCATTCGTATAGTTCCCATATGTAAAATTAATCCCACAAATACCAATAGTTCACCTTTTGTGGTGTCCTTCCAAGCATTAATTCGAGAATGTTTGTTTTTTTCACGGCGATAAAGTATTTTACGAGCATAGTCATTGGTTTCAGCAATTATTTCATCCAAGATATTTTCAGTAAAAAAGTGGCGAAAGTAATCTATAGGATTGTCACCTGAAACAGGTTGCAGCACACTCAGATTTTATGAAAGGAAATTTTTTCATGGATGTTGAGTCATTTTCCCAAATTATGTTTTCTTCCATAGCGGAATCATGCTGTTGACATGTCGCCCCTTGCACGCTATGATCGTCGTCTTTATCTTCTGAATCCGACACCTGGGCATGTTTGGGAGGAAAGAATTCCTCGTCACTCATAACTAAAATCACTTGGGTACTCATCTGTAGTGTGCCCGCGCCCGAGCGTGACTGGCACCTGAGACATCACCACACACAACGTGCCTGTGCATGATTGGTCCTTCACCGGTAACGCCAAATCACGCGAGATCAGCAGTCAATGTGTTAAAGTTTTCACTGCTTGGTATCAAAACTTCAAAATTGGCCTCCCTTGAAAAGTTTTCTCTCAAAAATCCAAAAAAATAGTTTTTCTGTATTAGAAAAAAGGAGATTAAATTTTCGTTGATATTTGGTGAATTTTCGAAAAGTCACCAAAATTGTGAAAAACAGCTTTTAAGAAATTTTGCTTAAAAAGATAGCAAAAAGTTGCCTGTGGCAGCCCTGAATGATTTTTCACATCAAAATGTTTGTTGAATGTTTTTTTAAATCCTAACCAAGAAAGCAAAATAAACAAAAAATATTAAAGTATATACATTTAGTACTACTATAGCGACAAGAAAAAATTTCTTTTCAAAATTTTGGGATGTGAAATAACTTCAACGGTAACACTGAACAAATTGTGTAGCTTGATATCAAGTTAAAATGTGTGTGTCCTGTTAATACTTTCCCACCTGCTTAAATTTCTCAGTTTGTTATTTAAGAATTTTCAACTCCAAAAGCATGTTGACTCTGGAAATCTAATGTACTGCTGGACACAACAATAAGCTCCATAATGTGGAAATCTTTCGATGAAACTTGAAATGAAGTTTTAAAAAATGCATAATGGAAATTCATCCAATGCCAATTGAAGTTTTGGTCTGTCTAAGATATTTAATCAAACTAGAAAGAGTAGAAACAATTTTGTGAGTTTAGTCAAATCTAGGAACACACACACAGAGTTAGGAAATTAATTCTTTAAAAATTAAATTACATGGAAAATTGTTACATGATTTCTAAAAGTAAGACAAAAATATATCAAAATAATTTAGATTACTTTCTAAGCCAATCCTTGCTGTGAGCACTATGTTCAATTAAAGATCCAAACTCAGTATGAGATAAATAAAAGCTCTTTAATAGATATTGTATTATTGAATATTTATTAAAAACTTCCCTATGTGGCTATTTTCAGAAGTAATAGTTTCCTTATGCAGATAAATGTTCTTTGATAATGTCTAAGCAAATATTTTAGTTATGTTCTTTTGATGGATTATCTTGTATTTTAAACAAATACATAATAGAGATACATATGATAATAAAAAATATATTTATAATTCAAATATTTACATTATAGTTTGGTCAATTATACTAGTCTTGCAGAAAAGAAAACCATTTAGCTCATGAAATCTGCAGACATAGTAAGACGTGTTATATACATTGGTCCCAGTTTTGGAGAAATGGGCTTTACACTTCACTATTTCTATTGCATCATAGAAAATTAGCTAAGAAGCTGCATCTGACTCAACTGTTTGTAAAGAATAAACTGTGCTGTTTGAATAATTCTCAGATTTCTTCATTTCACACTCTGTAACAAGTCTATTCAGTTCAAAAGCATCATATCCCAGAAGACTTTTCAAGTCACAGACAAATTTGTACACGAACCGTTTCCCATGAACCTGTAGAGAAATAAATTGCTCATCAGATAATTTTTTAATGTTTGACAAATAGATGTTTCATACACAAAAAAGAATTTTATTAAATATAGTAATTGTATATGCATAAAGTAAAATTATATTCCACAGGAAACTTACCTCAACTTATATCCACATAAAAGTAAAAATCATTACATTTTGTGAAAATTAGAAAAGTATGAGTAAAATATTTTGAAACAATTTATGCAGATTGAACTGATGAATGGAATACTTAAAATCAATAAAATATCAGTCTTTTTCAAATTAAAAGGAAAAATACTACAAAAAATGGACATGCAGTAGAGGAATTTGTAAATAAGTTTATCCCTCCTACTTTGTAATGTTTGAACCCCATGAAAATAATTTAAAAAGTATGAATATAATTTGAAATCTTTGGAAAGAAAATACACAATTTTCAGGAAGTGCAGTAAGGACTACCTAAATAGTTACAAACATTGATTACTAGCAGTACCTGCACGGCGTTGCCCATGACATCATTCTTGTTATGTCCTCACTAATACTGAATACATTAAAAAGAAAACAATTTTAAGAATGAGTCCCACCACCTGACATGACACAGGCATGTCGCCTAATTCCTTCCACCTCACTGATCCTTGCTTAGAGAGCTTCATGATAAACTATGTTCAATGTTCTTTTATTTGGAGCTAGGATGTAAAGATTCTCGGCTTTTCCAACTCTAGAATAACCACATACAGTTGACCATGGGAGAAACATGGTTTAATGAGATCGAGTCCTACAACTTTCAGCAATTGTCCTTGTTGATGCTCATGGCGAAACTTAAACAAAAAGGAAACTGCAGTCGTTTAAATTGGAATGGAAGATCCGAAGGGATGATTGGGATCCTAGGAATTAATACGTCTTCACCTGTGGCATGTCCAGTCATGATGGTGGTTTCAATAATATTTGGCATCAGTTTCTTGATAGTCTTGTTCCATTGCAGAGTGAAGGTGGATGCAGATTTCTGAGAAGCATGATCGGTGCCCCAATCTTCAGCTCTAATATGTCCGAGGGTACTCCAGATGGCTCCAATGTGTTCAAAAACTCTGTTGTGTAGTAGTTCAGTCTCATCTGTGTCACATGTAGTCGATAGATTTGTAAATTTTAACACTACCATGCAATTCTTGTAAAAGTTGCTTATTAATGACATGACATCTTTGTTTCTTAGGGTAAAAATTGCTCTTTGGCACAGCCATGCATGATCAGTAAAGTGCTGCACCACATTTGGAAACACTGCCTCTTTCAGCTCTCGCTGAGTTTTCACAATCTTTCCAATGCTTTGCATTGCTATACATCCATCTTGATTATCTGAAGTAACTGCACCATTTCCTGGTTGAAGTAGGTTATCTGCAAATTCTGGGCAGAGGGATCACCGTAGACATGAGCTCGCATGTTTGTTGATAGTCCATGAATGCCATTCCAAATGTATGATTTTAAGCAGGCCTGCATTTCATCCGCCCTGGTTCCACGGGGAATAACCATAAGTGTTTGTCGAAAATCGCCAGCCAACACCATAGTGATGCTTCCCATTCTGTCATTGTTACGTCTAATGTCTTTCAACATGACATCAAGTTCTCCGAATGCGACCTTGTGGGACAGTACATTCATCCCAGACAATGAGCTTGCAATCCTGTAGAACCTTTTCTGAATTTCTTGAAATGTTACATGTAGGAGTCTCCGCGTTTGCCAGATTTAAGGGTAACTTGAAAGTCGAGTGAGCTGTCCTCCCTCCTGTCAATAGAGTTGTGGCAATGCCTGATGAAGCAACAGCCAGGGCAATCTCGTTTCTCTGTCGCACTTTAGCCAAAAGAAGATTGATGAGAAAAGTCTTCCCTGTACCGCCAGGAGCATCCAAAAAGAATATGCCACCGCGCCTATCAAAAACTGCTCTTGTAATCTTGTCAAATGCTTCCTTTTGATCTTGGACCATTTTTGGCTCATTCTCTTCTATGTATGTTGCGAGTACATTCGCATCATAGTTTCTTTCCATAAGTTCTTCACTCGGTAGGACTGAATCACAGTTTCGATTTCGGTAGTCCAAAGCTTCTAAGGTCCGATCCACCCAACAATATAATCTTATCCTCAATGTAGATTAGAGCTATGTTGAAGATGTCATCACTAGTCCAGATCCATATTCTGCTGCTGTACGCGTACTTGGTGCAGTATGTCTTCAGACAGGTTCTCCTTGTGGTTCATCCATAACTGATCGGGAGAAGACATCGAGCATATTTGTAGCATAACAGCAAACAGATTACATAAAATCTTCAGCTTCTCTTTGCTCTCTTTCTCTGTTCTCTCCCTGTCTTGTTTCTCTTTCTGGGGTGGATTCAGCTTCACTTTGATCTCTTTCTCTGTTCTCTCTGTTTTGTTCAAAGACGTTTCATTTTCTGGGAGCCTGTGGTATCTTTAAATACAACACTAAACCAAAATAATGTAGTTATTTACCTGAAATTAAAATTGCAGAAATTATACAAATTCAAAAGTAAGTTATGAAAAACCACTACTGAAATAAAAATGTGATTGAATCTTTAAATATAAAGCTATACTTTTAAAAAGTCTTGTTATGTCACCTCACTGATTCCGACAGACAACCTAAATGAATCACAATTTCAGCGAAATCAAATTAAACAGTAATAAACACTTATTTCATGTAATTTATTAATACAAACATTATACTATTTGCGGAAAATACCCAAACAAAAGCAGAAAGCAATACAAAAAATTAACAAAGTTTAATGTAATTAGGGGAGGTTGAAATTGCCGATTTAAAAACGAAAGTGGGCTGTAATTACTCTAATTTTGAAGCTAGGAATGAGGTGTACATTGATTAAACAATAATAAACACTGTTACTTCATTTCATGTAATTTATTAACACTAACATTATACTTTTAATTTTGACTTTTTGAGAAAGTTGGTCCACTTAAGAATTTTCAATAAATTTTAATTATTTTTGGTTCTTCAGGAAAGTTGGTCCACTTAATGATAAAAGCTTTAAATTTGGAGTACCAAACCTGTTATTCCATTGTTATGATTTCTAATTGATTTTGAAAGCTTTAATTAAATATATAAATGCTAATTTCTTCAAAGATATTTATCACAATAAAACCACTATTATTTTGAAGTAAAATTTTTTCTCTTTAAGAACATTATTTTTAATAGTTTGTACTTACGCTTGATGATCGTCTACCTCTTTTCAAAATTTTATTATGGAGATCTCTGGCTGGATTTTCTGGCTTTGGGTGTTTCTTTTCCAACTCCTTGGTGGGCTCCGGGTCTTGAAAATTTTTGTGGATGTTCTTTTTGTATTTGAGGTCCAAATTTAGGAGTCCAATAACTCTTTGTGTGATTTTCTGGGTTTTAATCAAGAGAGCTTTGAATACGTTGGATGGTCCGCAGTTTGAAAACATAAATAGAAGTTAGCATGCGCGATAAGTATCTGTCTGATCGGTCTGTGCAGATACGTAATAGTGGAGGAGGGGCTACACGCGCAGCACAAAATATTAATTAAAAAATTTCTAGATAAAATTTTAAAATTCGAACTTTGAGTCACCTTTAGGATTACCTGTGTGCCAAATTTCATGGCTGTAAGTGCTTTAGATTCGTCTGGATACTGCACACACAAACACTTCCTTTTATAATAGAGATGAATTTCCAGGTTCAAATTAAATACAAGAAAATTTGTGCAATTAAATATTAAAACAATCCAAATGAAAACATTTTATTAGTATTTTAATAAATTAACTATTCTATTATTCTGATAAAAATTTGTTTACTCTTTCACATAAAAAAAATTTCTGGTTAGGAAGAGAAAATGAACCCAGGTCATGCTGCCTAGGTTGCCCCACCTGTCATCTACCAAAGAAACAGGTTGATGAGGTGGTATGACTTGTAAGTGTTGTGGCTGAATCATAGATGCTAAACTGTTACATAAGATTTGGTGAGTAGCGCTACCCAGTGTGACAAGAGCAATAGAAATGCATTTACCCAACGAGACGCCCCGTCTGTCACCTACCTTAGCCCTCTATTTGTTTTAAACAGAATTATCAAACACTCTTTTTCATTCACTTCTTTAGTACTCAGGTTCAGTATTTTAACTCAAATCCGGAAGTGTGTAATGTTAGTAAAAGTATAGGTAAACATATAAAATTATTGCTACAATTGTAGCATGTATAAACTTACCTTGGCAAGCATCTCCCCATCATAATAGTACCTTAAAGCCCTGCTAAGCTTCTCATAATTCATGGTTGGTTTATTTTTCCTTTGTCCCCAGAGTTGGGCAACCATTTCAGGATTAATAAGCTTAAATTCACCTTCATTGCCAACCCATTGAATGAAATCTCGAAAATCTTTGTCTGTTAAAAGCTCCAACAAAAACTGCCAAAGTTGAATCTGACCATTATTTCCTATAAAAAATTTTTAAATGTATTAGTGGACATGGTCTATATAAAGAACAAAAAATTTATAAACTCAAATTATTAAAATTCAGTATTCTGGCGAAAAATATAACAAAATTAGAAACTTTTTCAAACACATATTGTCTGGCAATATGTAGTAATTCAAATGCATATATATACAAAAACCCAAATTAAAATTATGAATTGAGATTTTGATAAGTTTTTGTTTTTTCATCCAGTCAAAATTTTTCTGAATGTAAATGCAAAAGTATTATTTTAGTATCAAAAGTTTAATTTCAATTTGAGATGAAAACATAAAAAGCCACACCTGTGTGATTACCTAGACAACCTTCATAAGGAATTTTGGGGGGTCCAATTCTGGCAATTTTCTTTTTAGTACTTCTTTCATCTTCACTTGACACTGATTCAGATTGCTGCATAATGGCTAAAAAGTAAAACAAATTTCATTAAAAGAATGCAGCATTTTACAGTAAGCAAGACAGAAATCGTAAGTGATTTCATAACATAATAAGTTTTTAGCAGGCTAAACAAGCAGGAAGATTCAGTTATCGTGAGGGTTTCTGTGTGATATATAACCTTCAAACAAAAATAAAACTGCTTATAGAATATTAGGAAAAAATTAAATAAGTTTAATTCAGTAATATAATACTGCACTTGGTATACTGATAGCTACAAGATAAAAGGATGTCATACTCCAAAATAGTAGCTTTAAGAGAAAGCATGAACATACTTCCAAGTTTTTTAAATCAAGCCTAATGTCATAATGCAACATCATTAGAACTCAGTAATTGAAATAATCCATCTGAGAATGGTATCCAACTTTTGATTAAACCTGGTTATCAAGGAGTAGTTTCTTTGTTTGGGGGTGAAAAAGTAAATTTTGTACTTTTCTACGTAATTTTATTCTTCTGGGGTTTTAAAAACATAAGTCCCAAATTTTAAGTCGAAATTCGCAAAATTGTCCTAGCTAAAAGTCATTAACAGATTAAGTGCGCAGATGTAGAATTTGGGGTGTGGGCCACTTAATAAAAATGTAAGTTCTATAAAGTTGTTATAAAAAGATAGCAATCGAAAGATCATCACACTTATCTATAGCACTGTATGACACTGCTACAGCAGATTAGAAGGAAAGTACTAAAGGTACTGAATATACTTTTATTAACTGTTCGGAAACTTTAAACATGTTTTTCTTGGGGAAAACAGTTTTTTCATGAGTGGTTGGCACATGTATAAAACTATTGGATTGACTTGACATTTTTGCAGTATGTCAAGCAAACAACTTTTTATCATTTAATGAACGAGAAAAGTGATGTGTTGATATTTTTATAGCAAAAAATTGTCAATTTTGTTAGCTAAATCGATGACTTGGTATTTGACTAATCACCAATTCTTAAAATATATTTGTTTAATTTTCTGCTTCATCTAATGATAGCTTCATCTTTTATGACATAAAATGCCGTTCTTTTTAAAGATCACTTGGAGTTGAGAAGTCATGCCAACTAGTGAGCACAGAAATTTACACTGTGTTATGGTTGAGGAGTGTTAGCAGGCGTGATTCTACATAAAAATGATTTTTAAAAAAATTGTGACTACCTGAAATGATAGTAAATAAACATACAAATTTTGGAATTATTTGATTGCATAGTTTCAATAAGAAATCCAAAAAAGCGGTAATTTTTGCGAAACAGAAAAGAGAATTTCCTTCTTAAGAGACTAATAGTATCCATCACCAAAAAGAAGCTAAAGACAGGATATTTTACAAGCTGGTCAAATCTAAGAAACATTTCCTTTAGGTAAAAAAGAACATGTTATTTATAAGACTTGTAACCTCCCTTAATGAATTAAAGAGTAAAATTAGTAAGTTACTATAATGCTGAAAAAACTAGTACAAATTTATCCTTTGGGATAGCAAAACATATTTTGTCATGTGAGAACAGCAAATCATTGTAATTTATGATAGATGCAATGGAGTGAGATAAAAGAGCTTTCAGCTAATTTTCCCACACAATCCCTTGACTGCAAAAATGTCCTATAAATGGTTTCCCCAACCAGAATAAAATTTAAAAGAAAATGCCTAATCATAACATTTTAATCAAAGATATTACATGGATTCATTATAACTATATACAGTTTGTTGGTCTCATTTTTTATTGCAGCCAAAACAGCATGATGTAACAAAAATTAAATTTGGAGTAGTTAAAAATGAGAAATTGTCTTGAGACTGATTCATATGATTGCAGTATGTAATATGCAGTAGTTCCACTATCCACAACTTATTCAACATTTAAAAGATTTGGATATTCCAATATCGATACAAATTGCTATTCATAGAATGGTTGCAATAGGTTAGCAGAACTTTCTTTGCAAAAACAACCTTCCATTCTTGTGATCCATTTCTTGTAAGAACTGTTTTTCATCATCTTAACCAAAGACTGCAGTGTCAACTGATACATTATGGAAATGCTGTTATATAGGAGATTCATGAAACTTGGTTTGCAGTATTATTGTATGAAGAAACAATATTTGGCGCAATAGCTGCAACATAAAGACTGATGACTGTATACACACAGTTCATGCCAAGGTCCCTCATAACTATATTATCAAGATATATACGAAGTATCATTTGAAAAAGTTAATGCACACTGCATCAGCTGATATAGGCCTAAAGTTAATATTGATGTCCAGGTTAGAAAGTTTCTTTGATCAGCATGCTCACCAGATCTATCCTCAACAGGTGAAAGTCATCCACTATAGAATGAATGTCCTCCAAATGAACACAATTTTTGTTAGTTAACATACGCTAGTCAATCCCACTAAGCAGTAATTCGTCAGGATGCAATTTAACAATGTAAAAAAATTAATGTCGTATTTACAGGGTGCGCCAAAAGTTCATAAAAACTGAAAATTTATAAAAAGGAACAAGTGATAAAGAAGTGCGGTTTGCATGAAAGGCACTGAATGATATCTTTGAGTTCCACCAATGTGGAAGGAAAGGAATGGTACACAAGTGAGTTTAAATAACCCCCACAGCCATGAATCCAATGGAGTCGAGTCAGGTGACCGTGGGGGCCAGCGATCTTGCAGTCTTGACTGATCACTTTGACTTCACCGAAGGTATCCTATCCAAAAGAAATGTCTTCACTGTATTAGTAAAGTGGGATGGTGTGCCATCCTGTATGAAACTTATTGAAGCGATGTACAGAAAGTTACATAAGCCAAAATATTAAGGATATCATTATTTATGCATAAACTAAACCCCTGTTGCAAATTTCATGAAAATCTGTCACTCTACGGCCACAGGTTTTTCTGATTTTTGCTCATTTCACATGGAATGACCCTCCTGTAGAAACCATCGTGGACGATATAGCAGCAGAATTGTTCATGAGAAATAGCAGTGCTTGTGAAGCTGGAAAGATATTGGGCTTGCCTGAGTCATCAGTTCAATGCATCTTTCATGGGATATTGCATCTATCCGAACAAAATGCAGTCACTACCAGTAGAACTCGGAGGAAATCATATTCAAGTGGGCTATGGCAAAAGTGGAACGAGAACCACAATGGTTGTTTAATATATTGTATTGACAACACAAGATACTAACATACAAATATCTAAAAAATACTTACTTCTTTCCATTTACATTTACTTCACATTTCATACCATTGAAGCTGACTAATCAAATCATAAATGAAGTAAGTTAACTATTTATCATTATGTTTAAAATAAAATTTAGAGAAATTTTTATTCTTAAACCTTCAACATACCCACAATTTTAAATTTTCGTAATAATTCCATGTGAGTCCAAAAGAGGTTGCCAGCATCAAGAGATACTTTATCTTGAAAGCTTTCTTGGCTCATGTCAAGTAACTGTTTTCCAGAGATGTTCCATTCTCTAAGATCAATTTTCGGAATTTTGAAATAGATAGCTGCCCATTTCATCCAAAGCTTTACATGTTCACCAGACCATAAAATAGGATCTGTATGATTGAAATATAAATATGAATGATTAAAATGTATGCATATGGGCGGTACAGGAATTACAGAAATAACAGTTGTTTTTGCAAAATAAAATAATTGTATAAATACATAATAAAAATTTTAAAAGTAGATGACTAGTTTGCTGTCTTAGCTGACCAATAGCATTTGATTCTAAGATATAAAAGAAAACAATATATTAAAGAAAATTAATGGGTTACAATCCATGCATAAATTTTAAACTAAAATTTTAAACATACGTTGAAAGCTTGAGTAAATGATATTAAGGTTATAAAACTTTAATAATTAAGTAGATTTCATTTGTACACTAATCACCTCATGCATCCATGTATTAGATAATTCGTTTGAATATCATTTGGTTTGTCGTTCTGTGCAGGGTATGAAAAAATTATTAATTTTTAAATAAAAAAATTGGATTTAAATCATATTTTTACAATTTTGATTAATTTGTTGCCCCTATATGTTTAAATGTGTTAGACATGAGACATGCAAATCAGTGTAGTTTCTAGCTAACATTGATTTATGAAAAGAATTACAAGGATTTAGGAAATACAACAGGAGAAATGTTTGAAAGATTAAAACAATTAAAATTATTCTTGGACATTGTTTCTGCTTTTATGCTATCATTTGAATTCTATGATATCAATCCATAATGAGAAAATTATAAATTAAAAAAATATTTTAGCAAGGAGATTAAATTAAATTTTGAATTTTTTATAGATGTAATAAATTTGTATAAATTACAATAAATAGTAATTATCAAGTCTTTTCGTTATCTCTATTAACAAAATAAAGAGTTCCGAAACATATAAAGCAAGTTTTGTTCAACTAAGATCTCCAAATAATTTTTCCAAATTGATGCCACTGCATCCTGATCGCAATATTATTATCTCTAGAGTAATCAATATTATTATCTCAAAGTAAGGTAGCCCGTATTTTCAATTTAAAAAAAGGGTCATTCTTGGGGTGTTACTGAGTAGAAGTAATTTTTTAAACGTATTTGTATAAAATTAAAAGCATCTTGTTCCAGGTTATTTCATTTTCAATATTATTATTAAACTTTAATTAAGAAAAAGAAAATTTAATGTTTGATTTACATCACGATTTTTTTTTCATAAAAATAATTTGATTTAAATCATGATCAGCATACATTGGTTCTATGGCCTTTTTGCTACATGAGAGCTAATTAAAATGGGACCTATGACTTAAAGTGAATTCTGAACCATTACAAATGTCCATGCCTAGACTGGGAACTGAGGGCCAGAGAATTAGCTAATTGGCTACCAGCTTAGACTGAATGTTAATTACCTTTTAAGCTTAATTACTCAGATTAGTAATGGACCCGCTATTTTCTGGTTGGTTTAGAAGTATTCAACTACAGCTACATCATTTAGAAAACAAACACGAGAAAATCATTTGATCAAAATAATTTTCAGTACACAGAAAATTTTATATTCAGAGCAAGTTTTCCATGATCTCACTGTCTAGGAAGAAAGCACTGATTTCATTCAGATTTGTTGTAATTTTTCTGTTTAGAGTATATGTAAGTATATACTTATTACCATAAAAAATTTACATTTTAAAGCAACATGGCTATATTTTGAAAACAAGTTTAATATGTAAACACAATAAATAGACAATAGATAATTAAGCCCCAATGTGTTAAATTTACTTTAAATGTTTTTATAACACTCTAATATGATAAGAAAGCTGATGTGAATGGTTATTGTTGATCTTTAACCCTTTCGCGCCGACTGTCACCTGTACGTGCCAGCAAGAAACGCACTCACTTCCCGGCCGACACGCCGGCGTGCAAGAGCGTTTTCTCGTTCACCCCCGGCCGTCACCCATTAGTGCCAGTGTCCTGGAACGTTTTAAAAACTAAAATTTTTGCCAGAAGATGGCATTATATGTCCATGTGGTTTCAGATACATGTAGATTTGACCTTCTACTCAAAATGAGAGTAGTATGACTCACATACACGTGGTTTTTAGGGGGAAGGAATGAAGGAGAAAGGAATGTTTCCGAATGGCGTGAATTATACGGCTCTTTACATTCGCATGTGGTATTTGTTTACAGTAAGCAGGGGAAGTTTTTTTTTCGCTACAGCGTTGGGTATTTCGATTTGCGGTCCAGTTTTTAGTGGATAGTTAGATCTTGTAGACGTAAATTTTTTTCTCTTTTTACCGTTAGAATGTCGAAGCGTCGAAAAATTTTAACTGAGATTGAAATAGCGGAAATGATGCAAAATATTTCAGATATTGATTCTGAAACAGATTCAGATAGTGACAGTGATAGTGACACTAAAATATATTCTGATTATTCTGCTCATAAAGAATCTAGCGAATCTAATGATGATGAGGACATTACTGATATCTGTATGCCGAGTACATCGAAAGCAAGTATTTCTCCATGGTCATCCACAGTAGAAAATTTAACACAATTACCATTCAAAGCAGTGCCTGGACTAAAAGTGGATAATTCGGTTGAAGAAGAAATTGATTTCTTTAGGCATTATTTTGATGATACAGTAATGAAATTAATTACGGAACAGACTAATCTGTATCAGAGTATATATCCTGAGGATGCATCTGGTGCACGTTCTTCGAACTATTTACCTGTCGCAGAGGAAGAAATGTTTGTTTTCTTTGCTCTAACAATTTTGATGGGCATTATAAAAAAACCCAAAATCAAAATGTACTTCTCAACGAATCCCATGCTTGCAACGCCATTTTTTAATAGCGTAATGAGTCGTGATCGATACGTTGCAATTCTTCGATGTTTGCATTTTGCCAGCAGCGATGCCAAAAAAATCGGAAAGCTTCAACCAGTTTTAGATAAAATAATTGAAAATTTCAAGTCCGCTTACACCCCTGAAAGGAATATATCAATAGATGAAAGTTTATTATTGTGGAAAGGAAGACTTGGATTTCGCCAATACACGTCCCTGCTAAACGATCTCGATATGGAATTAAACTCTATAAATTATGCGAATCTAAATCAGGATATATATACAATTTTATTATTTATACGGGGAAGGATACAGTGTTAAAGGAAACTTTAGGATTATATGGGGAAAGAGTTGTGAAATCTCTACTTGAAGAACTTTCTGGTCAAGGGTACCATTTATATATTGATCGTTTTTTTATGTCTCCATCATTAGCGGATGAACTCTTCGGACTACAAACAAATACTTGTGGGACTGTAATGAGGAGAAGGAAAGGAATGCCTGAAAATTTTCCGCCGCCCAAAATGAAAATCGGTGAGATGTTGGTTTTGCAGAAAAAGAACATGAACTTAACTGCTTTCAAAGATAGACGAGAAGTGCTAGTGATATCAACTATGCATGATGCAAAATTGCTTGATACTGGTAAAAAAGATCACGCAACATCTAATCCTATAATGAAGCCAGAGTGTATCGTAGAATACAACAAAAATATGGGAGGGATAGACTTAAGCGATGCCGTCATAATTCAGTATCCATCTTTCAGGAAAACTATTAAATGGTATAAGAAACTTTTCTTTAATATCATGGATATGGCTGTATTTAATGCCAATATTCTTTTCAACAAAAAAAGTAAGAACAATCTTCCTCTCCTTAATTATCGCCTTAATTTAGTTAATCAAATTATTTCTCAGTATTCCTCTAAAATCACCAAAGTTAATATCATACCAAAATCAGCAGAATCATTAAATCCACTCCGATTAACTGAAAGACATTTCCCAAAACTTTGTTCAAAAGAAACGGGTGAGAAAGTGAGACGACGATGCTTCGTTTGTTCACATTCCCGGAAAAATCCTCCAAAACGGCAAATGAGTTATTATGAGTGCAAGGACTGTAACGTAGGACTGTGTGTAGATCCCTGTTTTCAAATTTTTCATACGAAAAAAGAATTTTAAGTCATATATTTAGTTTTCAGATATATAATGTTAAAAGTTATTAAATGGTAAGTACATAGTGAAAATAAAATGTGTAAAATATATATTTAAACAAGAAATAACTTAAATAAATAAAGTATCTATAGAAATATATATAAAGCATATGCCATTTAAATATTCTATAGAACATTATTAAACAACGCGTTGATATTTCAGTAATTTCATGGATTTAGGCTTAACAGCAAAAAACCCTCCGGCCGTGGACAGACACTTGCGAGAGAGACTGCCGGCCTCAGCGATAAGCGCGCGTTTGCGCTTCGCGTCGCGAAAGGGTTAATATATCTCAAGAACTAACTTAGGTTAAAGAAAAAGTGTTATACATTAAAATTAGGCTAACTCAAACGAAATGCATTTAAAAGTAAGATTTGGAAAAGAAAAGAAAGTACTAAAAATGGCCAATGAAAATTTATTGGAAATATTTTCCTCCGGAATGAATGAAATCGAAGTCAAAGTAAAATACAAGGTATTCCACAAACTTACAATAGAAGGGTTGGTTTAGCTTTATTGCGCAAGGGCCTTCATTTGGCCAAGTTATGGCAGACAATATCAAGTAAATAGATATACACATATAAGGGAAGCTTTACTGACACAGGAGAGAGAAATATGCCCAAGGAGGAATCAAACCAGCACAGCTACAACTTGCAGGTTCACAATCGAACAGTTGGTTGGTTTGGGGTTTTATGATGCAAGGGCTATATTTGGAAAAGCTGAGTCAAACACAAGATAGACAAGTTCATGAAATGGACCCTTCAGCATAGGTGGTCTGCATAAATAGGCTAGTAAGAAATAAAGCATTTATCAAAGAAACAATTGCTAAAAAACATTATTAAGTGTTTTGCAAAGTTTTTATCATAAGATAGACTTAAAAATCAGATCAATGATCCCTCCTCTATTGTTTCTGCTAAACATGAACTTTATTGAATGACATACATGCCAAATAAGGCAGAAGATTGCATAGAAGTTGATTAGAACCTTAGAAGTTCCTTTTATATACTTGCTTTCCAGTGGCAATGCTAAGTAGTGATTTGAAAAGAGAGCAATTCTGCTACAGTGAAAGCAATTATACAATTTAAGTTCAAATATTAAGATAACCAAGATGTGTGTGCTTAAAGTAAAACTACTAATTATTAAACTACTAACAAGCTAAAAATTTTAAAATTTTCACTTTGTACCAATAATGCTGGGGCATACACACCACAAACAACTTTGAAATAAAAATAAATATATAAAACTGCTTGGTGCAAATTTCGATGTCGTAATTTGAGAAATAATGTTAGGCTCTGATTTGCTACTTTTAAAATATTTATTGCTCATGAATAAATGTCCTCTAGGAATATCAGGCATCAGTACCTGGTCTGTGTTGGTAAACCAACACAGGTCGTACCTGGCAGGCAGGTTGGAGAAACCTGGTTGTATCTAGCTGGTGGCTGGAAAAACTATTTCTTGTTAGCAAATAAAATTAAATCTTATACAAAAAGATGGTTGTAATGTAGTAATTTTTCATCCATCCAGCAGCAAATCTAGATTAAAAGTATAGTATATCAAACTCAGAACTTAATGCTGATTTTAATGCCATTTAAGAGATCATCAATAGAATTTTATTATATTAAGTAAGAATTTTAATATTTTTTATATACCATGCAACTGATTTATTTTTTATTACTTTTAGAATTGAAATTAAACTATTAAAATGTGGAAATATTAAAACTTAAGAATAGTGTATTACTATAACTGATACAAAATAAGGCTAAAAAGTTATATGTTTACCAATATAAATTCTGTTCAAATAAGATTGATTGTGTTTAATATCAGAGAATAAAAACCATAATATTGTGCTTAGTCTCTGCTGCAACCAAAATAAAATGGACCTTTTACTTTTAATAGGATTTTTTAGCGTCAAGGCTGAAATTACAATGTGAATTATTTTATATTTGTGAGCTGCTGGTAACAAATCCTATGACTGATGGCAATTTATGTGACTGCCATCATAAATTAAGCCCTGCTTACCATTTGGAATATTTGCTTTTTCCTGTATTTTTCTGAACTCAGGAGATATAGTCCAACGTGTAACTTGTTGAGAATCTGCAGGAGGCACTTTACTCTTTTGCTGTGTCCCAGGAGAGTCTGCAAATGATGTTTCTCCAAGAAGAAAAATTCGAGATGAAACTGCAATAAATAATTTTAAACTTATCAAAAATGTAAATTAAATATAATAAGGTCAAAACTTATTATAAAATTTCAAACATGCACCTTCTTCATTCATTGATGGTGACATAGGTATTTCTTCAGCTGGTTTTAGGACATCCACAATATTTATTTTCTTAACACCTAAACAAAAATGCAAGCAATATAAAACAAAGTCAGATAAACATAGACATTACCATGGGTTTGAAATCAAATATAAAATTAAGTTTTTAATGCATCTGTTAACCTCCAAGAAAAAGATCTGGAAGATTTTTAGCGTCATGAAAACCAATGCCAAAGTTCAAAATGAACATGGCAAATTGAAGTTATAATAGACTTAACAAACAATTGAAAATTTCTTCCACGCTATGTGTAAACCTGTTTCCCAAAGTTGACTTGCCCAAAGCAATTTTTTTGGCAACCCACCATGATTCCAATGCATTCCACAAAAAGTTAATAGAACTTAGTAAAGCAGAGATATCTGTCAAAGAGATGGCAGTATGAGAAATTAAAGTTTCTCATAAGTAAATACATCAACTAATTTTATGCCACAAAGTAAATATTTGGTTATCAACCATCGGCCCCAATAAAAAGTGAACAGTCACCTAACCAGCTAAGTTGTGCACCTCTACCTGAAAAGACCATTTCAATATTTTCCAAGGTAATTAATTGTAAAGCATGCTAACACATTTTTCAAACATATGCATGAAAAATACTATTATTTACCAATGTTTTTTTACATTGTGCAGTAGATTAGAAATTTTTTAAAACCAAATAAACATTAAGATATAGAATTATGTTATATATGTATAGAGATAATATTAAGGAATAAAATTACACTTTGGAAATTCAAAGAAATAATTTCACAGCTTTTTGAGACATGATAGAGCAATAGATAAATTCATTAACGATAGATATAAAGATTAATTTTTGGAGAAACAACACTTTCTTGTTGAGACAGAAGATGCATAAATTACGTTTGATTAAAAAAGTCAAATACACACTATACCTTCTTTATGAGTTATGTCAACATTTATTTGGACTAATCCTTCACCTTGCACACATTGATTTACTAAATTCTTTGAGGCTTCTAACTAGAATAAAAAAGGATGAAACATTTTCGTTAAAAGTTATAATGGGAAAAGAAAGTGCAAATTAAATTAGACATTTTATGGAAATGTTTTACTACCATTTTCTTCTCAGCAAGTTAAGTAAACTGTTTAAACCATGAACCATCAAATCATGTCCAAATTTAATAAACAAATATATGTATTAATTACATATTTATGCTAAGTAGCACAAATGCCAAAATAGACCAGAAGTCAAATATATAAAAAATGATCTTATAATAGAGAACACTAATTTAAAACTACTATTGCAAAAAATTTATAAACAGTATTCAAGAAAGGTTTTAATGCCCACTGTACTTCTCTTGACTACATTACTCATTTTACATAATAAGAATTTTTATTATGCTTAATGAGAAGAAACAAAATAAGTTAGTAAATGGAAGCTATCAGAGTAACATACATGAAAACCTCAAAAAAAATTCAGAAAAATTTTAACGGCGTAAAAACCAATGTCAAAGAACAAAACGAACACAATGAAATAAAGTTATACTAAAATATCTTACTAACAATTGAAAACTTTCACAATATCCGTAAATAGTTGACTTGTCCAAAGCAAAATTTTTGGCAAATGCCAACCCGATTCCATTATTTTATATCTAATCTTTATGAATTGTCAAGACATGATGCCAAATTTGGCATTTGAAAAAATCCCACTTTGAAAAGAAAAATTTGGATTGAAAAAAAAGTGGATTTCAGGAAGACTTCTGAAAAAGTTGGTAGGTATGGAGAAATATTAATCATATTAGTAATTTATTTTAATATTATTCACGGTTGGAGATTTCGAGGCAAAAAGGTAAAGAAATAAAACATTAAACTTCATTACCTCTTGAGAATCTTGTAAATAAAACTGAAAGTCGGATAAATTCAAACCAGTTCTTTGTTCAAGAAGAGCACGGAGAGTAGTTAATGGTTCAGTAATATCCATAAATTCCACCAATACACCAGAATTCATTTCTGTTTCTAAACTGGAAATCAAAGGCAATAAATTGAGATAACAAATTAAAAATTAGGATATCAATTTAAATTATATTTAGGTTTTTACAATAGTAAAAGCAAATCAATATAGAAAGTTGTTGGCATATTTACTTATTTGTTTGAAGAAATCTCATAACTGATACAGCAGGTGCTTTTTTTACGAAATCCAAGTGGAAAAGAAAAAGTTCCTTATTGTGTTTCGAATACTGAAGTTATCTGTCCATATATCATACAAATCACTATTTGACATTTTAAGGTTATGTAAGTATAAAGTTGAAGTGAAAATTTTAACCATTGCATTGTTAAGAGTCCAAAAGACTTGCCAAAAGGGTAGACAATAATACAAGAGCTATTTTTTAAAAAACTAATAAATATGATAGTCTATAGCTATTTTGATGGAAAAGAACATCTACCATCTGGACCAAAATAAACAAGAGGAAAACACGAGTTTAAATATAGTATCTTTCCAAGTATTGCCACCACTCACTTCTTTAATTAAGCCCTTCCATGGTTGTATATAAAGGCAGGGAAACACTGGTCATTTACTAGTGTCACATAAGGTAAAACTTGACATGGTTTCTCTAATGTTTAACTCAAAATGAGATCTAATATTCATCCATGGCAATTCTCATGTTTAAAATCAAACTCATGAGAAAATTGCTAATAGTGTTGAGCAATGGTAGATAATTAATTTTCTTGTTTTGATATTGTTTATGAATTCTTGTAAACTGAATTTTTAAGCCCATTTTATTTGAATGACTTAAATTGAACCACAAGCATAAACCCTATTGCTATACATAGAATATAGGATATGCAGCAGCTAAACTTGAGAAGTTATTGGGGGAAATGAGTCTGGTAAATAACCAATCATTTCATGGGATTTGCAACCCATGATATATTTTGCAGAAACTTTTTATTGATTTATTTCATATTTATCTATCTGACTTGCATTTTTGTCAATTTAATTATTGAGTGCGGAAACCATGAGTACCATTTTTCAAATTTAAGAAAGCTGGGTGTAGAAGTCAAATGAGTCACTGACTCATGTGGCTCTGCACCCAATGCATTTTTAATGGCTCTCTGAAGCCTCAGATTAGAATGATTTCTTTACACATTGTGTGTTGACCATAGACAAGCCTATTTATGCCAGTCAGTTTCTAAAATTTTTGGACTCGTGTGGTTTCTGCACTCACTGATCAATTGTTATCTATCCCTCAACATTTTATGGGGAGGAGAGTGCAAAAAGATCAAAGCCGAACAATAACAAAGACTAAATAAATAATTGTGCCAATACATGGAAAGACTAAATAAATAAAAAACAGGGAAACAACAAATCTCAAATTTTAATCACAATTATAAAAATGACAACTTATGATGCAAAAAAAATTTTAAACAAAAATAGAAGATCACCAAAGAAAGAATTGATACTTTCACAAAAACCTTACCACTCATCATCTTGTGTAGTGTGCGAATCATCATCTGCTTGGATGATTTCAACAGCACATTCTGGTTGCAGATCTATTAAATTTTCTGCTGAACTGCTCGAACATTGCATGCTGTCAAGGTTCACAACAGATGAAATAACAGGAAGAAAGCTTGTCTTGACTTTTTTCTCGGATGAGGTATCCACTGGGGAGTTTGATTCACTTGCTCGTTTCATTTTGATCTTGAACTAATTAGAGATTAAGAATATTCCACTTCTATTAATTATAGTTGTTAAATAGTAAGTCTGAACGATAGTAATTTAGAAATAGTGCAATTACTACAATTAGTAAAGAGAACATAGATTGTGACTTGAAATGCTTAATTCAGGTGTACAAACTATTTTATAATATTAAGTTTATTTTGTTTTCAAAATAATTTTCTCACAATGTTTGCGAAACATACGAGAAAAACATTTAATAGTACAAATTTGAAACTTTTGGCTCATTTACTACATGTTTTTTAAAAATCCTTAAATACAACATTTTCTAACCAGAATTTCTTTAATATTTTTTAGAATATAAAAATTTCTTGTAATAATTTTAATTAAGTTATGTATTCAATCAAATATGAATAAATATACAATATATTCAAGGTACAAGTTTTTATATTTAATGCAAAGAGAAAAAGTATACTGCAAAGAATATATGTAGTAAAGTTATAAATCACATTTTTAAACATTGAGAAATCTTATTCAGAGAAATTAACAGCAGAGAAAATGAAGGAAAATACTAACTGATAATTTGCTGTCCACCCTCCTTTACAATATCTGAATGAGTGGAATTTTCAAAATATGATGCAGAAAGCCATCGTGTTCCCAAGGAGAATCAATATTTAACTAGCGACCTTCTGCAGCTTCGAATGGGAGCAATTTGAATTTATGGTGATAGGCTTTTTTAACCGAGGTCTTACAAGATTTTCCTTTAGTCCTCCATTAAGTCATTTCTCCTGAACATCAAAACAAAAAGATATAATTTTGACTTGACATGCAAAAGGGCCACATAAAGTTTTCCACAAGAAAACTTTCTTCACTTAGGTCAACTCCAGCCACATTAGATGTCTGCTCCTGTGCTTTATTGATTGTCAGGTCTAAGCAGACTCTAACCAGGAATTGGACTTGTTTGTTGAAATTAAACAAAAAATTTGATGTAGCATTCTGAATCTAAGTCTTATATTAAAATTATTGAACCTTGTAACAGTAATTCAAACATAACACCATTTTACATAGAGGTGCCGCAGTAATCAGATCAAGTTGAGAAATATTTATTGAATAACCATCGTCTCTATATAATATTAAAAGATTATCCTAAACTATTATAAGATCCATGAAAGGTTTTGAAAGTTGTTGTCAACTACACAATATTATATCTCTTATGTGTGTTGAATAGCTATCACTACAATTACTTCATTCGTGGAAGAGGCATCATATCGTTCACTGATAGGCACTTTACGAGCATGAATAATAATATTGAATACGGAATGTTTGGTAGGACACTATCAATCAGTTTTTATAGATTGAACATAATTATGAATGTGCTACACGTTTTGTAAAGACCTCACTAAGGAACTATTTAGAGAATGAGTGATGTTACACTAAATTGAAATTTGTGTTCCAGGGTCCACAATAAAATAAATCTGGAGGAATTTGATTAAGATCAGAAGTTAACAGACCACTGGCCAAAAGGTATACTTGTCCTTGTACCTTAAATGTCAGCTTGATTACTTGTGCACTCATAAATGAGTGTATTTTAAATGCATTATTGTACTGAAACGTGCTTCATATACTCTTTACTTTATGTAGACATTTATGAAAGAAGCGAATTATTTCTTCCGGTTTCATTTTCCCAGACACAAACAAAACATACCTTTTGATTTGTATTTCCATTTAATATTCAGACAGTAGATGTAGTACCTATACAAACTGATGAATCATAATTCATAGTGTAATACTATTACACTATGTAATACATAGTGTAATACATAGTACTATTGGACCACAAACCAGGAACATTTGTTCTTTCAGTTCAAGTTACTTGTCTCCAGACATCAATGTATGGTTCCTATCAGCAGATAGACAATTTTTTCGCTCAGCAGGAAATTCACTTTCCCAACGAATCATGTCTAATTCAATCTAAAGACTATTATTACATTCATTTAACGACTGTCTTTCTCTTTGTTAAGTCTTTCTTTCTGTCAATCAAGATTCTCTTGGTCAGTTTCTTTGCTCCTGGATAAACGAATTCTTTTATACCATCCAATGTACTACTATCTATATTTGCTTTCTGTCTCAGATAATGGTAACACAATATTTAAATTTTAATTAAAAATCTCAAACAGACATGTGTTTACGCAATAACAAACCACAAGTGGAACACATTTTAGAATTTGTCTATTTTCTAAAAGAGAAATCTAAAATTTCTGTAGTTAGGAATAAATCCCAAAACGATTGCAAGATCCAAAAAGATTGTTCCTGAGATGCAAATTCCTCAAAATTCGGTTTTCTTAAATTGTTTTCAAATTGATGCCAAAGGTACATTTTCTGAATCATTGATTTAATATCATTTTTATGAAAGTAAAAATATGTATAGATCATTTTTCTGTTAGCAATTAGGCAAAACTGTTTTATACGTTCGTCTTACTTACGACGGACCAAGGCGCCGAAATTCGTGATTCTACGGTGCAGAAATCCTTCCTTAAAAATCGTAAAAACAAAAAAGAAATCAATGTCAATAGAATTTACTTACACAACAAATGTCAAATTGAAATAAGTCAACAAATCATAAAAATGCCGAGTTATAGGCCGTTGGTGAATGTCCTGGGCCCTTTGTATCTCCTTTTGGAGATCCCTTCCCAATTCTTAGAAATCGATGCTTTATGATGACATAAATTAATAAGGAATATTAGATCGCATTTTACGGCAGTATTTGAGAATATACACTTGGTTTGATGATAAACAACACAGGAAATTGCAGACCAAATTTTTGGAATTTATAGACATGTGACCGGATATTACCCCTATGACGTCGAACTTCACATTTTGCTCTAGCTTACCGCTAGTTGATTAACCTTTTATTACATTTCAGAAATTTTCTCTTTCAAAATATTTTACTCCCAAAATATACGAATTTAAATTATTATTAAAAAAATTCCCTTTTTTAATGTGCTGCAGTTTCTATTTTTACCAAGACCTTTTTTGTTTTGACTGAGATTTTGTAAGAATAGGCAACACTAAGGAAGCTGAAGAAATACTAAATATAAATACCAATAAATGTGTGTTTTATTTCTTGAATTTTTATAACCCGCAATATCCATCAACTCTCTTCAAGATGTCACAAAACAACGATGATGCGTGTGTCGGAGATGACGAAGAAATGAACGATCGGGAATTTGAAAATAATGAACAAAAGCCGGAGAAAATGTTCACTTTAAAGAAATGGAATGCAGTTGCAATGTGGAGTTGGGATGTTGAATGCGATACATGTGCTATATGCCGTGTTCAAGTGATGGGTAATATTTTTGTAGTATTTCTCAGTTTTCCTGTCTTGTTCTTCATATCTTTTTTGTGTTTAAGATGTCGAATCCGGGGCACAAAATCGCTAATTTTTTCAAATTCTCTTTCAAATGAGAAATTTATTTTAAAGAGCATTTTCAGAAAAGTATAAAATAAAGTAGTTTTAAAATGTGGCCTTGAAGCCAAAAAGAGGGAAATGCTCTGGGGTTCTTTGATAACTGAAATGTTCATTCATCTTTTTAACCAGCCAAGAGCTAAATTTTAGTTTGTTTTGAAGGGAACAGATACTAAGGGTATAGGGATAAGGGAAAGGAAAATTTGGTGCAAAAATTTCCAAGTGTTTTTCTTCATTAAATAGAAATTGTATTACTCACAATTTACGAAATAATGTTTTGATTCAGTATCTGAACAAACTGCCGCAAACTAATAACAATTTAGCTGCATTTCCCTCACATTGGAGGTTCTGTAGTTCAAGGGGTTTGCCCACTGTACTAGTAATCTGCAAGTTATAGGCGCTGCATGTTCAATTACTCCCTGGGTGTAATTTTTCTCTTCTGTGCAGGTAAAACTTTATTTGGGTGTGTATATCCATTTATTTGACGTTTAGCACAGCTTGACCAAATGGCCCTTGCACCATAAAACAAAACCAACCCCTCTCACATTCTTACAATTGCAACAAATCATTAGCTTTTACTTGTGTTCAAATCATCATTCCCTTGCATCACAAACTCAAAATGTCTAAAAATAAAACAATTGTTCTTGTGTCTGTTGTGAATTTATTCTTAGGGTACATGTTTGATTTAAATTCATTTGTAGATGATGTTTCGTACAAAATGTTGTGTCTATCATCCTCACTTTCTAAGGAATGTATTCCACATTGAATTTATTCAGTGTGTAACTTCTGTTTTAGTTTTTTCTATAGCCGTGCATGTCAGCCATTCTTGAGTGGGTGTGGGTGCATTGTTTGAAGAAATAATCACTGAAAGACCACTAACTAGAAAAAAATGGCAAATTGCAATTTAATCACATTTAAAAATTATAGTAATCAGTTTGTTTAGAAAAATTAAGACTTGCCATTAATATCATTTGAAAAACAGTGAAAAATCATGATTTTTTTTTATATAAAAAATCAGATTTATTTGATTAAAATCAGATTTTGATTATTTTTATTAATTATTTTCCCCAATATGTTCAAACACGTTAGAAATGAGACATGCAATTAAAGTGTAGTTTCAAGAAAGAATTGATAAATGTTAAACATTTAAATACTATATTAATTGACTTGTTTTACATGTAAAAACTGTAAGTTAAGTCACTGTCAACTTGAAAATATTCTTTCTACAAATACAAAAGTAGCAGTAGTAATACAAAAGTAGTAGTAGTGGTAAGATGGCTTTATGAATGACTTTCTTGTCTTCACAAACACTAAAATATAATGGAGTTCCCCTGTTCCAAAAGCTATATCTGGAATACGTTTTCGCAAAGATGAAATCAACACATCTTTTGAATTTTCTTAAATACAGGCATGATACTTGATGAATATTTTACTTTTGAAAATATTAAGATGTTTTTCTATTTAAACTCAGTTGATTTTCAACCAGAGGGTTTATTAAATAAGCTAGGACGGGGCACCCAGAACTTGCTCTTGTAATATACTAAAAACTATGCTGACTCCTTTATCAGACCTAGCAAATTCTCATGAAACTGCATCGAGTCAAGTCTATCCAACCTTTCCATGGGGAAGAGTATGTCAAAATTAACTGATAACACTTTGCATAGTATATTAAAATTTAGTTTCTAGTAATAAACAGATTTGTGAGTGAGCGACCTGTTTTTGTGAGCAAAAAAGAAATATTGGTTGGTCAGTTGTCATTTTCAACGTCATCCCAGTAAGGAATCCAACTCCCAAGTGCCCAAATGGGAAAGGTTAATATTTCCAATGAGAAATGAAACGAGTTTAAAGAAACACCTACATGAGAATGCCTAGGAGCCCACCACTTTGGAACCTTGTAAAATTTTTATGGTAGGGCCCAGGACAACCAAACTACATAAGGGATAAGTATTTATATAAATAAGAATGGAATGTTTGTACATTAAATATTTTCAATCCATTTCAAGCTTTCTATCCGTTTTAGACCCTTCTGATGCAAAATCTGTCTCTTGCGCGTTTGGTATCTGTATGTGTGTGCCCGTACTACATCCAAACTGTTCAATATATTTTCATGAAACTTTGCATACTGTGAGTACTTACATTCATTTAGTGACTGAACTTGGTCGCTTAAGTCTGTCCGTCTTCTCGTTCTATGTTCGATTTTATGATTGTGTGTTTGTACAAGTATCACATAAAATTTATTTAATATATTTTGATGCAATGTTTTTTATTTGATACGCCACATTTTAGTTTAATGAGTGCATTATTTAAAATTTCTTTGCTTACATATTTATGCAAGTTTCATGTTAAAACATCTGAGTAACTATTCTTAAATCAACCATAATTTGGTAGTTTTGGAGTAGCTGGGAGGTATATTGAGCATTGCAATTACTTGGATTGTTTTACTAGTGCTGCTAAAATATCAATTATTTTCCAAAACTATTTTTACGAAATATAAATTCTAATAGTTTATTTATTTCGAGCCTTATTTTTTTTCTTTACGAAATATAAAATTTTGAATATTTGGGGCGATAAAGAGAATAAAACTATGCAGAACAAAATGTTTTAAAATAGGACTGGTAGCTAATATGGCAACCTTGGTATTTTTTTATCGTTTGCTTTTTTCAAATTTGTGTCTTATATTCCAAGGATCTAGTATTTTGTAGTGAAAAAAACAGATACATTCATTACTTAACTTTCGAAGCTTTTTTAAAAATCTGTATTAAGATGTATTTCTGGATTTTGAATTAGATGTTTTTCGTTCAATAACTAATCTAGGTAAATAATGGTTTAATTAGTTTAAAAAACATTTTTAATCATTGTATGATAATTTGGGGAAGCACTTTTGTTTTTAAATGACATACAATGCATTATATGCATACTCTGAACTATTCTGGGTAACATTAGCAAATGTTAAATATGACATTTATTTACATTTGTGAAATTGGGTATTTAACAATTGTAGAGTATGGTAGAGTGTTATTAGAGTATGGTAGTTGTTAAATGGGATGAATAGGAATTATAACTTATGAAAGAAAACGGAAATTAGTTAACTAATTCAACCTGAGTAACGCTGGGTTATTCTGCTAGTTACAAATAATACTAGTAACCAAATATACAGAGGAATTCAGTCTCTTATTTGGTCACTTATCAGAAGGGGCACACAAAGTTCTAAGGATTTGAATTCCATAAGTCCTAATATTTTTATGGTTGGTGCCAGCATCCCTCTAACATGAGGGATAAATAGCATAAGTACATTGATGACATTGGTTATGAATTAAATAAACGAAATAGAGTTCCAAACACTTTTATATAAAGCAAGTGCCTCAACCCCAAAAATAATTTCTCAAGTTGCTGCCACTGCATCCCAATTAATAGTATTATCTCTAGGGTCTTCAGAGTAAGGAAGCCAGTTATTTTCAATTAAAAAACAATTATTTTTATGTTACTGAGTGGAAGCAAATTTTTAAGTTCATATGTATAAAATAACATGTATTCTGTCCCAAGTTATTTCATTTTCAATATTATTGAACTTCAAAGAAAGAAATTTTAAAGTTGGATTTAAATCACATGATTTTTTTAGATATAAAATCTCTTAAATCAGCATACCGTGTTAAAAGGACTGAAATTATTAATTTCAGTCCTAAAGGCAAATCGGGGCCGCGGTGGCCCGGTTGGAAGAGTAACGGACTAGCAACCGAAGGGTTGCGAGTTCGAATCCAGCCAAACACCGTCGTGTACAAAGGGGGCTGGTGCACGTTAAATCTGTCGTGGCCTCAAATGTCCTCACGTTGGCGTGGTGTGGAAGTTTGGAGAGTGGGGTGCCAGCTCAGGTGTTGCCTCGTCATCTGACCGTGGTTCAAAATTACGTGGTGTTGTCCTCGGATCTTTCCCTTTGGGATTGATCCCGGACCGTCACCAATAGCCCATTGTGTTGCTCCAGTGTGACGTTAATTGAAATACCCCCCCCCCTAAAGGCAAATCTTATGACATTCTCTTATTCTATAGTTAAACATCACTTGTGCTACATCTGCAACACCTTGTATCAAATTAATTATTGTGACTGACAAGGCGTTTAACCTTGGGTCAGTCAATTTTTGAAAAGGTGTGAAGCTCGTTAGAAGGCTCCCATATGCAACAATATGAATGACAATCTCCTATGGTCTTTCCCCTGCCAACTCATCATTGCTTTGGGCACAGAATGATAAACTTGGAACCAAAATCCACACTTAAGATGCCATTTGCAAAAACGTCATTCGCATTTATCCTGTCATCTAATTTAAAGAATTGACTCTCAAAATCAATTCTCAACTTGATGGGTATTGGGTATTTCAATTAACGTCACACTGGAGCAACACAATGGGCTATTGGTGACGGTCCGGGATCAATCCCAAAGGGAAAGATCCGAGGACAACACCACGTAATTTTGAACCACGGTCAGATGACGAGGCAACACCTGAGCTGGCACCCCACTCTCCAAACTTCCACACCACGCCAACGTGAGGACATTTGAGGCCACGACAGATTTAACGTGCACCAGCCCCCTTTGTACACGACGGTGTTTGGCTGGATTCGAACTCGCAACCCTTCGGTTGCTAGTTCGTTACTCTTCCAACCGGGCCACCGCGGCCCTCTCAACTTGATGGAGTTAAACTATAAGGAACCAAGTTGAGAGATCTTGTTCCCTGAACGATTTCTGTATTAACTGACGAATACCAGTATATTTTATCTTAAGTAGTTTGTAAAACCTTCCAGTGCTTTTCATTTTTGTATGCTGTTATGATTTATTTAACAAATTAACCTTTTCCTGATCTTATAATTTTTTATATTTGAATACTTTTTGCTTTTAGATGCATGTTTGAGGTGTCAAGCAGAAAATAAACAAGATGATTGTGTTGGTGAGTAAAAGGATACTTGATTTTTATATTGTCTGTATTGTATTCCTTCATCAAATTCTGGGCCCAATTTATATGCATATGCACTGGCATGCTAAACTTAAGAACTGACAGTATTCCATGAGATTAAACACGGAAAATGAAGCACAAAACCTTTACTTAACGAAAGCTGATTGGTAGAAAGATAAGATAAATTTCCATAAAATGATGTATGTCGTGTGACAGCACTAAACTTGATAAAAGCAGCTTTTCTCTAAGTAAGGTTAGGAAGTGGAAAGCAAGTGTACCCATCATTGTTAGAGGGTCAAGTGAATTATTATTGTGTCACAGATCGTACAATGTCTAGTAGGTCACATTTAGATGACTTTACATGTGGTCTAATAATTGGTAAGCTGGTGGAAGGGCGCAGTGTGAATAGTGTAGCCAAAAGGTTTGGTATCACCCATAACATTGTTTTGCATGTGTGGAAAACCTTCGGAACAGGAACAGCCGGTGGAAAGGTCAGTGGTGGTTGCCTAAGGAAATCAATGCCAAGGAATGACCAACATATAGTCCTATAGGTGGAGGACAAAATAATACAAACACCTGTGAAATAATGGAAAATCTTTATTAATAGGGGGTTGGACCACCCTTTGACTGAAGTACAGATTTAATGCGACGTGGGATAGATGCATAAAGGTCATGGACAATATTTAAAGGAATATTAAGCCATTCCTCCTGCAGAACGGTCTCTAATTCTGAAAGTCTGGATGGAGGTGGAAATCGGGAACGAAATTTGGACTCCAAATATTCCCATAAATGTTCAATAATATTCAAGTCCGGAGACTGAGGGGGCCAGGCGAGATGTTCAACTTCATCGTCATGCTCTTCGAACCATTCTTGAACACACCTAGCAGTGTGGATAGGGGCATTGTCGTCTTGAAAAAGCGGTCGCTCTCCAGGGAATACAGTCTGGACAAAAGGATGGACATGATCCCCTAGAATGCTTAGATAGTGATTGGATGTGATCCTCCCATGCAGAATAACAAGTGGCCCAAGACCGCGCCAAGATATAGCACCCCATATCATAATGGAGCCACCCCCATGCTTCACAGTCGGCAAGAGGCATTCAGGATTAAACGCTTCTCTGGGCGTTCTCCAGACATAAACGCGTCCGGTCGTCTGAAATAGGGTGAATGACAATTCATCTGACCATATTACCTGTTGCCACTGCTGTGGGGACCAGTTTTTGTGATCTCTGCACCATTGGTGTCGCTTGAAAGCATTAGTTGCTGTCACCAAGGGTTTACGAATTGCCACTCTGCCATAAATGTTCGCAGCATGAAGTTCCCTTTTGACAGTTTTTGTTGAAACGGGGTCCTGGAGATGACTGTTCATTTCGGATGTTATCTCGGATAATGATTGCTTGTGCTTTCGGGCTACTATGCGCTTCAAGACCCGTCTATCCCTATCAGCAAGCTTTGACTTTCGGCCACTGTTGTGCTTTGAAGACGTCGTCTTACCCTCTTTCGTGTACGCTGTCATAACGGCTGATACCGTACTCCTTGCAAACCCCAAAAGGTTGCTGTTTCCGTAACCGATGCTCCACCTAAACGCGCTCCAACAATCATTCCTCTTTGGAACTCTGACAGGTCTGACATTTCAACTTATCACAGACAGTTCGATAGACGCATGCAACGCAGGTGACTGCTGTTGAGAGACTGATACCTTCCTCTTCACGCCCACTAGGTGGCAGACTTCTGTTGCGGGTGGCGCGGCTGTACTGCAGGTGTGAAATACGTCATACTTTTTCACAGGTGTTCGTATTATTTTGTCCTCCACCTGTACATGCCAAAAGAGATCAATGTCAGACTGCAAGCAGTATTGCAAAGCAACTGCAGATGACCTCAGGACATACAGTATGATGGTTCACTAGCCAGATGTATACATAAAGATGGACTATTTACCTGATGACCAGAACATTGCATCCTGTTAATTCCTGCACATTGGAGACACTGTTTACTATGGTGTAAGAACCACAAAAAATACAGCAAAGGGATACAATACTCTACTGATCAGTCATTTCAGTCTAACAAGTTATTCTGGACATCAGCTGATCTGGAGAGATAGGAGACCTCTGTATCATCTAGCAACCATTACTAAATGAGATCTGTATAGGGGTGTTGGTAATATCTGAAAGGCATACTAGTAACTTTTTCGAACATAGTTCAGTAACTGGAATGAGGCGATCCTTCCCCATGTACATCTTTTCTGAGATGTCATTGGCTTCTAGTTCATTTTTATGGAAAATAATGCGTCATACTACACTGTACAAGTGCTGTGGATAAACTGTTGGAAAGTAAGGATACCACTTATATGGATTATCCTGCATTCTCCCTATTTGAATTGTATAGAGCATGTGTGGAATGCATTTCTACTGCAAAATGTCCCATCAACGAAAGAGTACAAACAGGAATGGAGAATGCTGTCCTAAGAGCTCATTGACAACTCATGTTAAGCTTAGATGCTGCAAAACAACCATTGCAGTTAAGGGACTTCATGTTCCATACTGCCACCACCTCTTTGCTTTATTCCATCTCGATTCTTGGAAAGATTCTTCTGTACAATTGTACCCAATTCAGTCTTTACCCCTGTTTTAATCTATTCATTTTTGCTCCTGTGGTTTTTCATTCATCAAAATGTGGTGCATACTGAGATCTTGTATGAATTTCATTTATTCAGGTTGATCCATTGTGAAGGTACTGGGAAAAAACGGAACAGTCCTTAACTTTTTCATGCCAATGAACAGTTTTGGAATACATGTCTAACTCTTACCAATTGTTCCTGGCACTATAAACTGATGTCAAGAGGAAATAGCTTTCTTGGCTTTTTCTTTGAAATAGGTAAAATTAAAGGGAATAATTAGTAAGGTCTAAAATAAAAAACCATATTGTAGATGTCTATTCTTATGTATCAGAAACAAAACCTTATGGATATTTTGGCATTCAATGTATTTCACCAAATCTTTTCTAAAATAGAATTCTTTAGAAAGCAGTGGGAAAGTTCTTTAATTTAAAAAGATATTCAAGACAATCTATTGTTAACAATATCGTTCTTCCAGAAAAATAAACAGCTATTACAGGGTAAGGTACTTCATTTTAGCTTAATGGGTTGAGATGTTGTTACTACTTAAAATCAACATTTGGAAACAAGAGAGTTGCGCATTTAAACTAAAATTTATAATCTATCTTAAAGAGATCACAATTTTCTGTGCAAGTAATCCTTATCCATCTGCAGACTAAGAAAAACGATCCTAATTGTGAATACATAGAAACTTAATCAATTCCACGCAGCACAATTTAATTTAGTCTAGTATTTCAAAAACAAAACTCATAAACTGAAACTCAAAAATTGAATAACACAAACTAATGTTTTATATCATAACTTATAAATTTCAAAAAGTGGTTTACATTAGGAAACCTTGGTTAGAAAATTTGTGGTAGTTGAAGAGGGTGCTAAGGGAAACATTAAGGTGTAGGTACTACATATATCATCGGCTTAGAGCAGAAACTTGTTAACTGACAAAAATATTTTTATGGTACAGCTGTTTAAAGTAACTAAATTTTAGATCAAAAATAAAATTTAAGTATTTGATAGTGTTATATCTTTTAAACAGATTGCAATGATAATGTATTTCTCATGAAAATAAGTGAAGAATTGTAGTCTCCAAAAAAGTGTCACTTGATGAGTTTCTGCTTTAAGCAATGATATGTCTATGTACCCTACAAAAATAAATGCATATACTTATGCTTTCTGAGTTGGTAATGCAACTCTTAGTTTATGAACATTTGATTTGCAACCATCTGCAATGACAATCTTTTAAGCATTTCTTTGTTTCCTATAGATAGTGGCTTATGAAGCAGTGTCAAAAACATTCAGTAACATTGTTTTAAAATTAAAATAAACCTTTAAAAATGGGCTTATACATTGTAAGAACTATAAAAATTAACTAAAGCTTGCTCATGGTAAATAAACCTAATCTGATCTAAAACATGCATTTACATGCCATACTGCTTTTGTTCCCTATACAATATTTACATGTATTGCAGATTGATAGATATCTACAGTTTTCATCTTTTAAAATGACTGTTAATGCTCTATTGTACATAGCTTGTTCCTAAAATTAGAGTTTCCTATAGTATAATGGAACACCTTCAGCGTATCTGAGCTAGTAACTACTATCCAAATTTTGTGCAATTACTTTGTTCATATTTTCAAATGATCTTTGATGCTTCCCTTTTTAAATGAAATAAAATGCATCTTTTAGTTATGTTTTCAATGTCTAATAATAAGTTAGTTTATTTGGCCAACGAAATTGCATAAACTTAACGGATAGTCAATTGACCATTTTCTTTAATTTTAATATCTGCTAATAACTACACTAACTAGTTCTGCTAGTATACATGTGGATTGAATAATCATTAAAATATACTTTATAAACAATCACAAAACTCTGATAAATGCATTGTAATGTATTTACCTTATAGCCAAACAGTTATTTACAATACGATTTTCTTTCAGTCGTTTGGGGTGAATGTAACCATTCTTTTCACAATTGCTGTATGTCTCTATGGGTGAAACAAAATAACAGATGCCCTTTGTGTCAACAAGATTGGCTTGTACAAAGAATAGGAAAGTAGTTTTGTACATTGTAAACATATTTTCTCGAACTGTAATGCTTTGTAAATATGTATTTTTTAAATATTTCCTGTGTATACTGTGCATTTAAAGATGAAAATTCAATAAATATACCATTATGAGACTTAATTATGTTAAATTTTATTCCTCTAAAATTCCTTCCTTCAATTCTGCAATTGAGACACAAGCTACATACACTTGGAAAATAAAATTGGGTTCCTTGTCCCAAAGATTGTAATACTTAATTTTAATTATAAAATACCTCTTATCTAAAAATTTGAACTTTATTTCTAATTATCAATATTGCTTTACTTATTTCAACTATTTTTGTAGTAAATGTATTGAGACAACTCATTGTTTAAAGGTTTTATTTAACTTTCATGTCTGGATGCTTGAAACTAACATCACATGACAATTTTTCAGAAAGAAATTTTTTTTAGTATTCCGATTAGCTATCAATGAGAAAGCAGTTGTGTATAATTTCTGTTGAATATTTAAATTCCCTTATGGTTATCTTATTTACATGTGGTAGACAGTAGAGTAATTTGAATGATTTCTCAATGGCACCTATTCCTGAAGTCCCCTGTGTCTATTGTTAGGCACTGTCCTCCCAAAAAACCAGGGATAGAAACTACAAATATAGACAACATACGTAGTGAAATGAATAAAATAATTTCATAACAAATGTGGGGTATCAAATTTACTGAATTTTGAATGCAATGCAAATAGGTGTAATTGTTCGATCACTAGCTTGAATTGCTCTTCTTTAGTATTGGTTTAAACCTTTATACTTCACTTGCTAGGGTCAATATAATCAGTACTTGCTTAAGTTGAAATAAACCGAAAGCTTTGTTAATTAGATTTACTTGATGGGGTTGTTTAGGTGTAGGCAAAATCAGCATGAGATGTGATCAAAAAATTATCTAGATTAGATTTATTTATAAAAAAACATGCAAGCTTTAAACTTAATCACTTTCAAAAACCATATTTTAAATCCAACATTCTTTGAAGCAATTTTCTGAAAGAGCTGCCTTATATTTTGCATTCTTAATATCTCGAAATCTTTCCTTTCAAGCGTTTTGATTTTAAGGAATATAAGACAAGTGAAATCTGATGAATAGGGTGGATGTTGGACCTATCGAATGCAGCATTTAGCAAGAACAAGATTGTACAGGTTACAATGCATATGCAATGTTGTCATGATAGTCAGTAGTTAAAGTACAAAGTTGACCGAGATGTGTCATACCTGAAGTCTTGGTGAGAATTAACTATAACTTCAGATAACAGAAATAGTAATATGATTCTATTGTGACTAATTTCCTTTAGGAAAGTCTTGTTTTCATTTTTAGATTTAAACATAGTACAGTGATGGTAATGCTGCTCCAATTGCGCCATAGCGTATTGCCTGCTCCAAAACGCCCGTTTTTGCTAAGATTGCACCAGTGCTGCTCCAAATCGCGTTGGAGTAATAATAAAACTCACTCTTGGTATCTTCCCCTGCTATGTAAGAATTACTTCAATACTTGTTCAAAATCCAACTTATAAATGTAAACGGTAACAATTTTCATTTCAGACTGATGTCATTTTGATGTTATCAGTCACTATTGAGCAACCGCTAATCATACCTGAATATGGCCTAATAGCGAGTTTCTGAAGTATCAGAAAGCATACATGATGTGATACAGAAAGCATAAAGAACTTTCAAGTTACCACAGCTTTGATTAAATCAGTTCTAAATTCCTGGAGACGGTACAGTGACAGATTGCTGTTAGCATCAGAACAAAAAAAGTAGAAAATATTTGCCATAATGAGGAAGCTTTAAAATTACAGTCGAAATAAATTGAATTACAAAAGGAACTTGAACTTTCTCAAAAACTATTAAATTATGCTGAAAGCAAGATTTCACAAGGTATTGCAGACAAAGATATGAGTGCTGTTGAAAGTGGAGACTCTTTTTAAAGAAGGTAAAGGTAGAATATCCAAAACAATATGTGCCTTAGAAGAAAACAGAAAGGCGCAGTTGGAATGTAATGAACATAAGAAAAGAAAATATTTTTGTTAAATAAAATGTTTATTAGTCATGTTAATGTCAGTTATTTCTTACCTTGCACATAACTTTATGGAAATGGGAAATGCTTGGTAAGTTTTTATGTATGTTTTCTTATATTCATTATTTCATCAATTTTAGTGAGTATTTAAAATGAATTTTGTAGTAGTTTACAATTATGTTTATTGTTTATCATTCATACAGTCATATGTTAAAAGTTTAAAAACCTGAATTTTATTAGTTTCATTATTAAAATATCTTCTGCTGCAAAAGACAGTCTGACTGCTCCAAAACGTTAATTTACCTGCTCCAAAACACTTTGTAGCAATTACCATCACTGATAGTAAAAACTTTGTATTTCTGAATTAAAACACTTGCAATTTTACATATCCTTTTTATTACACAAATGCACATACACATCAACATACAGATAATACAAAATATGTGTGAAATCACATTTACTTGAGTATGATACACATAATTTCCTTGAGAAAGAAATAAAAATATAAAAATAATTTATATACAGCAATTTGGTGCACATACTATATTTACAAACTGAAAGGGGTTTTCCTTAATGTTACTGCAATATATGGAGTGGAGTTTAAATTAAAAAAAGTAAGGTATTAAGTACATTTATTTTTAGCAAAGATCCTTTGAAGATGACCTGAACCTGTCAGGAAATGCTAATCCGACTTGTTATTTCTAGTGTTAATTCTTTTGTGAACTTGGAAGTTTTGAGGCACAGAAGTGAGTTGGCAGGATGGTTAACACAAAATAGACATTTCTGATTTCAGTACTGAAGCATCAGGACTAAATTTCATACATCAATATCATAATCATCATCATTCTCATGTTTCCTTTTAAGTGATGTTATTTCAGAGGGTAGCTTCAATTCTGTATTCATAACTTCCACTGAGGGCATCAAAATATGAGGCCCAGGTGTTGCTTGTGTTATTGAAGTAGCAACTGTAGGAGGAATAGGTGACAGAGTTGAAGCTGATGTGACCACCCGGTTCTCTGAAGTACAAAATAAATTTATCATTTATGAAACCACACAATGTAGATGCAAAGATAATCACGAGCTCAAAAACTCATGTTAATAAATTTGAAACTCAGTGAAAATTGAAAGCTCAATAATATTCAGGAAGCTTTCAACTTGATAATAGAATAACAGTTAATAACTTTAAAGCCATTAACACAAAAACAAGCAACAATAAATCCTTCAAAAAAGGTAAAAAGAAAAACTATTTACCATCTGAGAATTTAACGATGGGTGTTGTAATTGGTTTAGAAATATTGGGCCTTGTCATGATTGCTTGTTTATTCAAAATTGTTACAGATGAACTCTTGTTCACTGAAAGATAAAAAGTAAATTGAAAATAATTGTTTAGATAAAGTACATAATTGTCAAATTTATATTAATGTCTTGATAAATTATATATTTAAAACTTTTAGGTAAAGTTTCAATAATGTAAAATATCCAATTGAATTATGGTTGACACATTCTGATCTGGTATATTTTAGTACTAATTATACATCACAGCCATCATTATGTTACTTATTTTAGAATTAGAATAGTTAGGGAAGATGAAAGATCACAATTGAAATTTTAAATTTTGTGTTGCTTCTCTGCTATATGAAATGAATGTGTTAAGTTTAGACTTCAATGAGAATTTCAATATATTCTACATTTCTTATTCAATTGTCACTATTTATGTCCATTATTAAAAGCATAGAAATAAGAAAATAGCATTAGTCTTATGACTATCCCAAATCCCTAGCATTAGTCTTATGACTATCCCTAACCTATCAGATATAAATCTGTTATCCCTAGGGATAACAGATTTATATCTGATTAATTTTATTAGATCCATGAGATAAAAATACAAAATTTACATTAAAATTGCAACTGTTTTTATTAATGATACAAGAGTAACTAGTATACATATTAAACAATGTGGTAACACTAAAAGTTGAACTATTACAAGAGAACTAGTTTTTAATTAAAAAATTAAGCTTATGCTTGCTATGTTTTCTCTTAGTTGATATATTTTGATTGACAATCTTAAGTGAATAATTTGATAGTAAATCATTTTATTAATTTATAAAAATGTTAAGATTATGCTTAATTAAATCTTAATGAGAAGATATTTGAAACTATATCATAATTTAAAAAATAGAACCAAATTCTTAGGATATGAATCTGCATCACATTAATTTATGTAACCAATATATTAAACTCTAGCAACATTACCTGCATTTGAAGGCGAATTTAACCTATGAAGAGTTCGCCCCTGAAACGGATGATGGATACAATATTAAAAATTTATAAGATTGAATAACCAGAACGTATATATATATATGTAATACAATCCATGCTTGTGATTTCACAAAAATAAGTCCAATAACAAAATCTTTTAAATTACCAGTTTCCCAGTAGCATATCTATGACAAACCAAAAAACTTGGAGTTTATTAGCTGGAGATGCCAAAGTTAGGTTGACCATGTCAGTAAAATTGATTTTCAGTAATGATGTGCAGAATTTCAGTAATGTGATTATGCTTAAACATAATTAGTATCCAATTGAAGCCAACACTGTGGTAGACAAATGGATAAAAATATTTTATTTATTAATTAAAAAATCAGATTTAAATCAAATAAATCTGATTTGTATTATTTTAATTTATTTATTGCCCTATATGCTTAAATGCTTTAGACATGAGACATGCAAATTAGTGGTTGCTGGATAATAGTGATTTATATTAACCATTAATATATATATATATATGAGAATTTAGGAAAAAAAGAGCAAATGTTTGAAAGATTAAAACAGTTAAAATTATTATTGGGTCTTGTTTCTGCTTTATTCTTTCATTTGAACTCTATTTTGTGATATAAATCCATAATACTGAAAATTCTAAACTAAAAAAACATTTCAAAATCAGAAATTTAATATATTTTTATAAATTGTGGAAGAATTTTAATTTTCCAACCTTTTCATTTAAGTCTAAAAAATGTAAGTTGAGTTAAATTGTTAAGTTGAAAACATTCTTTGTAGAAGGTGGTTTTATTAATAGGTTTCCTGTCTTCTATGCAAACACTAAAATATTAATGAGTTGCCCCATTCTGAAGAAGATAATTGGGGGGGTATTTCAATTAACGTCACACTGGAGCAACACAACGGGCTATTGGTGACGGTCCGGGATCAATCCGAAAGGGAAAGATCCGAGGACAACACCACGTAATTTTGAACCACGGTCAGATGACGAGGCAACACCTGAGCTGGCACCCCACTCTCCAAACTTCCACGCCAACGTGAGGACATTTGAGGCCACGACAGATTTAACATGCACCAGCCCCCTTTGTACACGACGGTGTTTGGCTGGATTCGAACTCGCAACCCTTCGGTTGCAAGTCCGTTACTCTTCCAACCGGGCCACCGCGGCCCGAAGATAATGGGATACAATGCTTTTACACAAAGAGGAAATTGGAAATAAAAACTTCTATTTTCTCTTAAATATTCATAATTACAGGTATGATACTAGATTAATATTTTGCTTTTGTGAATATTAAGGGGTCTTTCTATTTAAACATGCTTGATTTTCTCCCAGGAGGGTTTAATAAATAAGCTAGGAAGTGAGGGGCACTCAGACGTTTGCAGCATGCTGAAAGCAAATGTTCAAAATTGTTGATTCCTTTGTCAGAAGTAGCAAATTCCCTTTCGAAAGAGCATCATTTCAAGTTTATCCGACCTTTCCATTGGGAAGTGTCAAAATTAACCAAAAACACTGCAATGTGGACTGGTCCATATGTATAAAACTCAGTCTGCTGATAAACAGGTTTGTTTTTAGGGGGCAGAGAAATATTTGTTGGTCAGTTGTCATTGTCCAACCCCTTGTTTCCCCCCAAAATCGGAAAAGTAAATATTTCCAATGTGAAATCTAATAGGTAATTTAAAAACCTTACACCAAACATGCTGTAGGAGCTCAACCCTTGGAATATTTTTATTGATAGCCCTAGGATCCTCAAATATAAGGAATAAATTTAACAAATTATACAAGTAACCAAATACAGTGATTTGATCTTATTTTGGTGCTTATCAGAAAGGATGCAAAGTTTTTAAGAATCGGAATGCCTTAGGTCTTAATATTTTTATGGTTGGAGGATGGCACCCCTCCATGTGGGATAAATATTACAAATATACAGATAATATTGGTAATGATTTATGTGAACAAAATAGAGTTCCAAAAAACTTATATATGAAGCAAGTGGTTTTATTTAGGCCCAAATAATTTCTTTGAGTTGATGCCACTGCAACCTGATCAATACCATTATGTCTAGAGTGTCCTAAGTAGGGGAGCCAGTTATTTTCAATTAAAAAAGGTCATTATTGGAATGTTACCAAGCAGAAGCAATTTTTGAAACTTCTTACTATACATATAAATGTAAAATATACATATTTTGACAACCAAAATAAATATACACATTTTGACAATAAACTTCAATAAGGTTTAATAGATTGTTAGTCATTCTAAGCTCATTTTAGCTGCATACGAGCTAATTAGACCAAATCTCAAATAGGGTTTTGGTTTATCTTTAAAAGTGGTTAATTTGAGGTTGAAAAATATCTTTACCTTAATCTAGATTAGTTACAGAAGATGAGGACAGGTATTAAGAAAAAGTAACATTTAAACCAAGTATAAGGTAAATGTTCAAGATGAGGAAATTTAAAGTACTATTCCGCCTTGGCCACTCTTTATCAAAGCACTTACTCACCTTCTTTGAATTTGATTTCAGACGATAATTGCAAGCTGTTAAGCTATAGCGATCTGGTGGGAGTCGCAAACCAGCACTAGACTTAATGAGTGGAAGTGGCATACTATTTCTTAGTTTTGCCATTTCAACAGTGATCTGTAAAAATTGAATGCAATATACATAACAAGGATTAAAATATAATGTGAAACAGTTAAATTAGATTTTAAAAATATACCAGCTAGTAAAACAAATCAATATCTTCACTTGTTACTAAAGGGTATTTTTAATTAAAATACCTAACCTTTTAACTCAACTACCAATGTGATGTGCTATAAAACAAGGTCCTGACAAAAGGGTTAATTAAAAATTATTCTGAGCAAAAATACTTTTAAAAAATACATAGGGTACATAATGCAATTTTGCTTTGATCTTTATGACTAAAATTAATTTATACAGAATTTGATAATTTTGGAGGAAACGAAAAATATGTCCGTTCTGTATTTATATTTGAAAATTTTAAGGAATTGTAAGGTAAAAAAGAGAAGAATTTAATTTGTCAGTTTAAAAAAAGCAAAACTACATAATTAATAATAGAATAAATTAGAAATAATCAGCTATGAATATTACCTGAACTACAAAAATCATACTAAAATTTGACCAGTGTTTAATTTATATATATTAGGCAAATAACAAACCTCTCTATCAGGAGCATTTGTGTTTCTCTCTTGTTGCAAGTGTATTGCAAGAGTAACATCATCTGTATCAATAGTAGACTTCTTTTTAGCATGACCAGAATATAACTGAGCATCCTCTATGATGTTACTTACATATCCTATAGAAAAAAATGGTAGCTTTAGAAATATAAATATTGCAAGCTATTTGATTAAAATCTTAACTAAAAAAATCTAGATATAACTTACTGTAAGTAAACTCTAACATCTGATTTAAAACTCTGGGTTCATAATCATCGACTCCCATTTCTTTTAATATCGCAGCCATAACTTGTGCATCTTTAGGGGTACTTCTTACAGTGGACATGAGAGAATCGTTCATTTGTGCCATCATAAAAAGATGAGATTACAAAATCAATTTTGTCGTATGGAATTGCAGTTCTTGAAACTTGATCCTGTTCGAAATATCTGAAATCTAAACACTTGTGTCATCTGTCCTCAACGATGAGAATCATGAACAGAAAATCCACACAAGAGAGAGAGAGTGTAAAATTCCCACCTTTTACTTAAAAAAACACCGAACCCTACAGCAGTGAGCACTACTTACACTAATAAACATTAAAGAGTGATTTGTTAGTCGTTGCCACTCAATTCTATATTAAAGTATTTTCACTCAGTACCGTACATTTAGTTGGTTGGTTGATCAAGGGACTTACACATCCTAGTAAAACTTTTGGGGGGGATAGAGTGTGTGACGTCATGGTGGACATGGGAGTATTTCCGCTTTCACTGGGTTATCATCACAGTTGGTCCAGCTATCTTGAACTAGTACGAAAATTGGCATGCTTTCTTTGGCGTTTTTCTGAGGTCCTGTTAGTGACTCATTTCCGGAGACGCTCAGATTGCTGCCTACATTTCTGAAGTGAATTTGGCGGACGTGACTTTCTGTGGATTGCTTATTTTGTGCTTCCTATAAATTATATATTTTATCCTTTGATTCTGATAAACTTGCGTATTTGATTTACATTTTCATTGTGTTCGATTTATATTTGTTGATCACAGTATTTCTTTCTGTTGCAATAGTTGCTGAAAAGTGCGCGTCTTGGAACATTTTTCCAATTTCTTTAGTGAAAAACATTGTATTTGTTTTACTACGTTTTCCATTTTTATTCCATCTATAATACCATTTATATTTGATTTAGTTTTGTCTTAAACGTTCTCCACTACTCATCTTGTCCCTTAGTGTTAATAACGAGACTTCTCATAATTGGCGATTCAATGATTAAGTATTTGAACGAATACTTAATTAGCGAATTGCAGGATCATGAAGTTGATCTCATTTCTTTTCCAGGTGCGAAGATAGAAAGGATATCTGGGAAACTTAGTAGTTTAGGTAAGTATGAATGGATGCTCTTTCATGTAGGGACTAATGATCTTGCTGGTGATGTTTCTGAAATTCTTCAGGAATACACCAGCCTTTTTCAGGAGCTTTCTATTTTGTATCCTGCTGCTAAGGTGGTTATTTCTGGGATCATACCACGTGGTCCCAACTTTTTTCTGGATTCTGAGTCCCGTTCTTCTCTGGCATCTCAACTAGAGTTTTTAAACCAAAAGACCTCAATCGTCAATCATGAACTAGAAAAGGCTTGCCTGGGCCGAGAGGCATTTTATTTCTGTCAGTCTCTTGGTCCATGGAAAGGCTTCTGGGGACGTGATGGATTACATCTCAACAGAAAAGGGAATCTTCGTTTGGCGAAAATGTTTTCACAAACATTAGGAGGGCTGATTGCATTGGAAGCTGCAATCTCCAAGGACAGTCCTGCAGTAAGTACATTTTTTAGATGTTACTTTGTTAAATGCAGCTTTCAATCTTGTTCCAAGCCTAATATGTGTTGTGTAATCTCTTTCAAACCTGTCCTTTCTAAAAATTTTAATGTTCCTGATATCTGCTCTTTGTTAGAGTTTGCTGATTCCAATGGAAGCTGCAATCTCCAAGAAGGACACTCCTGCAGAAAGTGCATTTTTAGATGTTACTTTATCTGTTAAATGCAACTTCCAATCCTATTGTAAGCCTAATATGTGTTGTGTAACCTCTTTCAAACCTGTCCTTTCTAAAAATTTTAATGTTCCTGATATCTGCTCTTTGTTAGAGTTTCCTCCTTTGCCAATAATTATTTCTAACAACACTAACATGAGTAATTTGCAACCTTCTAGTCCACCTGCAAGTACTAATATTTCTGCTCTTTCAGTTATTCAGTCTGTTCCTCCTGTTCTTTCTCCAACAAATACCTCTACTATCCCTTGTAGTAAATCTAATGTTCCTGACATCCATTCTTTGCAAGAATTTCCTCCTTTACCAAAACTTATTTCTAACACTAACATGATTAATTTTCTACCTTCTAGTCCACCTGCAAGTACTAATATTTCTGCTCTTTCAGTTATTCAGTCTGTTCCTCCTGTTCTTTCTCCAACAAATACCTCTACTATCCTTTCTAGTAAATCTAATGTTCCTGACATCCATTCTTTGTTAGAATTTCCTCCTTTACCGAAACTTATTTCTAACACTAACATGAGTAATTTTCAACTTTTTATTCCTCCTGTTCCACCTGTAAGTACTGATACTTATCATCTTTCAGCTGTTCAATCAGTTACCACTCTTCCATTTTCTTGTAACCTAGAATGTTATTGCTCAGTAAAGGTATGCTTATCTGATAGTTTGGGAAATAATAGTGCTAATAAACAATGTAAGGTGGAAGGTTTGATTAAGCATTGTAGAACTGGTGGGGGTAGTGTCGAGCATCTTGAGGTCGAAAGGGAATTATATCCCAGACAATGTGCATGTTGTCAAAAAATTTATAAGACAAAGGTCACTTTTAGAAACCATCTTAAAACATGTAATGTTAGTGTTAAAATTTCATATCCCCGGCAATGTGAGATTTGTTTTAAGTCTTACCTTTCCAGAAAATCATATTCCAATCATAAGAGCAAGTGTAAAGTGCAGGAAAATAGTAGCTTACTGCAAGATCTCACCAAAGTTCCTGATACCATGAGAGAACACTGTTCAGCTAATGTTTGTTCAATTTCAGAAATCTCTATTTCTGAACTATGTAACAATTCTGTTTTGGAAACTATGTCTAGTGTTAACTCCAATTCATTTATATCACCCAAAACTACGGACAACCCATTAGCCTCTTCAATTAGTTCAAAAGAATATCAACGTAACTCGCCACTCCCTATTTCAAAATCGATAGATATCCTATCTCTTCCTAATTCATTAATTAGTAAATGTGTACCAAATTCTGATTTAAAGACATGTGAGAAATGCTTAAATATATTTTCAAATAAGTACAATCTTCAATGGCATAAAATGGTATGTGCAAGAGCTTATGTGAAAACCTTAAGGGCCAAAAAGTGTCCAGTTTGTGGCAAGTTTTTTAAAAGTGAGACAGAATTTATTGAGCATGAGCAGTTATGTATTTTAATTAATGAACAGGAAATGCATTACTGTATTTTTCCAGACTGTAATAGGCCATTTAAGCACCTTGGAAATTTAAATAGGCATGTGTTTGAAATACACAATTCAGATTCTCTTCAAATACTTTCATTCGATTCAATGGTTAGTTTCCAAAATTGGTTAGAGATGGAAGGAACATCAACTTTTACATCTTTCACTAAAACAACAGGAGGCAAGCAGTATGGCTCTAAAACATTTCATTATTATTCTTGTCAATTTAATTTTCTATCATCTCAATTTCAAAATTCCAGGAAAACAAATCGCAAAAATAGAAAAGGTACAATACCTAATCTTAACTGTCCTGTCAGAATATGTGCTTGTGAGCAAAAGGACTTGGTTACTGTCTCTTACAGCACTAATCATAACCATCCCCTACAATTTAAAAATTGTAGGTTTCAACCCTTGAAGCAAAGTACGCGTGACTTAATTAAAGCACAGTTATTGTTAGGTATTCCTGTGCAAAAAATTCAATTGCTTTTGAGAGAAAATTTTGGAGATCGTGATTGTAGGGAGTTTTTCTCTGTAAAAGAAGTGTTCCTTTCACGGAAAGTAATTAAGTCATATTCTCGTCATGGACTCGCATTGCAACCAAAGAGTGATGCAATTTCCATTGCTGCTCTTGTTGAGGAGTTAAAAGTTGAGGAGTATGACCCAGTGTTAATTTTTAAACCTCAAGGCTCTAGTACACTGTATGGTCCTTCTGATTTAGACCTTTTAAAAAATTGTAACACCTCTTTTGCTTTAGGAATTCAAACTAAAGATCAAAAGGATATGATGGTGAAGTCTTGCAGTAAAATATTATGCATTGATTCAACCCATAAAACGAATCAATATGATTTTTATTTGATCAATTTGGTAGTCTCAGATGAGTTTAGTCATGGGTATCCAGTAGCACATTTTATTACAAATTCATTAACATATGAAACAATGATTTGCCTTTTTAAAAGTCTTAAGTGTAGAATTCCTTATTTAAATGTTAATTGTGTCATGACTGATGATGACCACACTACTTTTAGTGCATTTCAGGCTGTGTTTGGACATGAAGTAAAACATTTGCTGTGCAAGTGGCATGTGTTAAGAGCCTGGAATAGGAATTTAAATTCTTACATTTCTGATAAAATGCTACGAAATGAAATTAAGTTAAAATTAATGAATCTGCTAAATGAAAAAAACCTTACAGAATTCAATAGACTTCTTAATGACTTTTTGAACTGTTCCGAAAATTGCGAATTATTTGTAAATTATTTTAAAAGGGAATATTCTAACCGATGTGAATTGTGGGCCACATCTTATAGGAGATATTATCATGCTTCAGTTAATACAAATAATTATTGTGAATCATTTCATAATCAGTTAAAAACCGTTTACTTTGGACGTAAATTTAATAGAAGGTTAGATACCTTGTTAAAAGTACTACTTGATATCGAAAAAGATAACTTTTTAACGTATAAAAATATAATTTTAAATGACATTCCACCAAAAGAAGAAAAGCCAGACATTGAAGCCAGACATAAAAAAGGTAGCAAAATTCCTGATACAGATTTGCTTTTACTTAATACTAATACTTGGTCTGTGAAGTCCCAATCACAGAAACATAAAGAATACATTGTAAAGCTAGTAAACACTAAGTGTCCTATGATTGATCACTGCTATTTTAAATGTCTTGAAATTAGTTGCATGTCATTATGCTGTCATTTATATAATTGCAACTGCCCAGATAGTTCTAATTTGTGTAAGCATGTGCATAAAGTGCATTCCACTAATCCTAAAACTAATCTCAATAACAATGACCTTTTTGATTATGCTCCTAGGATTGAAACAGATGGTTTTAAAGAACCCTTAAAATCTACATTTATTGCTAAAGATTTGTACAATCCTCATTCCAAGGCTGATAAAGTAAAAGCATGTCAAAAGTTATGGGATTCCTTATCGCAAAAATTGAATGATCCACGAGTTCAAGAATTCATGCTTGACAATGTATATACAACATTGCAAACATTAGTTGCTGGATGCCGTGGCATTTTAAACTCAGAGACTGATAAAAATTCTAATATTTTTCCTTCTTCAAAAGTGGCTCCAAATCAGGCTATTGAGCGTCAGATTCTATTCAAAACCCGAAAAAAACAGAAAGGTGCAATGCTTCACAAGAGGAATAGTGCTAAAAGGTTCTTAGATTCGGAAGATGTTGATGATTGTTTTGTAAATATGACCCCATGCAAAAAGGCAAAGATAGATTCCTATGAACCATTTACAAAATTAAACAATGAAACAGGTGAATCTTTTACTAAAAGCATTGGGGTCTACAAATTGTGTCAAACAGCTTTCAAATCTCTGGATCCTTTTATTACTATTAATGAAGAAAGTGCTATTAAATTGAAGTCTAAAGGTTTTGTCAGAGGATGGTTATTTGACGTTATCATTGATGCATTTCTTTATGTGCTGTGTACGGTTAATCCAGACTTTGTTTTAATTGATTCTGCTATTACAAACCTAATAATAAATAGCATGTCACCAACAGATCAATTACTAGCTTGCAATCCTTTGATTTTGTCATCAAAATATTTATTTCTGCCTGTTTGCATGGAAAATCATTGGTGTTTAATATTTATTAATAAAGAAAAAAGATGCATTGATTTTTACGATCCATCAAATAATGATATTTCTGACAGGTATTGCAAAATTTTAGATAATGTTAAAAATTATTTTGGTTGTACAACTGGGATGTGGACTATTAATTTCCCCTTACATGTGTTGCAACAAGATTCAATGAACTGTGGTGTGTTTGTATGTTACTTTGCCCATCAGATAATATACAAGTCTAGTGTTTATGTGCCATTTGATACAAATAAATTTCGGGCATACATTTACTGTGTTTTGTTAGGAACAGTGATTCCTTCAAAGGACTCATTTAATAAACCAACTGTAAATAATACTTTCGTAGATGCTAATTCCTGTAATTTTTCAAAATTTAAGACAATAGATAAAAGTAATGTTTTGACATGTGAAGTAAAAGTTAATGACATAGAGATTAAGACATACATGCTGAAATCTTTAGATCTCTTTATTTCATTAGAAGAAGAAACCCTTTTAAGATCAGCTTCTACTGCTTTTTGCAAAGGTTGGCTGTATGATTCAATAATTGATGCTTTTGTTTTTAATGTTATTAGGTATTCAAACACCTTTGGATCAATGGATGCAATATGTTCCTCTTTGATATTAAATGGTGGGAAATTAAATGGTTCTTATTTTGAGCAATTAAGGAAACATAGAATTTTACTCATTCCAGCCAATGTCAATAAACATTGGAGTCTAATTGTTGTAAATATTGATAGCCATACCTTAGAGTTTTATGATCCATTAAATGACTTCATAGATAAAACATCATCACTTTTATTGCTTAAATGGTGTTCAATATTAAGTAGTGTATTTCCTAACTCAAATAAATGGACTTTTAGTTTCCCTCCCCATGTCAAGCAAACTGACAATATAAATTGTGGTGTCTTTGTATGTTATTATGTTTATAAAAAAGTAAATAATACATCTTTAAATTCAGATTTCAACATACCAAATTTTAGACAATTTATTTATGATACTATCGTTGGAACATAAAAGTATTTGTACATACCTACACAAAACAAGGAATTAAACAGATGTCAAATGTGTATGTAAACAATAATTTACAGATCATGCAGTTACAGTTAATATGTATCTACTTAAACCTTAATAATTTTAAGTAGTAGTATTTTGTGTTTGCATATGATTAATAACGATTTTTAGGTCAGTTCGAAATAAATTGTTCACATTTTTAGTAATTACTTATTACAAAACCCTTAACACAAATCAAAATTGAGTTTGCTTGAAACCTGTAATCGATTCTTCAGTAATTTGTTTTCAACTTATTGCTTGCTTTTCTAACCCACTGTTGCATGGAATTTATGTGTTGTAATTTTACTGGTGAAGTTTCTGCTTTGGTAACAATTTCTCATTTGGGTAAGGATGTTTGCAAATTGACCAGTTTTATGTCTTTAAATTAGTTTTGCGATGAGATATTAAGTTTTAAATCAAAGCAGAAATCTCCTCGTATAGAAATATTTTAACAGAATATAGCAATAGTTTTTTATTAAGTTTGCTTGAAACCTGTAATCAGTTCTTCAGTAATTTGTTTTCAACTTATTGCTTGCTTTTCTAACCCACTGTTGCATGGATTTTATGTGTTGTAATTTTACTGGTGAAGTTTCTGCTTTGGTAACAATTTCTCATTTGGGTAAGGATGTTTGCAAATTGACCAGTTTTATGTCTTTAAATTAGTTTTGCGATGAGATATTAAGTTTTAAATCAAAGCAGAAATCTCCTGGTATAGAAATATTTTAACAGAATATAGCAATAGTTTTTTATTAAGTTTGCTTGAAACCTGTAATCAGTTCTTCAGTAATTTGTTTTCAACTTATTGCTTGCTTTTCTAACCCACTTTTGAGTAGACTTGAATTAAAACAATTTGTTATAACAAAACAAGTTTATTAACAACAAATATAACAAGGTTGTGGAATGACCATTTTCTCATTGTAAGGCTAATGAAGCCTCTCAGTCTAATTCCTGAATCTTAACCCTCGTGCTCACACAGCACCCTCTACAATATACGGAGGATTTAACAAACAATAAACATCTTTTAGCTCAGAAGACTTATTCGAAAAGCAGCATTGAGAGAATAAACTGTTGAACATGGGGGGGGGGTTGCAGTGTGATCAATGATTTCTGGTAGTTGAAACATTTCCAGTTTAAAATGTTTTTCTCAATGAAAGTATGTTGTGTATTGCCTTACGAGTATAACAGATTTGTGTTTTGTTATTTATTGAAATACAGTTTATATTTTACAGATATATTACAAATCTCTGATGTCTGAAGTTTTCCAACTGAAAAGAAAAAATAGTCTTATTTGGTGTCACCTAGTCATTCAATATTTAGCAGTTAAAAACTAAATGATGTTTGTTTTTGATGACCATTTCATATGGCATCAATAATAAATTTCTTTTAGTTAAGATCATGGTATGCCTATTTAAATCAAGATTTTAAATTTCATTTTCCTTTCTCTGTGTGTATTATGTTTATTACAATTAAATAATTATGAAAACAAGATTCATGTTATTTTATTCAAATAAGTTTAGAAATTTGCTTGTATTTAATTCACCTCAACCATTGTATTGAAAATCATCCTTCCCCTGAAGATACTGAATAATTTTTTGATAGGTATCAATTATTAGACAATTATGTATTTCCCTATTGGGCTGTTGATCAACAGGTGTCACTCACATGCCTGTTCATCAGTGTTGGTTTTATTTTAAATAAATCCGATGATTTTTTAATCCTGATTTTTTTGTACCCTGACACTTAGTCACAACAAAATAGTTTTCTGCAGTATCAAAAGTATTCAAATTTTACACATAAATCTTTATAATGGGAAATTTCAATATTTTCGTTTTGTTTGGTGTAATATGTTGGTTAATTTTATGCATTGATCCCTAGGAATTCTTTGCATTGCCAGCATAACTATTCTATATTTAAGGAATTGGAAGTTTGGAATGTAAAAGTTAATTCGTCCATCTGATAGTTGAATATGTTAAAATAAATTTGGGTTTTAAAAGCAGAAAGCTCTTATGATTATGATTGCAATGATGATTTTTTTTATTGCAGCTTCAAAATTCCACACAATTGGAATTTTACTTTTGTCAATCAATGATAAACATCTTTTAGTTCAGTTGAATCTGCATTAGTCATGGATAATTCTTCGAAGCATATTGCGTGGGCATGGTCTACACATATTCCTCTTGATCTACAAGTTAAAAATAGTTAACAATAACTAGTTTCTATTGAAATTAATTTTTGTGCATAATAGTTTCTTACTCTAATCAAATAAATTTTATATTTGTAACTTTCCTTGACTTTCATATTTTTGCCATATAGCTCTTTAAATGGAAAATAAAATCAGATGTTGAAAAACTACTGACTTATTCTTCTAATTAAATTGACATCCGAAACACATAACATCACCATAAAACTTAATGCATTTGGTTGGGGTAACTAATTTATATTTAAACCTGCAATCATTCATACAGCATGTGTACTTTAAAGATAAATAAGCTGACAATTATTTATATGCCAGAAAAGGTACTGTAATTCTATTGTTAAATTCATAAAACATACAAAGCAGTAAAATTACATCAAAGTGAACATTCATACATTATATTTCCCATCTAGAGAAAAACTGATTTACAATTAATATCATTTTGTTTTCAGAGTTAATTGTATTGTATCAACAATTTCCTGTAATTAAAATAAGTCCTTTTCCAGAGGGCATGAGGAAATGAACCCTGTAGGTATATTTGTGCATGAATGAAACTCCAGCAAAGAAATATGGACTATATTCTGTTTGTGTTTGGCGCAGCTTGTCCATTTTTGGACCTTGCTCCATAACATCCAATCCAACAGTGAAATGAATTCAATTTTAAAAAACGATTTGGGGTCAATTTTGTTTTCTATTCATTAAGTGATTTAAAATCCATCTTTAAGAGATCATGTGATTCTGTGTTTTGCTCTTAAATGAATAGAGCAACTCAGTGTTCAGATCACTGGTGTGTTCATGTGTAATGGGCTAAAAATTACTTAGAAGTCATGCAGGCATATCTAAGAAAAGTAGACTAGATATGTGGTATGGGAAAATTTTATTAAACACATATATGTACATAATCCCTAATCAAATTAAGCCAAATTTGTTCCTTTTAATTGTAATTAAAACTTAACATTTATTGTTAAAATAGTGCCTTAATTATCAAGCTTAAAACATTCCAGTTTCATGAATTTACACTTCAAAAACAAAGATTATCTTATTTCCCACCAATCATCTTTCATTTCATGGGAAATTGGGAACAAAATTGTTAAATATTAAAAAGTAATGTATTTTTAAATTATTCTGCTTGTTATATTTGAAAATGAAGTTATAAATTTTGAAGAAATCAGCCATTGAGATGTAGAAATTCAGTTTTAAAAAATTATCACAAAGATAAATCTTATTAAAAATTCAAACGCTATGATTAGGTCATTTGTCTAGAAAAAATTAGATGGTACGAGAGACGAAAATAATGGAGATTAAGGAAAGAAATAAAAGCAATTTTTGGAATCAACTAGTTTTCCTCTAATCAAGATTTAGATTGAAACCTTTCTGTTTTTAAAAATTTGTAGGGTAATCTTGAAAATGAAGAGTTCCAAGTTAAAAAGGAAACCGTATCGTCTTTAGAGTTTAGGTGATCGGAGTGTTTATTTCTTCAACTGTATGCTCCCTTTTCAAACCAGGGTATGAAAAAAAATCATGATTTTTTAAAATAAAAACATCGGATTTTAATTCAGAATCAGGATGTAATTTGATGTTGATTTCGGTTTCGTCTTTTACTTATATATTCGACATAATTCTTAAAATAGAGCAAATTTATTTAAATACGTATGTTTAATAAAACCTTTTATATATAATTGTTAAACAATCACAAATGTTTACAAAATATTTAAATTAGTCATGTTTTAATTGTAACAATTTCAAGTATTAAATTCACTTCATTTTAATTTTTAAAAATCGTATCTCAATAAACCTAAGTTGTATATCTTTTCAAAGTCAATGATTAGATGAGCAAGCTTTATCCTGTTTTCAAATTAGGGAACAAGTTTGAAAACTGAAGTACGCACTTTTTCTCGGCGTTTAATCACGATTCTCCATTTCGATAACTCACTGCTGGTAGGTATTGAATTAATGTCACACTGGAGCAACGCAACTGGATATTGGCGACGTACAATGTGTCATTTTAGCAATCTAGGTAGACAAAAGTATTGCATCAAAAATGCACTGGTTGTGGGTGATTTTAAGAGACAGTCATAAAATACTGGTTTGGTATATATTTAACAATTTTTTTATTACTATTTGAATGCAGAAATATGCTAAATTTAAAGAATTTTTTTAACTTTGCTCTATATATAACACTTCGATCAATTATTAACCGTATTTTTGAAATTTTATATTAATATAAATGTGAATGGTCATATATAACTAAAACATTTCCATTCAAAAATAAAGTAGATGTATGTAATAGAAAAACTAAGGGAAATTTTTTTTTAAATATTACAAAATTATATACTTGGAATCCCAACTGCCTAAATAGTCTTCTGAGATTGAAATCAAAGGAAGGTTCTTCAAATTCAAAATTTTTGGAAACATTTGGCTGTTTTAGACCTTGCTCGTAAAGTTGCAATTAGATCTCAGGTGATGAGCAATCTATTCTTACCAATTGACCTTTTTATAATGAATATTTCTCTTATTGCCTATTATGTTTATTTCTTGCCTCGCACTTCGTCTAAGAGCTGGTCGATTGGAAGAGTACAAAACGTAAAATATCCTTGTGGACCAGTATTTGATATATACACTACAGGCCATTAAAATTGCTACACCAGGAAGGCGGCACGCCAATCACGTGAAATTTTCATGACAGATAGAACATGCTGTGATATGCAAATGATTAGATTTTCAACGCATTCATGCAAAGCAGGCGGCGGTAGTGACACCTACAATGCTATAAAAGAGATTTGACAGCAGGTTTCTCATACTGGAATTGCACTTGAACGTTGTTCTTGGGTAAGAAAGTTGTAATGCCTCGTGTAAGGAGAAATGCCTACCAGCATGTGTCTGACTTTGATCGAGGAAGGATTGTAGCCTACCGGGATTGCGGTTTATCGTACCGCAGTATTGCTGCTCGCGTTGGTCGAGATCCCATGACTGTCAGCAGAATATGGAATCAATGGGTTCAGGACAGTCATACGGAACGTCGTGCAGGATTTCAGCGGCCCCTCATCACTAACAGCCGAGAAGACAGATATGTTATCCGCATGGCCACAAGGGATCGTACAGTCACGTCACGAGCCCTGAGTCGAGAAATGGAGTTGTTTGCAAGACAACAAGTGTCTGCTCGAACAGTTCGACGACGTTTGCAGCAGCATGGACTGTCAGCACGGCGACCATGGCTTCGGCTACCCTTGACGCTGTATCACAGACAGGAGAGCCTCAAATGGTGTTATCAACGACGAACCTGGACGCAGGAATGGCGTCACCTCGTCTTTTCAGACAAATCCAGGTTCTGTATACAGCATCATGATGGCCGCATCCGTGTTTGGCGGCATCGTGAGGAACACTCATTGCCAGCTTGCATTCGACATCGTCATACTGGCCCATCACCTGGAGTGATAGTATGGGGTGCCATTGAATATACGTCTCGATCACCTCTAGTTCGAATTGCCGGCACTTTGAACAGCAGCCGTTACATTTCTATGTGGTAAGGCCCGTGGCTCTGCCCTATCTTCGAGGCCTCCGTAACGCTAGGTTTCAGCAGGACAATGCACGACCACATGTTGACCGTACTGTCCTGACCTTCCTTGATACAGAACATGTTCGACTGTTGCCCTGGCCAGCACGTTCTCCTGATCTCTCGCCAATTGAAAACGTGTTGTCGAAGGTTGCCGAGCAACTGGAACGTCACCACTCGCCATTCAATCGATGAACTGTGGCATAGCGTTGAAGCTGCATGGACTGCAGTACCCGTACATGCAATACAATCTCTGTTTGACTCCATCCCAGGCGGATAAGTGCTGTTATTGCTGCCAGAGGTAGTTGGTTTGGGTACTGATTTCTCAGGATCTATACCTCCGGAATTTCCTGTAAATTTAATCATTTGTTCTTCCCACTATATTGTATGTGTCCAATAAATATTCTGTTATTTGCATTCCTTCCTGGTGTGGCAATTTTATTGGCCAGTAGTGTAGTTTACGGTTACTGGGGTAATAAGGATACTTTCTGAGGCCATACCTTGTACTTGCTTCGTGCTCATAACACTTGAGTTTATCTGGAAACCGGAATTTAAACATTATAATATGACTTGGTAGGTAGTTAATTAACGTCGCACGGAAGCAACACGACGGGCTATTGGCGAAAGTCCGGAATCATTTCCGAAGGGAAAGAACCAAGGACAACGCCTCGTCATTTTGAACCACGGTCATATGACGAAGCAACACCTGACCCCACTCTCCAAACTTCCACATCACGCCTACGTGTGGACATTTGAGGCCACGACACATTTAACGTGCACCAGACCCCAGTACACGACGGTCTTTGGTGGGACCGCGTTTCGAACTTGCAACCCCCGGTTGCTAATCCTTTACTCTCCCAACTAGGCTACCGCGGCCCCATATAGTATGACTTGGAAGCGTTTGATTACTTCTACATTAATCCCAGTTATTTCAGAGGGCCGCGGTGGCCCGGTTGGAAGAGTAACGGACTTGCAACCGAAGGGTTGCGAGTTCGAATCCAGCCAAACACCGTCGTGTACAAAGGGGGCTGGTGCACGTTAAATCTGTCGTGGCCTCAAATGTCCTCACGTTGGCGTGGTGTGGAAGTTTGGAGAGTGGGGTGCGAGCTCACGTGTTGCCTCGTCATCTGACCGTGGTTCAAAATTACGTGGTGTTGTCCTCGGATCTTTCCCTTTGGGATTGATCCCGGACCGTCACCAATAGCCCATTGTGTTGCTCCAGTGTGACGTTAATTGAAATCCCCCCCAGTTATTTCAGTAGACATCTCAGCATTTCTAAAAATATACGAGTGATATTTCTATCGTTAGGTAATTCCAGAATTTTCGAATTACTATACTATTCAAAACAACATCAGGTAACAAATGTTCATCCATTTCTTGAGAAATATGTTATACTAGCATCGCTTGCTTTGTATATATCACCCAAATGTCAAAATTAGACACGAACAATTTCACTAGTCATTCTAAAATTAAATCTATCAGTTACGCACACTTGCGCAAAAAATTTTTTGTTCTGCGAACGTCAAATGAGTCAGGCTATAGTACACATGTAATGTTTTAGTGATATAATATGTTAAGAGTTTAGTTAAAAATTGTAATTAACAGTTGCGTTAGACACTAATTAGCTAAAAATTCAAAAGGATCTTGCATATTAATGAATTAATATTTTAGAAAATAAAAGCACTTAAGCATACCTCGATGAACAGAAGATAATAATTCTATCCACATCAAATAGCGTTAAAGAAAATATAGGACCTATACTTTTCAGTTAAACTCATAGTACCTACTAATACGCATTCGCCAGAATGATTTTACAACCAATGCAGAAAGTTTGACATTGAACCCCTGTACTTCCTGTTATGAAAAATTATTTAGAAAAATCACGTGGTCTTACTAAGGGGACATACTGATGGTAAGATATGATGTATTTTTGAAAATCTGCGATAGTAAAAAATTGAATTTTGTCCGAAAATGACACTGCGACGGTCCGGGATCCATCCCGAAGGGAACGATCCGAGGACTTCACCTCGTCATTTTAAGCCACGGGCAGATGACGGGGTCAATACTTGAACTTTTTAAATTTAACTTCAAGGTGAAAAGTCCTGTGTAAACGACTTGTTCCAACATGCGAAAGTTTTTAGAACCAAACTTGCTGTTTTTGAAAACCAATTGGGAAAGACAATTTTGGACCACTTCGAAACTTGCAAGAAGTTTGTTGGTGAAACTTGTGTGCCTTTCTCATCAAATTATGCAGTACAAACTATCACAAGCTACGTGAGGAATTTGAAAACCGCTTCGTAGACTTGATCATGCAGCTACAGCAGAAAAGATCAAGCTATTTCAAAATCCATTCCAATCTGAAATCGAAAATGTGCTCCATCAGAACTTCAACTTGAATTGATTGAACTTACGTCAAATGAATACTTGAAAGAATATTTCAAGGAATGTTACAAGAATGCGGACTTTCTTTCATTTTACAGGTGATAATATTTAGTTTATTTTTTTTTTAATTTTAAAACATTAAACTTCTGACAGTTTCTTTCATTGCAGGTCATTGGGTGATGATTTCAAAGAAATAAAAACTTTGCCAGATCAGTGCTTTCAGTGTTTGTATCGACCTAATGGCTCCTTAAAGTGTTGGTACACTTACGAATTTCAATGAAATACTGCTCTATCCATTAATAAAATTAATATTTCAGAATAGGAATTTTTAATAACATCTATAACTTGTTCTTAATAAAACTACATCAAATATTTTATTATAAAATTATTCGCACTTACAAAAAATTTTCTTCGGGCAGAACGCCCATTTAATCCAGTTGATCTCAGTACTCGTCGAACAGTTTCAGATGAAATTGAAGTAGAAAATTTTTCAGTAAATTCTGTAGAAATTTTTACAGCACTCAAACGTGGATTGTTCACAAATTTTCTAACTATAAATCTCCCCGATCACGTTTAGTTAACTTTGCCGGACATTTCCTTACCTTGTTTTCGATCCGATTTTCTTTAAAGTGTTATCACATACTGCACCGTAGAATGGGATAAATTTAGAGATATTCCGAACTGATTTACCACTACTATGATTAAAAATCATCTATTTTTGAATGCTGTTCGTTGTTTTCTTACGACTACGAGCCCTTTTTAAATAATAAATAGAATATTATGAAGTAAGCAAGGAAAGATTAAAGCCAAACGATTTTTTTTAAATGTCACCACAATGCAAAAATAAAAAAAAGCGATAAACGATAATTTTACTTATGAATTTATCCGAAAATGTTTCGGTGTACGATCACTTTTGTGGCGTGTTCTTTCTCTGCCTCCTTACATTTTCATTTTTATGAAAGGAAATGAGTCAATATTTTTTCAAAAAATGTTGGGTTTATTCAGAATCACATGGAGATGATATGAAAAATATTGGACTTTATATTCGAATTCAATTCCAGGCTACAGCGCTTTTTCTACAAATTTTTAGTGTACGAGCACTTTTGGGAGCCACTGTATATCTGCGAACAGACATTTTCAAAAATGACCTTAGTAAAATCAAAGAACAGGGCTAACTTGTCAGACGAACACTTGAAATCCATTCTAGTGATAGGATCATCGAAATTTAGCCCAAAATGGACAGACATTATATACCAGAAACAACTCCACACGTCCCATACGTACATAAGAAAGCCAAAGGAATATTGTTGAATGTTATTTTTTCCTTAGGCCAACTTTTACATTACAACTGTACACTTACATTATTTGGAATAAATTTGATTTCTTTGGATAAATCTACATTTTTATTTAAACACCTATTTTATTAACTAGTTTATTTCGTAAGCTTTAAAAAAAACTGACGTTGACCCAATATCCATCCCCCCACATACACACGTGTATATATATATATATATATATATATATATGTGTGTGTTCTTGGCCCGCCTGACTTCCAGGATTTTTCAATCTGGCCCTCAAGTGAAAGAGTTTGGAGACCCCTGATTTAAAGGATTGTTTTCATTACACTGATACATAATTATTTCTTCTACAGACTTTTTGGTAATAATACTTATTCTTCTCTTTTTTATATGCTCCTGCCACCTTTAACTTTAACTATGATAAATGCAAATTATTTATCGTGTTTTCTTTAAAAAATAAGAAAACAAATGTGTTATAGTGGAATTTGTAAAAAGTAATGGAAACTTTTATCACGTTTTTAAAAACATTTTATACTAATACAAAATCTTTAAATTGATTTTCCCAATGTCATGGTTAAAAAAATTACGGAGGATTTCTTAATGACACTTCAATCAACCGAAATTCTGTAATACACTTACAATGATCTGAGTAGTAATAGGTACAAAGGACAGAATATTTAATATATTGCTCCGCTTGGTCCAAAAGGCTTTGAGTTCGAATCCCTCATTAATGGTTCGGAATCCATTTTAATCCATATATCCTGGTCCGTGTTGCAAAAAATGACTGTGGAGCGATAAACCAAACCTTTATTAAAAATGAATATAAATATTTAACGAAGTTAACTTGAAATTCCAAAATTGCCGTGAATGTTTCAGTTTTGATTTTTTAAAATTCAAAACTATTGGTAATTAAACTATCCAAAATTTCAACCTTAGCAATTCGGGCGATGGTGTTATGAGTATAGTAAAATATTTTATATCTGTTAAATTAGTTTTTTGAACTCAGCCCTTTAAATCAACACCAATTCATATTTGAGACAAAAAGTACTACGATGTAGCGTCTTCACGCTATGTGGTGGGAAATCGTATAAATGAGTACTAATGGTTGTACTGCTTTCTGGATTATTTAATAACAAAGAAATATCTCCAGTTACATGAAATATGTACAGTACAGAAAACAAATTTGCCCGCAACGGGACTTAAAGGCGGTACCCTTTCTGGGACCTCTGAGAGACACTCCCAACACCGTTGAAGTTCTAGCGCCGTCTGCCTTCATCCTCCCCGGACTCGGGTCGGCAAAAGGCGGTGGGGGACGTCCTCTCGTCCCCCATTGGTCAAAATTCTCCTCCTGGTGGATTTTTCTTTTTTTTCTCATGAGTTCCAGAATGTTCGGGCGCCGCCGAGACGAACTGTCCCCGAATTCCTTCAAAACCCTGGGAGCGTCGGCAGAGATGAAGGGGCTTCGGTTCCCATTCACCTTTTGTGCCCCGGCACCGAACCATGGCTGCTGGGCTGATCGGCGCCTCCATAGTCTGAAAGGGGAGAGGAACACCTCCGGGAAAAGGAGTGTAAGATGCTTCGTCACAACTCCTCCCCCCATAAAGACGAAGTTTCCAAGGTAACCTGGAAACTTCGGCTAAACCTGAAAGTAAGCCCATCTTAAGATAGTCCCCTGAGAGGCATTCACCCGAATCCCCGGAATCCTCAACTCATACTAAACATTGAGTTTTAACCAAAATAACATGCTTCGGAAATACAAATTTGGGTTCCGAAACTAAATCTCAGTTGTGCGATCTAGTGACAAATCTTTACATACCAACTAACAAATATTTACATTACATAATTAACGAAAATAACACCTAAAAATACAAGTAAAAATAAAATTGATGATGTCTTGGTTTTGGACACCTTCCTAAATTTTCTGATTTCCAGCTCTACTGAGACCATCCGCGTTGCCATTTTTGCTCCCCGGCTTATGTCTTACCTCAAATCGGTACTGTTGTAGAAACAGGGCCCATCGAGTTAAACGACCATTCGTCCCAATCATTTTATTCAGGTAGGTCAGGGGGTCGTGGTCCGTCTCTATAACAAAAAGTTGACCGTCCAGATAGTAGTGGAGTTTCCTTACGCCATATACGATGGCTGCGAGCTCGCGTTCGACCACTGCGTAGTTTCGCTCTGCTCTCGAAAACTTCTTACTGAGATAAATTATGGGGTGCTCATCCTCCCCGATCTTTTGGGACAAAACAACACCCACACCGGAATCGCTGGCATCCGTTTGCATCGTGAACTCTCTCGAATAATCCGGAGCATACAAGACGGGCTTAGTTACTAAAGCATTCTTCAGTGCCTCGAAAGCCGCCTGACACTCCTCATTCCAATCTACCTTCTCTTTCCGGGTTTTCCCTTTCAACGCATTTGTTAAGGGGACCGCGATGACGCTGTAATTTTGGACGTACTTGGCATAATAGCCACTCAACCCTAAAAACGACCTAATTTGCGTCTTCGTTGTTGGGCTGGGGAATTCATGAATGGCTCTAATTTTTGCTTCACTGGGGGAGCGTTTGCCACTTCCCACTTCGTGACCCAAAAACCTAACATGGTCTTGCGCAAATTTGCACTTAGAAGGCTTTACAGTAAGCCGTGCCTCTAACAACCTATCCAATACCGAACTCACATCCTTAACGTGCTCTTCGAATGTTTTTGAATAAATTGCAATGTCATCAATATAAGGAGATGCAATTCTCTCCAAACCTCCCAAAACCTGAGCCATTAGCTTGCAAAAATAAAAGGGAGCGTTCACCAGCCCAAACATCATCTTTTTGGGAATAAACGCTCCAAATGGCGTCACAAAAGCGGCGTACCTCTGCACACTTTTTTTCAAAGGAATTTGAAAGTAACCTTTCGTTAAATCCATCACCGTTATATAAGGTGCGGCACTAACCCGCTCTACCACCTCAGTAGATAGAAAATGAGAGTTCTGGCGCATAAGGGCAGGAAGAGATTGGGAAGGTGAGATTTGGGCAGGGGTGATAAGACTGTTCCGGGGATGACGTCATACCACGTGACCGGAGCCAAGTGACGTCACACCACGTGACAGGAAGTGGGCGTGTCTGAATAACGTGACGTATTGTTTGTTTACATTTTGGGCTTGGAATTTTTTTTGTCATCGACTTCGTGCAGGCGTTGAGTTGTTTCAAGATGGCGTCGTTTTGTTGGAGTTGCCATGGTGATGAATCACTGGTGGTGAAATTCGAAACCCTATTATTTTTAATTAAAAAGGAGTTTCTTGGATTCGAAACCGGGTCCATAGGATCCGAAGACAAGCGCGCTATCCGTTAGGCTGTAAGAGAGTTAACTTAAGATGGTGAATTAATGTAGTGTTTGCTCTCTCTCTCTCGGACTTGTATTTTTTCTAGATACTAGGAATGTTCTATTTTTTAGAAAATGGTTTGAATAATTGTATGGGGTTTTAATAAATGATTTTACAAAATAACTGGTGGCGCCATCTAGTGAGGGGTTGAACAAGTAAACGTACTTTAGTGAAAATAGTATGATACATAAAATAAAATAGATTTACGCGGTTTTCTCAAATTTTAGGCTGAATGACTCGACCGCCATCTAGTGCTGGAAGAAGTAACAATATTAATATTTTTTGTAGAATTGAGCCCACCAACCACCCGACAAGACATAAGCTTGTCGCCTCAATTCTGTTGAGTGTAAGTGTAAATGACAGCAGTCTTATATTTTCCTTATTTATTTATATTAGTCTTTAAAATTAATTTTATGATGTCCATGTGCCAATGTATGGATATTGTCATCCAACAAAAAGCGCTTATCATCAAAGGCACAGAGTGCAATTTTATTCACTTTAACAGTTTTCAAATGATGATTTTCACTTTGAATTCGATGTTGCACCTCACGCGTGGGTTTTAAATTTTCAAAGCAGTTCTTATAGTGGTCATGCTTTATTTTTAGTTGCACTACTGATCTTGAAACCCCCTTCGCTGTCTTTTTCTCAATATGCTCAGACATTATGGAATACATTTTGGGACGGAGGCCAATAAATTCTATGATGGGTTTAGAATTTAGTTCATCCTTGAAGCAGCCTATTTTCTTTTTGTTCACCTCGCTATGTAAAAAATGATTTTTTGGGTAGTCTGAGGTGTCATATATATCCATATGTGCAGCCATATCTTCGTAAATGTCTTCTGTTTCAACTTCATAAGTGAGTGAATCTGTATCTGTGAAGAGAAGATTTGCTCGTTCACCATATTCCTTCTTTATGATATTATAGTGGAAATTATACATTAGAAGCTTACTGAGCTCAAGGATAACAAAGCCAACATAAATTGGTTTGTCTAGCGTCAAGCATTTCTTCATCCTTTCCACCCCAACCAAGTTGTTATCAAAGATTTTAAACCTTTTAAATGTAGGGGCAGCAACTAATTTTTGCGCTTTCTTCTCATCATTCACTAATTGAACATCTACACGATTTCTAATATTCTCCATCGTTTTTCCATATACACTGTTATTCATCAACTTGAAAAAGTCCTTCTCAAAAGTTGAACGTGAATTTTTCCTCTGTTCTGTATTAAATTGAATATATTTTTTTAGCCAAGGTTTCTGTTTAAATTTTAAGATTTTATGTATTTTTTCAAGTTTAAGACCTAGTTTTAAATAAAATTGAAGGTTTCTATAGTATACTACATAGTTCTTCTTATCTTTTAAATTAGGTACAAGTTTTCGCGTTGGCACATATTTTTTTCCATTTAGAACTTTTTTTGAAAATGAAGAGAGATCTTCAAAGTGAATATCCATTTTCTCAGGAGCTAAGGGGTAGTCATTGTGTAGATCATGAAGTTCTGAAGGATACTTTAAATCAACTTCAAGGATAAAACCCTCAGAACTGTCGTCAGGTATTGAATGAATCCAGTCTAGAGATACATTGGATGAAATCCATTCAAATTCACCATACGGTAGAGGTTCTATCATCGAAGCTCCGTACAAATTATTACAATCTAAGTATATTATATGTTTTTTTACTTTGTTGACATTATAGTTTGGTATATATTTATAGTTGGCCTGAGCAAACCTCTTTGTGATTACAGAAATACCCCCACGAATTCCTTGTTCCACAAACATGTGCATGTTTATGTCTGTGAACAATTCTAGTGGTTGGTCAGTCATTTTCAAGTAGCTTTGCCATGCAAGTCCCGGAGCTGTGAAGAGGTGCACACAATCCAACTCACAGTATTGTTGACATAAATTTCTAAAGTTTTGGAAAACATCAGCAAGTTGGAGAACGTCACTTTTTACATATAAATCATGGTACTCGCCCATATTACTTAAATTAAAACTACTCCATACCGTTTGCGCATGCTGATAGTCTTCACAAGTGATCGTTGTTCCAGTTAATGAACTTGCGAATGCATTTATAGATGGCAGCGAAGTTTCCTCAAATTTGTCGAAAGAAGACATGTATTCGTAAGGGTATACACCCTTCCTCAGCAACAGATTTACGTCAACTTCTGAAAAGTTTTCCTTCAAGATATTAAATTTTTCAAATGGTAAATTCTGCACTAATTTTTCAAGAGATGTGCTCAAGAACTGGAAACTATCTATGAAGTTAAGCGACACTTTAAATTTTTCATATTGTTTTGATAAGGAAAAGGTTATATATTTTTCCATTGTTGTAGGCACTACCGAGATATCATAGTCCTTAAGTTTTCCTATTTGCTGCATGATGAGATGCCCATCATAGTTTTTCAAATTATGAAATACGATAGGAATTTTCTTAGACATTCGAAATTTAAGATTGCACTTAGAGTGCAGTGCAGATCTATATTGACCTGTTTGGTGATTGTGGTCTCTAACCCTATCTGCGTGTAGAAACATTTTGCAGATATAGCAATGCGTTGCGGACTGAAAATCTAATTCGTCTTGAGGAGTCATAGTAATGGGGACAATGAAAGTTAATTTCTTTACAAGTTCCTCTTTTTCCTCCAAGATCTTTTTCAAAAAGTGCTGCACAGCATTAGGCCCCCGATATATAGAAATAGGCTTCATGCTTCTACCATCTGGACCAATTATTATATATGCATATCCACAGGCCTCATGGTGAGCGATAGCTTCAGTGTTTGATTTACTTTGTGTGTGCACCTCATTCACAATGAGTGATTCGAAATCGGCGTAGATGATATATGGAATAGGGTGTTGGTAATGAATATTTTTAAACGTGATGAAATTATGCCCCTCTTCGGGCATTTTAATATGTTGAGGGGGGTGTTGGTTACAATACTGGAGATGTTGTAGCAAAGTTTCTTCTTTTGTGAATCTGTGTAAGCATCGGAAACAATAATGTGCCATACCATTATGTTTCGTTAAGTCCCCAAGAAGTCTGGACATGTTCCTTATCAGACAATAGTGTTGAGTCACTTCATTGCTGATAAGAAGTAAGTTAATGCACTCTGGGTTGGAACGCTTAGAAATATAGAGAGGGAACACTTCTTTTTCTTCATAGCCAAAGACATTAATACGCAAATCATTAAGACGTTCCACAATGTGAATTTTTGATAAAGGTACGGGACACTCGATTTCATTTAACTTAATTTCATGCTCATAGGGAATGTAATGCGACACTCGATAACTATCGTGCTGGAAGTTCAATTTATGTGCAATAAGGCACCAGACTAAGCATTTGTTATCTTCATTCTGTATATTGAGAACGGCCTTTTTATCTGCTAACTTTTTAGGCAAAGGAATATAGCTGCTAGCACTTAATGGACGGTATTTGGCTAAGCATAGCTCAAAGTGCTCAATGTTTTGAAGAGTCCACCCTGATCCACGTTGAACAAACTCATCAAACGATTTTAAAATTTTGGCAAAGGCTTCTTGAACATGATCGTTCACCGTATCGCCAACTAAATCAATAAAAACATCACTCCTAAAATAAGGAGTTGCTCGTTCTTCTTCTCCATCTTCTGTCATTCGTTTGAGTGAAACTTTCACAACTCCGTACCATTTGATTGAGATTTTATCTTGAATTTCATCATGTAATTTTGAATGTAGTTGTGGAGCCAATACATCAAAAAACATAAAGAAATCTCCTCTAGCTTCCTCTGAGGGTTCAAAAAAGGTGGAAATAAAAGTATTGAGTGCTGCTACTTCCTTTTTAACGCGCTTAGAACTTCTCACTGGGGGTGATGTGACTTTTCGCTTAACACTTGGGAGTGGACTTTCGGGATGACTCACTTTCATGTGTTGATTGAGATTTTGAGTACTTGTAAAAGACTGACCGCACTTTTGGCAAATATATTGTGCCTCCACGACCTCATGTTTTCTCATATGTGCGGAGAAATATTTTTTACATTTAAATGTTTTGCCGCAGATGTTACACTTTAAAATATTTTCCTGGGAATGGACTTTCAGATGCCTTTTCAAATGATAATTTCGTGCAAATGCTTTATCACAGACTTCACAAATAAAGAGTTTTTCATTCGAATGAATTTTCATATGACTAGCAAGATTGTCTTTCCTCGTAAAAGTTTTTGAGCACGTAGGGCAAATCTAAAAAAAAATATGTACTCATGTTAAATCGTGCTTTTCCAATGCAAGGATGTTCAGCAATATTAAAAATAGCACATATGGATTATACGGATTAAATGTGCATTCATTCAAAAGAATGAGTAAATGTCTAATTGTCTTAACTCTGACTTGACAAGGAAGTTTAGCAGTATTAAGAATAGACGTATGGATTAAATATGGATTATACGGATTAAATATACATTCATTCCAAAGAACAAGTAAATAAAATGTGTATTTGCCTTAACACTGGCGTGACAAGGCAGATATATGAAACAAAATATTATAGAAGAAAATGCACTCACTATGTGTTGGCTACGCATCTGCATGCTCGTAGATGCTGGCGTTCTTTCAGGGGATATAGCCTCTCGTCGACCAGCAGAAGTGCTAGGCTCTTCATCCCAAACAGGATCACTTTCACGCCATTCTGATTGCATTTCGGCAACATTAAGTATTTCCTTCAGCTCCTCCATTGGAATGCCAAAATCAACAAACTAGAGTTTAAAAGAATTACATTTATTTCTTAGTAAAGTCGTTGAAATAATTCATAAAGTCTAATGTATTCATTTTAAGAAGTAGTATATATTAGGTATTTTAACTGTACTTACTTCATTAGAGGCATCAAAGTCTTGTGTAGATACTTGATTCTCCATAATTTAAAAATTACTAACTAGTGAGATATACGTCCTCGCTGTATGATAATAGCAGTGAAAATGAACGTTTCTGCTTTCAAGTAGCCTTATCTGGATATAGTGATCACATGTCTCATAGGCTAAGCAATGATATCAGTTCCATAGAGCTGGTGATGTCATCACTGATAGGCTAGAATATGATACTAAATCCAGTCTGAAAACTTCATTCTATGCTTGCTGCTTGGTTGGAGAAGTCGAGTTTGCTTTCGCTCCTGAAAATGAATTCTGAAGTGTTTTCCGAAGAAGGCTTAAACGTTACTTCAGTTGTTATGGATAGCGGTTCCAACCTAACTTTTTGCAAGAAATTTCCACAAGGCGAACTCTCTGCTAAGAAGCGAAAACTCAGCGAAGAGAGAACTGTTCGACAATGGCGCATCGACCCCTTCCTGAGTGTGGACGTTCATGAAAGTGACAGAGGAGTGAGAATACTGATTGTGGATACGATGAATGCAAAAGTGCTTGAAATGACATCAGCTACGTTTAATGAATTCACCTCTAAAATGACAAATTTTAATTTCGTGTACGCCTCGAGTTCACAAATTTGCAACAACCAACTGGCAGTTTTTTCATCCAATCAAGAATGTGTTCTACATCAAATTTTTACCAGAGGTGATGGTGGCTTCAATTTTAAGAAGCTATTTCTTAAACTTTCACAAGAGCATATGCAGCAGTTTCTAGCCCATTGCGAGGACATTAAAGAGTGTGTGACTCTCACTATTTTGTGCGAAGCTTTACCGAAATATTTGAAAAAGAACTGTCGTAAAGTTAGTGCCAATGATTCTGAACTTTTAAAAGAAAACTTTTTTAAAATTGTTTTCAATGAACTAATGCGGCATGTACAAGATTTGTATTATTGTAATGGTTGTGTATGGAATCACCCCTCACAAAGAAGACATGAATGCTTAATGCATTCCACCCTTGAGAAATACCATTCCCAAGGAGAGAATGCAATATTTTTTATTAACTTTAGAGTTGTAAGTGAAAATTTAAAAGAGTACCATGATGATATGTTTACTGATTTGAATGTAAGTTTATTTAAACGGAATTTTGAAAAGTTAGCTCAAGAAGTTTGAGAATTATTTTTAAATAAATGTGATTTAAATTAATTTGTGTTTGTTTATGTGTACATAATTAAAAAGTCATATTTTTTTCCAAACTATTTATTGATAATTTAACCATTCAGATGTAGGTTGTTTTACTTGTATAATATTAGGATTGGCAGCAACGTATTTATTTTTTACATAATGTTTAGGCATATTCATCAAGTTCAGAGCTGTTAAAAATTCATGAATACCGGTTACATTAGTCTTCTTCTTGTTATGAGTAAATATAACGTTAAACAAATCCGCTATATTGGTATTCGAAATAACTTCATTTTCAACCATGATTTCCCCTCTATCGTTCCATTTCAAAGTATTTGAATGCTCTTTAATGAAGTCCAGGGCTTTTGAAGCTTGTCTTCTCATTGGTTGAGGTACACTGTTTAAAATTAGTGTTTCGTAGGAATCTTCTTTCTTCAATAGTTGTTTCAAATGTTCGGGTTGAACTTTGTTCACAGATCCAAGTTCCTGTGGTGGCTTCCAAGGTAAGTTGTGTTCTTGCATATTTATTTTCTTTTGCAGTAAAGCATAATATTGTTTAACTTTCTCATGTTCTTCCAACGAGCTATTTAAAATATGCATCATGCTTTTGTCGAGCTCGCTCAATTGCTTATTAGAAACGCTATGTTTTGACACTAAATGTTCAGGAATCAATGCAAATTTTTTAGCGTGTTCCATGAAGTAGTCCTGTGAGTACACTTAGTGCAGTAGGAATGAGAATATTGAGAAAACCTCCTTTTTGTAAAATGAGTTTACGTTTTTTCGACAATGAAACTTTGCGCTTAGCTAATGTTCGCAAAGTTCTTTTATGCTTGGAGAGAGATACGTAAACTCATTTTACAAAAAGGAGGTGTTCTCAATATTCTCATTCCTACTGCACTAAGTGTACTCACAGGACTACTTCATGGAACACGCTAAAAAATTTGCATTGATTCCTGAACATTTAGTGTCAAAACATAGCGTTTCTAATAAGCAATTGAGCGAGCTCGACAAAAGCATGATGCATATTTTAAATAGCTCGTTGGAAGAACATGAGAAAGTTAAACAATATTATGCTTTACTGCAAAAGAAAATAAATATGCAAGAACACAACTTACCTTGGAAGCCACCACAGGAACTTGGATCTGTGAACAAAGTTCAACCCGAACATTTGAAACAACTATTGAAGAAAGAAGATTCCTACGAAACACTAATTTTAAACAGTGTACCTCAACCAATGAGAAGACAAGCTTCAAAAGCCCTGGACTTCATTAAAGAGCATTCAAATACTTTGAAATGGAACGATAGAGGGGAAATCATGGTTAAAAATGAAGTTATTTCGAATACCAATATAGCGGATTTGTTTAACGTTATATTTACTCATAACAAGAAGAAGACTAATGTAACCGGTATTCATGAATTTTTAACAGCTCTGAACTTGATGAATATGCCTAAACATTATGTAAAAAATAAATACGTTGCTGCCAATCCTAATATTATACAAGTAAAACAACCTACATCTGAATGGTTAAATTATCAATAAATAGTTTGGAAAAAAATATGACTTTTTAATTATGTACACATAAACAAACACAAATTAATTTAAATCACATTTATTTAAAAATAATTCTCAAACTTCTTGAGCTAACTTTTCAAAATTCCGTTTAAATAAACTTACATTCAAATCAGTAAACATATCATCATGGTACTCTTTTAAATTTTCACTTACAACTCTAAAGTTAATAAAAAATATTGCATTCTCTCCTTGGGAATGGTATTTCTCAAGGGTGGAATGCATTAAGCATTCATGTCTTCTTTGTGAGGGGTGATTCCATACACAACCATTACAATAATACAAATCTTGTACATGCCGCATTAGTTCATTGAAAACAATTTTAAAAAAGTTTTCTTTTAAAAGTTCAGAATCATTGGCACTAACTTTACGACAGTTCTTTTTCAAATATTTCGGTAAAGCTTCGCACAAAATAGTGAGAGTCACACACTCTTTAATGTCCTCGCAATGGGCTAGAAACTGCTGCATATGCTCTTGTGAAAGTTTAAGAAATAGTTTCTTAAAATTGAAGCCACCATCACCTCTGGTAAAAATTTGATGTAGAACACATTCTTGATTGTATGAAAAAACTGCCAGTTGGTTGTTGCAAATTTGTGAACTCGAGGCGTACACGAAATTAAAATTTGACATTTTAGAGGTGAATTCATTAAACGTAGCTGATGTCATTTCAAGCACTTTTGCATTCATCGTATCCACAATCAGTATTCTCACTCCTCTGTCACTTTCATGAACGTCCACACTCAGGAAGGGGTCGATGCGCCATTGTCGAACAGTTCTCTCTTCGCTGAGTTTTCGCTTCTTAGCAGAGAGTTCGCCTTGTGGAAATTTCTTGCAAAATGTTAGGTTGGAACCGCTATCCATAACAACTGAAGTAACGTTTAAGCCTTCTTCGGAAAACACTTCAGAATTCATTTTCAGGAGCGAAAGCAAACTCGACTTCTCCAACCAAGCAGCAAGCATAGAATGAAGTTTTCAGACTGGATTTAGTATCATATTCTAGCCTATCAGTGATGACATCACCAGCTCTATGGAACTGATATCATTCCTTAGCCTATGAGACATGTGATCACTATATCCAGATAAGGCTACTTGAAAGCAGAAACGTTCATTTTCACTGCTATTATCATACAGCGAGGACGTATATCTCACTAGTTAGTAATTTTTAAATTATGGAGAATCAAGTATCTACACAAGACTTTGATGCCTCTAATGAAGTAAGTACAGTTAAAATACCTAATATATACTACTTCTTAAAATGAATACATTAGACTTTATGAATTATTTCAACGACTTTACTAAGAAATAAATGTAATTCTTTTAAACTCTAGTTTGTTGATTTTGGCATTCCAATGGAGGAGCTGAAGGAAATACTTAATGTTGCCGAAATGCAATCAGAATGGCGTGAAAGTGATCCTGTTTGGGATGAAGAGCCTAGCACTTCTGCTGGTCGACGAGAGGCTATATCCCCTGAAAGAACGCCAGCATCTACGAGCATGCAGATGCGTAGCCAACACATAGTGAGTGCATTTTCTTCTATAATATTTTGTTTCATATATCTGCCTTGTCACGCCAGTGTTAAGGCAAATACACATTTTATTTACTTGTTCTTTGGAATGAATGTATATTTAATCCGTATAATCCATATTTAATCCATACGTCTATTCTTAATACTGCTAAACTTCCTTGTCAAGTCAGAGTTAAGACAATTAGACATTTACTCATTCTTTTGAATGAATGCACATTTAATCCGTATAATCCATATGTGCTATTTTTAATATTGCTGAACATCCTTGCATTGGAAAAGCACGATTTAACATGAGTACATATTTTTTTTTAGATTTGCCCTACGTGCTCAAAAACTTTTACGAGGAAAGACAATCTTGCTAGTCATATGAAAATTCATTCGAATGAAAAACTCTTTATTTGTGAAGTCTGTGATAAAGCATTTGCACGAAATTATCATTTGAAAAGGCATCTGAAAGTCCATTCCCAGGAAAATATTTTAAAGTGTAACATCTGCGGCAAAACATTTAAATGTAAAAAATATTTCTCCGCACATATGAGAAAACATGAGGTCGTGGAGGCACAATATATTTGCCAAAAGTGCGGTCAGTCTTTTACAAGTACTCAAAATCTCAATCAACACATGAAAGTGAGTCATCCCGAAAGTCCACTCCCAAGTGTTAAGCGAAAAGTCACATCACCCCCAGTGAGAAGTTCTAAGCGCGTTAAAAAGGAAGTAGCAGCACTCAATACTTTTATTTCCACCTTTTTTGAACCCTCAGAGGAAGCTAGAGGAGATTTCTTTATGTTTTTTGATGTATTGGCTCCACAACTACATTCAAAATTACATGATGAAATTCAAGATAAAATCTCAATCAAATGGTACGGAGTTGTGAAAGTTTCACTCAAACGAATGACAGAAGATGGAGAAGAAGAACGAGCAACTCCTTATTTTAGGAGTGATGTTTTTATTGATTTAGTTGGCGATACGGTGAACGATCATGTTCAAGAAGCCTTTGCCAAAATTTTAAAATCGTTTGATGAGTTTGTTCAACGTGGATCAGGGTGGACTCTTCAAAACATTGAGCACTTTGAGCTATGCTTAGCCAAATACCGTCCATTAAGTGCTAGCAGCTATATTCCTTTGCCTAAAAAGTTAGCAGATAAAAAGGCCGTTCTCAATATACAGAATGAAGATAACAAATGCTTAGTCTGGTGCCTTATTGCACATAAATTGAACTTCCAGCACGATAGTTATCGAGTGTCGCATTACATTCCCTATGAGCATGAAATTAAGTTAAATGAAATCGAGTGTCCCGTACCTTTATCAAAAATTCACATTGTGGAACGTCTTAATGATTTGCGTATTAATGTCTTTGGCTATGAAGAAAAAGAAGTGTTCCCTCTCTATATTTCTAAGCGTTCCAACCCAGAGTGCATTAACTTACTTCTTATCAGCAATGAAGTGACTCAACACTATTGTCTGATAAGGAACATGTCCAGACTTCTTGGGGACTTAACGAAACATAATGGTATGGCACATTATTGTTTCCGATGCTTACACAGATTCACAAAAGAAGAAACTTTGCTACAACATCTCCAGTATTGTAACCAACACCCCCCTCAACATATTAAAATGCCCGAAGAGGGGCATAATTTCATCACGTTTAAAAATATTCATTACCAACACCCTATTCCATATATCATCTACGCCGATTTCGAATCACTCATTGTGAATGAGGTGCACACACAAAGTAAATCAAACACTGAAGCTATCGCTCACCATGAGGCCTGTGGATATGCATATATAATAATTGGTCCAGATGGTAGAAGCATGAAGCCTATTTCTATATATCGGGGGCCTAATGCTGTGCAGCACTTTTTGAAAAAGATCTTGGAGGAAAAAGAGGAACTTGTAAAGAAATTAACTTTCATTGTCCCCATTACTATGACTCCTCAAGACGAATTAGATTTTCAGTCCGCAACGCATTGCTATATCTGCAAAATGTTTCTACACGCAGATAGGGTTAGAGACCACAATCACCAAACAGGTCAATATAGATCTGCACTGCACTCTAAGTGCAATCTTAAATTTCGAATGTCTAAGAAAATTCCTATCGTATTTCATAATTTGAAAAACTATGATGGGCATCTCATCATGCAGCAAATAGGAAAACTTAAGGACTATGATATCTCGGTAGTGCCTACAACAATGGAAAAATATATAACCTTTTCCTTATCAAAACAATATGAAAAATTTAAAGTGTCGCTTAACTTCATAGATAGTTTCCAGTTCTTGAGCACATCTCTTGAAAAATTAGTGCAGAATTTACCATTTGAAAAATTTAATATCTTGAAGGAAAACTTTTCAGAAGTTGACGTAAATCTGTTGCTGAGGAAGGGTGTATACCCTTACGAATACATGTCTTCTTTCGACAAATTTGAGGAAACTTCGCTGCCATCTATAAATGCATTCGCAAGTTCATTAACTGGAACAACGATCACTTGTGAAGACTATCAGCATGCGCAAACGGTATGGAGTAGTTTTAATTTAAGTAATATGGGCGAGTACCATGATTTATATGTAAAAAGTGACGTTCTCCAACTTGCTGATGTTTTCCAAAACTTTAGAAATTTATGTCAACAATACTGTGAGTTGGATTGTGTGCACCTCTTCACAGCTCCGGGACTTGCATGGCAAAGCTACTTGAAAATGACTGACCAACCACTAGAATTGTTCACAGACATAAACATGCACATGTTTGTGGAACAAGGAATTCGTGGGGGTATTTCTGTAATCACAAAGAGGTTTGCTCAGGCCAACTATAAATATATACCAAACTATAATGTCAACAAAGTAAAAAAACATATAATATACTTAGATTGTAATAATTTGTACGGAGCTTCGATGATAGAACCTCTACCTTATGGTGAATTTGAATGGATTTCATCCAATGTAACTCTAGACTGGATTCATTCAATACCTGACGACAGTTCTGAGGGTTTTATCCTTGAAGTTGATTTAAAGTATCCTTCAGAACTTCATGATCTACACAATGACTACCCCTTAGCTCCTGAGAAAATGGATATTCACTTTGAAGATCTCTCTTCATTTTCAAAAAAAGTTCTAAATGGAAAAAAATATGTGCCAACGCGAAAACTTGTACCTAATTTAAAAGATAAGAAGAACTATGTAGTATACTATAGAAACCTTCAATTTTATTTAAAACTAGGTCTTAAACTTGAAAAAATACATAAAATCTTAAAATTTAAACAGAAACCTTGGCTAAAAAAATATATTCAATTTAATACAGAACAGAGGAAAAATTCACGTTCAACTTTTGAGAAGGACTTTTTCAAGTTGATGAATAACAGTGTATATGGAAAAACGATGGAGAATATTAGAAATCGTGTAGATGTTCAATTAGTGAATGATGAGAAGAAAGCGCAAAAATTAGTTGCTGCCCCTACATTTAAAAGGTTTAAAATCTTTGATAACAACTTGGTTGGGGTGGAAAGGATGAAGAAATGCTTGACGCTAGACAAACCAATTTATGTTGGCTTTGTTATCCTTGAGCTCAGTAAGCTTCTAATGTATAATTTCCACTATAATATCATAAAGAAGGAATATGGTGAACGAGCAAATCTTCTCTTCACAGATACAGATTCACTCACTTATGAAGTTGAAACAGAAGACATTTACGAAGATATGGCTGCACATATGGATATATATGACACCTCAGACTACCCAAAAAATCATTTTTTACATAGCGAGGTGAACAAAAAGAAAATAGGCTGCTTCAAGGATGAACTAAATTCTAAACCCATCATAGAATTTATTGGCCTCCGTCCCAAAATGTATTCCATAATGTCTGAGCATATTGAGAAAAAGACAGCGAAGGGGGTTTCAAGATCAGTAGTGCAACTAAAAATAAAGCATGACCACTATAAGAACTGCTTTGAAAATTTAAAACCCACGCGTGAGGTGCAACATCGAATTCAAAGTGAAAATCATCATTTGAAAACTGTTAAAGTGAATAAAATTGCACTCTGTGCCTTTGATGATAAGCGCTTTTTGTTGGATGACAATATCCATACATTGGCACATGGACATCATAAAATTAATTTTAAAGAATAATATAAATAAATAAGGAAAATATAAGACTGCTGTCATTTACACTTACACTCAACAGAATTGAGGCGACAAGCTTATGTCTTGTCGGGTGGTTGGTGGGCTCAATTCTACAAAAAATATTAATATTGTTACTTCTTCCAGCACTAGATGGCGGTCGAGTCATTCAGCCTAAAATTTGAGAAAACCGCGTAAATCTATTTTATTTTATGTATCATACTATTTTCACTAAAGTACGTTTACTTGTTCAACCCCTCACTAGATGGCGCCACCAGTTATTTTGTAAAATCATTTATTAAAACCCCATACAATTATTCAAACCATTTTCTAAAAATAGAACATTCCTAGTATCTAGAAAAAATACAAGTCCGAGAGAGAGAGAGCAAACACTACATTAATTCACCATCTTAAGTTAACTCTCTTACAGCCTAACGGATAGCGCGCTTGTCTTCGGATCCTATGGACCCGGTTTCGAATCCAAGAAACTCCTTTTTAATTAAAAATAATAGGGTTTCGAATTTCACCACCAGTGATTCATCACCATGGCAACTCCAACAAAACGACGCCATCTTGAAACAACTCAACGCCTGCACGAAGTCGATGACAAAAAAAATTCCAAGCCCAAAATGTAAACAAACAATACGTCACGTTATTCAGACACGCCCACTTCCTGTCACGTGGTGTGACGTCACTTGGCTCCGGTCACGTGGTATGACGTCATCCCCGGAACAGTCTTATCACCCCTGCCCAAATCTCACCTTCCCAATCTCTCCCTGCCCTTATGCGCCAGAACTCTCATTTTCTATCTACTCACCTCTTCTATATTGGGGAGAGGAAACGACTGGATTCTGGTAATGGCATTCAATCGCCGGTAGTCCACACAAGGACGTGGTGGTTTTCCCTGACTTTCTACCAGAATCATGGGCGATGCGTAATCGGACTGCCCCACTTCTATCACCCCCAAATCCAAAAGTCTTGTAATCTCCTCCCTCAAAATTTCTGTTTGTCTAGGAGACATGCGGTAGGGCCTAGCTCTAACGGGCTCACTACTGGTAAGCTCGATATCCATCTCTAAGAGGGGCGTAGAACCCGGGTCTGAGGAGAACACCCTGCTATGATTTCGCAACATGCACCCAAAACTCCCTATCTGTTCCACCGTTAACCTTTCCACCAAAGCGCTCTCTCTTATCATCTCCTAGAGATCAAATTGGGTAGGATCGGGTAAGGGGTAAGGTATTTCTGCCTCCTGCTCCACCTCTTCACTCTCCTCGTCCATTATCAAATTAACACATTCGGGTCGCTTGAAATAGGGCTTAATGAGGTTCACATGGTATATTGTGGATTTATCCCTTTTCTCTGGGAGGTCCACCAGATAATTTGTATCGGAGATTTTACTGGTCACAGTCCCTGGCCCTATCCAGTTCACTGCCATCTTGTTTACCTTCGACGTGGACAATACCAGCACCTGATCTCCAACCCTAAAAACCCGCGATACGGCATTCCTGTCATACCACAATTTTCGTTTGCTCTGCTTGTCGGTCATTTGTTCGGCCGCAAGCTCCATCCATTTTTTTAGCCTATTGGTTATTCCCAAAATATATTCGACTACATTTGGATCCGAGTTATCCGGCTCTAACCAATTTTCAAAAATCAAAGTCTGGGGGGTACGAAGATTCCGTCCGTGCACTAATTCTGCCGGGCTAAACCCCGTACTTTCGTGAGTAACAGTTCGAAGAGCAAACAAAGCCGCTGGCAAATTATGCTCCCAGTCCTCTCCCGTCTCCAAACACAACACTTTGAGAACCCTCTTAACCGAGGAATGAAATCTCTCAACAGGGTTGCTTTGGGGGTGGCACACTGAACTGTGAGTCACATGAATCCCGAATCTTTTAAAAAACTCTGATGATAAAACACTGGTGAAGGACCTTCCCAAGTCGCTTTGGACTTCTTTAGGAAATCCCATGCGTGAAAAAACCATAATTAAAGCGTTAATTACATTCGCCGACGTAATATCCGGAACGGGAATAGCTTCGGGATATTTAGAGGCTAAACAAATCGCTGTGATTATGTATTTGTTTTGTTTTGTGCTCTCTGGAAGGGGACCCACCGCGTCAATATTTATTTTGGAGAAAATCTCCGAAATAACGGGAACCAGCTTCATAGGGGCCTTTCTCTTATCGTTGTTTTTGCCGACTTTCTGGCATTCGCGACAATTTTTTACCCAGGACTCTAACTCGGGGTAAAACCGGGGCCAGTAAAATTGCCTTAAAACCCTATCCTTCGTTTTGGTCGCCCCCAAATGACCAGCTACATCCTCGTGGCACAATGCCATAATTTTCTCCCGATACTTTAAGGGAATGCATAACTGTACTCTTTTTTCTCCCCGCTTCGACTCCACCACATGCGTTAATTTTCCCTTCAATACCTGGAATTCGTCCCCTTTCTCGGAAAGTTCCCAACACGATTTCAAAGAATCACAGTTCCTCTGTGCCGATTCGAACTCCTGGGACGATACTCCAGCCAAACTATTATTCTCCTGCATGGATAACTCCGGGGGAAAGGGTAGTTCTTCCTCCTCAGGGCTCTGTGACGAATTATGAATGGAAGCTCTCATTTCATTTGCGCCTTCGACTACTTGAGCTCGCTGCTCTTCCCTCGCCCTACTTCGCGTAATGGCATTAATAGGGGTTGGGTTTTTCCTATTATCTTCTAAAAGTTGGGCAGTTTTGTTCCCTAATAAGTAGTAACCCTGATCCAAAGCATCCGATTTCACGGCGACCTTCGTTACAACTTTCCCGAAATCCCCTTCTAGCTCAACTCTCGCTAACGGCAGACACTTGCATTCGGGGTCTAAAGGTTGGCGTAACCAAATTACTTCACCCGTAAAATCCTCTGGATCAATCCAACTCCTCACGCATATATCAATGCCGCTTCCACTGTCACGCAAACAACTTCGTTCTATTCCATTTACAGATATAGTGCTGATGAAAGGTCTAAAACTCTCGCTTAACCCACTCAGATTATTCAACCCTTCTAATCTTTTTTTTGCTAACTGGGGACAGAGGGGCCTAATGTGACCTGGCTCATTGCACAAAAAACAGACTACTGGTTTTTTCCTATCAAAACCCTTATTTTCCGTGATTAAAGCATCTCCTTTTCCTCGCTCTTTCTCCCTGGGCTTTCCTTCCCCGTTTTTAAACTCGCGCCTGTCCTTCACGGAGGCATAGTCATTCCTTTCTTTACCAAAGGGACGTTTTTCCCATGTTCTGACTTCCTTCATTTTATAATTACGCTGGACGCTCTCGTAATGGTCAAGTTTAACCGCCAAATCCGACGCCTTTTTGAATTCTTCCCATTGATCTAGATAATGGTCTCGGGCTGCGGGCGACGCTCTCCTTTTAAGTTGCTCTACCAGCATTAACTCCTTAAGTGAATCAAAATCAGTCACCTCAACTGACTCCAGCCAATTGTCTATAAATACCCTTTTAATTCAAACACAAGATCTGACCATGACGCTCCAACCTTTCTTCCATGTTCTTCGAATTTAATTCTCAGGTCTCCGGAGCTGAGTCTAAATCTCTTTAATAACACCTTTTTAACATGATAATAATCATCATTCCATTCCCTTGGTATTTTAACTATAATTTCAGAAACATCCGCAGGCAATAAAGGAATTAATTGGGACACCCACTTGTTTTCTGGCACACTTTCTTTGTTCGCTTGCCGCTCAAAAATCATGAAAAATAGGGCGATGTCCAACACCTTGGGATCAAATTTAGGCACTAAGTCCTTTAAATTTACGCGCCTAACAATTTCCTCAGCTGGCGTAGTAGTTGACGCCAAACTTGAGTTCTCAAATGAAGCATTAATTTTTAATTTCTCCAACTCATGCGCGCGCTCCCGCTCTGCTAAACTATCAAGACGTTCTTGTTCTGCTACTTTATCAAGACGTTCTTGTTCTAATTCATCCAAAATCCTATCCACAAAAGCTATTCCGGTCTCCTCATCATAATCCGGTGCACTCAATATGGACCGAATGATATTTTTAACAACATCTGAGCTAGATACGCTAACTTCAAATTCTGCCGCTAATAATAATAAGACCTGCTTTTTCTGCTTTTTTAAATAAGCCATATTTTACCCTAAATGAATTAATATTACCTAAAGGGTACTCTCAATGATACACACTAAACTTCTACAATTTCTTACTAGATCAAAAATAAATTCTCTACTACGAAGAAAAGTTGTCAACTAGATTTCAAAGCTGAGTTCTTATCAACTACTAATCACACAATGCACAATAATAAACCTTACTTTCTTAGATGTACAAATTCCCACACTAGGTATCACTCTGAAGTAAATTTAACTTTAACAAAATACACTGAAAACACAATTACTAATGCCATTAAATTAAATTAAACACTAAAGTTTTACCCTACTTTCACTGAATATAAACTCTCTCGCTAACAATTTGGAAAACTACATAGAATTATGCCTCTCAAAAGAAAAATCTCCAAATAGGCCTACCTTTTCCCACATCAGAACATCAGGCTCCCTTGTCATCAATCTCGCAGGGTCGGGTCCAAGATTCCACTCCGTCGCTCGGCTCACCGCTGGAGTTGACTGCGCTCCTTCAAACGTCTGGACGCGGCACACGCTGAAGTTGACTCGCTGATTTCAGAGGTCTGGAACAGCTCCTTTGAAGAGTTTAGCGCCCGGCTCACGCTGAAGTTGACTCGCTGATTTCAGAGGTCTGGATCGGCTCCTTTGAAGAGTTGAACGCCCGGCTCACGCTGAAGTCGACTGCTCTCCTTTAACCGTCTGGGACGAGGCTTACGCTGTAGTTGACTATAGAGTTCAGTACAGTAACGACGAACGGGTCCGCAGATTTGATTTAACGAAAATCCGCATCCGATAAGCTGCCACCAATAGAAATATAATTAATAGCTGTAGCGTCTTCACGCTATGTGGTGGGAAATCGTATAAATGAGTACTAATGGTTGTACTGCTTTCTGGATTATTTAATAACAAAGAAATATCTCCAGTTACATGAAATATGTACAGTACAGAAAACAAATTTGCCCGCAACGGGACTTAAAGGCGGTACCCTTTCTGGGACCTCTGAGAGACACTCCCAACACCGTTGAAGTTCTAGCGCCGTCTGCCTTCATCCTCCCCGGACTCGGGTCGGCAAAAGGCGGTGGGGGACGTCCTCTCGTCCCCCATTGGTCAAAGTTCTCCTCCTGGTGGATTTTTCTTTTTTTTCTCATGAGTTCCAGAATGTTCGGGCGCCGCCGAGACGAACTGTCCCCGAATTCCTTCAAAACCCTGGGAGCGTCGGCAGAGATGAAGGGGCTTCGGTTCCCATTCACCTTTTGTGCCCCGGCACCGAACCATGGCTGCTGGGCTGATCGGCGCCTCCATAGTCTGAAAGGGGAGAGGAACACCTCCGGGAAAAGGAGTGTAAGATGCTTCGTCACAACGAAGTTTCAAACAGCTGTTCCTTTCAAAATTTTCACACTTTTGCGACGTTCTTTCGAAGGCAGAACTAACACTTAGTTTTATTGTTACTTCTAAATTTAAAAGTCTTAGAAATCTCTAAAAGAATATTAATCTTTTTTTTTCTTCATAAATACCTTACCGAGATTTTTTCAAATCTAGGAAAGGTATTTTTGGCTAGAGATATAAATTATCTTTTTAGAGGTTAAACATTTGCTATTTACACATTTAAAAATTAATTCAGCTAGTAAACATTTGCTTATTTACACATTTAGAAATTAATTCAACCTTCCCTTCCACAGTTTACCCGCTTTTGATTTCAGAAATTATGATATCTGGAATCATAATTTACTGGGATCTCTAATCTCATCCCTGTTATGCATTTAACACCTCTGCAGTTTATACCTGGAAAATATTAAAAAAGGTGAAAATATTTATTTAGAATACTGCACTTAAGACACATTTTTCTGTTTCTTTAAATATGAATGTCCATAATTCTTTGGGAAAACTAGAATCTACCACAGGTAATATGGAATTTAAATGGCTCAGTCATCATAAGATGAGAACATTTTTGCAAAAAAATTCTAAATTTTATTTTTAAATCTGCATAACAAATCAAAGAACAATTAAAGAACGCGAAAAGTGACAACTTGGAAAGATTGTCTCACTTAGCAAAACCCATACAAAACGCTTGGATAGGAAACTTGAACGGAGCTTGCTCGAACGGAGTTTTGGTATATCGGCAACTGTACATGGCGCTTTTCCGAAATCAGAATAATTCACACGCGCGATAAACTGCGCCAAGCTAGTAAACATGATTTTCCTTACGATTTGGAACTACGGTAAACCTGAGGACTTTGGGTCTATGCATTCGGCACGCGGTCACGTGATAGTTCCTCCCATGTAACCCGTTCATATTTTTGGTAAGATTTCTTTCCTTGGCGACATAAAAAGTGCGTTAAATATGCGCCAAGGGCCGTTGCCACCGGGCCAGGAGCTACATATAGTTGTACCCAATCCTGAAGGGAAATATCCAAGGACAGCGACTCGTAATTGTGAACCACGGTCAGGTACGTAGGTATTTTAATTACGGTCGCAATGGTGCAACACAACGAGCCATTGGCGACGGACCGGGTAGATCATAGATATGAAATATAAGTAGTCTGAGCATCGTATTGAGAAGAGCTTCAAAACGTGGGAGCAACATGTCGCTAGTAGTCACGTGACTGCTACGCGAAAATTCAGCTTGGTTGATTGATTTGATTTTTTATCGCTTCTCTTGGCGACATAACATGTACTTATAAAAGTTTGCGATATGAATGTGTATAATACTGACTAGTTCTTGTGTGTGAATTTGAGTTACGTTTTAACATTGTTAGGCGATGCGAATGTGCATACTACTGAATATTTATCGAAATTGTGTAACTTTTTAATGTTTTTAGCAGTTTCAGCTATTATATAAATAGCTTAAGTTCGCATTGGGATCAAGTTTAACTAGCACGTATGCAACAAAAATCCGTACGTATAAGATAAATACGTTGTAGTGAAGAGATTGATTGCAGGCCCCGGAGTTCAGATACGGCCCTCTGGACAGGTTTAACCGGCCCTCAAGCCGAAAGAGCCCCGTCGGATATGCTTATACCCGGATCGCAGACCAGATATGGTCCTCCAAATTTTAATCAGGACCGCAGTTCAGATACGGTCTCAGGACAGGTTTACCCAGCCCACAGTCCATATGCAATCTGGGTCACCATTGAAAGCTTTCGTTTATATTATGGATACATAATTGCTTGTTTTTGTAAATGCAAATTTATTTTAGGGCAATTACTCATAGAAGTATTATTAACGTGAAAAGTTAACATATAATGTTTGCAAGAAGGAAGGTAACTTTTTAAACCATGTACGTAAAGTTAACTATTTTACCCAATTTTAAATTTTTGGTTCAAAAACTAAAGTTACATCTGTGTGTCTATGTATGGATTTAAAATTTATCAGTGTTTAAGTAAATAACTCTTGACAAATTTTATAATTTTAAGTGTGTGCAAAAGTTCTGTGCTGGGTTTTAATACTAAATTTGTATTAATGATTGTGTGTGTGAAATCAATATTTTATAAATACTGTGGTGACATCATTTGCGATACTGAAGTTCCTCCTATAAAACTCTTCACGTTGCAATTTTTCTTTGCTCGAGTGGCATCAGCTAATAAGGTTTAAAAAAAATAACTATGGAATTATTCGTCTAACGTTTCGTTATCATTTGTTTTAATTATGTTTTCTCGTTAATAAAATTATTTAAAGAAGTTTGCTGCGAGAAAGGAATTCGATTATATCCTGCAAGAAGGTCTCTGCAGACCATCCAAAAGCAACTGGTCAAGTCCATTACATCTCATTTTAAAAAAATCCAGTGACTGGAGGCCATGCGGTGATTACCGTGGGCTTAATGCAAACACCATACCAGACCGTTACCCACTGCCATTTCTAACGGACTGTACAAATATTCTGCATGGAAAAACAATATTTTCAACTATAGATTTGATAAGAGCCTACCAACAGATTCCTGTTCACGAAGCTGATATTCCGAAGACCGCCATCATAACACCTTTCGGACTTTTTGAATTTCCTTATATGACATTCGGTCTACGCAACGCGGCACAAACCTTCCAAAGGTTTATAAACACCGTGCTGAGCGGCCTAGATTTTGTGTTCTGCTATCTCGTGACATTCTCATTGCTTCCCCGGACACAGAAACACACAAAAAACATCTTGAATTAGTATTTCGAAGGCTCAATAACTACGGATTGTGCATAAACATTTCAAAATGTAAATTTCGTCTGAGCAAACTTGAATTTTTAGTTATGAGATATCAACGGAAGAGGGGGGAGGGGGGAATTAAACCTCTTTCATCGAAAGTTGATACAATTAAACAATATCCTACACCAGAATCCTTCACAAGCTTGCGCAGATTTTTGGGAGTGGTGAACTTCTATCATCGCTTTATACCAAACTGCGCCAAAGTGCAACAACCGTTAACAATCTTGCTTAAAGGAGCAAAGAATAACAGCAAAAAAACTTCAATTTGGACCGAGGATGCGCGGAATGCTTTTACTGATATCAAAAACGCATTGTGCAACTCAGCAATGTTAGTTCACCCTAACCAGACGGCGCAAATCACCCTAACAACAGATGCATCTGATTCACCCGGTGGATTGAAGCTGTTCCTTTAGAAGACCAAACAGCAGATTCCATCACAAAAACCCTTGTCACGACTTGGATTTCCAGATTTGGAATCCCAGAAAGAATAACATCTGACCAAGGTCGCCAGTCTGAAAGCCAACTCTTCCAAGCCTTGAGGAAATACCTAGATTTCAAAGCTAACACAACCACAGCTTACCATCCACAATCTAACGGTTTAATCGAACGCCAACACCGAACTTTGAAAAACAGCCTGAAATCCCACCTACAAACGTCAAATTCTTTGGACTGATGTTCTACCCTTAATTCTTCTTGGCATTCGATCCGCCATTAAAGAAGATTTGCGTTGTTCTTCCGCTGAACTTGTGTACGGCAGTAGTATATGGGGCGGTATAGCGCCGGAAGTGACGTCACACCACGTGACCGGAAGTGGCGTGTCGCGATGACGTCATCGGAAGTGACGTCATACCACGTGATCGGGAGTGGGCGTGTCATCATGACCTGAAGTGACGTACCGGAAGTGGAGTTTAGTTGTTTTCCTTTTTACCGTGTAGGAGTTGGGTTGAGTTATTTTCCTCCTGCTGGGAGTTGAGTTGTTTTTACTTTTCAGGGAATGGCAACATGCAAAACTGAATGACGTCATACCCTGTGACCGGAAGTGGAGTTTAGTTGTTTTCCTTTTTTTTTCCCCGTGCAGGAGTTCAGGTGTTTGGTGTACTGCTTATTTTTATTCTTTTTTCGTGATGGTTTCAAAGTTTAGTGTTAAAGAAGTGGCAACGATATGAGTGATAAGAATGCATGCTTGTCCAAGAGGACGTCAAAGTTTAGTTTGAAAAGAGTGGCAACGATTTTGAGTGAAAAGAATGCATGTTAGATCTTGTCCAAGGATACGTCAGCGTTTTGAACAATGCAAGCTCCTCCCTTTTGCTTCGGAGAATTTGGCGGAAGCATGTCAGATCACGTCCACAATGACGTAATTATACAAATACCCTACATGTATTGTATATGAAACAGGTACAGCCATCTAGTGGTGAAAATAAGAGTAGAAAAAAAGCATCTAAATGATATTTTTAGGTAAACATTGGGTCTTCAAAAAAAAAACCGAAAAAAGTCCAGGGTTCGATCTCATGACAAAAAGTATCCATAGCCCACTGATTTAACGCACGTTAACCATTGAGCTACGAATACCCGTCCAAGAACCTTTAAAAATAGTACCGAACGAAAAAATATTTTTAAAAAAAGATGGTATAAAGTTGTAGAAACAATGAAATGTAAATTGATTTGTTTTGTAATCAAGTGATATATAGTTACGGTTTGTAAGACAAAAAATCCTAAATCAGATGTTACTTACAAAGATAAAAAAAAGACTTCTTCGATAAGAAAAAAAAGTCTGATTTCATAAATTCCTTAATGATAGTCACAACTTGAATGTTAAATCATCTATCCCAAACGTTTCATTATGCTACGCAATGGCCGAACACCAAATAGTCATTTGAAGGAATTCGTCCTCCGTGGGAATGTTAGCAAGGAAGCAGAACTGAAAGGCGAAACCCCAGTGTCCTGAGGGGTGAGAAAGGAAAGGAATGCCCTCTCCTTCCAGGTTAACAAAGCCCCTATCCCCCCCCCCGAGTAATCGGGGAGACCGCGCGAAGTTACGTTCCCTCACTCCTCAGTTTACAAAAGAACCAGGAAAAGAATGTGCAAACTAATGGTCATTGTCGGCACTTAAGAATGACTTCACAGTTCAGACGCAATCTTATGCAATTGACTCTGACAGTGACAGCTATACGATGCAACATTACCTAACGCTTACAAAAGCCCTTTGAAAAGTATTTTGAGAGTGCCCACTGGTCATTCGTACCAGTGAAAAGCGTTCTGTTTACGCACAATGGAGTTAGAGGGAACACTGCTCTCTGGGCTATGTGAATAGGATGATTGGATTGTTCTGAAGTTGAGGATTCAAAGCTTAAAGGGACAACACTTCTTGTGAGGCTGTCTTGAATGGGCAAATGACCTAAATTGGATCGTTACTTTTCGGATCATAGTGATGGCTCTTGTAGTTGAAGTCTCCAAACAAGTAGACGAACTGTCTGCTCTATTGTACAGGGGCTAACCATGAATAGGTCCAACTAATGGTAGAAACGGAGAAATTCAGCTATTATCTAAGAGGCAATATATTTTCAAGTGTTACATCACTTTAGGGAACAGAAATGTTCTAGAAGCTTCTGGAAGCGTTTAACCTTCGAGAATTTAAAATTCGGTTGTGATAGGGAGAGGGGGTATAAACTGACGTCATTTTATGCATCACCCTATTGGCTAAGCGTATCGTTTAGTACGATCGTTGATTTCTGTTGGTCAGGGTTTTGTCTCGACTCTTATCGTTGGTTGCGATTCGTCCTCACAATTTTTTTAAAGGTCAGATTTTACGTAGCTTCACTGATTTCTCCAAGCTCTATCTTCTGTTGCATTGCTGTCTTGGTCTGTCTACAAGCGTTATGGATTTGAATAAGGCAAGTGTTGATTTCTACATATGTTCATTTTCCTATTGAAACCTTTATTGTATCGGTCGTTTAGTTTAAGTAATATTAAAGCCTATTTTTAATTCATGTATCTGTTTATCGAATAAGTAATTAGAAGTGAATGTTTATTTGGAATATTGTACTTAAATTAGAGTATCTTTTATCTTTCTGTCTGCGTCATGGAATCAATCGATGAAAGAGCTGATTCCTTACTGATTAAATCATGTATTAGTAAAACTATACTAAAGGATCCTAGTTATTAATGCTTTGAGAATATCTATTTTATAGCAAACATGTGTGTGTGTATGGAATAATATCTTACTTCGAGTTTTTAATTATATATATATATATATATATATATATATGTAGGGTTTGTTTCGTGTGATTCCACAAAGAGAAACAGTCAGTGAAAATGACAATCACTGTTTATTTGGACGGACACAACACAACGAAGAGACATAAAATACAAAAACATTGAGAAAAAGAAAACACAGCGCAGCTTTTACGTCTGCACACACGAACGTTCCCTCCAGGAAAAAAAAAGAGTCCCTTCCCGCGCAGGATCGCGTTACATCATAAGTATGATGTCATGGGAGTATCGTGCTGCCATCTGGAGTCCATTTACAACAATCCTACAGATTCGGCCATCCTGCTAGTCACTGGCCTCAGGGACATTCATAAGAAAAGAACATAAAATTACTATTTAGAATATAAAATAAGATAAGAACACTGTTACAACCAATAAAACTACTCCACTTAATTTTGATCACATTATTTTGCATCATTTAACAAAAGAAAACGAGTATAAAATTAATACAATATGAGAATACGTATAAATCAAAAATAAATCATAAGTATAAAGCGTCACATTTTCGAAAAGTATTTCATTAGATCAGCAGAGGTAGTGGTAAATTTGGGACCTGAATGTTCACCAACCCTCTCAACCTCATATCTGTCTTTGGCTTTCACATTCGTCACCCTGTATGGACCTAAAAACTTAAGTCTCAGTTTGAGACCAGAACCAAACTGCGTCCTCTGAATGGCCACTAAATCGCCAACTTGATACTCAGGCGCTTTCTTTCTTTTCTTGTTGTAGGTTCTTCTATTTTCGGTTTGAATTTTTTGGATGTTTTGTTTTGCATCTTGTCTGTTACAATTTCTTTCATCTTGGAATTGTTCTATCATTTCTTCTACTAGGCGATCTCTGAGAATGATGTCTTCCTTGTTTCTTATTTTCACCCCAGTTAAAAGTTCAAATGGTGTCCACTTCGTACTTCGACTCATTGTACCATTAAGAACTCTTTGTAATTTATCCACATATTTAAACCATTTTGTCGCGTCATCAAGTGTTAACTTGGTGAGGACTGGTATAAGAGTACGGTGGATCCTCTCAACTTGCCCGTTTCCACGAGGTACTCCTGTGGCGATTTGTAAGTGTTGAATTCCCTCGTCAGCGCAATAGTCGGCAAAAGCTTTTGATGTAAATGCTGAGCCTCTATCGGTTATGATCCTCAAGGGATTTCCAAAAGTTTGTTGTTGTAATCGAATTTTTCCCAATGCATCCTCTGCAGAAACTGATTTGACTGGATATAACCAGGTAAATTTTGTAAAGGCGTCAACAATGGTCAGAATGTGTTGGTACTTTTTGTTTGTTGACGGCAATGGACCGATAAAATCAACGTGATAAGTACCTAAGGGTATATCTTCCTTTTCAATGGGATTCAGAAACCCCTCCTTTTTTCCACATTTCTTATTGGCCAAAATGCACGGTACACAGTTGATGATTACTTTTTGAGTTAATTTATTTAAGTTAGAAATGAAGAATTCTTGCTTTACCACATCTTCTGTTTTAGTTGCTGAAAAATGGCCCTTTTCGTGAGCTAATTTAATTATTTCGGTTTGCATATCTCTGGGCACTACTATAAGTTCGCGACCATTTACAAATTTGTAGAGAATGTCATTTCGTACAAAATACTCCTGAGACTCGTTATTAGGCAGGAGTGTTTTAAGGGCACAAATATGTTCATCTGCCAACTGTGCATTCTTCAGTTGTGCAGTCAAAGTGTCATTTCCTACAATCATGACTGGATGTCTACTTAAGGCATCGACATGCTGCATTCTTTGGCCGGGTCTATGTACAATTTCATAGTCAAACTCCTCTAATAAAAGGGCCCATCTTGCAATTCGTGTTACAAGATCCTTTTTGTCCATTGTTTTCTGGAAGGCCGAGCAATCGGTTACAATTTTGAAATGGTTGCCCAACAGGTAAACACGGAATTTTTTTAAGGCTTCGACAATGGCTAGGACCTCCAGTTCATAACTGCTATACTTTTCTTCGGCTATGTTTGTTTTCTTTGACATGTAATGAACAGGGTGTAGTTTTCCATCTTCACAGTCTTGCAGGAGCATGGCACCATAGCCATGTTTGCTCGCATCTGTATGCAGTTCCGTTTTCCTTCCTTGTTTGAAAATACCTAATACTGGACCTTCTGTTAGTAAGTTCTTAAGTTTCTCAAATGCCTCCTTTTGTTCAGGACCAAAAGCAAATGAACTATTTTTTCTGAGCAAATCACTAAGCGGTTTAGCAATTGTAGAGTATCCTGAAATAAATTTCCTGAAGTAACCCGTTAGTCCTAAAAAGCTTTGTACATGCTTCATGTTTGTTGGGACAGGAAACTTCGTAACCGCCATAGTTTTCGTAGGTGATGGACGGATAGTGCCATTTTGAACTATGTGACCGAGAAACTCCACTTTCTTTTTCAGGAACTGGCACTTGGTCATTTTCAACTCGAGTCCATACTTGGATGCAACTTCAAATACAGTTTTTAACTTATCTAAACCTTCCTTTTCATTTTTCGATGGTATGATAATGTCGTCCATATAAATTATCACGAAACCTTTGTTCATAAGATCTCGGAAAATACTATAAACATATCTTTGAAAAACACTAGGGCTAGTACTCAATCCGAAAGGGACTTTAGTGAATTCAAATTGTCCGTCTGGAACAACAAATGAAGTGTATTTTCGACTTTCTTCCTCAACATTAACATGGAAAAATCCGTTCTTCAAGTCTAAAGTAGTATACACTCTAGCATCTTCCAACTTGTCTAATACATCGTCTATCAAGGGAAGGGGAAATCTGTCTTTAACTAATTTTCTATTTAGCTTCCTATAGTCTATGCACAATCTGGTTGTGTTGTCTTTCTTTTTTACTAATACTATTGGACTAGCATAATCAGAATTACTAGTCCTAATTATTCCTTGTTCCAACCATTCTTGGATCTGTCTATCAACTTCTTGTTTCTCAGGAAAAGACAGACGACGAGCTCTTTGGTAAATCGGCACAGCATCATTTAGAATAATTCTCATGGAGACATCAGTTGTTTCTGTCTTTTCCGGTTTATACGATGACGTTATCTGTTTTAATTCCGCTTTTATTTGTACGTCATTAATGTGGCTAAGATCAACTTGATCTTCCTGGTTTACTTGGGTTATTTGCATGAGCCACATCTTTTCTTCATAGTTATTAAATTCAACACCACTGCTGGTAAAGTTTAATGAAGCTTGTCCCAAAATATCTGCTCCAATTACTGCTTGGTAACTCAACTGTGGTGCGGGTACTACATGCCATGTTAAAGAAAAATGACATCCATCTATTTTAACTTCATGCTCAAAGGATCCTTTCGTCCAAACCTGTGATCCTCCAATACCAAACAAAAGCAAGGGTGTGTTTGACAGCTTGGGAAGGTCGATTGTCTGTTTGTAAACATCTTCGCGCATGAGGCATACTGAACTACCTGTATCGACGAGTGCAACAACAGTCAAATTGTTCAAACAGATCTCTTTGGTGTGAACCTTTCCGTCTACAACATTGTTAGACGTTTGTGTAATATGGGCTTCTGATGTCCTTTCTTTCTCATCGGGTTTGTGCACTGAATGCAGACCACTGTCATTTCTCATAAATCGATGACTTGGTGTTTGTTTTGGATACCTCTGGTTCTCATTGTTATTCCATTTCTTGAAATGGAAATGCATTTGATTAGGAGGTGTTCGTGGTCGTCCACGTCCAAACTGTGCATTCCTCGGAAAGTTTTTCTCTTTTTGAAATTCGCTTGTTTTCTTCTTGTAATTTACTCGCACTTTTTCATACTCATCTAGTTTTTCAGTTAACTGGATTGGTGATATCATCTTTGCCCAATCATCTATGAAATGTTCTCGAACTTCCACTGGAACCTTTCTTTTTAATTGATCCACTATCATGAGATCTTTGAGTTTTTCAAAAGTTGTTACTTCTAAACTCATCAACCACTCGTCTAAATAATTCTTTATTTCGTAGTAGAAATCTCGCCATGTATTTTCAGGTTTCTTTTGATGCTTCACAAATAATTGTCTAAAGTTTTCTGGTCCTAACTTAAATCTCTTCAAGAGCAACGATTTTATGTATTCGTAATCAGTTGCTTGTTCATCCGATTCTCGTGCAATTAGGCCGACTATCTCTGATGGGAGTACGCTGACTAAGTGGGTTACCCAATACTCTGTCGGTATTTGCATTATTTTGACCTGGCGTTCAAACATAACCAGATATAAACTAATATCATTGTCTTTTGCATCAAACTTTGGTATTATTTTTTGAACGTCAAATTTTGGATTGTTTAATTTACCCATAACTTCATTATTACCGGTCGATAAATTTGAAGACATTTCGAATCGTTTCATCTCTAATTCGTCTTTTCTTCTTCTTTCTTCCATTTCATCCCGTCTTTTCCTTTCTTCTACTTCATCACGTCTTTTCCTTTCTTCCACTTCATCTTGTCTTTTCCTTTCTTCCACTTCATCTTGTCTTTTCCTCTCTTCTGCTGCCTTGTCTTCTTCTGCTTTTCGTGATTCTGCGATATTATCTAACAAATTTTTCACGAAGACTTCATCATAATGTGAACTACTAGTTATGAGTTCTTTGAGTTCTATTACTTTCATTTCCTGCTTAACGGTTTCACCCATTTCATCTGCAAGCAGTTGCAAATCTACTTTCTTGTATTTTGCAAGGAAAGCCATTATGGTCAATCTTAAATCCAATGTCCCAACACAATCGTAATTTAAAAATTTCTCACAATTCTTAATATACCACTCAATTGTTAAATTAATACATATATTAACACATTTTTGCTCCTAAGCGTTAATATGCATCTTAAAATTAATTAAATGAAATTAACAGGTATAACATGTAGCACATAACCTTTGACGCTAATATGGTATTTAAGTACAAGCATAAACAAACATCATTCAAATACGTTGTTATAGCATAATAAAATAAACGAAATACTAGGTAACAACACAATCACATCTAAGAAAAATATGCTTCAACTTTCAAATTATAAAAACAAAACAAACGTATCAAACTATTACGCCGTCTCTATCAAAGAATCACTAAGGAAAAAAAAATTACTGCAGGTGGTATTTCCAACAAAAAAAAAGATCAAATATCACTTATGTTATAAAAAAAAGATTTTTTTTTTCTTTTCTCTATTCGTTTAAAAAACGGAAATGCAGAGAAGCCATAGAAACAATTTTTTTGTGTGTGTTGCAGTACTTTCGATTTAAACTTTCATGAAATGAAATATTTGTACCAGTTTCTTTTTCGAAACTTAAAAGAACACACTTGAAAGAAATAATGTTACTCTTCAATAGTAGCACATAGAAATTAATACATAATAACAAAATAAGTTAAATATGTTGATAATAGTTTTTGCTTATCTGCGTTCTTGACGACGAGGGCAGGGAGCCTCCAATAAGCGACGAGGGTAGGATTCCTCCAACACAGGACAAGGGTAGGACGCCTTTAACACGGGCGAGGACAGGATTCCTCCACAGGCACGAGGACAGGATTTCCTCTAACGGGCACGAGGACAGGATTTCCTCTAACGGGCACAGGATTCCTCCAACAGGCACGAGGACAGGACTCCTCCAACAGGCACGAGGACAGGACTCCTCCAACAGGCACGAGGACAGGACTCCTCTAACAGGCACGAGGACAGGACTCCTCTAACAGGCACGAGGACAGGACTCCTCCAACAGGCACGAGGACAGGACTCCTCCAACAGGCACGAGGACAGGACTCCTCCAACAGGCACGAGGACAGGACTCCTCCAACAGGCACGAGGACAGGACTCCTCTAACAGGTACGAGGACAGGACTCCTCCAACAGGCACGAGGACAGGACTCCTCTAACAGGCACGAGGACAGGACTCCTCTAACAGGTACGAGGACAGGACTCCTCCAACAGACACGAGGACAGGATTCCTCTAACGGGTACGAGGACAGGATTCCTCACGCACATCAGTCGAAAAACTGGAAGAGTTAACGTGTCATGGCGACACTCCGAAATATCCGATGGGTCTGGATGACACCGCAAAACAGAACCAGGGTGTGGTTCAAGCACTGTGCTTTCTGTTTCGGCTGTTCTCTTTATCCAAAGGCCGAGCCCCCATATTCTGTAGGGTTTGTTTCGTGTGATTCCACAAAGAGAAACAGTCAGTGAAAATGACAATCACTGTTTATTTGGACGGACACAACACAACGAAGAGACATAAAATACAAAAACATTGAGAAAAAGAAAACACAGCGCAGCTTTTACGTCTGCACACACGAACGTTCCCTCCAGGAAAAAAAAAGAGTCTCCCTTCCCGCGCAGGATCGCGTTACATCATAAGTATGATGTCATGGGAGTATCGTGCTGCCATCTGGAGTCCATTTACAACAATCCTACATATATATATATATATATATATATATATATATATATATATATATATATATATATATATATATATATATATATATATATATATATATATATATATATATATATATATATATATATATATATATATATATATATATATATATATATATATATATATATATATATATATATATATATATATATATATATATATATATATAGCATTTAGATGATACTACATTTTCTGCAAACCCTTGGCCATATTCGGACGATGTCAACCAAGCCATGGAAGATGTGTCTCTTGTGCACGAAGAAATGTTTTCTTCTAATGCCTGTTTTACTTCTCAAATAGGAGAAGGACATCAGGTTAGTTATTTTAAGTTACGATTTCACTATTTTTCTATAAGACCTGTGTTAAACTATTTATACTGATGTTGATTAATTATTTTACTACTGAAATTTTAAGTTTAAATACACACAAAATTTTATTTATTATACAATAGCGTAGTGTTTTAAAATGCTTAAATATACTGTTTCTTTGCACGAATAAATGTTTTTTTCTAATACCTACATTACTTCTCAAATAAGAGGACATCTGGTTAACTATTTTAAGTTACGAGTTCACTAATTTTTCTATAAAAGATGTGTTTTAAACTGTTTGTTCAGATGCTGATTTCTTTTTTACATTTAGATGCAATTTTATTTATTTATTATACAATAATGTAGTGTTTTAAATTGTTTAAACATAGCGATTTCTTATTTTTACTGTTGAAAGGTTATTTGATACAATCTTATGTGTTTTTTAACTGATCATTCATTCGTAACTTTTTTCATGCCAGAAACGCAAGCGTACTGATGATGCACAACCGAATACCTCTGCCTATTTTGACAGAATGGAAAGGAATGGTGTTGAGGAACCAACACAAGGGGCTTCGACTAATAGAGTAAGGATTAGATCATTTATGTTTATTGTAAGTAAGTTTCAAATCGTACATTTTGTTTAGTAGTCTTTTTTATTCACAGACTGACTTCAACTTTACTCTCAACGAGCGAAGAAGAAGACAGATTGTGAAATATAAAGCTGAAGAGCTCATTTACGACATTGTTGTGTCCAGTAGCGCTAGAAACGTGCTAAGTAATATTAATAACGGTTTACTACACCTTTTTGATAGAATTATTGACACAACCACTGGAAATTTAAACCCGAACGACTTAATGCGTATATGCATTTGTTCCGATGGTTTAGACAAGCCTATATCTACCCGACTGATGCCCATTTCGGAGATGACATCGGAGAAGATAGTCTCCAATATCGAGAAAGTAGTTCAGTCAGGAAAAGAGATACAGTTGGATTCCTCTCTATTAGTAAATGTTGTATCCGTACGTCAGCCGCAAGGCAGTGGATCTCCCCGCATCAAAGTGATCAATTTGGCTTTGAGCACATTGAAAAAACATTCAGTTATCAGCATCACTAATAATGACTCTCTATGTTGTGCTAGAGCAATAGTTGTGGGTGTAGCCTGTGTGAACAACGATCCGAAGAAAGCTTACATAAGAGATCACAGAAAGCCCCTACAGGAAAAACTTGCTAGGGAATTGCACATTCGCTCTGGAGTGTCTGAAGGGCCCTGTGGTTTTAAAGAAATCGCCATCTTTGAGGATCATTTGAACATACAAATTCATGTTGTGGATGCTCAAAGCTTCAACAAGGTATGTGTTGCACTTATTTTAATTGTTTTGACTTTTGAGGATTTCAGTTTCCAAAAAAAAATCTAGGCAGAAATAATTTTTTTGAGCTTTGATGTTTCCTCAGGTAGTTTACAAAGGTCGGGACAGGGAAAAGAAAATTTACCTGTGGCTTCATGATAGCCATTACCATTTAATAACCAGCATGACTGGATTTCTAGGTGTGAGCTATTATTGTTCCTTTTGCGATGTTGGCTATAAAACCAAAATATCCCATCGTTGCAAAAATATATGCCCCACCTGCTTTTCCAATGCTTGTATATTCATCGCACCCATAATATGCCCTGATTGCCATAAAACGTGTCGATCGGAAACATGTTTTACGAAACATCAGACAGTTGCCGGGAAACAAAAATCATCCTTTTGTGATCAGATCATATTATGCAAAGATTGCTATAAAGTTTTCAAAAAAAAATACCCCACACGTATGTGGAGAGGTGTATTGCAGAAACTGTGCCCGTACTTGTTCCTTAACGAACCACCACTGTTTCATGATGAAGAAACAGATCCCTCAGGTCAACCAGAAATATATATTTTTCGACTTTGAAGTTGACCAGTCTACCTCGGAACACGTCGTAAATTTTGTAAATTTTGCCATTTGAATACTGTATGCCAGTATTCAAATGGCAGTGAAAAAATATTTGAGGGCTACAATACACTTAATGAATGTGGAAAGTTTTTATTTTCGGAGCAACATAAAAATTACACTATTATAGCTCACAATATGCAGGGCTATGATGGTGTATTTTTACTTGGTTATCTTCTTGAACAAAGTGTATAATTAAAGTGTATAAAACATAAAACATACTTGAACAAAGTGTATAAAACATAATTACCCACAGGTAATTATGAATGGATCAAAAATACTGTCCCTAATGGTTCCATCACTGAAGATACGGATGATTGATTCATTCAGTTTCCTACCCATGGCCCTATCAAAGCTACCAAAGACATTTGGAATCGATGAGTTGAAGAAGGGATATTTTCCTCATCTGTTTAACACTCGGTAAGGCACATTTTTATTGGTGTTATAGGAATTAATTACTAAAGAGTAAAATTTAAATTTATGCCTTTTTTTTCGTATAGGGAAAACCAAACTTATGTTGGAAAATTACCAGACAAAGAATATTACATGCCTGATTTTATGTCGTCTGAGAGCAAAGAAAACTTTAACAATTGGTACAGCAGCAGGCAAGCAGAACCATTTGATTTCAGGAGTGAACTGAAGGAATATTGCCGGTAAGATTCAATGAATAACTTTTTAGGGGGTTCAAGTATTTGAAATAGCATACAATGGAAGCAATGGATAATATAAATGACATAATGTAACTTATAATGTTTTGATTGACTATACTTTATTTTTTAGCTCAGACGGAACGGAACGGACGTATCAATTACGGAGTACCTGGCAGATTGACTGCTAACCTCCACATCCTGATTAATAGAGAGTTTACTGATTGTAAAGTTGCAATGAGAGGAGAAATGTTAAAGGGAGTGACAATGCACTTGAAAAAGGTGAATAATATGAGATAGTAAATAGAATTTAGTAATCGATACAATTAGGAGTCCAATTCACGTTCCAAAAGTGAAAGATCAATGCAAATCAGTGACCGAAAAGAGGCTGGTAAGCAACGCATGGGCTGTGGTGGTAATTAAGGGGTGGAAAAATAAAGAGTGTCAATTTGGTGTGATCATGAGATTCCCTGAGGAGTCCCTGAACTCACCACATCGACGTTTGGGTCGTTGGGGGAAAGTATGGTAATCTCTGTCAAGATGTGATCGAGGGCGTTTTTTAGATTTGATAAGGGAAGTGTCATAGGGTGGAATGCTTTGGAGAAGGGTATTTGGAACTTGCGGAATTTTATAAAAGAATTTTGTGGAAAGAGTTTTAATAAATTCGGCAATAGGTTCGATTTTGAGGTCATTGTGAATAATTTCACGTCGGACATAGTAGGGGGCATTGACCATATGAAGAAGGGTGGTGTTTTGGAAGGCTTGCAGAAGTTTGATATTTGAGATGCAAGTGGATCCCCATATGGGAGAACCATATAGGAGGGTGGGTCTGATAATGGTTTTGTATAGAAGGACTTTGTTGCTGAGGGAGAGGTGGCTATAACGTCCGATAAGAGATGTGAGGGTAGATTTTATTGCCAGAGTTTTCTTTCTGATAATTTTGATATGAGGGGTAAAAGAAAGTTTTGGATCGAGTATGAGACCGAGATATTTGTAGGTATTGACAAATGGAATTTGTTCGTTTTGAAAATCTATTGGCTGTAGTTGGGTGGGGTTTTTATTTGAAAACATAAGAACAGCACATTTGGAGGTATTTATTTTGATTTTCCAGTTGGTGAGCCAGAGTTGGAGGATATTGGTGTAATTTTGGATATGTTGCATGATGTAGGTTCGGTCTTTATGTTGATACATAATGGCTGTATCATCGGCGTAAATTGCGAGAGAAGTGAGGGGGCCTTTGGGATATCGTTGATGTAAATATTGAAAAGCATGGGAGAGAGGAGAGAACCTTGTGGTACACCTGCTTTAATGGGGCGTTGGGATGAGAGAACAGGGTTTACTTTCACTTGAAAAGTGCGGTGCATCAGGAAATTTTGAAAAATTTGGACGAGCTGAGGTGGGACATTTAGGAGGATGAGTTTGTGGATAAGGCCGTCGTGCCAGACACGATCGAAAGCCTTTGCAATATCCAGAAACAGAATACCAGTACTAATGGAGTTTGAAAGTCCCTGATGGACGAATTCAGTGACTCTTAAAAGTTGGTGAACAGTGCTATGTTTGCGTCTGAAACCGAATTGTTCAGGAATAATTATGTTGTGTAGTTCAATGTGATAATTGAGTCTTTTGAGTAGAATATATTCGTACACTTTGCTGAGGGCACTGAGTAACGAGATGGGACGGTAGTTTTGGGGTTCAGAAAGATTAGAATTAGGTTTATGGATTGGAACTACAACGGCATTTTTCCAAAAGGAAGGGAAGTGTCTATGATTAAGGAGGTGGTTAACAATGATGGTAATGAAAAATAAAATTTTGAGAGGGATGTTTTTGAGCATCTTATTAGAAATCAGGTCATTCCCGGGTGCTTTTTTGGGTTTGAGGTTTTTGATGAAATTTGCAATCTCGGATGCTTTGGCAGGTTCAATGGAATTTGCCTGGGAGGTGCTATTAAAATTCAGCAAGTTTTGGAAAATAGTTTGGGTGTGCTGTGGGTTATCGATATTTTGGTTCAGTTGGAATTGAGCTTCAAGACTGTCAGCAATAGCTTCAGCCTTTTGCTCGTTTGAATGGGCAAGACCATTGGGAGTATTTAGGGGTGGAATATTCTGTACATTATTTTGGAGAGTTTTAGTTTTTCTCCATAAGGAGCCGTCCTCCGTAGAGAGGGATTCAATATGCTCCTTGAATTTAGAGTCAGAGTGGGATCGGATCATATTTCTAATTTTGGCACACAGAGTGCGGTACTTGCATTTATATTGCGGATCTCTATTTTGTTGCCAAAGGCGGCGTAAATAGTTCCTGAGTTTAATTTGCGATTTGATGTCATTGGAAAGGAAAGTGGGATTTGGTTTAAATTTCATTTTGGAAGCTTCTATGAAGGCTTCGTTAATGTTTTTGGTAATCAGAATAAGTTTGTTGTCTGCGTCATTGGGATTTGCAATATTGAGGGGTGGGAGAGGCTTATTTTTAAGGATGTCATGAAAGTTATTCCAGTTTGTTGAGAAACAATCGGATGAATTTCTATTGATGTTATGGAGATCTAATTGCAGGATAACCGGGAGGTGATCTGAATTTAGATCAGTGATGGTATCGATTTTGTAAGGGAAGGGAATATTTTTGAAAAGAGCAAAGTCGATGATAGATCCATGCGTGTTTGTGTTGCGGGTTGGATGCGTAGGGAGATTTGGAGCAATAATTTTAACATTTTTAGTATTTTTGATGAATTCAAGGAGTTTCACCCCTTTTCTATTGTTTTTCAGATTGCTGCATGGGTGGCGTTAAAGTCACCGGCCAGGATGACATTGCTTTTGGAGTTTAAAAGATTTTGGAGGTCAGTTGTGGGAAAACTATTTCTCATATCGCGGCCGTTATCATTCTTATGGCGTACATATATAGATGCGATGTTAAGAGATGGGTAATTATTATCAGGTTTAATTTCGATGATAGTATTTTCAATATGAGGGTTATTTATAGAGGGGATTTGATGGTGGGTGATGTTATTTTTAATATAGATGCAAGTACCACCCTAAATGTGAGTATTTGAGGAAGTACGGGAGGTATGGTAGAATTGGTAATTTGGGATGAGGACTTTTTGGTTATTTAGGAGGCGAGTTTCGTGTACAAGGAAAATATCGATGTTATGTTTGGAAACAAAATCGCGGAGTTCCTGAGCTTTTGTACGAAGGCCGTTGGCGTTCCAGAGACCGATAGAGAGAGTTTTTAAGTTGGAGTTTTGAGAATTGAATTTTATGCTGTATGAAATATTGATTTATGGGGGTGGGGGTACACCAGAAGAATATTGTTTATTGGGGTGGGATTTCACCCGAGGAAATGCAATAATGTTTGAAGATGATAAACGCTCTGTCAACGCCAGTAGTGGCGTTTCGTAGTTCGGGGAGAGCATTTTCGAAGGCATTTATCATTATGGGGGTGCTGAAATTGTTTTCTCGTGTAAGGTTAAGGACAGCCATCAGGGTGTCTGTGCAAGAGTTGTCACTATTCTGACTTATTTGGTTGAAATTAGGAGCAGCGGTGGTGCGTTTTTGGGAAACAGCCCGTGCGTAACTGATTTGCGCCGGAGGAGGAGGGTCTCTGTTGAGGGCCATTTTCATTGGCGGTACGAATAAGTTGGAGTGGGGAGCGGTATCCGATCTGAAATTTTGGGTGTGAGATTGCGGAAATTTTGGGCACTTGCGGTAATTTGCAGCGTGATCTCCACCACAATTGCTGCATATGAGAGGGTCAGTTTTTGGGCGAGGGCATTCCTTCGCTGTATGGCAGCCGGAGCATCGCACACATTTACGGGGGAGGGTACAATTTTCCGATGAATGGAAGAAACCCTGGCATCTCCAGCATTGAGTTGGACCTTTGCGGCCTCGATAGGCTTCAACTTTTATTGCTGTTCCAAGAATTTCTTGGATCTCATATATTAGTTCGATGTTTTTGGATTGCCTTAACTGAAGGTAAAAGAGAGGCATCAGTGATTTAGATTTAAATTTGGTGAGTTGGGTGATTTTTAGCAAAATTGAGGGCAGTAATTTCGGCTTTAATGATTTCAATGTTGGTATCAGAGGGGAGTCCTCTGATGACTATTTTAACTGGTTTTTCGGAATTTAATTGATATCCTTTAAAACGAACTCCCTGCTGGAGAAACCAGCGTGAAACTTCACGGTATTCCTCTTCAGTGTCAACCTGAAGTTTAAGGAAATCGCCGGAAAGGGAAGAATTGATAGAAGGTGCAACCCTTCTTAAGAAGGAGAGAAGTTGCGGCCAGTCTTTTTGGGGGGTAATGAAAAAGGGCGGCGGTCGTTTTTTACGAGGTTGTGGTGGAGTGGGAGAGAGACCCTTTTCCTCATTAGTAGAAAGAAGCTTTTCAGCAGTACGCGTAATATCGTCATGGACACTCCAATCAGCGATATCGGAGTCGCTGTCAGAGTGGATTATTTTGCGATTGGTTTTATAATGTTTGGATTTCGTAGGGTAGACAAATCCTTCTCTGTCGTTAGATCGTTTTTTCAGTGGAGTGTGGGAAAGATCTTTGAGGGTTTTGCGTTTGCGAGGAGTATGGGACGCTGGGGTGTCTTTGGAGGTGGATGCTTTCGCAACAGATTGAGATTTGATTTCCGAATTCTTAGTGGCTTGAGCTTCGCGGTTTTTGTATTCCTCAACAATCTTAAGCATTGCAGGGATAGAGTCAGGGATGGCAAAAAGGGGAATACCCAGTTTGTTTGAATGTGCAAAAAGAGATCTTCTCACCGTTTCCAGGCCTTGCTCGGTTTCGGTGGTTTCATCCTCAGGTTTGCAGGCACGGAGTTTTCTCTCGAATTCCAGATGTGCGGATTTCAGTGCGATGAGGCTGACAAGGTGGCATTGGTTTGCGTGTATCCATTTGTCCGACAACTTCTGCGGTGACAGTGGGTTGAAGGCGCCGTTTGGGAAAGGTGAGCCAACTGGTTCGGGGAGAGTTTCAGAGAGGTCTTCGAAGATGATTTTTTGGAAAAGTTCCTGAGTATGGGCATCAGGTAAATCACAAGAGTCGTCAGAGATTGCAGTAGGTAAGTCCGGTGACATCCGATGATTTGGAGATAAATCCATGATCAGAATTTGGTGTTAGAAGATAACACAAGGAGCAACGGAAAAACACGTCCGTTCCCGATCACATTTCTGAGTCTCAGGCTATGAAATGATCTCAGGCTATGGAATCTTTAGCTCAGACGTGGACATTTAAAAAAAAATGCTGCCTCCTCTTTAGAGAAGAATTTGTCGACATTTCTGGCTTGGATCCGTTTCAATACATCACCATAGCCTCTGCATGTATGGGTGTTTATCAGTCTCTGCATGTAAAAGAGAATACCATAGCGGTTGTTCCAATGGGTGGATACGTCCCACGCATAAATACAAGCAGAGCATCTTTGGAATGGTTAATGCACTTGGAACACCATGAAGGTAATTTATGTTATATTTAGCTGAAGTGTATGTTTCAGAACGCAGATTTTGAGAATTGTTGATGTATAAAGAATGTTTTTCAATAAAACTAATTTTTTTTTGTTTACAGAGAAGACTATACAACACTATGGAAGAGGCTATGGTGAAGTAAAGGTACGAGGTAGATATGTAGATGGATACGATCCTGAATCCCGAACTGTGTATCAGTTTAAGGGATGTTTTTATCACGGATGTCCATCATGCTTTGGCACCTCGACCATACATCCTCTAACCAATCAACCGATGTGGAGGATGTTCAAGGAGGCAGAAAATCAGGAAAAGGATCTGCAAGAGGCAGGCTACAAAGTGGTCACAACATGGGAGCATGAATTTGCAGCTCTCAAAAGGACAGACTCTGAATTAAAACAATTCACTCAACAACTCAAGGTAAGATAATTTTGTAATTTAGGCCTATTGTTACTATTTTACGAGCACATGGAATAATTAGTGGTCTCTTAAATTAAAAGTAACACTAGTATCTATTATGCTTGCAGTTTGTCCCTCGACTGAACCCCAGAGATGCATTTTATGGTGGCAGAACCGGCGTCTCTAAATTATACCATATGATATCAGAAAAAGAGAAAATTAAATACATAGATTTCACTTCCTTATACCCTTATGTAAATAAATATTGTTTATATCCCGTAGGTCACCCTGTCATAATCACTGACAACTTTAGTGACATAAAAGTCTATTTTGGTTTAGTGTCTTGTACCATCCTCCCTCCCAAAAAATTAATCCATCCAGTATTGCCCTATAGGTCCCATAAAAAATTAATTTTTGGTCTTTGCAAATCATGCATAGACACAAGATGCAAAAGTATATGCATCCATTCAGATGAAGATCGTTCAATTACAGGAACGTGGACGACTATTGAAGTCCAGAGAGCTCTGAAAGAAGGGTATGCTCTTGTGAAGATTCACGAAGTGTACCATTTTTCAGAGCAATCCACTGGATTATTTAGTAATTATATTGATATGTTTCTTAAAATGAAACAAGAAGCCTCGGGATGGCCTCGGAACTGCAATACAGAACCAGATAGAGAACGTTATATATCAAATTACCTAATAAAAGAAAATGTTAAATTAGATCCCGAACACATTAAAAAAAATTTAGGACGCCGGGCTGTCGCTAAACTCATGCTGAACTCTTTTTGGGGAAAATTTGGACAAAACGATGACAAAACACAAACCGTCATCCTTTCGTCAGTGCCTGATTTCAATCGGTATCTAACAGATAAGACAGTGGAAGTGAGTATGACGCATTTAAGATTTTCTACTTTGAGTTTTTATACTCCAATATCGAATTTTCATTGACGAGCACTTTTCCTTACTTCTTTTCAGATACATGATATCGCTTTCCCCACCCAACACGTAGCAATTCTGCAATACAAGCAGAAAAAGGAGTTTGTACCCACAAACACAAAAACAAATATTTTTATTGCTGCTTTCACTACTGCATACGCCCGATTGAAACTGTACGATGAATTGGCCAAATTGGGTGATAGCGTTTTATATTACGATACAGATTCTGTAATATATATATCAAACGGAAAAAATGATCCTCCTTTAGGTGATTTTCTGGGTGACTTCACCGATGAATTAAATGGTGACTATATTACAGAATTCGTATCGTTAGGTCCCAAAAATTACGCATACAAAACATCCAAAGGTAGCATTGATTGTAAAGTGAGAGGTTTTACTCTTAACCATAAAACTTCTCAACTATTAAATTTTGAAGCGATGAAAAATATATTGCATAATTCGATACAAGAACCAATCTTAACAGAAAATTTTAAAATTAAAAGAAACATTAAAAAATTAAAAATAAGTAGCATAATGGAAAAAAAGAAATATGCATTTAATTTTGATAAACGAATTGTGCTGGATAATTATTGTACTACACCTTACGGTTCAGCATAAAAAATGTTATTTGGTATTTTTTCATGTTTTTCCTAACTATATATATATATATATATAGAGAGAGAGAGAGAGAGAGAGACAGAGATGTCTATTTTATATAAATGACTATTTTACTATGTTATTTAAATGTTACATTGATCATTTACGTTTTTTCATGACGATCTCTATCAATTTTTTTTTCTTGTGTGTGTGTGTGTTGTACATAAATAACTATTTATGCTCTGTTACTTTGATCACAATTTTCCTTGACAATTATCTTGAGAATATGTTATGCTGTATTCTATTGAACTATTTAACAGTTTTAAGTATTGGGTGTTTGGACTCACCGTTTAAAATTTATATACATCCATTCTACAAATTACAAAAAAAGTCGTTTACTCGTTTACTCGCTTATTATTTTTCATGCGCATACCCCCTATAGTAATGATCTGTCCTCATATACCTAAACTATATAAGAAAAGAACACTAGAAGATGAATTCATTAGACATGGACATCTTAAAGCTGCAACATCCTTTCACCATGATGGTGTGTGGGCCTACGGGTTGTGGTAAAACACATTTCGTGAAAAAGATCATAGACCATAGAAAAATCGATCCCTTTCCTCCAAATGTAATTTGGTGTTACGGTGTCTACCAAAGTTTATATAGTGAAATGCCTAACGTAGAATTTCATGAGGGTTTACCATCCAATTTAAGTCAACAGACAAATGCTTTAATTGTGATCGATGATTTAATGATTGAATTGGGAAATGATTCAAAATTAGCAAATTTATTTACTAAAGGTAGTCATCATAAAGATTTGAGTGTAATTTTCATTGTTCAAAATCTTTTCCATAAAGGAAGGCAGATGAGAGAAATTTCTCTCAACAGTCATTATCTGGCCATATTTAAAAATCCCAGAGATATGTCTCAAGTGTCACATTTGGGCCGTCAACTTTATCCCTCTAAAGCAAAATTTTTTCAAGAAGCATACCAGGATGCTACCTTTAAGCCCTTTAGTTACTTGTTAATTGGTTTAAAATCCTCAACAGACGAGGCTATGCGTCTACGGACGGGATTATTTCCCGGCGATAAGATTTACGTCTACATGCCTCGTTAGCTAACGTATTGCTTCTAATGCTAACATTGCTATAAAAGACTGACTACAACAACTTTGCGCCATTTAAGATCAGTATGCCCCAATGCACGGAACAACAGTTGCAGCAGCTGCGCTTGATTCTGAAAAGTAAAAATAAAAGAAATATTCTGAAAAAGTGCCCAACCAGTACCATTAAATCCTTGTGTGAGTGTGCACTTAATTTATTGCACGGCAACATACCCTTATCCAAACATCAAAAACGTAAACTTGTGCCCTACAAAAGCAGTATTCGTAAATTATCAACTAAGATAGTTCCTCTTTACAAAAAGAGAAAATTGTTTACTTCGCAGAGAGGACAAGGTATCTTGAGTATTTTACTCCCAGCTGCTATTTCGGCGATCTCATCCCTCATACATGGAGCACGCTAAAAAACTTTTGCTCGTTCCTGAGGAACGGGCTAAAGCATTTGTGCAGAGTCATTTGTCGGAAATGGATGAAAAAATGCACCACATTTTACAACGAACGGATTTAAACGATAGTGATAAGGCTGCTTTATATTTGCAAATACTGCAAAACTACGTTAATTTTTCAACTACTACTCCAGACCTTAGTACGATACCTGGCCCTGAATTAGAAAGTATCCCTCCCGATTTCAAAAGTGCCGAGAATACACCTTCAAATATCGAAAACGAGGATGACAGTGTTGAAAAATCTATAGAGGTAAAAGCACCCGTCCGATACAAGATTTTTGCAAAGGACATTTTGAAACATTTGAAAACCCGAGACGACGTGATTAAATGGTTATCTACAGGAGAAATTTTGTACAAAGATAAAATTATTCCGAGGTCAAATATCGTGACCCTTATCAATAATTTTTTAAGGAACCGTAAGAAACACTCTCAGGGACAGCATGAATTCTATTCCATTTTAAAAGAAACGCATTTACCCTCTGTTTACGATGTGTATCGAAAATTGTCTGTTGCAAATGTGAGTTCAAATAGAAACATGTATGTTCAAAAACCAACAATGTATGCTAGAAAAAAGTGGATTAAAATTTGATTATTTAAATGATATTTTGTTGCTTCATTCATTTCCTTTGTGTGTATTTTGAACAATAATATTTCAATAATTTTTCTTTGTAGATGCCAGTTAAATAAACATACTAAAGTATCCTATAAAAATATGTATTCTTAATCAGTTAAAAAAAAAGGTTGTATATAGTTACTTACGAATCTTAAAGTTGTATTTACTTGACTTACTAAATATATACATTCTAATACAACTCTAAGTGGCCATGATTAATATGGTTCTGCATTAACAGTAACTTATAATAATAATAATAGGAATTCTATAATTTAGAAAGGAAAATGTTTTAAAGTATGAAACATTTTTTTAATTAAATGAATGTTGATTCGAGTCAGGTAGCTAAAAGATAAAACACTATAATTTCATATGAATATTTTTTATTTTCTGAAACTCATTCTTACACCATATCGTTTTTTCACAAACTGATACATTTGAAAATCTCGACTTTTACATTCAGCTAAATTTCTGACTATAGAGCATAGTGAATTACCTTGTGCTTTCTTAACGACATAGTAAATACAGTAAGGTCCACATACATTGGATGTCAGACTTTGTAGACAAGTAGAATTCCAACGAATTTCAGGAAAATGTGAGGTAAACCAAAGGAAACGATCTCCATAAAAATCAGGAGAATGCCCATACGAATCAAAAAACTCCAAAGTTTCTTGACTTTCCACGTAGAATGCAACCCAATGTGATCCTGGATCTGTTGAAATGTCGACATTAGCCACAATAGCAGATTTTTCCCTCAAGTAGGGTATTTGGTCCGAAGGGAAAACTCCTCGGAAATAAGGTGCAGCAATGGATTCTTTTAGTAGTATCGTTCGAATCTGGTTTCCATTCATTTTTTAATCAGTTCCCGAAGTCGTACAAAACGTTTCGTGTTTTATTTATTTCAATCACGTTGTCGAACTCCGCAAAAACAATAACACACACTGTCTGTTCTAGGGCTTTACTGAATTTTAATTCTAATCGAAGATTGCTGTGCTTTATAAGATTCATATGATCTCCATTACACAGATCAGGGGATAAATCAAATGCGTACAGGACATTGCCTTGTGCATACTCTTCTCTTGAAATGTGAATACCTTGGTCGTTCCCCAATTTTTCGTTTCCTGAAAACAAGCTATGATAGGCTCTGATGAAATTGTTTTTAGTAAAATTCAACTCCATAGGATTGTGAGGTGCAGGTTGTCCATCCACATAAAGGCCAACAAAATTCAAATCGTAATGTTTAAACTCATAGGGTGACTTTGAAAGAGATCCGTGAAATGCGTCGTTGTCCACACATCCTATAATCACTCTTTTTGGCATTTGTCCCACGAAAACGTTATCTTGAACTATTGACATGATACCCTGAGGCACTGAATACACCTTACACAAGACTCTGTTAATAGGATATTTAGCCGTGTGCCTTTCCAAGGCTTTGGCATGTCCTAATACGACTCCAGGACTTGTGCGTACTTTTCGTACAAATAAACTAATGTGATCTAGCACAACCTTGTGACCTTCGACACCCATCAAACAAAATTCGGGTTTGCTCCGTATCAATTTTATTTTTAAATCTACTAGATTCAGTAAAAGTCTTTCTTGATGAAATAAATCACTATGTATTCCACCTATCATATCAACTGTAGCACTCAGCTCAAAGAATTTTGACCGTTTTCTCAATCCATCATCCGAATCTTTATAAAACATTTCAGACGTTAACTGCGAAGTTTTGCTGTCAAAGCCATGATTCAATAGAGTTTCAATGTAAGCTCTGTAAGGATAAGTGTTACTTGAATTGGAAACCACAGAGAGACGCGCGCGCGCGCGGTCGTTTAACGTAATATCTACTTGAGAAAAAAGTGAATGAAGGAACAGGTTCACAGGTCCTATTTCGGAGTCTTTAATTACGGGCAGTCCATCATTTCGCAAAATTTTTGCTTTATTGTACAGCTGAGTTTGGCTTAAATCGATGTACTCTTCTCCACTTCCGGAAATATGAAATTCTACAGGTCCTCCATCAAAAACGTTAGAGAGAGGATGAAATTCAACCCATTGTCCATTTTCAATGACTGTTTGAGTAGGGGGTAATTGAAACAGTTCAAGTTCAGTTTTCACACATTCGGGTGATCCTTTTAGAAGGAATGCCATTATGCCTCAAAAATATCGTGTCTTTTCACCTTCCGAACTTTTTTTGAAATGATTCGTTTTGGGCTCGTGCGTTTCCTTTTATGCTTTCCTCGTCCTATCATGGATTGCACTTTATCGAGAGCTCTACGAGTTAAGCTTCTTCCCGCTTCTCTTGACCTCTTCTTGGCAGATGTTTGGAAGTCTTGTCCTGATAACACATCGTTGACAACCTGTGTTCCAGTGACTAAAGCTTCTTTCCCCACAGTTTTACCCGTTTTGATTAAAAAAGGCAATGCAGCACGAAATAAACGCCTAAAAACACCTCCTAACCCATAACCTTTTTGAAAAGAGGCTCCTTGGTAGTATGAAAGTCCGGACCCTGCTTGTCGAGCATAATGCTCTTCAAAACGCCTCGTACAACAAACGTAAGGTTCCTTCATGATGTATTCCTTTTAATATCCACTCCTCAAATGACGTTTTTGATTCAATATCTGCCTATTTATAGGATCTGTCTCATTCTGAAATGTAGCACTACAATAACTTTACCTCTTTCAAAAGGTACAAGAGTACCCGAATTTAGTCTAAGTATTATTTCAATAGAGTGAAAATAGTGTCTAATAACAGGTATGTAATGTGGTCTATCGTAGTGAGCGCTCACAATATCTCCATCTTTTCCAGAAATTCTAACAACTCTAAGCAGAGGAGCTTCGACATGTCCTACCACTACAGGCTGCACGATATCACTATACACGTAAAATATTGGAAATGATGCATGCGGATCAGCAACAAATGAACTTTCAACAGTTCCTTGGACAACTTGTGGTTTGAAACCCAAGAGGTCGCATAGACCATCGACGAAAAGGATTTTTGCGTTCCTTTCAGTGTTAACTTTCACACGTTTGTTGTTAGGATTAAACTTAAAACTAACATTATTTTCGAGAGAAGGTATTGACATGGCTTTAAGAATATCTGGAATGGTTTCATAAGAACCAGGAGGTATCTTCCTAGTGGTATTCTTTCCATCACCCAAGTCAAAGCCAAAAGTATTATTGCTTTCATTTATATTGTACCAAGTATGTGGGTAAATAATTTCTGAGAGTCCCACTTCCCACTCACCATTCAGCACTACAGGAGTAGGTAATTGCGTTACGAAGTGAGAAATTTTGTTCTCTGGAAAGTAATGCAATGAGCTATCAGAGGGTAGCGTCAGGTAGAAAGACATCTTGAATACTGAAAATCTTAAACTAGAAGCTATGTATTTATATCATTTTAACATCCGACACCCAAGCATTAAATTTATCTGGATATCCTTGAAATTTAACGAAATATTCTGTTTCTCCTCTTCTTTTCCTTTTTTGCAATACTTTTTCAACAGGGTAAAACCCTGAATCTGCTACTTTTTGAATTTCTTCTCCATAAAATGACCCCTCAATAAGTTCTCCAGATAAATCTTTTAATTTATAAACGATTGGATTCCTAAAAATGATTCTATGTATAGTGAATAATTCTCTTGTCCAATTATTTTCGTATCCTTTTTCAAACTGTTTTTTCAATTTGCTAATGCGTACCGTATCACCCACTTTAAAATTTGACTGAAGAGGTTTAGAATCATTTATGTCACCGTACAGATTTTGCCAAAATTCACAGAAGCTGGTTCCATCTTGATACTACGATGCCATGTGTGGTTATAGCTATGAACTAATTTTTGAATGACATCAATATACTTACGTGTATTGAATTCGGTAAAATATCTCCAAAGTTTGGATTTCAATGTCCTATGAAAGCGTTCGATAACGCTTGCTTTCGTTTCGTTGTGTGTAGTGAAAAAATGCACGTTCACTTTTTTTAGGTAATTTTGTACAATCTTATTCTTAAATTCCATTCCCTTATCCGTTTGAAGTGATTCAGGTTTCCTCTCTTCAAATATCTGTTGGAATGCATTTAATATACTTCGTGCTGTTTTATCTTTCAAAGGAATGACCCAGACATACTTGGAAAAAATATCAATACATGTTAACATATGTTTATATCCTTCGTTAAACTCAGCAAGAGTCTGTAGATCTACCAAATCAGCTTGAAATTGCTCATCTATACCACCAACAATGACCCTATTGCGTTGAAATTTATGTCTCAAAGGTTTGTGAATGGTATAAGAATCCTTCTTTTCAATCCACTTTTTGATGTCCTTTACTTTGATACCGCCTCCTGCAGCTCTATGTAATGTATTCAATCCACTGAAACTTCCAGGATGTTCTGGAACACTATACACCTGATTCAATGTCTCTTCCATCCTATCTATAGTTTTGATTAGCAAATAAAAAAAATTCTTTCATACAAACACATACACTATGTAAAGACTTAATGGCACTGTTTACTTGTTATTTCTATATATATATATATATATATATATATATATATATATATATATATATATATATATATATATATATATATATATATATATATATATATATATATATACCTGGAAAAGAAATAGTTTTAAAATACAAATAATAAAATATTGTGATTGGTTCTAGCTAAAAGTAATAACACATAATTAGAGACATCAATATTTATTGATACACGTTGAGCATAATATACATTTACACAGGCAATTCAAATAATACACATAGTTTTTTTCTTTATACAACAGAACTAAATCCTATTTCAATGGTTCTCTGACATACATTTCCCTAACTTTGTTAAAAACATCTGTCACATTCAAACACTCAAAAAAGTCACCCTGTAATATTAAATAGTGAAAATTTAACAGTCTGAGGCTTTCTTTTACAAACTTTGTTGCAAAATCCTTCCAATCGATTGCATACAATGCAGGTGTGAAAAGTTCACAAAAGCGTTCGTCAGGACTCATATTCATACAAGCGTGTATAGATTGGTTTATCAGATCGTCTTTACAGCCCAAGCAATCTATAATTAGGGCAATGTTTTTCACAACGCTATCCTTTAAGCAGAGAGCACAGAGATATTGAAACGTCTAACACCCCCTCAGGATTATCGGGGTCTCCGTCGTAAGGCTTCCAGCACTCATCAGGATAGTTCTTTTCAAGTTCTATTTTCACATAGTAGCACAGTGAGTATGTCAAAAGGGATCGGTTCATTATGTCTGAAAGGTCGTCATAGCGTCCACACATTCTAAGATATTGGTCCGTGTTCAGGCTTACACAATTAGGCAGGAACTGTAGAGAGCGGTCTCTTTTTTGAAATACGCGCTGCAAAACCAAGTCCACTTTTTCACCCACACACACTTTAGAGAGACAGACGTCTTTCTCTATGACTTTAACATCAGAGGGTTCAGCAAATGAGTAAAACTTGCACACCTTTCTTGTAAGAAGATACCAAATTTTAGGATGCAGCGAAACACCATCCTTTGTTGGCTGTAAGGCACCCTGCTCATCCTCAGCAAATCTACGGATGTGAACTCTTGAAGAGCCTATGAAATTGTTCACTAGCAGGAAAAGATGTTCACCGATATGAAACATGTAATCGGGAAGAGATTTCATCGTTATTTTAGGATCTTCCTCGGGAATAATGGGTTGAACCATTTGATTGTTTGAAGCAACTCTCTTGCACACTTCAGGCTGATTCTTAAAACGTTTCATTCTCAGGTAAGAAATTTGTAAAGTCAGTAGATCAGTCAAAAGAGCGAGTGAGGTACGTTGTTCTCCAAAACGAATGCAGAGTCAAAAGTCATCGTCCAAAGCTGTAAAATCCGCAAATAAAAATCGATACCCTTAGACATCCAATGAAAAAATCCCAAGCAGGACTTTTACCACATCAATCTCCGTAGCAAAAAGGGAGGAGCTTGCATTGTTCAAAACGCTGACGTATCCTTGGACAAGATCTAACATGCATTCTTTTCACTCAAAATCGTTGCCACTCTTTTCAAACTAAACTTTGACGTCCTCTTGGACAAGCATGCATTCTTATCACTCACATCGTTGCCACTTCTTTAACACTAAACTTTGAAACCATCACGAAAAAAGAATAAAAATAAGCAGTACACCAAACACCTGAACTCCTGCACGGGGAAAAAAAAAGGAAAACAACTAAACTCCACTTCCGGTCACAGGGTATGACGTCATTCAGTTTTGCATGTTGCCATTCCCTGAAAAGTAAAAACAACTCAACTCCCAGCAGGAGGAAAATAACTCAACCCAACTCCTACACGGTAAAAAGGAAAACAACTAAACTCCACTTCCGGTCATGATGACACTCCCGATCACGTGGTATGACGTCACTTCCGATGACGTCATCGCGACACGCTCACTTCCTGTCACGTTGTGTGACGTCACTTCCGGCGCTATACCGCCCCATATACTACTTACGGCACACCAATCTGTTTGCCTGGAGAATTTTTCAGTAAATCCCCAACTGCCATGCATTCAGATTTTATACAAAAATTGCAAAGTTATATCCTAAACCTAAAACCAATTCCAACAATCAGCCATGGAAAAACCAGTTTTCGTACACAAGGACTTAGCAAATTGTTCACATGTATTCATCTATAATAACATAATCTCATCATCTCTTCAACCAAACTACCTTGGACCATGTTTAGTTAAACAACGTTTTGAGAAATTCTTCGATGTAGTAGTTTCAGATAAAATTAAAAGGATATCAATAGATAGACTGAAACCATGTTTCAAACTCAAAGATGAAGTAACAACAAATCTTCAGACATGTGAATCTGATAACTCCAAAATCTCACCACTTCCTAGCGACAATGATCCTTCCGATGACATTGAATCTAGAAACACAAGAACTGGTCGAAGAGTGAGATTTCCTGCACACCTGAAAGACTATGAGGTATAACGTTTTCACTGGGAAGGGGGGGGGTGACATCATTTGCGATACTGAAGCGCCTCCTATAAAAATCTTCACGTTGCGATTTTTCTTTGCTCGAGTGGCATCAGCTAATAAAGTTAAAAAAAATAACTATGGAATTAGTCGTCTAACGTTTCGTTATCATTTGTTTTAATTATGTTTTCTCGTTAATAAAATCATTTAAAGAAGTTTGTGCTATATGGTAAATTAATAATACATTTGTCATTATTCAACGAACTTCAAATACGAAAGATAAATAAGAAAGATAAACAAGAAACAGCAAACATAAAATTTATTGTCACATATCACATTTTAAATCCACTGAATAAAACCCATAGAAGCATGTAGCCATATACTAGCAATCTTTATTCTTCATCTTTAGTAAAACTAATAAATGGAACAAAATAATGATTTTAAATACATAAGAACTGAATAAATGAATTTTTAGCAGGTACACATCTCTACAAGTTCTTATTACGAGTAAATATAAATTGTTTTACGTATAGTTCTAAAAATCATAAATACAAAATTATTTTTGTTTCAAGGAATGGAATCTTAAAAGTGTAAGTTATCAAGATTTAAAGCTTTTTTAAAAATAGTTTTTACAACTTGAAAAATTGTGGAAGATAAATGTTTCGCTCAATTGACGAGCATGTTTCGTGTACATAAATTTTCACAAATATACTTAATTCGTTAAAATACTCTATTTAGAGAGAGAGAAAAATAAAAAAATGTCCCTTTTTCAGGTAGAAAACAATAGAGTGAAGGATTTCATTTCGCTGTGGAATGTGTTTTTATCACACCCACTCTTTTTTATCGAGTTAAAGAACGATATAAACATTGAAATGTTTTTGGAAATATTGTTAAAATACACAAATATTGTTGGAAACAATCTAATTCAGTAGATTTATCTCAAGATTAAAATATATAAGGAAGAAAGATAAAACTGACTTAAAAAGGGAAAACAATTACATTTTAATGTTAGGTTTATACGAGGCAAAAAAATCAGGATGTCAAGCAGATGTTTTTAGAAAGGGAACTTTCCAGCTGCACGGATTGTTTGGTATTAGTACAAAAGAAGTTTCATTTCGTTCTCTAATTGTTTGCTTTTCCAATCTGCTATATTGCATGCTTTATTAACAAGAATAAAAATACGTCAAAACAAGTACAATATTTCAATTTCCATTCATGCGCTATTTTGTTTTTCACATAAGAGAACGTCAATTTGTTTAACGCCATTCCAGGAGAAAGTTAGATTCAAGGGAAATTATTTGAAAGAAAAGCTCTTTTGTCAAATGCACAATATTATAATGAAAGATTTTACAAATATTTTAAAACATGAACAAAGAGGTTCCCTAAAGCGCATAAATGTGATTTACATTTATAATGCGGTTTATGAATTTAATCTTATTTTTAACAAATCGATTTTATTTAATTTATAATTCTTAAAAGTTTCAAAATTTATCTTTTATTTTATTTATTATTATGTAATTCCACAAATGGGTACATACAAAACAATTTTGTTCAGCAACAAATAATTTAAATTATGTACTTAAGTTCATGTTTTTAATTCATAATATTTTTATTATGCAAGACACGAAAGAATAGTGATCCTAGTTGGCGCCAAAAAAAATCATCGCCAAGACAGAGACGATTTCACAAGTTTTTAAAGTTTGGTTTATTATTTTTTAAGCCCTTATAGATGTATAATTTACAATAATAAACACATTCGAACATCAGTTATTTTATTTCAAACATTATTTTATACACTGCTGGCCACCCAAATTGCAACACCAAGAAAAACAAGAGATATCACAACAAAATTTATTTTGTAGATAACATGTTGACCAAGTATCAAATGATTAAATTTATAGACTTCTGTGAAGTGTGGTTCCTGCCAAAATCAGTAGCCAGAGTAGCCGCCATTGTTGGAGATCACCGCTGCCACACGCCTCGGCATTGATTCAAAGAGACTTTGGATGTGTTCTTGGGGTACAGCAGACCAAGCAGCTTCCACACGTTGCCAAAGTTGATCTGGTGTGGCAGCTGGGGATGTATTCTGGGCCAATCGTTGAGCAACCATGGACCACATGTTTTCTATCGGCGAAAGATCCGGAGAGCGAGCTGGCCAGGGAAGCAATTCAATCTGGCGATTGACGAAGAACCCTTGGACAATGCGTGCCACGTGTGGTCGCGCATTATCCTGTTGAAATATGGCTGTGGGCAAGCCCTGAAGGTAAGGAAGGACAACTGGCTCCAACACCTCGGAGATGTAGCGCTGGCTGTTTAAAGTACCGGCAATGCGTACTAGAGGAGTGCGAGAGTGATATCCAATACCGCCCCATACCATAATACCCGATGCAGGACCAGTGTGGCGGTGCATAACGCAGCTGTTCAGCATCCTCTCTCCACGGTGTCTCCAGACTCGAATCCGACCATCGTGGTGTTGCAGACTGAAGCGTGACTCGTCAGTAAAGACAATTTCATTCCATTCTGCCGTCCACATCCTTCTTTCCTTCGCACCATTGGCGGCGGAAACGTCTGTGGTTCTGCGTCAAGGGTAGACGAAGCAATGGACGTCTTGCGGACAGACCACTCTGCTGTAAACGGCGTCGAATGGTACGCGCAGACACTGGATGATGCGGTACAGACTGAATGTGCTGTGCTATGGTTCGTGATGTGGCTGAGCGATCCGTCACTGCCATACGCACAATATGCCTGTCATCACGTGAAGTGGTGCACTGAGGTGGATGCGATCGAACACGTCGGTCCGTCGTACCCTCCTGCATCCAACGATCACATATCCGCATTACAGTTGTTTGGTTTCGTCCAACACGACTACCGATTTCCCTGAAAGATAATCCACAATCTCGGTAGGCCACTATCCTTCCTCTGTCGAACACGGATACTTGATCAAAAGATGATCGCTGTTTTCTACGAGGCATAATTGATCGTTTTTTTGAAAAAACCACAAGAAAAACACAATTGCCGTACTTGAAATCGTCGAAATCTCCAAGCCTTAAATAGCGCTTTGAAGTGGCGCCACAGGCGCGCGTGATGTGCGTCTGCGCTGAAATTCTAATCATTTGCATATCTCACCTCCGCTAATGCATGTTGTAAATTTCATATTATTTGCATGCTTCCTTCAGGGTGTTGCATTTACGGTGGCCAGCAGTGTATATATAATGATAGCAAATCTATGAAATCTCTTTTATAGAACGGGAATGTCCGCAGGTTGTATTAAGAATTTCTAAGTTAGAACATCTATTTTTATCATACTAGCAAATACTGCAAACACAAAAAACAAATGTAAAATGCAAGTAAATCGCTCACCTGTAAAATGTAATGTTTCCACTTTTAATAAATTTGTAATTACATCCATATCCAAAGCACGATAGAACCATGTTAGCTTTCACTTTCAATGCATTTGCTATGCAAGAAGGAATGCGCAAACTATATGCGTGTTGGAGAAAAGAGTCTAGGGATCACGTGACTACTGTTTTTGGTCACATGATCATGCGGACATAAAAAGGTTGCCAAAGCTCACTCTCACTCTACGTTTATATCTCCTCTATGGGGTAGATAGGACGAGGCAACACCTGAGCTGGCACCCCAATCTCCAAACTTCCACAATACGTCAACGTGAGGACTTTTGAGGCCAAGACAGTGCATCCTCCTCCTTGTACACAAGTCTTTGGCTAGACTGAGTTTCGAACACGCAACTCCGGTTGTTAATCGGGTGCTCTCCCAACTGGGCTACCGCGGCCACATAGAATAACAGGTAATGGAAATTAATTAACGTCGCACTAGAGCAACACAACGGGCTATTGACGACGGTCCGGGATCAATCCCCGAGGGGGGGGGGGAATTTCAATTAACGTCACACTGGAGCAACACAATGGGCTATTGGTGACGGTCCGGGATCAATCCCAAAGGGAAAGATCCGAGGACAACACCACGTAATTTTGAACCACGGTCAGATGACGAGGCAACACGTGAGCTGGCACCCCACTCTCCAAACTTCCACACCACGCCAACGTGAGGACATTTGAGGCCACCACAGATTTAACGCACACCATCTCCCATATACACGACGGTCTTTGGCTGGACCTAGTTTCGAACTCGCAGCCTTCCGATTGCAAACCGTTACTCGTAGATACCTACCTCCAACCAGGCTACAATGGCCCAGAGTGCAAACAGCAACTCAGACAATCTGCGAAGATTTTGCTTCTGCAATCCCAATGCTTTCTGGGCCGCGGTTGGAAGAGTAACGGACAAGCAACCGAAGGGTTGCGAGTTCGAATCCAGCCAAACACCGTCGTGTACAAAGGGGGCTGGAGCACGTTAAATCTGTCGTGACCTCAAATGTCCTCACGTTGGCGTGGTGTGGAAGTTTGGAGAGTGGGGTGCCAGTTCAGGTGTTGCCTCGTCATCTGACCATGGTTGAAAATTACGTGGTGTTGTCCTCGATTTTTTTCCTTCGGGATTGATTCCGGACCGTCACCAATAGCCCGTTATGTTGCTCCAGTGTGACGTTAATTGAAATACCCCCCCCCCCCCCACAAATACTATACCTCTTGATACATTTATCGGGGTTACCTTAAAAATAGTTTATCCCTGTTATGGCAGGTAAGTATTTTAATTAATGTCGCATTAGAGCAAGACAACGGGCTATTGACGACGGTCCAGGATCAATCCCCAAGGGTAACCTCTACCGCGGTTCTCAACCGGGCTACTGCGACCCTCGCTGTTATGGCAAGGGGGGGGGGTATTTCAATTAACGTCACACTGGAGCAACACAATGGGCTATTGGTGACGGTCCGGGATCAATCCCAAATGGAAAGGACCGAGGACAACACCACGTAATTTTGAACCATGGTCAGATGACGAGGCAACACCTGAGCTGTTATGGCAAGGGAGCGTTTAATTTAATTAACATTGGCCTATCAAATATCATTACTCTTCGTAAATTATTCTTTGGGTTGGCAAATTGCTGAAATCGTATTCGAAAAACAAGCCTACTGATATCACATTCAGAATGAGTACAAGGGGCAGGTGCATGTTAAAGGTGCCGTGGCTTGAAATGTCGTCATGTTGGCATGGTATGGAAAATGGGGTGCCAGCTCAGGTGTGATCTCGTCATCAACCGTGGTATTGCCTTCAGATCTTTGGGTTTGATCCTGGACCGTCACCAATACCCCGTTTATTTCACCACTACTATATTAAATACCTACCTTTTATAATTCATCTATGATCGCAACATATATTTAATGGACAAAAAATGCCTATCACATACCTTAGCATTCAGAGGCATTACTATGACAGATCTTTGAATTTTTGTCGCAGTTTTTCAATCTCCAAAGTTATGTAGATAGTTGAAATAACGTCGAACCGAAGCAAAACATCGGGCTATTGACGATGGTCGGGAATCAATTCGGAAGGTAAATGAGGAAACCTATTTTTTTCGTTCCACGGTCAAAAATGCAAGGCCTACACCTGAGCTGACATTTTACACTCCAAACTTCCACACCACGCCAACTGTATAACCAAGGACATTTGATGCTATGACAAATATAACATGCCCCATATAGAGCATTCTGGTTGGATTTTCACAACCCTCCAGTTACTAATTTGCGACTCCAACTCGGCTACCGCCATCATACTTTACCCACTTTCATCAGTAACAGAACACAAAAGTAACATGACATTTTGCATGATGGTGGTCTCGAACGATATATGTGCCAACATTACTTTGACAACCAATCCGGCTTCATTTCTAAAATAGAAGAAATTGACAGGTTGCATTTGATATTTTCTGTCAATCTAAATATAGGAGGCAGCAGTGTTTCCTGAACGTGATTGAACATGGTGCAAGTTGGCTTCTTTTTCGAATACAATTCGATTTTACCACTTTGTCAATACAAATTTAAACTTAAAATGAGTTGATTAGTAAACACCAATTAGATTAAATACCTAACACAGCTCAAACAGCGATAAATAGTATTTTAAGGTACCCCAGATATGTATCATGTGAGAGCAATTGGACAGAAGTAAAATCTTCGCACTGTCTGGTTTATGTTTGCCCTGAAAATTCCCTTTTTTTTATCGAAATAAACAGATTTCTGGAAGTTCCCCATTAGCTTTTGTTATTTACCTTGATTTGGACCACTTACTTTTTTACAATCTTTAATTTCGAATGATGAAGGCAAAATACAAACAGAAGAAATATCACATAAACTACAATAGAACCCAGACATCTGCACACCCCCAACACTACGAAAAGAAATATAACCAGAGTTATCGGCCTAAAAGTTTTCTCGCTCTACAGTATTAGGAATCTCTGAATTGAAGCAGGTGGGATCTGTCCATAGGGCCAGAAAGGCTGATCACAAAGGCTCGGTGATGATGTCAATTCTATGCAGATAGGTGGCAAGACAATCATACCCAATTATAAGGCAAAAAGTTGTGACTGCATCACACCATGAATTGTAGGCCCAACTTCAAGACAAACACTAGTCTATTGTTTTGTCTTTTTTCTACCTTGCTGTTCTTGTTCTTAGTTAGAAGTCTGGAGGATAGTTTTGCTATACAAGACACCTGTCAGGAAGACTTAATAAACAATCCTCAACCTTAACTCACAAATACTCCTTTTTATCCTTCATAGATTGTGTCATGCACAAATCTTTTTGCTGAAATGCAAGAATAAGTTTTGAAGCATGTCAGAATACCTAATATTAACAGAACACAACAGATCCAGATACAGTATTTTCATTAACTTGAGATTTAATGATGAATGATGCAGTAAAACCACAACATGCTGACTTTTAGAAGGGAATTTGTATGCAAACATGAAGGTTCTCTAAACCAATGAGTCATGAGGTCACCATATATCATTCAAATCAAAATGAACTTCTTAGATCCATATTTTACCAAGGCCATAAATTACTGACCATCCTTCAAGCAATTAGTGACAAGGCAACCAAACTAAGACAGAATTGCAAGGAGACGATTGTAGCAGTAAATAATCATTTTTAGAAGTTCTGCACTGTAGGGAATGCATGTTTAGCAGATGTGATATCATACGCACAACGTTACCTCAAGAATTCTCTATTTGCTGTTTCAATACTGGAGTCAAGTCCCTCTATTTTCTTTGATGTACTTATTTGTCTCTTTGCTGGTTCATTGAAAGTTCTTATCCTTTCTTTAAAAGTAATTTTTCTGCACATATTAGTCAGACCTATCAAATATGGAAATGTTTGGTTTGCAGCAGTCATTACTGCTTATTGACAGTGAAGTTTAATGGGATATTCATGTTCAGATAACACAGGCACCAAGACTTGTTGATCCATTTTGATGCAACAATATTTGCAAATTTTTATATGCTTGAGATTCTAAAGACTTACTAATAATGCATACTAAGCAACATTATAAAAAATTTTATCCCAGTGTGGAACTTTAACTTATCTTTTTATTTGAGAAACTGATATTCCATGGTCAGATATGCAAATCAAATTTGGTCCAATAGCTTTCCTAACAGAGCGCCAAACATTTCTTGTTTAATTCAATCATTCTATATATCTGCACATGTCATGCTGAAATCTATAATTGTTTGTTTAATAAACTATTTTTTGCTTTTAATTATAACTTTTTAATTTAAAAAATTGCTCATAAATACCATAACTTGTTATAGCCCAAGCACAAACTAAGAAACAAACTTTCCATTAAATTCGTATCTGTAACATATATAAAACAATCTTATTTCAAATAAAATGTCTTTATTCCTTGAAATGTGGCACATTATTTGATTATATACAAAGTGATATTTAAAGAGAAGTGGCAAATGTAGCCAGCATTATAAAATGTATAAAAAGCACAAGGAATATGCAACTATTTGAGGTTGAGTTAAAAGATAACAAGGTAATGGTTAACTGAAATGGTTTCGTAAGATGTCTCGAAAAAACTAATGTCAAGACCAGCATGACAGTAGTTATTTCTGTCACCGGGTAGCTGGCGTTAAACAAGCATAATGCACATAACAATAAAGGTAAAGAAAAATATTTTTTTAAACAATCCGTGCTTCTTTTAAAAGTAGAAAACAAACAAAAATTCAGATTCAATAAGAGATGTTCAACAAAGAAAATATGTATATGGTTTTACAAGATAACAAAAAGTAAACACCAAATTCTGTTCAGCTGTTCCAGCAGCTTCATACAAATCTTATTGTTTAGTAGAGCATAAACTTGTTCCATAAAATAAGGTTATACTTCGTTACCAATGACTAGGGTATTTCATATTCTAATTACATATCATTTCTTTCATACTCTCCAAAAGTGACTTGGATACCTTTCTTTCTCTGCTCGCAGAGCGCTTATGATTGAGTCCTGTAATAGAATAAAAAGCAAAATTCAACAACAAATCTGTTTTCACTAAAATATTTCTAAAGCCTCCATCTATATCAGTAGTAGGGAAAATAATTGCTCAGAAGGAAAAGTATTTTTTTTCCAAAAAGACCAGTACACCAAATAACTAATGATAAAGGTATCATTAATTGCCATCATTTTATAACCTAACAAATAGGTAATATATATATTTTAAACACTTATGTTGCACCGTATTAATTGAACATATGTAACATTTTTCATTTGTACTGCCAATACAGTAAAATATGCACTGCTGCTCATAAATGCCAATATGAAACATAAGAAATAAGATGGCAAATTTACAGGATTAATGGCATCTCTAAGTCAGAGAATTTAATTTAAGGAACTAAGACAAAAAAGTTACGCAAAACAGATTATATATGAAGTGAAACTCCTTTGCAGGGTCTTCCACTGTCACAAGGGCATACAGATTTTAGTCATGGAAATAATTGTACCATTTATTCTTTTTTAATCAAAAATCTTTTTCAATTAACTATCTTCCTTTCAAGTAAGCTTATCAGAAATTTTTAGGTATATCTACGATTTTTTCTGTACAAAGAGCTATCGAGCTGTCACATATAGGACATGACAATGTGACCAGAGATGTGCCATAATGTAATAACTTGACATTAGTTCTTTTTGTATTCAATGTGACCAGATACATAATGGTGGAATGCCCTCTGCATTCCAACGTCATGTATCTGATACACTGATTAACGCTCATAACTAAGATATCAATGACATTCCCAAAACTTATTGTTGTACTTTTAAAAACTGAATAACAAATACAAAAAATATGTCATTATTTTTATCACTTAGATCCATAAGATTTCTGGAAAATATATTTGCTTGTTAGGTTGATGCTGTATTTCTGTGAATTAAAAATGGGATAAGTGGCTTATAGACAAATTATGTGATTAAAAACTTTAAATAAACTTATTGTTGTACTTTTAAAAACTGAATAACAAATACAAAAAATATGTCATTATTTTTATCACTTAGATCCATAAGATTTCTGGAAAATATATTTGCTTGTTAGGTTGATGCTGTATTTCTGTGAATTAAAAATGGGATAAGTGGCTTATAGACAAATTATGTGATTAAAAACTTTCAGTTTAGACTGCTAATTGAATTTTAAAAAAATGTTATAAATTGGTAAAATTGAAACCATACTTATAAATAAAAATTTTAATTTGAAACTAACGACTATAATTAAAAAATAGTACTTATAAACACAACATGGTACATTAAATAAAAGTATGAGTAAAACCCAGATTTGGATAACATTAGCACTTGATGTAGCGGATGCGTGCAACAGAGAACCTAGGCTGTGGAATCTCTACCTCCTTCCGAAATATGAAAGTAACTGAACAAACTGGTTAAAAAATTGCAGATTAACATAATTGCTATTGTTTACTATCGAGTATGGCTCTGTCTTTTGGAGTTTTCAGGCAGAAGAAAGTCATACCTGGGGATATGCTGGATGGAAGTGTTGTCAAGAGTGTCTAGTTTAACAAAGAATTTAAGGGCAGTTCGTGAAGAATGTCTTCAGTTCAAGGATGTTAAGATCTTGTCTAATTCTAGTGTTTCTGTAAAACCAGGTAAAACCACTGATTAGAAGCAGAGTCGAATTTTGAATATATTCAAGTTTATTAAGATGGGTCTGTGCTGCGTATCCCCATACATGACTGGCATAGCTGAGTACTGGCCTGAGCATGGTTTTATGAGCAGTTTGTTGTCAATAGAGTTGAGAATTCCTAGAAATTAAGGGGTAAATGGTAGATTTAGCTATTAGGAATTTGTTTTTCAAGGAGGTAATGTGATCATTTCAAGTTAAGCAAGAGTCCATGACACCAAGATAAGTACATATCAGGGACCAAGGTATTTCATTTTCGAAGAATTTAAGGGGAGGAAGGATCCTTTTCCTGGTAGATTGTTGCTTGGCATTTGTCCACATTGATTTTAATTTTCCATGCATAAGCAATGACTCAAGTGTATTGAGGTATTTTGATAATAGACCTATTTTTCAAAAGGTATACATGAAAGTGAATTTGTGAGACATTATCTGCCATTTTATAATTAATTTTCCTTTTGATTATATTTCTAAAACGTAACACTAAGAAAAAGGATGGACTTAGCAATCAAATTGGCTCTGCTTTGGACTTAGCAATCTGGTCTGTTTTGGAGAAAGAATCCCCTTTTGAAAATGATTTTAGAGGGTTAACAGGTATTATCTCTCTCATCTCAACATGCTTTTTTCTTTTGAGGTTTCAGGACCTTTTATGACGAAAAACGTTTACAAATTGTCTAAGTTTGGATTTATTTATATTAAAACTAGCAAAATTGCCCGACCTTACTCAAGTTGAATTGGTTAACTATATAGTCAAAGTGACCACAAGATATATAATCACTTTCTTCTTTCGTAGAAAAATGCCAAATCATTTAAGTGAGTAAAATAATTTTTTAACACCTCTTCGATATTTTATAATTTCTACAACCTACCAACCTACTTTGGAAAAAATCCTAAACATGCATATCCATCCATGTAATGCATTTAAAGTATATCTCATCCTTGCTAAAGGTACACCCTGGAACCAGGTTTGCGACATTTTCGAATTTCGCCACCATAACGGGAAAGATGACAAATTAATTTCATTAGATATTTATCGCTAAGTTTGTTTAAAAGTGGACATGCATTGTTTCTTGAAAATTCCGTTTAGCGGCACGTGCAATAATAAAAGAACTTGTTTTAAAATTGAATGTCTTCTGTACAAAGGTAAAAATATTTTGGGGAATATAATTAACCGGGAATATAGCAGAATTTTAATTTGGAGGGAGCCCCGAAGATAAGAATGAAACTTTTTATACAAAACTCTTTAAAGACACTTTAAAAAAAGTTCGTATTAATGTAAAAAAATATTGTTTCTTTTACCATTTTTTAAAAATTATAAATGATTGATAGTTTCTTCTAGTGATGAGCAGAATCGAGTACTTTTGAGAATCGAGTAATTATTCGAATACATATACAAAAACAATTAATCGATAGTAAGAATCAGAGAACTACAATATATGGTACTTATTTAAAAATAACAGCTGGTTAACGTGCCGTTCTTGGTATAGTGGTTAGAGCACTGGATTTGTAACAAACCGGTTCACGGTTCGAATCAGCTATAAGAGGATTTTGATAGATTGTTGTTTTAATGTGAATGATAATTTTTGACAAGACAATCAAATTTATTCATTTTTTTTATTTTAATCAAGCTGTGATTAAATAGGAATATATTTTTCACAAAACTAAAATTTTTTCTGAATCATATTTAATTTTTTTCTTTTCCGAATTATTTATAATTAAAAAAAAAAAGATTTAAGTATGGTAACTACTATTATCGATCTATTTGAACTAGACAAACTGTATTTTAAAGAACAAAAATTAATTCCATGTACAAATTGCTGAATTTTCTGGTCACACATATATTTTCTGCAATTATGAATATGTATCAAGTATTTTTTATCTTGATTTTACAAATCTTGATTTTTAAATTTTTTTCGTATTGGGAAGATTTGATTTTCTACCATATTATGAGGAAATCGTTAATAATCACTTTTAACAGGGAATGTAGCCAGAATTTTAATTTGGAGGGAGCCCCGAAGATAAGAATGAAACTTTTTATACAAAACTCTTTAAAGACACTTTTAAAAAGTTCGTATTAATGTAAAAAATATTTTGTTTCTTTTGATACCAGGATCTGAAACTTCAAAATTATTTCTCTAAATTTATCATAAAAAGTGGCATATCTCGGTTGATCTAAGTACAAGAATGGTTTTCGTTAATATTTACAAAATAAATTACATTAAATATCAAATCTTGTTCTTGGAAATGTACTTTTTATTTTTTGAACCACTGTTTGGAGTATGAATATAAGAGAAGAGGTAGAGTCAAAGCAGAAAAAAATATTCATGTTCATTTTACTATCGTAATAAAGATTTTGTCAGATATTTATAAGAGAATTTTAGTTATTGTCAGATATTTAAAAGAAAATAACAGCCATTTTAAGAATGAAATAACGTTATTTTACTAGAAGAAAAAGAAAAGCATATCAAGCATTATGTATCTTATTTGCAGATATATTTTAAATGTTAGAAATAAAAGAGCTTGAAAATTAAATTAAATTTAAAAAAATTAAGAGTAAATAATTAAAATTAAAAATATAGTTGAAATTAAAATTGAAAACTTAAAAAACTTCTAACTTGATTTTCAAAAATAAAAGGCAAACCATTGTGTAATTTACTGATAATTAAGGCTGCCTGTTCAGGAACTGCTTCCAGAAAATTTTAAATCCAATCCCTTAATCCAGAGGTTCTGAAACTTTTGATCTATGGGCCCCTCATGTCAATCTTAAGATTTCCTGCCCCCTTCTTCCTACTCGATATAATTTGAAGTTTTAAGACTAAAAAAATTTCATTTAATGCTAGTATTGAAGTCCTTATATTAGAACAAATTATTTCTATTACTTTTTATGCATATAAAATTAAAATACATTATATGCGTTTCTAGAATATATTCACAATTTGTATTTAATATTTTAAGTTGTCATGGAATTTTCTCACGTAATACATCTAATTAATGGGATGGATGAGCTTGTTTCTGACCAAAGTTTATTAAAACGAGGAGTAATGCTTGAGAGCAACTCTTAATTCCTTGGGAACTTCAAGTTTGAAACAATATTTATTCTTTATAGCTGCTAGAGCTGAGAATCGTTTCCCATAAGTACGTTGCAAAAGGTATGAGCATTTTCATAGCTTTTTCACTTAATGTTGGGTATTCTTGCTGAACATTAATCCAAAACTTTGCCAAAGAATTCTCTTTGAGATTTATTTTTAAAGAAACATCAGTCTGTAAATCTATAAGACGCTCCTGATCAGTAATGCTTAATGAACTCGGCAGGTTTGCATCAAATGGATTTGTAATTCAGCTACATGCATCGAGATTTTCATAAAAATATTTTTAAAATGTTCTTGTAATGTAACTAGATGGTCAATCAAATTATTTTTCACCTGTGAAGGAAGTGTTTGAAGATCAGTTTCTTTAAGCATTTCGATAATAGTGGGAAACATTTCTAAATCATGATTTTTCAAACTATTTGTCCAAAGTTGCAACTTTTTATAAATGCCCGAATTTTATCATTCCAATGAAGTGAAGTATATTGGCTTAATTTCTTTGAAGGGATTTATTCAAAATATTTACTTTTTCAAATATATCTGCAAGATATGCCAGTTTATAAGGGAAAACAGCACTACAATAAAGCTCTGCCATTGTGTGATTTTGATCATGCAAAAAAAACCCCAGAAAACTTCATGTCTCAGTTCATACATTCTATTCAACACCTTTCCTCTTGAAAGCCATCTGGCTTCGGCATGAAAAAGTAAGGATACATGTTCTGAGCCCATATCCACACAGAACCTTGAAAATTCTAGATTTTAATGGCTGATTTGATGAAATTTGGTTTTTATAACACTGTAATACTTCATTTAGAGGAGAGCTTAGCTCTTTAGATGCCAGGGACTGTCGATGTATCATACAGTGTGTCCACTTGGCTTCTGGAGCTACTGCTTTCACCCTCGCTTAAATCCAGTATATTCTCCCGACATTGCACATGCTCCATTTGTGCATATGCTAATCCATCTTTCCCATGAAATATCATTGTCTTTTAAAAACTTATCGATCATATCAAAAATGCACCCTCCAGTTGTATATCACCATCAATAAATCGAACATATGCAATTAGATGGCAATCTCATGGACATCTGTTGCCTCGTCGACTTGAAGTGCATAGTAATTGCCTCTCTCATTTTGTCTATTAATTGTTCATTTAAATCTTGTGAAATTTCTATTATTCGTTGGCATACTGTATCATTGGAAAGGGGGATATTTTTTAGTTGTTGTGCCATGGAGTCACCAAACATTGAAAAAACTATATCAATAGCTGCTGGCAATATTAGAGTTTCTCCAATTGTATGTGGCTTTTTGCAAATGGCTATTCTTCGAGAAACTAAATACGAAACAAGAGCTTTAGAAGGTATGCTTGTTGTTTCAGCAAAAAAAATGGAAATTTTTTTTCCATCAATACTGGTAAAACAAATTGAATTGTGTAAAGCAATCGTTTTACACTCAATGTTATTCCTATAGGGATTTCGAATTGTTTTGTACACCTTGGAGAAATAGAACGGATTCGTCAGTGCTCCGGGGAAATTCTTTCTTGTAACCTCAACCTCACTTGTTAAGATTCGTCGTGTGTAAGAGGCGTAAAAAGGATCTATACTATGGGGATGGAATACGGATAGCTACTATAAGCTAGTCTACTATAAAAATAATAATAGACTAGCGTGTCTTTGCGAGAATTCTCGCATGATTAATTCCACCCCAACCCCCATCCGTTGTAAGGGTGAAAGATGTAAGCAAATTTTTTTATATTCAAATTTATTCAATCACTATTTACAAAAATTCCTCCTTGGGATCACTATTAGCATTGTTCTAAGCATTTGTGTAAAGCCCTTAATTCTTCTGCTAAAAGGTCTTAAGGTTATCTTAACTCTCTAGAATTCACAAAAATTGTTAAATTGCATATTTTCATTTTTTTTCAAATCTTAATATCGCGTGAAACGTGTCGTTTAATATCCTTATATCATCAAACCCCATATTAATAGATTATTGATATTATGGAAAGAAATGAAAAACCAGTTCAATACATAAATAAATAATTTGTCGCGTGTAAGAGGCGTATAAAGGATCAATACTATAGATGATTGTGAGAGGGTGGCAAATTAAACCGTTACGGCATTCGTGGTTAATTTATTTTGAAGCACACATTTTTTTTCTTGAAAACTCTATTCAGCTGTACGTGGAATAATGGAGCTTGTTTTTAAAACAAATGTCATCAGTGTAGACAAAGCAAACTCACTTTTACAAAATCACTGCTTTCAATGAATGTTTCACAGGTACCTAAGTTGTATACGAACACTTTCAACTTCAAGTAAGCAACCTCGACCTTCTGCCACTTAAGACAAAAAATTTCTATTTTTCAACAGGCCTAGTATACATACTTCCTTACTATGATACTATTCTAAGATCGGCAAAATCTTATTTAAAATTCGCTTTCATCCAACAGAAAAATTTAGTTTAAAATCGAATCCTCAAGGTACTTTTTCAATTGAGACTCAGTTTCTATATGGAAACCATGTACCTATTTAAAATGATAGATGTAGTTACTTGACTATGGAGTACAGCTTTCATGAAACATGAAAAACAAATGTAAATTAAATTGATTTTAATCGTCTTGTAATTAAAATATGTCAAAATTTAGAAATATTTTTGAATTACAACGGATGGCTACCCGTTTTGATTTAACATAACATCTTATTTTAGAATAACTTTATTTTAACTTTACCAGTCATTTTAAAATAAGTTATGCACCTTACTTAAAAAGGTTTCCATTTATTTTTATGGAACGGAATTCTACAAACTTTTTAACCAAAGACTTAAGGAAAGCTCATTGAAATATACATATACCAAGAAATTACACATGTCTAGAGGTATATGGCAGAAAATAAAAATAATTCATTACAATTTAACTCCTAAATAATATATCTGTAATATGGAAAGTAATGGAACATAAATACAAACACAAACGAAATTCTAGTCATTGAAAAATGTAGAATTCTGAAACGAAAGATCTGAGTAAGTGTGTTGAATTTTGACGAAAAAGACGCTTGAAAAATATTGATAGACAATAATGAATTATTTACAGAGAACACAAATTCACAAAACTTAGAAATGCTCAAATATGACCGAAACATTTGTCTTGACTCAAATACACAAGCACGGAATTATAAATCTAATTTATAAAATAAAACTTTAATTCAGGCATTGCCAGATATCGAATTGCAAAATTACGCTTTTATGATCAATGAGTTTGTTTTAGCTTTTCGTGTTCCATTACAAAATGCAAGTTGTGTAAAAATAAATATTTTAAATACCTATTTTTCATCATTCAAATATTCCTAAATTATTCATATTATGGAAAAAAATAAAAAATCAGTTCAAACATAATTAGAATTTTAAATTGTTTAAATATAACGTTTATGAAAAAATTGTTTTTCGATCAATACTGGTAAAACAAACTGAATTGCTTACCACAATCGTTTTATGCTCAATGTTTTTCCTATGGCAATTTCAAATTGATTTAGCCCCCTCTGCCCACCTAGGTTAAAGAGAACTGGTTAATATGTAGCTTGCGTTACTCGCAGGGTTCCAAAGTATAAGTGTACCAAATTTGGCGTGGATTGGTCAAACGGTGAAGATTTGTATAGAGAATACACACACATCCATTTTTATATATAGATTAACAATCATAAGCTTATGTGAAGATATTGTAAATAAGCTTAAAGTTAACTAAAATGAAATTGAGCAATGCCATTTGGAAATTATAAGTCATTTATACAGTTAAGTGGTGTTGAAACGATACTGGTGGATGTTTTAGAGTAACTGGAGAGCCAGTCATTCTAGTGTTTAGGAAAATAGTGACAAATGGATCAAACTTCTATATTTTAAAATCAAAGAAATTTTATTTTACCATTTCTATTCATCACAAAACATATTTCATTTCTACTTAGCTTGAAAACAAAAAGTTGATAGATAATGTTTATATACTGTTTTATTACTTATACTGTTTTCTATTTTTGACAAATATTGATTTCACACCATCTAAATGATTTCAGTATGTCAATCAACAAATGTTTGACAGAGTTTGCATTAGGAGATACAATTTCTTTAACAAGATTACATTCTAAACACAATGGGTCACATATCTGACAATAAATCACACAAAGACATAAAAGGATTATATACTTGCCAACCTCTAAGAAAAAAATCTGGAAGAATTTTAGGACATGAAAACTACTACGCAAATTGACAGAAATGAAAAATGCTTACACCTTAAAAATAATTAAATGACTCAAATTAGCGACATGTGTTTCAAATTGGGCCTATGACAGAAGTTCATAACAGAAAAATTAACCCTGCTCTCTACTACTGTTATATACTTTGCAGAAGTTCAAATCAAAACCAATTGGGCAAGATATTATACAAAATAGCACCAAATATATTCAAAAACAAGTAATTAAAGTTTCTTGCATATTTTAAAGGGATTTTGTAGGCTTTTCTTGGAAATTAACATAAAGGTTTTTACGATAACCCAGCCACCAGATTTTGATTTTTTTTTTGTTTATGGTTGCTATGGCTTGTGCCAAAACTTCGAAAATTGTAAGCACTTAAAAATTTTTCCCTAAACAAAAATTAAGAAAATATTTTTCCTGTCTTCAAGACAGGAAAACCAAGTGTTTATCCGGAAAAGTTGGCAAGTATGGGATTAATTGATTGGGTTTTACGATGCTAAGTCTAAATATAAACAAGATGAATTAGATTCTATATGGAGATGGTTTTAACATGCTGAAAGTGAAGTTTACCTTACTGGAGAGTCGCGAGTCCAGCTCTTTTAGTTGTTCATCAAGGCTCTTCTTGGCTGCTGTAACAGATTCAGTTACAGGAGAAGATTGTGATGGCAGAGCAGTACTGGAGGATTCACTTGATATGCTAAGCAGACTTCCTGAAGCACCTTAAGAGAAAATAAGGACATTTAAAGTATTGTATTACAGGCCACCATAGCCAAAGTATTTGTGAAATACACTCAAACCTGTTTTTGTGCGATTTTTTGTGCTGTATATGAAAATTTCAATCAAATTAGAACATAATTGACGAAGTTATCAATTAAAAAAAATTGTAGGTTTGATCGGCCATTTAGTTTTTTCAATTTTTGATATTTCATCACATTACATAAGTATTGCGTCAGCTAATTTCTAAATCAGATTCCAAAAGGTTTGGCGAGATTCCAAGTAGCTGCCAAGCCTCGTGTCTTGATTTCATTTAAAAAAGCAATTCCTAGTTATTTCGTAAGGTTTTGAGTTATTTTCTACGTGAGACTTTTTTATGTGGTCCCTATTCACAGCATAAAAAAAAATACTTTTTAAATGTGTTGCGAAAAATATTTTTTATAGCTACTTGTGAAGTTTTGTGCGATTTTTTAATGCGTTTTCTTTTATGCGGTCCCTATCCACCGCACAAAAACAGGTTTGAGTGTACTAGCATTATAAGCCTAAATTTTTAAAAATAGTAACAAAAGGTCTTCATAAATCCTATTTTAGTAGCAATTTTAATTGCTCAGATACAAATTAATCTGCCAAAACACAAAATGTGCTGATAAAATATGGAACAGGTGTTGAGGATTTTGATTAGATTTAAATTTTGAAGTTTGCATTGAAGATTTAACTTTTAAAATTAAGAAACAAAATATTTTCTTAATAAAGTTTTCACGACAATCTACGAACAGCTTCCGATGTTTTTCTTACATTGCTGCCATAACTTGGCATTCAACTTCGAAATTTGGCATCCCTTGGAAAATTTTCTCCCGTAAGAAAATATGGAAAATATTTTTTTATCTGCTGTTAGAAAAAGAGGGACTCAATTTTCTTTTGACCTTTGGTAAATTGAAAAAAAAAAGTCGCCAAAATTTTGAAAATTGTAGTTCAGGAGATGATTTTGCTTAAAAAGATACAACTAGTCACCAAGGTTGAAAAATAGTAGCAAAGTCGTCTGCTGCAGACCTGGCATTATCTTTAAATAGTTACATTAACAGAATGGTTAAATACAACAAAAGCTAATACTAAGTACACCATTGAGAAGTGATGAAATAACAAAATGTTTTAAAATTTGTGAATACTTAATACTTGAATCCAGCATTCTTATATAAATTTTTAAAAATTCTACAACTTTTCAAGAGACAGCATAAATTATGTCAACATTTACCATGTCAGGGTAATAGCATTCCTTAATCAATTACATGATAAACCTTACCCAACAAATTTTTTTGTATTCTAACTATTCTCTTAACAACCATTTACAGGGACATATTTCTTCCATAAAAAGTATATTTCAATTTTATTATTTCAAACTTCTTTCCCCTAGACAAGCAATACAATAAACAAAATATTTTAAAGCACCTTTGGCCTGACCCAACTACATTATACTTCTCATCTATTTATAAAAATGGAATATCTGAGATGAATGACACTAACAAAATAACTAACCAATTCAATAAATAAATTAAAATAATGCATATAGGAGTAAAACAATCATCACCAATGCCAAAACACAAGATATAATCTGTTGCTGGTACAGCTGTAGTCTCTGCCGCGCGCGGTGGCAACGACTCTTGGCGCTGCTTTTGGCGTAGTTATAAGCGACTCATGCCGGGTGATGGTAACCCATTTTTTTCTCGAATTTTCTCCTGGTTAGGGTTAACCTGTTTTTATGGCAACCTTGCCGGCGTCCAGTTCTGTCCAGCATTAGTTGTTCTTTTTAGTTTGGACACGGTGGAGAGCGGGTCTTTTTTTTCAGGATATTGCATCAGGTTGTATTTTTTCGGTTTATTTTATTTTATTATTTCTAGAATTCCTTATTTAAGATGCCTTCTGTTTTTAGTATTGTAGATAAGTTTCAGGAGAATTTTTCTCGCAATTTAAAGTTTTCTTTTTCTGGTGGTAGGCTAACTTACTGGACTGAGGGAGTAGCTAATCGTTTTTTTTGTTACGAGTTGTGTCGAGATAAAGAGTTTTTTTTAAAGGAAATGGGATTAATTAAATCTAAAGTTTCATGTGATAAATGTAACGGGGATATGACTTTTTCAGTTAGGAATGCTGTTAGCGATGGTTACACACATTTGTCGAAATCGTCCATATAATTAATCAATATTTGCAGTGTTTTTCTAGTCAAAATGTTTAATTCAGATTTACATAATTCTTCCGTACGTATGCAGTATATATTCGATGTTGGAAGATTTCCTTGGCGACATAAAAAGTGCGCCAAACACGGCGCCAAAAAAAACGCGTTGCCACCGCGCGTGGCAGAGACTACAGCTGTACCCTGTTGCTATGACAATGTTATTTTAAGCTTCTAAATTAATTTTCATTAACTTTAAACTAAGAATATTTACTATGCCAGTTGGCATGCTTAGAGCATCTATAGTCCACCTTGTATAAAGGGAGGTGGGGAAGAAAGGGAAACAAATACAGCTACAAACCTAAGTTTATAACTGCCCTAAATTGCTCGGAATAGTTTATAGCATCCACAACTTCATGAACACCTTATTCCTTAAAAGAATTATGATTTAAACACACCAGTGGTATTATATGGTATAAGGCATTACTTCTTTCTAAATTACTGCATTATCTTTCCTAAGATTATGACTCATAATCATACTCTAGTGAATCAAAGTAAGAAAAATCATGTTTTTAAAACTTTGCATTTACAGTGCTAAAAAATCACTACAAAAATGCTTTTGCTTTAAGGGTCCAAGAGAACAGAAAATCGTCTTTTGTTGCAAATCAAAGTTTTGATTTTTACTTTTCATATTGGAAACTAACACACATCAAAATATTTAAAAGATTAATACTTGTAAAAGTTAAGAAAAATTGGTAATGCTATACAAAAATTCAGAATATTTCTTCAAAGTTACCAGATCAAAAACGCACTGATTCTGTCTAACACTCTCTTAAACCTTTTTTACATAATTACATTAATGAATATCACAATTTGACATACTTCCAGTTCTTCTATGTAGTGTATTTGTTGGAGATGGAGACACTCTTCCTAGTGAAGACACTCCAGTTGTGGTTGTAGTGTGGCAAGTACTAGTAGTTAGGCCTACTGTGCTTGCAGCTCTAGTATGTCTTGGTGGACGACCTAAGACACAATTTTGAAAAACAGTATCCTTATCTTGGGAATGTTGTTGCAGTACTTTGATCATAGCATCTTTTTCTGCTAATTTTGATTCAAAATCTTTGATCCTAAGAGAGGGTAAAATATTTTTATAAGATGAAAAAACTAAATAGTTGAGTCCAGTATGAATATACATAAAAATCCTTTAATTTGTGCAAAATTAAAAATTTTTTAGCATGTAATATAAAAAAACTACTTAACACAATGCTCTACAAATTAAGATATAGTAGGCACGGTAAGCCAACTCAAATTAGTTTGATTTAAATTAAATTTATATATATCTTTCTTCCTTTATTAAAATTTAATAGTAATATTGAAAATGAAATAACCTGGGTCAGGATGCAAGTTATTTTACATAAATAAATTTAAAAGAATTGCTTCTACTCAGTAACACACCAAGAATGACCCTTCTGTAATTGAAAATAATTGGCTTCTGACTTCGAGGACACTCTAGAGATAATAGTATCGATTGGGATGCAGTAGCAGCAAACTAGAGAAATTATTAGGTTGTAAGTAGAATACCACTTGCTTCATAAATGTTTTTCGGAACTCTTTATTTTGATTGTGTGGGAGACATGCACCAAACCCAAAAAAGTTAGATCCCAAGAATCTTGTGCCCCTTATGATAAAGCAATCTAATAAGTTAGATTGAATCATTCTGCATATTTGATTACTTACTATTTGTAATGTTTATCCATCATATTTAGGGGTTATAGGCCCTAGCCATAAAAGTATTAAAGGGTTCCAGGGGGGTCAGGACTCTAGGATATAGCATGCTTGGTGTAGGTGTTTTTAAAACTTATTTGGTTACCTTGTCGGAAAATATTTTCCTCTCTTGTTTCGGGGACACAAAGGGTTCGAACCCCTAGGAGTTGGTACCAATGTTAGGATGACAATGACAACTGAACAACAAATATTACTCTTTACTCACTGAAAACTAGCCACTCACAAATTAATTTATTTATCAGCAGAGGCTGTTTTATATGTATGGGGATAGTTCATACATGCAACAAAATATTTTTGGTTAATTTTGACCTACTTTTCCCCTAGAAAGGTTGAACTGATACTCTTACAGAGTTTGCAATTTCTCATAAAGGAATCAGCATTGTTTAACATTTGATTTCAATGTTACAAATGAGCATAGGGTGTTCCTCTTCCTACATTAATTATTAAACCCTCCAGAAGAAAATCAACTTAGTTAAATAGAAAGAACCTCTTAATATTAACTTAAAGCAAAATATTCATTGAGTGTCATGACAAATTGAGAAAATACAAGTGAAAGCATTTGACATTTTCGGTTTCCTCTTTGCGAAAACATAGTACTCAGTCTACTTTTGAATGGGGAAACTCCTTTAGATTTTAGTGTTTGTTTGCCCTTCATAAAGCCATCTTAAACAACTAAAGCTACTGTATTTATGAAAGAATATTTTCCAACAGTTTAGACAAGTTTTTACACTTGGAAGTTGAAATGAAAAGGTAGGAAAATTAAAATTTAAAAATTATGATTTATAAAAATTTAAAATTAAATATCTTTCCCTATTAAAATATTAAGTATTATGGATTTGTATCACAAAACAGAATTCAAATGAAAGAATAAAATCAACAAAGCCTAAAAATAATTTTAATTGTTTTAATCTTTCAAAAATTTTTTACCTTATTTTAACTAAGCCATCATATATATTGTTTAACACAAATCAATGCTATCTAAAAACTGTACTGTTATTTGCAAGTATCATGTCCAAGTTTAACCACTTAACTGGTCAATTTTTTACCAGAAGTTTTGACAAAAAAGGCATATTTTTTTACTGCATATAATTAAACACTATACTTAATAGAATAAGAAAATGGAAGAATTTTTTTAAATTTTCACTTTTAATGATTTTATACCATTTTTTAAATTTATTATTGTGGAACACAAAAACCCCTAAATGTTTGCTTTTCGAAAGCACACTCTGTATGCAGTGAAGAATATTTTACAGATCTTACACAAATTTCTCTCGTACCTATAAGTTTTGAACTTCACACATTTCCAATCTGTTCAGAAGTCTTTTTTGTGTGGTACAGTTTGAAACATGGTGTAAAGCAAAGTCCTACGTCATTATCAGGGCAAAAATATCATGTTTCTTATCAAATTCTTTTTCCATTTTCATTTTTTTTAACAGCAAACTGCACATTGTCTAGCAGGTCTCAGTTTCTTATCTGTGGGAGCAATGATTTCTAAGAAATGTCTCTCTGTTAGTCTCAGAGCCTGGTCGTCCACGTCTGAAATTTATCCCCGAATGATATTTTTCAATAAGGCGGTCAATGAGATCAAGTCTAAATTCTAGTTGTGTGTTATTCCCTCCTTTCTTGCAATATACGACATATGAATTTCATATAGCTATGTCGAAAATGTGGAAAAAAAATCTTTCTGTAATATTTTCCCCCTTTTTTGATAATTTCAAAAAATTTCAGATTTTGGTCCATTCTGTCTACTCCTCCCATTGTATTATTATAGTCCATAACGATTTTTGGTTTTTCTTTCGTTTCATTGCGGACTTGGATTTGCTCCATTTCACTATTATGAACTGTGGAAAGTAATGAAATATTTTTTTTATCCATCCATTTCATAATAGTAACTTTTCCTCTGAAAAGTTACTTCAATTTTTTTCAATTTTTTTTTCTGAATTTCCCTTGGGACTTCTTTTCTATTTAGGTTCAGTGTTCCGTATGTGTCTGTTTGACAGGAAACTAGTTTGTCTGCTAATTCCGGCGAGGAATTATAATTGTCTATCGTAAGACAGTATCCTTTATGAAGAAAGGGCTCCATCATTGTCAGGACAATTGTGATGAAATGCAGAGATTAGAATACTCAGGTTTCAAAATTGTGCCTTTACCTGTGTATATTATTATTGACCACACATAACCAGAAACTGATTCGCACAACATGAAACATTTTATTCCAAATCTAGCTCTTTTCAGCAGAATAAATTGTTTCCATCCTAGTCGTCCTTTGAATAGCATAAGACTTTCATCTACTGTTACATCTCGCTCTGGAGTCATTGTTTCCCTAAATTTCTTATTGAGATGTTTCAGAACTGGCCAAACTTTTACTAATTTAGGGCATTCATGATTTTGTGGGTCAAATACTGCATTATCAGAAAAATGCAAGTAGTGTTGCAAAAGAAGGAATCGACGATGAGACATTATTTTAGAGAAAAAAGGTGTGTAAGTTGAATGTCTTTTGTTCCAATAATGATCAGTTCCAAGTTTTTTTGCGATTCCTTGAAGTATATTCAGGGCAAAAATACATACATCTCTTCCAAAGTTGTTTCTTCCCAAAACTTACTCTTTGATAATTTTTTTGTAGCACTCGATTGGATGCACTGCTTAGCATATTTATTTGTCTCTTCTACAATTTTACTCGTGAGAAAGAATCAATGAATGTTTCAAGAAATTGTAGAAAGTCAGAAGTGTCGTCAACGTGCATGTGCACAGGAGTACCAGTAAAATTGACCCGAGGACACGGAGCATGTGGATTTTCACATCAACCTTGGTAAATATTCTGGCAGAACTCAAATCATCATCAGAGTTGAGCTCACTGTCACTGCAAGAGTCATCTGAAGAATAATCCAGATAATTGGAAGACAGTTCTGAATCTGTATCAGAATTCAGTTCATCATCTAACAAACAAGTATTCTCCTCGTTTATACCATCCATAACTTCCAAAAAAAAGTACAAAAGTTTGAATTCACAAGCGTTGCATAACAGTACAACCGAAATTTCATAAAACCAAATTCCTACTTCTTTCTGTTCTTCAATACGAAAAAAACCCCGCCTTCAACGAAAGACCCAGATGGAAAGCAATTCAGTGACATGTACAAGCTATGCCAGCCATCTGTTGACGAATACTGATATTGTTACGAGAATTAAAAATACGGGCAAACTGGAAAAGCAAAGGAGAAAATATCGAAGCCCATACGCTGTACGGGCAAACCGGTTACAGGGTTAAACTAATAAGGGCAACAAATTTATTAAAATCAAATTTAAATTTTAAAAAATCCGATTTAAAAAATAGATCCTATTTTTAAATGATTTTTCTACTTTGATAGGGCTTGTTCGCATTTCCAGTTATTCCAAAAATGAAAATATGAATTCAAATGCTGTTTTCGTAAACATTTCATCTTACCAATACAAACAACCAATCATGGCAAATAAAGTGAGCACTAACAATAGTGCAGCAAAATCATGCATCTTTAGTGAAGGATAACAAAGATTTGCTATTTTTATGCACACTAAGCCCAATGAATACAGTAACATTGATAACAGTACCTAGAACATTATTCAACATATAAAACTAACCTGCTCTCTAATTCTGTACATTTTCTATTTGCAGCATAAAGTTCATCCATATGCTTCAGTTTTTCAACACGAGCTTGTGCAATCAATTTTTCACTTTCTTGGGATGTCTTTTCCAGGGCAGCAATCTTAGCATCTCTGAAAAAAATTTAATGAAATATGAAATTCCAAAATAATTCAACAAACATTTTTGTGCTGACACAAAGACTGCATTTCTTAACAATGTATTTAAAAATTACATTAAAAAAGACAACATACTTTGGCACTGAAGCTGCATCCACAGCAAACTGTCTCATTGCAGTTTCATGCATGTAGCGTTGCTCCCACTGAAATTTTTTAAAAATGTGTACATTAACAATGGTGGGTCTTCAAGAGAAATAGATATAATTTTAAGACATAATAAAACATTTAATTAACTTTATATGTGTAGACAGCGATAGCAGAGCTGAATTCTTTGAATTAACTCTTGAGTTTCATGTGATACTTGAAAATCACGATGCTAGTCTGCTGTTATGAGAGGGAAAGTTTGAAAATGAGTTTAGTGTATTGATGTTATAAAAGATATTGATATGTTGACGGGGAAAATCACTCTCTGAAGCCATGGAAAATTGTCAGTGTCCCCAAGCAATGTTTGGTATGCAAATTCTATGAAAATCATATAGAGGTGAAAAGTAAATGTGTAGGACATTCTGAGGCCCTTTTCGCACATGTTGGCAAAACCAATGCCAGTAACTAGTTTGTTTTTGGATGTGATAAAATATGTTTGCTATTGTCAACAAACGTTTCCTTGAGCTATTGCACCTTAGGAGGAAGTACAGAAGAGGTAAACATGAAAGGCAATGCTAGGTATATTCCCATTTGACTGTGAGATACTTGGAAGGCAATTTTACATGTTATTAGAAAATTTTTGAAAGGATCAGTCCAAATTTTTCCAACTGATTTCGTTACGAGTACAAACACATTAGATATTTTAGAAAATAGCATTAAGCACCAGGATACTATGAACATGTATTCCTTCAAAGAAACAGCTGCAATAACAATAAGGTAAGTGGATAGTTTTATATACAACACAAAAAAAGCTGTGCAAATAAAACAAGAAAAGCACTAACATAAAAATAAACAAGTAACAGGAAATGAGAAGTACTGATCAATGAGAACATTCCGGATTTGATGATTTGTTAAGTTTGTTGCAGGCCCCTGATATATGTGTGAAATCTCCCAATTGATTACATTGCTTCCAGGGCCGGTGATGGCACTGGTTTTGCTGGTGTGTGTGAATACGGCCTAAGAACAGTAGTGGACAGATAGAATTAGACAGATGGTGAATATATTTGTGTACTAATGGATACACTGCACTGAAATCCATAAGAGGTTTTGAATGCATATAGCAATGACACCATTTGCTATGCACATTCTTGTGTAAAAGTGTGTTCATATGCAGAATACACTTTTACACAAGAATGGCTTCTTCAACCTTCTGTAGTATACAGGGTGTCCCAAAAAGGTTGTTCCGCAATTTATCTTTTTACCATTTGGAGATAGGTAGGCAATGTAAATTGCAAAAGTGCACCAAATAAGGTAAGTAATTAAGATATGTGAATAAAATTCTCACGTGATAACAATTTAAGCGGATACAGTTTTTAATTTGTATACAACCCCTCTAGATAAAAATCCCAGATAGCAAAAATGCTCCTTACCTCTATCCCTATCGTTAGCAAAAAACCATATTTCTGTAGGTTGAATAGTAACGGAGATACAAGAGTTTCCATTTTAAGGGTGCCGTATCTAATTTAGAACGATGGCCAAAAATGAAGAGCGAAGTTCTGCATTGCTGCAGATGGAAAACACTTTGAACATGCGTTGTAAATTTCCTTTTATTTTTATTTAAACCATTTTTTCTACAATATTTTTATTAAAGATTACATTGTCTACTATTATTCATTGCGATTTTCATCTGCAGTTGCAATACTACATTACTTTGCACAATGTTACACTTTCTGACCAAAAAAAATGCTTTTTAGCATTGTGTATACGGTCCCTAATCTGACTGCTTGAACACCTGTGCACAAGCAGTATAAGTCAACTATTTTGCGTCATTATGCCTCAGTTACTGTTCAACCTACAGAAAAGCAATTTTCTGCTAACGATAGGGATGCAAGTAAGGAACATTTCTGCTATCTCGGATTTAATCTAGAGGGGTTGTATACAAATTAAAAACTGTATTCGCTTAAATTGGTATCACGTGATAATTTTATTCACATATCTTAATTACTTACCTTACTTGGTGTACTTTTGCAATTTACATTGCCTACCTATCTCCAAATGGTAAAATAAGAAAAATTTAATGATGAAAATGTATATAAATTTCCATAACTCCTTATACATTTTCATAAGAACCTAGTGAAAAAGATAAAGTCAAAAGTTTAATTTACTCTTATGAATGTTAAGCAAATATAACTCAAAAACATACTTATGTGCACCAGACTGAATTGAATCATTGACTTTATGAATGTAATTATTCTGACGAAAAGAGGCATACCTTTGAAACATCAGATTCAAGTCCAATAATTTTCTCTTCATATTCCATTATTGTCTTCTTCAGACTTTCATTACTTTCAGGGCTTTCATTCTTTGAAACAGAAGCTGATCTACCTTGCTATAAAATTGAAAGTAAACAAAAATTAGCACTGACTATAATAGGCAAATATTTTGAGAACACTCTGCTTAGGTGAGAATGTTAATATTGATAATGTTTTGTTTCTTAATTCTTAAAAAATGTATCCTTTAAAACCATAACATTGAAATGGAAGGGAAAAGTTTAAATTATAAGAAAATTTAACTCATCGCTACTCTTTTCTAAGAATCTTTTGGTAACGTCTAGTTAAATTCTATAATTCTACAAAATATGTGTTTGATTCAACAAATTCACATTGTAGATAAAGCTCAAGCTTAAGTAACACAAGAAAAATAAAACAAGCATATTTTAAGATGTATTTCTTTTGTTGTGGTGTCTTTCCTCAGTTTGAAATGCTTTTTATTGAAGACTTTATTATTTTACCCTTGGTGAAAAGATCAGCGATAATTTTATATAGATATAAATTTTTTTACCATCAATATAAAACTCTGATTACTACTAGGTTAAAAATGATAATTCATAATGGATGTCAGAAATCATATTTTTAACCATTCGCCATAGAGCTACTCTGCCACTTACAAAATGTTCAAATCAAGTGAACACTGAATACATATTTCATATTACAATTGAAAAAGGAACATAGATGCAAAATTCAACTTTTAAACCAGGAACATCAATTATTTATGCCATCCAGGAACATCAATTATTAAATTAATATTTTCACGAACATCCTCAAAGTAACATTTCTCGAATAAATATAAATGATGCAACAGTAAAGTGCTTTAAATTATGCAATTTAAATTCAAACAGTAAACACTTCCTTTAACACAAGTACATATTTTTCTAAATGCAAGTTTCTTGGTGAAGGATCTATATAAAAAATTTTAGTATATATTTTTAAGGATCTATACCCATATACTTCTCTTTACAATATACCTCAACAAACAATTGAAAAATAATTAATATATCCAATATTTATGTTATTTGATCACTTTTTCAAAAATAGGACATACTTTTTGAGCTCTTAAAGCTTGAATTTCTTTCTCATGTTGTGCCCTCAGTTTCTTTTCAACTTGTAAACGTTTTTCACTTGATTGTTGTAAGTTTGTTAAAGCTTTTTGAAGTTGAGACACCCTTTCAACATAGACTTGCTTTTTTCGAGACTAGAAAACAAGAGGAAAATAAATTTACTTTTAATTTGAAAACAAAACTGGAATAAAACATTTAAGTTAAATAAAACCAAAGATGTTACTAGAAAAAAAGAAATACCTCATCTTCTAATCTCACAACATTAGCTTGAGCATTTGTTAAAGCATTGTCTAATATATCTATATGATTTCTTTGTTCTTGTAAAGTTGCTCTTTGAGCTTGTAATTCAATTTCCTGTCTATCTTTTTCAGCCAGTAATTCTTTTGCTAAATTAAAATAAAACATAAGTTCATGCTAGGATGTTAACAAATAAATGAGAATGATAGGTAAAATATTAACATTATAATATACATACATACAAGAGAATGAAAATAAATTCAATATTAAATACATACTTTGAGTCAGTAGCTGGGATATAAGGACTTCTCTTTTGCTAAGCTCTTTTCGTAGGTCTGGATCAGTTGTTTCAGAAAACTGAAACAAAATTGTAAAATAATTATTAAGATCAAATACAATCAACAAGAAATCTTAGCAATCATATTTGAAATGGCCAATTCAATTCTAACATTTTTGTTATCTCTATAACAATTCTGAGTCAGATGAGTCTATCAATGGAGCCTTCTATAAGCATTTTATTCTTATACTTGAAGACTAGTGGATAGCATCAGTGCTGAAATTTCCTGATATAAATTGATGGCAGTGTTATTACTCCCTTTTCATGACTTATTTAAATCCATTTATGATCAATATAAGCATATGAATATTTCATAGCTTCAAATCGAACAAATTAGTAAAACAAACCCATTTTGAATATTACTGGGGTTAATTTTGATTTCAATAGTGTGTAGCAAAGTTCTAATTTTATCACTATTGGCTTCTGGACGTCCACTTCAATTGCATCCCTTTTACTTGAAAGTCGATTTAATATATTTTAACATCTATACCAATTTTCTTTCCTGGGCTGATTTCTATCTACCAGATTCCTCATTGCTTTCTGTCATCAGATGACTGAAGAATTTCATTAGAGTGGATAGTTTGCCCGAGTATTTTTAACTGTATTTTATAGCTCCATAGCTAAAATCAAGTACACTAAAATGAATCTGCAAAATTCAAATTTCTGTGCCATGTACTCGTGTCCAAAAGCTAAGCATAATTTGTAAAATGCGAAAAAATCGGAGTAAATATGGATACAAAGGTTCAAAATCACTTGTGGAGAATCATAGGATGAAGGTAAAACATTGTGCATATGCAAAACAGTTCAGTCGACGTCGACATACATAAGGCACAGGCGCATGTGAAACAAGTATGACCAGCTTAGACAGAAATTTCGCAATTGCGGTGGTACGGAGCGTTGTTAACAATCAATAAAGACGAAAGATGTCACAAAGATGCCAACTGGACATGTTTTTGAAGGGATGAATTTATTGGAATGCTGGAATCCGGTCCAAACTGAAAGGTCTCGAATTCTAAATGTGCCTCAGTGTGATCTGCAGACTGTGGCAGAGGTTTCAAACCACTGGAGATGTTACCCGACGACCAGTACCAGGTCGGCCAAGGGCAACAACTACTTGGCAAGACTGATATTTGGCGATAACTGTGCGACGTCAGAGGAACCGTTCTGCCTGACAGCTGCCACAGAAGTCAGTTTCAAGACAAACTGTTTACAGGAGATTAAGACATGTTTGTCTTTATGCCAGCAGTTTGCATCCCCTGACGTCAGCACAGAAACGCCTTTACAGTGGAGTTTGGAACATCGGCAGTCGAGTCGACAACAGTGGGGCAATGTCATGTTCAGTGACGAGTCCAGATTTAGTCTGAAAACTGATTCTCGTCGTACCACGATCTGGAGAACGTGGAATGCGTTTTCACCCGGGAACATCACGGAAAGACATCGTTTTCCTTCAGGGGGAGTCATGGCCTGAGCACTCATCATGCTGGATGGCCGCACAGACCTCCACATCTTTGACATGGGGTCTGTTACTGGTCAAAGATACAGAGACGAAGTCCTTGAGCCTACCGTTCACCTCTTTCTAGGTGCTGTCGGTTCTGGTTTCATATTCATGGATGATAACGCGCCCCCTCACTGTGCAGCCCTGGTCAAAGCCTTCCTTCGAAGTGAAGATATCCACCACATGCAGTGGCCTGCCAACTCTCCTGGTCTGAATCCTATAGAGCATGTGTGGGATATGCTCGGGAGACATATTGCAGCCCTCTACCACCCACTAAGCTCCGTTCCGGAATTGAAAACTGCTCTCTGTGAGGATTGGAACTTTTTGAGTGCAGAACTCATCCATACCCTCAACAAAAGTATGGGAAATCGTTGTGCAGCATGCGTGGCTCTATCAGAGGTTCCCACACAATGTATTAAACTTCAGCATCACATTGTTTAATCATTCTGTTTCACTAAAGTTGACACTCGTATTGTGCGAACATTTTTCTTTCACTCCTTTTTTTGGATAAAAGTCATTATTCTTGTTTTGCATTGTTTCCTTCTTCTAAACTCTATTACACCCGCACACCATGTTTCCTTCCATTCCGATGTAGATTTTCTGAAATATTCACATAAACAGCAATAATGCTCAACTTTTGGACATGATTGTACATTAGCAAAATACATTGATTTTAATGACACTTCGGGTTAATTTTATTTCTTAGGTAATGAAAAACAACTTCATTTTCAAAATGAATCCAGTTTAAACAAAGACAGGAATTAGTAACATTAGTAACTTACTGCTGTCTTGGAAAACTGAGAACTTGCAGATTCCAAATGCTCTGGAATGAAAACAAAAAATTTGAGACACTGTACTAGATTTCAATCAAACTTTTCAAAGATTAAATCAATTTGCATAACATTTAATTTTTTATACAGAAACAATTATTTTGAAAATAAATTTTAAAATAAAAGAAATCATTCTGAAAACAAAAAATGCCACATTGGAAGGGGATATGTACGATTGGTTTAAAAAAATTGTCACTCGTGTCATATATAGTAGAACCCCGATCATTCAAAAATCAGCTCAACTGCGTCCAGGAAATTATATTTATTTTTACATAGAAAATATTGTTGACATGATTGTTGATAAAACATTTAACTAGTTAATTTAAAAGTGATAATGTGCATTGAAAAAAATGTGATACAGTAGTGATTTTTATAAAATGAGACAGCAGCAAAAAAATAAACACTGGCTGCTTTCTTAAAAAGTACTGATTTTCTATTAAATTTGGCCTTGTTTTTCTAGCTGCCTTGTGAGTAGTAGTAATATAGATTTTAGTAATGTCAATTGTAATAAATTTTGTATTATATTGAGCCTATATTTACTTATGTATAATAATGGCATAGCGTTATACATTCTAGGCTATTATAAGAACTTATGAATTTCTGATTAAAACAACTGTAAAGTATTAACATTTTGCTGTAATTTTGAAACAATGTACCCTTAGAATAAATGTAAATATATTTAACAGAAGTATTGTAATTAAATATTATAAAACACATTATATTTTGCACACATATTTTTTAAATAATTTAAAAATATAAAAACACTTTTTCTTCAATGGTACTTGATATACTTTTCCACCATGTGATAAAATAAATTTAAAATTACACAGGATGGTAATTTGATGATGTATTATTTTTGCATTTAATATGAATCTGCATTGAATTGTACACAATAAAAATCCAAATTCGACCATAATTTTTCAAGTTATGGAGAATTTTGTACTTAAAGATGACCACCGTTTTGAAGTACATATATCATAATAGCTTTTATTCAGAAACGAAGAATTTTATCTCTGATATTTTGTCAGATTCAAATACATATGTTAGTTAATACTTTCACCAAAGTTTCAGAGAAAAATGAGAAGGTTCATTTTTCTATAGTCCTTTAAAGTAGACTGTTTTCAGAAGAGATTTTTTTCACTTTACATGTAAAAAAATCCATCAAAATATAAAATTTCCATTGTTTTTGTAGTTTATATACCCTCCTGAAATAAATAACTTCCATTTAGTACCAAATTAACTAAATTTGAACTATTAGTTCTCAAGTTAGAGCCATTTATATAGTGTGGCAAATCCAAGATGGCTGCCATTTTGTGAAATCGACTAATTTTTAAATTCCTGTATCTCAGCTAATATTGATTAAAATATTAAAAAAAATTAGATTTATGGGTTTCACTGCCATGTCTATCAATGGTAAAAATTTTTGGGAAATAACCATGACTATGGTGCAACACCCACTAGGTGTCACCATATGGAATGATCCACATGACAAATTATTCCACACACCAATAACTTTCAAAATAACTCACCTTGTTTTAAAAAATCAAATCTAGATTGCAAGAGGATCCATGTGTGCATGGTAGAAATATAAAACATTTTCTTATTACATAAAAAGTGCAACATTTTTACACCAAATTGTTTTCAATACATATCAGGGCCCAAATAGTAATTTTACATCTTTTCAAAAAGAGTACTACACATCTTTAATACGATTAAGATACATCTCAGTCAAATTGAAATGAAAAACTTTTGAAATATTTAGTATATAAATATAAGAGAACTAAAATACTTGTGTACTCTATATATTTGAAATATCGCTCCATTGGAAGGGTTGGTTTCAGGTTTTATGGCGCAAGGGCCATATTTGGCCAAGCTGTATCAAACACAAGACAGGCAGACAATACAACAAGAGAGGAAGAAAAAGCAAAAGAATAGACGAAGGTAAAAAGGAAAGGGAGGAAAGATCACTCGGGACCTTGGGTTTGTGATGCCTATACACACCTAAAGATGTGCCCCTGAGGGCTCCCTTGGAATGGAATAAGTATACCAAATGAACAAAATTCAAAGAGGAACATCAAATTTATAACAAATATCTTACTTTCCTTAACCTAAAACCAATTTACAACTCCCATTCCATTTTCTTTTATATATATTTGATGGGTGCAAACAACTTGCCACTTTCTAACAGGGTATGCCAATTTAAATCAAGTGATTTTTATAAAAAAAATAATTGATTTAAGTCAAAATTTTAAATTTCATTTTCCTTCATTAAGTTTATAAATATTGAAAATGAAATAACTATGAACAAGATACATGTTATTTTATTCCAATAAGTTAAGGTAGGTATTTTAATTAACGTCACACTGGAGCAACACAACGGGCTACTTCCAATAAGTTAAGAAATATATAAAATAAATAAAGTAGTCTGTTTATGAAAAAAGTAGTGACACTTAGTCACAATGTAAAGGTTTTTCGCAGTGTTAGAAAAGCATTCCAATTTTGCACTTAAATCTATATAATTGTGATTTAAAAAAATTTTTCATTTCATTTTATGAAATATATTAGTTAATTTTATTTCAATTTAATTGGGAAATTCTATGCATTGATCCCTCGGAATTCTTTACACTGCTAGTATAACCTATTCTGTATTTATAGAATTGAAGTTTGAAACATAAAAGTTAATTTGCCTAACTGGTAATTGAATATGTTAACAAAATAGATTATGGTTTGAAGTGATATGATTTTAATGATGAATTTTTTATTGCAAGCTCAAATTTTACTCAATTGCCATGTTCTGGGAATGTTATTACACTTATTCTATGCTGTTCATAGAGAAAAGCTTCATTTTCTTGATGTTATGTATAAACCCTTTTGTGAGCTTGAAATAACACTTTGAAATTTTATCAATGCTCAGAAAATTTGAAAAGTAGGCATATTTGATTTCAATTTATGTATATTTTCATGTCTTCCCTCATTTTTTAATTTTTTCTTACAAGTAATATTTTTCACAAATAAGCACTTTTTGCAAACTAAATATTAATGAGAAGTAGGATGAATTTTGGTGCAATAGTTCATTTTATTTTATATTGATGACATGAATTTTTCTCAAAATCAAGTCTAACCTTTTAATTACTTTATACAAATAACTAAAGAAATTCTATATATATATAATGCAAAAATTTCTGAAATTTGTCTGATTTGTGAATAATTTTATACAAAACTTTATATGGTGTTAGTGGGATCCCCTCTCTAACGTTTATTAGGTTAAAAAACTTTGTTCCATTACGGGTTAAAATCAAACTAATCTAAACCACTTGAGAATCAGATGGGAAATCATTGCTTATGCATGGCATTTGTTGTGCTGTTCTATTTACTCTATCATGTGATTAACTGTGCCTAATTCGTATACCACATTTTAATCTAAAAAATTTACCCTGCTATATTTCCTGATACATTAATATTGTTCGTAATAAATATGAACATTTAACTTAAATCAAAACTATCTAGAAACTACACTGTGATTTGTGTCTCTTATCCAAGAAGTTTAAACTTGTATGGGCAAGGGATTAATTAAAATAATAAAAATCTGATTTAAATAAAAAAATCATTGTTTTTTTTCATAACCTGCTTTCTAAGTATCAAATGAATGAATTTTTTCTATGGTTTATAAGTACATTATTAATTCACAGGCTACCACAGAATTTACAGTTTTTCATTCCTTCCCACTGCAATTAGGCCCACATCTATTTTTTACTGACACCAGCTACTATGGTTGGGAGCTTCTCTTAATAAGGTGGAGATGATCACAATACACATTGCAGTCTTTCCTTGATGTTATGATGCAAGGTAATTTTGTAAAAAGAAAGAGTAGAAATAAAATAGAATTTTGTGGGATTCCAGAAAAAATATCAGAGTAGAAATTAACTTTGTTAAATAAGTATTAAATTTCAAATGAAATATCTGAAAACTCAAGATAATGCAAAAATACTGATTTGACAGAACATTTACATATCTGTTTGCTGTATGGAGTCTCAGCATCAGTTATTTTTTAATAAAAGCTTCACCATAGAATGGGAGAGGTTGATTCCAATTTAAGTTTATCTAATGTATATAAAGAGCAAAACGTTTTTAACTTTATATACACTAAAAATGTAATGGAATACTTGTAAAGCATGGGAAATGCTTATCAAATTATTTAGTTGGAAGACCACTTGAATTCATAACTATGTTTTAGAATAACTATAAATGGTCACAATTTATAGGTTTCATTGCACTCACTCCATTTTAAGTTGTATTCATGGTACGACCACTAAATTTAAAGGGAACAAATTTTATAAAATGATCATACGTGTATTATGGAATTCAAATTTACTTTATACAAGACAGTTATTGACTAAAAAATTAGTAAGAATAGCATTTTATAAAAACCTCGTAATTGTTTATTGTGCTCTTGTAATCGTCTGATTTCCATTTCCAAACGCGTTCGAATAGATCTCTCAAGTCTTTCACGTTTTTCAGAAGAATGAACAAGGTCTTCATATGCTTTATGAACTTTTTGTATTTCCAACTCAAACTAAAAATAAATGTATTCCATTTACTAAAAATAATAATGCACGACATAAGAAAAATTACAAATATACAATTATTTAGAATTAAAGATAACAATATACTGCATGGCATATTTTTACCTTTTGTAATTTGGAGACCTTTTTGTAATATAAATCTAGTTCAGTTTTTAAAGCAGTATTTTCAGCGGAGAGCAATTCAATCATTTGATTTGCTTGTTGAGCTGCTATTTCAGAATCGACAACAAAGGCTGCCCTACCTCGAGTTTCAGGTCTACAAAAATAGAACAGTACAATAACAATACGCTACATTACAATTAGTAAAAATATTTTGTTGAAATCATAACTATCTAAAAAGAACTCAACATGATCTGTCTTAATATATAAAATAATAAAACTTAAAAACTGCCTTTTCAAGTCATTGTTTACCAAAACTCAATAGAAAAACTAATTTGTAAGTTTTGCAAACAAAAGTTTATGGATTCTGTTAAAAACTTTTAATGTGATAGTAATATATATTATATAATGGAATTACACTGAATGATAAGTTTATTATTGGAAATGTTCAGAGCAGTTTTATTTTATTAGTGCAAGAAATAGCCATATTGTAACAGTAATTAAAGTGAATACTATTTAAATATTGAACATTATATCAACTTAGAAACACTTGATTATTCATACTTGCTTATAACTTCTTTTTAATAGCCATCTACAATTTTAAGAAGGCACAGGAAATAAATACAAACGAAGGAGAAATTGATTTAAAAACAAATAGCGAAGCATTTTTAAATCAAATTAAAATTGTTTAAACAGAAAAATGCAACATAAAATTTTCTAAGCATTAGGTTTGGCTTGTTGCTCTATGATCTTTTTTGCCACTTGGCTACCAGACCAAAAATATAAGCATTAGAATAATAAACTAAAATTATACAGAGCAAAAAGCTCAAAACAATTATGAAGCTCCAGTGCTTTGATCTAAATTTAGACTGTAAAACAGCAACATAATTATATCGTTGAATACCTTAAAGAAGCAGATGCCATATTTTATACAAATAGATAATTTAACCTATGTGCTGATTGATATTGGAGGATAAAGTTTAAAAAATAAATTATTTAGTAGTAGAGTACAGTATGTGTTATTAACTTACACATTTAAACAAAATCACTTCTACAAAACACTCCTAACATAATTACAAATGCAATGAAACAGGGCTCCCACTCTTCAAAGTAAAAGAAAATGTATTGCTTTTTACAGGACGGGTTTCATTTTTAAGGCTACTACATAGAAAGCAACAGATTAACACAGGAGTGCACAAGCAGGAGAAACTTTCAGAGTTAAGTTTGGGTCCCAGACTCAGTTTTAAAACCATAAATTTTTAACTAATTCATGAATATTATGCCCTTGATTTTAGATAACAACCTTGGACAAATACCATTATTTTTGGGGTTTTGAATACAAGCGGAATAAAATGTTCTGTGTGCGTAAAAAACTTTAAAAACTCATTCTGCTTTCCTGGATTAACAGTTTGCAAATATTTCTAAATTAAGAATAAGGCTTTTATGACAACAAAAACATTCAAAAATAATAAATTTTATAACTCAAAATCAAAGTACCTCTGGATCCCATGAATAAGTTTGGCACTATTGTCTTCAGAGTGGTAGTTCTTAGTGTGACTCAGATCTGGATGAGACCGGGATACTGTGATTCTGTCAGCTGACTTTGATCTAGCATTTAACATACCAATGCCTCGTCTACGAGCATTACCCAGAATCACCTGACAGTGATCCTTGGTGAAATCAGTTACTTGCTTTGGGTAGTCTGGGGCAGAGGGATAGTTTCCAATTTCTGTTAGAATGTTCTGATGGTTGAGTTCTTTTGCTAAATACTTTAATACTTCTGATTGATCTAGGTAGTCTTTAGGTATCTCTGTTATACCTTGAACAGAGTGTGACTCAGGATAGTTCATAGGAGAGAGAAGGTGGTATGCCCCTGGGGGTGAAAAAATTGGGGAAGTTTGATTTCCACTAAGAGAGTAATCACTGTTTGGAGAATATTGTTCCCATGTAGTACTATGCACAGGGGACTTTTGCAGACCTGAATACATAGGCCTACGCACCGATGATTTTGGTGACAGTGGAATAGGTGTACTGTTTCTGGGCATATTTTCTGTCTCGGAATACAACATTTTGAATTTTTCTAATCGCTCTGCCTCCAAAGCTTGAAGTATTGATTTATCTATTTTCTTTCCAGGGATGTTGTAATTTTGACTATAAAATGGAGAATTGTGATCTCCAGAAATTTTATCATGAATAATGAGAGTGTTTGATGAAATGGTGTCAGCATCGCCTACTATGGTCTCTTCTCCTTGTGGTTCTTGACGAACCCCATTCAGTAAAACTCTTTTTTCCTCAACTGTTAGGTTCTCAGTGGAGGTAGAAACATCAGTATCACTTCCAGATAAGTTTTGATAACCTGAAAAAAAAATATTTATAAATTCACTTAAAAAGGTAATAAAAAAAAGTTTGGAGAAAGTATGAACATAGATATATTTTTAATTGTTAATAAGTACTTCCCAACTTTTTGCAAAAGATCCCAATTACAGGATTTTATGATACATTTCAGTTGGGGTTTCCATATAATAACAAAACATGTAACTAAATTGCAGTGTAAAAATATATTTTTACGTTGTCCATTAACTAAAAAATGCAAATTATAATGATACACACAACATGGAAGAAATTGGAATTAAATACACACAAAGGCAATAAAGGCACAAGAACTTGATTGGTAATAATTGACACAAATAGAAAGCAGATAATAATTTGTCATAAATTGTTTTATTTTCTAAGGTTTAAACTGAAGACTAATTTCGAACACCCCAATGCAGTCAATTATCCTTCAGAACGCCTAGTTTTAAAGATGGTACATGAACTTTGAAAAAAGAATATATTCCATATAAATGAGCTCGATCTAAATAGTCTCGCTATTGCTCGACAGTCTAAATATCTTAGGTAGCATCAGGATACGTTAACAAACTATTTTGTCACTATAATTTAAATTATGGTTTTCTAGTAAATGTATAATTGCATTGTAGGGCATCCCACTGAATTTGTGGATTTGAAGTGCTTGGAAATAAAATATTTGAGAACTGTTGTGCTACACAAACATTACAATTTAAATGAGATTTTCCCATTCCAAAGGAAACATGGAATACAATGTTTTCTTAGAGAGAAACCAAAAAATTATCCATTTCACTTGAAATTTCATTATTACAGACATGATATGAAATGAACGTTTCTCATCGACAAACATTAAGATATCATTTTATTGAAACTCAGTTGACTTGCTTACAGGAGGGTCTAATAAATAAGCTAGGAAGTAAGGGACCATATAATAAAAACAGCTTATGTTGAACATAGCATAAATTCTTGTATTGAAATAGCAAATTTTCTCTAGTAAGCAGGGTATGCTGATTTAAATCAGCTTAATTTAAATCACGATTTAAATTAAATGAGTTTTATTAAAAAATCATTGATTTAAATCACTTTAATTTTCTCTTTTTTCCTTAAGTTTAATAATATTGAAAACGAAATAACCTAGGACAAAATGGGACGATACAAATCACTTTAAAAGTTTGCTTCTACTCTGCAACCCCGCGATTAATCCTTTATAAAACTGATAATTACTAGCCTTCCTACTTTGAGGACTGAAGATAATTGCATTGATTGGGATGCACTGGGTTCCAACTTGGAGAGGATTTGTTTCATTATAAATATTTTGGAAACCTTTATTTTGTTTACTTAAATGATTACTAATATTATCAGTAAATTTATAATATTATCTTATATTGGAGGGTGACTTGGTTCCAACTATAAAAATAGGACCCAGAGTCCATGGTCTCTAGAACTTTGCGACCCTTCTGATAAGCAATCTAAGACAGATAAAACCACTGTATATTAACCCATTATTTATCCTAACAAGTTTAAACACATAGGAGAAAAATTAAAATCATAAAAATCCAACAAAATGTCTGATTTGAATAAAAAAAAACAATTTTTTAAAAACATCACAATTTTTTCACTGTCTCCGACCTCCTTTGGAATTGAGGAAACTCGTTTGGATTTTAATATTTGTGTAGAAGACTGGAAAGCCTATATAACAAAATACTAACTAGATCGTACACTATGATTTGAATCTCATGTCTGACATGTTTAAACTATAGGAACAAATTAAATAAAATCATAAAAATCCGATTTTAATGATTTTTTTGGAAATCATTTTTTCACACACTGTCATGAATCACGCTATCTAGGATCTATACTGTGATTTGTATGTCTCATATCTAACAAGTTTAAGAGAAAGCAGATAAGTTTCTTGGTTTTCTCTTTGCGAAAGCATTGCATTCCATAATGTGGAATTTCGTTTTGAATGGGAAACAATTTAAATTTAGTTCCTGCGAATTTAAATGAGTTTAAATTTTCGTGTCTAGCAGACAAGAAACAAATTGGGTAAGAAACAGGTCAGAAAATTAAAATTTCTGCCCCTTAATTAAATGATTATTTTTTAATTTAGAATTTTGAGAACAATGGATATGTATCATGAAATGCAATTCAAATGAAATAAAAGTAACAAGACCCAATGATAACTTTTATTAAAATTTGACCTGCTAAATTTTCTAAATCTTTATATATAAATATATTTATGTTTAACATGAATCAATACTATCTAGGATCTATATACTGTGATTTGCATGCCTCATATCTAACAAGTTTAAGTTAGAGGCAACGAACAAATAGATATAATTAAAATCCAATTTAAATAAAAAAATTGGATTTATTTTATTTAAATCAGATTTTTTTTATTTAAATCGGATTTTAATGATTTTTATTCATTCATTAACTCTAAATGTTTAACCTTGTTAGATATGAGACATGCAAATCACAGTATATATCCTAAATAGTATCGATTTATGTTAAGCAGTAATATAAATAGATTTAGAAAATTTAGCAGGGCAACTTTTTGAGACAATGAAAGTTATCATTGGGTCTTGTTACTTTTATTCTTTCATTAAATTGTACTTCATGATACAAATCCATTATTTTTAAAATTCTGATTAAAAAATAATCATTTTAATAAGGGGAGGAAATTTGAATATATATTTTCATAAATTAACAAATTTTAATTTTCTGGCCTTTTTGTTTACCCAACTTGTTTTTTATAAACACCTTTCTTGTCTGCTAGACACGAAAATCTAAATTTACACCTATTTAAATTTGCTGGAAGCAAATTGTTTCACATTCAAAAGGAAATTCCATATCATGGAATACAATAAGAGGAAATCATTTTATTTGTTTTCTCATAAACTTGTTAGATATGAGACATGCAAATCACAGTATAGATATCCTAGATAGTATTGATTTGTTAAACATTAATATATATGTAAGGATTTAGAAAATATTACTACTTTTTATACTTATTAAGAATTAATTATATGCATGATACTAGATGAATATTTCGCTTTTTGTGAATATGAAAGTGATTTTCTTCCAAAAGGTTTACTAAATAAACTAGTAAGTTAGGGGCCCTATACCTGTTTTTAACATACAGAAAACAAATGTTAAACAGTGCTGATTCCTTTATCAGAAATAGCAAATTCTGTAATGAAAGGGTATCAGTTCAAGCCTGTGTAACCTTTCCACTGGGAAGACTATGTCAAAATTAGTCGAACATACTTTGTGCAATGCATGAACTGGATCCAACTCAGCCTCAACCTGTTTTTAGAGAGCAAAAAGAAATATTTGTTGGTCAGTTTAAATTCCAATACAGGTGCCAACTCCTTGTGTCCCCACAAACAGGAGGTAAATATTTCCAATGAGAAACTAATTAACTTGGTAAAAAAGCATCTATGCCAAACATGCCCTAGGAGCCAGACCCTCTTGAAAATTTTTATGGTAGACCCAGGACCCAAAATATAAGGCGTAAATATCACAAACAGGTACTTTTCCATTATAGCCATAGCAATAAACTTTGACGCATTTTTGCTTATTTTTTTGGTGCTATTTGTTTCCGTACCAGCTTTCCTTTGTTCGTGCAATGGATTTCACGATTTGGGATTTGCCAAGAGATGAATAAACGGTAATACTATTTCTTCAAGAAATATTCTTCACAAAGAAAGATTGTGTTCAAAGAACCACCTAATGAAATGAAAATGACTCACAGCTGAAATGGTTTTGTAGCCTTCGTTCATGCGTGGAAGAAAAAGGTGTCCGAACAAAAACATGGTTCACTGGATCACATATTCCTTTTGGTACTGCTGTACGATTCATTTATTTATGGTGTCAAGAGTTAACTTCTATTGAATTAGATTCAAATGGATCAAAAACACCAGTAGATTGGAATAATTACACATAAGAAGTATTTGCCAATTCTTTATTATCTTGTCCTAACGTCAAAATCGGTGTGTCATAAAATTGTTAAAACCTTATTTACGAAAAGAAAAAATCATGCAGGGCGTGTTCTCCCCAATAAGATCATGCCAAACACTTTGCAGGATATATGCCCCCATGTATTTAAAAACTGTCCTAAATGATGAACAGATTTGTGAATTACATCCGATTTCTTTTGTTACCTAGAATTATCTAGGTAGGGAAACTGCTAATTTTAAATCATAAACAGGGTCATTGTGTAGGGTTACTGCCTTGATGATTAGTAGCAAATTTTAAACTTAAAAAATAATAACACATATCAAATCTTGGGTTATTTTTTATTTTCAATATCATTACACTTTATTAAATAAATTCGCCTTGATGTTTCATTTGAAGCATGATTTCTTAATAAGTTATGATTTATGTGTATCAAATTGATTTAAATGAGCATCCACAATGACGTTAAAAGTCATATGTTTGAATTTTCAATCCATAAAATTAGACACATGAACAGATATTTTTTTCAAGTTGATTCAAACATTTCACTCTGGGGTATAAATATAGGTGTAAAATTAATTATTGTAAGAATATTTTATCAAGAATATTACCAATTTGCTATAATTATTGTCAAAATTCCATTTCTTACCAGGTTGAATGTAGGAGCACTTTGGACTGTTTGCACGAGACACTAAATGATTTTGGACTGATTTCATTTTTTTCATTTGGATATTTTCAACATTCAGATTTCAACAATACATCTGAAAAATAGAATTTCATTGAGTGTAACAAAGATTGATAAGACATAAATTAGTTCAGCAACGAAAGATTTAAATTCAAATATTTAACTGCCATGAACCAAATAAAAGATTTTTCTTTTGTTACCGCGGACTAAATGACTAGCAGCAAAACATAAATATCAACAAGATAACTTTTTCCATTTAAGAGTAATACATATTTCTAATTGATAATATTATGATTAAGATACTTTTGAAGGCACAGCAAATGAAACACTTAAAAAAATATTGGTTTTGGAATATAAAATACTTAAGGATGAATTCAATATATTAATGATACACTATCAAAACAACTTGCATGTTTACCTTTATTTACAATTTCGTTTGCAAACAGATGTTTCGAAACAATCGTCGAGGCGAATCTGTTAAATTAATAAAATATCTTGGAAGAATCTTTTATAAAACTAACAGCTTCGCAAAGTCGTACAGCGTAACAGATCGCTCAAAAATTTCAGGAATTTAGTAAACCAATGACGTCACAAATATTTCCCGGCGGGCTTGAATTTTTTTTTATTTGTTTGTTCTTTTTCTCACGGCTGAATCTTTTAGGAATGCTTGAACCATCAGTTTCTTTTTTGAAAAACTTGGTTCCCGTTGAACCTCCTCTTTATTTTTAAAACCAAAACTTTCCAAAATTTGGAAACGGGAATAGACGGTAATGTTGTTCCCGTCAGAAGTTTAAATTCCTTTCTAATCTTTTGTTTGATATATCACATCATATATCGAAATTCCTTTATAATCGTTTTAGAAATTCTATAATCGATAAGTTGTGAATTAGTAGATGGATTTTATGGTTTTTCAACTTCTGCTGTACTCTATATTGCTTAACTGGAAGGAAATATATGTATTTCAAGGGATTTGTTTTCGTTTTAACGTTATACAATTATAATTGTTTTATTAAAATAACTGTATGCAATTTCGGTCTTGATTCTGGCAACACATCGAAATGAATAGTTTAGTTTTACTTTTTTATTCATAGTGTGGAGAGTACGCTATGAAAATCTTGGCACCTTGCCAAGAGCAGAGGATGCGTAATCTCTATTGCGCAATTTTGTAATGCGCATGCGTGTAGCATAGCACACGCGGAGAGAGGAGAATTTTTTACACTTCGACTCTTCGTATGTTGTTCGTATTATGTTGTCTTTCGTCTTGTCAATAAATAATTATGTTTTTATTCTTGGAGTAGTAATTAAACACCACAATGGTGACTACCGGACTATTTGGACAAAGCATGTTCTTCAAAAGCGATCCAGTTTAACCAGCGCATAAAAGATTCGAAACTACTCGGTAACCTGATGTGGATATCTCACTCCTGTGTTCCGGATTGCGCGTCTCCTTGAACTTTCGATTTCGGTTCATCCACAACTCGCCTGGTTTCGCGACTTTCACTCATCATATTTTGATCTTTTGGATTTCCATTATGACGGAGACAAGCGCAATTAAAATACCTCCGTATAATTTCGGCGATCCTGCTTTGTGGTTCATAATGTGTGAAAGTACTTTCGAGTTGGGAACACCTAAACCTGTAACCGAAAGCAGAACTAAATATAACTACATTGTTTCGCAATTACCTCCAGATGTTGCCTCAATCATCAGAGACGTTATCACACATCCGTGCAAAGACGATCCGTACCTCCATGTGAAAACGGAACTCATCAAACGCAGTGGGGAATCATCGCATCAGGAAATAAGAAAACTACTTGTTGGAGAACAGCTCGGCGATCGCAAGCCTACGGAACTGTTGCGAGCCATGAGACGTCGCGCCGAAGCGCATAATGTTCCTGACGAACTGATGTTGGAGTTACTTCAACAATTACCAACTTCGGTTCAAACCATTCTTGCTGCCATTCCTGATCTTTCTCTGGACAAAGCTGCTGAAATAGCGGACAGTGTTCTTGAAGTCACACCCTTTCCAGTAAGTGCTTGCTCTGTTTCTTCAGTCATTTCCATTGAAGATAAATTGCTTAGTGAAATAGGAAAATTGCATGAACGTATAGATAAACTTTCGAGAGGTAGAAGCCTTAGTCGGAATCGTAATTTCAATCGACGGGAACGCAGCAAATCTAAAACTAAATCGTTTGAGAATTGTTGGTACCATCATAAATTTGGTCATAAAGCAAAAAAATGTGTTTCCCCTTGTAATTTTGCAAAAAACGCGACCGGCCAGGCGTAGACGCGACCTACGCCTTGCCGAAGCATTCGCATCGCCTTTTTGTGCGTGACAGACGCACTAATGTACACTGCTGGCCACCGTAAATGCAACACCCTGAAGGAAGCATGCAAATAATATGAAATTTACAACATGCATTAGCGGAGGTGAGATATGCAAATGATTAGAATTTCAGCGCAGACGCACATCACGCGCGCCTGTGGCGCCACTTCAAAGCGCTATTTAAGGCTTGGAGATTTCGACGATTTCAAGTACGGCAAATGTGTTTTTCTTGTGGTTTTTTCAAAAAAACGATCAATTATGCCTCGTAGAAAACATCGATCATCTTTTGATCAAGTATCCGAGTTCGACAGAGGAAGGATAGTGGCCTACAGAGAATGTGGATTATCTTTCAGGGAAATCGGTAGTCGTGTTGGACGAAACCAAACAACTGTAATGCGGATATGTGATCGTTGGATGCAGGAGGGTACGACGGACCGACGTGTTCGATCGCATCCACCTCAGTGCACTACTTCACGTGATGACAGGCATATTGTGCGTATGGCAGTGACGGATCGCTCAGCCACATCACGAACCATAGCACAGCACATTCAGTCTGTACCGCATCATCCAGTGTCTGCGCGTACCATTCGACGCCGTTTACAGCAGAGTGGTCTGTCCGCAAGACGTCCATTGCTTCGTCTACCCTTGACGCAGAACCACAGACGTTTCCGCCGCCAATGGTGCGATGAAAGAAGGATGTGGACGGCAGAATGGAATGAAATTGTCTTTACTGACGAGTCACGCTTCTGTCTGCAACACCACGATGGTCGGATTCGAGTCTGGAGACACCGTGGAGAGAGGATGCTGAACAGCTGCGTTATGCACCGCCACACTGGTCCTGCACCGGGTATTATGGTATGGGGCGGTATTGGATATCACTCTCGCACTCCTCTAGTACGCATTGCCGGTACTTTAAACAGCCAGCGCTACATCTCCGAGCTGTTGGAGCCAGTTGTCCTTCCTTACCTTCAGGGCTTGCCCACAGCCATATTTCAACAGGATAATGCGCGACCACACGTGGCACGCATTGTCCAAGGGTTCTTCGTCAATCGCCAGATTGAATTGCTTCCCTGGCCAGCTCGCTCTCCGGATCTTTCGCCGATAGAAAACATGTGGTCCATGGTTGCTCAACGATTGACCCAGAATACATCCCCAGCTGCCACACCAGATCAACTTTGGCAACGTGTGGAAGCTGCTTGGTCTGCTGTACCCCAAGAACACATCCAAAGTCTATTTGAATCAATGCCGAGGAGTGTGGCAGCGGTGATCTCCAACAATGGCGGCTACTCTGGCTACTGATTTTGGCAGGAACCACACTTCACAGAAGTCTATAAATTTAATCATTTGATACTTGGTCAACATGTTATCTACAAAATAAATTTTGTTGTGATATCTCTTGTCTTTCTTGGTGTTGCAATTTGGGTGGCCAGCAGTGTACATTTTTTGATTGATACCGGATCCGATGTTTCTATTATTCCTGCATCTAAATTACAAAGACGAAACAATCCTCATATGACTCTTTTTGCGGCCAACACTTCTCCTGTTCACGTCTACACTACTCAAACCATATCTTTAGATCTTGGTCTCCGGCGTGTTTATAAATGGACATTTTTAGTTGGTAATGTTTCCAATCCTATCATAGGTGCTGATTTACTGTATAATTTCAATTTACTACCTGATCTTTCTCAACAAAAACTTATCGATTCTCAAACCAATATTAGTTCTCATTGTAAATTATGCACAAGTGATTTTCATTCTATTAAAACTGTATCAGGAGATAGCATTTATCACAAACTTTTAATGAAATATCCGGAAATTACCAAACCACCACGTCCTGATCAGGAGATAAAACACTCTGTAGTTCATTACATTCAAACTACTGGTCCTCCTGTTTCTGCCAAACCACGCCGTCTTGCACCTGATCGTTTGCGTATTGCTAAAGAAGAATTTCAAAGCATGATTGACCTCGGTCACATGCGTCCTTCCAAAAGCAACTACGCGAGCCCATTACATATGGTACCTAAAAAAGACAGCACTGAGTGGAGACCAGTAGGGGATTACAGAGCACTTAACGCCCAAACAATTAAAGACAATTATGGCGTACCTAATATCGTAGATTTTGCATCTGAACTCCATGGAACCAAAATTTTTTCGCACATTGATCTGATTAAAGCGTACCATCAAATCCCTATAAATCCAGAGGATATTCATAAAAGTGCCATCATTACACCCTTCGGTTTATACGAGAGCTTACGTATGCAATTTGGACTTTGTAACGCCGCGTCTACTTTTCAAAGATTTATAAATGAAGTAACTCGCAATCTCTCGTTCGTTTATGCTTTTGTAGATGACATATTAGTGGCTTCACAATCAGCAGAAGACCATATCGAACATCTCAAAATTTTATTTGAACGATTACAACATTATGGCCTCAGTTTAAATCCATCAAAATGCGTTTTTGGAGTTTCCTCCATTGAATTTTTAGGTTTTCAAGTTTCCGAATCTGGTATCGAGCCTCTGACAGAACGTGTAGAATGCATTAAAAATTTTCCAAAGCCTACCACTATTACGCAATTAAGGCGTTTTCTTGGATTGTTTAATTTTTACAGACGTTTTGTGCCCAGAGCAGCTCATATATTAGCCCCTTTAAATAAATTCTTAGAAGGCATCAAAAAGAAAACTAAACGAATCACAGTAACTAAACCTCACGAGTTAC